>OY998175.1:99565662-101018162 GCA_963921935.1 Galeruca laticollis
ATTTAGTGCGTAAAAGAATATATTTTGGAAGTTGCAATAAAATATTGCCGATAGAAATATTTTTCAAATTAGGAGAACCAGTTTCTTTTTTTTTAGTCGTTTCTTGTTAACGATAATTGCTTTTTTTTTTTAGTTTTGTTTGTTGTTAACTGAAATATTGAATTGTAATCGTTTTCTTTTAAAAAGTAATTTTGCTAATAAAATAGAATCAATAGATTTTACATGGAAATACTTTAATAATTATTATACCGGTTGTACCAATAAATAGGGATTACAATTTTCAGTATTAAATAGAAACAAAAGGTGATTCTTACTTAGACTTTTTATTTGCGAATATTTTAATAATTAGTTACTGCTGGAAATAGTATATTATACCGGTTGTCCCACAATTTTGTTATCATCATTCACTACTGATAATAGTATTTTGAATAGGTATTGTAATTTTGGGGATCGAATAGAAATCAAAGCTGATTTAAACTTAAAAATTTGTGAAGCAAAAAGTGATTGATACTTAGACTTTTTATTTGCGAATATTTTGATAATTATTTACCACTAGCAATAATATATTATACCAGCTGTCCTGCAATTTTGGTATCATCGTTCACTACTGACCATACAATTTTGAATAGATATTACAGTTATGGGTATCGAATAGAAATAAAAGCTGATTTTGACTTAGAATTTGTTTTCTAGAAAGTATCTTGGAGATTTCAATTTCTAAATTTACATTTGTATCTTGAGTTGTATTTCCTGTTGCGAGAAACTTTGCATTGGTTTCTACAATACACCAAGTATTAAGTTTTATTTTATCTGAAATACGAGATTGAGTTGTTGTTGATTGAATAAAATTTTGATTTCCTATTGTTGATTGTCCGAACTGGACTTGTTTATTCGAGGTAACTAGTTTAAATTTTCGCCAACGAGGGTGAACCGGCGTTGGGTATTTTGCTTGTCTGGATATACCGACCGAGCCGATTTGAGGATTACATCTGATGTCAACTAGTGAATACAGCGATTCCACGGATAGTAACGATAAACGTACATCCCCACAGGAAACCACTGATAAGCCGCTTGTGGGCTGGATATATTCTCTAAAGAAAGAAGAACTCTCTGATGAGCTAACCAAGCGACAACTGTCTCCAACTGGATCCGTAAGAGAGAAGCGCCGACGACTAGCTAGTTTTCTAAAAAAATCATCAGCTGTACAAAGGAGTACTAATTCCGTTCCGGCTGGAGGCAAAGGGTTAAACCCAAGTAGCCCGGTAGCTCCAGAGCTTGACCGTATTGCAGTAACCACTGGAGGCACGAGTTCCGTAATAACCATGACTACTACTACTACTCCCGTTACTTCTCCGTTGAATGTGCACGATTGGAAAGTATCCTTTGGAGATCGCGATGATCCGGCAAATTTTCTGGAACGACTGGAAGAAATTTGCACTGCTAAGAATGTGCCGCAAGATAAGTTACTACCGGTGTTACCCGAGTTCCTGTCTGGTGAACCAGCACTATGGTTCCGCAACAACCGAAGCCGATGGACAAACTGGAAGGATTTTGAAAGAGCTTTTCGCATTTTCTTCTATCCGGTTAATTATGAAGTGGACCTAGAGGCGGAAATTAGCAAGCGTCTGCAAAGGAGGAATGAGGCGGCCTCGGCATACATCACTGATCTACAAACTTTGATGCGTAGACATGGGAAACTCTCCGATGAACAACAATTAGCCTGGCTATATCGTAATCTGCTACCTGAATATAGACAGCAGATCCGTAAAACGGACTTTAAGGATTTTACTACTTTCTGTCAAGAGGTCAAGGAATTCGAGTCGCTACGAAAAGAACTCCAAAATATTCCTAGCACCAGTGGATGGCGAAGAGGGACTAATCCACGTTTTCCGCCGGCTAATGCATCTCGGAATCCAAATGCAGCTTCCAGTCCGCCCCGAGAACCCATAACTAGTACCAGTAGCTCTCGCCCAGTTGATCCAGTTAGTCGAACACCTATACCGAGAAATTCCAGTACACTGTGTTGGCGGTGTGGCGAGACAGGCCACGTCCGAGCAAACTGTAGAAATCCGCTGAAAATATTCTGTTCCCGCTGCCGTAAGGAAGGAGTCCTTACCCGAGACTGTTCCTGTTCGAAGCCGGAAAACTAAACCGAAACTGTCCCGAAGGGAGGCCGTTACAGTTTCCTAATCTTTTAGCCTCTCAAGAACATCCGACTTCCGAACCGTCAGATCCGCGACCCCAAATTGACGTCCAAATGGAAAACTTCAAGTTTAAAGCCTTGCTGGACACGGGAGCTATCAGATCGTATGTGGGTGATGCAGTAGCGAAACAATTTTCCCAACAAAAGCGAACGATAAGTCATTCGACAAAAGCACGTTTAGCAAATGGAAATTTGGTTTCTATCACAGATATCTATGATCTGCAGCTTACGGTAAATGACGTCATCATGGAGGAACCGTTGGAACACTTTCCAGGTTTGGTCGCTGATATGGTTCTTGGTCTGGATACACTGAAGAAGTATAATTTCTGCTTAGAACTAGGTACAGGGAAGATCTACCAGGACGGAAAGCTAGTAAACTGTCGAGAACCAGATACACTGTCCTCTCCCATAGGAATCATTGACACAGTAATGCCACCGCTAGGGGAGAATAATCATGGGTTGTCCTGCGAAATGACCGTTACTGACACCGCTAGTTCCATTTTTACTGATAATGATACTGCGAGGGAAAATGGTGCTGTTACAGATACCGCTAGAGTAAGCTTTACTGATACTGAATATCCTCTAGGAGAAACTGATAGGATATTGACTGATATCTCCCAGTCAGCCTTGAACGGACCCGAAGCCGAAGGTGATGGAGTGAGATCTGATACTGAATATCCTCTAGGAGAAACTGATAGGATATTGACTGATATCTCCCAGTCAGCCTTGAACGGACCCGAAGCCGAAGGCGATGGAGGGAGATCTGATACTGAATATCCTCTAGGAGAAACTGATAGGATATTGACTAATATCTCCCAGTCAGCCTTGAACGGACCCGAAGCCGAAGGTGATGGAGGGAGATCTGATACTGAATATCCTCTAGGAGAAACTGATAGGACATTGACTGATATCTCCCAGTCAGCCTTGAACGGACCCGAAGCCGAAGGTGATGGAGGGAGATCTGATACTGAATATTCTCGAGTGAAACCTGATAGGATAATCACTGATATCTCCCAGTCAGCCATGGAAAGATCCCAAGGTGATAGAGGGAGATCTAGTATAGAATATCCTCGAGAATCCGCTGTTAGAAGAATCTGCAAAGATGTAAACTCTGATAACAATACTGATAACTGCCAGGAACTTGGAACATTTACCGGCTTAACCCGGTCTGATTTAGGAGAGTTTGATGACAGTAGGGAGTTACCTACCGAAGAATCTCCTATAGAAGCTATAACGCCGTTACAAGACCGAAACCTAACAGGAATACAAGAGGAAACGTTGAGAAGATTCCTCGATATGGAATTACCGAAATTTGAGGAAGTTCAAGGGCCAACAGACCTAGTACAACACGAGATCCACCTACTGCACTCAACTCCGATCAAGCAACGATACCGCCCACAGAACCCAAAGATGCAAGAGATTTGTAACTCTGAAGTGGACCTGATGCTGAAGGAAAGGGTGATAGAACCCTCGGGCAGTCCGTGGAGTTCTCCGGTGGTAATCGTTAAGAAAAAGGATGGAAAAAACCGTTTCTGCATTGACTTTCGGAAGGTGAATGATGTCACAAGGAAGGACGCATACCCTCTTCCATTCATAAATGCTATTCTGGATAAATTGCGACGCGCAAAGTATATCTCCAGTCTAGATCTGAAGAGTGGATATTGGCAAGTCCCTTTAGCTCCAGAAAGCAAACCCATCACTGCATTTACCGTGCCAGGGCGGGGACTTTTCCATTTCACAGTTATGCCGTTTGGTCTACATTCAGCGCCGGCCACCTTTCAGCGACTAGTAGATCGAATTATCGGACCTGATTTGGATCCGCATGCATTCGCCTATTTGGATGACATTATTGTACTAGGAGAAACGTTCGAAGAACACCTGAAAAATCTAGGTGAGGTTTTCCGCCGTCTACGAGACGCCAAGCTGAAAATAAACCCAGAAAAATGCCATTTCTGTTTACCATCCATGAAATATTTAGGTCATGTCATTACCGGAGAAGGTATCAGTACCGATCCCGAAAAAGTAGAGAGTATTTCGAAGTTTGCAGCTCCACGAAACGTCCGTGAGCTACGAAGATTTTTAGGAGAAACGTTCGAAGAACACCTGAAAAATCTAGGTGAGGTTTTCCGCCGTCTACGAGACGCCAAGCTGAAAATAAACCCAGAAAAATGCCATTTCTGTTTACCATCCATGAAATATTTAGGTCATGTCATTACCGGAGAAGGTATCAGTACCGATCCCGAAAAAGTAGAGAGTATTTCGAAGTTTGCAGCTCCACGAAACGTCCGTGAGCTACGAAGATTTTTGGGAGTAGCCTCTTGGTACCGCCGTTTTGTGCCCTCGTTTTCTCAGACAGTAGCTCCGTTAACCAAGTTACTACGTAAGGCACACCGCTGGAAATGGACTGAAGAACAAGAATGTGCTTTTGCCAGAATCAAGACCTGTTTGTCTGAAGCGCCTGTTTTAAGTTGCCCAGATTTCAGTCTACCGTTTACGCTGCAAACCGATGCTTCCGAATATGGATTAGGGGTGGCCCTGACACAACAGATAGATGGTAATGAACATGTGATAGCTTACGCGAGCCGAACCCTGAGTCCAGCTGAAAAGAACTATTCAGTGACAGAAAAAGAATGCCTTGCCATAGTGTGGGGGATTGATAAGATGCGCCCCTATCTAGAAGGCTATCATTTCACGGTGGTAACTGACCACCAGTCCTTACGATGGCTGCATTCTATATCTAGTCTATCTGGTCGTTTAGCCCGCTGGAGTATATTTTTGCAACAATACGATTTCGAGATCAAATACCGAAGAGGTACCATGAACCGAGTAGCCGATGCACTGTCTAGGAACCCGCTGCCGGACACCCCTGAGCAATCAGCGGAAGTGTGCATAGCCGATATTCCAGAGGAATGTTCCTGGTACCGGAACAAGAAAGAGGAAGTGTTGAGAGACCCAGGTAAATTTCCTGATTACTGCATCAAAGAAGGACGAATGTACCGACATTTTTGGGACCTGAATGATCTGAGTGAGCCTGAACTGTCTGACCCGTGGAAGCTGTGTGTGACGAAGTCACAAAGATCCCGTGTTTTACAGGAAAATCACGATGCCCCTACCGCCGGACACTTAGGGATTGCAAAAACAATAGCGAAGATTGCTAAGATGTACTACTGGCCAGGAATGTTTAGGGACATAACCAGGTACGTCCGTGACTGTATGCAATGCTTAAAGTACAAACCGTCTCAACAGCAGTTAGCTGGGAAGATGCAACCGTCCCGAAATCGACGTCCCTGGGAAACTGTCAGTACCGATATTGTCGGACCGCTGCCGCGCAGTAAAAAAGGAAACTGCTACATAGTCATGTTCCAGGACCGTTTCACAAAATGGGTACAGTGTAAACCGATCAGAAAAGCGACCGCTAGCGCGATAAGTAACGCTTTTTACGAAGAAGTTCTGACCACGTTTGGATGTCCTCGCACCGTATTATCAGACAATGGGACACAATATGATAGTAAGCTCTTTAAGGAAATGTTGAGAGGCTTAGGAATACGCCATCGATTCACCCCGCCATATACACCACAAGCTAACCCTGTTGAAAGAGCCAACCGTACTTTAAAGACCATGATAGCTCAGTATTGTGAACAAGACCACCGAGATTGGGATCTGAGAATATCCGACCTGAAGTTTGCGATTAATAACTCTAAGCACGACTCTACCGGATTTTCTCCCGCCTTTCTCAATTTCGGAAGAGATCTGGACGTCCCGAATACGCTACGCCGAGAAGTGGAACAAGATCAGGCGAAAGAAGAATCTGAAACACCCAATGATGCCGGAAATGCCGAAAATGAAGTCTCTGAACAGCACTTACTTAGCTTGAACAAATTGCAAGAATGTTTCGAGCTAGTCCGACTGAATCTGTCTAGAGCCTTTACGACGCAAAGCCGATATTACAATCTACGCCGCCGGGACTGGAGATGTACGGTAGGTGATTCGGTAATGAAAAAAGAACATACCCTGTCATCCGCCGCAGACCATGTGGCCGCGAAACTTGCCCCGAAATATTCCGGTCCGTATAAAGTAGTGAAAGTTCTATCCCCCGTTGTGTACGATTTAAAAGATGCACAAGGCAGGCGTTATTATCGGATACATATTAAAGACTTGAAACCGATTTCAGGAAACGCTAGTAATTAGTACTTTTCAGAATGAAACCGAACTATGAAGTACCGCCTCTTGGGAATGATCCCACACTTCTCCGAAACCTAGTAACAGACCGAGCCGAACGACCTCAGCCAGATAGAAGCCGAGATACCCAGGTACGGGAATGTACCCCGGAAGTAAGAGAACACCTGCAACGGGAAGAAGAGATCATAGATCTAACTTCCCCTGTGACCAGCCCCGCAGCTTCTCCCTCGCCTGTTACCTCGACGTTCCCGGAAACGCCCCTGTTCCCGGAAGATTTTGTCCCGACCTGGGAGGACGTGTCGGACTTTGAATTCGGTTTCGAATGGGTACCGGATACCGAGCGTTCCTCCATGGAAGACCTGATGGCTGTAGCGCCGTATGTCCCGGGCAACACACCGCCGCCGTCACCCCCCTATCCGGAAGCCGGCACGTACGTGGAGACGGTCACGCTGGAAACCGTTATCCGGAGAGAGATAGTCCTGCCGGCAGAGGATTATGAATGGGTCAAGTGCAGCGAAGAAATTACCCAACGGTCCGATGTCCAGTACGCCTTCGACCCATTATTTCCGCCGCCTCCTGCCCCATCTGTTCCACCCCGGTTGGTAGCAGGTCCAACGGAACAACAACGGCTGATTTCCTTCGCCCTCCAACAAGCCAAGGACCATCCGTGGCCGACCGAATGGGTCAACCGTAGCCGTCCATTCCGGCCCGCAAATTCCGATCCGCGACGTTGGTGTAGGGTGTACCTATTCGATGACCAAGGGGTTCTGCGTAAGGTATACCTACCGCCGGTTAACGAACGCTAGCACTGTGTGAGTGCGTCCGCGTGTTCTGTGTAGGATTTTGTTGTTTTTAGTTTTTTGTAATTAAGGGATGTTTTGAAGAATTTTCTTTTGTTTTATGGGGAGAACCGTTTGAACCTAGTGTCAGTCAGACTCACGTCAAGTGTAGCACTTCCCGCACCCGAAACTTTGTTCGTGCATACAGTTCCGGCTAGAATTAAACTGTCTTTTCGTTTATAGATTTTCGGCCTCTTAATCTATACACCATGGGTTCCGAGTCCTCATTTGAAGTGTTAGACATATCTGGGATGGAGAGTTTGGATGAAGATGACCTCCCGCCCGAATCGGCCCCGCCAGAGGACCTACCTAGTGCCAATCTAGATACGACCGCCGGACCGTCAGTCCAAGTAACGCAGGGTGTGAGCCCGGTGCCCGAGTGTAACGAAATGGACCCGGAGATTCCTGCAGCGCCCAGTACGTCCTCGTTACTAGACAAAATACCGGAAGAAATTAGACGAGGAACCGGTCAGAAGTCCAGCTATACATGCCAGTTATCGAGCGAACCAACATGCGATGACATTTACTTGCCCATTGAGAGGGATCTATGTTGGAAATGTGGATATCCCGGACACCGCCGTGACGCTTGTACTCGCAGAAAAGCCATCCTATTCTGCTCCCGTTGCGGACGTTTTGGTCAGATGTCCCGAGATTGTTTGTGCAAGATGCCGACAGTTAGGACTACTGTTATGAAGCCGTCCTTACGTTGTTCCCGCTGGAATCAACCGTCTGTAAGCCGAGCTACTTGCCGATCCATGTCCCGTTCTTCACCTGAGCCGGGAAGACGCTCTGTAGCAACTCAAGCACTCATAGTTTCCCGATCCCGCCGAGATGTTGGCATTCAATGCAACCTATGTGACTGTTCCCCGGAAACTCCAGAAGACATCACCGGCGTTCGTCAGCGGTACTCGATGCTTCGGAACCGCCCCACCTGTAGAGGAGTGAGGCAACGCTCTTCCCGCCCGTATCCAAGTCTGAGTATGAGGAGTTCCAGACTCCAGTAACGCCAGCGAGGTTTGGAATCCACTCCGCTGCAAGTTTTCTTGGGTAAAGAAGTTTAGTCTTGTGTGAAAAATATTCGTTTTAGGTTAAGATTGAAAAAAAAATATATAATGAAAGCTTCACTTTCACTTATTAATTTTTTTTTTTACCGAAGAAAGAGGGGGATTTAACGATGTTACTATTTTTTTTTTCTTTTCTTTCGTTCAGACATTCAGCTGTACCTATTTTATTTCTCATTTTATTATTAAGTTCCGTCATTATTTGCTTATACACCCCTCTTTCACCAAAAGCTGTAAATTTATTTGTTAAATATGTATAGTGATACATCCGGTATATATTTAATGTGTATTTCTTACTGCATCGCTCGCGCACGCCAGTCGACGCCGTTCTTAAAATTGCTAAGTAGGGTACCTCCTGAGTGGGGTCGAAAAGAATGTATAAAACCGGCAAACGGAACGGAATAGCTCTTTTTGACTCCTGATTCTTGTGCTCTTGTGACTCCTGCTCTGACAGTTCCACCGTTTCCGCCGTAACCGAAAACGCCGACTGATTTTCGCCAGCGAGGTAAGCGAATTTAGAAATTATTTTTTCATTCTTCTGGTGTTGAGATTTATTTTGCTTCTAGCGTATTTAGTAATTGTATTAATAGATTTTATTTTGCTTACTGCTTGTTTAATTTGAGTGATTTTCCGCGTATTTGTGTACGATTCCGAAGTAAGAATTTATGGTTGGCTGTAACTTCAGGGGAAAAGAAATATAATTGGAAAATTCCCAAGCATTCTCGCTGCAAAGCAGGTAAATTCTTGGGGGATTTTCAAGATATTTCGGGAATCCCAATTCCGGTATACAACCCTAGGAAAAGGAAATAACGTTGGGAAACTTTCAAGCATTCTCGCTGCAAAGCAGGTAAATTCTTGAGGGACTCTCAAATTATTTCGGGGGTGTGTTGAATCTAGTACCATAGGCCTTGGTAGCGTAACTTTAAAATATTTGATAATAGGCAACTTGGAGGAATCTCGTCTGTGTTCGCTGCCATAGCAGGGACATCTTCGAGGGTTTTCCAAGGCGTGAAACGAAATAATCTCGCGTGCGTTCGCTGCCATAGCAGGTTCGCCAGGGGGAGGTTTTCGGATTCTGCCGGCTAACTGTTCTTTGAGCGATTGATTTAGCACCAACGGCCGGGGTAAAATCCGCATAAAACCAAGGGAAATTTATTCATTACCGCCGTTCTATTCTAGGCCTTGGTAGCGTAACTTTAAAATATTTGATAATAGGCAACTTGGAGGAATCTCGTCTGTGTTCGCTGCCATAGCAGGGACATCTTCGAGGGTTTTCCAAGGCGTGAAACGAAATAATCTCACGTGCGTTCGCTGCCATAGCAGGTTCGCCAGAGAGGTTTTCGGGTTCTGCCGATTAACTGATCTTTGCACGATTGATTTTAGCACCAACGGCCGGAGAAATATCTGCATAAAAACCGAGATAACTCTATTATTTACCGTTTCTCCTATCTTAAACCGTACACAAATGCCAAGAAATGCTCCCGTAGAACACTGCTAGTGCCTTTATAACGCTTTCTCTGTGTAATTCTCACCGTACTGCTAGTAAATTTTCGCTGATTTTCACCGGCGATCGCCGAAAACTATTAGAGCTTTGCACGTTAGGCTTGTAAGCGTAAAACATTTATTCTGTAATAAAGTGCTTTGGTCTGGGCAGTAATTTAATATAAATCGTAAATACTGAAGGGTTTTCATTAAAATTTAGTTGTTTTAATTATATAGTTAAGAAGTTCGTTCTATTTTCCTTTTTCCCAAATTCTTTCGAAACCGAAATAAATTGTGAAATTTTATAAAGCACAGGTAGTTTCATTTTCCGATAGTGGTAAACAATTAAAGCCTGTTTCCCACTTCGCACGGCATAGAGGTCAAAAACAACATACCCCTGGAATTACTTAACCTCCATCTGTTGCTACCCTGGTAACTCTTGACGCTACCATTTCCGAGAGTTCGGTGGAGTAAACCATCCCAAAAATCTGGCGCCCGAGAAAATCTGGTAGATAGTAAAGCCACGGGAGTCATAGTGACGTCCGTAATTCTTCTGAGGAAAGAAAGCACGTCACAAAGGTGATGATGACGATGATCAAGAGGACAAGCACTGTGATTGCTTAGAGGAGGATGCCGGAGCACAGTATATATAAAAGAAAAAAATTATATATATCTGCGGAGTATTTTTTATTTTTGTTTGATTTTTATTAAAATTATTGTATTACCATTTTTATGTTCATTTATTTACTATGTACAAAACGCACTAAATCCCAAAGTAAACCATACAAATCGGATTAAATCCGTATTGGACCAACAAAGCGCAATAAATCCATTTTGTTTTTCTTAATATTATTATTACTAATTGTTATTTTTTATTTAAACTTGTGGTTTACTTATGTACTTGACATTGGCTATTATTTAATATTTATATGTATATACTTTATCAACTGACACACGATGTAACAGTTTATTGCATTTATTTCATAACAATGAAAAGCGGATTTATCACGTTTTGTCAGATTGCTCCTCAATTGATCCATTTTGAAATTTTCCAATCTTAATATAATTAAGCATTTTTCCATTATCAATATGATAATTGGAGAGTACCTGTAGCTCCCTAATTATTATATTGCTAAATCATAAAGATGATTTTAGTAAGCTTTCGAACAGTATCTGCAACTATCAATAACATTTGCAACATCACAAAAAGAAGTTGATTCAAGTATACATCTGAAATGTCTTGGAATGGTACTAGTAAGTTCTAATTATAAGGTCCCTGCTACCTACCAAATGAAAGATGATTTGAATATACTTTTGAAATGTATATGAACATTTCCTGAAACGTTTAGTTATAAGCTAACTGCAACATCATAAAAGAAACTTGATTAGAATGTGATATTGAAATAATGATACAACCTTGCATTTGAACGGTGTTAGAAATATCCGTACGTACCATCACCTAACATAACTTTTGAAATATTACAAATGAACGTTGCAATGGCGGCCGTTACGGCGTTGCTGGCATGTTGATGCAACATCATTGCAAAGTCGGAAGCAACATTACACATCCTATATGTGATTTGCAGCAACGTTGAGGCAACATATTCTTGCTCAGTGGGTTATATTGCCTAATCATAAAGATTATTTGAGTTATCTTTCGAACAGTATCTGCAACTTTCAATAACAGGGAATATGCAACATCACAAAAAGAAGTTGATTCAAGTATACTTCTGAAATGTATTGGAATGGTACTAGTAAGTTCTAATTATAAGGTCCCTGCTACATATCAAATGAAAGATGATTTGTATATACTTTTGAAATGTATAGGAACATTTCCTGAAACGTCTAGTTATAAGGTAACTGCAACATCATAAAAGAAAGTTGATTAGAATGTGATATTGAAATAATGACACAACCTTGCCTTTGAACGGTGTTCGAAATATCCGTACGTACCATTACCTAACATAATTTTAGAAATATTTCAAATGAACGTTGCAATGGCGGCCGTTACGGCGTTGCTGGCATGTTGCTGCAACATCATTGCAAAGTCGGAAGCAACATTACACATCCTATATGTGATTTGCAGCAACGTTGAGGCAAAATATTCTTGCTCAATGGGACACACCACAAATTTCTAGGCCTCACCTTCGACTCAACACTAAACTTCAAAAATCACATAGCGGAACTATGTGAAATATGTGAAGGGTGAGTCACTGTAGGAACACTACATGAGCATTCTATGAAAATCAAATTAGCTAGGTTTTTTCGATTTATACAAATTATCCTTTTGTCACGTCATGTTTGGACAAAACATAAAATAAAATTAGTACTTACTTTAGTAATGTCGGTTTCCCTAGAGAGTGCGAGAAAAACTTTATCGAATACTCCTATTCGTTGCATCTCTTCTTTTTCTTCTCTATATAATTCCATGTCTTTCGTTCGACAGCCAAAGAACAGCCACATATTTCCTATCTTCTTTTTCTTCTTCAACATCATAGTTCGTTCCTGCCAAAAAGCCCTGAATGGCGCTACGCCAGTTCCTGGACCCACCAAAATAATTGGCAACATTGGATTTGTCGGCAAGTGGAATCCAGGAGCGCTAGAAGTATTACGTTTAAATCAAGTTTGATTGCCTGAATGTAAATTTTAAGTCTATCATTGATACTAGTGATTAATCAAATTTAGTTAGTATGTAGTTTAAAATTGTTGAGTAAATATATTTTCCTACGACCACATAGGAAAGTGACATATATCGCACTATCTAGTTCTATGGAAAGTGGCCTTTATTCATACGAGTACGGCGAAAAAACTTATCCATACGTGTACGGATAAAAAAGCTGTCAAATTGAATGTTGAAATGCTAGTCTATTTACCCCGTAAATTTATGTATATGTCAAATGCGTATTTCCTAAGTTGATTTGTCCATATAACATAATTTATGTATTTCATTTAAAATTTAAAAAAAAACCACAGAGCCCGGGTTCGAACCACCTTACTGTTTGTCAGAAATCGAGTATACGGGCGCTTAGCCCGCTCGGCCATTCCATTGCTGTTAAGTTGTGTTCTTATCAAAGATACTTATAGCGCTAAGAAAATATACACAACAGTTTATTTATTCTTAAAAATAAAGTGTGTTCACATCGACATTTCTTGGACTTTCATGTTATTAAAACAAAAAATATCCGTTTTCAATTATTCGGAGCATAGTTTGAGCAATGAATCCTTAAAACAGCTAATTAATACTTTCAATCCCCTACAGGTAGGCAACATCATAAACGTCGTGCTAATAATTTTTTTGAAAAAGTAGGCGTCGAACAATTCATGTAAAGTGTCAAAGGTTTTTTTTCTACTTCCGCTTCTATAACCGCACTTTGAACACGGGTTTGACATGCACAAAACGACTTTTTAAACACTAGTGTTTAAAATGCGAAAAGTCACATCTCGTTTATCTTTTGTTTTTTAAACGTCAAATCAAGTGTATCTCTTGTATGTTAAATATCATGCTCCTTGATAATTTCGTTATTCTGCGTCATTTGATTTATCAGTCAGCTGTCAGTCATCGTCCGTCATGTAATGAATATAATTCAAATATAATATAATGTTTACCTTCTCGCGGGCGAAGAAAAAGTATAGTAAGCACCTCGTGTTAAAAACGTCTTTAGTCACTCGTTTCACAAGGAACTCATTCCGCTTCGCTTCACTCGTGGCTGGTAAAACTCGTGACGTTTTGACACTTGGTACTTAATATACTATTTACGGTGATTATATTAAAATTCTCTGTGAATTATCTTCGTACAGCTGTACAATATTTGATAGAAACCTAAAAAACTATGGATACGGACGACAGTAATAGCGATAGTGAATGCACTCCGCCAGAAATTGTCGAAGCAGTAAAAATAACATGCTTAAAAATCCTACCTACAAAATCACGAGCCAGATATGAACGTACATATGAAGTATTTATAAACTGGAGAAAAGGTAAAGATATCAAAAGGTCATTTTCAGAAAATGTACTACTTGCATATATGGATGAATTATCCAAAAAAGTACGGCCAAATACATTGTGGTCAATATATTCTATGTTGCGTACTACTTTATATATAAACCACAATGTAGATATTGCTAAGTATCTAAAAACAAAGGCATTTTTAAAAAGAAAGAATGATGGTTATAAACCAAAGAAATCGTCTATCTTAACGACCTTGCAAAAAAACGATTTCATAACACAAGCTCCTGACGATCAGTTTTTATTCATTAAGGTGAGTTTAAAAAAGTTGTGTATTGCTCACGTGTTTCACTAATAAGTGTTATATTAATTTTTAGGTAGTCCCAATCTTTGGAATTAGTGATTTGCATGCCCCAAACAAGAACTAGTAAACATTAGTGTAGATGATATAGAAGATCTAGGTTCTGCAGCGATAATTAAAATTTACAATCCAAAAAATAAAATTGACAGGAAATTTAATGTATCAGATATATTTCATAAAAAATATAAAAAATACGCTGACTTAAGACCTGCCACACATGAGAAAAGATTCTTTCTCAACTACCAAAACAAAAAATGTACCACACAAGTTGTAGGTATAAACAAAATAGGTTCTGTACCTACTGTAGTTGCCAAATTTTTAAAACTTGACAATGCAAAAACCTACACAAGTCATTGTCTTTGAAGATCATCCGTCACAATATTGGTAGATGCAGGAGGAGATATTACAACTCTTAAAAGACATGGAGGATGGAAATCCTCTAATGTCGCTGAGGGATATATAAGCGACTCGACTACCAATAGAATAAATGTTGCATCCAAAATTGTAGACGCTGTGCAAGGAGGATCCAAAGATACTGCAGAATCAGCGATATTAGAAAATATTAATCAGCATCCCTAAACTTCGAGTACAATTACAAGTAACATCCGAGAAAATATCGAAAACAATCTTGTACATACATCATTGCAATTTATAAATTGCACTAATAATAATTTTACTTTTGATTTTTACAGTGATTCAAATAAATAATTAATTCTGAATCGCAACATTTATGTAACAAAAACGGTTTTATTTCTGATGTTCTGTTTACAATTGTTGTTAGTTGTTAAAATAAATGTTCGTAATATTTTGTGTACCAATATTCTAACTTTTTTATGAAACCACTCTTTTTCATCGCATAGAAATCACAATTTTCTGGGCCACTTTCAAAGGTAAGTAATCAAAACTATATAAAGTAATTACAAATACACATATATAAAACCTCTCACATCTACATAAAAACGCAAGATTGTACATGCCTGATTCGGTAAAAGTATATCGCGTGGTCGTAGGAAAAATAGTGTACATAACTTGTGCGAAAGTGATTTTTCACACTCGCGTGAAAAATGTCACTTTCCGCACTCGTTACGTAATATACTATTTCCAAATATTTATTTACTTACCTTCTTACAAAAACACAGACATCTGATTCTAACGGAACGTCTTGCAGGTAATTTGAACAGACGCCATAATGTGTGGCACCCTTACCATCTGAAATTAATGAAACTAACATAATTATGCATTCCCTACAATATAGGTTATTATACTCCATTTGAAAAAGGCAGAGAACAATAAACCCTTGTAGAATGACCATTCCAAGAGCGTACCTGGTTGTGATTCTAAAAATTTCAATAATAGCTTATTTGGATTTCGCCGTTGCTTATCATCATTTCAGATCTATTTATACCTAGAAAATAGTTACAATCCGGTCCGCAACCATTTATCGTGACTAGTGCTTTACCTGAAAAGATAATGGTCACAATGATAGTTAACAGTCAATTTGAGACGTGAAACATCGTTTAATATATCAAGCAGATTATATTATTTTAGAAACCGCATTCTTCGATAAGAAAATTGAAAAACATTCAGATTTCACTCCAGTTAAACATATGTCTGAATGTGCTTCATCTATCAAAAAAAAGATAATTATAATAAATATTAAACGTATTTAATTCGCATGAACATAGAAATATTGAAATAAGTGTCTATTGTGTAGTGGAACCGTGCTCAAACCTAAACGGGATTGGAAAGTCAACTATCTAAAGACTCATACGCGAGAAAAAGTGTGGTACCGTAAAACCTCCAAAGATATCTCTAGGAAGGTATGAGATAACTATCGGTGTTATGTTGTATATTCAGAGAAGATAAAACTATTTTTGAAATTGAAAGAGATTAATTAAGAAAAATTCTGCGAGAGATGAATTTTAGATGGGAAAAAATACACAGAAAGTCGCTTTCAATCGAAAGAGATGAAATTATATGCTGGAAACTGAATTATTTGCGAACAATAAGAGATTTTCGCAGTAAAGGGGCTATGCCGGTACGGGACCACTCCTTATGTAAAATAAATGGTTTTAAAGATTAAAACTAACTTTTCCGCATCTGTGGCCCTGAACAATATTCTATCATAAATTTTTTACTTGTATACACTTCGGGGGATGTATCGTGCTAACAAACCGAAATTTCTCTAAAAATAACCAAAAATGTAGTATATCTGGATTTATAGGACCCGCTGTACTCGCTCTAGTCAACTGAAAATCAATAGGGTACATCTGTAAGACTCCTTGAACAATATTCAATCATAAAATTGATCAATCGTATACTCTCTGGAGGCTGTATCGTGCTAACAAACTGAAAATTCTCCTAAAATGACAAAAATTTGGTACTCCAAGTAACATAGCACCCGTTGTACTAGCTTTAGTGAGCTGAATATAAATAGGGCTCATTTTTGAGACGCTCTGAATAATATCCAAGCATAAAATTGGTCACTTGTATTTACTCCGGAGGCTGTATCGTGCTAACAAACTGAAACTTCTCCAAAAATTACAAAAATATCGTACTTAAAGTACTGTAGCACATGTTGTATTGGCTCTGAAGAGCTGAAAATGAATAGGGTTCATCAGTGAGATGTCCTGAATAATATTCAATCAAAAAATGGGTGACTTCTTGAACTCCGGAGGCTGTATCGTGCTAACAAACTGAAATTTCTCAAAAAATGACAAATTGTCGTCCTTCAAGTACCATAGCACCCGTTGTACTGGCTCTGGTAAGCTGAAAATCAATAGGGTTCATCTGTGACATGTCCTTAACAATATTCAATCATAAAATTGGTGAATTATTGTACTCCGGAGGCTGTATGGTGCTAACAAGACATGTAAGAAAAAGTGGCCGACGACAACGACGACGACGACATAAACACAGGATTTTTTTTCTAAAAACAATTTTTTCGTGTTGTTGTTGATGGAAAACGTAAAAATAACTCAAATTTTTTTTTCAAAATTCCAACTTTTTTTGGGGTAAACCAATACTTTTCTCGCATATTAGATAGGTTGGGCGGAAAAGTAATAACATGGGAAATCGCCAAGGTCCATCGTGGTAATTTTTGACTCAATTCGATCTGCGCATGCGTCAATCATGAGGTCTTGTGCGCATCCACTGATGACGTCACACCTCAGTCAGATGATAATGGGATATCACAATAAAAAAACATTTTTTTGTACAATATAAAATTGAAAGGTATAATAAATCACTTACAAAACAATAATTTTTAAACTTATATACACTTTTAAGGAGAATTCAAATGGCTGGCATCGACATCCATATTAGCCAAAATCTCATTCGTGCCGAGAAACATCTGGTCCATTCAATTGTTTAAGACAAAGTAGCGTTAAGTCCTGAGGATGATAAGCGATTTATTGTTCCTGATTCTGTTGAGACCTTACTATGGGGGCATTATTCGATTGATGCTAATATGGATGTCGATGCCAGCCATTTGAATTCTCCTTAAAATAAACGGTTTTAAAGAGTAAAACTAACTTTTCCGCATCTGTGGCCCTGAACAATATTCTATCATAAAAGTATCACTTGTAACACTTCGGGGGATGTATCGAGCTAACAAACTGAAATTTCTACAGAAATGTAGTATATCTGGATCTATACGACCCGCTGTACTTGTTCTTGTCAGCGGATAATTAGTAGGGTACATATGTGAGATATCTTGAACAATATTCAATCATAAATTTGGTCACTTTTATACACTCTGGAGGCTGTATCATGCTAACAAACTGAAAATTGTCCAAAAATGACAAAAATTTGGTACTTCAAGTACCATAGCACCCGTTGCACTGGCGTTAGTGAGCTGAATATCAATAGGGTTCATATTTGAGACGCTCTGAATAATATCCAATCATAAAGTTGGTCACTTGTATATACTCCGGAGACTGTATCGTGCTAACAAACTGAAATTTCCCCAAAAATGACAACAATATCGTACTTAAAGTAGTATAGCACCGGTTGTACCGGCTCTGGTGAGCTGAATATCAATAGGGTTTATCTGTGTGATGTCCTGAATAATATTCAATCATAAAATTGGTGACTTGTTGAATTCCAGAGGCTGTATCGTGCTAACAAACTGAAATTTCTCAAAAAATTACAAAAAGTCGTACTTCAAGTACTATAGCACCCGTTATACTGGCTCCGGTGAGCTGAAAATCAATAGGGTTCATCTGTGACATGTCCTTAACAATATGCAATAATAAAATTGGTGACTTGTTGCACTCCGGAGGCTGTATCGTGCTAACAAGACATGTAACGAAAAGTGGCCGACGACAACGACGACATACACACATGATTATTTTCTAAAAACCGTTTTTCGGTGTTGTTGTTGACGGAAAACGTAAAAATAACTCCAAAAAAAATTTCAAAATTCCAACTTTTTTTGTGGTAAACCAATACTTTCCTCGCATATAAATAGGTTGGGCGGAAAAGTGAAATTATATAAGAATAAAAATTATTGTTATATTAGTGATTTATTATGCTTTTCAATTATATATTGTACAATAAAATGTTTATTCAATGTTTTCTATTTTGATATCCCATTATCAACTGACTGAGAAGGGGTGACGTCATCAGTTGATGCGCACAAGACCTCATGATTGACGCATGCGCAGATCGAATTGAGTCAAAAATTACCACGATGGACCTTGGCGATTTCCCATGTTATTTTACATAAGGAATGGTCCCGTACCGGCATGGCCCCTTTACTTTTCGCAGTGAAAATAGAAAAATCTACCATTTGGACGAGACATAGCTAAACGAAGGTTGCACCGTCAGAAAAATATAGCAAGATAAAAATGTAACCTTTTCACGTCAAGAGTTTTTGGATGGTTCATCTGTAGGAATAAAAGGAAAACGCGTGTTGGAAGTACAGATAGGTTTTTGAAAGATGATTTGTTAGCTTTTGAGTCAATTCATACCGGAGAATATCACTAAGGTATGAATGCTGATGTTTTTGAGGACAATTTTTCACAAATGATTACTCTAATTCCGCCAACTAGGTAATTATTATGGACAATGCTCCTTATCATCCAAAGAGGTGTGAGAAAATGCCTACCACCGCTTGAAAAAAAGCGGAAATTATTCAACGCTTTTTAGATAAAAAAATTACATTTAAAGAGGATATGTTAAAAAATAAACTGCTAGTAATTTTAAATATACAAACATCGTTTTATAATATATACTATTGACGAAATGGCAAAAAATCGGAATATTATAAATACTTCTACTTCTTCCTTACGAGCTAAACCCTATAGAGTTAACCCTTTAGTGCCCGGATATTGAAACAACTTGAATTTCGCGTTTTTTTTAGAATTCACGTTTGATGATGACTTGAAAAATCTGACTGAATTTTTTCAGAATTTTATTTTCAATTTTGAAAAAAATAAAAAAATGTACTCCTACGTACCGTCAGGATTATTGCCGATAATATACAGTGCGAGATAAATAACAACTCAAATATATAGTTTTTTAATTGTTTATTGAACATTTTCAACAATATTTATACTAAAAATGCGTTTATGAAACACTGGGCGAATAAATGACACCTCTATAATCTAATCTATTTCGTGATATTCCAGGAAGCAATTCTTATTGTGATTGCAACACAATAATATACCACATGTTGAACATTTGCTTTGGGGTCGTGATTGTATTGCACGTGAACTGCACATTTCACATCTTCCCCGGTTATTTTCAAAAACAACCCAATGGGCTCCACGATTCCCAAGCCTAACGTCCTCAGATACACTATAATTATACTTGCGTCTTTTTACTATGGGTCCAGCTTTCTTCCTGCTGACTTTGTTACAGTTCATTGCCATGAAACCCAAGCAAATTGACCTCCTGAATTCGAATGTAGAAATTTTTCCAAATTGCATGTTATATATTTGTGGTAAGAAGCCACAACTTGATAAGTCGACTTTTTATCAAAATTAAGGTATCAAAACCACTGTGTTCGTCTCGTCGAGATCTACAAGATGGTATAACTTGATAATTCGAATTCCTAATAATAACGGTCATAGAAGGAATGCCCAAACCTGATATGTTTAAAGTGGATATTACAGACGAGGTAAAAACTTGATAAGTTGACATAACAATGTATGCCTCTAATTAAATGGTTTTAAAAAAGATGTCAACGCTTGATATGTCGATTTATCTAATTCTTCCACTTTCAAAAACAGCTAATTTTTATAGATTTTAAAGAAGACATAACTTGATATGTTTACATATCAAATTGTACCTTCCTTAAAAATATCCTCTATTCTGTAATTATATCAATGCGGAATCTGTTATGTGAACATATCAAGTTTTCGCGTCTGAGAAAAGATGACTGCACTATAGTGATGTCACTTGTCAAGCTGTGTTATCAAGTTTTTTCATATTATTCATTATTATCGATTTTAAAGTAGGTGCGGTTGTTTAGCAGTTCTGTTGTGAAAAAGTGTGTTTTATGTACCAACAATGACTTATTCTTTTACTAACTGTAATTAAATTGGTGTAACTCGAAGTGAATTGATGGTACATTCCGGAAAATGTGGAGATAAACTACTACAGTGCGGTACAAGGTCTTCGGTTAAAAGTGAGGTTAGTGTTACTAAAAATGATTGTACCTTTGTAATCTCTATGCTACATAATACATTGATGTGTAAACCTTCAACTAGTAGCCTGAACTCAACATATGAACCCCAGGTAAATATTATAATATTATTAACGTGGACCTAATGTCGTTAAAACTAATAGTAGGTCTACGTAAAACTAATGTTTGTACGTTGTTGTAGGACTCTTTCGAAGAAGATTCCCATGACTCAGATGCAGACACACAATGGACTCCTGATGTCCTTAAAGACCACTCCAGGAAACGAAAACTATTTAGTCTAGTGCCAGTAAAGGGGAAAAAGACAAGATCGGAAAGTGATACTGAAGGTTATTTTTTTTATTGTGTATATGATGATTTATTTTAAAGATTACAGATTTTACACTTTTTTTTAGTTTGAGTAGGGAATTTTAAAGATTGAAGAACTTAAAGATTTGGATGGATGTACCTGTTGTACACCTCCGTAAAAAAATTAAGATCTTAATAGTATTGTTTGTTTTTCAGATGAGGTTATGTTGGATAATGAATTTAATATACGTAGCAGTTCACTAATAGTTTCCGAAAGCAATGTATCATTGGAACCATCTCAGTTACAAGATGATAATCAGAATAAAGGTAGAAACAAACATTCAACTACAACCAAACTACTTACTTCTACTTCCTCTAAACCAAAAAGAAAGAAATGTGTTAGAGCAAGTGAACAAGAAAAAAATAAAAAAGATCACGGTTTGGCCTACAAAAATAGAGAAGGTGAAGTTAAAGGTCCCGTCGAGTTCAAATCTATTGAGATATGTTGTCAGAGGAAAAAGTGTTCCGAGATAATAACTCCAGAAATACAAAATCAAATATTTAAAAATATTTATTATTTGCCAATGAAAGTAAGAGATCAAACATTATGTGAAAGAATTGAAATTTCAAATACAAAGTATAGTGCAAAAGGTAGAGGTAAGAGTGCTCTTACTCACGACCGGCTTGTGACTGTCAGTTATAGTATTATTGTTGAAAATAAAAACACAATGTTTGCAAATTAATGTTCATGAGTGCGTATGGCGTAACCAGAGGGAAATTGGACATATTAATAGAAAAGAAAAGAGCCTCTTCCTATGGCGTTATTGATGTTGATATTAGGGGTAAGAAGACATCACCCAATAAAACAAGTGATGACGAGATACATTTTATTCACCAGTTTATAGAGAAATACCCAAGACACGAAAGTCATTACGCTAGGCGAGATAACTCATCAGAAAAGATATTTTTGCCTAGTCACTTGAGTATTAAAATAATGTACAAAGAGTACTTACAATGGAGAGAAGAAAATGGTCTCGAAAAATCGGTTGGCTACGACACTTTTAGAAAAATTTTTAATACAAAGGGCTATAAGTTTAAAGAGCCATTCATTGACACATGCAAAACTTGCGACGAGTTTAATGTATTTAAAAGACATGCTATTAGTAAAGCTGACCGTGATGAAATCCATAAAAATCATAATGTTCACGTTCAAGAGGCACAAGAGGGTTATGACCGTAAACGTGAAGACAAAGAAAATGCAAAGAACACTGTTTACCAAAGAGTTTTGGTTTTTGACTTACAACAAATTTTGCCTGTGCCGTACCTCACAACCAATATTGCATATTACAAAAGACTATTAACTATGTACAACCTAACCATCCGTGATTGTTCACAAGAGAAAGAATCGTCAGACTGTTGTATGTGGAGTGAGCTTCAAGGAGGGAGAGGATCAGATCAGATTGCCTCTTGTATTTTAAAAAAGCTTCTTCAGTTACCAACAAGTGTAGAGCAGGTAATTATGTACTCAAATACATGTGACGGCCAGAACAGAAACATTAATATGGCAGTTATGTTTATGTATGCTCTGGCAAAAAACGAGAATTTGAAGGTCATTGATCAAAAATTTCTCCTACCAGGTCACACACGTCTAGAATGTGACAGTGACCATGCACGTATTGAGCGGGCAAAAAAAGACTTTGGTTATCAGGATCTTCCAGCAGTGGGGGAGAAAATTATAGGATTATGGTTCCTCGTGATTGGTGTCAGTTTGTAAGAGCTATCCCTGGAAAAAAAGCTTTAATGTGATTGAGATGAACTTACCAGATTTTAAAGAGTTTTCATCTCCTTTAGCTAGGAATAACGTTTTAGTTCATCGCAATCAGGACACTGAGAAAAAGCCAGTCGAGTGGCTAAAAATAAAATGGCTAAGATACACTAAGGATTTTGGAGTCGTTCACTTCAAATATGATCTGAATCCATTTTCTACATTTCGAACCCTAAACCTTATTCGCGACAGAAAAGGCCGCAAAACCTCTGCTACTAATCTTGAAGCTGGTAACTCATATGGGGGTACCATTGGGATAAATCCTTTGAAAAAGAAGGACCTGTTATCAATACTAAGTTTAATAGATGCAGAGTTTCACAACTTCTACAAGAAGCTCCCAACAACATCAGCAGCTCAGGAGTTCGATGAGTTGAGCGATACGCAGGAATACTCCGAGTCTGAACACTAGTTTTTCTTTGTATTTTGTTTATTAAAGAAATATTAATTTCATAAGATGTTGAATTTTTTTCCTTGGGTACCTATATTGATATCAAAACTTAAAAATGTTAATATTTGCACAAAAATAACATGTTGTGGGATATCTTTAGTTCTGTTATCGATATGCCAATTAAAAAAATATACCGGAGTAAAAGATGGTAAAACCTGTTATGTTCAAAAACCTTAAATAACTCCGATATTTTGATATATTTCACTTTCATACTTAAAACTCCCGATATTTGGTGTTGAAGCTCTACAAAAAGTATTAACTGTAAAATGTATGTTGAAGTATAGATTTGCCTCCGACAGTTTATCTTAAAATGGCTCTCCTGTAGAGTTACCGAAAGTCGACATATCAAGTTATGGCTTCTTTCCACAGATATTATATAAGCATTTACGAATGCAATGTCCAGAAATCTCCAGAATAGTCTATGCCACCACTTGCGTGACCTGCGAAGTACACCGTACGTACTTCGTAACTGATCCGCGCGATCGACTCCACCCATATGTTTGTTGTAGTCAGCGACTACAGATGGGCACTTCACGTCCATGCGTGTTCCATCCTTCTGAGTTCGTTTCACGTGAACTTCTTCTGTACCATGGAAGTTGGATGCATAATGCACATCTCATTTTCTTTCCATTTGAATGCCCTGATTTTCGTATTCGAGACACGAAAATCATAGTCGCCTCTTTTCATTTCAATATCGTCTCTCATTGGGGACAATCCCAGCCTTTCACTTCTTATCGTTCCTCGCGCCAAAGTTTTCTTCAAATATAAGGTTTCTAATATACTGATAGATATAAAATAATTATCTGCATATATAATCTTCCATTTGTTCCACTCTGGTTTAGTTAGCGAAAGAACAACCCTCTCTCCAAGGCCGAACTCTTTGAATTATTGCTTTAGATCTTCATTTTCTCCTTGATACACATCGGAAGTTGTAATATAGGCATTTTGATCGGCAAGACACTACATTTTATAACTCCTCTTTATGGGATTAATTGGATTATACTGTTTCAGTGTACTTCTACCTTTGAAAAGTATCATACTTTCATCTTCACTCCCCCGTCTTGTTGTTTTATAACAGTCTTTGAATCTCCTATTCAGTGTATCTGATAATGGTCGAATCTTGTGAATTTTGTCTTTATTATCCTTTGGCATTAGGTTATTATCGTTACAATGAAGAAATTTCAGAATTGTCTCGAAGCGATTCCTCGTCATGCATTTGGCGACAATAGGAAGGCCCAAGTCTTCACTACCATTCCAATACTGCTTCCAAGTAGGTAATCGATGATAAGCCATCAACAAATTGATGCCTATGAAAGCAAGAAGTTCTTCTCTGTTCAAATTCAATATATGATTCCGTTGCGTCGCATATAGGTTGCTCGGAAATACAATGTCGTCAACGGATTCCCACAGCAAACGCAGATAAACATATGTAGCAGATTTACAATCAATATACTCTGTCTCAACAGGACCTTTCGGGAAATTGAATTCAGGCATTAGTTCTTGGGCAGCCGCCTTCTTCCATTTTCTGTTGGTCGTTGTTGCTTGCCTCTCGTCTTTTCCATATTCATTGTCTACTTTTATATCTTCTGAATTATTCTTTGGACGTAGTATTCTTAGTTTTTTTTCCCGTAGACATATTTTTTTCACTATTTTTATCTGATGATGCGCTCGGTAACTACTCATGTCTTACAGATTCATCAACTTGAGAAGACGGCTGATGATGAGAAACATGAGAACATGATGGTTGAGGATCTTTGATAGCATTATCAGTTGAACAACCAGTTCCTGCTGTTGAATGGTATCTGCAAAATAATTATCCAAATCGGGATTCACATCCTCAGAGTCACTTTCATCTTCATCAATCAACAAACTATTATCAAGGGGCAAATCTTCAATTAGGATTTGATCTGCAATGTCCTCTAACTCCTTTGCAGATAGTGGTTCTGTATGCAACCATCGAATATTTTGTTTTCCATATTTCCTGACGGCATTTCTCAGTTCTACGAGAAAATCAGAATGATCTAGTATGAAAAATTATTGAATATACATTATCATAGTACAAACGTACCTAGTATGGATGCCAGTACCTCTGTATGCCAAAAAACCACAGTACAATTGAATAAAACAATTACAATAACGAAGATGAAAAGACGAACCGAAATCGCTACTTTCTACTTGCGACATCAACATACAACTGACGATAAAATATTTACAGAGGGCGTGGTAAATATTCTTTCTATTCCTATTGGTTCATAACATGATACTCCAATATACCGTCAGCCCGCAGAGCCTCTGATTGCTACGTCGGGCACTAATGGGTTAATATAGACACAGGTGATTGTTGGCTGGGAAAATTACCACATATGAAATGAAGGATGTCCGTGCACGTTTTGAAGAAGCTCTGGAACAAGTTAATGCAGAGAGATGGCGAAAATGCATAGAACATGTAATCAAAGAAGAGCAGCAAATGTGGAAATTAAAAAATTTAATGGAATAAACCATATAGCCAATAGTTATAAAGTTCGGACCAGATGAAAGTTCGTCATATTTTTAATTTTCCGCTAATTAATATTTCGTGTTCGAATAATATTAATAACCACGTGTTGTAAATAAGTTCTAGTAAATCATAATATAAAAATAATTGAGTATATTAATATTATTATAATTGACTCTGTAATCAACGCATTATTAGTTATTGATATTGTATTATATTATATGGCTAGTCATTGTTGCAATCATGTATTTCATAATATCATACCTACTGACAGCAAAGGTGCAATTACAATCGACCCAAAGATATTTCTATTGTATACCGGCGTTTTACGGGTTGGCAAATAAAAGAATAAAGTTTGACTTATAACGTGAATCTTTTTAAAATTCTGGAGTTTTGGTTGTTTTGCATGTTAAATTAGGTTTCTTACTCTCTGTCTATTTCAAACAGACTATAAGTGAGAATGAGGCCTCAATTCATATATTCACTTAAAACCCGCAATAGTTATTTGTATACTAAGGCCGCAAAATGCTTTTTCGCGTTCCGAGAGAGAGATTATCGCCGAGGCCGCTCCGGCCGAGGCAAGATAATCTCGAGGTCGCGAAAACATTTCGCGGCCATAGTATACACAATATTTTTCGTGCAACCGTGAAAATTACATAATTTCAATAAACATTATGTCTCTTTAGAAAAGTCAGCGTTTCAACGCGAATAGAGAAAATTACACGTCAATATCACAATGTTTCTATGGAGATGAAATATTTAGCAATACAAATCAATTTGACATTTCTCGTGAAGTCGTGAAGATGTCCGATAGCGATAGTGATATTTCAGTTACTTGCACTCCTCCTGAGCTGAGAGATCTCATAGACTCAGCACTTTCTGATTTGATACCCGAAAAATCTAAACGGAAATATGAAAAATGTTACAGCAACTTCAAAGATTGGTGTGTCAACCAAAATGTCAAGACGGTGTCAGAAAACATATTATTAGGATATTTGATGCAGCGATCAAAACTTGTGAAGAGTTCAACTTTATGGAGCATTTATTCTATGTTAAAGACTATGCTTAACGTACGAGATGGAATTGACGTAAAGAAGTTTTTAAAATTGGTACCGTTCCTCAAGAAAAAGTCAGTTGGTTATCGAGCAAAGAAATCAAAAGTTTTTACGCACGAGCAAATTGATTCATTCCTCAAACAAGCTAGTGATGCAAACCATCTACTGTAGAAGGTATATAAATATGGAAAAAAAGTGAAGTATGATGTTTTATTCATAATAATTATTATTATAGGTAGTTTTGATAATGGGAATATCAGGAGCATTGCGACGAGATGAATTAGTGAGAATGACCCTCGAAGATATTCAGGAAGACAAAACTCTATTGATAGTAACTGTTCCTGATACTAAAACTGATCAAAAGCGTGTTTTTACCATTACTAATCAAGATTATATAAGAATTTACTATAAATATGTAACTCTTCGACCAAAACATACTGCTATTCGTCGTCTATTTCTGAGATATGAAAATGGAAAGTGCTCGGCACAGGTTGTTGGAGTGCATACGATTGGAAAAATACCTAGTATGATTGCAAAATATCTCGGCTTACCAAATAGTGAGGCATACACAGGCCACAGTTTTAGAAGAAGTTCCGCCACGCTGCTTGCCAATACAGGTGCTGATATATCAGTTCTTAAACGCCACGGTGGATGGAAGTCCACTACTGTAGCGGAAGGATATGTCGAGGATTCCATCCATAATAAGAACAAAATTTCCAATGCAATTTCTGGCACTGTAGCATCTAGTTCAAATGTAGTCAATCGCAAAATGTTAATGTCCAAAGAAAATAATACGTTTTTGTCTAATGTAAATAATGATTGTTCAGAAACAATAGATTTAGTTGCTTCATCTTCAGGGATGAATATCAGTAATAATATAAACAGTACAATCAATGTTAATATATATCAAAAATAAAGTATGTTGGTTGGTTCGAAATACATTGTTATTGTCATATTTCAGAAATGTTAAATGCTGTAGTGGCGTTCAGTTTGCCGGCAGTCACTATGGGAACGGCCGTAAAAATGTTTGTCGGCCGTCACTCTGGGTAACGGCCGCAAAATATCATTTTGCGGCCTCTGTTGCGGCTGCAAAATGCTTGTTTTGCGTCCGGTTGCACGAAAAATAATTTCATGACAATACGAGTATAAACTAATATCTTACCTTGTGTTTTATAAACAACTACAGCTACAGTTAAATGCGTTTCATTAGTATTCATCAATAGACTGGAACATATTGAATAAAATCTGGGCTGAAGTATGCTCAGTTGGGCTATAAGAAGAGGTGCAAGAGGTCGAACAGACGGGAATTGTTCCAAAACTTCCAAAAGATGTGGATACCTCCAGTGACGCCAGTCTTCGTAAGCAGCAGAATCCTTTGTGGGTAGAACATGAATATAATAAAAAAATCTGTTTATTGGGATAAGATATTTTTACTTACACTGGCCAATAAATTGAGTTCCTTAGCTTCTTCTTCATTAGTTGCTATCGAGGCAAAATGATGAAGTAAATTTGGCGTTGGAGGAGTTGTAATATCCAAATACTGTGAAAATAACTCTCTGATAGAACAACTAGGTAAACGTTTGTGTGGTTTCCAGCTCCTTACGGTACCTATTACAAAAGTTGAAAACTGTAAACGAGACTCATCTCATAATTCACATTTTAAACGAATTTCATATTTCGAATAAACACACGTAGACAGCTACTTGCAATATAAGTGAAAAATAGGGAAAGTAAAGAGTTTGTTATAAGAAAGTATTTTGTGATGAAGCCTATTTTGAAGAACAATTTTTTAATAATGGACGGGAATTGAAAAATAGTAGTTCGTATTTATTTGTTTTATACTATATTATAGTGGCGTCAACGTAGTCGAATAAAACCTTTTGAAATACCTTCAAATATATAGTCTGGAGGTTGAAAAACTTCGCTTTTTATAATTCGAAGAATTAATTTTTAAAATGTATGTTTTAATTGTTATTGAGATGCTGATTACGAATATGGAGTTAAAAAAGATGAAAAACAAAATGGCGACTAGTAAAAATGAAGTTGAATGCAAGAATTATCGAATTTTCTTTATGAAATTTATTGCAGAGAATAATGGAAATTAAATTGAAAAAGTATCTTGAGATGCTGATTTCTTGAGTATTCAGATTTTCACGGTTTGAAATAAGTGTACTCTATTAACTCAAGTTTAAGCTTTCGAACTTATTAATTATATTCATCCTCAAGAAAAACTACAAAAGAAATTGTATGTAATTATAAAAAACATCTGTTTATGGAAACGGCGTATATTGCAGAACTAAATTTTTCCATAATTAAAAAAGAAAACAGACTTGAATAAACTTAGTGTAATCGATGCCTATCTTTTAGATTTCGAAAAAACAACACGCCATTTATAACAACAATTAATTTGATAATTAAAAAAATCATAATGATATGTTTAGAAACAGCACACTGGTATAGTCCCTAAATCCGACTCTGCCTAAGCCAGGTATGAAAGTTAAAATTATGGCGGATGCGCAGGGATTTCTTAGAACTGTTTACGATTGTGACTATATTATCTAGACATTGTTTTTGTGACCAGTCTTATCTAGAAAATGCCAAAGCGAATTGTTTTTGTGTAAGCCGCAATCTAGAATTATCTAGTAAAAAAGGCACTAATATATAAAGGACCGACCAGGTAGAGTTAGTTTAGTTTAAAAAGTGATCTTGACAAATAAACAAGAATACACCAAAATAGTGAACAGTAAAGTGTTGATATAAATTAATAATTAAGTGTGTGTACATAAATTAAATGTAAGTGAATTGTTAAGTGTATATGAATTAAGTGTTAGTGAGTAGTTTAGTGTTTAAATAAACTCGTAAGTAGCCATACCGTGTGTTTAAAATTTGTTACACCCGTTTACTGTTTAAATAAATAAGAAAAACATTACATTGGTGTCACGTGTGAGGTAATATAAATAAATTACTACGTAAAAATGGCCTAGAGATTATGTCACTTGAAAGTGACTGAGTTAAGAGTAGAATTGGAAGATCGTGAGATGGAAACGTCCGGTAAGAAAAGTGAATTAGTAGAAAGACTTAAAGTGGCACTGGAAAATGACGGCTTTGATCCAGAAACAGTTTTATTTAATGACGAGGCTTCCACCTTAATCTCGTCAATTTTTGCTAATATTTCTGCTAACATGGACGAGAAGATTTCTGCCATGGAAGAGAACATGGACGAGAAGATTTCTGCCATGGAAGAGAAACTTACAACGAATGTGAAAAACGATATTTCTGATATAAAAAACAATATTTCTGCTATGAAGAACGACATTTCTGCTAATATTGACTAGATTTCTACTTTGAAGAACGATATATCTGCCGATATCTTATTAATGAAAAAAGACATTGCCGCTGACGTTCAAAATGAAATTTCGTCTCTAAAATCTGAAATCGAGAATAATATGTCAACTTTGGACGAGAAAATCGAGAATCAAATATCAACGATGGACGAGAAAATCGAGAATAAGATTACAACGATGGACGAGAAGATTGAGAATAAGATTACAACGATGGACAAGAAAATCAAGGAGTTAGAAAAAAAGATGACAGATATAAGAACTCAAGACACGCCAGCGGAAGAAAAGAAGACCGAACAAACGAAACCTTGCAAGACAGAAAGACACCCTCAGTTAGAAGACATTGGCAGTTTAACCCAGGTCAAGGCCCCAACGTTAAATGTAAAAATGTCGTGGATCAATTATGTGAAACAGTTTGAAGCAGCCGCTAGAGTGAATAAATGGTCCGATAAGGAGAAAGCAGTGAACCTAACTATAGCTCTTCGGGGAGATGCCTTAGATGTACTTCAGATAATACCGCTTGAAGAAACGGATGACTTCGAGCTGTTGAAGAAGAGGTTGGACATGCGATATGGTCATGGACATTTGGAACATTTGTACAGATTCCATCTGAAGAACCGAAGGCGGAAACGTGACGAAACCCTTCAAGAGTATGAAAAGGATATTGCCTGACTAGTTCGATTTGATTATCCAACAGCACCAGATAACATGATGGAATGTTTAGGCATCCAGGCCTTTATTGACGGCTTATGTGACCACGATATGGAGAAGACACTTCGATTAGCCCATCCTAAAACATTGGTCGATGCATTGACTGCTGCTCTTGAATATGAAGCAGCCACGATGGCTTCGGGATACAACAAAGGTAGGACCATACAGGAAGAAGGTGACGATGACCGACTTGACCAGATCGTCAACTTGTTGAAAGGTATGGTAGACAAGAAGCCGAAGAAAATCAGGTGTTGTAATTGTGGCGAGCTAGAGCATGCACGTAGTTCGTGTAAGCGTCCTACGACTCATGCAAACCAGGAACCTCTTAAATGCAAAGCAGCCACGAAGGGCTCGCGTTACAACAAAAGGTAGGACCATGCGAGAAGAATATGACGATGACAAACTTGACCAGATCATCAACTTGTTGAAATGTATGGCAGACAAGAAACCGAAGAAGATCAGACGCCGGAAGTGTGGCGAGCTAGAGCACGTACGCAGTCCGTCTAGGCGCCCCAAGACTCCTGCAACCCAAGAACTCCAGTCACAGGGGAAATCAGACAGGGGTGAACATCGAGCTGATGTGAATCACCGAAAATCCGACTCTCTGCCTAGACGGTCGTGCCCAACAGACTGCTCTCACTGCAACAAGGTGGAATCTAGGGAAGCTGCAGTTTCAAGAACTACTGTAGTCAACGAGGAATGGTCACCCACCAGGATCAGAGAATATCAGGAGAATGATCCTCACCTGAAGATGATCCGGCAATGGAAGGAAGAAAATCGGCGACCAACATGGCAAGAAGTATCAAGATTTTCACCGACACTCAAGGCATATTGGGCTCAGTGGGACTCCCTCGTCCTGAAAGAAGGGCTGTTGAAAAGAGTCCTTGAAAACGATTATGGTTCCGAGATGAGGAGACAGCTAGTTATCCCGAGAACAAGAGTAGCTGAAGTACTAAAGAAGTTACACGACAGTCCATCGGGAAGTCATCTGGGAGTGAAGAAAACCCTCCAGCGAATCCGTAAGAGGTTTTATTGGATGAACTGCTCCGATGATGTGAAGGACTGGTGTAAGAAATGTACGACTTGTGCTACGAGTAATGGACCAGATCGCAAGAGAAAGGCACCCATGAAACAGTACAATGTTGGAAGCCCTTTCGAAAGGATTGCTGGACCATTTACGACGACAGAAAATGGTGGCAAATACATACTGTCTGTAATGGATAATTTCACAAAGTGGGTGGAAATTTACGCTATCCCGAACCAAGAGGCCACTACTGTCGCGGATGTATTGGTGAAAGAATTTATCACCCGATATAAGAAATTTCAAATCTATCTATTCCAGGAGATTTGCAAGAAGCTGGGAATGAAGATGATCAGGATAACAGCATTACATCCACAGTCAGATGGAATGGTCGAGAGAATGAACAGGACTATTGGAAATTACCTGTCTAAATTAGTTTCCAGCCATCAGAGAGATTGTGACCAGTATCTTTCCCTATTCGCATTGGCTTATCGATCTGCCGTCAATGAATCCACCGGTGAAACACCTGCGAAAATCCTGATTGGACGTGAAATGAGGCTTTCTTGTGACCTGGAATTTGGCTGTCGGCCTGGTGAAGATCTAGCAGGAGAAGACTACGTGATCCAATTGAGAAGAAGGCTGGACGATATTCATGAATTAGTTCGAACATATCTCCAAGTTGCCAGCGACAGAACGTAAAATCGGTACGACACGCAGGCCACAGAAGGCGGTTTTAAAGAAGGGGACAAAGTATGGTTACACAACCCGACGAGGAGAAAAGGATTTTCTCCAAAATTACAAAAATCCTGGGAAGGTCCATACTTAATCAAGAAAAGGATCAATAATGTTATATATCGCATAAGCAAGATCCCCAACGGAAAACCAAAAGTAGTTCACCAAAAACGACTAGCGCTATTCGAAGGAGACCATGAGCTAGAGAAAGGAGTACACCATATTCGAGATGTGTCTGAGCCTACCTTCGATGAATCTATGGGCGTGTATGGAGGTACCGGGAAAGCTAAATACGGAGTCACTTCAGAACAACGACAAGATTTGTTCATTCTCCCGGAAGATCATTCACTGGCATATAACATCCCCGCCCGTCTCAAAAACGCACGAGGATTGGAATCCGTCTTTCGAAAGAAGTTCGGGCAATTAGAAAAACTTGAAGACCAGATTAAAATATCAGAGGCAATCCGAAATATCTAGGGTGATAGATGAAAACAGGGGAATGAAAGTGCTTAGGAAAAAATTGTCTGAGGGTAAGAGACAATTGAGTAAGATAATTGGCAACAAGAATGGACAAACCGCCACGAATAAGCGAGACATCCTGCTAATCGTCAGAATCTTCTATGCGGAACTCTATAAGAAAAACACAACAACAGAAATTGGAGTAGGCATTCCCGTAATACAAAACCAGGGATCAGAAGACATCCCGGAAATCACTCAAGACGTAATAAACAACTGCTTAAATGACATAAAAAACAATAAATCTCCAGGAGATGACGAAATTAGCACCGAGAATATAAAACTGGGAGGATCAGCAATTCTAAAAATACTGTGTAAGCTATACAACGCTTGTTTAAGAAACTCCATAACACCTTATTAATGGAATACGTCCATCATAATACTTTTACACAAGAAATGAGATATAACCCAAATAGAAAACTACAGACCAATTAGCCTGCTATCGCAGATATATAAGCTGTTTATGAGAATAATCACCAAAAGGCTCACAGCTAAACTCAATCTTTACCAACCTATTGAGCAGACAGGATTTCGTAGGGGCTATGGCACAAACGATCATCTTCATACAATTAGAATCCTCATTGAAAAATGCATAGAGTATAATAAACCGTTAGTTCTCGTTTTTGTAGACTATGAAAAACCTTTTGACACAATAGACCACCATAATATGCTTAGTGCCCTCGCTGATTGCAGAGTCGACCATCGCTACATCGACATCATTAAGCAATTATACAAGAACGCAAATGCTGTTATTAGACTTCATGAATATACTCCTAGCTTGCAAATAGAGAGAGGTATGCGGCAGGGGGATGTTATCTCCCCCAAATTATTTACCAACCTTTTAGAGTACATGTTCAAACGCACAAACATCGAGAACCTCGGCATCATCATTAATGGTGAAAAACTTAGTCACCTTCGCTTCGCCGATGATCTGATATTGATTACAAATGATCTCAAAGAAGCGCAAGAAATTATGAGCGAGCTGAACCTAGCATCCAGAGAGGTTGGGCTGAAAATCAATATATGCAAAACAAAGCTCATGACAAATCTAGTTGCCAGTGAAAATCTAACAGTGAACAAATTAAACATTAAGTATACTTCTACAAATACTTATGCCACGAGATTCGATTGGGAAGGGATAATCAAACCTGCTAAATTGGCAGAAGAATAGGTTTCACATGGGCAGCCTTTGGAAGATTGAGCTACATCTTAAATATCGACTCTAAAATGGAACTAGGCGGGTCACCTAGCTAGAATAAACGATGACAGATGGACTAGAAAAATAACTGAATGGAGACCGCGAGACTACGCTGTCCGTAGCACAGGATAAGGGGAGATGGAAATCTTTACGGGATGCTTATATCCAACAGTGGACGAACATATAGCTGTGTGATGATGATGATGACTAACCGTTCTCGAGATATCGAATTAAACGTGTTTTTAGAGAGGGGTCCAGCTGACATTCGGAGAACTCCGCAAATTGAAATTTATGCTCATAATGCATCTTCGTATCGATCCCTTACAATCCCCAAACTATATAATTTAATGAAATTAACTGTCTCGACCCTTACTTCGTGGAATCTACTCATATTAGTGTTTCAAATGAAACTCACTGTTTCTAGCTAATTCCACAATATTGAGGAATTAGCTAGAAACAGTGAGTTTCATTTAAAATACTAATATAATTTATTGTTTATTATTAAAACAAAAAGCTCCTCAAACATAGCCAAACCGAGAATTTAATACAAATTACTTCACACGATAGCTAATCCACGGTAAAGTGTGTTGAACTTTACTCCAAAAGATCTATCAGATAGTTTTATCCAAGAAGTTATAACAGAACGGAGTAGTAAAGACCGTGAAAGGTCGGTCAACCAAGGAAATACGTTCCTACATCCACTTTTAGAACCTTAAATTGGAAGAAAAAACATAGACCTACAAAATGGTTGAAGAGGCTTGCTGTTGGAGAAGGTGGCAACTTTTCAACATATGCCGCACCGTCCGGAAATTTTTGAATATGTAATTATGGAATTTAATCCCATATGCGTTTACGTTCAGATAGGTGAATATCACCCGTGCGCACTGAGAAGGTGTATGAAACTTCTGAAAATAATAATGAAATCAACTTTTGTTTTGAACTTACCATTAGGGGTATGTTTTTCTTCGAGGTGTTGGAGTTCTACAGATACATCAGGATTAGTAACACCCTGCAGTCTCTTTATAATACCGTCAACAATTTCGGGCCTATTCCTCCCGAAAACTCCAAGATGATCGCCGGGATTGTAGACCAAATTTGAAGCGAACTCTAAAAGTAGTGTTGCTTTGTTAGATTTTGTACCGTGAAGGTTCTTTCTGCGCATAAGTTTGCAAGTGGATGCCTAGAAACAATAAGAACTGGATATTATGAATACATATCTGGTTTAGGATGAAATTATTGGATACTGTTTACATGTATATACTTACTTTCCTATTATGGCATTTGATAAGACCATTGAGAGGAGTAGTTTCGGGTTTTTCCAGGAATCTAATATTATTTGCGGTTAGCGATTCCAATGTTAGAGCGACATCTTGAATAATCCCAGCGTCGTCTAGGCAATATGTTTCGCAAGCAACCTACATCGTCAAAATAATTAAATAAGCAACGATTCTTCCCCATATTTTGAAATTAGTGGATAGATTATTAAAATATCTGACAAGATAAAAAATTGGGAGCAAGGAATGTTTGTTTCATCAACATCCGCTACGAAGATTATTGGCCTTGTAAGTTCTCTGTTACTGTTTCCGGGCGCCAATAAGGAACATGAATACGAAAAAGAGAGAGAGAAGTTCGTGAGTGAGTTTTGTTGAATTGGAGTTTTCTTGGGAGAAGTTGAACTTTTCTTGTGATGCCCTTGTGTAGGATAGGTTTCCTCTTCAGGGTTGAGTTGGGGGTTTGCTGGATGGTTTAGTGCGCGTCGACTGAGAAACTGAGTTGGGGGTTGAAAAAGTGTCTAGTAGAGAATTTTTTAGAAGTGACTAGGAAAATCTGTTTAAAAAATGTATGGAATTGAGAGTTGTTCGATGGGCTTTTTGCTAGAAAGTAACCGAAGGGTTGAGTTGTGTTGGGGTGTATCGGAGGCTGGTGCCTGGAAGCAGCGAAGCTCAAAAGTGTCTGGGATGGGAGTGTTAATGTAAAAGACGAAGCATGTATCGTTGCCGATACATAGATATATGCGTTGGGCTGGCTAGGTGTCAGAAATTATTTGATGAGAATTGGGTGTTATCTACTGAATTTGAAATGTCTCCGATATTTTAAGAAGTGATATTATGAGATACTAGAGATTTGGGATTTTTATTGATTTTTGGAGTTTCCGAGAAAAAAGTGTATAGGAGACATTTTTCAAAAGTTCATGGAATATGATGAATCGTTGAAATTTGATGAAAAGTTGCGGTGACGTGCCTTCGGTGGTTTGGGACTATTTACGGTGGTAGGTGGAATAATAATAATCTAAAATCTAGAAATGCGGGTGCGTCGTTCGTCGGTCCATTTGGCTAGTGAATAAATTCACAGAGTATGCAGGAAAACCGCAAAAACCTGCAACACCGACGTGGTTGGTGTGGGGGCGGCTGAAAGTGTAGGGTTTGTCCAAACGATTGATAGCTTGGAATTGAGAGATTTTAGAAATTGTTTGAATTATATGATTTTGGACTATGTTGCGGGAGGTTGAGTGAGTAGAAATTTATTATCATAGAATAGTGGGAAAAAGTGAGATTTTGACGATTGTATTCGTCGGGGAAGTCGTCGTAGGCCGTGGCTAGCAGGCGTAACGGAGGAAATGGGAGCTTCCTCTGGGGGTACCTACCGAGGGGTCGTCTATTGGCGACCCACGGTGTGAGAATAATGTTTTTGGCGATTTCACTACCCGATTCGATAGTGCGACTAACGTATCGTATGTAAATTATTTAGGTGTGATGGAATGGGATCGATGTCGGTATTGACATATACTATGTTGGTGGGAGAGTATGGAGCCTTGTATTGGCAGTATCTCAGGATTGACTGCTCACAAGTTCGGAGTCTTTTGACAAGATGGTTGGGGAGGGTGCAATAGACGTTAGCTCTATAGTCAATTATTGGACGGATATATGTTTTATACGTATGAAGTAGGGTGGTAGGATGAGTACGTCCGAAGCTGCCGCCGAGGGCCTTGAGAAGATTTACTCGACGTCGGACTTTATTTAAAGTGTCCATGAAGTCGGCCATCAAGTTGAGAGTGTCAGTAAATCTCACTCCCAGATAAATGACCTCCCTGCGGATTTCGAGTCGATCTCCCCAGAGCACGAGGCGGAAGTTTGTTGGTAGAAGTCGTTCGCTCATGGTATCGGGGTGTTTGAAAACGATGGCTTGGGTTTTTTGAGGGTTGAGAGTCACCCGCCATTTCCTGCACCAATTAGAAAATTGGGTCAGTAGATTTTGGGATCGCATATTGAGAGAGCGAATATCTGTGGACGAAATGATTAGTGCGGTATCGTCCGCATATAGTTGAATGTTGTCACGGGGATGTCGTGGAATTGGTGTGTCATACGTATAAATTATGTATAGTAGAGGAGCGAGTATCGAGCCCTGCGGTACGCCAGTTAGGGGTGTAAAAGAGTCGGATTTGCTGTAACCAACTTTGATGCTGATCGATCGGTCGGTGAGATAGGAATAAATTAATTTGACGATTTGGTTTGGCAATCGGATGCTCAGTAGCTTTCTCACTAGTCCGGCATGCCAGACTTGATCGAAAGCCTGGCGGCAGAACAGCGTCGTTGATTTAAAGCTCGTGTGACGATTGTTTGAAGGTTGGTGGTGACGTTCTGACAAGAGTGGCCCGGCTTGAATCCGAATTGAAATGCCGGAATTATATTGTTTTTGGTACAGAAGTCCCAGATTCTTTCTTTCAACAATCGTTCAAAGACTTTACCTAGGACTCTGATTAATGAGATGGGCCGGTTAGATTCAGGCTTTGTAGGATCTTCGCCGGGTTTGGGGATGAGAACTACGTTGGATGATTTCCAACAACGAGAAAAGTATGAGTATGCCAGGCAGGCGTTCAGCAGGGCGCAGAGCGGAGGGAAGATCTCTTCTGGCAGGTTTTTAAGTGCCTACCTCGAGATTCCGTCGTGTCCTGGGGTACTGTTTCTCCCCGCTCGGCACGCCTGCTGAACTCCATCGATTGTAAAAGGTGTAAGAAGCGGAGAGTTCTCATTTAGTGGGAGGTGAACGTGTGGGCTTCGAGTAATATTTCGAGTCAGGAGATCGGTTTCGACGGCAAAGTTCCTGAGAAATCGAGGGTTGTCAGGTGGCAAAAAGACAGTTTGTAGGTTATTTTTGAAGGCGGTGGCTTTGTCTTCGGATGTGTAGATCTTCTGTCCTTGCACTTCGAGATGTGATTCAACCTTTCTCTTGAGGCCGACGAGGCGGTTGAATTTTTGCCAAAACACGCGCCCTTGTCTGAAGTCCAGTCCGGCTGTTTCGGCCTTCCATTTTCTCTGCTTTTCAGCATTGATTTCGTACCGAACCTGGGCGTTGAGACGGTTCCATTGTGTTTTGACGGCGGGGTCTCGAGTGCGGACGTATAACCTGTATAACTGTCTTTTCTGACGAATTTATTGCGGAAGGGCATGAAAATTGGTGTGTACGGTGGCGAGGGGGACGGCGATATCTTGCGCATCGATTAAGAGGGATTGGAATTCTTCTGCGTGATTATCTATGTCATCAGTATTCTGATGAATGACGGGTTGTGGTAAATTGGTAGAGGCGTGGTTTGCCAAGGAATTCCAATCGGCTTTTTTAAAATCGCGGAAGGTGAAATTTGTTGATGGTGGTGGTATTGGGTTGTGTAGTGCGGTTTTGACCAGTAGCGGGACATGGTCGGAGGAGATGGGGTCGCCTATAGAGCATTCATCGTCTATATGGTTGAGTAATCTGTCAGTGCAGATTATATGGTCGACTATGGAAGAGCCGAGGTGACTTATTAATGTTGGATTATTGTTTCTAATCCGCGAGAGGGTAAGTGAAACGAGTTGGTCGGCGAGTAGTCTGCCGTTGGCGTTGGTGAATGTGTCACCGAAAAGGATGTTTCGTGAGTTAAGGTCACCCGTTATTATGGCTCGTGGTAGAGAGGATGCATATTCGAGGAGGTTGATTGATAATGGTGGATTGGAATGTGTGTTATAAGAATAGAAAGTCGTCGTGGTATTATTCCACGATATGTCGATGGCTATGCAATCCAAGTTCTGTTGAGACAGAAGTGCAGGGAGTGGGAGTGGTGACGCGGTGAGTCCATTTCGGACGAGAAATCCGTTGCCATGACAGTAGAAGTTCCTGTCTAGGTGGAAGGTGGTGTAGCCAGTAAAGCGAGAAGGTTTTTTTAAAAGACTGTCTGTAATAGAAAGTACTTGTATGTTTTGGGAGTGCAGAAGGTGTTTGAGGAGATGTCGCTTCCTGGCTAGACCTTTGCAATTCACGGTCCCGATTGTAAAGTCCATGACTTAATTTTGTCTCTTGGTTGTGAAAGCAAAGTGGACGCGGTTGCCAGCGCCACTTGTTACGGTACAATTGTACCCGTAGAAGGAGGGGACGAGGTGTGTGAGTGTTTCGGCGACTAGGCCACGGCTAGTCGGGACGGCGTTCATAATGGTCGTAGCCAAGATCTCGATTAAGATCTTGGAGTCGGTGGTCAAGTCGTAGGGGGCCTGTGGTTTTTCTAGGGCAATGAATACGAATTAAATCATTAGAAAATATTTCCGCTGTAATTCACAGGTCTGCGACCAAAAAACTGCATAGGATTTTTTTTACATTTTCTCACAGATTTTGACCTCCCAAAAACAGAAAAAATATTCAAATTATTATATCACATAAGTTTTTATGTATATTGCAGTATCTATGTTCATTGGTAATAAACCTATATGCTTTTAATTTGATAATGGAGAAAAACAACCTGAGCTGTTGATGAGACTGGGAATGTTTAGTAAAGGAGCTAGGCGGGTTCTAGACCATTCCTTATGTAAATTAACATGGGAAATCGCCAAGGTCCATCGTGGTCATTTTTGACGCAATTTCGATCTGCGCAGGCGTTAATCAGAGGCGGCCATCTTGTAAACATCCACCATGCTAATGACGTCAGCCATCTTGTATGAGTCATTTGTTAAGCGTCGAGTAAGTCATGAGAATGAAAGCTTTATTTTTGAGTAGGGAGGTGGTGAAGGTAAAATAAGAGCATCTGAATAAACAAACATTTTTATTGCATATAAAATGGGCAAAAATTCGATATACAGCTGGATATTTCGATATCTAATAATATTAATAATTAACTAGTCTAACAGCTCACCTAATAAATTAAATCTCTAGTCTAAATGTATGAATAAAATAGATAAAAACATGTAAAATATGAAAATGTGTATTCAAAAGGCTGGATCAACATCCATAGCACAATCAATCGAGTAGTGCCCCCAGGGTGAGGTTTCATCGGAACCATGAACAATATAGCGTTTATCATCCTCCGGACTGAGTGCTACTTTATTTTGGATAATTGAATGGACCAGATGTTTCTCGGCACGAATTAGATTTTGGGAAACTATTTTCTATGTGAAGGTATCAAGGCATTCTTCATAATCTTCAAATGTGATTACGGTCTTCACAACTGACGACTTTACCCCTTTAGCTTTTTTAGTTACTCCAACGTTTCGAATAAGACCGTCTATTTCTTCTTTGTCATAACCATCATCCGCAAGATGTTTTCGTTTCTCCGCTAGACCATCTTCATATAGGTAAGAAAACCACATTACTTTACTTTCGGCGAAGCAGTTTCGGCGACCCCCACCCCTTCTCGCACGCGTTTCTGCGATAGCATAACTACGGGAAGTAACATTTTTTAACGCTTAGTATTCGATTTTCGCTGAAACTGTTAACATGGCAAGCTCCAAAATGTTTAGTGTTTCCCAACTTTACGGTAAGAAAGTTAAGCAGACCGATGAGAGATTTGGATTGTGGCTCCTGTTGGAAAATTTGGAAGGTACCACTCTGGTTACAGATATTGGAAATAATAAATACACGGAAGGCGAACACCCACTGGAAGATGGGATTATACCAATTACAGAACCATTTTGTGACAACATAATGCTTGTAAAGGTATGCGGCTTAGATGACTGCGATGTAAATTCTAAACTTGTCAAAAAGAAATATGTGGTTCTTTGAATAGTTATATACGTGGAAAATTTGGCGAATTGGTTTCAGCAAAACATGGTGTTAAAGCTAAGCTGCCTTTCCTCTTATTAAGTAACAACCCACTTGCCATTGGAACAAGAGACGTAATCGGAGAAGATTTGGAAATTATTAAAAGGAAACATAAAGAACCTGTGTGCATTCCATACAAAGTAGAATTGGCGGACGTTAAACTCGACAGGCTACTGGAAGAAATACCGGATTTATTGGAGCAACTCCGGAAGGAAGATTACTACCTAATGGACTTGGACATAACGCAGGATTTTGCGGGAGTTTTCAACAAAGAAGAAATGATTCACTATTTAACAAACAACTTTAACTTTTACATCCAAGGAGAGTACAAGGAAAGGTGCAACGTTATTGTAAACAATGATAAAACAGTTGGCATAGATTGCCTTACTTGGCTCACATCTAATGCAAGGGTTAAAATATACAACAAATTTATTTGTCAAATAACCAGTCCTGGAGTTAACAAGAGCATTGGAAACTATATTATAGATTTCGTCAACTGCCCAGACGCAAGATTGAAGGAAATTTTCTCTTCTGCATCGGCCAAGAAGCATGGTATTACCAGATTAGAAGCTACGATATATAACTACCCAATTGGAAATTTCCGTGGAGAAGGCTACAGTCCTTTAGAAGATTTCATAACTCTGCTACAAGATATCAAGTTGTACTTCCAAAATTCTCCGTTATACTCTGTTTAGATTGCAAAAATGTGGACAAAGTTGACCGAGAGTCTACAGAACAGCTGTTGTCTTGTGTTTAATAATATGCTGGAATATGTTTATTGGGGTAACAGCAATACAAGAAAGTTGACGGGATTACAAATAAATTTACCAAAAGAATCCGACGCAAGGAAGAAGGTTATACATTATATTCTCTCTGCATGCAGCTTCAATTGCCTCCCTGTTAAACATATAGAAATTGTAGAAGAAAAGGAGAACAGGGACAATGCTCGAATTATACGAAAGTGTTATATTAAAGCTGGAGAGACTTATTTTTCTAGGTCCAGCACACCATTTTCTACTATACCGGAGGATATTGACATACAGGACGCTGGATTAATCTCTACAGATAATTTGGTTGCACGTGTTTTAAGGAAGAGAACCAATAAATCAAACAAACTTTCTCCTTATAATATTAAAGAAATCAACCCTCTGTCGCAAGCTTAAATTATATCGACAAGGAAACGAAAACAGGAAATGGATGAGCTAGATACCAAGAGACGAAAGCTGGATTTTCTCGAAAAGACAACTGCAATAAAGGAAGAATATAGGAGTCTACTGGAGAAAGGAGAGAAAATAACACAATTGAGGCAGAGATTAGAGCTAAAGGGGTAAAGTCGTCAGTTGTGAAGACCGTAATCACATTTGAAGATTATGAAGAATGCCTTGATACCTTCACACAGAAAATAGTTTCCCAAAATCTAATTCGTGCCGAGAAACATCTGGAATTGTGAACGGAACAGCCGTCGAGCTGAAAATGTAAATTTACTCGTTCCGCAAGTAGAATTTCTTTTATTTGATCCGATAACTGGTTATTTAAAAATTCCAAAAAAAATTTCCCGTTCATGTTTCCATCAAAAAAATATGGACCTATTATTCTATCTTTCAATATACCACACCAAACGTTAACTTTTTCGGAATATTGACTTTTACAATTTATGACCCAGTGCGGATTTTCAGTAGCCCAATATCGAGCATTTTGGGATGATACTACACCATTGGTGCTGAAAGAAGCTCCATCACTAAACATTATGTGGTTCAAAAAATTTCTTGTATTCAGGTACCAGCCTTGTGCCCACAAACGAAATTCCATACGTTTTACTTCATCACCCTTCCTTTAAACTATGAAGAAATTTAGGTTTAAATGCTTTCATTTTGTTTCGTTTCAGACATCGCCGAATATTCTCTCTCGGTAAGTTTAAATCCAAACTGGCAACTCGTAAGCTTCTGTTTGGGCGGTTTGTAAAATAATCTACAACGGCACGATCGTTTAAATTTCTTCATCGGTGATTGTTTTTTAAAATATGTTTGGTTACTGCACCATTTTCTTTAAATGTTTTGTTAATTTTGCTAACGGTGCTTCTGTCAATGGGAAGACGATTTGGATGTCTATAATTAAATATCCTAGCTACTTCTCTTTCACTATGATAATTGTCCCCAGAAATTCTTAGAATTTCAATTCTTTCTTCTAATGATAACTGGAGAGCCATTATTAAATGTACGTAACTAACAACTATTAGTTTATTTCTGATTAGCTGTCAAAATCACAGCCCACTGTTGATTTAGAACAATAATACCTATACTTAATGTATTAGTTCAGTTTTTCTCAAATTATTGATACCTTCTCTAAAAGCTTATTTTATTAAATTTTTGCAGAATTTATAGGGCACAATTTTTGTCCGGCTTTCTTTTTTATTATTGAATAAATAAATTTTTTTAAACTTGTTTCTGTTCATTTTGTTTTTGTCGGTTATGAAAGAATAAACAACTTGAAAATTATTTTAATAATAATAATATTATTTTCTAATACACGTATAACCTATACTAAAATAAATAATTTTGAGCTAGTATAATTTACAAATCCAGTGGCGTAGTCAGATTTTTATTACAAAATCGCTTCCACCATAAATCGCTAAAATTACCATATTTTCAGGAGTTACAATTGTATAACGGAATGGGTTATTGACTTCGGATTTTCATAGTACAAGTTCACTGGTGCACTACTTTGTATCGACAGTGTTGCCAGATTTTAAATTAATCTAAATAAAAATTTTAATCAAATACTTTGTTCCCAAAATTAAAGCTCTTGTAACTTCGTTGTTAACCAATATTATTTTATGAAATTTTGATGTTTTTTATTTATAACGATTTTAAATCCAGTGGTGTAGTCAAATTTGAAAATAAAACTTGCCTAATAAGCTTTTGCCGTTTTTAACACAGAAAAAAAACATAGAGTGCCTTGGAAATGAAACTAAAGATATGTAAATTTGTGTCAAGATGCAGTTTTAGATGCTTAATATTAAAAAAAAATTGAGATTGATAAAAAAATGCGTATTTCACAGGGGTGGTTCCATTTTAAATGGGTGACACTGTATGAGGGATTTTGTAAGGAAAGTTTATTTTGCCTACTTTAAATTAAAACTTGGTGATCAAGATAAACCATGGGCCCCGCATAAGGTGTGTAGAAGATGCGAAGAAGAGCTTCGTTTGTGGTTTAAGGGAAAGAAAAATGCATTTCGATTTGGAATTCCTATGATATGGCGTGAGCAGAAAAATAACACCACTGACTGCTACTTCTTCTCAGTTGACGTGAAGGGATTCAATTCAAAAAACAAAAGAAACATAAGTTATCCTAATCTTGACTCAGCTATACGTCCAGTGCCCCATAGCTCCGAGATATCTATCCCGAAGCCACCTTCCAGTTTGGATGCATACCCTAGTGAGTTGGAGGACGAAGCTACATTACCTCCTCCGGGTGAATCAAGCTTAGATTTATCTTTTGACGGAGATAGAGGGCCTCAACTATTTTCTCAAGGTGAGCTCAATGATTTAGTAAGAGATTTAGGTCTTTCAAAAGATGCAGCCGAACTGTTCTAGATTAAAAAATAAAAACCTTTTATCACCTGGCACTTCTTTCTACTGGTACAGACACCGAGAAAAATAATTTACCCAGTTTTTCTCAAAAGAAGGAAATTTAGTTTTCTGCAATAATGTGGAAGAACTCATACATCGCTTTGATATAAAGTATGACTCATCTGAATGGCGCCTATTCATTGACTCATCTAAGACAAGCCTTAAAGCAGTATTATTGCACAATGGAAATAAATTTGCCTCGATTCTGATTGGACATTCTGTGCATATGAAAGAAGATTATAAAGATTTGGCCATTATCCTGGAAAAAATCAAGTATGAAGTCCATCAATGGATGATTTGTGGGGACTTCAAAATACTGACAATGCTTTTGGGTCAGCAGGCAGGCTATACCAAATACCCATGCTTCTTATGATTGTGGGATAGTAGAGCCAGAGAACAGCACTGGAAAAAAAGTGATTGGCCATCCCGAGAAACTTTAAAACCTGGAGAGAAAAATGTTATAAACACTACCTTGGTACCACCAGAAAAGGTTCTGTTGCCCCCTCTCCATATCAAATTGGGGTTGATGAAACAATTTGTAAAATCGCTGCAAAAGGATGGAGACTGTTTCAAATATTTATGTACAAAATTCCCGAAGCTGTCAGAAGCAAAGTTGAAAGAGGGAGTTTTCACCGGCCCCGACAGCATATTCGGAATTCGCCGACACATTAGTCGTTCGGAACGACTCGGGTAATACGAATCTCAGACTCGTAAAGTCCCGACGTATTGGACTAATGCGTCGGGGATTTACAAAACGTTAAATGTCAGTTTGTCAGTATTTTTTAGGCATAGGTATGTACGTATATGTACAGTGAGGTTTATTAGATTGGAAAATGTAAATAATATTTGCCTATCTAATTTTATTAAAAAACCTGGAACACGTCAAATTTTAAATTTGAATGGCCATCTTATTAAAAAAAATGTAGTGATGACGTCACAGCAACGTCCTATTATAACAAGATGCCCTTTTAAATTTAAAGTTTGACGCGTCTGAGCTTTTTTTTGTAAATTACACAGGGCGAATATTATTTACATTTACCATTCTAAAAAACTCACTATATGTAGGTACATATTCACAAAAATAAATAAAAAAAATTGTTGCAACGTTTATTATTCAAAAAAATTTGAAAAATAAAAGATATTATCATTTTTTTGATTTATTCCCCCCTAAACCCACATTATTTATGATTTTGCGTATCACAGTTGCCTGTGGAATCAACAAACATAATCTCTGACGACTGGGAAAGTGTTGCAACTCTTTGCATGATTGGTGTACAAAGTGCCACAGCATAATGGTCTTCTTTTCGAATTATTTTAATAAGAGTACCATTTTTTTCTTCTAACATCCTAAGGATATTATCTAAATGAGATAACATATTTTCTCCAGTCTTTTCGCCATAGTTTTTTTTTAAATGGCTTTTCCATATACATTCTACATCTGTTTTAGTAGGAGTAAAATGTCTATCTATAACAATATTTTATAGTTGTCTCCGTGTTCCTCCATCATTGATAAAATATAAGAGTGATATGCAGAGGCTACTAAGTGACCTTTCTCAAATAGCTCAATAATACGATTTTTTACATCCAGGGCAAGTGGTCGTTCTCTAAGTGCTGCAGCAGAATTTAATTTATGATTATGTTCATCCCGCAATTCCACAACACATGGCCATTTTGGCATATAAACATCATTGTTTTTTGATTTTGTGTCTGGATTAAATCGCTTTATAGTTACCGATAATTTTGCTGGACAGTTTATGTTTCTAGAAATCCTTTTTCTAGATTTTTCATTTTTCTTTTTTTGCTTTACGTTCAAATGACAGTGATATAATCTTTTAAATATTATGCGTGGCTTTTCAGTACCAAGCTTAAAGGTTTTTGAAACTCTCCAAGTTACTTTTTGAGTATTTTCCAATTCAGTCAACCATTTCTACAACAAAAAACCAATTAGTTTAAGATTCTGTTAATTCTTCAACGTAATATCCAAATTCACAAATAAAAAATTATAATTATTATTTTCCCTATTAATATATTTATATTTCCTATGTTTTTGATTTTACAGTTCGGCAAATATATCATATTACACAAACTTAACCCTAAAATACCAAAATCTACTTACCTCAAAATCTTTTTGCTAACTTATTTGCAACCTAATCGTATTGTATGACGTATCTTTGTAAGGCACATTTTATTATATTAGTTTTAATATTTATTTTTATATTTACTTGAATAGTACCTATAGCTTGTTACTGTTCTAGAAACTTAACAAAAATATACACGTACTTACTTGGCAATGCGCACATGTATTTTACATAGGTCAATCCCCGACGCATTAGTCCAATACGTCGGGACTTTACGAGTCTGAGATTCGTATTACCCGAGTCGTTCCGAGCGGCTAATGTGCCGGCGAATTCCGAAAATGCGCCCCGACATAAGAAAACTTTTAACGGATCCTTCATTTGTGGAAACTATGAATGAGAAGGAAAAAGAAGCTTGGGTATCGTTCAAGAACCTAGTGCGAAAGTTTTTGGGAAATACTAAGGATCCTAACTATAAAACCATTGTGCAACGGATGCTAGCAGCATACGAAGCTCAAGGCTGCAAGATGAGCTTGAAGGTCCATTTTTTACACCCTCACATAGACTATTTTCCTGAAAACCTGGGAGATTGCAGTGAAAAGCAGGTGGAGCGATTTTACCAGGATGTCCGTGATATCGAGAGAAGGTACCAAGGGCGATGGGATGTCACTATGCTTGCTGACTACTGTTGGCTGCTTAAGCGAGAAACTGAAGATGGAAATCGGAAAAGGACTCGTCAAAGAATCAAGGAAAAGAAGAAGAGGTTTCCTAAAGAACATGAATAATTATATGTATCAAAATAATGTTTCGTTTGCTTTAAAAAAATATTTATTGTTTGAAAATTTTGAATAAAGGAGTGCTTTAACCAATTTTTTGTGTTTGAATTTGCAAAAATACTTATTTGATAGAAAAAAATGGCCATCACTTTTGAAATCAGCGCACTTTAAAATATATAATTCAGTAAAAATATCTCATGCAGTTTTTTTTCGCAGACCTGTGAATCGATCCAGTTACGATAGTCAATTTGTAAATTAACGTGTTTAAAAGAACTTATATAAATTGAATAAAGAAATTATTGAGGTAATTATTATAGCAAACCTTAAACACTAGTGGTGCCCACTTCTTAAAAGCCTGTTCAAGACCACATAGTTCATCTCCTGTTGCTAATTTCAATAATCTTTCACCGCCTAGTTCGCCAAGTAAGTTGTCTACATATTTTCCAAAGGCGCAAAAGTGTGGATAGGCACTTGATCCCAATGCAAAAACTGCAAACCTATTCAATGAAAATTATAATTAAATAAACTTCGCACATTATGAACACTTGCTATCATTTTTATTGAATAGCAAAAAACATAATGTAAACATTCATGCTGTTCATGGTTTAGGTACTTTTTTACATTTGATTGAAAATGATTGCAAGTATAGAGTTAATTGAAAAAAGTCAACAAGCAGGCAGCAGATACTTGAGCGAAAGCAAAAGAAATACATCAACAAACAAGGGTGTATTGTTTGGTATCAGCTCAGTTCACTTCAGTTGACCTACTGATACATTTTCAAAAACAATTCCAATACATACATTTCTTCTCAAACATCTGTGATTAAAAGGTATCAAAAATTATCTTACGCTATTAAGATCGAAAAATTCAAATAAAATTTAGGTATATTTGAATATGTAACTTTTGAAGACCAGGCTAATACCCAAAAATCGGCTCTATATTTGTCATTGGCCTATGTAGTGTAAAAACAATGAAATGCTTCTTTGTTAGTAGTTGCCAGAAGTCAACAGAAAATGGAAGCAGTGCGTCATGGGAACATTACTACAATCTATCTACCAGATCTATCAACGGATAATAACTCCATTATGGCCAACTTCGCCAACGACACAGTCGTACAAACAAGCAAAGAAAATTTAGTTGTAGCTTATATGATTCTTCTGAAACAGGCTGAGCAAAAGTATAATCAAAATGAAAAAAAAAGTACACTGTTTATCTGTACAAAATAGAATACCACAAACTACACACACATTAAAGCACGCGCGTGTACACACACACACACACACACACACACATGAAATATTTATCCTCATCTAACACTAAACTCACATGTAAAAATAACTATATAATTATTAATATTGCGAAAACGCAAAATTTCTTCTAAACTGATTTTTTAGTATTTTTCTGTAGTTGCTAGAGTTAAATATTGGAACCAAAGCATGGTATTACGAGTACTAGTTCTGTAATAACCTCTGTAGGGGAACTATTTTCCATGTTTTCAAATAATACAACTTACTCGTTTGAATGAACTTTATTGAATATCTTTTACAAAAATCACCATTAATAATATTACTTTTTTGCAATATTTAAAGAATTGCTTACTTACTGTTTCTATGGAAGCCGTAAGTGATCCTGTAACTCGTGCCCATAAAAACCGCGAGTAACAAATACCAATTAGGTCACTGACCATATTATTCAAAAATTTTTTTATTAGATAATATTAAATCATATTTTCTAGTTTACCATTACGTCTTCAATGAAAAAATTAAAGAATTTTCGTTATACAAAATGAAAATTCTGTTCCATTACTTAAACTAAAATACAATGATTAAGATGCTACATACTAAAATTTATTACTCAATTTGTTACGAGAAATAAAGTTTTGTTCTGTTTTTATGAATAAGTACTTCTTTGTTCTTTCGGATAATTCTGGCGTTTAGCGCCTCGTCATTTACCACTACATACGGTCCCTCATAAATAGAAGACATTTTATTTCCTACTTCACTTTTCACTAACACAAGATCATCTTTTTTGTACGTCACTGGGTTCATATTTTCATCATGTCTTTTTTCTTTGAACTTTTCCTGAAACTAAATTATTTCGCGCATCTTCCAGAGCTTTTTGAAGTCTATATTTCAATTCTAGCGGATAACAGTTATAATTATACAAAAGGTCGACAATATTTTGCAAATTTTTAGGTATGTGACATATTTTACCAAAGACTAGTTCGAATGGAGTATATTGGGTTTCTGTATGAACTGTTGTGTTATATGAAAAACACTAGTATGGAACCCACGTACTCCATAACGCGCTATTGTTTTTACACTGTATTCTTAAGTTCCAATTCCAGTTCCAGTTTTCCAATGAACCATTGCTTTCATGATGATACGCGGTTGATTGAAGCTTTTTAATTTTCAATAGTTTACATATGTCTGACATAGTTTCTGAAATGAATTCTGAACCTTGATCTGTGGCAATTTCTCTAGGTATACCGTATCTTAGAATGAAGTTTTCGACAAAGCTCTTAGCAACTGCAACAGCATCCTTTGGTTTAATTGGATATGCTTCAACAAAATTTGACAGTTCACATTGAATTGTTAAAATATACACAAAATCATCGCCATATTTAACTAAAGGTCCAATAATATCCAAATAAACTTTTTCGAATGCTGTGTTATCAGTAAAAGTAATGACTATTGGTTTTTTTATATTACAATGTTTTTGTCTTTGACAATTGTCGCATTTTTTAACGTATTTTGTGATATCTTCATACATTCCTGGCCAAAAAGAATATTTCTTTATGTTATTTGTCATTCTACGAATACCTGCATGACCGCTTGTTGGTAGTAAGTGAAAATCGTTTAATATACATTTTATAGTATCTTTGTTATTTATTCGTTGTACTCCTTTTATTACACAAACACGTGGGCCGGTCCAATTACTACTTTTCGCAATTGCATTTTTTATTTTATTTATGAGAGCAACATTATCGTCATTTTTAAGGATAGGTATCTCATTAATGTTCAATTGTTTACATAATGTAACTAAATCTCTCAACATTTCGATCGCGTAAATGCCGATCGAGATTTTTGGAGTACACAAATACTAGATATTTCTGGTATATAACAGAAATTATCAAAGTTTGACATAAAATTGTTCTGTTCAGTGTTTTTCTCTAATTTTTTATTAAAAACTGGCTCTATTACTTCATGAGGCTTTTTGAGAACTTCTACAATATTAGGTTGATCAGATCCAACATTTATAGGAGTTATCTCAGTTTTACTCGTATTTTCTTTTTTACCTTGAGCACTCGTCAAAATGTTAACCAAATTTCTATGTATATCTTTAAGTTCTTCTGAAGTAATAATTATTCAAGATAATGTATTTGCAGTTACATTATATACCCTTTAATATACTCTATATGAAAGTCGTATTCTTCCAATAGCAATCGAAATTTTGTTAAACGGCTTGACGGGCTGTTATGATTGAACAAATACACTGAAGGTCTTTGCTCTGACAATATTTCGAGAGCAAATGAGGCCTAAAATATTTTACTGCCCATACAATGGCTAAAACCTTTTTTTCTATGGTTGAAGAATGTATTTCACTCCGTCACACAGTTCTTTTGAAAGAACTCACAGTCTTCCATAAAATCGATAGGAAAATGTTGAATATTTTCGTATCTCGGGCATAAAGAAATGATATTTTCTTGCTTTGAATTCAATAGCACCGTTACTTCATTGTTGTTATTTAACAAAGATAAAGTGTTTTTCTCGAAATTTATTATTCCATTATATTTTTTAAGAAAGTTTTGCCCTAATATATATACCATTATTTGCACAAGGTAAATTTTTGAATACATAGAACTTCTGCTCAAAATAATGATGATCAAACTTTAGATTTAAAATAACATAAACTTCGGAATTTAAATTTCCACCTAAACCCTTAACAGTCAAATTTTCTTTATATATAGTGTCGTTAGCTGTTAGACAATTATATTTTATTATACATAAGGTTGCACCGGTATCTATTATAAAGTTATAATTTTGTTCTCGTATGTAACAATTTACCCAGTTCAAACTTTCACAAGAATAAATTTTATTAATTGTCTCGAAAAAACTGAAAATTCTCGTTATTTCGTGAATTCCCTCTTAAATTTGAAGCATTTTCATCTTCTGAAATAAAAACTCGGTTACTGATATGTCGGCCTTGATAACGTCCACGGCCTTGTCGGGATCAAATTGTTATTGCGATGAGATTCCCGTATATTGTTGATACACGCATTGCAAAAAAGATAAGGGCAAGTCTAATTTCTCGAAACCACAGCAGGTTTCCAATTCGCTAAAACCAATGTGTGTGCCGTGCAATTGATTTTTATGATCCCTAATATAAATTGTGATATACTCTGAGAAGTCCTTTCACTAAAACCAACCTCTACTATTTTGTTTTTTAGTAAATTGATATCCACACAATCATAAGCACCTTTTATATCGAGAAATAAGCAAACTAAATATCTGTTTTTAGAGAACGTAATTTGAACATCATTAACTAAATGAGTTATTGCATCTAATGTAACGTAGCCCCTTCTAAATCCATACTGTGTGCAGGGTAAAATTGAATTTTGTTCCAAGTGCCATTCCAGTCTTGTTTTAATCATGCTCTCAAAAGTTTTTGTTATACAGGACATCAGTGATATAGGTCGGATAAGACGTAAATAAATTTCTGTCATTTTTGTGGTTTCAAGATTAGACAAATAGTTACTTGTTTCAGTTGGCTAAATCCAATAGAAAACACTGAAGGTCATTAAGACATGGTTCGTAATATTAGAGACCCCGCGTTTTCATTTGAGGTAATTTTATTTTTATTTTAGGTTCCCGATGGTGTTGAACCACTAATTATTGAAGGAGAGTTTGTTGTAGACAAGAATGGTGTGTTGTCACCTGTTAGTGTAGCATCTACATCCCCTGGAAGCAGTTTACAGAATTGTAATAAACAGCAGGCCGCCAAGAGAACACCAAAAAGAAAACGAGAGGAAACTGTTGTGTTCAGTGCAATAACTGAAGCTACTCAGCAAATTCCAAATGAAAAATCAGTTTCCTCCAGATGTGGAGAGTCTATGCACTTTTATAGGGCACGAACTTTTATCTCTTAAAAAGATAACTTCCTTTAAAAAGTGCAAGTGGGAAATATTGAAAGTCTTAAGGGAACATACTTCCATTTCATATGCTAATTTTGGTGTGTTTTAGTCAAAGTTTTGCCATTGAATAGTAAATTTACATATTTTAAAGATTCTATAAATCTTGAAGTTTTTTGTCAAGGAAATCATTGAGACGTCTCAATAGATTTCACTATACCCTCTCCTCCAAAAACGGAGTCAACCCCATTCATCATCGAATACACACGGAGACTTAGGGAAAAGATCCACAAGTAAAATGTAAAACGCCCGGATATTCTTACATGTGATAATCTATCAACTAATTATATAGTGAGTGTTAAAAAGCCTCTAGTGACAGTTAAAACTTCCCCAAAAGCTGCTAAATATAAAAGTACGTCCAGAATTATTAAAAAACAAAAAAAACTCACCTTAAAAACAACAACAATTAAAAAAGTGATAGTCAAATTGAACACCCCATAGTTAAAGACGAACCTCGTCTACCTGCAACAAGTGTAGGGTCTCCCAATACTAGATTCAGTGAAGAATTAAACCGAATCAAAATTAAAAAGGAGTAATTAGAAGCTAAAAATAAAAATCTTTTAAATTTTGATTATTCTAATGAGGAATACGTTTCCTCAAACGAAATAATCACACATATTGACAAATCAATAAACACAAACAAAGCAGCTCAATGAATCTTTTTCAAAATCACAACAGCAGCCACCGACAATAACTTGTTAAATAAGTGTATAGAACAAACAGAAGAAAAGTGTATAGAACAGCAATTGAAAAAGTATATAGAATCTGACAAAGATAAAAAGTGTATAGAAAACCAAAAATTCGAGACTAACATAGCGAAAGCACTTGAAGTACCCAGCCCATCACTGTCTATACATACATATATATATATATATATATATATATATATAATATATATATATATAATATATATATATATATATATATATATATAATACTTCTACCCCTGAATATTCTAACATAATTAACACCAACGAAACTAGAATGGAAGAAGACACTGTAGGCCCGCAAATCATCCGAAATTCGTCAGACGATGGAGAAGCATCCTTAAACCCTCCCCTAACCATTGAAGTTCAATTTCATAAGCCCTCCACCCCCTCATGGGCGCAAGGAGTAGAGGACAGAGATAAATCAGTAGCAACGCCAAAAGACAATTTTGTCTCTCAGTATGAGCAAATAATAAATAAAAATAATAAAATCACGGCTAGAACCCTAGAACATGATAAGTAATAAACAAAACGCCCCAGAGGACTTAAACGCCATAACCACGATTCCGAACTCACAACAAACCGATCAAATGAACACCATCCCCCCAGGCTTCGAGAAACCAAAGAAAACTACCTCATTTAGTAGAATTATTCAACAAATACCCAGAAATTAAAAAGTATCTGTCTCAAATAAGTACGAATCATTATCGGACCAGTCCGATGCCGAATCCCTAGCAAAGAATCCACAGAGAAAGGTGAAGGAAAAAACATTTCGGAAGTTTAATCCCTCAGATTCCAGTTCCGAGGACGATCAAGTGGCAGGACATGCCAAGAGGCCAACAGAGAATACCAGCAAGACTATCAAGAAACAAATAACATGCCCACCAATAGTCTTCTTCTCCTTTTAAATAGACCTATTGGTATGTTGCTTGCTGAAGCCGTCTCTGGATGGTTTCTTGCGAGGTGGACTGCCAGCTTTCCTGCCACCTTTTTGGGGGTCTTCCTGGTGGGCGATTTCCGTGTGGCTTGCTTTCCATCATTATTCTCGGTAATCTGTTTTCGTCCATTCTTCGTACGTGCGCGTACCATTCTCTTCGTCTCTGTCTGCCCCATCTGACTATGTCTACTATGCTGCATTGAGCTCGTATGTCAGTGTTTCTTATCCTGTCCCGTCTGGTCTTCCCTAGGATAGTTCGTAGGATTTTCATTTCGGCCGAGTGCAGCATACTTTTTGTTTTATTTGTGTCTTCGCGTACTTCTATTCCGTAAGTCATGATAGGTCTGATGCAAGTCTTATAGATCTTCATCTTGCTATCTGTTCCCATGTGCTGGTTTGACCATATCACATCTCTAAGACATCCTGACAGAGCTGCTGCTTTAGTTATGAGACTTCTTACTTCTTTCGCCGGATAGTGGTAGCTGCAGATGTCCATGCCTAGATATTTAAAGACATTGAGTTGCTCAATTGGCTTATCCTCTACAACCGCTTTACACCTGACAGGTTCTCTGGAGAATGTCATAGCTTTGGTTTTTGATGTTGAAATTGCCATGTTGAGTTGTTGGCTGACTTGATAGAATTTAAACAGCTGTCTCTGAAGAATGTTCTCCGTTTCTGCTATAATGGCTGCGTCGTCTGCATAGCAGACCATAGATATTTTTGAGTGGCCCATTCTGTACCCCAAATCTAAGGATGTGACTTGTTGTATTATTTCATCCATCAGGAGGTTGAAAAGGAAAGGGCTCAGGCTGTCACCCTGCCTAATTCCGCTTGGTGTTTTTATGTTGGATGTAGTTTGTTCTCCTGACTTGATCTTTGTCACATTTCCAGTGTTTAAGTTTTTAATTAGTTTGGTGATTTGGGACGGGGACTGTCTTTTTGTTAGAATTTGTAGGACGTCTGTCAAGCGCACTTTGTCGAATGCCTTTGTTAAGTCTATGAAGCAGATGTAAGCAAACTTGTTAAACTCTATTGATTTCTCCTTTAGTTGTTTCATTATGAAGAGAGCGTCCGTTGTTGACCCGTTTGTTCGAAAACCAAGCTGTTCCTCTCTATTCTTGATACGTGATTCCAATTTGTCTTTTAGGATGCTAGTGAGCAGTTTCATGGACGTACTTAGCAGGGTTATGCCCCTGTAGTTTTCAGGTGCTGTCTTTTGCCCCTTTTTGAAGATGGGAATAGTGATGCTGCTGCGCGAATCTTCGGGAATCTGTGATGTATTTAAAATTTTATTGAAAAGAGTTAGCAACTTCTCGATGAGTTTCTTTCCCCCATATTTTAGCAATTCATTCGGGATGTTGTCTGTACCCGCGGCTTTCCTGTTTTTCAGCTTTTGTATTCTTTTTCTCAGCTCTTCCTCTGTTATCAAAACATCATCGGGTGTTTCGTCTTCATTCACCCATGTATCAGTTGTTTCTTCATCTTGGTACAGCTCTGTAAAATATTTTTCCCAGATGTCAGGTGATATGTTTTTAGTTTGAACGTATTCATTTACTGGTTTTTTTCTGTTTTTCAGCATCTTCCAAACCTTTCTTTGGGCTCCATAAAGGTCGTGTTCCATTTCACTGGTGAATTGTCTCCAGTGTTCCCTTTTTATGGCTCTGATAGCTGCATTGGCTTTGTTTCTGTTTTCAACGTATCTCGTTCGATTGGTTTCTGTTGGTGAACTTAAATACAATAGGTAGCTTTTACGTTTCATATCTGCCAGTTCCTTCACTTCCTTACAAAACCATGACTTGATGTTCTTGTTGGCGTTTATGTTGATTGTGCGTTCTCCCATCGATTCTGTTGCAGCTTCTGTTATGCATGTTTTTATTTGTTGCCAGCCTTCTTCAACTTCACCTGATGTGCAGATGTTATTCAGTTTGCTTGATAATCTAATTTCGTAAAGCTGTCTTGTACCAATAGTAATTGAGGAAAACGTCTCTCCACAGAGAGATGATCCCAAAGCTAAAAGAAGACATTCACAAACAATTTGAAATTAAATGCACCAATAAATCTTCAATAGTCTTTACCAAAGATGCTGAGGACTTTGAAAAATTGAAAAATACGCTGAGACAGGAGAAAATGCAGTTCCACACTTACTCCAGAAAAGAAAACAAATCACATGCATTTGTTTTGCTTGGCCTCGCAGCAGGTCTACAGATCACGGATTTTAAGGACGAACTAGAAAATACCTACAAAATAAATACTAGAGACATCTATAGAATGACTACAAAAGGCCGTCCTCTGTACCTCGTGGTAGCTGACTCAAAAATCACCCTTGATTTTTTGAACAAAAATGTCAGAATCATAGAACACTGACGGCAGAACAAACCGATAATACAGAGTCACATCTGTCAATTGTGGGGACACGCAACTTCAAACTGCGGAAGGACACCGAGATGCTTAAAGTGCGCCGGCAACCACCTGACACCTGAATGCCCCAAGCAGAGGTCAACACCAGCCCGATGCGCCTACTGTGATGGAGATCATCCAGCTAATGCCGAAGTCTGCCCGGAATATTTCAGCATCTGGCTAAAGGAGAAGCGTGCAAACACTCAGAAATCCAAACCCAACCCAAATAAATTCATCCCCGCCCCTATTCCTACTATAAACCCTTGGACACGTTCCAGCAACAATCAATCAGAATTTCTGAGCCGTCCCACCAAAACTATTCCCAATACCACCCCTCAAAACATCCCTAATATCCAAACAAAAAATGCACCCCACAATAGCACGAACAAAAATACCAACCCGAACAACTCGATAACTATAAACAATTTCTCTGAATTAAACAACAAATTCAGAGAACTGCAAGAAATGATCAACCTCGACGAACTCACCAGAGGAGCAACCGACTTGACAGAGCGAATGAAAACAGCCAGGACTAAGAAAAATTTATAATCTACAACAACTTTGTTGTTGGCATAGACAGCTATGACATCTAGGCAGGTAGGTGGTAAAACCGGTTCTCAAAATCGATATAACTTCAAAATCATTTTCTGTAATATACAAGGAGTACTTTCTAAACTCCATTTAATCAGACACTTTCTCGACATTCACAAACCTGATATTTTCGTCTTAGAACACGATCCTAAAACCAAATTAATCATTTAATCTCAAAATACCCGAATATCGTCTAATTAGACAAGACCGCACCACCGATGCCAGAGGGGACGGTATCGTGTTATTAATAAAAAAAGGCATAAAATTCAAGTCATTGCAACACAATAATTCATCCATTGAGCATATCTCGATACTCCTTGATAATAAAATCAAAATAGTTGGAGCCTATAACACTCCACTTAATAAATTAAAAGAATCTGATTTCTATAAAATCATGAAAACTCATAACAAGGTATTGCTAGTCGGCGATTTAAATTTTAAACATCCACTATGGGATAATTACGTAACTCACCCAAACAAAAACGGAAGTACTTTCCAAAGATTCTGCGAAAATTAAGATTGCAACGTTTTCGCTACCGAAGACCCAACCCACTTTCCCTTCACAAACTACCCCCAGCACCATCGACATTGCCATTGGTAGAAACATCAACAACATTTCTAAAATCAAAACACTTACCGATTTAAACTCCGATTACGATCCCGTCCTTATTAACCTGAAACTACCCCACCAAATACGCAACCCTCTCACCAAGATATATGACTACAACTCCACACACTGGCCAAACTTCAGAAAATACATGAACACAGAACATTTAACCCAAATGATAAATGCACTTCAAGACACTATTACAACAGCGAGAAACTTATCAACTCCCTTAAAATCCAAATCACCCCTCCCTAACTCGATTCCCGACTATATTATCAAAATTGTGAACGACAAAAACAAAATAAGAAAGATATGGCAACATACAAGAACAGAAGAGAACAAACTCCTACTTAAACACTATCAAAACACCATAAACACATTGATCAGAGAATACAGAGAATACAAAAATTATAAATGGGAAGCATTTATTGATACACTGAAACCCGAAGATCTGAACCATTCCAAAGTAACGAAGAATATTGAAATAAAAATAAATAATTGCCAACAATGATTGATTCAGATGATTAAACGACTGATGATGGGAAGAGGAAGGCGGATGAAATGGAAGAAGATACATTTAGAAGATCAAAAAAAATATCGAGAACGCCAAGAAAAGAGGATCAAAATGCAAACATGATGTCGGTCATGTGGAAATTAATGAACCAACTAGCAGCCGATATGAAAGAGATAAAAGATCAACAGGGAAAAAATATGGAGAGCATCAAACAGGAAATCAAAGAAATCAAAGAAGAACGAAAGAAGTATATGAAACAAATCAAAGAGAGTTGAAGAGAGGTAATGACCGAGCTAGTGAAGAAATTAATGAATTAAAGAAGCAAGTTAACTCTGTCAGTGAAAAACTACAGAAACTCGAAAACGGAAAACGAAAGAAAAATATAGTAGCTCAAGGACTCCCAATGGATACCAATAGACCGGAAGAATTGCGGGAGGGAATGCAAAATTTTATAGAAAATGAGATAGGGGTTAAGGTAGCAGTAAATACCGTAATAAAACTGGGAGAGAATACATGCCTAGTAGATTTTAATAGTGGAGACGATAAGAGGAAGGTTATGCAAAATAAAAGCAAGCTGAAAGCCACACACAAAAAAGTTTACATAAATAATGATATGACCAAAAAAGAAAGAGAAATCCAAGCAAAAATTAGGAATCATGCAAAAGGCGAGAGAGTTAACGGGAAATCAGTCAAGATTGGATTCCAGAAACCAATTATAAACGATGAAGTATGGGGTTGGAACAGGGAAAAAGATAGGCTGGAAATAATAAAGTGAAAATCAAAAAACTAACTAAAGTGTAATGGAACAACGAAAACAGACTGGCGCGTAATAGGAACAGGAAAAACACAAAATGAAGAAAAAGCATAGAAGATCAAATAACATATAATAAAATTGGAAGATGGAATATTAGAGGGTCATATGAAGAAGGAAAATTAAAACAGTTGGACCAGGAATCTCGAAAATATAATTTTGATATCATAGCATTACAAGGAACTAAACAACTAGGGCAAGGCTCACAAGAAATGGCAGATTATGTATTCTTTAATAGTGGGGGCGAAAACAGAATGTTAGGAACTGGTTTTATAGTTAGGAAAAAACTAAAATGGATGGTCATGGACTTAAAACCCATCTCAAAAAGATTGTGCACTTTAAGAATAAGAGGAAAGTATCACAAAATTACACTTGTAAACATACATGCACCATCAGAAGAGAAGGATATAGAAGTGAAAGAAGAATTCTATAGTAATCTTGACAGAGTATTTGAGGCTATCCCCAATTATGATTTGAAAATCGTATTGGGAGACGCCAACGCCAAGATAGGTGAAGAGGAGACGTATATGCCAACAATTAGAAGATATAGTCTGCATGAGAAAACAAATGAAAATGGCCGATTGTTGAGAGATTTTGCGAAAGAACACAACCTCAGAATCAAAAGCACATATTTTTAGCGTAAAAATATTGATAAAGGTACGTGGATATCGCCAGACGGAAAAACAATTAACCAAATCGACCATGTTTTAATTGAACTTGAAGAAGACCAATGCATCACCAATATACGAACGTATAGAGGACCCGATCTGGACTCTGATCATTTTCATGGTGGGAGTCACATTAAAGCAGCTCATACCAATAAACAAAAATGAAAAGAGGAAACGAATGGTAGATAGAATAGTTGCAAGGTTATTAACAAATGAGGAGAAAGAAAGATATGAAAAAGCAATCAGCGAGGAAATGGATAACATAACGGAAAGAAATATAGAGCATCATTGGGAAACAATAAAGACAATAATGAATACTGCAGCCAAAAAAACGAGTAAAGATGGAAGAAAGAAACTGAGACCATGGTTTGGTAATGAATGCTTGCACGAAATAGATAAAAGAAATAAACTAAGATTAAAGACTCTAACAACAGAAGTACACGATGCTAAAGAAAAATACAGCGAACAAAAGAAAAGAACAAAGAGATTATTGAGAAGGAAGAAGAGGTAGTACAATAAGCGACTACTGCAAAATGTAGAAGATAATTACAGAAACAAAGATCTGAGAAACCTGTATCAAGGAGTCAAAAGAGAAAAAAGAGGATCCAATTCAAATCCCGTATTCATTAGAAATAAAGATGGAGAAATGCTACTGGGCGAAAAAGAAATTTTAGAGCGATGGAAAACATACTTCGAACATCTTTTAAATGGGCGAAGGATGAAGAACTGGATAATGAAGAGAATGTAGGAACAAATTTCAAGCTGCACTCGAAAGAACCTCCTCCGCGTAGAGATAAAATAAATTATATTATAGCTAATCTAAAGAACAATAAAAGTCCGGGAAGTGACCACATAACAGCGGAAATATTCAAATATGGAGGAACGCGATTAGGTGATGAAATGGAAAAACTACTGCAAAACATATGGGAAGAAGAACGAATACCGACAGAGTGGACCAACGCTATAATATTTCCTATACATTAAAAAGGGAATAAAAATGAATGCCACAACTATAGAGGAATATCACTATTAAATGTGGCATACAAGATACTTGCCACTTATGTCAAGGATATTTTAAAGGAAAATTTGGAAAATACAATCGGAGAATACCAATGTGGATTTAGACGAGGTAGGAGCACAGGGGAGCAAATCTTCATGCTACGAGAAATACAGGCTGAGAGCTATCAATTTGGAAAACAGACGATGGTGCTATTCGTCGACTTCAAACAAGCATTCGATAAAGTAAAAAGAAACTGATCAGAATGATTCGGATAACACTGCAAAGTACCGAAAATGAAGTAAGAATAAATAACGGTGTGTCAGAGAAATTCATCGTCACTGAAGGCGTAAGATAAGGCGATCCACTGTCATCTATTCTCTTTAGTCTGTTATTGGAAAAAAAAATTCAAGAAGCAGGCATAAATAGGTCTGGATTTATGTATCATAAGAGACATCAATGTTTAGCATTTACAGATGACATAGCAGTATTAGCGAGAAGTAAAGAGGAAATAAGACAGGCAATGAAAAATATTGCAGAAAAAGCAGAAAAAAAGGGCTCTATATCAATGAACTGAAAATAAAATAAATGGAATGGACAGATCGAGACTTTATAAAAGGGAATTATTTAACAGTAGAAACAGCCAAAGGAAAGATATATAAATTTGAAGAAATAGATCGATTCGAGTACCTTGGAACAATAATCACACGAAAACCCAATATAGGGGAGGAAATCCAAAACAGAATAATGCGTGGCAATAATTGCATTTATGCCTTGAATAGATTATTTAAAAGCAAAAATATATCAAGGAGTGCGAAAATCAGGATTTACAAGACTGTGATTAGGTCTATAGTTACATATGCCTCAGGAACATGGACATTAAACCAAAAAGAAAAAGGAATGCTACAAATATGGGAAAAAAAACTATTGAGGAAGATATTTGGGGGAAAATTACAAAATGGAATATGGATGAGGAGGACAAACAAAGAGCTCGAAGAATTATATAAAAATCCGGGTATTATTGGAATGATAAAATCTCAAAAACTAAGATAGTTAGGACATATAGAAATAATGGGAACAGGAAGGCTACCGAAAATATTGATATATAGTTCTATAGGAGGAAGGCGAAGGAGAGGTAGACCCAGAACAAGATGGAAAGCCGGGGTTGAAGAGGACCTACAAAGACTTAATATCAGAAATTGGAAAAGTAAGACAAATGACAAAATGGGATGGAGGCAAGTCGTCAACCAAGCCATGGAAGGGTTAAGTTATTAATGTGCAAATTCGAAATAGGTGCAGAACACAAGAAATTTTGGAACGAACCGAAGTAGTGGGCATTCGGATAGTCTGTGCGAAAGTGGCAATTGAACTTAGTAGATTGTCGCAGAAGAGTTTCGTATGGAAATCCGAGCACCCACCGCTAGTGTTGAAACATCAGCCATGGACCTACACGGTCCGTAGTGCTAGTATACATACATACACAAAACCCGAAGAAAATACTTTATGGAAAATATCTAGATACTTCAGAAACGGTCGTAAAGAAATAAACGAAATCGAAAATAATGGATACACATACACAAATTTCAATGAAATCGCAGAAATTTTTGGAGAGTACTTTCAAAACAATTTTATTAATAACTGTCAGAACTCAACGCATCATAAGTTTATTGAAAACGAAGTTCAACAACACCTTCGCAATACCAAGAATACAAAACCAATAAACTTGGTTACATTTACTGAATTAGTCACAACTATTAATCAACTAAAAGTCAAAACTGCGCCAGGTCATGATGGTATTCACAACATATTAATTAAAAATTTGCCAAAAAAAGCTCTTGTTCAACTTATTCACATCACCAACTTCATAATGAAAACAGGACACTATCCTGATATGCTCAAAGTCGCCAATATCATTCCGATATTATAAGCAAACAAACAACATTGTTATGTAGATAGCTACAGGCCTATATCACTATTGAATAACATTGCAAAGGTGATAGACAAAATTATACTGAAAAGATTACAATCTTTCGTTGATAAGAACAATATTATACCTGCGGAGCAATACGGCTTCAGATGCAGGGCCCTTCCTCACACAGGCTGGAGTCCCTCAATAATCAGTACTATCACCTTTGCTGTATTCAATTTTCATCCACGATATTCCAACCACCCCTAAAATATTAACCGCCATGTATGCAGATGACACTTGTTTTGTAACATCGGCAAAAAACCCGGATCACACACTCGATAAATTACAAACACATATCAACACAAAAATCATACCCTACTTCACCAATCAAAAATTAACCATAAATGCCTCCAAAACAGAGAATTTATTACTCAGGAGGAGAACCACCAAAAACAGCCGATTGAAATTTCAGCTATGTATAAAGGGACATAATATTACCCCCAGCACTACTTTGAAATATTTAGGATATACCATAGGAAACACTAATGCAAATGCGCATATTAGCACTCAAGTCCGTAAAGCTAAGATTGCAATGGGTCAGTTATACCCATTAATTTGCAAACAAAGTAAACTTCCCACCGAAAACAAATTAACACTGTACAAACAAATAATCCGCCCTATCTTAACTTATTCAGCACCTGGCTACCTAACAGGAACTGAACACAACTTTTACTCCTTGCAGATGGTACAAAACAAGTGCCTCAGAATAGCAATCGAACACCAAATACCTTACCCTCATCTTCCCAAAACCTCATTGCTACATGATAAAGCTGATCTACCTACTATCAAATACTTCGTAACAAAAATCTCAAATTTTTTTTACGATAACTGTCTGCCAGAAAATCTTCGAAATGTACTCAAAGCCGTAAATCGCTCAGAAGTAACCCATGATGGTGGGTGAAGGCTTCTGCATGGTACGTTATCAATATAACTTCGTTGTCACTCAAAAACCCCTCATCTATTGCATGGATAATTCCAGCCCAGCCCTATACACTGGACTGAATTACCCCTAGCTTCAATCACATTAAATTAAATCATAAACAATATCTGCCATGTTGCTCTCCCCAAACCTATACCCATCAATTATCGAGACCCTGTTAATTATCGAGACCCTGTTTTTCAGCTGCTTTTCAGGGAATACCCAGAAGAAATCTTTTAGGAGCGAAAAATATATACTGGGGATATGAGTCAACACAAGGAGCCATATACACATTTTAGACGTACACAACAAGTGCAAGGATCGCCTGACCATCGGCTACAGTATTTTATAATCTTGTACATGTTCTGTTAAGGGAACAGTACACGATTGCAATTGAAGATATTTTAAATGTTAAATGTCATAAGGGAACAACAGCAAGAGAAGGATGAATGTTATTACCTAACTATGTATATTTGCACCAATTAAACAATCTTTACATATATTTGTTAATTTTGTATATTGTATTAATTAAACAATGTGTATAAACTATATCATATTTTCTTGCCATGATACCTTCCCATGATCATTAAAGTTTGTTTTAAATTCATCACGGATTTGCAAATTTCTAGTATGTGGACGTCCCCGTCTAATGGTAATATTTGGTAGAGTTCCACCAGTATTTCTCCATGAACCATCTAACACTTGACCATCGTCAAGTTCAGTGTCTGCTCCACTTACAACCACATTTGGCATTTTACTTTTTATGAAATTGTGTAGAGCACAGTAAGCATGTGTTACTAATATTACTTTGTTAGGATTTATTGAAGTTAGTAACGCCCTAAACCTGTTGGCAAGTATACCAAATGCATTTTCAACTACACGTCTGCCTCGACTTAATCGATAATTATAAATTCTTTGTTCTTTCGTCATATTTTTGAACGGAAATGATTTTAAAATGGTCTTGCAGTGGAAATGCTGCATCAGCCAAGACAATATAGGAAACTGGTTCTTCCATTTCTGGAAGTGATTTATAACTCGGTATATGTTTATTGCTACTGCAAAATCACAACCGTCGTGAATCCCTGAAAGTAAATTTACAATTATCAACATTAAAATTGTTTATTATTAAAATATTACCTCCATCACCAACCCGTCTGTTTGTACCAACATTAATATAAAGAAATGTATCATTTGCATCCACAGAAGCACGATATTGTGGGTGCTTTTATAATTATAATAATGGGAACCTGGAATTCTCGGAGCTTTAAACGTGATGTGTTTGCCATCCATCGCCCCTATTGTATTTGGAACGTTCTATAGATTATAAAACTGGTATGCAATTTCTTCCCACTCTTGTGGTGTTGATGGAACCTAGAAGAATAATTCACACAATTCATACTACAGACTGCCGTTTTTAAATATAAATACTTACTTTCCAATAATATTTCATAAATTACATTTAAAACTTCCGGGATAAAATTGGATATAGTGCAAGCAGCAATTCTGGTACTGCAGGATAAACTTTTAAATGATTCCCCTGTAGCAAGATACCTTAAAATCACCATGAAACGAACTTTTGATGGTATACACTGGCGAAATTGGGTATCATGTTTTTTAATTGTGTATTATATCAAATTATGCAATTTTTCGAACATTCCGTTGTACATTTACAATTAGTTTGGATAAGAACGTTCATCTTCTTCTAAAAGTTTATTGCAAACAAATGAACAGGCCCTTAAACTTAGAGCATCTCGTCGAAACAGCCACTGTTGGTTTCACATTCGCCGTTCTTTTTTTGTTATAATATAATTCAAAAAGTTCCGTGATTTTTAAAATTCGTAATAGTTTTTCCTGTTTACGTCTTCGAAAGTTCATTTTACTACCTCTCACCAACTTATAACAGTTTTATACCCGTTTTAGTTAGAAACGCTAACCTTCAAAATCATAAGCTGATACTGTATTTCTTGGAAGTTGACAATATTAAATAAATTCAGGGGTCACGACGACGTAAATGACATAGGTAGACCTAAAGTCGATCATCTCCAAAAGTCGATCATGTAAATCATTTTGAGCTTAAAAATATGTGTACATAGCGTATTTTCCAAATAAAGTCGATACCCCAGTAGTCGGACAGTCTTCATTCTAATTGGACCAAAAATGGCGATGGATTATTAAGAGAGAGAATTCCTTAACGGCTCTGTAAAAATGGCGCGACCTGACGACACTTGTGACGCTCTAAGTTTCTTGTGCAATACGTAACGTGGGTACCTCAAAATTTTACCGTTTGGACGAGTATTTCCTATAATCTAATGGTTTGATTTGCATGTTTTTGCATTAATACAAGTCATTTTTCCACGCGAATTCCAAAAAATAGGGTGGTCGACTTCTGGCTGTATAAAAAGTTTTGAATTCCAGTAGTCGACCGGAGGCGGTCGACGACTGGGAAATGGGCTAGATAGGATTTAAGGAACATTTTTGTGCCTAAAATGCACAGTAGGGCGCCCTTAACACTGCAATGGTATATTAGAGGATATTTATAAGGTTTTACCAGTAGTCGACCGCTTTCAAAATATCTGTTGCATAGGATGTCGACTACTAAGTTGTACTAATCCTGAAGTCGATCGCTCTGATTAATTTACCCCATTAGATAACTGATACATTGTTTGGTCTTAACAGCGAAATGGGGAAGATGAAGAACCGCGTTGACACTTCAGGAAAGAGGAAGAAAAAGGAATCGAAAAAAAGTCGGCGTCCTATACACCAGTATACGGAAGATGCTTTACGGGATGCGCTGTTTGAGATACGAGAACATAAAATGAGTGTCCGGAAAACTAGCATAACTTACGGCGTTCCAAAAATAACAATTCATGATAGATTAAGCGGTAGAATTGTGGAAAAGCCACGGAAAATGGGTCCATCCCCAGTTTTAAGCGTTGCCGAAGAAGAAGCTTTAGTTCAGTGGTGTATAGACTTGGCAAAATGCGGCTACCCGCGAAAAATGGATGACATCCTAAATACAGTTCAAAAGTTAATTCTTTCAAAACTTAATAAAGGCAAAATCATACCTTTTGTAAACGGACGCCCTGGCAAAAAATGGTATGCTGCGTTTTTCAAAAGAAACCCGGAACTGGTTCACAAAAACCCAGAAAATTTATCCAAGGGGCGAGCAGTGGTTACGGAGGAAAGCATCAGAAAGTGGTTCGCAGATCTGCACGAGTATTTGAAAAAGGAAAATGCTGACGATTTGCTAGAAGGCCCTACCAGGATTCTGGATGGGGATGAAACCAGTTTTACTTCATGCCCCAAAACTGGAAAGATAGTAGTGCCACGGGGATATAAAAATGTCTATCAGGTAATAAAAGGTAAAGAGAAGGAAGCTTCAACCATGCTGATTGTTATTTCGGCGAGTGGAGACATAGCTCACCCATGTGTGGTATTTCCCTACATGAGACCTCCAAGGGATGTCAGAGAGAGCATGGACCCTTCATGGTGTTTAGGGCTGAGCGAGTCAAGTTGGATGAGGTCTGACGTCTTTTATGAATATGTCGCCAACTCGCTAAATCCTTGGCTGGAGTATAAAGGCATTAAAAACCCCGTTCTCTTCCTCATAGATGACCATAAAAGCCATTTAACAATGAATCTAAGCGAGTTCTGCTCTGAAAATGGAATAATTTTGTATTCTTTGCTGCCAAACGCCACAAATATTTTGCAGCCATGCGATATCAGTCTTTTGAAGCCACTTAAATCAGAATGGCAGATTGCAGTGAGAGAATGGCAAATGTGTGAAGAGAATGTTAACCAGGTTTTGACAAAAGCCAGGTTCTGCCTACTTCTAAAAAAAGTGTTAGCAAAAGAAAACTACTACCACTAATTATAAAAAACGGTGTGGAATATTTCCTTTTAATCCAGATTCTGTAGATTTCTCAAAGTGCCTGCAGAATATGCTAGAAAAGTTAGAGCATTCATCTGAGACCTCGGCAGCTCTACACTCAGCTTCCCCATCTATCGGAGATTACGAAGTCACAGGAAGAGTAATTAAATCCCTCAAAGCAAATTTACAAGAACGAGGCGTAAATGTGGATGTAATTCTTGACGAATTAAGAAATATCCAAAGTGCCATTTCTAGCAATAATCAAATCGACAGTATTTCTGATCTGATCACCGACACCGAGGAAGGAAATTTTCCACCGATTTCGCTGCTTGCCGATAACGCATTGTACGATATTATTGAAAATGGTTTCCTTATTCCTACAGGCGATGAAATTGATCTAAACACTCCCTCTGACACTTATGCTAACAGTTCCTCCGGAGAGAAAGAGACTGAAACAGTTTCCTCAGAAGAACAAGAAATTGGAGAGAAAGAGACTGAAACAGCTTCCTCAGAAGAACAAGAAATTGGAGATAACGCTGCTGTAAACAGAAACGTGGAAATCCTGAGCGTCGTGTCAACTCCACCCACTAATCCAGTACCTACTATGCTGTTTTATCCAAAACCAATAGAGAAAAGCGTCACAAATAAAAATACTCCAATGATGCCAAATGAAATATCAAGCGAAATGTGGCGGCAATTGGAAAGGGAGAAAGAAGATGCTAAGCAGAAAAAGCTGAAGACATGCAAAAACGAAAGGAGGCGAAGTGAGAGGAAATGGAGAGAAAAAGGATGATGATACAAATAATGTATTTTTTTTGTGTGATACACTAAACACAAAAGTCATAAAATTTGTTAAAATCAAATAAAATTTGTACAATAGTATATGTAACAAACGACAAAAATTATAGTTAAAATATATTAAAAGTTAATTTTTTAAATAACAGTTATGAAAACCACAGAAAAACAGGTGAGATCCTTTTATGGCATTAATTGCGACATGCTGTTAGAGTTTACTTATGCTGCATGTCGCAATTAATGACATAAAATGATCTCACCTGTTTTCCTGTGGTTTTCATAACTGTTATTTAAAAAATTAACTTTTAATATAACTTGACTATAATTTTTGTCGTTTCATACATATACTATTGTATTTTCGTTGTTTTATTGACCATAATCCCATAACCTGTACCTACAGACATTGACTTGGTCAAAAAACTATTTCACAATATATTTTATGTTGTTCTTGATACCAACGCGTTTTGGTTTTATTTCCACATTTTCTAAACTACCTAGGTATACCTATTTCCGCGTAGGTCGAGTACTGGTACGTCGCTGTCCGACTGCGGGAGCTTGCCGTCCGACTGTTCATGAAAAGTGACTATGTTCAATTTATTGAAATTATCTGGCGAAGACTGCCCTCTATCGCCCAGGAAGCATTACTACATCCAAAATTAAACACAGAATGACTTTAGAGGGACCTGTCCTTGATAAATAGAGCATAATCGTGAACTGATGCATTATTTTTAATGATGAGGGTTTTCTAAGGTGTCGACTACTGGGGTTTCTACCCTAACTACGAGCAAGCGCGATTGAAAAATTATGAACTTAATTCCAGTGAAGAAAAGTATCATTCTAGTATTGAAACGTGTCAAAGTTGATAGCTGATAAAAGTGCAATGTAATTCAAGCTTTACAAACAGTTTGACATAAAATTTAAATCCTATGCTATGCTACTATGCTTTGCACCTAAAGTTTTAATTTCAACTTTGAATAGTAAAACTACTTAAATGAAACTATTTGCTGCGGTTCAAATGCAGTGTTATTGATGTTATAGTATTACAGTTGAAATTAGCATCGAATATGTTGCTGATCCTAAGTTAACATGGGGTGAAATTCCTTATGGCCACAGTTAAAAAAATCGCAATGTATAAATTCGTGATTTTTCTTTTCGAGTTTATCGTCAGTTCCAAAAATTTGTAGTTAGGGCAAATGACGTAAATGTTTGTCAAATAATGAAGTGTAATTCAGAGTAACTAAACTAAACGATGTAGTTGGATACACAAATATCCATTTTACTTCAAAAAATGAAGGCACACCAACTGTTGTTTAAGGACTGTTGATTTTCGGGAACATATACTAAAGGATCTGTAATGGATACATTTATTTTATAGGAACATAGTTTGCGACAACCTTAAACCAGACTTTGTAAAATATATTTTAGTAGGTACACGTTAGGGATTTGCTCGTTAAAAACGGTATAATTTCGGCTATTCAAAAAGAATTTTATGGAAGCTTACGTAATCCTTTATATTAATGTCCTTATAAAAAGATACGATTTCCTGGATAAATGTCGAAAATGCGAGCTGGAAATTCAAATTTGAAATTTTCATTTGCTTATAAAAATGAAGGGTATTTAGAGATTTAGAAAAGTAGCAGAATCTTACGCTCTGTAAACCATTCTTTATCGAATGATTTGGCAATTTAAAAGACGAAACCACATTTATCTATCATGACAATTTAAATCCCGTAGCCATGTTTCAGTTTCAATTTTTTAGGCTTATTTCATATGTATATATGTATATATGTATATATGTATATATGTATATATGTATATATGTATTTATGTATATATGTATATATGTATATATGTATATATGTATATATGTATATATGTATATATGTATATATGTATATATGTATATATGTATATATGTATATATGTATATATGTATATAGGTATATATGTATATATATGAATTGCGATAGCGGTTGTAGTGGCATCCGTATTGATTTATAGCGCTGTAGCATCCCCCGGTATACACAATATGTATATAGAGCATCCCCAATGCATCGAGATCACCCACAGAGTGGCTTCCTATTATTTGGCAACACTGGGACCTTGATAGATTATTAGTAGATAGATTTGAATTTGTGAAAGAATTGGTGCGTCCTGTATATTGTGTATAGATCGCGTACGAAGTGACTTCCAGTAATTTTAAATATGAATTTGTTTTTCTTTTGAGAAAGGAGCATGAAACAGATATTCTAGTAATTGGGATGTTGACGGTTGTTCCAAATCTATGTGAAGCTATATTTTATTTTCGTCGTACGACAGAATCCGTCTGAAGCAAGAAGTCCAGGATTTGATTAATCGTAATAGGATATAGGGCAATGGAGAGGACCGAATGCAGACTAACGAAAAACAACTTTTGCTTTCTGTTAGTCCGCATGATAATAATTATATACTCAGAATTCATATTTTAACACTCATAATTCACACAATTTGTATAATCATAGTCGTAGGAAAAATAGACTACATAACTCGTTAGAAATTGTATTTCCTGTACTCGTACGGAATATGTCACTTTTATACAATGCTATTCAAATTCGAGTCTATGCATTCATGGTAACGGTAAGAGATATAGGGATGGTTAAATGGGGGCAAAGTTGTGTATTTCAGGGGTCATTTATTTGATTCAAGACAATCTAGCTCCTTTAGTTCTGGATTTACACAGGAAAAATTTGAAATTTTGAAATTCTTCTTTCGTCTACATCTTCTTATTTGCGAGGATTTTCCAAAACTTTGCCATAGCAACTTTTGTAGACTATCCAAACATGCGAATAAAAATTGTATAGAAAGTATGGTACACATTGGGCCACCCTCAACATTTTATTTTCAAATACAGACCTGTATTTTTCAGTGCAATTTTTTGAATGCCAAGAGGTATATCTCATATTGGCGTAGTATTTTCATCTGAACTACAGTGTTTTGAAAATATTGAAGTATTACCAGAACAATTTTAACCTCTTCTAATATTCCACAACAGCTGTAATTGAAAAATATCAGTGAGTAAGAAGTGAATCAATGACAAGTTGATCATAGAACAAGAACTTGTTTAATTATTGAAGATTTGAAATTTTACCGGTATAGTTAAATATTTCCAAAACACTCTGTAGTTCAGATGTAAATACTACGCCGATATGAAACCCGACTTTTGGCATTAGAAACAATGCAATTAAAAATATAGATTCGTATTTGAAAATAAAAACATAAGGGTGGCCCAATTTTAACGATACTTTGTACACAAATAGTATTCACACAGAGCATGCCGCAAAAATGTTTAGTTCGAATACACAAGCTTTTTAATCTGTAACCTACAGAATAATTCACGTTATACATTCAAAGAAATTAATTTTGACTTTCTAGCGCATTTGAATAAAAGTTAGTCTTTATGGAGTTTTTATATGATTTTATTTTATTCATCAAAGATAAGACAAGGATATGATGAATCTTTAACATTGTTTTTCTTAGAATTCAACTTAAAAAAACATTTATGTAATTCCTTTTGTAACGACGAAGTTCGTTAAGTTTCCGATTGACCCGGAAATTACAGTCAGGTGTTTCCTAAGTAATCTAAAATATTGTAGTGGAAGCTTCGTCACTCCATTTTAAGACGAAAAGACCTTATAAACATGTGTGATAAGTCTTGTCGGTAATGAGAAACAGGGTGCTGAATTGGTGTATTATTTCAAATTTGATGTGTTATAACTCAGTCTGTAATGCCGGTGGAAAAGTGCCGTATTTTTTTTATAATTGAACCTACTCCCTTCTTTCGATTTCTACTAATTTTGTTTATTTCAATTCATAAACGTAGCTGCTACGAATTTTTTTAAGATGGCTAAATTTTATTATTAAAAATCACCCTAAAAAAACGCGCGAAGCGCCCAATACAATATTTTAGATTACTTAGGAAACACCCGTAAATAAAGAGAACATATATTTATTTGGAATATGTACTGTTCATTTTTTGTACGAACATTTGTATAAGTTTCATTACATATTTTTTATGTCTATTCTATCTAAAACGCACAATAAAGAAGAGCTTTAATGATGATACTGATCTGAAAACTTGTACATAGTCATGATAGATTCCTCACTACTTCATTATCTCTTTAGATACCTTATTCTTTCGATATGATCTTCGTTAGCGTTACACCTAAGTCTAGCAATTCAAAACTTTTCTTTTTAAATTCTGTTTCAAAGTTTTTCTTCGAAATTCAGAGCCTAACTTTTCACGGGTTTCGAATTATTCAAGAGTATGAAAAAAACCTTCATCAAACTCGCACGGCTCAATGGAGCATATAAAGGTAAGTTGATTTCAATCGCCCCATTTTGAGCTCTAGTTCACTCTGTAGGATTAATTGTATGTTGGTCTGGGACACCCTGTATACAGACATCACACCAGTAGAACCATTAGCACATGTTTAAGTTTTGCATTTATAAGGCTCCCTGTATATTGGAACATAGCTTTCATTTTTGCTCTGCACTGTTTGGAACCGGTGGTGTAGTAATGAACAGACTAGAGTTTTTTCCCAACATCAAAACGCTATGGTGTTGGGAAAAAACTCTAGTGTATACAAAGCTTTGATTGCTCACTACAACTTTTTTTCCTTAGATGAAATAAAGATGCAGTTATCGTCCATACAGTTATCATTGATACACCCTGTATATGCCAGAGAGAGTTTCAACGTATCCGAAATTTTTGTGAAATTCAATATTCTAGGTCAACTACTAACAATCCACCTAGTAATCTGATTGCATTTAGGTTTTCAGAATTTTCACAAAACAAACTTGACTTATGCTATCTGCTATAGTGAAGTAGGACAATATATCCATTCGAAAATTAACCTGAAAATTGAGTAGTAATTTTATTTCATCTCGTGGTTACGTTGGAAAATTCAATTAATTTTCCCCTTATTTACAGAAATTCAGAATTCTTTAGTTTGTTTTATCGCCAGCATTATATATTTTCATCGCCAGTGGTGTTTTATTTTGCCTCAAAGTTAGATTTGAGTGAATTGTAGAACGAAAATATCATTCTTCTATTAATAATGGTAGATCTTTTGCAATAACTAACCTCCTCACTTTCTATAACCAGAAGTGAGGTCGGCAACACTGCCAGGATGCTACTATGCAAGAAAAATACATATACAGACGCCACACTATACCGTTCTTCGATATGTATACTGACGGATGCCACTTTGTGCGTTAGATGTATAATAAATATAGAAGTGTGCTTCTATAACGCCGCGTACGGAGACCCTGTGAACCTTGTTTAGGTTTATACAAAAAACGACCAAAGTGACGTCCTGCTGGTTTCATTAGCGATAGATTCTTAAGCATTCACTGTACCGTTTGCGATATTTTGGAGCTCGATGCACTGTGACGTCCGTATATCGGATGTCATAGTGACGCGGACGCCACAGCGACCGCGATTTTAACACGGGCGGATGCCACTTCACGCCGTGAATATATATATATATATATATGTATATATGTATATATGTATATATGTATATATGTATATATGTATATATGTACATATATATATATATATATATATATATATATTTATATAAAACCACGAATATTGGGGTAACGGCAAGTTAATTAAAGAAAACTCTTGTTACTGTTTTTCTTCCAAGCTTTCGGAAACGTTTATTTCCATTATCAAGGATAAGTAAATTGAGATTGTTATAAATTGGTAAATATAATTTTTTTTTAATCATAAATCATTTTGACATTTTGACAGATTCATGAATGTAAACATTTCCTTTATATGCTAAAACGTTTTTGAAAACAAAAGAAGAAAATAGATTATATTTGTAATATAGGTTAATAGTTATTAGAATATTCTTCTTTTATTATATAAAATTCAACCTCAAATTATTATAGATGTCATCATGTCATCTTAATAATTTAAAAGTATTGAAAAAATTAAAATCATTTACCTAAGATAAAATTATTTCTAAAAATCATCATACATATATATGTATGTGTTATAACGGAATTTGTAAGCACGATAGAGGGCGTATTTTTTTATGGATCGAAACCAAACTCGCTACAAAAATTGGCTGGGCCAAAATCTTGAACGAGCTAAATCGGCCCAGTAGAAACAAAATCGCGGCCTGTCATAGTTGAAAAAAAATCGTATTTCCTTTGTTTTTAATTTGACGCAAGTTACTGAGATTTTTCATAGACCTCAACACGTTCTGCAACTCTTGTACTCTAAAACGTACATTCAAACATTTAATAAAGAAAATTCACAAATTTACAAGAATTATTTTTTTGTTTTTGATTTGATGCCAAAATGTTACTTCTGTTTTTTGTACATCTCAAAACATTCTATAACTTATGTATCTATTTTTTTTATTATATGTAAACATGCTACTTGAAATATTTTCTTTTTAATTTAACCCAAAAATGTTTCTCATGTTCTATGTAGAACTCAAAACTTTATTTTATAATTATACTACTTTTTAAAGTTTTTGTGATGAGGAATTTTCTTACACTTACATAAAAAATACCAATAATCTTAAAGAAACAGAATAATGAATTAATTTAAGGGTTATAATAAAATAACATTGTGATTTTCATTTTACTTGAAATTACCTAAATTCAAGTTAAACTAAATGGCGACAATGGATCACTAATGCTTCTATCCTCAAAAAACGGGTAAACGTAGGACGTCACACCAATGTTGCCATTTTGAACATTCTTAAAAAATGACATAAAGAGATACCTTTACAAATGGCCTTATTGTTTTCGAACAAAATCAGTAGCAAATACTAATATGCATTTGGAAAGTTTGCATAAAACACTTTTAAATATTATTATTTGCAAGGAAAATTATTAAAACATCTGGATAAGACAATTCACGTTTTAATGGAATTCATTAAAAATAAAAAAATTATAAAGAATCTTAAAACTAACCCAAAAGAATTTCCTCATCACTAAATACAGATATACGTTCTAGACATCTGCTAAATTTATAGAATTTTTTATTTTATTTTGGTTTTGATGCAAAAATGTTACTGAAATAAGCCTGTCCAACTGGCCCTGTGCCATTGGGATTTTTTTCTAGATTAACGTCATAAGTCATAATAAAATGTATTTTGTCGGCATGCTAAGAATAAGCTAAACACAAATATATCTGGAATGTTACAGAAAAAAATCATATGAACGAAGCATTTTACACATAAATTTATTCATAAATCAATGCTAAATAAGAGTGAAGATATAAACACAAATAGTAGGTTGAGGTTACTTTTAAAAGTAAAAGCATTATCTACAATAGTCATATCACATGCATACATCGAATTAGCGACAGGAAAAAAAGAAGAAGAAGCAACACTTAACCGTTATGGTCTTACCTAACGTTACTTAGAGGCCCAAAGCTGTCGTCGAGAAGTGGTTCGTTTAACGAACTTTTGACAGAATTCAACCTGTCTAGACATTGCTTTGTTGGAACCTCTGTTTGACTGTTGACCCTTATGAAGGATTTCGATGTTGCCACACTGGATAAAAACATAATTAGGTATACATAATAAGACATCTTGAGAGTATTTAACAAAAAACGAAAACTCACCTGAGACTTGAAGCATCATCATTTGAAATACCGTTTTCTGCCATTTTCAAAGTGTACAAGTTTTGAGCAAATTCCTGAAATAATGAATATAATTCAATTCAAATTAAATAAAAAACGCGCATCAAGCTTTCCGCAAAATATTTGAGAAATGCCGATATAGATTCACAATAAAAAATATAATAATGAGAACCCATGAAATAAGACGAAGGATTTGCTAAGGAGCTTTAAGAATTTAGGAACTTGAGTAATTGAGTATACAAATACAATTAGATAGATATGATGAAAATGAAGACCCGAAGAAGAAAAGAATGAGTCTCACATGGATAACTCTTTCCACGACCGGTAAAACTGCAAATTTGTTGTAGTAATTGTAAAAATATGTGTTAAAGTGTTCTATTGTTTACGTCTTTTTAACTGAATTGTTGGAACCAATGTTTTGTAACTAATTTTAGTTGGCTTGACAAAGACCAGGGATGCCGGTCGAAACGTTGCATACATAAAAATGAGAAATTAAAATAGATTAATAGCTATATTGTCATCATTTTGAACCCAACTCCCAAGAATACATGTGCTAAAATACATATCTATAAAGGTGGTTCAAGAAAAATACATTCCTATATATATATATATATATATATATATATATATATATATATATATATATACAGGGTGGGGCAATCTTCTGACATCGGAGTTTTACATCGTTGTGGTAAGAGATAAAACTTCTGATATAAGCTTTGTGTGAGCTAATACATCTTAAAATACTTGTGATTCTACAGGGTATTCCAGAACCACGTAGCAGCACAAACTTACATTTTTTTTTAAATGAACGTCCTATATTTTGTTCAAGAATCGAGAAGATCTCATCGAGAGCGTTACAAAAATATAGCATTCTAATATTTATATGGCTGTTTTAAAAAGATATGGCCAATTATTGGCAAAAAAGATCTCATCTTTAACACTCTGCAAAACAGTAAATCAAAATAAATTAACAGGTCTTTGTATTTAACTATCATTCACATATCATTGGCTGTGCTCAGTATTAATTACTTTTTTATCTGTGGCTTCTTTAATACAGGGTGACACAAAGCGCAAATCAAGCAATATCTCAAAATTTTTAAATGAATCACCTTATAAGTCTTTTTACAATTTGTTAGTACAATTAATTATCTTTCAAACGATGAAGTACATTTAGGGTATAAGTTAATGGAAAACCATAAGTATTTTATGATAATGGTCAAAAACAAGTATTTTATGTACACAAAATAATTGATATTAAATTTTTACATGCAACGTCTTGTACATTTTAACATTTCTAAGGTATAAATTTTAATCGTAACTTTGGATGCGTCTACAATATCTAATCAATGATATAAAATGTTTGTTAATACCGGAGGTACCTGGAATTACCAAAAATTTTATATTTATGCATGTTTCACTTTCAAGAATTTTTATTAAAGGCTTGTTTGAGAAAGGGCGAAACAATCAAGCCATATTTTTTATTATATCTGGGCTACTGTCAAAATAGTATCTACTAATAAATGTCAAAGAAATATTGCTGTATTCTTCGTTTGTGTTGTTAGGTTTAAATAATAAATAACTAAAATGAATTTTCCGCAGGAAGACATGATCAATATGATTTACGTGTAAGAAGAATGTTCAAAAAATTGTTTACTCGCTTCAAGAGTATATCGTGAAAGATATCCCAATCGAAGACAGCCAAACGAAAGAGCATTCTTAAGACTTAAGGAAAGATGCGACACATCAGGTAATGTTTCCTATCAACCTCATGCTCTTCCAAAACGTGTTTTCAATGAGGACAACGAATTTTTAGTAATGACAAATTTGGCTGAGAATCCTAATACAAGTACTAGAAAACTTAGTACTGAATTAGACATTAGTAGATAAACAAAAGGAAGAATAATAAAAAAGGATAAATTTCACCCGTACAAGATATAGATGCACCAAGAGCTTTTAGAGAGAGATTTTCCAATAAGAATAAATATTTGCGAGTGGTTCAGTGGATTAATTAATGGATATCCAGATTTTTTCAAAAATGTTTTATTTAGTGACGAGGCCACGTTTCACAGAAATGGTTCCGTTAACCACCATAAGGAGATCACTGGAAATTATAAAAAGAAGGCGCAGATATACTGATGGATGATAATGGGAATATAGTGGTGGAGCTGACATCAAAGCTTAAGAGATGGAAAACATACATCGAAACGCTGTTCGAAGATGACAGAAATAGCCCCTTACCCCCAGAAAATGATATAGAAACCGGACCAGAAATAACAACAGATGAAATAGTATATGCGCTGAAGAACATGAAGAACAGGAAAGCACCTGGTCCAGACGAACTACCCATTGAAATGATAAAACTGTTTAAGGAACATAGCTTGGATGCACTTGCTGAGCTCTTCAATGTGATCCACAGATCAGGAACGATACCAAATGACTAGTTGGTGTCGACCTTCATTGTGATTCCCAACTGAAGATTATGTGAAGATCATAGGACCATAAGCCTAATGAGCCAAACACTCAAATTATTTCTAAAAATAATTCAAAACCGTGTATATAAAAAACTGGATAACGACATCAGCGATACACAGTTCGGGTTCCGTAATGGAATTGGCACGAGGGAAGCATTATTTAGTATAAACGTGTTGACTCAACGCTGTTTGGGCGTTAACAAGGATGTGTACGCCTATTTTGAGGGCTATCAGAAAGCATTTGACAGAGTCCGTCATGAACAACTTAACAAAATTCCGAGAGAAAATCAAATATATACCGGAGATGCCAGAATTATTGAAAACCTATATTACGACCAAACAGCAAACATCAAGATAGATAATAAGTACACGGAAAACATCAACATCAAACGTGGTGTACGACAGGGGTGTATACTTTCTCCGCTATTATTTAGTATGTACTCGGACGTCGTCATGAGGTAGGCATTACACAATGCTGGGGTAGTAGTAGACGGAGTTCCTATAAACAATTTACTGCTAGGAGAAAGTATAAATGACCTGCGAAGAATGGTCCAAAAAGTGTTTGAAACAAGTATCCATTATGGATTGAATATGAACCTTAATAAAACAAAATTCATGATCTTTACCAAAAAACCAAATCAAAACACACAACTGATCGTAAGTCATCAGGTAATAGAGCGAGTCTATAAATATAAATATTTATGAACCCTTATCAACGACAACAATGATTACTAATCAGAATTAAAAACGAGAATTGAAATATCACGTAACACCTTTATTAAAATGAACCAATTCTTTTGTTGCAAAACTTCAAGTAACCACCTTAAAATACGAATGCTAAGATGCTATATATTTACAATAGTGCTCTATGGAATAGAAGCTGCCACTCTAACAAAAGAAATGCTTAAGAAGATAGATGCCTTCGAGATGTGGCTTTACAGAAAGGTACTCCGGATATCATGCGTTGATAGAATTACCAATGGAGAAGTCTTGCGGAGAGTCTCAAAGGATCTAGAACTGTTCCAAGAAGTAAGGGTCAGAAAACTCCAATATCTGGGCCACGTGATGAGAGGTACAATATACAAGTTGCTACAACCAACCAGAAGTTTCCTCGCATGATCAAAGTAGTAATGCCCTCCGAGCACCATGCTAAAAACATATTGAGAAATAAATCCAAACTTCACGAGGAGAAGCGTACTGAAAAATTTTCTATAATAGATGACAAGACGCCCACACAACAACAACGATTAAGAGAACTTCGAAGTGAGCTAGATACCCGTAAAAATAATGGCGAACATGATCTGACAATCAGGTACACCAACAGCATCCCGAAAATCACGGCATTCCGTTCATAACTTTTCTACCCGCAAATTCAATGACTGGCTCTTTTTATACACAAATTTAAACTCACTTCACGCTAAACTTGGCGAACTCACATGCACAGTGCAACTTCTTAGACCACAAATTATTTTTATTACCGAAACCTGGCTTAAACCTGCAACTCCAGACTCCTTAATTAACATGGTACTGGCTATACAATATATCGTCAAGATAGAGAAAATCGTGTCGGTGGAGGTGTATGTATTTATTTATCCGACGATATTACCGCAAATTTTTCTACTAAAATTAAACTATTAGACATACCTGGGATAGATAGTATACACGTAAATATTGCTAAAAATTTATTTTCTCTTAACCTGGTATGTATATATCGTCCCCCTGATACACAACTTGCGATGGACAACATATTGTTTGAAAATCTCGAAGAGTTATCACTTCTTGATAATCTCAACATTGCTGGAGATTTTAACTTCCCAGAAATATCCTGGCCGATAACCTCATTGTCAGATGTTGTAAATTCACACAACGTAATTAAAAACTTTGTTGCAGATTCGAACCTCATTCAACTTATTACAGAACCCACCAGATTCAGAATTAATAATCAACCTTCCATTCTAGATCTCATACTCACCAATGATGAACAGCGAATCTCATCTCTCGAAATAGACTCTCCTGTTGGAAAATCAGACCATGCAGTCATAACTGCCCACGTTCAGTTTATCCAGACATTACCGGGCGAAAATAAAATCACAACTTATGCTACTACTGATTTTTCTGAAGTTGATTCACAGCTGTCCCGACTTGAATGGGACTCCATTTTCACAAATTTATCCGATCCCTCGTTAATGTGGGACGCATTTCATGATACTACTCTCAGGATAATCTCTGCACACACTACTGTCCGTGTGATTTATAAAAACCATCTCAAACCCTAGATAAACCACGCAGCACTACAACGTATCAAACACAAACGGCGCCTCTGGCGTAAATATAAGCGTACACAGCTTCTGATTAACTTCCTGAACCATCGCAGATTTTCTAATACCCTTCAACTATCTCTCAAAACTTTAAGACAAAATTTTGAAAAAAACATCATTTCTAGTGGTAACAGTAAAAAAGTTTTCAAATATATACGATCGTCCCTATTATCAAAAGTTTCCATTCCCCTACATCAAAAACTCGACCGTACTGTATGCTCTTCTAATAAAGAGTCTTCTGAGACGCTCTCTCTAGCTTTCTCACAAGTTTTCACTCCAGAACCCAATAATGATAACCTCCCATTAATTAACTGTCCTCGCCTCAAGGCATCTTTAGAACATGTAGTATTTACAGCAGACCGTATAAAACAGCACTTACTGGAACTTCGCACTAACGCATCACCTGGTTTAGATGGTCTAGCTCCAAAACTCCTAAAAAGCTGCGCAAACTCGCTTGCAACTCCCCTGTCGTTAATTATGCAGACTTCCTTTACTCAAAGTTCCATACCCCCCAGCTGGAAATTAGCATCTATCACCCCCATATTCAAAAAATGTAACAAACTTGAATCCAATAACTACCGCCCGATTAGTCTGCGGCCAGTGGTCAGTAAAGTCATGGAAGCCATTATTTCGGAGGAGACGACCAAATTTCTGCTCCTGGAAAATGTGATTCCGACGCAACAACACGGATTTGTCGCCGACCGTTCCACCCTAACCAACCTGCTACACTGTGTTAATGACTGGACATCATCTCTTAACGATCGGCAGCCAGTAGATATTGTCTATCTGGACTTTTCAAAGGCCTTTGATCGTGTTCCCAGACGCAAACTTCTACACAAGCTGGAACACTTCGGCATTCGCGGCTCTTTAGCTGTTTTGACGACTTCCTAACAGACAGATATTTTAAAGTAAGAGTTGGCGAAGACTTCTCAAGGGATAGACTGGTGGAAAGTGGAGTACCACAGGGTTCTGTTCTTGGTCCTCTGCTTTTTACGGTTGACAACAGCGATCTTCCTTATCACGTAACTAATAAAATATCTTTCTACGCTGATGACACAAAGATATATACGAATCCAATCACCAACCAACAAACCCTCCAGCTGGACTTAAACTCCATCTTCAGATGGTGTTCTCAGTGGCTACTTCTGTTGAACACGGAAAAATGTGTAGTGCTCCGAATTGGTAAAAACAACCCACTACTACCGTACTGCGTAGACGGTGGACCATTAAATTCTGTGTTTTCCTATAATAATAATAATAATAACTAATTATCCAGGGTAAAATAATAGGGAAAAGAAGCATAGGAAGAAGACGGATGTCGTGGCTTTGAAATCTCAGAAAATGGTTCAACTGTACATCAAACCACTTGTCCAGGGCAGCAGTCAGCAAAATAAAATTGCCCATGATGGTCGCCAACCTTCGCAAGAAGTCTGCACCTTAAGAAGAAGAAGCCGAATTTCAGTGAAATGGTAATTAATAAATTTTTTGATTCCCATTATATTTCATATTATATTACTTTTCCGCCCAACCTATCCAATATGCGAGGAAAGTATTGGTTTACCCACAAAAAAGTTGACATTTTGAAACATTTTTTCAAGTTAGTTTTACGTTTTTCGACAAGAACAACACAAAAAAATGGTTTTCAGAAAAAAAAATCCTGTGTGTATGTCGTCGTCGGCCACTTTTTCTTACATGTCTTGTTAACACGATACAGCCTCCGGAGTGCAATAAGTCACCAATTTTATGATTGAATATAATTCAGGACATCTCACAGATGAACCCAATTGATTTTCAGCTCACAATGGCCAGTACAACGGATGCTATGGTACTTGAAGTACGACATTTTTGTCATTTTTTGAGAAATTTCAGTTTGTTAGCACAATACAGCCTCCGGAGTGCAAAAAGTCACTAATTTTATGATTGATTATTATTCCAAACATCTCACAGATGAACCCTATTGATTTTCAGCTCACCACAGCCAGTACAACAGGTGATATAGTACTTTAAGTACGACATTTTTGTCATTTTTGGAGAAATTTCTGTTTGTTAGCACGATACAGCCTCCGGAGTATATACAAGTGACCAATTTTATGATTGGATATTATTTAGGGAGTCTCAAAGATGAATTGTGTTGATATTCAGCTCACTAATCGCCAGTACAACGAGTGCTATGGTACTTGAAGTACCAAATTTTTGTCATTTTTGGAAAATTTTCAGTTTGTTACCACGATACAGCCTCCAGCGTGTATACACGTGACCCATTTTATGAATGAATATTGTTCAGGGCATCTTATAGATGAACCTTATTGATTTTTAGCTTACCATAGCTAGTACAACGGGTGCTATGGTACCTGAAGTGCCACATTTTTGTCCTTTTTGGAGAAATTTCGGGTTTAGTACGATACAGCCTCCGGAGTGTATACAAGTGACCAATTTTATAATTGGATATTTTTCAAAGTGTTTCATTCAAGGTGTCTCACAGATGTACCCTATTGATTTTCAGTTTACTAGAGCGAGTACAGCGGGTCCTATAAATCCAGATATACTGCATTTTTGGTTACTTTTGGAGAAATTTCGGTTTGTTAACATGATACATCCCCCGAAGTGTATACAAGTGACAATTTTATGATAGAATATTAATCAGGGCATCTCACAGATGCGGAAAAGTTAGTTTTAATCTTTAAAACCGTTTATTTTTAACGATTTTAAGTAGTTATTGAAAAAAAGTTCTAAATAAAATGCGTGAATATGACGAGACGTAAAAAATGAGGCAGTGAAAATTCAAAGTGCGTTTCTTTTTACTGATGAGCTTTGAGCTCTAAGAACTTCTGATTTCAATAACGTCAACAAATAAAGAACATTTGAAACGTTGCTATTTGAATAGGAGGAAAGAGAGAAACTTCGAATATACTCTGTTTTTTTCAGTACAGCTCCAACCTATATTGCTGTACAAGCCGTAATTTATGATAAAAAATAAAAATATGTATCGAGCATTTTTATGTTGATAACTCAATACCTTATTCTTAATAGATAAACACTTACCTCGCCATTTTCTGGCGGGTTGCCATTACCGAAAGTAGAAGTAACGACCAACAGCAACGCCTCATGTTCAATATTTGAAATGTCGTAGTCCTCCATACAGTATACTTGTGCATGGAAAGCCTGACTAAATAGTTCGCACAACTTTTTAGCATAGTTTTCGGATTTTCCTGTTTCCGTGGCGTACAATACAGTGGCCTTAATGCGACGGGATAACGCCCTGCCAAATAGTTTGGATGTAAACTTCACCGCACTGAAAAATCAACATAGCGTTAGTATTCGTTCATTTTATGTTTTTGTGAATTTAAGAGTTCGTTATTACAACTAAAATACTCACCGAGCTATTTGTTTGAAATGGAATTTCCTTCTCAATTTGTTGCATTTTCCAGATTCACGTCCTTTATTCCAGATATGACTCTTCCAAGCTGGCTCCTGTTAGAAACAATTCATTATCTTTTAATATTACTTTTAAAAAAAACAGCGACCAACTTTGAAAATACGTGACAAATATAAGACTTAATCGACGCTATAAAAATGCAAAACTCAGTCCCATCTCGACCTTTATGGGCCCAAATGTTTTCATTTTTCCAGATCATGATTTTTCCTGCGAACATTGACTATAATTAGATTGTTTTCCGATATGGCGCCGCAATCTGTTCAAACTTCATGAATAAAACCTTTTGAACTGAAAAAATTCATTGCAATTTAGGAGCGTCCATGTAGCAAATTTGATTTTATATAACTCCGGGGAATTTATTTCAGGAGAATATATGTTTCTTAGACAGAAGATGTTCTTGGAAAGTTGAAGGCTGCTGTTGTAAATTTGAAAAAGTTTGGAAATTGATGCTTCTATAGGTTGAACCTTATCTTTTATTCTGTATTTTATATTTGAATACTACTTCTATCCAGTCTTCCAAGCACACAGAAATATACTCAGTGACATAGAAACCGAAACACCCAGTATATATTATTTTATTTCGGAAATATTTGGCATTCATATCAGGGAGTTCGTAATATGTAAATCATTAATGCCCGGTTTCTGAAGTAAAAGATATCTATGAGATAGTGCCATGTAGTCAATATATATATATATATATATATATATATATATATATATATATATATATATAGAAAATTTGAGTTTTTTAGTTGGACTTTAAAGTTTATATTTTTTTTTCATTTATATTTCTTGGGAATTTTTGGTCCTGGATTAATTAAAACATTAGATGGTTTCTAAATTTATGATGTATTTCATTGACGTTTCGGTCGTTTTTGACCTTCATCAGACTATAAAAAACACTGTGGATTATATTCCTGCGAGTGCCACATTACATATTAAAATAAACTAAAATAAAATGAACGATACATTTAAAAAAATTTTACAAGTAACGGTGTGTGTACATCAACTACTATGAAAGTTGATGTACACACACCGTTACTTGACTTTCAAATTGCTAACTCGAAATATTTTTTAGAAAAACGTTTATTTTACAAAATGATAGTTCTACGAACTACGACAAACAACATGAAATCTAGTAACTGACTACTTATCTACAACAAGTAATTTTATATATATATATATATATATATATATATATATATATATATATATATATATATAATATTTATGCTGATTACGGGATCTGCATCTTACACCGTGGAACAACAACTCATCGGTTTCCATATGAATCGTTGATATAATTCCTCCCCTCGTAAATTCAACTTACGCAGCTAGCGAGGAAGTTGAACGGTTGAGTGGTGCACCTGGGATGGTTTCTTTGCAACTTTGCAGTACTTCGATGCCCATTTTTTATATATACAGAATAGAAAAATAAAAATTAACAATAAATAAATTAATAAAGTCCATATGCTGGGGGTTTTTGAGACTTGTCCGAATGTTAATTGAGGTTGATTTTCTACAAATTTACTTTTTAGCGGTTGAAGATCGTCTAGTTCTGCTTCCTCCAAATGAAAGTCCAGGTTTGATATGGTTGGGGGAAAGGTACTGTTGTCTAGATTTAATAGTAGTATCGGCTGGGTGAAGCTACTATAGAGTTGTTGGTTATTTATGACTGTGTGATGAGCTACTACTGGTTTCCTCCTGATTTGGATATTTGAAATTTGCTGTATCCTGGAATGGAATGATGTACAACCAGTGGAAATTGTTAAGTTATTTCAGAAATGGCTTCGACAATTGAAATTTGGTTTTCTCGCAAGTGGAAGTGCGTTTCATTTCAAGTAAGTTTATTTCACAAGGCCTTTCTTCTTGAATTTCCTGCAGGTCTATTCTCGGGCAGACATACTGCTGAGGGAGAATCTCTTTGCAAGGTTTGCTTGAATAAGCGAAGTTGACACCATTCGTAATTAAAAATTTATTCTGAGGTATTATCACCTTAAACTGAGTCCCTTCTAGTATTGGAGTCGAAAATAAATGATAGTAATCAAAAACTTTGGGATATGTTATAGGAATATTTAAAATATATGTAATTTTATTATTATATGAGTTGCAATCAATTTTAATTAATTTTTCATAGAGTAAAATTTTATCGAATTCAATTTCTAAGGGCAATTCGTTTTTTTGTAAATATTTTTTCCAAATTCTTTAATTGTTTAAATAAATCAGAAGTTTTAATTATGCTTGGATGCATCACTTGAAGTTTAGCAAATGTAATCGAATTTTCAATATCGTTTAAAACCGAATTAATCAATTCATACAGATCTATGATTAAGCTAATAGCCATATTAATATGTGCATAATATTCGTAATTTGCTTGTCTGTTGATTAAATTATGGATAAATTTAATTTTTGTTTCCAAAATTTGTTCGTTATTGGTTATTTGTTCAATGGTTTTATTAAATTTATCAATGAGCGAGACTGATAATGAATTTTGATTTCTTATACTACTAGCTAAATTATTTTGGTTATTTTGTAATTTTTTGATGAGAGTTTGAAATCTTTCTCCATCGTTAGAATCTAAATTTCCAGTGATAGATTTAAAGATTGATCCTATGCCGTTTATAAGGCATCTTTTAGTTCTTGAAGGATGGGGTAATATTTCTGCTAGCTTATCGTTAATCTTGGTTTCTGTGAAGTCAAGCAATTTACAATAATTTGAGAGATCATTAGCGCATTCGATGTTTTGAACAGCAAAGGCCCTAATTTTTGCGGCTTCTTGAATTTGTAATTTATTTATTTCTAAAATAATTGGGTTCAAATCATAATAGTGTATAAGTCCATAACTGTACATTTCAATTTTTACGGTTCCTAACTTAAAGGGTAGCAACCCGGGATTGTTAACTAGATTTCTAATTGTTATTTTATCTTGGAGTTCCATAGTTCCAGAAAATCTGAAATAAAGCAAAATTCTACATTCTAAATCATTATCTTAATATTACGTGTGAAAGTTGTGTAAAAGTATCGTACATAATTTTCTATTTTTCACGTTTTTTCCGGGGACGTTTCAAGTTGTCCATATGTACCTTATTTCTATTTTCAGTTGAAGCTGTTTTATTTGCAAGGTTGACGGTTTTTAATTTGATTGGTAAAGTGTACTTATTAGCGTGTTTTTGTCGTATGTGTTTTCTTACATATACTTTTTGATTAGGTTTAAATATTTCCGGTTTGCCTCGGTTTGTATTTAGTTTAGAAGTATTTTTTTCTTTTCGATTAATTGAGTCGGAATTAATTTTTGAGTACAATAATTTTGTTTTGTCTTTGTGATTGTTTATGTAATCATTTAAGAGTATTTTATTTATGTCAATGTCGTAAACATCATTATTATCAATATGTCCGTTGACTATATCTATCGGTTTCATTTTTGTACTGGAATGAATTGAATGATTGTAAGCAAGTATAGCATATAACATTTTCATTTTAACTGGGGTTTTTGAGAAACCTTTAGTATTTAGGAGTCGTATATGTTCTATTAGAGTTGAATGGAGTCTTTCTATTTGTCCGTTGGATTGAGGATGATTGGGAGAGGTAAAATGAGCTTGAATTTTATGAAGGCTCAGTAGTTCTGTTAATACGAACTTTTTGAATTCTGTGCCATTGTCAACTATGATTTATTTCGGTATGCCGTGATGAGCGAAGAATTTGATAAGATTGTCTACCACTTCTGTACCAGAGGCAGAATTTATGTGATATGCTTGAGCGTATTTAGAAAAGCTATCAATAACAGTTAAGAATTTTGTTTGTTCGATCGTGGAAGAATCTAAATGAATAATTTCGAAAGGATTCGAGGCGGTTGGGGTGATATTTAATTGCATATGTACTGGATTTCGTTCATATTTACTTTGATGGCAAATTTGACATTCATTTATAAACGTTTGTACGGATTCTTTTAGGTTAGGCCAATAATATTTTTCTTTAAATCTTAAATAACTTTCATCTATTTCTCGGTGATTTGTTTTTCCTTCGTGGTAGTTTTGTATGATAGTTTTGATTTCTTCTTGATCTGTTACATCTATTAATTTTGTGGTACAAAGTTTCAATTGGACTGAATTTGATCTGAAATATTTTTGTAATATTGTCGAAAATGGTTCGTACAGTTGGGGGCTTTCGAAATAAACGTGATATTGAATATTTGGCGGAATAAATTATTTAATAAAATTGATGTCTTGTTCTAGGTTATTTTTTGATATTTGCACAGTTATTGGTTTCTTTTTCTCAAATAATATTCTAACTTCAGGTTTCGCTGGAGAATGTAAAACGGAACTAATTATAATTTGATTTTGTCCGACATTAACTGCGCATTTTGCGATAGAGATACCTATTACCGGATTTTCTTCAGCATTAGGATGAATTGTAAGAGAATCGTTTTCGTCTACGTTGATTCTATCGTCGTTGGGTTCATTCTGACGGTCAGGTGTTATCTGCTGTAATGCAGAGTCAGGATTGTTGTCACTTGAGTTTGTTGTCGACACATTTTCATTGTCTATGTCAACATTGGGATTTACTATCAGGGTTATAAGGGATATAGTATCTTGGTCAGGGTTATCGTCTTGAGTTACTTCTGTTGTTGGAATTTTTAGTTGATTTTCAACTGTAAATGGCGAAGGTGTATTAATACTTCGTTGTGATTGAGACGGAATTGGTTCATTGCTCAAATTTATATCGCGGCTCAAAACATCGTCAAAATTTTTCCAAAAATTTTCATCATTAAGAATTTCGTTCGTTTCTTTAGTATTCATTTCTATTCTATATAAGTATTAAGGCTTCCTCGTTTATATACAATTTTATAATCAAACTCATCTAATTTAATTCGCCATCTAATGAGTTTAGAATTTGGGTCTTTTAGAGAAAAAAGCCATTGAAATGGTTTGTGGTCACAAAAATGGTAAATTTTTTGCCATATAAATAAGGTCGGAAATATTTGGTGGCCCATACAATGGCCAAAAGTTCTTTTTCTGTGGTATCATAATTGCGTTCAGAATCGTTAAGGGTTCGAGATGCGTAAGCGATTGGAAGATCTTTTCCGATAGGACCTTGGGAAAGCACTGCACCGAGTTCAACATTACTGGCGTCTGTGGTCAAGTTGGAAGGTTTCGTGAAGTCGGGATACTGGAGAATTGGGTCATTGGTCAGAATATTTTTGCATGTTTCGAAGCATGATAAGAATTCGTCATTGTGTTCGATCGTCGCGCCCTTTTTTAGGCATTTTGTCAGTGGTTTCGTCAAGTGGGCGAAGTTTTTTATAAAACGTCTATAATATCCCATCAGTCCCAAAAATCCTTTGATTTGCTTAGTAGTTTTGGGTATAGGGTAATATTTGATGGCTTTAATTTTATCTGGGTTGTATTTCACTCCAGAAGGGGTGACTACGTGTCCGAGATAAGCTACTTCTTTTCTCAGGAATTCCGATTTATCTAATTGAATCTTGAAATTAGATTCCCTAAGTCGATCAAATACACATTTTAGTCTTTCTATATGCTCTTGTAATGAAGTGGAAAAAACGATTATATCGTCAAGGTATACAAGACATTTTTCATTTTGTATGCCTCGTAGTCTATTGTCCATTGCCCGCTGGAAGGTAGCTGGCGCATTTTTCAAACCGAATGGCATCCGGAGGAACTCCCAGTGTCCGGATTCGGTGCTGAAAGCTGTTTTCTCTATATCTTTTTCAGCCATCTCTAGCTGATGAAAACCTGAGGCTAGATCCAAAGTTGTAAAGTATTGGCATCTACCTAACTTGTCTAATAAGTCCGTTATATTAGGAAGTGGGTACTTGTCATCAATAGTTTTTTCGTTAAGACGTCTATAGTCTATGACTACACGAAATTTGGCTTTCCCAGAAGCGTCTTGTTTCTTGAGTATGAGCCAAATTGGAACCACGCACTTGAGCTTGGTCGGATAATTTTATGTTCAAGAAATTTCTGAACTTGTTTATCTACTTCTTTTTTGTACACAAAAGGATATCGATAGGTTTTAGCGTAAACAGGAATCTCGTCGGTGGTTCGTATTTCATGTTTAATTTTGTTCGTAAAAGTAAGTGGTGTGTTTTCGTTATAAAATATGTCAGAATATTCGGAACAAAGTTTAAGTATTTTTCCTCGTCATTCAAGTGATCTGTTCTAATATTATTTAAATCTAAAGTTTGCGTAGAAGTCTTCTAGGTAATTCAATTCGAAATTTTTAAAAGCATTGTTATCAAATTTTTCTACAGGAAGTGGTTCTGAAAAACTTAGTTTAAGTGGATTTGTTGTGATATTTAAAATTGTAGTAATTGCTTCTCCATTTCTTGCAATTGATAGCGACTCTGGTATTTCACAACCGTGAATTTTTTGGTGTGGAATGACGATTTCACCATTCATTATACTTGTTTTTATTTTGATAACCTTTACAGTTCTAGGTTCGATAGTGATAGAGTTTATGTCTTTCTGAGTTTTATGAAAATTTAATTTAATTTTACTATGTGGATTTATTAACCAACCACTAGAAAATTTTATGTTGGCTTTCAATAATTTCAAGTTATCTAGGCCAATAAGTCCTTGGAATACACTATGGAATTTGAATACATAGAATTTGAGATTTAAATTATCAGATAAATTAAAAATTTTTGAAGAAGGGATTAGAGTGCCATATTTATGGGAAGATCCTTGAAAAACTGATTTCACAGTAAATGGGTCATGAGTTAGGTTATCTGAAAAATATTCAAATGCAATTTCGGGATCTATGAAGGATTTTGATGATCCAGAATCTATTAAAAGTTTGATATTATACTCGGGGAATATTATATAAGGCAATTCACTATTATTACTTAAATTTAATGGAATTGATTCGGGGGTTGTTTTCTCTAAATTCTGAGGCGTTTCGTGAAAATTTGTAGATTCTTGATTTGAGGAATCGTAATAATCATTATTGTTATGTTCTTCAAATTGATATTGTTCGTTTTCAGAATATGAATGATCAGGATAATAATATTGATCAGTTTCCTCGTCTTGAATATCAGCATCAAATAATTCCTCGGCTATAAAATTATTTTGTGGTCGAGAATTTCGGAAATGATTTTGATTTGAAGGAACTGTGTATGAGTTTCTAATAGGTGAACTCATTGGGTGATTGTTTACTGTATTTCTTGTGGAAATACTCATGGGTGTGGGTTTTGGTAAGTTTAAATTTTGATTTGCTTTGAATGCATTATGGTTCTGTTGAGGTTTGAAGACTTGCGAATTCGTAGGAAAACGTTGGGGTTGTCTTGGAGTTATAGGGCGAACAGGTATAGGTTGAGATGGAAATGATCTCTGTGCTCTAAAGAAATTATTAGGTGTATGAGTATTAAATTGAGTTGGATTACTGTTAAAATTCTGTCGTTGTACAAAAGGCTTACCAGAGTATTGCGGTTGCTTTATATTTGTTTTATGAGTGAAATTTTGGAAATAATGTACATTGTCTTCTTTTAAAACATATTGTAAAGCTTCGGCTAACTTATTTGGTTTCATGCATCTAATAGTTGTACCTAACGGTTCTTTAAGTTCTAATAAAAATGTTGTTAGAGCTACATTATTATATAAATTTCTTTTTAAAATTTTTGAGTCATTTTAGATTTCATGAAGGTCTACATAACTACACAAAAGATTGAGAATGTTTAAAACTCTATCATAGAATTGCTGTGGGTTTTCATTTGATTGTTGTCTCATCATTACTAAATCCCTATTTAGACAAGTTTCGTCTCTCTGATTAGAAATTAGAATCAGAATTAAACAACTTAGATATATTTGATCTGGAAATTCTACAAGAAGAAATTATCAGAAACTTTAACCAATATAAACTCACACAACATAAAATAGAAATTTACCCACCTAAGAAGAATGAAAAAGAAATTCCAGATCAGGAAGATACGAACAAAATTGTACTTCACTCATTTTCAGATGCGATTACTGAAACGTACGGCGCCTGTGTCTACATCAGAACCATCTACACTGATAAAACAGTTTCATGTATTTTGATATCAGTAAAATCGCGTGTTGCACCACTGGAAACAATCACAATTCCCAGACATAAACTCTGTGGTATGCTATTATCCTCAAATCTGACTCAAAGAGTCGAAAACGTTTTGGAAACCAAAATCAACATTCATTCTGTTAACTTGTGGACAGACTCTCAAATTGCACTCTGTTGGTACAAAAGCCACCAAAGTCGACGGTCGGTATTTGTATCAAATAGAGTAGCAAAAATGCAAACGCTAACACAAAATTTCCAGTGGCGGCACGTGCGATCAAGTGATAATCCAGCAGACATGCTGTCGCGCGGAAAATTCACTCCTGAAATTCAGCCCATGTGGTTTAATGGACCCAAATTCCCCAGTGAATTGAGTTCGGATTTCTCCCAACACGAGATTAATAAAAATCTTGTCAACCTACCTGAGGAAAGAAACGTAGCCCTAACAATCATTTCGGACCAATACAATTTTTGGCAAAACAATTTCTCAAACTTCTCTTCGTTTTCCAAACTACAACGCACAGTGGCGTACGTTCTGAGATTTACTCACAATTCGAGAAACAAAAAGAATCGGTTCAAAGGACCTCTGTCAGTCAGTGAATTGAATTCATCATTAAATTTCATTATCAAACAAGTTCAAAATCAGTCCGTTTCAACAGAAATAGCGAAACTTTCAAAAAATAAAAATTTGTCAAACAAGCAAATAATATTTTTAAAACCATTCTTCTTAGGGTTTGTAATGAACTAGATTGGTGGAGTGGACTGTTGAGTTTGTCGTTCACTACTGCACCTAAGTAGATGTGTTGTTTGTTAGCTTCGATAAGGTTGCGGAAGGAAGGACCAGTAACGTTTAATAAACACTTAAATACGACAATTTAAACACGTAAATCACTTTACAACAAAATAGTAATAAGATAGAGCAACAAGAATATCTACAGAGAATTGATAGTTGGTTACTGTTACTGTAATTATGTATATTGTTCCGATAATTCTCGAACGACGTCACAGAAAATTGCACGTTTTTATATTGCGTCGTAACGCGAGAGATATTTTAATACTTCAGGTAAATCGTAACTTTTCCCGTTTCCAAGTTTAAAATTGATTTGATTCGTTGATCTAGATATATTTTTAACGGTACTGTATGTTTTCGAATACTTTTTTATGTCGACCGTTCGAGTGGTTTTTAGTTCTGTACTGTTTGAGATTGAGAAACTGACTCTTTTTAAATTGGTTAATTTCTGTAGATGTAAGTTTTTTGCGGGTAGGACTTTTTCTTTCACACTATAACTCTGTTTGTTAAACGGTGATAATTTCTGACATAAAGTTAATTACCCACTTTACCGTGAAGCGATAAATAGTGTCCTGTTAGTTAATTTATGTCAATCCATAAAACATTCATTTCGATTACTTGATTCCCTATTCATTTGTGAAAGGGTTTGAAATATTGTTCACGGTGCTTATTGAAGTTATTTGCAGTAACATTTTGATAGTTTTAGAAAGTTCCATAATCTTTATTTTATAAAAAAACTTTTGTTAAAGAGGTACTTGAAGCTAATTATTTTACTAATGGGCGTTTAAGACCATTAAAGTGAATAATAAGGGTTTGATGTAACAATAGACATTCAAACTTGTCCTAGAATTCACAGTAAAGTGAAATTTCCTACGATTGATTTGTCATCGTGATATATATATATATATATATATATATTATATATATATATATATATATATATACAGTTTGTCATCTCACAACATTCTCCCCCCGGAAATGAAGTCTGTGCTTCATTTATGAGAGAGCGCGAGAAAGATAAATAAGTTTGAGTATAGATAAGGATAAAGTATAATTGCAAGTTTTGTTATAGCTTAGACATAACTTACAACTAACTAAGAAAGTCGCGACTGCTAATTGAGGTTGATTAGGCGAGTCGCAGATTAACGTATTTTAATGGTTAATCTTGTTTTGGAAGTGGGCACAGTTTTATTATAGCCCTAGTAGTTTCGCCTGTTTTAGTTTTTAGGCGTATGACCCTGACTCTTCCGTCAGGTCCGCTTATAGTTTCTATGACTCTTGCCATAGGCCAATGGTCTATTCTGCAGTCTATTCAGGTAGTCTACCGACCACCTTTTCCAAAACAGCTGCTGAACTTTTGCGCATTGTTGCCAAAATTTAATTTTGTTTTCTGGTGCTTGAGATAAATCTTTCTCCGGATAAGCCGTCAGACTGGATCCGATCAGGAAATGCCCAGGAGTGAGATATTGAAAATCAGAGAGATCGTTAGATAAAGTACACAAAGGCCGTGAGTTTAATATTGCTTCGATTTGAGTAAGAATAGTTGAGAATTGTTCGAAGGTTAATTTTGATAAGCGGATGAGTCTAGAGATATGATACTTAGCGCTTTTAATAGCAGCCTCCCAAATTCCTCCCCAATGTGGGGATCTAGGCGGAATAAATTTCCACTGTGTCTCGTTTTGAGTCAGATAATTTTGTATAGTGTCCGTGTATTCGTTCTCCTGAAAGTGATTACAAAGTTCTCTCAACAAATTTCTAGCTCCAAGAAAGTTTGTCGCATTGTCTGACTAAATGACAGTGGGGTTACCCCGTCTCGCTACGAAACGTTTTAAGGCGGCTATAAATGCGTCCGTAGTGAGGTCGGATACTAGTTCTATATGCGCGGCTTTGGTCACCATGCATACGAAAATTGATATGTAACATTTTGTTACGGGAGCTTCGCGTAGGGTGGAAGATTTTAGGAAAAAATGGCCTCCGAAATCGACACCAACTTTGTGGAATGGACGCGAGTTTGTGACCCTGTCTTTCGGAAGGTCGGCCATTATCTGTTGAGCCGTCTGTGCATTTAATCGATAACAAATCTTACAATTTCTGATTATTTGTTTGATTTGCCTTAAACCATTGAGAGGCCAGTAGCGCAATCGTACATTTGATAGGACATTTTGTCCGCCAGCATGGCCTAAACCCACATGTTGTTGCTTGAGGATATATGATTTTTTGAAGGTAATAAGATTGGGTGCTTTTGATCGAAGGATATTTCGGCGTTTTCCAACCTACCTCCGACACGGAGATAGCTGGATGTATCTAGAAATGGTTTTAAAGATATTATTTGCTTGTTTGACAAATTTTTATTTTTTGAATGGTCCGCTATTTCTGTTGAAAAGGACTGATTTTGAACTTGTTTGATAATGAAATTTATTGATGAATTCAATTCACTGACTGACAGAGGTCCTTTGAATCGATTCTTTTTATTTCTCGAATTGTGAGTAAATCTTAGAACGTACGCCACTGTGCGTTGTAGTTTGGAAAACGAAGAGAAGTTTGAGAAATTGTTTTGCCAAAAATTGTATTGGTCCGAAATGATTGTTAGGGCTACCTTTCTTTCCTCAGGTAGGTTGACAAGATTTTTATTAATCTCGTGTTAGGAGAAATCCGAACTCAATTCACTGAGGAATTTGGGTCCATTGAACCAGATGGGTTGAATTTCAGGAGTGAATATTCCGCGTGACAGCATGTCAGCTGGATTATCACTTGATCGCTCGTGCCGCCACTGGAAATTTTGTATTAGCGTATGGTCGGTATACAAATACCGACCATCGACTTGTATGGCTTTTGCACCAACAGACTGCAATTTGAGAGTCTGTCCACAAGTTAACAGAATTAATGTTGATTTAGGTTTCCAAAACGTTTTTGACTCTTTGAGTCAGATTTGAGGATAATAGCATACCACAGAGTTCAAGTCTGTGAATTGTGATAGTTTTCAGTGGTGCAACACGCGATTTTGCTATCAGAATACATGAAACTGTTTTATCGGTGTAGATGGTTCTGATATAGACACAGGCGCCGTACGCTTCGGTACTCGCATCTGAAAATGAGTGAAGTTCAATTTTGCTTATTTTTTTGTGATTGAAGATAAGACGTGGAATTTTTAGATGCTTGATTTGATAGATAGTGTTTGGGAATTCCTCCCATTTTTGTAAAATTTCCTTATCGGTGATTTTATCATCCCAGTTACACTTTAATTTCCAGATTTTTTGCATTAGCATTTTTCCTTTAACGACCGCGGGGTTTACAAAATCCATGGGGTCATAACACTGTGAAATATGTGAGAGAATATTTCTCTTGGTGATTTTGTCCTCACTGACGAGTTCAGTGGGTACGGATATTTTGAACTCATCACTTATGGGATTCCATTTTACGCCTAAAACTTTAGACGGAGATTGATCTAGGTTTATGTCAAATTCAGTTATTTGTGTCTGTGATATCTTTTTTAGAAAAGTTTGAGAGTTAGAACCCCATTTATGCAAATTGAAACCAGCCGGTTCAAGCAGTGACTTCAGTTCGAAATAGAGTTTTTCGAGGGATCCGATTGAATCGCACCCTGTCAAAATATCGTCTACGTACGTCTGTGTGAGAACAGCGTCCGAGACTAGAGGAAGATTTTTATTGGTACTTGCAATCTCGTTCAAAACTAGTCGAGATGAATGGACTACAATTCATACCATAAGTTATTGTTTGTAATTCAATACATTTTAGCGGTTCTTTAGATGAGTCTCTCCATAAAATGTTTTGAAGGAACACGTCCTTGGGGTTAATTCTAATTTGTCTAAACATTTTCTCAAAATCAACAATTAACGCGTATTTGAAGGCTCTGAACCTGCACAAGATATCGTATAGGTCAGGCTGAATTAGATGACCTTTAAGACAAATGTCGTTTAATGAAAAACTGGAGTTGGTTTTACAAGAAACATCAAATACGACTCCCAGCTTAGTCGTGATTCGATCTTGTCGATAAACAGGCAAATGAAGGATAAAATATTTGTTTTCTGAACGTGAGTTTTGCGACGATAGCGGTACATATTTCGCATGTTCTAGAGATATGTATTCGTGAATAAATTTCTTATATTCCGTATGGAGGTCAGGATTTTGTTGCAATCGTTTTTCCAAAGAGAAAAATCTATTTTTAGCAACTGTGAGGGAGTCACCTAACTTTTTGTGTTCTGTGACAGACTTTAAGGGAATATCAACTTGGAAATGTCCGTTTTGGAGAATTCTAGTTGTGGTTTTGAAGATGAATTCTGCTTATTCATCTTCGGTTGAGAGAGATTTGAGATTTGGGAGTTCTTCGATTTCCCAGAATTTAGAGAGAGTGCTTTGTAATTCAGTGTCCGGATTGGAGTCTTCGGGTTCACTGGCTACATGATACGAGATAGCGGGTGTGTTTTTTAATTTTCCTTGGGAGCTCAGTTTTCCCGAGATAATGTAACCCAAATGGGTATTAAAAAGAGTATGTAGGCCGTCCCCTAGTTTGATGAGGCCATAGGTCAACAGATCATAATAAACATCTGCTACCACCAATAGATCGATTTTACCGGGTGTAGCAAAAGTTTTGTCTGCTAACTTGTTTACAATTCGCGAAGGTATTGTTACGTGATCTACATTCAACTTCACTTGGGGGATAGTTATACTAATTTTTTTAAGCACAGCGCAAGATATTTCGAACTTCTTCGAGGGGTCAACATTTGAGTGTAGCACTATGTCCAACATTTCGTTGGACAAACTATTAGTTTCAGATATGCCTGAAATGTTCAAGATTTTCTTGTACGGGGTATAGTTGAGTTTTGGTACAAGTTGTTTGCTAATGAAAGAATTTTGACTTCCGTTATCCAGAAGAATTCTTACCTTAACAGGTTGATTTTGTCGATTGTAAATTGTTGCTTGCGCAGTTGCTAACAACACTAAGTTATTTTTTGTTGAGAGAGCGGATAGACTGGACGAATTTGGAAGTGTTTGATTTCCTTGGATGCTTTGATATGTGGACGGTCTGTCCTGAGTGTGAGTAGAATTCTCTGAATGATTGTTGAAAGTTTGAGTGTTATGTTGGAAACTTGAATTTTGGGACCGAGAATTGTCAGAGTTGAAATTTGTATTGAAATTGTTATTGTTTGAAGGCCTTTGTCCGTTATTACGTGGATTTTGAAAATGTAAAAGAGAATGATGTCTTTTGTGACAATGGGAGCATGACCTTCGCGACAAACAGGTATCAGCACTGTGTCTAGTGCCTAAACAATTTACACACAGTTTATTGTTTTTAGCTAATTTATTTCGCTTAGTTAACGGTAATGATGCGAAAGTTTCGCTGGTATATATTTTATGCGCAGTGTCTGAACACATAACGCACCCGTCAATGTTTTGATTTAGGATATGCGAATTGTCTTTAAGATAAGATGATTGATTGTTCAAGTTTTTGTTGAATTTTTGTTGGGATTGCGAGCGGAAGGTTACTTTAGTTTGAGGCCTTTTGTGCGAAAATGAGTTTTGTAACGATTGTGATTGGCTTAGTTTTACTAACGGCATTGTCGAGAATTTCGATTTCCTCTTTAAGAAATTGTAAATATTTATCGACTGTTGGTAAGACGTCCCTGTTCCTGCATTTTTCAAATTCTTTTTGGAGCCTTAATCTAATTTTTGTTGATCAAGATGAGTTATTGATGCCTCTAGTAAAGACTTTGTGATCAAGTTCAAGATTCTGTAAGAGTGTCCAGTTACGCCTACAATTAGTAGCAAAATTTGAAAGTTCGGTAGGATTGTGCTTATTTAACTGAGGTATGGTCAATAATTCGGAGAAATATACATGTACAATTTTTGTTTTGTTTTCATAATATTCTCTTAACAAGTTTATAGCTACATGCAGATTTCTGTCGTTCACTTGTAATACATCTACAATACGTAAGGCATCACTTACAAGATAACTTTTTAAATAATAAAATTTCTCAGCATCTGATCTCAGTTGTGTCTTTTCGAGGACACTAGTTTTGAACAGGTTATAAAAACTTTCCCATTCAATGTGATTTCCTGAAAACTTTTTTATTTTGATTTCAGGTAAGGTAGTACCTGAGTTGTAGTTTGATTCTATTCGGATTTCCCTAACTGACTCATTACGGATACTTTCAGATATAGTTAATTTTTTGATCGCTCTAGCTAATTGATTCCTAGTTTTACGATAATCAATTTCAATTTTGTTCCTATCTTCCTGATCTGGAATTTCTTTTTCATTCTTCTTAGGTGGGTAAATTTCTATTTTATTTTGTGTAAGTTCATATTGGTTAAAGTTTCTGATAATTTCTTTTTGTAGAATTTCCAGATAAAATATATCTAAGTTGTTTAATTCTGATTCTAATTGGATATTTATTCTAGTGAATTTACTTTTGATTGACTCGCGTTCATTGATTAAAGTTTTTAGATCCATTGTTATGGTTTGTTTGTTTTAAGTTTAAGAGCAAAAATGTGAATGATATATTTATCACATGAAATCAGATGCTGGGAATTTTTGAGATGTTTTATACGAGCTACTGTAATTAAACTGAATATTTTATTTTACATAAAACTTAAAATATATTAAGCAATTTATAGAGCTCAAAAATAAATGTCTTTTTTCAATTTTTCTTCAGTGAGATAGTGATGTACAATAAATTGGAATAAACTGACCTCTTCCAATCCAGCGAAGAGTTACCTGCAGTTTCTTGCTTGCAGGTGTGAGTTTATAGATAATTCGATCGGTTCAATTTTTTCTGATGGTACACTTGCTATCTGTTCTTATCACTTTTTTTGCTTGCACTTTGTTTAGCGAGAGAGTTCACTTTGATTTACGTTTGGTTTAGAGCTGCACTGGTTTATATCCGGCTCAAAGGATCACTCTTAGGGTTTGTAATGAACTAGATTGGTGGAGTGGACTGTTGAGTTTGTCGTCCACTACTGCACCTAAGTGTATGTGTTGTTTGTTAGCTTCGATAGGGTTGCGGAAGGGAAGACCAGTCGTAATTTTAAGTAACGTTTAATAAACACTTAAATACGACAATTTAAACACGTAAATCACTTTACAACAAAATAGTAATAAGATAGAGCAACAAGAATATCCACAGAGAATTGATAGTTGGTTACTGTTTTTTTAAAGATACTAAATGCTCGTGAGGTAATTATGTATATTGTTCCGATAATTCTCGAACGACGTCACAGAAAATTGCACGTTTTTATATTGCGTCGTAACAGGAGAGATATTTTAATACTTCAGGTAAATCGTAACTTTTCCCGTTTTTAAGTTTAAAATTGATATGATTCGTTGATCTAGATATATTTTTAACGCGCACTGTATGTTTTCGAATACTTTTTTATGTCGACCGTTCGAGTAGTTTTTAGTTCTGTTCTGTTTGAGATTGGGAAGCTGACTCTTTTTAAATTGGTTAATTTCTGCAGATATAAGTTTTTTGGGGGTAGACTTTCTCTTTCAGACTATAACTCTGTTAGTCGAATGGTGATATTTTTGACTTGAAGTTAATTACCCACTTTACCGTGAAGCGATGAATAGTGTCCTGTTAGTTAATTTATGTCAATCCATAAAACATTCATTTCGAATACTTGATTCCCTATTCATTTTTGAAAGGGTTTGAAATATGGTTCACGGTGCTAATTGAAGTTATTTGTAGTAACATTTCAATAGTTTGAGAAAGTTCTATAATCTCCATTTTATAAAAAACTTTTATTAAACAGGTACTTAAAGCTATACATTATTTTACTAATGGGCGTTTAAGACCATTAAAGTGAATAATAAGGGTTTGACGTTACAATAGGCATTCAAACTTGTCCTAGGATTCACAGTAAAGTGAAATTTCTTACGATTGATTTGTCATCGTGATATATATACAGCTTGTCATCTCACAACAGTCTTCTTCCTTTTTTTAAAATTTGGCCTTAGAGTACTCTACATTCAGCCAGTTAGTAACGTCGCCATCTGTGGGTAATGAAGTTCTCTATTCAATAGTTGTCAGTTCCACAATTTAGGCCACGTTGAAGTTCAGAGACCCATAATAATTTATTGGTTTGGTAAATGTATCTATTTGATAGTCGATTGGATAACGTCATATACTGAGAAACCGGGCATAAGAGGAACATAATACCTAGTCTAACTTCCAAAAAATCGTTTTGTGCTTGAGGTGTTTTAGTACGTCATATTATATTTACATAATTTGGTATTACTTCTTTCCTAAGGCATTTATGGTTAAACCAAATGTTTTGTGAGTATTTCTGTAGAAAAAACAACTAATCTTATGACTACATGCGTCGACAAGTATTGAATTTATAAGCTTATACACAGCGATACGGTAGCAATTGTAAGTAATAATGGCTTGGAGGAAGCAGCCAGTACACGTAATTGTAATCTTTGTCTCAGCTTAAAGGTGCTCACACTTTTCTGTCGATATGAATTGACTTCAATCACGAATCCTGGGAGAGTTATGATTCAATATCTGCAGAAAACTGACAAAAGTTTGTTAGTTTGTTTTGAGAAAAATATTTATTTGCGAACAAAATAGGATCGTTGGTAGAAAACATCGATCCATTAATTACTATCAAATAATCGTAAATGAACCCTTCACATTTTAGTTGATTTAAAAGAGTGATTGATATATTTTTTTTCTAATTCTCCGAGAGCAGAATATTGCTGTTTACTTGCCAGTAATTAATTTTTTCTCGCGATCGAAAATCTATAGGAACCCCGTTGATATTTAAAAATTGTTTAATACTAACAGGGCCTGAAAAATATTTCTCATGAAACGTGTCCCAGAATTAATTACAAACGCACCGATGCCGGATGGCTGAACCCTAATATTAAACTGCCTATTAATTGACTTACACTGGCGGAACTTTAGTTTATAAACCGATATTGGTTATTTCCGATTAAGTAACTTCGTAATTTACTGACGTTAGGGAATGCAATTCAGATTTTAGCAGCAAGAGCGCCAACGGAAAACGCGCAATGACATGTATAAGGGTGGTTTGAACAGAGTGCTTAAGATTCAATGATTATTCGACAAACGTTACTTGCGATAAATAATATAAATTTATAAAAACTAACCTGATACTCATATGAAGGTTTCAAATAATACAGCGCCATCTCTTGATGGAATACTGGTGTGGCAGATCCAGAGAGTGGAGGCACAATCCAAACCCAATCAGCTGGACAACCATTCCTCAATCGGTTTTCATTTTCAAAATGTTTCATGAACGATTCCGAAGCTGTATGGTGATCCACTATGGTAACTTCTTTTTTCTGGAAACTGTACAGAACTGCTATATTTGTTTCTACTAAGGCTTTGTCTTTCCAGAGGGTCACAGGACTTCTTGTATCTAAACCCATATGTTGAGCAATGGTCTGAAAATAAAGAATAACAAGTGTTAAATTGTTGAAGAGTGAATCAAATAATAAATTACTCAATATATTTTAAAGTAAGATGTTAGAGTGGCTTAGGTGAAGACAAAGGACCATTTGCACACCGTTCTCTTTATAGTGAAAATTGAATAAATTCTCTGTAGCCAGTTTTTCCGCAGAAATTACATTTTTCATGTGAAGCTTTTGGCCTAAAATATCCAATATATACGGCTGAGACCAGGCGCGGATCGCCCCCCCCCCAACCAGTATAACTTACCAAAAAATTTGAAAGTTAAACCAGATATTATATATCCGCCATCCTTGTATATGTCCGAACGCAGTTGCGTGCACTTGAAGTATGAGTCGGCGGCTAGTTCTAGTGGATGCCGCTAGATAGTAGCATGAGTTGCGTTGCATCAACTGTAGAGCGGTAGCACAGCATATGAAACACACAGCAGAGACTCTTACTTGGCGGGAACAGAATGCGCAGCTGTTCGCGCATACACGCCCTCCGGTGTAAAACGTCTCAGATCAGTGACGAGAATGCAGAAGGAGCTAGTCGTAACCATTGTCGTACTTAGTTGGGAGTCTTTTAATCGGTAGTTGTAAAAATTCGCTACGTTACAAACGAATCGAACTATCTATTTCCCAACGCGGTGATATAGCTAAATAATAAATATCAATATTTCACGTCACTAGAACAGCCTACCTATATTCTATTTTTATAATTATCTATGTAAATTTAAATAAACATAATACTCTCATGTTTACATTTCTAAGGACGGCCCTGCCAGCGGTACCAAAATAAAATACAGCCAACTCTGACATTTACACCCAAATGGCGTCCTCGAGGTCACAGATTTTCAATAAATAATATCAAAGTGCCGACGTTAAGGTAGAACGCACACGACAGACTATCGGCGAACTACTAATTTGTAGGTTTAAATGCAGAACCATGCCTGTAATTCAGTAACGCACATGACCTTCTAAAAAGACGGACCGACAAAGAAGTTGTAGCATGATTCATTTTTGCACCGACCCGACAGCCGGTGGGGTAAATAAAGATATAGGTTTTGTTTGTTACAAAGCACATGACCGTTAGTTTAGTCGATAGCTGTTGGGTGCGTACTGCTCTTGAAAATGGAATTAGATATTGAAAAACTTATCTGCGAGATACAGAAAAGACGACATTTATATGACACAACAACAGCTGAATATTCGGACAGGAACGTAAAGAAAAAACTTTGGGAGGAAGTATGTGTACAACTAATAGCAGATTGGCATAAACTGGAAATTCAGGATAAAATAGAACAAGGTAAGTTTCTTATGTCGCATATATTAAAGCTTAAATTTTATCGTATTGCCATGAGAATGACCCTTGTGGAGACGTGGTGAAGTATGTAGTAAAATAATCTCGAGCTTGTATTCCTTCTGTTGTGCCCCGTACGCCTTGAACCGGTAGCTTGTCAAGTGACTCTGGATACAACAAGTCCTCAAACTTATATCCATCCCTTTTGCGTACGAAGTTATGAAGAACACATGCTGATTTTATAATGTCTATAGCAAAATCGACCTGAACATCTAAACTGCGTTGAAATAGTCTCCACTTACTTGCAAATATGCCAAATGTACATTAGCCGGGTCCTGCATAGCCGGTAATTAAATATCCTTTTTTTTGCGGTTGAAAAACGATTGGGATATGGTCGCAAAACGTGAGAAGATACCGCGAATGCTTCATCGCCTACAAAAACAAATGGCATGGGCTCTCCACTTTCGTCAAATGGTAATTTTCTGTGTTCAGGAATTTTGGAATATATTTGCGACACTGAATTTCCCACAAGCATCAATATCAACAAATGAAAAGCAGTAATCGGCATCTGCCACTGCCATAAGTACAACAGAAAAATAACCTTTATAGTTGTAGTAATCTGACCCTGAATTAGGAGGCATAACTATACGGATATGTTTTCCGTCTATAGCTCCTGTACAGTTAGGAAAGTTAGTTCTTGCGTGAAATTCATTGCTTATTTCTAGCCATTTTTCTTCAGATAGTGCTGGTATACAGATCGTTCCTAATCCTACCCAAATAGCGTGGCATGTTTCCCAGACTATTTTCCGAATGGTCGATGCACCTAGCATATACTGATAGTGTAAGGATACAAATGAGTGCCCGGTTGATAAATACCTGAAAAAAAACGTAATTATATGTAAGCAAACACCAGTTCCGGTTTTTTCTATTTTATTTTCAGGAAAAGAAATCCAAAAAAAATGGTCATCTCTGCGGGATTGCTTTCGGCGAGAACTCGCTCAGCAAAAGAAAACACCTTCCGGAAGTGCTGCTAAGAAACGCAGGAAGTACATTTACTTTGATCAGTTGCTCTTCTTGCTACCTTTCACGCAATTAACGCAAACTTCTTCTTCATTAGACAATGAACAAGATATACCATCTCAACAAAACAATGCGGATGAGTCTCAGCTTGATCACGCCGTAAGGCCCTCCGAAAGTGAACCATCCCTGATATCTCCAATCCCACACAAAAAGAAAAGAACGCAGAAAAACTATGATGAAGAAATACTGCAGGTTCTAAAAGAAAGCAACAAGGGACCAACTCAAGCAGAAATATGGGCTTTGGTAAAGGAAAGCAATAAAAAGAAAGACTTGGATGACGATAAGTTATTTTTAATGTCCCTGTTACCGGCATTAAAAAAATATGACGAAGAGAAAAAATATTTTTTAAGAATCGAACTTATGAATACAATTCTTAGGTTTGATAGGACCCACAGACAAAGTGTTACAACAGAGACATCATTTCAAAATTCCGAATTTCCGTTGCAAAATTCTACTGTTTCATATCAGTTTCAAAGTGATGGAATAGCAAATCATGGAGATAGACGATATGGATATTATACGGTTCCGCAAACAAATATTGCAACAAACTCTTGGGTCCAACGATGCAACCAGACTTCCACTGCTTTACCGAATGAACAAGTACAACATACAATCAATTCCCCCTTGGAGTCGCCAGGTTCATACATGTCTGATAGGTATGGACACGACTCGGACTTGCTTTCGCTAGGGAATGATGAAGACATGTTATCTCCAGGTTCCAAAGATCTGCCATAAATGTTATAACCTTTATTAATACCTAATATTACGTGAACTAATAAAAGTATCAAACAGTAAAGTGTTCTTACCTTAATGTAACTGATAATCTCTCCTAAAGCGAAATACACTTCCTCATATTAGTATCTTGGAACGATAATTGTGTTTTCAAGACAGCCAACAACTCATTAAAAGAATTCAAGGACATTCTATGATAATTAAAAAATTTATCTGGGTGTTCCTGTAGAGACTCAAAAAGGGTATGGAATTGGCCTTTTAATAAACGCTGACTAATCACTGGATGCACCCAAAATGCTATGTTTCCCCTTTTTTTTCTTCGGTATCTTAATAATACCGCAACACATCTCAACGTCTGACTATTCATTTTTCATTAACAATCGTCGACTAACTAAACGTTCATATGCGTTGTTCACCTACTTGTCGGTCGACTGTCGGTTGTCTGTTTACCCTCCCGACAAATAAGTAGCTGAGCGACAGTCTGTCGTGTGCGTTCTACGTGAGAGTCTGGGCTGTGTGTTCATTAGGCTATGGCGGTAGTCGCTAGTAGCGAGTGCGTCGGGTGTCTATGCTTTTACGTGTTGCTGTTGCAGTCGTGATTCACTCTTGGTGGAATTATTGTTTTGCAATATATAGTGAGTTAAAATTGACAAGTGGCTTGTAAGAACCAACAAACCCTCCATAAGAATAATTGATCTCGGCACTTGACACTTGCGACAGGCAACCAGCGTTGCCAACGTCAAAAGCTGACATTCCGCGTAAGACCTAAGGAAATTCCCCCTAATTCCACGGAATAGAAACTATAATTCCCCGATACATTCCACGGAATTTACATGGTCTTACTGAGCTTAAGCAACATTTGTTAGCGTATTTCCATTAATGGAAATGCATTATTCAAGCTGCCCTCACGGTGGCACTTTCACCCGGGACCTATAAATGAGCACCGACCCAGACTCATAGGACAAGTTTTTCATATTTTTAGAAATTAATGTATATATATATTTTAATACAGTTCTTCTATTTAAAATGTAGAAGAAACATTAAAATAAGGAAAACTATTCATATTTGTATGCAATACTTTTGATACACACTGTATTATATGTATAATCAATAATTTTGAAAGATTCGGTATACAAATCAAATTTGAAATTTTAATTTTCGGATGACGTTTATGTAGAATATATTGAATGATAGACAGATTATATTACAATTTGGAGAATATATTTGAAATTTTAAAATACAGATGTCTCTGCTATCAGAATTACAATGGTAATAAAAGAATTCAAATATCTCTTTGTTATAGGGAAACATAAATTAGTATTTTTTTTAAAAAAGGAATTTTTCGTAACCACAGCTGAAGAGATTTATTTATTTGAAAAAGTTTAGTTAGTTGAATTTGAAACCCCGAAGAGACAACATCGAAATAAGAGTTGTCTCAAATTTTGTTGAGAATTTAATAAAAATTATAACGATACAATCAGGTTATAAAGCCATACTTTGTAAAGCCAGTGCGTGCATAATTCGTAGAAGAATTGCATCGTAGCAAGTGTAAGTGGTATCCAGTTTCTAAATCAGATATTTAGACAGTTTTGCAGAATTCTAAATAAATTTAGAATACGTACGAGTTTTCCTGTCCTATTTGGTGAGTCCACTCCAGTTTAAAATTATTTCTCGAGAATTAACAGGCCTTTTTAAATACTTTTCAAAAATAGATGCATCTATAGAATAATATTAGCCGAACCGAATTAACGTTATACATAAAAGATCTTACATCAAGTGAAAAATTTTGGATAGGCAATTTGAAGACAAATTAGCGTTATTTGACGTTGATATATGTCAAGGGTATATTAAACGAGTTGAACTTTTGCATAAAAATTTTACAATTAGTCGAGTTTTAGAATAGGTTGTAGTAATATTAAGATTGATAGAAATTAGTATCTTTGTTTCGTTTACAATATTTTGGGAAATAATAAAACTTTTTATAATTTGTTATCTGATCATATAATATATAATTTTGATTCCAACTCACTGTGGTATTTATTCAGTATCATTTTCAACGTATTTAACATATGGCATGCTATAGTAATTTTGATTTAATCAGTGACATTTGCTTAATTTCCAGTGACAATTAATTTGTAAATGTCATAGAATATTTCAAGTGCCTTTTATTATATAAAAAAACAGTTACTCGAGATTCGGAATATAGAATAATATTTGATTGGAATAATATTTGAAAATTACAAAATTTGAATTATTATTATTTCAAAAATTTTCATCCCACCCTGAGATTAGAGTGATTAAGTATATTGTGAATTAATTTATCTTTCGAAATCCAGAAATTAATATTTATCTTGGCCGGGCATTGTTTAACAACAACTGTCAAAAGTATATTAGGTTACGTACGCTACTAAAGGTGTGTGTACAAGGGTGTCGCTAGAATCACAAACTGTGAAAACGTCGACAAATAATATTTGATATTGTTGTATATCATACATCCATTCAATTATAATTATAAAAACATTAGATGTATGATAATTGTCACCCAAATGTGGGGCAACTATAAAAATGGTCTATGTTTTAATGTATAATTTTAAATTTTACCTCCTTCCTTTTTTTACGAATCTCCTTGTATATTTATTTATTTTGTTTTATATTTTTCTTATCCGGCTGGCTATAATTATGGTTGAGATTCTTGTTCTCAGGTAGCTGTTCCCTCAATGTAACATTTATCATTAAAATAAAAAATTTTGTATGAATGATTTTAATATATCAAATGCAAATTGTCAATATATCAATTAAACTTTATAAACATCACCTCAATATATTATCAGTATTCCTCTGCAGCTCAATATTAATTACCATTTAGATGTTATTTGTAAATATTCAATAAATACTATTTTTATTATTCTCAAATTTATTTGTGTTAAGTGAATTACTTATCGTACTGACCCTGTATTTCAAGTAAACATTTCTACATATCCACTCCACAACGAGGAATGATGGTCATGCGTGATGGTAGTTACTCTCTAATTCTAATGATTAGGATGTTAACATGTGGTTCTAAATTGTAAATGTGTTCTAAATGTTATTGAAAATCAATCTAACCTAACCTATCCTTTTTTTTTTGAAGTGAAACTTTTTATGGGATACTAGCGTTTTGTCATGAGAGTTAACTCGTCGAGCTAACAAAACTGTTAAACTCCTTGTGAGAGAGGCGGAAAAAATTACCGAAGATTCGCACAAAGGAGACGCCGAGAATAGTCGCAGGGCATTGTTTATTGATGGCGATCATATTATTCCGTTTATCAATCCCCACTTCGCTGCGCGAATGATAAAGTGAGAACGCATTCGGGGGGAAAAGGATACCAAAAGCGCTTAATAATTTCTGCCGATATTGGTATAATCCAGTGCGAAATTAATATAGAAATTGTTTACCTTTAAAATTAAGGCGATAAAAACTAGGAAATTTCTTTGCATTGTGTATTTATTTGTATTATTTTGAAAAAAATATGTAATAAAACGTAACAAGAGTATTGAAATATATTGAAAAAGGAAAAAAAGGAAATAAACAGGTATACTTGTCCGTACAGATAAGTTCTGTACTCATTAAAGTTTAAGCATAAACTGTGTTATCTCCTACTTTCCGCATTGAGACCAACGCGCATCGTGGGCGTGTCCACTTTCAAACTTTCAGCTATATTTGCTAACCTGTACGTAGAAGAGCAAGTAAGTCTCAGTTCATCAGAGAAAGTCGTTGTAACTATACTCGATAGTCGAAATTGTGTAAAGTGAGTCAGAGCTATCTAATCAACACTTTGGTTAAAGCGCAGTTGCCATATGTATTCTAGAGAGAAATGCTGTATTCTATAAATACACTTCAAATCCATTGTGTCAATATTTCAGGTACAAAAGATGCAATGTAATTAAGTCAATACCAATTTAATATATTTATTTCAAATTTCAAGCAGACTAATAATAATTAGTTTACTTGAAATGTGAAATAAAGTGTTTATGTATATTTCTTGAACGCAAAGTTTGTTGTGAAAAACTCGCCGATTTGACAATGTTGGAGAGTCGCTTCAATGTTCTGGCTTTGAGAACGAGATAGATAGATCGAGCTACGCGAATGAGACAGTGATAGTAAACAGTTATGTGAGGTGTTTATTCTCTTCATGAGCGTAACATCAGTATTTGTGTTGTGGTTTTGTGTGATAAATCGGTTATTATTGGTATTTATTGTAATATTTATATCGGTATATTTAGTGACAATAATGGCGGAGTGTAGCGGTGTTGGCGATAAAAAACGGCGTCGTAACAATTTAATTCGGGAAGAAAAAGTCCTCATATTAAATGTGTACGAAGGACTGCGTGCCATGGACAAACAGTTGGGTGTTAGTGACGCTGTGATTAAGTGCAGTTATTTAACTAAAGTTTCTGAGAGTACTATATACAATATTCTAAAGAAATCGCGGGACGGATCTTTGACAAGAGAACGAGGTGAAAACTGTAAACCGGGAAGTAGGGGAAGAAAGAAAATTGTTTTGGACGACCAAACACGGAATGCTATACGTAGGGAAATACATTCTTTTTATTTTAGGAATGAAATCCCCTCGGTAGCTAAATTGAGCAAGGTAATAGAAGCTGATGATACTTTACCAAACATCAGTGATAAAGTTTTGAGACGAACTTTAAAATTAATGAATTTTCGTTACCAAACAAGAAGTAGAAACAGTGCCTTAATTGAACGAAATGACATTGTGGAATGGAGGAGAAATTATTTAAAACAGATACGACAGTTTCGTAACGAAGGACGGCACATATATTATCTTGACGAAACATGGTTAAATGAAGGCCACACTGTGTCAAAAGTGTGGCAAGACATGAATATACAAAGCAATCGACAAGCCTTTATGGAGGGTTTCTCTTCCGGTTTAAAAGCTCCCTCTGGGAAAGGACGTCGACTGATTATCACTCACATTGGCAGCGAGGAAGGATTTGTAGAAGGTGGATTACTAAGTTTTCAGTCCAAAAAAACTGTCTATTACCATGAAGAGATGGATGGTAACTGGTTTGAAACATGGTTTAGATCAATTTTAACAAAGGTAACTCCTGGTTCAGTGATAGTTATGGATAATGCTTCATACCACTCTCGTCGACTGGAGCAAATACCTACTTCAGCTAGCCGCAATAGGGTTATAATTGATTGGTTAGAGAGTAAAAGCATTCCGCACAACGAGGCAATGCTAAAAGTTGAATTATTATCTCTCGTACGGAAACATAAAAGCAGTTATATTAAGTACGTTGTCGATGAAATGGCGAAATATTTCAACGTCTCAGTTGTTAGACTTCCTCCCTACCACTGTGAGTTAAACCTCATCGAGCTGGTTTGGGCCCAAGTGAAAAATTATGTTGCGAGAGAAAACAGTACATTCAAAATGGCTGACGTTGAGAAACTGTTTGACGAGGCGCTGCATACCGTTACTGCTGAGAGTTGGCGTAAATGTATTCAACACGTATTAAAAGAAGAAATAAAGTTTTGGGATTTAGACATACGTGTAGAAGTAATGACGGAACCACTCATTATCGATATAGGAGGAGAAAGCGATGATTCTGAGGAGTCGTCAGGGAGTGATACCGCTTCCAGTTAGTCAGACATTTTACAAGTGACCTCGCAACATACCTATACTTATTGGTAATTTATTTTGGTCTTGACAAACAACTTTTTTTTAGTTTTAGTAGTAGTAAGTTGGAATTGACTTTTAAACATTTTTTTATTTTGTTTTAACTTACTTATGAACAACTTGTGATAAGTTATTATTTCAAATGTTAAAAATTGAAATTCCAGATATTTCAGTATTCGCACCCTTAAACTATGATACGCTCATGGAGTTCACTTTAAATCGGTAGATAACCGATGACGTCACTTTACACAATTTCGACTATCGAGTATAGTGTTGCTTTATTTATGGAAATATTTTTTTTTGTAATTGTAATTTAAAATTATTTTTTGATAAATGAAAATGAATGGACAAATTGTTATCTGAAACATGGATGAACGATGATGAAAATATAGAAATTCCAAATTTTAGATGTGTTATTAAATATAAAAGACGACAAAGAAGAGCTGGAGGGGTTGCAATATTTCAGAAAAATTCAGATAGTAATAATACATTAGAATTAACTGATAACAATCATTCATCACCGTATGATGCTGAAAATCTAGAAAGATCACAAGAATTAAGTGTCGGTGATTTGTGTGCAGTAATATGTACAACTGCAAAACAATTATCTATAATTATTATATCAATATATATTTATCCGAAACAAAAAATTAATGAAATTATCGAGTTTATCTTCAACAAATTATTAATATATACTATACCACATGCATCCGAAGCTAAATCAGAAAAAGATAAGATTCCAATGATCTTAGCTGGAGATTTTAATGTAAATTTTAGTGACAAAAGTTCAGAACCACTCATTTCATTTTTATATGATAAATTACAATTAAATATAAACAATGACATTCATATTTCAACAACAAGATATGGAACTTGCTTGGATGCTGTTTTTTCAAGACACTTGAATTCATTGAGATCTGAAGTATTTGCATCCTATTTTAGCTATCATCAGCCAATTATTTCTATTTTGCCAAATAAAAATGACAGTGCAGATAAAGATATTTGAATCTGTGATTCATTTTGATAAGTCATATTAATTACTTATATAGTTCTTTTCTTAATGTAGAATGTTTATGTATATGTAATATATATATATATATATATATGTATATGTCTATTAAATTATTTCATATTAAAAATTTTTTAATATTGTTTTTATTCTCAGTTATTGTCAATGAAGATACAAAAAATGTATGCGTCAGTCCAAAACTAACAGCGTCAAAAGTGAAACTTTTCATGTAATTCAAAAACTGTTAATGAGTGTACAAAAAAATACATTGCAGCAAAGAAAAATTGACTGGAAATTATAATAAAAATGATTTATAATAAAAATCAAGAAAAATCTACGGACTATCCCGAATTAATTACTACGGAAGTTTCACTTGTACGTATATGTATATAGTTTTATGTATATGTAAATAATAGTACGTACAAGTGAGACTTCCGTAGTAATTAATTCTGGATAGTCCGTAGATTTTTCTTGATTTTTATTATAAATCATTTTTATTATAATTTCCAGTCAATTTTTCTTTGCTGCAATGTATTTTTTTGTACACTCATTGACAGTTTTTGAATTACATGAAAAGTTTCACTTTTGACGCTGTTAGTTTTGGACTGACGCATACATTTTTTTTTATTGAAACATGTCGCATCCACCAAAAGGTTATTAGCGACAATACAATAATATAATAACATTAGATCTTATACAATAAGTTTATAGATTCTAAATAGTCTATGATTCGCCTATGATATTGACAGTCTTTTCCGAGGAGAACTTCCAAACTGTTCGGAAAATTATTTGTTGCTCGTTCGACTGTGTATCTTGGACATGCAATAAGGACATGTTTTATGCTATCTACGACATAACACGTTGTACCCATCGGGGGTTCACTATTTGTGAATAAATAGGAATTGGTATATCTTGAGTGACCTAGTCGAAGCCGCGTTAATACAACTTGTATTTTCCTATTTTTAGTAGTAGGTTGCCATGGAGATATATTACTCTTTACTTCCCTTAGTTTTGAACTGGAATTCGACCACTCGCGATCCCACGCACTATACACTTTCATTTTAAAGAATGCTTTTAAATCACTAGCAACGCTTCGACACTCACTTTCCGAATTAATATTGAAGATCGCATCACGCGCACTAGCGTCTGCTTTGTCGTTGCCTTCGATTCCAATATGCGATGGTATCCATATAAACTTAACGCTTCTAGAATTCAACTCGGCTTCCAGTAATTCAGCCTTTATTAGTTTTCCAATAGGGTTTTGTTGGTATATTTGCTGCAAACTTTTTAAAGCACTGAGGGAGTCGCTAAGAATGAGGCTGTTTGAAAATGTCAGCGAGTTTGCGAGTTGGAGAGCTTTGTATAAAGCAAAAAGTTCAGCAGAGAAAATACTGAGGCTGGGAGGAAGTCTGTATTGGGAAATATTCCCCGAATTTACAATGGCAGCCCCTACCCCTGTTTCACATTTTGATGCATCAGTGTATATTTTATTGCAATCACTGTATTGTTGTTCCAAAATTAAATTAAATTTATCCCTTAATGTTGCTGAGTTTACTTCGTTTTTGTTAAATATACTTAGTGTTGTATTAACGCTAGGGGTTTTGATGGTCCAGGGTGGAGGATGATCCAAGTCCACAGGAAATACAGGAGGAAATTGAATGTCCAAATTATTTAGGAATATTCTTATCCTTTCGTAGTAAGGTTTAGCTGTTTGGGGCTTATTGCTGAAGTGATGTAGATATTTATTGGTGAATGTGTTATTATAAAGGGGCTTGTTTTTATTCGATGCAATTGAGGTAGCATGTGATAGTGTTAGATACATTCTTCGATAATGTAGAGGAGGTTCACCCGTTTCACTATGAATACTATCAACAGGAGTTGTTCTAAAAGCTCCAAGAGCAATTCTAAGCCCATGATTGTGAACAGTATCAAGTAATTTTAATGTTGTTTTAGATGCAGAGGCGTAAGCCATTGATCCATAGTCTATTTTAGATCTTATTAAACTTTTGTAGATATTTAGCAGCATATTATAATCAGATCCCCAGTGTTTGTTACTTAATGTCTTCATTATGTTTAGCCTTTTATGACATGATAATATGGTTTGCTTTATATGTTCTTTCCAAAAAAGTTTTTGGTCCAACCACATTCCGAGAAATTTAACAGATGGCTTGAATGAAATAACTTCATCGTATAGAATGAGTTTTGGATAAGATTCTGGAATCCTTTTAGAAAATAGTACTCCGTTTGTTTTTGAAACTGAGAATTTGAAGCCGGTGTGCTGAGACCATTGTTCTAATTGTGTGAGAAAGGATTGAAATATATTTGTCATCAAAGTGGTATTTTTGCCTTTACAATAAACTACCAGGTCATCTGCGTATAAGCGAGCCTTGAGAGGTTTTGGCATATCTTTGATAATCTTGTTTATAGCTATTAGAAACAGTGTTGGGCTAAGTACGGAGCCTTGAGGAGTTCCGTTTTCTTCAATTTGACTTTCGGAATAAGAATTATGGACTCTTACTTGAAATGATCTGTCTTTAAGAAAATTACTAATAAATCTGAGGCACTTACCACGAATATTCCATGAGTGGAGTCCTTTTATTATATTAAATCTCCAACATGTGTTAAATGCTCTTTTCAAATCAAAAAATATAGATATACATGATTGTTCAATCGACAGTGCTTCATGGATATCACTTTCCAGTTCGAGAATATTATCGATGCCGGATCGATTTTGTCTAAAACCATTTTGTTCGGATATTAGACATTTGGATGTTTCCAAGGTCCACATTAATCTGTAATTAGCCATTTTCTCCATTAACTTGCACATTGAACAGGTTAAACTTATAGGTCGATACGAGTCAGGTTCCAGACTTGACTTTTGGTTTTTCAGGAAAGGTAGAACGTATGCCGTTGACCATATTGAAGGAAATTTATTATGTTCCCAGACACAGTTGAATAGTTGGAGAAGGAGGGTTTTCGCAGATTCAGGAAGGTGTTTTAAAAATGTGACTGGGATATCATCTGGTCCAGGACTAGCATCTTTCATGCTATAAAGTGCATTTTCAAGTTCCTCCATAGAGAAGGGTAAGTTTAGTGGAGAGTTTTCGTCTTCGTCTTGAAGTAGCTCTGAATTTTCCACCACTAATCTGTTTTCAAGGAAGGTATTATCATAATTACGGTTTGAAGACAAACTTTTGAAGTGATTGGCTAAAGCGTCGGCCATTAGCTGTGGAGAGGTTGTGACTGCATCGTTAATCTTTATTCGAGATAATACTGGTGTGTACTTTAGTCCTGAAACTTTTCTTATTATTTTCCATACTTCACTGATGGGAGTGGCGCTGTTTATTTCGGAAACATATTTTGACCATGATGTTTTCTTAGCTGTTTTGATGATAAGCTGTGCCTTCGCTTTGAGCCTTTTGAAATCTAATTTATTTTCGATTGTCTTGTGCCTCTTGTACTTATTGAGTGCTGTTTTGGCGGCACGAATAGACGTATGGCATTCCGTATTCCACCATGGTACAGGTGTTCGTTTTTTGTTTGTCCTCATAGTTTTACCTATGAAGAGTTCTGCGCTTTTTAGAATAATGCTGTTGAAATTATTTAAGGATTCATCAATGTCATCGGTCATCGTATATTCCAGCATTTCGTGGTTGATGTGGGATTCAAATTCTGTCCAGTTTGCAGATCCTATTTTCCATTTCGGAACAAAACTTTCGTGAGTCAGGGCTGCTGAGTTCTTGATAAGAATAGGATGGTGATCACTGCCGTATGTGTACTGAAGGGCTTCCCAAAAAAGGCGAGGAGTAAGTTGGGGGTCGCACAAACTTAAATCAATTACTGATGAGTTCCCAGTGTTGACGTTAAATCTTGTTGGAGAGCCATCGTTAAGAAAATTAAGCTGAAGGTCCAATATGATTTTTTCTACAATATTCTCTCTAGCATCAGTATGAAACGAGCCCCATATAATGTTGTGACTATTAAAATCTCCTACTATAATGCGAGGAGCCGGTATCTGGCTAAACAAATCTTTTAGTTCGTTGTACGTTGTAGGAGTGCTTGACGGTAGATAAAGATTACAAATAAAATAAACATTGTCTGATTTAATTTTAACAACTATGGCTTCCAAGTTAGTTGTTACGGGAAATAAACTTGCTTCTAATGTGTCCTTAACTAATGTTGCTACGCCACCACTCGATATATTGTTGGTTGCGACTCTATCTTTTCGAAAGCATTTGAATGATACAGAGTTGTATATTTTTTGAGGGTTAAAGTTGGTTTCTTGCAGACATACTATGTCCGTAGTTTGTTCAGCAATAATGAGTTGAAGCATAGCAAGGCGATGGAAAAATCCATCAATATTCCATTGTAGTATTGATGTGAATTTAAGGAAATAATTTGTATATGTTAGTTCTGGCTTAATTGAGAGGCGTCGCTTTCGTCATCTGAGAAATTACCACCGAGCTGAGCGAAAATTTTCTTTTTAAGTAAAGTTAGTTTGCGCTTCGTTGATTTGTCTTTTACGTGAGGATATATTAGACGTAGCATACTAGTCAGTGCTAAAATATCTGTAGTGTACTCTTTTATAATACTAATGGGATCTGAAGATCCGCTTAGACTGCTTAGCAAAAGAGTTAGTTGATCGAAATTGAGCACAAATGGAGGAGACTGGTTTTCGATAAATGTTTTGGCTGGTTCAAGTGATTGTATTATGTTTAAGTTGTTATCTTCATTTTTTGAGTTAGAGTTGAACTTTGGCTTCTTTGCTTTTAACTTATTTTTGTATAAATGAATCTGGAAGCTGTAAGTTGTGTGGGCTGACGAATACTTGTCTTCTGAAACTCAATATGTGAGTATATTCCGGTAGAGATGCACCGATTCTCAGGAATGTCATGGGTGAAACAGGGGCTAAACCAATTTTTTGTAATTCATTAATCAGTATACCATGAGGTATAGATGGGCACACATTTGAGAGAACGATTCTTTCTGCTGGCGATACTAGTTTTCTAGCACTGACTACCATTCCATTAACTTCTATTTGTCCATAGTTATTCATGAAAGTTTCTACTAGTTGTTTATTGGAGAGATACATGCATATCCGATTGTTTGATAACCGGGATGAAAAGATTATGTTTTTTGGCTGGATTATACTACCCAGAGGAATTAGGTAATCTTGAAGACGAGTGTTTTCTAATGCACTGAAGACGGTTGCTTGTTCTTTTGAAGGGAAGATGGGGCTTGAAGCTGCTGATGAATAGGTTCGGGAAATATCTGATCTAGACTGAGAATGTGGAAGAGTTGAAACATTTTGGTTGGGGTTCATGATGAAGTGTCCGAAAAATAATAATACGGCCCTGTCACCTGATAAAACAGGTGTATGGGCCTGCGATAGTAATTATCCAGCTAATGAGACCGGTTTCTTATCAATAACAATATAAAATGTATGAAACTGAAATTGTTTAATACACAGATATCGTACACTTTGTTGTCAATAATTTAATTTTGAAGATACCAGCAAATGCACTTACTGTTGTAAAAGTATCCCTGCACAAAATTCACAATTATTACTTTGTTAACACTTAGCAACTTTGGAAATAATCAGAGCCCACATTGAACACAGATTCTCTGTATTCGGTCAGGGCCGAACTCCTAACCTATCCTTTATCTATGCTAAATGTTGGTTATGTATTTTTCTATATGGATTAATATTCTGTTGTTTGGAATATTATATAAGGTAAGCTTCCTTTTTTTATACTAATTTCAACAATTCTATCTAAATATATAAAACCCTTAAAACTATTAAATATACAACTAACAAATAAATGCGAATTCAGCTGATTTATGGGTGTTCGTTTTTTAGGTTAATTCTGATTCATAATATACCTAAATATAATTCACCAAGTCTTTCTATGGGACAAAATAACATCAGAGCTGCACACAAATGTTATATACATTTTGGTGGAAAATGAAATGTTTCTTTCTTCACTTGGAATAAGTAATATGGCAGTTGATATAATTTCCAGTCAATAAATATGATACATATCTTACCACTTTCAGTCTCTCATCTCTCACAGGTTAGTTTCCTCCACAATACTAATATTCTGGTTTTATTTTTAACTTTCCATTTTAAATTTACTACTTTTTACAAAAAAAAACAATTTCATCACCTCTGCTGTCTTTTCATCTCATCCTCCCCCAACAACGCCGTTTTTCCTTTTTTTTGTCAACAAACATTTGTGTTTTATTTCTGTCATTGTAAAGATAATGTCACATGTTTATTCGCGGCTACTATCTATCACTTCACCAATTAAAATTAAGAATTTATTTGTTTATATACAACGATTATTTACACTATATGCAAGCAGTGTATTAAAGTTTAAACTATTTGTATAGGTTTATAAAGATAATTCTGATATATCAAATTTGCTATTGCTTCTAAATATTTGTCTTTTCCATTTTTAAATATTGTTAGACTTACATCTTTACTATATAGTGTGTCCCAAAATCAATAATTATTATAATATTCTCTAACGAAAACATAATAATAAACTTATTACCTATATCCTTTTTTAGTTATGTAACCTTCAATTGGACTTACCAACTTTAGATGGTTTCAATATATATATATATATATATATATATATATATATATATATATGTATATATATATATATATATATACCAAAGACAGAATTTCATCTTTTCATTGGTTATTTGTGTATTTATATATATATATATATATATACATATATATATTGAAAAAAATTCAAGAACACAGAAACTAAAATAATATAACTCATATCAGCATACTACACGGAATTATATAAACCAGTATCGGTTAATGAAAATATTTCCAATATACAGAAGATTTTAATGCAGTATTTAAAAAAAAACTGTATATGTCTTACATGTACAAAATATTCTAGAACATATATACATCATCTGTTAAGTGTTAGAGAATTATTAGCACCTATTTTGATCAGGATACATAATATCTATTACCTTGTAAAAGTAAAAAAAACATATATATATATATATATATATATATATATATATATATATATATATATATATAGAAGAGATAGTTCTTCACTACTTAGATGGAGGTATAACTGAAATTCTCACTCTCACAAATATATTGAAGTTTGGAACATTTGATTGAATATCTTTAATATGATACCAAAAGAATTTATTGATGAAATAATCTATTCATAATGGAATACAATATATGAGCAATAGTAATAAGAAATTTGAATAAAAAGGATAAGACTTACCTTTAAACACAGTAGTTCATTTAAGAAGCATATCGACAATCCATTGTAAGTAATAAATAACGAGTTATAAATCAAAATTCCTTAATTAAAAGAAACATGTAATCCATATTCTAAAAATATTCATTGAACATTAATAATAGTTACAATAAATAATCATGTAGTAACCTAATTATTTAACATTTAGAGAGTTTTGGTTATATATATATAAAACAATGTCAGAAATGTCAAAAAAACATTTTATCAATGGACTGGAATAAGGTTATAAATTGAAAAAGAAGCAGAACCATAGAAATCTATATTTATTGAGTCAAGAAATATGTGAATTTTATGGATTGTAATTAGATATTAGGAATTAGAAAATGAATCTGAAATCAACATATTTATGATTTCGGATAGCAACGAAAAATAAGAAAGGCGGGAGTTGGATGTTGATTTTTGAATAATGAAGGAAGGTGGAGATTTAAAAAACTTAAATGGTTGAAGAATTTAAAAAGAGAAAATTAAGTTATTGTACAAAGAAATGAGTTATTTGATCTCCATATTAAAAAATACACACTTAAAAGAATTATGAAAATTGAAGAAAATTCAAAGGTATTAAATTATATTACTAAGAAGAGAATTGTAGATGAGGATATGTAGCAGGAGATGAACAAGGGTCGACATTAAAAAAAGAATATAAGAAATTTGGATAAAAATAATAACAAAATAGGATAATAAGACCTCAATTAATTCGAAATAGCTAGTATAAGGCTATTAAAACAATAATTTCTACGAAGATATATACAATATATAAAAAATACATGTTATTGGAGGCTATGGTACAAATGAAAGAGTCATTTCAAATTGAATAATCAGTTGATGTGGTGCGGAATCGTAATGTAAAGTTCCTGAATAAGACATCAAGCATTGATTGGGAATTCGAAGTTGGAGAATAATAGAAATTACAAACACGTGTTACCTGTAACAAGAAATCTAGTAAAAAACATCTCCATCTGGATGACATATGTATGCATGACATGGTTTTTTAGCAGACAGAATTTCAAGAAAGGAATATTAGTGGTTGAGAGGTTAGTGTTTCTTTTTATTTTTGTTGGTACCAACATTCGGATTAGAGATGTACATTTATAATAAAAGTAATAAGAATTAGTATCTGAAACTATTAAACATATTAAAAGCATAAAAATAAAGAAAGGTAATAACATAGACTTGAGTACTTACCATTTATATTTAACAAATATTTTATTGTTTGACATTTCAATATTATATTAGTATTTAAGATAGTTCATCATTTTGTTTAAATTTATAATACATAATTCTTGAACAATATAATATAGTTGTTGTATTAAAGGTATCCTTGTATTTATTGTTCATGTTCATATGAATATTACTTCAACTGATACGAGTGACAGTTGGAATCGATTATTCTACTGATAATTTCTATCTATTTTAATTGTGAGACAAAATCGATTGCTATATTGAAAGTTTCTATACATAGGCGCACCAATTAATAAAAAAAATATAATATCAGTTATTTGAATGATTCATATATGTAAAATATTGTAGATATAGAGTTAAAATCACTTCCGGATCCCAAAGAGTAGTAAGAGTTTCTCATGCTCTCCACATAAATAAATAAATACATAGAAAAATTTTCTTTACTTCATTATTGAGCTAGCTATACGAGAGTTGAATATATTAAATTGATAATATAACAATTATAGTGGTATTGTCGGCAAAGTATACAACTATAACAATCCATCATAATATATATATATATATATATACTTATTATTAATATAGAAATATAAGCTAAGTACCCTTCAAACATTTAATATTTTATTACATTACCGGTTTTGAAACTTAGTTCATCTTGTGGTGTATAACAAAACCTAATTGTTGTTAACAAACATGTAAATGGAAGAATCTTCCACATATAGTATAAAAGTATAAAAATAAAACATGTGTATAAGGTAAAGTAAGATTTACTATTTTGAGATGGTTTACATTAATCAAGCAATACATTCCCAAATCGGATTATAGTTATTAGTATGAGTTGTAAGAAATTCCCTCTTTGATATCTCACTACAGTAATTTGAAACAGTCATCTGTTTGTAAGTTTAAGTAAAAAAAACACGAGTTACATATACTGTTGTTTTTGTTGTTGCAGACTCTGCAGCCAATGCAGCCTCTTCATCAAATGATTTACAACCAATTGAAGAAAACGCTGAAATGGTACACTTCGAGTCGTCTCCATCAAAGCTAATGAAAGTGAGTGAGAACCTTCACCGTGAGTTTTATCACGACATTGGGAGAGTTATTGGAAAAACCATTACTGACTTTGACAAGTATGAGCTACTCACTAATCATTGGATTCCTCCTGATAACTATGCTTACCCTTATTCTGAGCATAACAAAAAAGGAAAAGTTGAAAAAAGATAAACTGGTAAAAATCATTTGGACTCATTTGAATGGCTCGTACTTTCAGATTCCAAAAAAGGGTTCTTTTGCAAATTCTGCCCTTTATTTACACCTGGCCTGACAGGTGGATTTAAAAAAAACGTGTCCTTGCAAAAACTAGTATCCCAGCCATTAACAAGTTTTTCCAAACTTCTCGGGAAAGATGGCTATTTAAACGTTCATTCCAACAACCACTACCACAAAGCAGCCGTTCAGTTTGGACGAGACTCGTTACGCACGTATAAATATCCAGAAAAAGAGGATTTCCAACCAGGTGCTTAGTCATCGTCTGCAACTCGTTGAGGAAAATCGTAAAAAATTGGTTCCCATTGTAGAATCAATTATATTTGTAGGGAGAGAAAATGTTCCGCTTCGGGGACATAGGGATACCGCCCAGTTTTCTTTAAATGAAACCAACAAAAATGAAGGTAATTTTAGAGAGTTATTAAAGTTTCGGGTGAAAAGTGGAGATACAGATCTTGAGAATCACTTGAAAAATTCATAATGCAGAGCCACTTATATCATCAAAACGACACAAAACTGTCTGATAATTGCATGTGGCGAAGAGATTTTGTCTATCATGCTCAAAAGAGTCCAAGAATCTGGGGTTTACAGCATTATGTTTGATGAGACCACTGATGTCTCCCACCAATCTCAATTAACATTTTTTCTGAGATATGTGCATGAAGGAAGCATTAGAGAAGATTTCATCCAGTTTATGAATCCTAGAGATGATCATAATGTCAACGAGGATGAGGACACTACTTTAGAATCAACATCACAGCCGAATAACATCACAGAACCTACAGTCACTGGCGTAGATCTAGCCAGACACGTATTGGCAATGATGAAGTCACACGCCCTTAATGTGGAAAATTGTGTTGGTATTTCAACTGACGGCTGTAGTGTCATGACCTCTGATGTTAAAGGTGCAGTGAGAGAGATTCAAAAGGAGGCTAAACACGCTGTTTATTCGCCTTGCCATAACCATGCTCTGAACCTAGTCATATCCAAAGCATCGTCAGTCCAGGCAGTCAGAAACGCTGTTGAAAGCCTCATCAAAACGCCATAAAATTCTGCGACAAGTTCTTGGAGACTCCCTTACTTCATTGTGCGAAACTAGATGGATTGAACGGCACGAGAGTGTTATAGAGTTTAAAACCTCTTTCTCACAAATCTTTGATGCATTAGAGCATATTTCCAATTGGAAAGATGCCGGTAGCTCCTCAAAAGCCAAGACCTTGCTTGATGCACTTTGTGACAGTGAGTTTGTCGTTTGTGTGAACAGCCTCTCTGATGTATTGTCAGTAACAATGCCCTTAAGTCGTCTCTACCAGAAAGAAGCCATTGACATAACAAGTGCAAAAGACATTCTCTTAAGTACACTGGCAGTCTTAGACAAAACGAACCAATTGTGAGGAGGGATTTCACAATATTTTTGAAGCAGCCGAAGAGGATGTGGCAAGTCTTGGAGTTGAACTTAAAACACCTAGAATTTCTAAACAGCAAAAGAACAGAGCAAATTGTAAGTGCAACTCTCCCGAGGAATACTACTATCCATTTACATACCTCTAGTTGAACATATTTCGGAAGGTTTAAAGACACGATTTTCTGAGGAATCTCTAGGGCTTCACAATCTTGCTGTGTTCCTACCTCAGTGCGCTGACAAGAGAACTCCTAAAGAAGAAGAAAACCGTTCTCTAGAAGTTGTATGCAAGCGATATTACAGCTTAGCTGGCTTTAGCAGCTCCTCCGTGATGCTTTGTCATCTTAAAGGGGAAATCCAAAGCTGGATGGCAACATGGAAAATACGGCATGAACAGAAACAAGCTATTCCAAAAAATGCGTTTTTAAGCTGTGACAAAGAGGTATACCCTGTCATCCACCTTATGCTCAAAGTTTTAGCCTCTCTTCCCGTCAGCATCGCCAGCGCTGAGAGGAGTTTTTCATCTTTGAGACGGCTAAAGACATGGCTCAGATCAACAATGATCGAGGAGAGATTAGTAGGACTGGCTCTACTCAACATACACCGAGACATTCCTGTCAATGTTCCTGACGTCATTACACGATTCGCAAAGAGTGGCAGTCACAGATTAGATTTTGTTGTGTAAATAAAAAATGTAATTACCTCTAGTTGTACATTGATTGTGATACACAATTTATAAGCAACTTGATACCTTTCTTTTTTCCTTTTCCTTCATCTTCAAAAATCTAAATCTGAGTTACTCCCGCCAAAACCCTCGTGCGCCCCGCCCCTCCCACGTCAAAGTCCTGGATCCGCGCCTGGCTGAGACTTTAAGATGGCTCAGGCTTACCTTCATTCTCTGAAGACGATAACGTGGTTATCTAAAAGCGAGTTAGTGTTGGAGTGGTAGTAATATACATTGTGTTCGTTAAATAATAGAAGGATATGAATGATATGAATACCAGATGAAAATTAAGTGAAAATTTTTACCGAATTATCAATTCTGAAGATTAATATGATTTTGGATACTTGATTATTATGTTTTATGAACGATTAATTCATGATACCATAAAAATAATCCCCTGTTAATAAATATATTTGAGTGTATGCATTGAAAAACCGTATGTCAAGAAGATGTAAGTACATCATTTTATATGACGTGAAATGGTCAAAAATCGTTACTTTCCTTTCAGGAGAATTTCAAATAAAATGGATTACAGGTTCAGCGAAGCTCAGATTTTGATTAGATTATACTTTTACAGTGGGTGATGATGTGTGATAAACAATGTTTCGTGAAAATGTATTCCTTTTTATTAGTTTTTTGACGACTTCATAGACTACCGCGAAAGACGCAACCGGAAATTTGATGCATGAAAAAACTGTAAACGATGGGAGTTTGTTGTAATTGAATAAGAAATTTTAGGTGATTGTGGCAACAGGCATAAAAAAGTATTAAATTTTAACCTAGTAGAGTAGAGTAGAGTATATCCAAAGTAATTTAAAATAATGTTGTGAGACGGAAAGTTTTGAGATACAGGTCGTATATAGTAAATTTACGGTAAAAAGACGATGATGTTGCAAAACAAAATATTGTGATGTTGCCAAGCTGTAGTTTTTTCCATTACTTAACGAAAACTAGAAAAGTCAATCTGATGTTAGATTGACAGTTCTTCTTTATATTTATTCATGAAAAACTATGGATAAGATACAAGAAATAGTAACCAATCATTCTATATTCGAAGTAACATTTAATTATTTTACATAGAAGAGGGTTAAATGAAGAATTGTAGGTCCTTATACTTTATTATATGCTCTATAGAACCATCTTCAAGAGCACTGCAAGGGTTTACGCTAAAAGGAATCAATACAAGCTGTAAACATCTTCATGCACATTTTTTTTATTCAGTTTAACGTGCTCGACAACTATGGCCATTTACACATTTACGATGAATTATACAATTTCTATGTATTATAAGATTACAAAGGATTCACAATTATGATGAATTATAAGATTACAATGGATTTATAAATTGCAATGGATTATACGATTGAAGATAAAAGAAAGAGTAAACTATAACAATTGTCAGAAATATATCAAAATTATTTTTTGGTTCATATTTTGTTATAAAGTTGAATGTCCTTTAATAGTTTAATAACAGCGATTATTTTATGCGGATCATTTAATATGATTTGAAGATCTTCTTCGATATTTAACTGTCTTACTAGTCTTCTCATTGTATGCTGATGGCATTCAGTCAGGATGTGTTTAACGGTCAGGAGGTATTGGCAGAATTGACACATTGGTTTAGCACTTGTTGCCATTAGATAACCATGCGTTAGTTTGGTATGGCCTAATCTTAGTCTTCTTAGAATGACCATCTCTTTTCTAGAAAGTTCGGGGGAGGTCGGTCGATCAAGATTCGGTCGGATTTCGTAGTTTTGTATGGTTTTGGTACCAATGTAATTGCCAGCTGCTGTTTGTTATTCTCTTTATTTCCGATTCCATATCCTTGTAGATCTGGATGTTGGAAGAACCAGTAGTGGATGTGGCAGATTTTTTTGCATAACTATCAGCGAGTTCATTGCCTGTTATGCCGATGTGTGAAGGTATCCAGATGATAGTGACTGTTACATCCTGGGAGGAAAGATTTTGATATGTATCATGTATCTTTTGTACAAGGGGATGGTCAGTGAATATGTTGCGTATGGAGTGGATTGCTGCTAAAGAGTCTGTACAAATGGCAATATTCTTATTTGTTGGTGTGAGGCTATTGAATGCTAAAAGTATGCTGAATAGGTCGCCAGTGTGGACACTGCAATGGGAGGGGATACGAGATGAGTTTATGGGGTTATAGGTAGTTGTGACAGAACAGCCTACACCAGTTTCGTTTTTTGAAGCGTCCGTGTATAGTACCGGATAATAATTGTTTGTTTGAATGATTTCCATAGAACTTTGGATTATTAGGTCCTTTGAGGTGTCATATTTGTCATAATTACTCAGGAAGGTATTTAAGCGAGGAATATGTTTATCCCAGGGGAGGGGAGATGGAGTTGGAAACGGAAGTGTATGTGATAGGCTGATGTTGCTTATTATTGGCGAGAGAAGATGTGGGATAGATTTTAATTTTGATTGATTGGGTTGATTGTTTGGGATATTAGTGAGGAGAGCATGCGTAGAATTTGAGGGGTTAGATGCTGCTGATGCTGCATATGTAAGGAGAAGCTGTTGGCGTCTCATCCAGAGAGGTGGTTCATTAGCTTCGATATAAATACTTTCTGCTGGGCTGGAGCGAAAGGCTCCTAGACACAAACGTAAGGCGGTGTTATGCACAGTGTTTAGTAGGTTTAAATAGGTTTTGCTAGCAGACATGTAAATGAAACTAGCATAGTCAATTTTGGAGCGTATCAGTGCTTTGCATACTACTTTAAGGAGGGTATTTACATTTGCACCCCAGTTATGATGCGCAAGAGTTTTAATTATATTTAGTCTTTGAAGGCATTTACCCTTAATATCCATAATGTGCTGTTTCCAAGTGAGACGTTAGTCAAAAATTAACCCTAGTATTTTACATTGTTCAACAACAGGAAGAGGGGAGTCATTAATTAGGATGCAAGGAGTTTGAGATGGAGGTAATCTGCTGAATTTGATAATTTTAGATTTTTGAGGACATAGAGTTGAACCTAGGAGCTTCGTTCTGCTGTGTAATAGATTTACTGCATTTTGCAGCAATGAGCATATAGTGGGTGTAAATTTTCCATGGCAATATAATACTAGATCGTCAGCATATAGGATGTGTTTCACAGGACTTAAGAAGTCTGATCTAAGGTTATTCAGTGGAAGAATAAATAAAGTAGGACTTCAGACGGAGCCTTGAGGCACACCGTCTCTTTGAATGTGGGGAGAGGTGAGGATACCATTGACGGATACCTGGAACTTTCTGGTGGGTAAAAAGTTTTGAATGAAGGATAGAATGTTGCCTTCAACGCTGTATTGTTTTAATGTATTGATTATCGCTGTTCTGGATATGGTGTCAAAAGCTCCCTCTATATCAAAAATGGCTGCGATTATGTTGTGTTTATCATTCATTGCATCAGCTATATATGTTTGAAGAAGCACTAGGTTATCGTAGGTAAAGCGGCGAGGTCTGAAGCCCGATCGCGCTTCAGAGATAATTTTATGTTTGTTTAGAAACCACAAGAGTCTTTTATTTATCATTTTTTCCATAAGTTTGCACATGGTACAAGTCAATGAGATGGGTCTATAAGATTGAGGTAATGATGAAGGATGGTCGGGTTTATTGATGGGCAGGCTAATATAGTTGAGCCATGGTTTAGGAAAAGTATGTGATGTCCAGATCACGTTATAAATTTCAAGAAGTGTATAGAGGCATGGTGTTGTAAGTTTTTTGAGAAAAATGTAGTGGAGGTCGTCGGGACACGAAGCGGTGTTTTTGCAGGAATTGAGAGCAGATGATAGTTCGAAATATGTGAAAGAAGTATTCAAATAATTGACATCTTGTGTTATAGTTGTTGGTAGGGGGAGTGGTTGGAGAGTATTTGCAGATAAAGTTGATAGAGAATTATTCTTGCTTCGAAATTTTTCTTCAAAGCTTTGAGCTAAACAGTTAGCAATTTGTAAGTTGTCAGTAATTACTGAACCATTGCTTACTAGACTAGGAATATTGGGATTCGTTTTATTTCCTTGTATTTGTCGGATTTTTTTCCATACTTGACTTGGATTTGTATCTTTAGTCAAAGATGATACGTAGTTTTACCATGAAGATTGTTTGCACTGTTTTATTATGAATTTGGATATAGCTTTGGCTTTTTTCAGAAAGATTATGTTTTCTTGTGTTCTGTTTCTGCGGAATTTTTTAAGGGCTATTTTGTATTGCTCAACAGCTTTTTCACAGGAGGTATTCCACCAAGGTACAGTTTTTTGGTTTTGCGAGATAACTGTCTTTCCAATGTGGGTTTCTGCAGCAGAAATTATTGCATGAGTGAATGCATTGGTAGAGTCATCGAAGCTGTCATATATAGGGATTAAGTGTATATGGGCTTCGGTTTGGGAGGTGTATCCTTCCCAGTTAGCTTTTTTAAAACGCCAAAAACTTCTAGTAGCGACTTGGTTGCGACTGTTCGTATTATTGGTAATAATGATGGGAAAATGGTTGCTATCGTGCAAGTCATCATCAGTAGACCATGTAAGTGAAGGAGCAGATCGCATATACTTAGATCAATGGCAGAGGATATATTAAGATGTGTATCTGAACCAGTATTTAATAGGCATGAGCCGGATATATTAAGCACATTCTCTACTGTTTTGCCTTTTCCAAATGTTTGAATGGAGCCCCACATGGTATTATGGACATTAAAATCGCCTACAAGGATATATGGAGAGGGTAACTGATAGATGAAGTCTACCAGTTCTTCTTCTTTTAGAGGGTGGTCGGGAGAGATGTATATGCTACAAATTGTGGTTTTATATAGGCACCAAGTAGTTACGGCAATGGCCTCAAGATTAGTATTAATAGGAAGAAGAGTTGAATATATAGATACCAGTATTGACGTCCCACCACTTGCTCTGGAGCGACTGGTACGGATGAAATGGTACCCTTAAAATTTTTTTAGATGAGGTTGACTAGTAAGCTTAGAATTGGTTTCCTGTAGGCATAACATGTCAGGGTTAGTTTGTGAGATTAGGTGTTGAATTCCCTTCAGGCGGGGAAAGAATCCGTCACAGTTCCATTGGACTGGGAAAACAGAGAGAGCGTTTCTTCCCTTCGTTGGACTACAAAAGCTGACTCCCTATGTTTTACCTTGCGGCAGGATCGTGCAACTTGAAAGTTTTTCTACTTTCGAACCATCCCTTAACAGGGTAGGCGCATTGTACTTGGTATGTAGGTACTCCTAGTCTACCAGAGATGGCTCTGCGAGAGTAGTTCTCCGAATTTAAAATATTAAATGTTCTGGTGAAAAGGAATTTCACCATACTGCCACCTCCACAAGAGGGAAAAACAAATTGCTGTCGAATAAACGTAAACTGAAATAAAATTATTACATGAATCAGGACATCGAAGGACCAGGTGAAGTATCACCGATAACAAATAAACAAATTATAGCTGGTGAGCGTTTTATAAAAACATACAAATTTAACGATATATCCACTATCCAATCCTAGTGCCTATGATATGTACTGTGTGTGCAAATTATCGTCGTCTCCACCATCTACCCGCCTTATGTCTGTCACAGGAAGCGGAATCAATTTTGTGATAGGGCGCACATAATGTCCGTATTGGGTTTTTAATTGTACGGCTCTAACATGGCCATCTTTGCCAGGGACGGTGGCGATTATTCTAGCCAAGGGCCATCGGAGAGGGGGGTTGTTTTCGTCCTTTACAAGGACCATATCATTGATAGCCAAGTTTTGCTGAGGTTCCATCCATTTGGGCCTGTTCTATAGACGATTTAGATAGTCTTTAGACCAGGTTTTCCAGAATGACTGCTGTATTTGAGTGCATTTTCGGAAAAAATCAAGTCTGTTGACGTTATGGTCTGAGACATTTTTTTCGGGGTATGAGGTTAATGATGTTCCTATGAGGAAGTGACCAGGGGTTAATGGAGTAAAGTCTGATGGGTCGTTTGACAAAGGATATAGAGGTCTGGAGTTGAGAATTGCTTCCACTTGAGAAAACACGGTAGTAATTTGTTCGAAATTAAACTTGGACGAACCCATGACCTTGTACAAATGACATTTAGCACTACGAATTCCTGTTTCCCAGAGCCCACCCCAACTTGGACTTTTGGGTGGTATGAATTTCCATTGAATCTGATTGTTTGCCAGATACCGATGGATCTCATCCATGTTGGGGGTAGAAGAAAAGAACAGTTTTAATGCTGAAAGATGATTGTTGCCTCCCACAAAGTTCGTGCCATTATCACTGTAAATTATGGATGATAAATCTTTTCAACGCGAATAAGAACAATTCTATGGAGAGATTGGAGACAACCTCGAGGTGAACCGCTTTGGTCACCATGCACACAAACAGGGAGAGGTAACACTTTGAAGTGGGCGAGTTCCGCCGAGATGAGTTTTTTATCAAGAAGTGACCTCCGAAGTATATGCCAACGTTCTGAAAAGATCTCGACACATTGATTCTGTCTCTAGGCAGATCTGCCATTATTTGATGGGCAGTTTTAGCTTGGAATCTTTGACAGATAGTACCTTTGGATATGATGCGTTTGATTTCCCGAAGGCCGTTCAGAGGCCAGAAGGTTAGTCGGCAGTTAGCCAAGACATTTTGAGGTCCACCATGACCTAAACGGATGTGTTCTCTTTGTAATATTAAAGAAGTGATGTTGCTTTTGATGGTAGGAGGATAGGATGTTTTTGATTGTAGTCAATATTTGCATAAGGTAACCTCTCTCCAACACGCATGATAGAGTTTGAGTCCAGGAAAGGCTTTAAACTGAGAATCTGCTTATTCGAGATGGCCGAGCTATTTTTTAGGGATTTTAGTTCTAATGGGAACAAATGACCTTGCGTTTCTTTTTTTATAAAGTTTTGAGCTTCATTCAGTTCTGTGACTTGAATAGGGCTGGTGGTTCTTGAATCGGCGTAACGAGCATTGTTGATGAATCTGAGCAGGTAAGCTAGTACTCTTTGTATTTTCGAATACGATGAATATTTGTTAAACATTGTGATCCAATAAGGGGTTTCAATTGGAGTAGCGAGTAAACAGGTTTTTTTTGCTTCTGGGGGTGTTGGTATTGGCTTGAAAGTATTGATTGAATCATAAGATATTGTTGGGTCGAATAAGAAGGTAGGTCCATGAAACCAGAATTTATACTGTTTTCAGGGAATTTACCCCTGGACAATAGATCGGCAGGATTGTGAGACGATTTTATGTGACGCCATTGGTAAGTTTTGGTGATTTCTTGTATGCTGGTAATCCGGTTACTCACATAGACTGACCATTTTGAAGGATGGCCTTGAATCCAAGAAAGGGCGACTTGAGAGTGGGACCACAGGTTGATAGAGGCAAAATTAAATTTGTTATCGAAAATGGCAAGCATTATCTCAACTAGTTGGGATAATAGCAACATGGCACACAATTCTAATTTAGGAATTGTTACTATTGTAGTGATCCCTTAAAAGACATTAAAGACAAAAGGACACTAATTTAGAAATAATATTTATATTCAGGTTAATATTAATTATAGTATTTAGGGAGCATCGGCCGGCCATAGTCAATGTCATTTATCAAGGAAAGATTGTTTTTGTTATTTTATAAACAGACATGTATAGTTTACAGACGGAGGTCGGATGTGTAGAAAAACACAACTATGTTTCCTATATAATGGGTGTGAACGAGCCAGGATGATATGATTGTTATTAATACTTTGAATAAGTCGTTTTGATATTTATAATCGTGTATTTTTAAATGTATTAAACTTGAACCCAGTGATTTTATAAATGTGTTATTGTTTATTCTGTTCCCGAACACAGGATGCTAGGTAAGTGGTTTCCTCCATAATAATATGCCTTTATGGTAAACGTCGAGTATACGAGGGACCCTTACTAAGTAACCACTACACTATTTTGCTTATGGGAGCTATTCTAGACTTAGAAGCAACTAGAGCACTGTGTATCGAATTGTCTGAGTATGTCGACCCAACAAATACATTACAACCATAAGCTATAGAACTTGAGTCGCAAAACCCATGTAATTATATGGATACTATGGGCTTGTTCAAAAATAGATATCGTTGAATGGTTAGGTTTGATAACCTTGATAGATCCATTGCAAACTCATTCCAATCGTGGATGATCTCCGGGTCAGTGATTTTTTGATCCCAGTTTACCCTGGACATCCAGAGTTTTTGCATGATCAACTTTCCTTTCACAATAAATGGATTGACTAATCCCATGGGGTCAAAACATTGAGATATAACTGACAGTATTTTTCTTTTTGTCAGCGCAGAAGTATCGAAGGGACCAGAAGATGATATTTGAAACAAATCAGAGGTAGGTGACCACGCTAACCCCAGGATTTTGCATGACTTATCAAAGTCGAGGTCTAAGTTTACCTCACGGTCCACAATGTTAGCTTGTGAAATATTCTGCAAAAATTCTTGTGAATTAGATCCTATCTTGTAAAGAGAAAAACCGTGTTTGGTAAGAGCTGAATTTAATTCGTCATAAAGTACTGGAAGTTCAAGAAACACAATCCACTCCAGTGATAATGTCATCAACATAGGTTTGTTGTAGCAATGAAGCTGTTGCTTTAGGAAGTTGTGAATTGTTTAGTGCAACATCTTTAAGTACCCTGCATACCAGGTAAGGGGCGCTCTTTTGACCGAAAGATACGCAGGTTAATTCAATATTTTTGAGTGATTCAGAGAGAGAATTTCGCCATAAGATATTTTGTAAGAAGTTTTGTGTAGGATTGGTAATGATTTGCCTGTACATTTTTTGAATGTCGGCCGTGAATACGAACTTGAAAGTCCTGAATCGACATAGTATGTCCATCAACTCAGGTTGTACTCTAGGACCTCTTAGTGATATATCATTAAACGAGACAGAGGAACTTGATTTAGATGAAAAATCAAACACCTCACGAAGTTTTGTGCTGGTGCTGTGTTCTCGGAGAACACACAAATGGGGAACAAAGTATTTATATTGATTATTACAGTTTGTTAGCGTCAACGGAATATATCTCGCATGACCTAAGGATATGTAGTCGTCTATGAATTTCTTGTAATCATGCGCTGATTGAGGATTAGATTGCAATTTCTTTTCTAATGATAGAAATCTATTTTTTGCTTTCAGGAATGTGTCACCTAGAGTGGTGTGGGCCGTTGGTATGACTAGTGGCAAGTTTACTTGATATCTACCGCTGTCGCATATTTTCGTAGTTGATTCGAAAATTGTTTCAGCTAATTGGTCTTCTTCAGACAAGGACGAGGGGTCGGCCAGCGTCTCTTCTTGTGACCAAAATCTTTCAAGTAGGTTTCCAAGATTTTGGTCTTGAGAGGGGGTCGAGGTAGTGGCACAGAACGAATGAGATGTTATTGGATGATGTTGATTGTCGTGGAGAAAGGTATTTGGAACTGTTCCTGAAATTACTCACCCTACATGCGAGTTGAATAGAACGGGAAGATTTTTTCCTAACTTTATGAATCCTGGCTTTAGCAATGAGTAGTAAGTTCCGGCTCCTACTAACATTTGGATTGTTGAAGGTTCGTGGCGTCAGCCAGATTATTTTTGATATTGTCAGGTATAACAAATGAGCTGTTTCTTATTCTCATTTGTGGGAGAGCATTGGTTATTTGTTTGACTATGGCACATGACACATTATATGATGAGTTGGCGTCGTATTCTGATCTAATAATTACATTTACTGTCTTATCAACTGCGGTAATTCCATTTAAAATTCCTGAAATTTGAAGATTAGATTGTTGCGTTGGGAGTTCTAAATAGTCAGCTAAGGAATTTGTGATGAATGATGTTGGGCTACCGTTGTCTAATAGCGCTTTTATTGGGATAGGGGGGCCATCTTTCGGATGAATTAATACTTGAACTGTTGCTAACAGAACTTGAGATTCTTGGGTGGAAAAAGTAGAGAATGATGCTTTTATGTCTGGTGGGGGTCTTGACGTATCTACGAGTATTTCTGGTAAAGTTGAGCTTGAAGATGGGGAATTTGGTGAAAATGGCTGAGTGCTTACATTAAGGGTTGGTGGGTCGTTGTGTATTAACGTGTGATGACGTTTTGAGCATATTGCACAATTTCTGCTTGATTTGCATTGTTGTGTCCTATGATTAGTTCCTAAACAGTTGTAACAGAGATTGGTTTTTGATATGGTGTTTCTTTTCTCAGTAACGGACATTGGCGTGAATGTAGGGCTTACATTAAGGGTTGGTTGGTCGTTGTGTATTAACGTGTGATGACGTTTTGAGCATATTGCACAATTTCTGCTTGATTTGCATTGTTGTGTCCTATGATTAGTTCCTAAACAGTTGTAACAGAGATTGGTTTTAGATATGGTGTTTCTTTTCTCAGTAACGGACATTGGCGTGAATGTAGGACAAGTGTAAATTTTATGATGTGAATCATGACAGATGGGGCATTCACGCCGCAGCTCTGGTTGGCGCAGATTGTGTTTGACTTGATTTGCTGTAGCATTGTTTTCAAATGGAGGCAATGATTGATGATTAGCTAGTATCGATACATTTTAAAACGGTTTTGAAACATGTTTCGAGTCAAGGCTTGTTACGTTTTCTAATACTGAACATTTATCATGAAGGTATTCAAACAAGCTGTCTAAGTTTGGTAATGCGTTTTTATCGGATTTTTCTTCATAATCTTTTTTCGTGTGATAGTCAAGTTTTTGTTGCAGCATGAAAACTATTAACGAGTTTAGTAACTCCGTATCTGATAACTTAAGGGTTTTTAATGATTCAATTACTGATTGAGATTCAGTGGCTAATGATCTTAACAATGGCGCAGTACATTTGTTTATTGGAGGTATGTTTAGTAACTGATGGAAGTGATTATTGACAATTTGTTTTTTGTTATTATATCTTTTGTCTAGTAAAGTTGATGCTACTTGAACATTTTCATCAGTTACCGGTATACTTTCAACTAGCTTTAGAGCTGCTCCTCCAAGGAAGCTTTTTAGGTACCAAAACTTTTCAGCGTCTGACGTCAGCTTAGCATTTCTTGTTATTAAATAATTGAACAGATCTATGAATGTGCTAAAATCTAAAGTATTTCCCGTGAAAGTTGGTATTCGTATATCTGGGAGTTTGATATTAGTTTTACCTACATTAATTGTATTCGATAGGTTCGCCGCCAATTTTACTTTGTGCAGCGCAGTTTGTAGTTCGGATAATATGTTAAAATAAGTTTCTTCGAATACAGATCTGTCATCTGAATCTACTTCATCAGATGCTTCGACAAGAGTGCCAATGCTATCTTGTATTTCAGAGTATTTTGTGAAGTTGCTTTGTAGCAATTGGATTCTCCCTTCCAACTGTTCACTACATAACATCGTGTCTTTGTGTTGATTTAGCCAAATGCTGATTCTTGTTTGTTGCGATTTGCAATTAGTTCTGCGACTTTCTAATAATTCCATTTTTGATGAGGTTACTTTGAAAATTTTTTTTTATTTGTGTCGTTTCGTTCAAAGACGGGTTAATTTTTCTAAGTCATAAATAAGTTTAAATCGGTTTGATAAACTGTTGAGAATTTTCTAAAAAATTCGAAGTTTTATAATCAAAAATAAAATTGGATAGGGTTTCACGTAGATTTGTTATTTTTTCTAAGCTGAAAATAAGTTTAAAGCAGTTTGATAAATTATTGAAAATTTCCTAAAAAATTCAAAGTTTTATAATCAAAAATAAAATTGGACTGGGGTTCACCTAGATTTTTTACTTTTTCTAAGCTGAATATAAGTTTAAAGCGGTTTGATGAATTGTTGAAAATTTTCTAAAAAATTCAAAGTTTTATAATCAAAAATAAAATTGGACTGGCGTTCACCTAGATTTTTTACTTTTTCTAAGCTGAATGTAAGTTTAAAGCGGTTTGATGAATTGTTGAAAATTTTTTAAAAAATTCAAAGTTTTATAATCAAAAATAAAATTGGACAGGCGTTCACCTAGATTTGTTACTTTTTCTAAGCTGAATATAAGTTGAAGCGGTTTGATGAATTGTTGAAAATTTTTTAAAAAATTCAAAATTTATAATCAAAAATAAAATTGGATAGGGGTTCACCTAGATTTGTTACTTTTTCTAGGCTGAAAATAAGTTTAAGGCGGTTTGATAAATTGTTGAAAAATTTCTAAAAGATTCCAAGTTTTATAATCAAAAATAAAATTGGACTGGGGTTCACCTAGATTTTTTACTTTTTCTAAGCTGAATATAAGTTTAAAGCGGTTTGATGAATTGTTGAAAATTTTCTAAAAAATTCAAAGTTTTATAATCAAAAATAAAATTGGACTGGGGTTCCCCTAGATTTTTTACTTTTTCTAAGCTGAATATAAGTTTAAAGCGGTTTGATGAATTGTTGAAAATTTTCTAAAAAATTCAAAGTTTTATAATCAAAAATAAAATTGGACAGGCGTTCACCTAGATTTGTTACTTTTTCTAAGCTGAATATAAGTTGAAGCGGTTTGATGAATTGTTGAAAATTTTTTAAAAAATTCAAAGTTTTATAATCAAAAATAAAATTGGATAGGGGTTCACCTAGATTTGTTACTTTTTCTAGGCTGAAAATAAGTTTAAGGCGGTTTGATAAATTGTTGAAAAATTTCTAAAAGATTCCAAGTTTTGTATTCTGTAATATTTTTTAAGGTAATCAAGTTCAATTTTCCTTTCTTCCATACAATCCGAACCACACAACTGATGCTCCCTGTATTCTAAAAATAAAAAAAGGGACACAAGATGATAGTTTCCTTTCTAAACTGTCCTAAATTGAAATCTGTTATCTATACACACGCCAACAATGCTATACTGTCTATTTTAATCTCAAAAAAAAATTAAATTCATGACATTTACTTTAAATATGCTGACCGGTTTGAATCTGAAAAATTTTAGTACATTTTGCTTAATTCTTATTTTATCTGATTTACATTATTTTGGTCTAGAAAAATTAACCCCTTCATTTCTGAATGTATGAGTGATAGATCATTTAATAGAGCTGTAATATTAGAAGTGAAATTAGAAGCTTCTTTCAAGAGGTCACTATGACCAAAAGAATTTTGTAGGAAAGCAATAAGTTGTATTTCATCTAGCGAGAAAGAATCTGATGCATTTTCGTAGAGATTATGAATGGTTGTTAGGGCATTAGGGCTCAATTTGTTGTCTTGAGAGATGGAAATCCTGATTATTTTCTTGGCATGTTTGGGAATATCTCGGAGGGCTGTAAATTTTAGTGTTTGTATTTCACTAGTGCAGGTACGGGCGTTGAAACAGGTGAACGTTCAAGAGGAGAATCAAGGTCATTTGACCGAATTCTTTTTTGATCAGATTGATGGGCTGAGCTATATAAAGGGACATCAGACGATATTTGAGAATCAATTGTGGGTTTATCTTTAATGGGTTGGGGTGTAGGTTGTGAAGATAGAGTAGAGAGAGGTGGATTATTATTGAAGGGGGAGCTAGTAGAAGAGTTGGATAGCTGTTGTTACATGTCAGGGGCATTGGGTGCATTTGAGCAGATATCGGCAGTATGTCCAGTTTGTTTGCAAATAAAACACTCTAGTCTATCAGTAGATATAAATATTCGATATTGCGTATTTTCATATGAGACTGGAAGAGATGTTTGAATATTAAAAGTGTCACTGTAAGGTATTACGTAGGAGATTCGTCTCAAACTCATGATATGTGCATATTCATCACCGGTGGCACCACATTTTACGAACGAAACTGGTGAGGCTAGATCCAAGCCAAGTTCTTCAAGAGCTGATTCAATTACCGAATGAGGGATGGACGGACCTACATTGGAGATTAGGATTCGTTTAGCAGGAGTAATCAGTTTTCTCTAATTGGGACAGAAGTAAAGTTTATCACCACGATAGGATTTGATTTAAGGGGATCATCTACGATGGCGATAGAGGAAAGATATATGCAGATGCGATTATTTGAAATCCTAGAGGCAAAAGATATATTTTTGGGTGAAACAATGTTACCAATAGCTTTGATGTATTCGAAAAGAGCCGTGTTTGCAATTGAATGCATGATTATCGATTGTTCTCTTTTGGGGAAGGATGGAGGAGGGGGTTTTGTGAGTGTTGCCGCTACGTACGATTTTGGATTTGAGGGGGTAGTGACATTAGGTGCATTTGGATGAATCAATTGAGAAGAAGAGTTGACAAAATTATTATGAGATGATGTAGTTGGTTGGTGAGATGGGGTAGATAATGACATTTTGTGCGTGATTCTGGATACCAAAATCACTACACTAAAAGTGGTATTCCCGGTTTATCGGGGGAAGTAGGTGAGTAACAGTCAGTTACCAACGAACGAAGATGTTACGCCACTGCTTATTTCCTGAATAGATACACTGGTAAAGTTTTTTTCGCTGCCTCACAAGTTATTATCACATGCTTAATGCATTACTAATTACAGTCCAAAGAAACACGTAGCAAAAACTAATATTAAATACTTAATTGCTGAATTTATTTAAATGACCTACTTGATCGATCTTTACTCGTCGGCCGCTGTAGTAGGAATCTTCATGCAAATTTAAATATTGTTTCTTTATAGAATATCTATTATATTTATTATAATAAAAATAGAATGGAGAAGGAAAATATAGATACACAAAATAAAATTTTGTTATGAGATATAAAAATAAAAAATCTCCCATTTCATCAGTATTATTTATGTAGAGATACTGTGGTCGTTGTTTTAATTTGTGTATTATAAAATAACTGTACCTAATTAATTTAATACTATTTATTAGTGATTTTGAAAAGGTGAAAATAAAGCTAACTGGATAAAAATATACAAAAAATAAAACATAAGATTTCCACTACTCCACTACAAAATCATCACTATCTTCATCGTCACTGTCAAAATTAATAATAAGTGGAGGCACATCCTGTATATCAAATACTACTTCTCTATCCCACCCATCTTGTATAATTTTTTCAGTGTGCTCTACTGTCTTTGACCAAATATCAGGAGTCACTTTTTCTAAAGACTTTTTCCATACACCTATTGCTGGTTCTGTTGAAGAACCAGCAGTTCCCACATGATCTCTATAAACATTTTTAACGATGGCCCAAATATGTTCAATTGGGTTGAACATACAGTAGTAAGGGGGAAGTCGAAGCACTTTGTGACCATATTTTTCAGATAATATGTCAGATTCTACTGTTGGTGTTTTATTCCTACAAAAATGCATATATTTAAACAAAATAAGTTATCTAAGTATTATCATAATATATTGAAAAATGTTTATATCAACTTACCGTTGTAGTAAATTCAATAATTAGGGGTCTGAGGAGAATTTCCAGGTAAATTTTTTTTTCAATACCTTTGTTAATGTTCATAGAATTCTGTATTTATGTACTGTATATATTAAACAAATTTTCATTATACCTTCATTCGTTTGAGAATGCTACTGTGTTAGCGAAACGCACCACTAGTTTAATTTGAACATTAGTTCGAATATAATGAAGTTTTAAACAATGTAAATTGTTTTATTTCATCGTTCAGTATGGGCTTTCATTAAGTAAAACCCTCATCTATTCAATTTTTGAAAAAATAAAACGGCCTAGTAAAAATTATTTACAACCCAATTCGGTAATTTTACCGATGGATAAAGAGAGCCATTCTGTCAGTAATGTGGTAGGAATTCTCTGAAACAGCAATCAATTAGACTTAAAAAGCGTCCACTTATTACAGCTTAAAGAATACCTGGCACTTTGATTAGATTATTCAAGTTATGATGAGGTCGCATTGTGACAGTGTTTCGTATCAATAATTTGTAAATAATAATGCGATACAACACCTCCTCTTCCAGCTTGTGGAAAATACTTTTCGTGATGGCGTCGGCACTCAAACTTACCATAAACGAGCCAGTATATTAAATCCAATATTGCTGGTGTACAAGAAGTGGAAGGAATTTATTATCACATCGTCGCTTATTGCGTCACTGCTTCGAGATATATGTTAGGCAAATTATTGGTGATTTTTCCTTCTTTAATAGGATATTTCAATTGTCGCCAATGCAATAAAATTAGAAAAATTACGAGCTGTACGCTTAATATTGAAACAGCGAAAGGTATCCCACACATTTAAGAAATAATAAATAAAAAATACTTAGTCACTTCCAAAACCAAATGCTTGAAGTGCAATCGTACAATGAATAAAACAAATAACACCTTCCAAAATCAACCAGAATGTAATGTTGTATTTTGGGTCAAACCCTTAGACATTTTGAAATCCGATACAGTGAACACTTACGAGCATACAGATTAAAACAACCAGATAAATCCCACTGCGGAAAACATCTACTTGACACCAATCATTCATTGACACCTAATACAGAGCTAGAAGTACTACATATTTGTGATAAGAAACAAGAACTGGATTTCCTTAGAGAATTGGGAATTAGAAGACACTTAAGGAACCCACAGTATAAAGTCGTCAATGAACAGATAAATCTAGGGAGTTCTCCACTTTTAAACTGTCTTCTTAAGTGATAATTGTAAAGATCAGCAGATATAATTTTCCTGGTTTTCTATATCATTGCACAATTATACTGATCTTAATTGGGAAAAATGATATCCAGGATATCCCCATTGGGCTAATAATATCTAAGCCTTAATATTGGTGATATCATATCTTCTTCTTTTCTCTATTAACATATATTAAGTCAATCACAAGGTAGGTCACTTCTTGGTCTAGCCAAAAATAATTATTAAACATCAGGTAGGCATCAAATGAAATGTAACTTCTGTCATTCTGACGATGATATTTAATATCGAAACATTATTTTTCAATATATTGTGGAATTATTTAGAAACAGTAAGATTCATTCCAAACAATAACCTTCGAAAATTATCTATACGTAGAAATAACCAATGAAACGACGTATGACGATATTGCTTGTAGCTTGTCATCCATACCAACGAAACTTAAGATAGGAGAGAAGGTATCCCTACTTAGAGCAGCTATTAGTTTTATCCCACCAATTACTAGAAGTGCTATTGAATACAATGATATATACTGCTGGTGAGATGATTAAGAGATTGGGACAATGAGAGTGCTACAATGATTTAATGAATACGTGTACAAGGAGTCCAGCTGCATCTGTGATTACGAATTGCCAGATAGTGATGTGCGCAGTATAATACCCATTTATTTGAATATTTTATTTGTTTGTTTATTTTTTTAATATTTTTTTAACTGTTCCGTTTTATAGTTTATTCACGATAAAAAGACGATGATGTCATTTTTAGTTACATTCCTGCTTATCAGAATAAATATTAATTTACCAACCGTGAATACAATTTATCCTCAACAACCAGGGCAATTTACAGCTAACGGGTTGGCAAAACTTCAAGACGTTGTCAAATCAACTGGTGAAACTCCCCAATTTGTTTTGACTTTTATTGACATCCGATCATTGTCTAATATTTACAAGTTTTGTTGGTGCTTTTAAATTCATTGCTTCTCTAAGATTAAAAAAACAGTTACTTTCATAACTAATTATTTAGGAAAATCTGCAGTGTGTGGTTAATAAAATACCGAAGCAGCTGAACAGAAAATGTCAAGAGATGGTAACATCTTTGTTGAGCTATTTGGAAAGAGAATGCCGAAATGGGGGCCCGCTTCTCCCGCTTACTGCTGTAAGAGACGTAAGTTATAGTATTTGCTATTTGTATTCATCCTTATTAATATTATTGTTACATATTTAAATGTAAATGATTAAATGTTTTTAATGTTAGGTTAGGTTAATTGAACTTGATAATATATTATTCTTTCATAAATTGAAGTAATTATATTATAGAGAGTTGCAGAAGCTTTACAACTTAGCGTTACCACTGTTAACCGTATTGCCGCCAAGCATAATAGAGGTGAACAGCCTAAAAGCCCACCTAAAAAGAGACAACGCTTAAAACCTACTGTTGAAATTGATAACTTTGATCAAAATGCTTTCCGAAATGTTATATACGAAATGTATGGAAACAGTGAGTATATTGAATTTACTGTTTTATTTCATTCACAATTTACTAACACAATATTTTTTCAGAGGAACACATAACCTTTAAAACTTTAAGAGACAAACTCCAGGAGCGTGAACTTTTTAATGGTTGTTTAACATCACTCTGGAAGATAGTGAAAAATATTGGATTCAAATACCAAAAAGATGATCCTCGTCGTGGTTTAAGTGAGTTGCCACATATTGCATTAAAACGTGTACATTTTCTACATGAATATGTCAAGATAAAAAGGGAAGGTTTATATCAATTTCTGTTTTTGGATAAGACCTGGATATTTAAAGATGGTACTGTTAGACGTCCTTGGCAAGATTCTAATCATAGAAGCGTGAAAAAAACCAAAATTGGTGGTCCAAGGTAATTAAATAATAAAATTTAGCAATTAATTTATGATGTACTAACATTCCTGCCATCTTAAGACCTTTTCAAATATTTACTAGTCACACTATTTTATTTAAATCTATATAATTATTAATAGTTGTTTTGAGCTCTGCAGTCTATCTAGGAAACCTAGTAGTAATTACTTATTTCCTTATTGTAGGTATATAGTATTGCATGCTGGTTCTTCTTATGGATTTATTCCTGGAGCAGGGATGGTTATTTCCTCTAAAAAACAAGATGGTGATTACCACGGTGGAATGAAACGAGAAAATGTTTTGCATTGGTTTGAATACCAGCTCTTAGTGAACTTGTAAGAACCTGCCACAATTGTAATGGATAATGCAAGTTATCACAGTACAGTGATCAATAAAGTACCAACAACAGCTACCAAAAAGGCTGATATACAGAACTGGTTGATACAAAATGATATTCCTTTTGAAAATACTTTCCTCAAAACCAAATTATTGAATTTAGTATAACGGTAAGTTGATATAAACATTTTTCAATATATTATAGTAATACTTAGATAACTTATTTTGTTTAAATATATGCATTTTTGTAGGAATAAACCACCAACAGTAGAATCTGACATATTATCTGAAAAATATGGTCACAAAGTGCTTCGACTTCTTCCTTACCATTGTATGTTCAACCCAATTGAACATATTTGAGGCATAGTTAAATTTTTTTATAGAGATCATGTGGGAACTGATGGTTCTTCAACAGAACAAGCAATATGTGTATGGAAAAAGTCTTTAGAAAAGTGACTTCTGATATTTGGCCAAAGACAGTAGAGTACACTGAAAAAATTTTACAAGCTGGGTGGGATAGAGAAGTAGTATTTGATAGACAGGATGTGCCTCCACTTATTAATGATTTTGACAGTGACGATGAAGATAGTGATGATTTTGTAGTGGAGTAGTGGAAATCTTGTGTTTTATTTTTTGTATATTTTTATCCAATTTGCTTTATTTCCACCTTTTCAAAATCACTAATAACTATTATGGAATTGATTAGGTACAGTTATTTTATAATACACAAACTAAAACAACGACCACAGTATCTCTACATAAATAATACTGATAAAATGGGAGATTTTTTATTTTTGTATCTTGTAACAAAATTTCATTTTGTGTATCTATATTTTACTTTTCCATTCTATTTTTATTATGATAAATATAATAGATATTGTATCAAGAAACAATATTTAAATTTGTGTGAAGATGATTACAGCTTGTATTGATTCCTTTTAGCGTAAACCCTTGCAGTGCTCTTGAAGATGGTTCTATAGAGCATAGAATAAGGTATAAGGACCTATAGTTCGTCGTTTAACCCTCTCCTTTGTAAAATAATTAAGTGTTAATTTGAATATTGAATGATTGGTTACTGTTTCTTGTATCTTGTCCAAATATTTATATTAAATTAATCAAGCCTATCATACAAGCCTTTTATTTTTAACGAGGCACGGAACAATGAAAAAGAAGAACTGTAAATGTAACATCAGATTGACTTTTCTAGTTTTCGTTAAGTGAAGGAAAAAACTACAGCTTGGCAACCACAATATTTTGTTATGCAACGACATCGTCTTTTTATCGCAAATAAACTATATATACAGTATGTCCGTAAAGTATGGAATAAATTCTATATTTCCAAAACCAAAGGTCTTTTTACAAAAACCTGAAAAACGTCGATTTTTAATTTTAATATTCTCCATTGTACAACAACATTTCATTATACAGGATGATCCATATTAATGTGATGCCGTAATCCTGATTCCGAAAAGGTATGATACTTGGGGTCTAATGGACAGAATTTGAAAGATGCGCCTAGAAAATAAATTTTATTGATATCTAATAAAAGTAGAAATTAATTGATTGTTTTATATTTTTTTCTAATGATTAATTTAACAATCGGAAAGTAATCCAGTAATAAATACATTACTTTATTTTAAATGTTCGAACTGTAGCCCTTGCTGTATTTGACAGAAACCTAAACGTTGAATAAATTCTTGTTGAACCTTGTTTATGGTTTATTGAGAAATATTGTTTATTTCTGTTCGAATTCTCTCTTTTATTTCTTCAATATTTGCAGGTTTCTTTCTATAAACAATATTATTCAGATAGCCCCACATAAAGTAATAATAATAATAAATTTATTGTGCTCTAGTATAATAATGATACATGAACAAGAGGGGAAGATTAGGTTACATCTATTAATGCGTGAACTGGTTGAGGTGCCCTCAGTCATTCATTTATAATGAATGCTCTCAGTTTAATTGACTCGCTCATAAACCTGTTAAGCTTTTGCATTATCATAGTGTCGTTTGAAGTTAATAAAGCATCAAGGTCATCTGAATAACTCCCGGGTTTTACTAGCGAGCCCCGTAGACCTCTATACATCGGACAAGTCAGGATGATGTGCTCCAGGGATTCAGGCGTTTGTTGAATGGAGATTGAGCAAATTGATTTTGTTTTGATCAAATACGGGTTTTTATTTACATATATGTACAAAGTTTCTGTATTAGTAGTACGTAATAGTGCAATTAATCTTTTAATATAGAGGGGGAGCGTGTGATTGAGATAGTTGATTGATACAGATGGTGGAGTAATCTCTTAAAAGAAACTTATCTTGTGGATGGTAAGTTGATATTGGTTGTTGTTCCAAAATCGGAATCTTCCAATTGATGGCACAAATGTACGTTTGGTTGTCCTGTTATTTTCCGTTCTTTGTGTTCTTCCATGTTTCATTTAACATCGTTGCTCCCAAGTTTCACATCCATACTTGGTTATACCGTACTGATGAAGGCTAATGAGCTAGAAACATGCATGTTTACGGTTACCACTCCTCTTCAGTAACCTCTTTATTTTTGCGTGCTTTCCCATGATAACACTTGTTGTTTGCTCTTTGTATATATATATATATATATATATATATATATATATATATATATATATATATATATATATATATATATGTGTGTGTGTGTTATAACGGAATTTGTAAGCACGATAGAGGGCGTATTTTTTAACGGATCGAAACCAAACACGCTACAAAAATCGGTTAGGCCCAAATCTTCGACAAGCTCGTTAATGAGCCAGATCGAACAAATGAAAACAAAAATGGTGGCTTGTCAAAGTTGAAAAAAAATTGTGTTTCCCTTGTTTTTCATTTGACGCAAAAAAGTTACTTAACTTTTTCGTAGACCTTAACACGTTCTACAACTTTTGTATTTAACGTTTTTCTCTAAATCGTACATTAAATCATTTATTTAGGAAAACTCACCAATTTACCAGAAATTTTTTTGTATTCGCTGCTAAAGATATTATCCTTGAAATATTATTAGAAATATTTGCTGCATATGTGATGGTTTTATAAGTTTTCATTTCATCAGTTTGTTTAGGAGATATTAGTTGCAATGCCACTTTTTCCTCTTTTTTATTAATTAGCTTATTTATCATATGTAATGGATAACCGTTGGATGTTGCTATTTGTCTAATTGTATTAATCTCTGTATCAAAATTACATTTGTTCATAGGAACTGAGAAAGCTCTATGTATCATTGAATTATTTGCCGTTAGTTAGTGTGACATGGGGTGATTGGAACTATATGGAATTGTCACATCAGTGTGTGTTGGTTTTCGGTAAATTGAATAGTCAAGTACATAATTAACTCTCTGAATTTTTAAATCAAGAAAATTGATCGAGCTATTTTCTTCAATTTCTAATGTAAATTTAATTTTTGGGTGTAAATTATTAATGTGGTTGATAAATATATCTAATTGTCGTTCACTACCCATATAACAAGCTAATATGTTATCCGCATATCTATACCAAAATAAAACATTTTTCGAAAGATTACTTCCAAAGATCTTTCTTTCTAAACTGTCCGTAAAAATGTTTGCCAAAATAGGTGATATAGGGCTTCCCATTGGTAAACCTTCATTTTGAATATATATCTTATTATCAAAAGTGAAATAATTCTGATTAATACATACATCAAATAAATTAAGTATATCTAATATTATTCCTGGATTAATATTTTTATTAATATAGTTATCTTGCAAGTTGATTGCTTTTAATTTTTTGTATAGTTCTATTGAATTTCTAATTGAGTACTCAGATGCATATCCGTAAGTATTAAGTATATTGTTAAGCCTCTTTGCCAATATACTATTAGGAGGATTAACATAAGAAATTACAGGTCTAATTGGTTTCGTTATTTTATGTAATTTAACGGTCCCATATAATTATGGACAATGAGGATACTTCGAAAGAAAGATGTTTGAAAGTAATATTTCGAAAAATGTTTTATTTTGGTATAGATATGTAGATGACATATTAGCTTATTTTATGGGTAGTGAACGACAATAAGAGGTATTTTTCAACCACATTAATAATTTACACCCAAAAATAAAATTTACATTAGAAGTTGAAGAAAATAGCTCGATCAACTTTCTTGATTTAAAAATTCAAGGAGTTAATAATGTACTTGATTATTCAATTTACCGGAAACCAACACACACTGATGTGACAATTCCATATAGTTCCAATCACCCCATGTCACATAAACTAGCGGCATATAATTCAATGATACATAGAGCTTTTTCAGTTCCTATGAACAAATGTAATTTTGATAGAGAGATTAATACAATTAGACAAATAGCAGCATCCAACGGTTAACCATTACATAGGGGAAATGGGAAAAAGTGGCATTACAACTAATATTTCCTAAACAAACTGATGAAATAAAAACTCATAAAACCATCACATATGCAGGAAATATTTCTAATAATATTTCAAAGATAATATCTTTAGCAACGAATACAACAATTTCTTTTAAAACAGAAAGTAACGTTAGTACAAAATTATTAAATGTAAAAACAAAGATACCACCATTAAAGAAATCAGGTATATATAAACTCAAATGTCCAGAATGTAATGCAGTCTATTTGGGTCAGACCCTTAGAAATTTTGAAATCTGATACAGTGAACACTTATGAGCATACAGATTAAAACAACCAGATAAATCCCACTACGCAAAACATATACTTGACACCAATCATTCATTGACACCTAACACAGAACTAGAAGTGCTGCATATTTCTGAAAAGAAACAAAAACTGGATTTTCTTGAAGAATTGGAAATTAGAAGACATTTAAGAAACCCACAATATGAAGTTGTCAATGAACAGATAAATTCACCAGATATCACCATAGGGCTAATAATATCTAAGCTTCAATATTTGTAATATCACATCTTTTTCTTTTTTCTATTAATATATATATATATATATATATATATTTAGTCAATCACAAGTTAGGTCACTTCTTGGTCTAGCCAAAAATAACTACTAAACATAAGGTAGACATCAAATGAAGTAACTCCTGCCATTCTGACGATGATATTGATTTATCGAAAGAATTGTCAATTTTTTAGAATTTTCAACAATTTTCATTATATTGTGGAATTAGCTAGAAACAGTGAGTTTTATTTAAAACACTAACAACTACATTACAATTTCATTCTTGTTGAGAGAGTAAATGAACAAGCAATTTATTTTTAAATGCATTACTCGAAAGGGTATGACGAATATTAGCTGGCAAGTTATTGTATATATTGACAATTGAATAGCTGTAACAACATTTGAAAAATATACAGTTGAATAATGGCGGAGTAAGTGTCCCCCTAAAACGAACATTCAAGTTATGTACGTCTGATCGATACGTTATTTTTTCATACAAATAAGCGGGTGTTTTATACTGCAAAATTTTGGAGTACAAGCAAGCAGCATGTAATATTCTCCTTTGTTCCAATCTGAGCCATTGCAGTGTCGTGTAATGATGACTGATATGACTATATTTTCTAACACTGAATATATATCGTATACAAGCATTTTGCAACTTGTCTCATCGGATCTACTTAGGAAAGTACCATAAACAACATCACAATAGTTTAAGTTAGAAAGTATCAATGCTTCACATAAAATAATTTTAGTTTTTCTTGTAAGTTGATGACGATTCAGGTAAAGAAACCTTAATTTTGTATAAGATCTCTGCAAACAAAAAGATACATGCTTAGTAAAACGTAAATCCTCATCCATAAACACTCCCAAGTTCTTAACAACCTGTCGACGCTCAATAACTTGGTTATTAAAAACTATTTCGTTGCTGCCCAAAATGTCAGAAATTTTAAAGCGACTGGATTTTCTACCAAACAGCACAAAGTTAGATTTAGTTGAGTTAAGAGTTAAACACATTTGCAGATATTGTGTATATAATGTATTCAAGTAAGGGTTGAGACAGTTAATTTCATCATAAGTATGTCAATTCTTTGCACTACACTTTCATTTCTACTTCAAATTAATTCGAAGCAATACTACACTAAATTCACAAATTAATACAATAACTACTGTCCTATTTAACAGTTACTGAACGTCAATCGACAAATGACATTCCATAATAACGAAAAAAACTAGCCGCCTAGTTTTTTGAAATTAATAAGAAATGATTTCTACTTTCATTAGATATCAATAAAATTTATTTTCTAAGCACATATTTTTGAAATTGTGTTTGTTACACCCCAAGTATAATACCTTTTCGGAATCAGCTCGTTACGAATTATCAAAAACTGACACCAAATACAGGGTGTTGGATTCAAAAAAATCACCGATTACGTCATCATATTAATATGGATTATTAAATTTTGTTGTAAAAAATGTAAGATATTAAAATTAAACATCGACGTGTTTCAAGTTTTTGGTAGAAGACCTTTGGTTTTGGAAATATCGAATTTATTCCATACTTTACGGACACACTATATAATGTTTTTATTACCGGTTACATTCGATTGATCTTTTTAAATATTTTTTCGACCATTTCGTTTTTAAATCATGTTTTTTTATTAAGGGTTATATTCAATCCTTTGCTTATTTTAAAGATATTTCTTCATCTGTTTTTTTTATAGAATTTTTTGTACCGTATTTTTATCCAATTATTGCAATGAAAAGTATTTTTTTCTTCATATAATTACTTTGTGTTAACATTAATTGCATGATCAACCTAAAGTAGGTACATATTACGCTTCCACAATTGAGAAGAGAGAAACATCACAAAATGTAGAGTTTTTTTACGGTCAAAGGGGGAGGGAGTTGGTGAAATATTTGCGGACTTTGTAGAAGTTTCAGAGTATCTATCGAATTACATATAGGGCAGAATCTAAACTGGTATACAGTATACGAAGGTTTTCCTTTGGCCTTAAGCTGATTTTTTTTATCCATTTGGAAATGATAAAAGAAGGAAAGTGATTGTGGTCCTTATTAGTTATACTTCATAGGGAATTAAGAAGAAACTGGATTGGAGTGAAGCATGAAAATATTAAACTTTGTAAAAATGATTTTGTTTATTGTCAGGTAGTTACGTTACCGTCTTTTTAGATAGGTTCTTATTTGCTAAAGAAATACGACAATTTACATTCGCATTTGTTTCTTTCCTTTTTATGCAAATACGACGAAGAGGCTAGAGGAACAATAGAGGCAGGTTTTTATGTAGAACTGATTCGAGGCATACATACATATGTTTCACGCCTTATTTACCTAAACTAACGTTACGGAATTACACAAGTGAGAAGAATTTTTTTATAAATTAGCAATCAAATAAAGGGTAGGTACCTAGACTAAGTAAGTAGTAATCATGTCAGCTACTCTCGTTTGCTAAAATTTTACTAAAATTGCTGAATGGAACACTAGTAAAAAAATCGTACGACTCTCACACCCCACCCCTTATGCCGACATTGAATTTGCTCTTTGCTCACCTATTTTCATTTTTCTGAGAACTTATTTGAAAAGTCTCGCAAATATCACGAATTACTTGGCTTGGAGTGATTGTTTCTTATTTTTATTTTTGAATATATACTAAGAATCGCTTACCTGTCTCATTTTTAGTAACTACCTATTGAAGTGACAGTTTCTCTGCAAAATTGTAAAGCCGAACTGCTGGTGGCTCGGATTTAAAATGATGCAAAATCGCTTATTTTGAGCATTTTTAATTGAGCGGTTTCTGCCTTTACTCGAGAATAGTTCATAAAATTAGAAGCACTAACACGCCTATTCTTAATCATGAAAATTAGCCGTTGAAAAGGGGTTTTGAGATTTTAAATAATATAAGTTGTTCACAAATTTCCATGTGGAAAACACAAACGATTAGATTAGATTCGATTTTAACGTGGTTACAGTGCACTGAAACCAAAGGTTTATTGTGCTCCCTCTATCAGAGCTGCTCTCGCTACTACTACAGCTCGCCTTCCAGTTCGAAGGTTCTAATGAACTCTAGTATTTGGGACGGCTTCAACGAGGTTAGGTCCTCACTCTTACAAGTTTCTTATCCGAAGCCTTTCTTGCGTTGTCTTGCAATGGCGAGGTGATCCGAAGTTTCATCCTCCTCCCCACAGAATCTACACTCTTCAATCTCTACTAGACCTATTCTCCTTAAGTGCTTCCTAAGGCGGCAGTGTCCTGTAAGAAAGCCCGTGAGGAGATGTAGTTTATCTTTACAGAGGTCCAAATATTTTTTGGATCTAGAAGTGTCAAAGCTCCACAGGACCTTTTTGGAATGTTCCAACCCGGGAAGGCACCACCAGAGTGCTTCTGTTTCGGTTTCTTCTTTCTTCCGAAACTCTTTCTTGAAGGAGTATTTTGCTACACCACAGAAAGGCTCCGGGCCAATAAAGGGCATTTGTGCTCCTTTCCTGGCAAGTGTATTGGCCTCTTCATTTCTCGTGATTCCCGAGTAGCCAGGAACCCAGACTCAAGAGACCCTGTTATTCTTGCTTAATTCATCAAGTTTTCTTCGGCACTCCCATGCCAACTTTGAGTCAATGACATAGGTGCTCAATGCTTTGATAGCTGCTTGACTATCAGAATGGACCGATATGTCACATTTCTGGTAGTTTCTTTCTAGGTTCATTTCCACGCATCTTTCGATCGCAAGTATGTCTGCCTGAAAGACGCTCGGGAAGGAGCCTAACGATAATGAGTATCTGGTGCCAGACCCAAATACTCCAGCGTCTGCTCCAATGGTGGTTTTTGAACCATCCGTATACAATCTAATGGTGTTTCCTTTGAGAGTTTGGGTGGTGTATTCCCTTTTCCAGTCTCTCCTCGTATTTAGCATCGTTGTGAAATTTTTTTCGATGCTGCCTTCCCTGATGATTTCGTCACTGGGAAGATTCGCTAATGAGATGTATCTTGTCAGAGAGGACCAAGCTCCCTGATTTTTAACACTCTCATTGCCTGAACCTTCCTTAGATATTCTAAGAATTGCCTCTTGGGCAGATCTTTCTATCACCAGATTAAGAGGTGTGAGATCTGTAATGATCTCAAGTGCCCTAGTTGGATGTACACACAGGCAAGCCTTTGAACTTTGTCGAGGGTCTTCCTCGTGCTGTACTGACTTGCTTTTGTGTGCCAAACTATTGTCCCATACGTAATTGCTGGTCTCACAATCATGGCGTACATCCATCGCAGTATTTTTGGGTTACAGCCCCACCTCTTACCATCTAGATTTCTGCACGCCATCAAAGCTCTTATTGCTTTACTAGCAGTTATTTCAACATGCTTATTCCACAGTAGCTTACTGTCTAGGGTTATCCCTAGATATTTAACCTCTAATTTCCATTTTCCATTTCATGGCTGGAAGTGTTCTCTTCCGGGTAAATGGAATTACTATGGTCTAGCTTGGGTTAATGTTTAGCCCCGCTGACAAGCACCATTGGTCAATGATTCTGAGGCCCTTTTGTAATAAATCACACATGATGCTCTCGAATTTGCCTCTGACCATTAAAACAATGTCATCGGCGTAGCCCATACATTCGAAGCCAAGCTCCGTTAGCCTGTAGAGCAACTCATCTACTAGGAGGCTCCAACACAAACGATAGGAGCTATTTTCATTTTTTGTAATGTTTTCTGAAAATCATTTCTTACGCTTCGTACAGAGACTTTTTCAATTATCTGTAAGGGGGGGGGGAGCACAAATGAAAATAATACGGGCACAAAAAAAACGCAGCAAAAACGAATGACCCACCTTTCACCCCATCACTCAAATGCGCGGGCAGCATTTCTTACGTCCCGCACAAAAAAGAGGGGGAGGACAAATGAAAATAATACCAAAGAGCATAAACTAATTTCAAGGCCTCAATCTGCCTACTGGTAGTAATTTCACCTAAAAAGGACATAATAAAAATAGAATAAACAAAATAAAAATAAAAATAATAAAAAATTGCTTATTAGTTAAAACACCGCAATTCACTAACACTAACACTCACTACCAGCTTGAAGCCGACTGAAAGATAAGTTGTCTGGACCGTGTATTTATAGGGGACCTATTGGCGGGTATAGTCTTTTAACGCGTGCGGTGCGTGTGATGCTGGCGGGAGTGGTTACCGATATAGGACGTTCGTATTCCCGCGATATTCCATCAACCTGGAAACATCTTCTCCCCGCACCCCAGTCCAATACCACCTCACCGTGACCTGCGCCAAAAATAGTATTTACCCTCCTAAAATATCGCGGGATAACGAACGTCCTATATCTGTTACTACTCCCGCCAGCAGCACAAGCACCGCGCGCGCCAAAAAGACTATACCCGCCAATAGGTCCCCAAAAAATCCATACACGGTCCAGACAATTTATCGATCAGTCGGCTTCAAGCCAATAGTGAGTGTTTTACGGTGTTTTAACTGGTAAGCTATTTTTTATTATTTTTATTTTATGTATTTTATTTTTATTGTTATGTCATTTTTCGGTGAAATTCCAAGGAGTAGGCAGATTGAGGCCTCGGAATTAGCGGAAGAGGGTGATTCGTTGCGTAGAGTAGGCAGATTGAAACTACGGAATCGGATCCCTTCCTAGATTATTGAACGAATAACCTAACCTCTCCACTCTTGATAATGGCTTCAAAGTTGAAGCCGAAACGTCGAGAAATTACAAATTTCCAACGCGGTTCAACCCGTCAACCAAGTTCATTCCTTCATATATATATATATTTCTATTTCATTCTGAAATAAGCCTAAACAATAATTTAATTTTAACGAATATATTGTTAGAAGCGCGTACCTCCAACTTCCACAGCCTGTTCTCAAATGCTTCTCTAACTTTTCGGAACAATACTTGTGTAATCACACGGCTCTCTGTTACGATTCTTTGTCGAAGGTCTTGAAGATATTCAGGTGGTGTAGCATAAACCTTTTGCACTTTAAGTAGCCCCACAACAAATATATAGGAGTTAAACAGGTCACCTAGCTGGCCATTCGATAAAACCTCTACGGCCTATCAATTGTCCGGGAAAACGAGCATTTAAAAAATTGCGAACTTGTACATCATATTGTGGAGGCGCTCCATTCTGTTGAAAAAAGTTGGTTTTGATGGATATTTACATCATCTTCCTGTGTTTGGGTTATTACAGGATCAATAATGTCTTCTGACATGTCCAGGTGAATGTCACCAATCAAATTCCCATCAATAAAATTGGCTCGATAATGTGGTCGCCCAAAACGCCTCCCCAATCATTCAATCAATTTTTGGAGGGTTTGTATATGACCTTCTCTGAAAATATGTGGGTTAGTATGACTCCAATAACCACAATTCTGCCTATTCATCATTCAACGTAAACGTACTTCATCGGTGAAACAAATGTTGTAAAGTAACCAGCGTCATCATTCAACCGCTTAGTGAAATTTTCGCAAAACTGGTAAACGTAGACCCAGATCATCTTCGTCTTCTTGAACCATTATCATCCTGTACCGATGAAATTTACGTTTTTTGACATTCAGCTGCACACTACTTTTCGATACATCAGATAGACGACTGATTTTTCCCAATTTTTGCCTGCTATCAATTAGAAGATTACCAAGAACAGCTATTTCAATAGCGTCATTTCTGGTAAGATGCTCACGATCATGATTTTTGTTTGAAACAGAGCCATTTTCTCCAAACTTTCTAATTAAATGTGTAATATATTAACGACTTACTACTTGCTGTTCCCCATGATTTTGTTAATGAATCTAGCAGCGACACTAGCACACTTATTATTTTGATGGTACATTTTTACATATAAATACCAATAATACCAAAACCGCTGATCTTTTATTTTATAAGATTATAAAAAAAGTGGACAAAAAATAATTATTTACAAAAAAAACTTTGGCGTCATTTGCTTTATTTCTCATTATACAGGGTTATATCATATTTATTTGATTACATATGTTTTTAGACGAATTACGACAACTATTAGAATTATGCGATACTTTTGCTGCTAGTGTATTTATCTTTGTTCAAGGAAATGTTGTAAAAATGCACTCTGCTGTATATTTCATTGCTAGATAATAAAATTACGAAACAACGATATTTAATAATATTTTTTGGAATATTAAAATAAGGTTCAGTTCTACGAAATTATAGATTAGCAACTACGCCCATGCTTCTGTCAAAAACCAATACAACTCGAATACTAGGACTAAATAATATCATTCATATTTGAATACATATTAAATTTTCTAAACATTGCGTGGTAAAGCAGAGATGGATCTCACTTATAAACCTTCCCCCTAAGTCAATGTTCCATGAAATTAACTTCTTGATTATATCGAAACCGAGTATTTTGTGTACCTACTATTAAATCCAAACATATCACATAATCACTATTTTTGAAAAGAGCAAAATATTATCTTATAATGCCTAATATCTGAAAATGAATCACTAGAACTTTTACAATGAGCCTAACTGTTTACATGAGGTTCATTAATAAAACAAATTCTTGTTAAGTTTTTTTAAACGGATATAGTGAAATCAATGTGGCATATATCCGACGGAGCAATGGTGTACATACGGAGGGAACTCTATTGGGGTAACAAATCGATCAAATCCGATTATAAATCCAGATTCACAAACGACATTTGTAGACTATTTATTTGGAGTTTTGGATATTTTCATTAATCTGCTTGACGAAAGATTTACAAATCATAGAGACATTTTTAATGGATTTATGAGCTTATTATCACCATCATTAGGTAGGCGAAGAAACTGATTCAGGAAATAATCAGTATGATAAATTACTTGATTAATATTTACCTGATATTCTCAAAATTAATATGCAATCAGAGACTAAAATGTGTCACGAAAAGTTAGGTAAATGCTCAGAAATAAAAAACAAACGTAAGTCACTGGCCTGTCTAGAAGTTTATAGTCAGCATGCTTACCCGAATGATCACAAACTTCTAAAAAAGTTTGTACCCTGCCTATGTTCACTGCTACACCAGAAACTATCTTTTCAACTTTAAAACGTAGAAAAATTTATTTAAGAAATACTACAGCCCAAATGAGGCTTAATCGACTAACCATGGTATCAGTTCATAGAGAAGAAGTTATATCGAATAAATAAATAATTGATGACCTTGCTCTAAAAATTGTAATAATCACCATGATAGATAAATATGTTTTTTGGTCAAAATATTCTTATATAACCCCCCCTTCCCCCAAGGTTCAAGTCTGGGCACGCCACTACTTCTGCTATCCATTAATGGATGTATGCGACTACTTCTGACCATTTTGTTCTGTCTCTGATGGTGTGGGTTAATTCTCCTGTGGTTCTCATCCCTGTCCACTGTTTGATATTTCGGCGCCACCACATCCACTTTCTGCCCACTCCCCTTTTTCCCTCTATCTTTCGTTCTGTTAATAGTTGGAGCAACTGGTATCTATCGTTGCATATCACATGTCCCAGGTACGCTGTTTTCTTGCGTTTTATCGTGTTCAGCAATTCACGTTCTCTTCCTACCCTCCTCAGAATTTCCTCGTTGGTTTTTTTTGCCGTCCACGGAACTTTCAAGATTCTTCGATAGATCCACATTTCAAATGCTTCCAGTCTGTTCGTGGTATTCACATGCAGAGTCCAGCCTTCCATGCCATACAATAGGAGAGACCATACGTAGCATTTTGTGAATCTCATTCTGAGATTGAGGTCGAACTCAGAGTTCGTGAAGACGTTTTTGAATCTCATGAATGAGCTCGTCGCTTTTTCTATCCGGCACTTGATTTCCACGTCTGAAGACCAGTACTCACATAGCCAGGTTCCCAGGCATTTAAACTTTTTTACCCGTTCTATGTCTTCACTATTGTATGATAGCTTTGCATTCTGGAAATCATCTAATTGGCGTGTGATTATTGAGAATTTCGTCTTTTTTATATTAATGTTAATCCCCATCAACCGGCTATGTATTCCTACCATGTCCACAAGTCTTTGGAGGTCATTCCTGTTATCTGCTATCAGGACTGTGTCATCTGCATACCTTATATTGTTGATCCATATGCCATTTACTTTGATGCTTGATTGTTGTCCTTCGAGAGCTTCTAGAAATATATTTTCCGAGTATACGTTAAACAGGAGTGGGGAGAGAACACAACCCTGCCTTACACTTCTAAGGACATTTTGTGCCTTTGTGGCCTCGTTGTCAAATCTAACTGCAGCTGTTTGGTTTCAGTACAAGTTTCCAATACAGCGTATATCTTTCTGATCTATGTCAAGTCGCCTTAGTATTTGAACGAGTTTGTGATGTTTCACTCTGCCAAACGCCTTTTCATAGTCTATAAAACGCATCGCTACATCTTTTCTCTAGTCGTAGCAGTTCTGAATTAATACATGGGTTGCGACTAGTGCCTTGTACCGAGACCTCTTCTAAAACCGAATTGAAAGGATCCAATAACTCTTTTGCATTTTGTGGAAATTCTGTAGTGAATGACCTTCAAAAATATTTTAAGAGTGTGACTCATCAAGCTGATCAATCTGTGGTCTTCACATCTTGTTGCGTTGTTCTTTTTCGGAAGTGGGATGAAAAGAGACGTAAGCCATTTACTTGGGTATTTTCTTTTGTTGTAAATTTGGTTGAAAAGCCTATGAAGTATCTTAATACCTTCGTTGTCTAATAATTTGAGCAGGTCAACAGGAACTAGATCTGGCCGTTTTGTTCTCCTTCGAGCTTTTTATTGCTCTAGTAATCTCTTCTATTGTGATTGGCGGTCCAGACAAATGCTCTTCCAAGATGTCTTCTAATCGTGGTCTTCAATTTGCAAATAGGTTGCCAATATATTGTTTCCAGATAGCTTTCCTCTGTGCGTTGTCTTGTGCCATTTGCACTTGATCATTTTGTATGTTGGAGAAAGTCTGTTTCCTGTATACTCCTGCTGTTTCTTTTATTTTCTTGTGCAGGTTATACTCATCATGTTGTTCTTGTAAGTGTTCCATTTCTTCGCACTGTTCCTTCAGCCATCTATTTTTTGCCGTTCTTATCGCTCTTCTTATAGCGTTTTGCATCATTCTGTATTTGTCTCGACTGTCTGTGTTTTTGTATTTTCTTCTCTCTTCAAACATTGCTAATATTTTGTCTGTCATCCATTCTTTCTTTTTGACCTTTCCTTTGTATCCTATTTCTTCTTTTGGTGTATTTATCATTATTTCTTCTATGTCCTTCCATGTGTTGTCAAGGTTCACCTCGTCTTTAATTCTATCATAATCTATACTTGGTTCTTGTTTTGGGTTTTTATTATTAGCTATTTTTATTTTTATTTCTGTTATGAGAAGGATATGGTCTGTTGGGACGTCGGCTCCAGGGTATGTACATGTTTTTGTTACCGATGTTCCGAATCGTTTGTTGATCAGTATGAATTCTATTTGGTTTCTAATTATACGTTAAAAACAGTCTACTGGGGCTCTCCATGTGTAGAGACGCCTGGGATGTAGTCTGAACCAAGTGTTAGTTATTTTCATGTGCTCCTCTTCACAAAACTGGTGTAGCCGCCCACCTCGTTCGTTCCTCTCTCCCAATCCATAAGGGCCAACTAGCTCATCTGGTATGCCATTTCCAAATTTAGCGTTGAAGTCGCCTAGTATGAGGTTTATTTCGTGTTTTGTAACGTTTGGATGGATTAGTTCTCTCAGTTCTTCATAGAAATCGTCAACTTCGTCTTCTGATGCCTCTACCGTGGGAGCGTATACTTGTATTATGTTAATATTAACCGGATTTGCTTTCAATCTTAGCAATGCCATGCGATCTGAGTGTGGGAGAACGTTAATTCCACTCGGGGATAGTTTTTCAGGAATTATTATTCCAACTCCTTTCCGATGATTTCTGTCTTGGTTTCCTGAATAGAAAAAGACTTTTTCTTGTGTTACACATTTTCCTACGTCTGGCCACCATGTCTCTTCTAGCCCAAGGACATCTATTTTCAATCTGTCCATTTCTTGTATTACATTAGCCAACTTCCCAGCTTCATATAGACTTTGTACGTACCATGTACCAATTTTGATCTTTCGGAGATGTGATTGGGGAAATATTTTTACCTTCGGACAATTTAGAGTTAAATGAGGTCATTTTGGTTCTCTCGGGATATCTATCTTACAGATCCTTAACACGGTGGTTTCCCGTTGCCTTACGCATTCTTTGCCGTTGACTAATTTCTTGGTTCATCCACTTTTAGAGCCAGTTTCTCAACCCTAGGTCAAACGAGTGCTCTTCCATTCAGTGACCAGTAAATGGAGTATTGCTTATACCGGCAATCATTCGCCACTACTACGGAGTTTAAATGTACCGGAAATGAAACACAAAATATGTCATACTTATCCAAATTTTAAAATATTATACTCAACGCTTCATCCCGACTAAAAAATAGTAATCAAATTAGAAAAATAAGATTTTTAATTTTAAAATAAATATTCCAAAAACATGCATTCAGATTTTAACAATATTTTCACCTCTCGAGAAAACACCTATCTAATCGCTTTCAATGGCCTTTAAACGTAGCTCAAAGAAGAACTTTCTGCAATAAACTTTCATGTTTTATTATTTTGGTTCGTATATATACTCTGCATTTCAGACGGTGGCAAATGAGCCGTTTCTTGATGAAAGTGCTTCAGTTGTTTATATAAACGTGCTCGACTCAAATAACCGAGACGTCAATTGGAATCAGAGTTATTTATTTCTTTCACCAGACGGGAAAGTAAATATGTACTCTAGAAGGTTTCACTTTTCTAATTTAAGCTCTGTCGAGTTAGTTATTGAACTTTATATATATATATATATATATATATATATATATATATATATATATAGGTACTACAGGATTATTGGATTGGGGAGCGGCAAATTAAAAAGTGAACTCTTCATACTTTTATGTCCAAGCTTTCGTAATTTATTTTTCCATTTTCAAGGATACAGTACCCGACGAAAATATATTATAAAGGTTGTACATGGTAAATTATATATAGTATCAAATGATGTATTGCAGTTTGTTTTGAAATAATTGTCAAATTGAAATTAAGCAAAATTGACAATTATCCAAAAAATTCAAATACATCTTTTGATATTATATATAGTTTACCATGGACAATCTGTATAATATATGATCGTCGTATACTGTATCCTTGAAAATGGACTTAATAAATTCCGAAAGCTTGGACAAAAAGTATCAAGAGTTCACTTTTTGATTGGCCGCTTCCCCAATTATCCTGTCCGGTTTTCTACTAGACGCCTCCGTTTAAGTCAAAACTTTAATTATTTCAACATATCAATCTGACCGTTCTTTGAAGAGAAAAACAACTACTTTCCAGGCTAATTCCAGACATCTGTGGTGATTCCCAACCAAGAAGGGCATAGTACACTGATCGGTCAGTGTACTATACATCAAAATTTAATCATTTAATACTTTTTCTTCTATATATTCCATAACAATTTGCGCTAGACTTGAATTGGGGATCCCATTGTACATCCGTTCAGTTGTTGGAAAAAGTTGTCATTATATTGGAAGTAATTATTTGTTTGGATAAGCATAATGCCTTCCGGAAATTCGTTTAAATCCCATTTATCTTTTAGTACATGTGTTATAACATAAATTGGAATATTTGTGCACATTGATATGACGTCTATGGATATGATTTTATAACTATCAGGAATATGCACTGTATCTAAAATTGTTTAAGCAGAAATAAATCTATCACATAAAAATTATTTTTGTTTGATTTTGATAGACTGTATGCAAGTTATTTAGTTTGTGAAAAGGTGATTGTATGTATGACAATATTAGACGCACATTTTTACAAACTATCTAAATATATTGCAAACAGTGTATCAAAAACAACCAAAAATTATTTTTATGTGAACGATTCATTTATGCTATATATATATATATATATATATATATATATATATATATATATATATAGATATATATAATTTTTTTGAAGTATTTTTCTTGGGAAAGGTTCAGATTAAAACTCTTGTAAGTTAACTTGACGTTTCCCCTTAAATATAAGGCTTTTTCAAAAGTTTTTATTATAAAGTCAAAATATAAAATACATAATTTGTAAAACAGTGACAATACTAAATTGACATTAAAGGTGACAAATAGAATAAACTACAGATCCTCTATTTGAAATTTAAAGAATAAGTAAAACATAAGGAAATTTATTTAATTTTGGCTGCCATACTTTCGATACACACTGTACTATATGTAAATTATTGAATTTTGAAAGATTCAGTAGAAATATCAAACATGACATTTCATAATTTCGATGACATTTGTGTAGAATATATCTAATGATATATATAGAACAGAATATGATTTAGAGAAAATATTTGAAATTGTAAAATATAGAGGTCTCTGCTAGCAACATGACAAATGTAATAAAAGAATTTCAAAATCTCACTTGTTTATTGAAAATCATAGATTAGTAATTTTTTTAAAAAACAAGAAAAATCGGTAACCAACGGAAAGGAGACTTATTTATTTTATAAAAATTTAGTCAGTAGTTTTTTATCCTTTGAAGAGACAACATCAGAATTAGAGTTGTCTCAATTTTTTGGTAGATTGTATAAATTGTATATCATACAATCAGATAAATAACCCATATGATAAAGCCAGTGCGTGTATAATTCGGATAAGAATTGCATCGTAAAAAGTGTATGTGGTTCCAGTTTTCTAAATTGTATATATTTAGAAAGTTTGCAGAATTCTAAATACGTTTAGAATACCAACGAGTTTTCCTGATCCATTTGGTGAGTCCACTCCAGTTTTAAATTTATTTCTCGAGAAATATCAGGCCTTTTAAATACAGTTGAAAATTTAGATGCATCTATATAAGAAATTTTGAAATGCACCAAAAGTATCGATACATATATATCAGTTTTAACATCAAGTGAATAGAAAATTTGAGCAGAAATTTCGTTATTTGACATTGATACACGTCAAGTTGAACGTTTTGATAATAATAATTAATTAAGTTAAATTCTAGCATAGTTGTATTCTAATTTTAAGTATTTGTAGAGATTACGACTGTTGTTTTTTTATGGTATTTTTTGTGAATAATAATTTGCGTATCTGATAGTATAATATATAATTTTGATTCTAACTCCCTGTATATTCATTCAGTATCCAATCTCGTTGAACTTATCATTTTACATTCATAGAATTTTCAATTTAATCAGTGACATTTGGTTGATTTTTTAGTGACAGTAAAATAGTAAATGTCATGAAATATTTAAAGGGCCTTTTATTCTATTGAATTAACAGTTATTCGAGAGTTTGATAATAGTGAAACATTTAATTTGGAAATACGTTAAAAAACAAATAAATTTGAAGAATTAAAGAATTAATTTTGAACAACTTTGATCTTACCCTGAGATAGGAGTAATAGGTCGATTGTATATAATTTTATCTTTAGATTGATATTTATTGGCGCCGGGCATATTTTTTTACAACCACTGTCAAAATTGAAATAGAATAGGTACTTAAGTTGCATGTACAATAATTGTCGCTGCGACAACATATTATAAGTTGTCTCCACATCGTAGGGCAATTACAATTAAAGAATATTCAGTATATAATATTAAAAATATTACAATTTATATATGTATATATATATATATATATTAAACTGAAATATATCTACTAGGTTATGTTGAATCATTAACATCACTCAGAAATGTGAATCTAAGTAATAGTAGTAGTGAATATTCGATAAAAGGAAATAATCCATAAAAAAACATAGCTTAAATATGACAAGAAATATTTACAAATAGAATACAGTTGATAAAATGATATAAAAGATCACTATTTAATTTTGTAACTATTTTTCTTTAAAGTATATTTCAAGATATTGAAAATACAACAGTAACAAGTAAATTACGTCAAACATAAATTTTATACATAACTATGATCATCACAGTATATGGTATCACATGAATTTTGAAATAAAATTCAATTATTATAATTTAATATTTTGTAGACACTTTCAGAAACCCTGTATATTGCGTAAACTATTCAATTATTTGTATAAAACTTCAAGGTCAAAATATCAATGCAAAACAACTTTCTGTTAATAGTTCGAATAGAGTATTTCGGAGTGACAGTGGAAGTGCATAAAAGCAAAGTGAATTTGTCTACTATCACGCAGAAACGGATATTTTGAATCAATAACAACGATGTTTATTTATCAACAAATGAACGATGGAAAACAAAAGTAAAAAAAAACATTGGAATGTTGTTGATTTTGAGCTTGAGAGACGCGGTGTAAATTTAATAAATGGAGGACGTATTGAATTCCTTTCCTCCAAATTTTCATAAAAAACTGAAATAATTTAAGATATATCAAGTAGAAAGTTAACTAAAGTGTTTAGTAAAGTTTTGAACAATAAACTAACAAAAATTTATCAGTCGTATATAAATAAATAAGTGTAAAAATGGTGATAGCGTCTAGATATGGTAAGATGAACCATTACCTTTATTAATATAATCTTCGATAACTATTCACATATCTTGTTGTGGATAAGATATTTCTTCTGATAAAATAATTCACATCACATCATTTTCCACATCTGAATTTCGCTTATTCGATCATAGGCGATTGTTTTTCTCCGATGCACCACATTCAGGGTCAAGAAGAACCAACCATAAACTCTATTGCTCATGTATATATTGTATTTCTCCTATAAAACATTTTTGATATATTTATATGTTAGGTTATATTGTTTGAGCAAAAATATTAGTATTAGATATTCAATCTCCACTAAATATCGGACACAGAACACTAAACAGATATTAAAAAAAATTAATACTCACCAAATTCTTACAATAAATTATGATAATACATCCCAAACACTTTGCTTTCTCCTTCATTTTGTAAACTAAATAATAATCATCACAGAGTATCACAACACACAACGACAAGGTTAACAATAGCGAGGGTAGAGGTTGAATCGTTGTGAATGCATTCAGAACTTTTAGAATAATAAGTAATCAAGCGAAACTTACTTGATACGTTTGAATTCAATAATATTAATAATCTATGAAAAGCGTTTTTGTGCGAAGATTTTCGTCAATAATATTCTATTGAGTTTAATATGAATTATAAACTTTTAACTCATAATAATTTCATTATTTGCATAATTATGTTCAATTAAAATCATTTGTCTATGTTCATCTTGCGTTTCTTTGATATCTTACCTACAGTTTCCTGTTGCTGACAATCGTCAAGTGCTGAATCTCATCCCTGAGATACAGTGTGAAAAAGTTAAACAAATTTATAATATTTTCTAACTTGTGTAGTATTTTTTTTTGAATTGGGAATTCGTAGAAAGCGAACCAATTCTGGCACCCATACAATCCATATAATAAATTAAAATTAACAAATAATTAAAATACAATTAAGTAATTTACTATATCTCAAATAGCAAAATACATAGTAAAATAGCACTCCAAAGTAGGCTCTTATTAAATTAATATGAATTAATAAAAATATACAATAAATGGCTCCCAACGTAGAGGCACTATTTATAATATATAATAATATATATATATATATATATATATATATATATAAAGATGCCAAATCCCCCACTAATATTTGTTTCTAACTAGTTATTGGCAAAATAACTACTTTCTATATATATATATATATATATATATATATATATATATATATATATATGTATATATAGGAGATAGTCTTTGCCGACTAATTAGGTATAAAACCACGAATATTGGGGTAACGGCAAGTTAATTAAAGAAAACTCTTGTTATATATATATATATATATATATATATACCCAATAAAATAGTTATTTCAATACGTACCTCCATCATGTTTAATCTTTGAACATCGCATATATCTCTACAGCCGATCTCAGTACTTAAGTACCAACCATTGAATGGAGCTGCCGTGAATTGCAGACCTCCGCAGTCGAACATCATATTTGATACCGCTGGAACTCCATACCATTTCAAACCAAGTTCTTCGAACCAACTGAACCTTAAAAAATTTAAGCCAAATTCAACATTTTACCGAAAGAAAAAATAATTCAAAAGTATGTATAAGCATGACGAATGCTGAAATAACTTACTCTGGATGAATCAGAGGAACTTCCAGAATCATTTCTCTGGGAATATCAAAATACTCTGGATCATGTCCGTTAGCAGAGAGCACTAGGGGCAATATATCCCATCTACCTCCTGTTCCCTTCCAACCCAATTGTAGACATACATCAGTAAACTCGACGTTTATGGGATCACCCTTAATACTTCCGTCTGGCTGACGATACCCAGCGTACCCGATAAATTGTGAGTTCCATACTCGGAAATCATGTTTTCCGTCAGTACGTTGCGGAAAGATGGTGATTGCTGATCTGTAACAACAAAGAAAAGAATGGAAAATATGTAGTATTAAACCAGTTTTGAAGTTAAACTTTTTATCGGACACTAATGTATTTTGGCATGAGAGTAAACTGTATAACTCCTTGTTCATTCTAATTACTATTTACTTAAGGTAAGTGAGAGAGATGCAATGCTGTTCTCCTGTTACCACTCTCGACTCTTCAACTCACTACGTCACTATGCCAGTTAACAGAGCATAAACACTGTCTAGACAGCGAATCATTATGTCCCAGCCGTAGTTGCGAAAACACACAAAAATTAAATTAACATTTGGCTGAAATGGTATGTCGTTCGAATATTTAATAAATAATTTCTTGACAAGAATATTTACTCTTATTTGTTTTCTATTGTAAATAGTTTTTTATAGTTTATCCGAAAAAGTATTGTTTTTCTTTCGATAGTTTTTGTGTAACATAAAAACTTTCACTTCTAACGCTGTTAGTTTTCGACTGGTGGTTTTTTTATTGGAAGAACCCGTACCTCATCCTATGTGAGACATTGGAATAGTTGGCGTAACAGATATAGTGTAGCAATCTGATCATATATCCCCTTCAAGTTATGTCGCGAGCTAAACTGGAAAGTATTAATATTTTGTTTAGTTTTAATACCTATTGTATTTGATGTTACGTAATTGTTGAAAGGGCGTTCGGTTTAAACGGGATACCACTCGTGAATTGAGCCCTTCTTGTATCCCATTCTATTTTTTATGGGCAAAACTAAATTCTATGAAAAAATAACAAAAAAAAGACATTTTATAACAATCAATAAAACAATTCTTTGAAAATAAACATTATGTCTGACTCCTGTTTGTCACTACTATTAAGAAACATGAATAATATATTAAACATAATAAATTTTCTTTTCCCAAAAATCCTATTAATCATTCTCCCATATCATCTGCTTCACTATCACTATCGTCTTGTAAATCAATAATAATTTATTTTCCCCCGTTAATATGGACTTGTACAATATTCTTATACTCATTTTCAATTTTCAATACTTTTTTAATCTTTTTCTGCCTGTCTTCTTTGGTAATTAGGACGACGACTTTCGTATAAATTTTAGGAAATGTATTGTTACGCCGAATACTCCGTTTTAAATGTGCCCAAATTAACTCGATGGGATTGAAAATACAAAAATAAGGAGGAAGTCTCAATCTAGAGTGTCCATGTTTTTCAGCAATACTCTCTAGGGCGTATAATTTTTTAAATTTCTCTCTAGTATAGCTGGCGCTCGGTTTCAAATTACAAACTTTCTCATTTCCTCGTAAAAGAGTTGATATTTTTCTTCTTTTAAATGAAAAAAATTACTAGTTCAGACAATTTCCGCTGGATGGCATCACTTATAAATTTTTCACATATGCTTGGTACCAAGCTACTTAAGTAAGTGTCTAGATAATGGGAGAGCGGTAGGGTGGGGCTAGTATAGCTGACGTTCTGTTTCAAATTAAAAACTTTCCCATTTCCTCGTAGAAGAGTCTGTAAAACATCAATCGCTACTATAGCTGGCGCTCTGTTTCAAATTACAAACTTTCCCATTTCCTCGTAAAAGAGTCTGTAAAACTTCAATCAGATGTTGTTTTGTATAAGAATCTTCAAAGTACAAATTATTATTCATTAAACAATTCTTGTAGCTTTTATTTGGTATTTTATTGAGCTGTCGTGAATGATAAGAAGCATTGTCAAGAACTATAACACTCTTTGGCTCTAAGTTTGGGATCAATGTGAATTCAAACCATTCTTCAAAAATATTAGCGTCCATGTTCTTATGATAGTTAACGGTGCAATCTCCCATTTTTTTCCCACATATTATTAAGGCATTTGGAACCCATTCTACATTTCCTCCGCAATGTACAATAATAAGTCTGGATCCTTTGTTTCCAGGCATTGTTGGCATACACATTTTTGACCAATCAGTCCATCCTTTCTTAACCGTGTCGTGTGTATCATACCAAGTTTCGTCCAAATAGGCAATTAGCCGATTTTATTCTCCATACTTACTTCTTCTAAGTATGTATACCGCATATACACTATTCTTACATGACTGTTTGACGTTCATTAATTATTTTCCTTTGAATCCCACTTTTTTAATCCACTTCTCAATCAATAGTTTTCTTACAGCCATTTACATTTCGGCCGGCATTTGTTAATTTATTTCTTATTATTTCGATCGTACTCATTACTTTTGTAACAGTCATATATATGGTGGTTTTTAATAATTTCACTACATTCACATCTAAAGGTTTGACCATTTGCTTATCATATCGCTTCTTGCGTTCATAAGGCCCATTCTTGGCTATATTACGTATAGTTGACAGGGGAACTTATGGAAAATCAGATACTGCTTACATTATTTCTGTATCTTAATCGAAACCAAACTTTTTCCGTAGATTTTTATACACAATGAAACATATTCGTATGGCGACACGTATAATGAGAGCTCCTGATAGTTTTATGCCAAAATGTGGTAAAATTTAAGTGAAATTATCTGAAAAGTGGTTATGTGCATCTGTAGTTCGAGCTCTAGATTTTACAGATACTTGCAAAGAAATTTTGAAAAATACAAATAAAGTGAACCATAAACGTAATTATAATTAAGAAAATTAAAGTAGACAATAAATAATGGATGAAAAATTAATCGAACAACTGATTACTAAAATTTGTCAGAAACTTATAAATAAAATAGAAGATAAACTCGACTAGAAATTTAATAGAATTGAGACCAAGATGAATGAGATGTCCGACAAACTTTACAAAATGGAGTCTAAGATGGTCACTATTAGTGACAGATTGGAAGAATTACAAGAGTGCATAAACAGAAAAGAAAAAGAAATTATTGCCATATCAGAAAGATTAGATGAAACTGAAACCTATCAAAGGTGTAATATGCTAAGATTTAATGAGGCAGATAATGGAAATTTGATCTCGCTATTTACAAATCTGGTCAACAACACAATGAAAATTAAATGTACAGATGGTATGACCCTCATTCCATGGCAACGCGGCAGACCAGTTATATGGGATTTCACTTACACTGACATTTGGGCTCCGTCCCATGTCCGATCCACATCTACTTCCGCAGGCGCAGCAGCTTTACAAGGCGAAACTTTTAAAATCAATAAATACAAAAATTTGTAAAACATTTACATTTTTATTCCTGTAGCAATTGAAACCTCTGGTGTTTTTGGTCATGAAGCTTTAAAATTCATTAAAGAAATCGGTAAAAAATATCAGTAGAAACCAATGATTCAAGAGCAACTTTGTTCTTTATACAACAAATAAGTATTGCAATTCAAAGAGGAAACGCTTCATCTTTTCTCGGTACGTTTCCCCGTTCTAAGCCTCTAGAAGAACTTTTTATGAAACCTAATCATAAGAAACGTAATTTTTCTACCACTTTCAAACTTTCTCACATTACATACCCTAAAACATGTGATCTTTCCTTTTCCGAAATTCTTATTTAACATCTTCATTCTCTTCTTCAGAATGTGTGCCTTCTGATAATACATGCGTCGACAATTTAATAAGTTATGCCCCCAACAAGCTTTTGGGCCTCAGTGTATTAAAAAATACAGATAACCACCAGCCAGATGATGTCCCATTCATAGGAATACTGAAGAAGATGACTATGCTAGAGAATGATGCGATTCCTATACGCAATAGATTATCTTTAACCAAAACACTTTTCAAATCCGTAATATCTACATCCAATTCAGTAGCAAACATCATCAATTCAAATTCCTTATCACGCCGATCAAGTGAGAAAGACAATCATAGAATCCGAGATTATTCGTACAATGATAGTAGTTGCGAAAGAGCTTTTCCACATTCAGATCCATAAAGGGTATTCCCCAAGATTCTTTGGGTCTCAAAGGCCTCAAAAATATTGGTAACACATGTTTCATGAATAGTATTATCCAATGCCTATCAAACACAAGGTGGCTATTAGAATATCTAAAGAAAGACGCATACATAAGAGATATTAACATAAACATATCTAGCACTACTTAAAGCATTTGCTGAAGTTATTCAAGAGCTTTGGTTTGAAGACGGTTCAGACAGAGTGGTTAATACAGTATCATTGAAAAGTAAGATTCAGCGATTTACTTCAAGGTTCATGGGATACACTCAACATGATGCACAGGAGTTTCTTCGTTACCTATTAGCAGGACTTCACGAAGATGTCAACAAGGTATATGAAAAACCAAAGCCCATATTAACAGAAATTGATGACAAATTTAGTGATATCGAGAAAGCGCAAGCATTTTGGTTAAGATATGCGAGAATGGACAACTCCAAGATTATGGATAACTTTGTCGGCCAATTAAAATCAACAATCAAGTGCACATACTGTGGTCACTGTTCAGTTACCTAAGATCCTTTTTGGGATTTATCCCTTCCGATACCACAAAGAACAGGTCAATTACGACTTTCACAATGTTTAGATTCGTTTACAAGAGAAGAAACACTCGACGGTGATGAGAAACCAAATTGTTCGAAATGTAAGGAACGAACACGATACATTAAATCATTCTCAATTCATATATTTCCGAAAATACTGGTTATTCACCTGAAGCGCTTTTCGCAAACAGAAAATTTAGTGGAAAACTTAATGATTCAATAGATTTTCCAATAGAAGGGCTTGATATGAACCATTACGCGGCTGATAATGTGGCACCTTGTATGTACAACCTCTACGCTATATCTAATCACTGTGGAACCACTTATAATGGTCACTACACAGCATTTTGCCGACATCCCTACACGGGACAGTGGCACGAATATAACGATTCAAGAGTGCTATTAATATCGTGGAAATCTTCAGTCAGTGGAGAAGCATATGTTCTCTTCTATGAACAGGATGACACAAAATCCTACCTTTAAGTTTAATAATTTTTTTACTAGTTATATATTGTATATTTTCATTGTGAATCAATGTCTTATTTGTTTTTTTCTACAAAATTTATTTATATATTCATATATACATTGTATCCGTTTAAATATAAATAGAACAAAAATTAATCCTTAAAAAAAATCTGGACATATCCAATATTTACAGATCAGGCGAACTAAATGCACAACAAGGTAGGCCTAGAGCAATAATAATTGAATTTGCATATATCCTAAAGAGAAATGAAGTATTCAAATCTAAGGGTAACCTTAAGCAGACGGATATCTATGTAAATGAATTTGTAACGAAAAATAGATATGATTTATTAAGAAAATGTCAACAACAATATGGCAAAAAAGAATCTTGGAGTTTGAATGGAAATATATTTGCCAGAATAAATAACAATGTCAAGAAAATCTCTACAGAAGCTGACTTTGCCTAATAGTATATGGACACCTTTACGCAGTACAGTATTATTAGTGTTTTTAAATGAAACTCACGGTCTCTAGTTAATTCCACAATATAATACAAGTTATTGAGTATATAACTTTATAGAATCCAGTGATGTAAAAGTTTTTAAAGCCGACCCAACAAAGAAGTTTTCCAATAATGTAAGAGATATTGTTAATAATTCAAATTATCTTTTAAATGATTACGAAAAGAGGTCTATCATACATAAGAATCCTCATTGTCCACAATTATATGGAACAGTTAAATTACATGAAATAACGAAACCAATTAGACCTGTAGTCTCTTATGTTAATGCTCCTAATAATATATTGGCAAAGAAGCTCAACAATATACTCAATACTTACGGATATGGATCTCAATACTCAATTAGAAATTCAATAGAACTAATCAAAAAGTTGAAAGCAATCCACTTGCAAGATAACTATAAACTCATTTCGTTCGATGTAACTAATATGTTTACTAAAATTCCTCCTAAAGAATGTCTAATACTTGTAAGAAAATTACTAGAAGATAAAAATATTAATCCAGGAATAATATCAGATATACTTAATTTATTTGATGTATGCATTAATCAGAATTATTTCACTTTTGACAATAAGATATATATTCAAAATGAAGGTTTACCAATGGGAAGCCCTATATCACCTATTTTAGCAAACATTTTTATGGACAATTTAGAAAGAAAGATCTTTGAAAGTAATATTTCGAAAAATATTCTATTTTGGTATAGATATGTAGATGACATATTAGCTTGTTTTATGGGTAGTGAACGACAATTAGATGTATTTTTCAACCACATCAATAATTTACACCCGAAAATTAAATTTACATTAGAAATTGAAGAAAATACCTCAATTAATTTTCTTGATTTAAAAATTCAAAGAGTTAATAATGTACTTGATTATTCAATTTACCGAAAACCAACACAGACTGATGTGACAATTCCATTCAATTCTAACCACCCTGTGTCACACAGACTAGCAGCATATAATTCAATGATACATAGAGCTTTTTCAGTTCCTATGAACAAATATAATTTTGATAGAGAGATTAATACAATTAGACAAATAGCAACATCTAACGGTTATCCATTAGATATGATAAATAAGCTAATTAGTAAAAAAGAGGAAAAAGTGGCATTACAACTAATATATCCTAAACAAGCTGATGAAATTAAAACTTATAAAACCATCACATATGCAGGAAATATTTCTAATAATATTTCAAAGATAATATCTTCAGCAACGAATACAACAATTTCTTTTAAAACAGAAAGTAACGTTAGTACAAAATTGTTAAAAGTAAAAACAAAAATACCACTATTAAAGAAGTCAGGTATATATAAACTCAAATGTCCAGAATGTAATGCTGTCTATTTGGGTCAGACCCTTAGGAATTTTGAAATACGATACAGTGAGCACTTACGAGCACACAGATTAAAACAACCAGATAAATCCCACTACGCAAAACATCTACTTGACACCAATCATTCATTGACACCTAACACAGAACTAGAAGTGCTGCATATTTGTGAAAAGAAACAAGAACTGGATTTCCTTAAAGAACTGGAAATTAGAAGACATTTAAGAAACCCACAATATGTAGTTGTCAATGAACAGTTAAATCTAGGGAATTCTCCAATAATAAACTGTCTACTTAGGTGATAATTGTAAAGATCAGCAGATATAGTTTTCCTGGTTTTCTATATCATTGCACAGTTATACTGATCTTAATTGGAAAAATAATATCCAGGATATCACCATAGGACTAATAATATCTAAGCTTCAATATTTGTAATATCACATCTTCTTCTTTTTTCTATAAACATATATTAAGCCAATCACAAGTTAGGTTACTTCTTGGTCTAGCCAAAAATAACTACTAAACATCAGGTAGGCATAAAATGAAATGTAACTTCTGTCATTCTGACGATGATATTGATTTATCGAAACAATTGTCAACTTTTTAGAATTTTCAATAACTTGTATTATATTGTGGAATTAACTAGAGACCGTGAGTTTCATTTAAAAACCCTAATATGAGCATATTCCACGAAGTAAGAGACAGTCAATTTCAGTACAGTATTAGTTGGCTATTTCAACTCTATGTTTACCTTTTTTCTTCTTTTTCTTTGTTGGAACTCCTTTTTGTTTTAGGTATCGATAACAATGATTGTACTGTAGGTATTTAATCAATTTTTATCTTTATCGTGAAGGTGGAATTCTTTTCGATTTGTAATAGAATATTTCTAAAGTACATGAACGATTATATCTTTGCACTATCGATTATTTTTAATTCAAATAAGATATTGAATTGCCAATAATGTTGAGTATTTTAATCTAGTCTTATTTGTAATCGAACATTAGTTATAATCTTAGTTATTTTTTAGTTATATTTTTTGCGCAATATTAATTTGATTATTTCATGTTTGCCGCAATATTTTAGTATATTTATGCGTACAGGATAACTCTCACGTGACATGCATATACAGTATGTACCATCTATCTATAATATACCAAAACTGTAGAGGGTGGAGCACAAAAACATCAGAAATATATACGAATAGCTTAGAAGGTAATAAAGATGTGATAATAGTAACAGAATCGTGGCTAAAGGATGGGATATGCAATGGGGAATTAATAGATACCGACACCTACAACGTCTTTAGGGCTCACAGAAATTTTGAACTTACAGGTAAAAATAAAGGAGGGTGAGTGCTTGTGGCAATTAGAAAAAATATAAAATTTTAAATGTAACTCGGCAAGTTTCCATGTGCGATGTGTTAGTTTTGGATATTAAATTTTCAAAAAACAATATTAATACCATTATAGGGGCTTACATACCCCCTAGTGCCACTTTAAATGAATATAGTGATTGTTTTCAACTTTTGCAAACTTGTATAAAAAATATTGATGAAACGTTAATAGTGGGGACTTTAATTTACCTGAGATAAAGGGTTGCAAAAGTTTAGACTCAGAAATGTTAGTGCTAAAACGCTGACACTAAAAGATTTTTTAAATCCTAATTCATTAGAATTGTACAATGATATCCAAAATATTCAAGCAAAGACACTAGATCTAGTTATTGTGTCACAATTAAATAGTACTAATTGCACTGTAGAAAGAGAATAATTTCCTTTGGTACAGGAAGACGCTCTTCACCCCAATTTAATGATTAATATAAATTTGAAACAACGAGAAGAGTTAATTGCAAATAACTTGACCGATACAAATATAATTTTAAAAAGGCTAATTTTAATTTATTATATGAACTAATTCGTGATTTGAAGTGGGAAAATGTAACGAATGAGAATGATGTTCATTTTTATATGAATCTCAATAATATATTCAGTATGGCAGTACCGCTGTATAAAACGCATAAGTATTTTGGAAGTTTCCACCTGGTTTGATGCTGAAATTGTTAATTTGTTTAAAGCAAAAAATATTTACAAGAAAATGAAGCATTGCTCTACGTACTATAATGATGGCAATTAAAGTCGTTGAAGAGGCGTAAACATAAAGAATATTCAAGTAATTTTGAACAGAATATAACAGCGGATATGAATAATTTCTGGAACTATATTGGGCAAAAAAAAGTTAATAGATCGCAAATACATTCATATACTTTAGGTGGCGATACGGTGGCAGATGAAGATGCTGCGGAGAAATTCTCAGAATTTTTTGCTTCTGTTCATTCATCTGAAAGATCTCATTATAGTACAGATTATGTAAATACAAATATATGTCAATTCAATACATATAACTTAAATGAAATAGATTCTGATGATTATGACAAGGCCGTAAAAAGATTAAAACCAATGAAATCAGCTGGTACCGATCATTTATCGCCCTATATTTTAAAGGGTTGCCAAGAATTACTTAAAAAACCTTTGCTGCACATATTTAACTTAATTATTAAACAATCAGAATATCCTATACAATGGAAAGTGGCAAAATACACACCAATTTATAAGACAGGAAACTGAAATGAAATTGAAAATTACAGAGGAATTGCAATTTTATGTGCCCCCTCCAAATTACTAGAATTTATAATTCACTGCAAATTATATAACCACATAGGAAATGTTATCGCAGAGGAACATTATGGGTTCGTAAACGGTAGGTCGATAAATACAAATCTATTAATATATATGGAGCAGGCGAATAAAACTTTAAATGAGAAATTGCAGCTGGATACTGTCTATACAAACTTTAGTAAAGCATTTGATCGGGTGAACCAAGACATTTTACTACGAACATTAGACAATTTTGGAATTTCGGCTAATTTGTTAGAATTACTTAAAAGTTACCTAGAAAATAGAAAGTTTCTGGTGTAGTATAACGGCAATATCTCCACAAAAAAAGATGCGAATTCTGGAGTGCCATAGGGCTCCAATCTTGGACCGTTACTGTTTTTGATTTTTGTAAATAACATTCCGTCAAATGTGAAGTATTCGATTTGTTTACTGTTCGCAGACGACTTTAGAATGTTTAGAAGAATCCACACGGTGAGAGACTGTGTGCTACTCCAGAAGGATATTAATAGTCTATATACGTGGAGTATTAATAATAAATTGTATCTAAACATTAAAAAATGTTATGTCATGTCTATCACGAAAAAAAAGAGCCACTTATTTTTGATTATATCATACACGCAGATACCTTAAGCCGAACTAATGAGGTGCGAGATCTAGGAGTCGTTTATAATAATCAACTATCATTTGCTACACATATAGAAAACACTGTAAATAGCTGCAATAAAATCTTAGGCTTCATTCTGAGACAAAGTTCAACATTCTCTAATTTGGAAACAGTAAAATTACTGGACAATACCTTTGTTTTGCCAAAATTAGATTTTGCATCTGTTATTTGGGAACAACAACCACAAATTTACTTGAATTATTTTGAAAAAATACAGAATAAGTATTTGCACCATCTCTATTTAAAAAAATCTCATCACTAACCGGATTACAACGTCATAAGAAGCGAAATGCTAAGAAAAGAATTTAAAATAAAATCATTGCATGTTAGACGAAACATAACAATGATGAAATTCTTGTTTAAACTAATGACTAACCAAGTCTTATCAAATAATCGACTGTCTCTTATACCTATAAATGTAACACCTATACGCATTCGTTCTTCATTGATGTTCAGAATACAACCATCATCGTCAAATTCCCCATTGTATGCAGTGCTACAACTAGCAAGTAATGTAAACGCAATGCAAGACATAGATTGGACCCTTGCATCTAACGAGTTTATGAGAAAAATAGAGAGATATTTCGGAAGTTTTCATCTCTAACATTCCCAACTCAAGAAAGTTCTTGTGTTCATGCCTTTACCTATACTTTCCTTTACCTTCACTTTTCTTTTCCTTTAGTACAGTTGTATTAGTATAGATTTAAGATGTCTATAATCACCAGTTAATTTTAAAAAACATATTTATATCCATGTAAAAAGGCCACAATGTCTGTTTTGATTTATTGTAAATAAATAAATAAATAAATAAATAAATAAATAAATAAATAAATAAATAAATAAATAAATAAATAAATAAATAAATACATACATACATACATACATACATAAATAAATAAATAAATATTGTCTGTGCTTCCAAATGTAAATGTCGTCGAATCCTGTTTTCACTTTCATCACCATTATTTAAATTTCCGTCGATGCTATACACAATATTTTGGACCGAACTCGATTGTTGAAAGCAATGTATTTTGTTCTATACATTAAATATAAATATCTTAAAAAGTAGGATGGCGCTCCATAATTGTGGGTTAAAAATAATCGTTAGACAGTCGATAATTGTATTTAATAATTATAAAATTATTGAATACATTTTAACGATTATTAGTTGAAATTATGATATTAAATAAATTTATCGGCAACTAAGCATTTTAAATTATAATATTGACTGGAATATGCCGGTATCCTCGTATTCGAGTCAAACGAAAAGCTGACAGCTTCAAGTCTGTCGCCAACTATAAGTTATTTGTAATTTGCTTTCATTTTTTCCAACTAACCTATATTTTCAAACCAACAAACTTGAGAATCGAACAGAATTATTTTACAATAGAAAACTAATAATATCACCGTGACGTATTTTTGAACTATAATAACAGATATCATTGAAAAGAAAATAAAATTTTTGTTTGAGTCTCATCCATATCTGAACTATTCAAGAAGTTAATTTGGAATTACGTTTAAAGTTATCTCATTATTGAATTTTTCAATGCTTGATTGAATTTTTTGGATATAGGTGTCTTGATTCCAGGTTATAGGTTTTTAATGAAATTTACTGTCTCGACCTTTACTTCGTGGAATCTACTCATATTACTGCTTTAAACTAAACTAACTGTTTCTAGATAATACCACATCTGACGATGATAATTAATATCGAAACAATTGTCAGTCAGACATCAAAACTATTTTTCAAAAGCTTTAATTTATTTCTACTTTTTACACGTTTTCACAAATAATGTACTGTCAACCAGTTTAGACGCACCCAGAAAATATGTAGTCAAACGCCTACCGCAACAAAATTTATCAAAATTTGAGACTGAAATCCGAGGTAAACAAACATTACGAAAATATGAAATTATAGAAAATACTCCCGATGGAAACTGTTTATTCAGATGCGTAAGCCAATATTTATTTATTTTTGTCTCATCATTTGGATCTAAGAAAATGCGCTATAGAATATATTTATGAAAACTGGAACAAAATTGAAGATTTTATACCCCCCCTTAATAATTCTCTCAACAAAGATGAGTACTATAACTTAATGTTGAGAAATGATATTTATGGAACTTCTGCAGCATGCTTAGTCCTTTCCGAAATACATACATTAATATTTGAAATATTTCATTTGACTTCCTTTGACAACACACAAGAAATTAAAGGTTTTTCAACTATAATTGCTAAACAAAATAATTATCCTCCTCATGTTTACTGGCAATCCAAGCACAGGCTATTTTCGCTCACTATACTTTAACAAAGATTTTAAGATTTTAATGAAAGTGCGAATTATGATAATGAAAATTGCTGTGAAATTTGTTCTAAGAAATTCTCGTCCTCAAGAGGACTTAAAATCCATACTTCAAAAACACATATTAACTATGTCCAAGATTCCCTATGTTGGTCTTCAGTTAATGAATCCAATATTTGGTTTCCAAACTCATCGCAACCAGACCCTGTAACTTTTAATGAAAAAATCTATTGTGATATTTGTATAAAATCTCATGAAGGAATACGTGGTTTCAAGCAACATAAGAAAATTAAACACAAATTATTGCATTCAGAAAAAGATTTTAATAAAGACAACAATACATTAGAAATTAATCCAAACCATGAAATTTTCAGCTTGGTTACGTATTTTTCAAATCTAAAATGTTCGCTTACAATACTCAAAATTATTTCAAAAGGAATATAATTGCAGAAGAACTTTCGTCATTGCTAGACAAATATGTTACAAGAAATGATTTTCATTCATGGTTTTGTCTCTTTCTCTTTCCGTATCCTGTTTTACCAATGCCACGTAACTCAAAGAAAAATCGTAGTCACTTTAACAACCTTTAATAACCTGAATTTATGGCAAAAAATAAACATCTACATTGGAGCTTTTATCACAATATACACCAAAAAACAACAAGATTGAAGTAAAATGTCAAAACAGAAAAACGAAGCATGAAATTCTCAATCCAAAGGTACGATCAAAAATGTCCGAAGGAGATGTTAAAAATGCTATAAGGATTCTAGCATCAAATGACACACTTGCACAAAGAAATGAAGAAGTACTACAAATTTTAAAATCAAAACATCCAGAACCAGAAAAAGATGAAAATTCTCAAGATGAATATGAGTTTGAATCAGATTGTTTTTTTGGCTGGAAAATCCTGTCAAAGGTAATAATTATGTTAAATTGGGACCACAATAAATGAGTAAGGTATGAAAGGCATCCCCTTTGTAATGATAATCAAAGCTGACTTTGATGAAGATTTTCGCAGTATTATAAGTCTTTCATGTAGAGGCCGCCGAGTTATGGTTGCTTCTATGGAAGGATGTCAGGATGTCTCAAACCTTTATATCAAGAAAAAAATAAAATTTCTTCATTAGCTGAAACATTCAAGAGATATTTGTAAATTATTCTGGGAGTGTAGCAGATTATTGTGGGCTCTTTTTTACAAGTTTGCTAAGTGATGAAAGCACTGAGGATGAAATTGTGCTACCAGATATTAACGACCCTAAAGAAGAAAACTTTTTTTCACAATAATTTTAATCTTTTATTTAATTGGACTTTTGTTTTTAGCTTTTTTGAAACACCATCATGTTAACAAAATATATTTGTGCCCAAAATGGCTATCTACAGTTTATTGTTTAATTTACTTTTTTTTATTGATGCCTCATATTACCTATTCAAAACACGCCTCAGCGTGTTTAAATCGAACTTTCAAACACGCGCGTTTTTTAAAGTCCCTATGGTAACAACAACAATTCGAGAAACGTAAGTATCAATGACAACTTTTTTTATTAGTATATTTTCGTTGTGAACCAATGTCTTATTTGGTTTTTTCTGCAAAATTTATTTATATTTTAATATATACATTGTATCCTTTTACATATAAACAAAGAAACTTTTTGATTATTGATCTGACAGTTGTACCTCGTAACGTCAAATAAAAATGAATACTATTTAGGATGGACTTTCACGAAACTTGGCTGGGCATCGAGGGCGGACTTTTATGAAATGAAACTTGGTTGGGCATCGAGGACGGACTTCCATTTTTTTGTAGTAATAATATAATAATAATATTTAATGATTTCAAAGGGCACTAATAAAAAAATAGCGTAAAGTTTTCGTGGATAACTGGCCTTTCTAACACTTGCTCTATTTCGAGCACTCCGGCTGCGCCGTCGTGCTCGAAAAATCGCACGTGTTTGAAAGACCTCTTTATCCACTTATACTTTGATAAACTATTTTAGAAATTTCTTAACTACTTTTCATTCATTAAGAACCTATGAATTAAAATAAGTGTTTTGGCTAAATGAATTTATTTGATAGAGTGAATTAAATTTTCTTTTGCTTTTTCTGAACAATTAGAATTTTGTAGATAGCTACATATGGAAATAGATCATACATCGATGGATGCTATTTTTTTCTGTTTTATTCTGCTTTAGAAATACATAGGTGATATGGAAAGTTCTGATTTTTCCATACCGAAAAAAAAGAAGGAAAAATTTGAAAATAATCACGGCTAAGGTTGGAAGATATAAACATAAAATTCGTTGATTACAGCAGATCCTTCTGTCTGAACACTCTGAAATCTTTGCTGGAGTCCTTCAAGGAAAAGGCTTTTATCTCGGATGGATCAGAATCAACCATAGTAGTAAGAATTGTTATTGAATTAATCTTATCCACAAGACAAGGACAACTAATGAAAAGTTTGTGCGATTTCAAAAATTTTTGTCTTTGTTATTAGAAAAGATTAATCTTACTAATAAATGCGTACATGGCATTATGTCAAAAGTGTGAGTGAATTTCATTTGATGTTCATATGTAGATAATATAGATTTAAACTGGGTTGGGAGGGGGATGGGTTTGGTCAGGGTGGTAATAATGCCCAAGGATTATCCTGGGGTCAACTTGAAAGCAGAGCAGCTCTCCACCCTGGAAGACACTTTGGTGGAAGAGCTGTGCCAGAGCAAGGAGAAGGGGATCCACTTTTCAGTTATCCATTTCCGTTGTGGAATGATACTGGTGGACTGTAGGTCGTAAGAATCGGCAGACTGACTCATGAGGTCAGCGCCGAAATCAAACTCTTGGGAAGGACCGAAATTGGTGGCTCGAAGTGGAGACGACATCCCAAAGCCGGTAACCATAACGGCGTCCTTCCCAAGAAGCCACGACATGAAACTGGAGAAGATCCTCCAACTTTTCGAGGTTCAGAATTCCAACCTCACTACTGGGGCTTGGAAGATTCTGAACTCTAAAAAAGAGGGACAGGGAACTATCCTCACGATTGGGATCGAACACCAATCTAGGAAGGCTCTGAAGGCAGGAGGTTACGCGCCAAACTTCCGTTTTGGGCGTATCCCTGTCTCGGGGCTGGGAGAAAAAGAGAACCCTGTAGAGGATCCAAAGGACATGAAGTTACCCTCCACATCCGGAACCTCTGGAAAAAGCGAAAGCATGACCTTGGGCAGCCCGAGATCTCCTCCAGCTCTGCTGGGGCGACTAGTGATGCGGAGATTGCCTCTGCATACCGGAAAACTGGGCGGAGCAGCCTGGGGGTGGAAGGTCTGACTCGAGATCAAGAAACCTGCTCGAACTCCGAGGAAAATATTGTCATGGTGGTCGAGTAGAGTCAGGGAGAGATAAAAGAGGGGGATGAATAAAGGCTGAGTAACTCGGCCTCTCTCATCCATAATAATTCACCTTCACGTTGACGAACGTTGCTCAGATTAACCTGCATTACGCGAAGGGAGCTTCAGTCGTGATTGCAAGGTGGTTCACTAAGCTGCAACTGGATATGGTACTAAGCCAAGAACCATGGATCAACAAAGAAGGCCAAATCAAAGGTTTGGCATACAAGGATTCTAAATTGATTTATGATCAAAGGCAAGTATCTTCGCGTACCTGTGTAATCATAAGAAATAACATAATATATATATTTGTTTCAGAATACGTGTCATCTGCCTACTTCGCTGGAGACGGGCCGATTACACCGAAACAGTACAAAAGCTAGTGAGACACTGCAATACCAGACGGCTGTCAATTATAATTGGTTGTGATGCCAACGCACACAATACCATGTGGGGAAGCACTAACAACAACATCAAAGGTGAGTGTTTATTAGAATATCTCTTAGCAAATAACCTTGAGACCTTAAACGTGCTACGTGCCACGAGAGCAAGAGAAGAGGTCCTGGACGTAACAATTCTTAACGTTGCTGCTAAGAAAAATGTAAAAAATTGGACGGTGATGAGCGAGCCATCACTTTGCGACCATAGGATCATCGAATTTAAGATAGAGAGAGATACCACCTCGATCCCTACAATCCGAAATCCTAGAAATACTGATTGGTCTCTCTACAAGACCAATCTGAAGGACAATTTAGAACACGTCGAAGTGAATGGGCTAAATCACCTGCACTAGGAACTGGAACAAAGAGTCGAATAGATCAGTGAGGCAATAATGGAAGCTTTTCATTCCAGTTGCCCCCTGTCAAAAGCTCGTTCAGAAAATGATTCTCCTTGGTGGAATAAGAAACTGTCAAATTTCAGAAATGAGGTCCGTCGGCTCTTTAATAGAGCCAAATGTGACGGTAATTGGCAAGGGTACACTCAGTACAATAAAGGCCTAATTTTCAAGCCTTTTGTGAAAAGATCACTTCCACTCACACAGCGGCCAGACTACAAAAGGTCATGGCAATTGGGGGAACTAACCCCACAATGTTGCTTGAAAAGCCTGACGGATCATACACGGAAGGTGAACAGGAATGATCGATTCTTCTTAGAACCCACTTTCCAGGTAATCAACTAACAACAAACACTGAAATAGCAATGAATTACACCAAAAAATCCCGCAAGGAAGATTGAGACATTGCTATGAAAATATTCACCAGACAACGGTTGGAATGGAAGTACCTTTCTACCATATAAACCACCAGGAGTGGATGGAATAATTCCAGCACTTCTGCAGCAAGAGATTGAGGAGATTCTTTCTCACCTGCTGAAGATTACAAGAAGGAGTCTAGCAGTGGGTCTAATACCTAGAAAACAGAGAAGGGTGAGGGTAACATTCATACCAAAAATAGGGAAAAAAGATGAGTCTGATCCTCGATCTTCTAGACCTATCTGCCTAACATCGTTTATACTCAAAACGATGGAGAAAGTAGTGGATAGCTACATAAGAACAGAGAACCTGGAGAATATACTACTTTATAAATATCAGCATGCCTACAGAGCGGGTCGATCAACTGAGACGGCTCTGTATCAGCTAACCGAAGTCATCCAGAGAGCTCTGAATAACAAAGAAATCGCAATATGCGCATTCCTGGATATATCTGAACGCCTTTGGCAACACAACTCATACGTCTGTCAAAGAAGCACTAAAAAGGCGAGGAGTAAATGAAGCATTGTAAAATGGATGTATGAGTTGTTGACGTCGAGGATAGCTGAGCCACAGGTGGAGAATCAATGTATCTACAGTTGAAATAAAAAATCCAATTTTTCCTTTCAAGCCTGGCTCTTCAGGGGGTCTAGACTCGCTCAGACCGCAGCATTTAAAAGATCTTGTGGGTAATGGTCTAAGTATTTTCTCTTCAAAATTATTAGTATCTCTTTCAGCTTAGATTACTCATATTCTATCTGGCTCTGTGCCTAATGAAATTCGTCCTATCTTCTATGGAGCAAATGTATGTAACTTCAATAAACATGATGGTGGAATTCGCCCCATTGCTGTGGGTCTGTGCCTACGCCGCCTAACTGCCAAAATACTTTTCAAAATAATTTCCGATTCACTAGGCAATATGTTTCGTTCCCACCACCTAGGTTTTGGTACAAAATGCGGGGCAGAGGCAGCTGCCCACTCAATGAGACGTTTTCTTAATTTTTCTCATATAAACGATAAAACCATTTTAAATATCGATTATAAAAATGCGCTTATTATGGTTAATAGAAGTATAATATTATCAAGTATTAAAGAATACATCCTGGAATATTTTACTTACATATCATAATGCTATAGATATAAATCAACACTTTCTTACGGTAACCAAGAAACTTTGTCACAAACAGGAGTTCAGCAAGGGGATCCTCTTGGGCCTCCCCTTTTCTGTATAGCCATTCAACCGAAAGTAAAGCTTATGAAATCCGAAATAAATTTATGGTACCTTGGTGATGGACTAATTGCGGGAGATCCAAATATCGTTTTAGAGGATTTTAAAAAGATTGTAAACTACAATAAAAAAATCGATTTAGACATAAATTTTCAAAAATGTGAACAATAATTTCAGAAAATCCATCACAAATTATATCCAAAATTTTAAATTTTGCTCCAGAACTCTCACAAACTCTTTTGGATTTTAATTATCTACGTTGTCCATTTTTTTACAAACAAATTATATCAGAAATGGATAAAACAATTAATTGTATCATAATATTATCAGTAAATCTTAAGTTTTTAGACTCACATATACTTACTATTTACTTAAACAAGTTTCTCACACATTGCGATGTGTCCCTTGCTGGAAATACCCTGATAGTCCAGTCATTATATACATTTGTAGATGCAAATAAACCGAGAAAGCCAAATTTTGGATATTACGTGGCGGGGGGCTAGAAAAGCTCAAGTTCAAATTGTCGACCAAAATAACCTTGTGGGTTTTCAGCCATCTTGAAAAAGGGGTTAAATCAGTTTTTTTATTATAAATCGGTTCCCAGTTGAGATACGAGAACTTTTATACAATACTTTTTTGTTGCTCTTTGTACGATCTACAATTAAGGTCTTGTACATTTTTCACGTATCGATCATCGTTATCCAGATATCGATCAAAAAACCATAAATTTGGGGAGTTAAATTTGTTTTTCGCTATTTACTTTTTTCTAGTGGAAAATATCGGAAAATGTCCAGTATAATTGTAGAGCGTGTTCAGACCTACAAATTCGATTTTTTATTTTAGAGAAAAATTACGACCTCTAGCGCGCCGCAAAGTCAGTAAGACTGTGCCCGGTTTTGATTTAGCCGCTCGCACGGTTGAATCCACACGTCAAAATGGATCAATGGTTGTTCCAGGAATTATTGCAATACAAAATAAATTAATAAACCACCCAAATTATAATCAAACACATGAAATTTATTGATCAAACAATTTTTATGCAGCAGCAAAAAATAATAATTACAGGTGGTCACATATTTTTCATCGTTTTGATAGTCCTGGCTGTAGAAGATCTTCCTCGGTAGACTCTTCGAGTCGTGAACACTCTTTAATCGCAGAAAATGATGATGTGACGGTCTATGGTATTGTTGGTAAAATTTCGCTCGGAAGTTCACGAAGAGCTTCGACATCGGCAACAGTTATAGTCTGTAAGCCTGCCGATTTATGTTTATTGTAAGAGAGTACAGGAACCATGCCCAATTGTGCAACTTCTGAAGCTGATTTTATTTCGACAATACGCGCAATTTTTTTCTCACGCTGGATAGCTGTGTAGGCAGTCACGCAATGTATTCCTCCCATGTTTATGTTAAAATCCGCATTGTCAAATACAAATTAACTGAATGAATTTTCCAGAATTTCACTTTCAGCTCGATGAATGCATGAATTCTCGACAATTGTTATTTCTCTGTACGGTGCACTGAATCCCATTGCTGATAATATGTTGATGAGACTCTTTGAACCGAATTTTTTGTAAAGGAAAGTCCCGACACCTAACTGCAGCGGAGAGAAAAACGAACGAGGACGTACGGCTGTTATTATGGAGTGAGCAATCGCTGTACATTTTTTTTCCATTGCTCCAATGCACCACGTTTATCTTTTGTTATCATTGTAGCAAGAAAAACTTGCAAAGATTCAGGAACAGCGGCGTCGACATCTTTCACGAATTCATCCGATGGGGGGTAATTGTTTTTATCGTAAACGACACCTCTAATGTCCTCACGGATTATCGCAGCAGCTTCGCGAATAACTCTTAATCTTTCTCCGTGATAGTCCTTTTTTTTTCTCCGTACCATTTCTCCGAGAGTATTTTGAAACCGGTATTTCGAAAGAACACCACGCAATCACGTCCTCGTTTTTCGATTATGAGAATGTCGTCTCCATACTTCTCTTGCAAATGTTTTTTAACCGTTCTGATGTCAGGGACAAAATCTCCATTTATTTGGTTCATCAACTCGCTAATAGAAAATTGACATTCGTCGGAATTCTCTTTCAGAAAGGAGTAAATTGCCTCCATTGCCTCGTCTACATTGTTCCCCGTTGGTTGGTTTTTTTTATTCCCCTCCTCAGGTAGTGCATGATATACATTAGAAATACATGTTCAATGGTATCGAGCTCCTACTGCGACGAGATCAGGTATACCTTGAATACGCTCGATGATTGAAGTGGCAAATTCATAGTAACGTACAGACAGGTATCCCATAACTATTTCATTCATTGATATTTCTACCACGGAATGATTTGTTTTCCATCTATGCACTGGCAATCTTGATTTGTCGCAAAATATTTCTTCACGAAATGAACATCGATTTTCAAAATCAAAAGTGGGAATGACGTGCAGTTGTTCTTCGGGTTCTGGTTCTTGCGATGGAGACTCGCTTCGTCGAGAAGCAATTGACGCTAGCCGTTGGTTTCCATATCTTTTGTAGCACGAACTATGAACACTCACTGAATCAATATTTTGTAACATCTGTTGATGCTCCACACGTCCTCTTTTCACGCTCGCCGCTAAGAGAGTCTGAACAGCTCTCTTTTTAGCCACATAAACATCGTCAATGAGAGGTTTTTTGCAAATGAAACAATCACCCATTTTCACACAAATTTCCAAACACGTACGCTCGCTTCAAAAGACTCGAGACAACTGACTGGAATGCTCCGAAAAGAAGCAGATGTTCCGGCACGAACACAAGAAAAGGGTCTTTTATATCTGACCCATGTCCAAACTCTAACGGTCGCTGTATAGGCGCGCTCTATGGCGAGACGCACATTGCAGCGTTGGGCGCGCTGGGACCGACTTTGTGGCTCCATAGAGGTCGCAATTCTTGTCGAAAATAAAAAATTTGTAGGTCTGAACACGCTCTACAAGATTCATACTGGACATTTTTTGATATCTTTCACGAGAAAAAAGGAAATAGCGAAAAACAAATTTTTCACCCCAAATTTATAGTTTTTTTGATCGATATATCGATAACGATGATCGATACATGAAAAATGTATAGAACTTTAATTGTAGATCATACAAAGAGCAACAAAAAAAAGTATTGCATAAAAGTTTTCGTATCTCAACGGGGAACCGAGTTATGATAAAAAAAATGAATTTAGCCCTTTTTTGTAGATGGCGGAAAATCCACAAGATTTTGGTCGACAATTTGAACTTGAGCTTTTCTAGCCCCCCCGCCACGTAATATCCAAAATTTGGCTTTCTCGGTTCATTTGCATTTATAACCCGATTTTTCCGACGTAGTGACTGGACTATGAAACTATTGAAAAATATGACAGCATATTAAAAAACACTACTCAAGAAATTAGTAATTGTAACATTAATTTGAGAGCTTGGTTACGGGGTACCTTACCAGTTAAATTGGGTGGTTTGGGAATGAGGGATTTATGTACACTATCAGTGTCAGCTTTTTTGGGTTCGGTGAATGATGTAACGTCACTAGCTAATATTATTCTTTCCGATTATATTTCAACTTTAACTGATTCCGATTTCAGTAAATGTTCATCAAAATGGCTTAATCTTTGTAATTTATCAGAAAATACATTCGAAAATTTTTGTTCTCTCAAACAACATAATTTAGATTTAGCAAAATTTATATACAAAGTTCGTTACGTAGTGACTCACTAACCCACAGAGCACGTTTTCTAGCTCTTCAAGCGCCTGAGAGTAATTCTTGAATAAGTGCCGTAGGTAACCTTTTAAATAACAACACTTTTAGAATACCCATTGCTCTAAGACTTGGTCTTCCTGTGTTATGGAGCACACCTGTGTTTACGGCGAAAAAGCAGATGCTTACGGCTCACATGGGCTAAGCAGGAAAAAAACGCAGGTCGTCTTTCGAGACATAGGGAGATTAATGATATCATTAAGCGAGTTCTAATTTCAGCCGCTCGGTGTTTCTCGGAGCGATGGAAAGCGAGTGTATAAAATGAGACTTGTCCCATGGAAAATGGGCAGAGAGTTGCTCTGGGACGCCACATGCAGTCACTTTTTAGCTCCTTCATACAAAGAAAAAACATCACAAAATGCAGGAGGGGCCACATATTCAGGAGAGCATAAAAAATAACAAATACAAAAAAGACAGATACTTTTTTGTTCCATTTGCTGTGGAAACTTTCGGCCCGTGGGGTGATGAAGCAAAGAGCAAGTTGCAATATAACGTGGAAATGCTGCGTTTGTGCTTGGAACGCTCCCGGAAGAGTTAGGTTTGGAAGAATATTTTTTAATATGCAGAATAAGTTTTTTTTAAATAGGTTGAGTGTGTGCGAGTCCGCATTTGTTGAGTGGTTGTAATTTTTTTTAGTTTTATGTTTTTTTAAAATATGTTATTCATTGTAAATTTTATATTTTGATTCAATTGTCAATTTCATTGTCAATTTCTTAGAATTTTCAACATTTTTTCAATTTATTGTGGAATTATCTAGAAACAGTTAGTTTTATTTTTAACAGTAATTACAGGTTTTTCATTTTTAATATTAATTCTAAAACTCTTTTTAACCAAAAATAGTCAGGCATTTGATTAAGAGTGACTTTGTATATTTGAAATATTTTTATTAAAATTGGATGATCTATGACCAAAATATAACTAAAACCTCAACTGAAATTGTTTTTACCTCTTCACATAATAAGCCATGCATGGTATATTGGTCAGAATATGAATATTGATCTAGTTTATAACGTTATAAAGTTATTGCTGGGATGTAATCAAGAATCTATCGTCTTCTTTACTTTATGTACGTACAACAATACTTTTAGTTCGTACAATAAAATGTCTAATAGATGGGATAATTAAAAATAAAAGACATCATTTATGTTTAGATGCAATACAGAAAAACTAAAATTTTTTAACTAACAAATCCCCAACGATTGACAAAATAAATGAGAACGTAGCAAAGATCTTTCTGAAGTTCGGATAAAGGGAGTGGTCAGGGTTTTCAGGAGAATTTATGTCTTGTTATTTACACCTTCTTGAAGTATCAGATTTTTTCGCGTATGTTTTCTGTTATCCTACGCCTTGGTATTTTATTTTCGATTTATTGCTTGTACATGAGTGGTGTCAAGAGCAGATGTTTATTTAATTCGGTCCTTGAAAAATATTTTATAACTATTTGGTTCATTTTAGTACATTATTACCAAACTGACATAATAAACAATTCGTTCAAAGTTACTATACACTATACTTCTAACTGATCAGATCAGTGGTCGCCAACCTCTCAATGTATATCTGGATTTATAGGACCCGCTGTACTCGCTCTAGTCAACTCCAAATCAATAGGGTACATCTTTGAGACACCTTGAACAATATTCAATCGTAAAATTGATCAATCGTATACTCTCAGGAGGCTGTATCGTGCTAAAAAACTAAAAATTCTCCTAAAATGACAAAAATTTGATACTTCAAGTACCATAGCACCCGTTGTACTAGTTTCAGTGAGCTGAATATCAATAGGGTTCATCTTTGAGACGCTCTGAATAATACCCAATCATTAAATTGGTCACTTGTATATACTCCGGAGGCTGTATCGTGCTAACAAACTCAAACTTCTCCAAAAATGACAAAAATATCGTACTCAAAGTACTGTAGCACCTGTTGTATTAGCTCTGGTGAGCTGAAAATCCATAGGGTTCATCTGTGAGATGTCCTGAATAAAATTCAATTATAAAATTTGCGATTTGTTTAACTCCGGAGGTTGTACTGTGCTAATAAACTGAAATTTCTCAAAAAATGACAAAATGTCGTACTTCAAGTACCATAGCACCCGTTGTACTGGCTCTGGTGAGCTGAAAATCAATAGGGTTCATCTGTGACATGCCCTTAACAGTATTCAATCATAAAATTGGTGACTTATTGCACTCCGGAGGCTGTATTGTCCTAACAAGACATGTAAAAAAAAGTGGCCGACGACAACGACGACGACGACATACACACAGGATTTTTTTTCTAAAAACCGTTTTTTCGTGTTGTTGTTGATGGAAAACGTAAAAAAAACTCAAAAAAAATTTCAAAATTACAACTTTTTTTGTATTGTAAACCAATACTTTCCTCGCGTATAGATAGGCTGGGCGGAAAAGTAAAATCATGAGGATCAGTTTTGTAGATAATTTTGAGATCTACAAATTTGGTCTGAGGTATTTTTGTGAGAAAACTTAGCGTTTTCGATAAAAATCCAAAAAACCTGAAATTTTGACCGAATAACTTTCTAAGCTCACATGGGACTGATGGGGACTTTTAAATTTTTATTTTTTTAGGGTAAACCCAAGGTCTCCACCACAATTTGGCTCTGTCAGATTTTTTGTTATTTCAATTGTCTAAATTGACCGGACTAAGTACGCTAACGAACCGAAGCCACAACGACTTTTTGGAGTCTTTGTGCTTTGCGCAACTGAAATCGAAAACAGTTTCACAAAATAACCCTTAAAGCATCGTTTTTGGTAACTTTTTATACATTTGTATGCACTGTTTAACTTATGGCTGACAGATTGACATCTACAGCTGATATTTCCTGTATAATTTTTCACATTGTTCTCTACACATCACTTTACCAACCGTTCGTATTCCTTCTCATGTTTTTGTTTAGATTTTTCAGGTAAATCGTTAACGGCATTATCAGCAATATTGCGAAGTTCTGGAGGAAAGGATGATAATTTGCTGTTTAATTCCAAATTCATGAAGTCCGATCTATGTATTAGTAATTTATTAAACATTTAAATTTAAAATTTGTATCAACTGTCACTCGTATATGTGAGGGTTACCAACATTAACCTTTCGGAGTAAATGTGCGGACTGTGAGTCCGCATGCGCCGAAACTGTTCGATATCTCGTGAAATAAATCGACGTTTGCGTTATGTCGCTCGGTAGCTTCTATTTTGATGGTACCCTTTTCTGTGTGTGTTTAGCCAAGGTGAAGTGAATATCGTGTTGGAATAATAGCCAGTTGCGGAATGTGGGTTCTCACGTTATACTTTTTAAGATTTTATGATGAAATTCCAATTTCAAATTACTCTGAGGCTGAAATTGAAATGGATGACGATGACGATAGTTTGTTGGATGATGGTCAAGTGGAAATAGAGGACCATGATTCAAATATTCAGGATAATGTAAAAGAGGTTGAAAATGTACCACAAGTTTTTCATCGGGTGCCTTTCTAGGTAGGGATAAAAAAACTAAATGGAGAAAACAAGGCGTTGGCCAATGGTTTGTTTTATTCTGCACTGAACATTACCGCAATAAATTCATACATTATAGATAAATTTCTATTAGATACCTCAAATAAAATGCCAAGAAGGCACTACTGGACGATCGTATCCTATGAAGATTTCTAAACGAACGCATACTAAAATCTATTAGGTTGAGAATAAAAGAGATTTGGCATATTGAAACCGAAAATATACCGCCAGCGAATCTAATCGATCGTCAACGAGGTCGTTGCTTTTACTGTTCTCCACAGAAAGCTAGACCAATGAGATTTAACTGTCAAATGCCAAAAATTATTATGTTTGGAGCATGCAAAATATATTTGCCACCAATGTCTACAAGGTATTTCTTCCGACGAAGGGGGCGAAGATTAGATTAAAAATTAGCCATTATTGCTTTTCCAAAAAATTAAACTAAGTTACTAATTTGTTTGTTTTTAAAGTTTTTTGCTAGTTTTAGGATATTTTTTTATATATAGATTATTTCACAATGAGCGACGTGTTTTGTATTTTTTATGTGTATTTCTTAAAACTTAATAGTAAATCTTCAAATAAAGACTAGTGAACTCAAAAACGTACTTTTGAGTTAATTTTTAACTTTATCGCCCTAAAAAAACATATTATAGCAATTGTGATGATTTACATGGTTTTTAGCTCAATGCCAATGTGCGCACTCTTAGTCACACTATTATTCAAAATTATTGAGAAACTTTGTTCACTCTATTTGTGCAAATATTGCAATTTGTATTATGGATATACTCTTAATTGAATCTACATATTTTTTTGTATGTGGGATAAATAAATTGAGTTATATTACTTTATCTATACATGTATCTTAATTATCCAGAATTATAATTAAACTAAATCAAAATAACCTAAAATCATCCAGAATTGGAACTAAACTAGAAATAAACAATACTATTAGTGAATTATTTTAAAATTATTATCGATTTACCAGATTGAAATATTCTTTAGTAATCCATTTTTGGGTAGTTTTATTTTTATATTTATATTCAGAACAGAATCAACAATTCACTGAATACGCATTTTATTTCAAATATTTGAGTTCCGCTATCTTTTCACCGTCACCATCATAATATGTACTTTGTCATCTTGTTTTTATAACAGCACCAAAGCAATTGCCTCTGCCCCTGACAACATATTCTCAATATATTCTAGGTATGGGAAACAGGCATCGAAATGTTTAATCGAAAACCTCGAAAAGGAATAGCTTACTTTCAAGAACAAGGACTTCTAGGATCAACTCACCAGGATATAGCGAAATTTTTACCACAAAGTCACGTTAACTCTGGAAGGTTAATAAATAAGCACAAAAATGCCTAATTACAATCACAAAAATCCCTAATTACAATTTTCTTTTTATTATAAACATTTTGGCTTGTTCATTATAAAAAATAGTATGTTAAGTTCATATCGCAATGACTGTTTCGAGGACTCGTGCTTTGGAACGGCATTCGTACTACAAAATGAGTCGTTGTGATACTAGTTTTACAATATACTATTTTAACTTTTCATGGAAAAAGTGTGCTTTTATTTTATTCTATAAATATCTTCGCTTAGACATTCCACCAAAGAAATTTTGCTGTAAATATCATTGATAAAGGGTGACAAATACTTTACCAGTTAACTTTTGTCCCAAGCGTAAAAAACATGTTACGCCTTGAAGGAAATAAAACTCAGTATCAGTATCATTCTAAAGATTTTGGTACGAGGAATTCCTTCGACAAAATAGTTTTGAAACTGGGATAACGGGATTAACTAGATTTATGCTTCGAACTTTTACTCTAGTTTACTGCCGCATGTTAAAAAATTAAAACGAATACGAAAAATCAAAAATACATCACAATTATTAGGAAGTCTCAAAAAGCGAAGCTCGTCTAATCGATAACTAACATAATTTTTTTATTCTGAATAAACTTCAAATTAATGTTTTTAATATTGGCATAAGGTTTATACCAATCTATTTTGTCCATCAAGAAAACAAAGTTTTTAAGGAACAACTAATATTTATAAAGGGTAGTGAAAAGTTATTTTGGAACGAATAAACGTATTGTAATGGTTTTTTTATTTATTTAAAAGTTTTTATTACGTCGGGTGGGATAAATTTATACACACAGTAGGTCTGCTCACTTAATTTATTTATTCACGAAACTACTCACAAATTTATATTGAATTCACAGTATATTCACTTACACCAATTTATATAAACACTTCACTACTGTTAATTTACTTAGACTATTTACTTGTTCACTATTTATCTCACGAGATCAAATTATAAACTAACTCCGTTGGTAGGTAGCCTCTCTCTTATATATCAAGTGCATTTTTTTCTGGATCCTTCTAGATTGCGGCTCACAAAAACCACGGACCTTACTGGAAAAGTCTAGATAAGAATAGCCACAAAAAAATAATGGTAAACATTTCGAAGAAATCCCTGCGCATTCGCCTTTCATACAAAGCTTAGACATAGTCGGATTCAGGGACTACATCAGTGTGCTGTTTCGTAACATTAGCCCCTCCTTAAGAGGAAGTTCATCCTGGAACTTCTGTGTAGCCGGGACAGGATGTTTAAACTGCACTTTCCGGTCGTATGGAAATAACAGGGCACCGATAACGAGGGGTATGGCTGCAAATTATTATGTGGACACCGGTATCTTGGAAGATCACCTCTATCATGTTCCTGATGACTTGTCAATCCAATTGGTTGCTTTCTATCCTGGGCATTGCTAGTTTCTCCTCGTGGGACTCCATTACATGATCTCGAGGGCTTCATAGAGCTTCTCATACATCCCAGTAGGTGGATAGATCTGGAAATTCGTTTCTAGTTACCGCGAATTGTATTTGAGTCTCAGTGTCCTGCCAGGGGCTGGCATCTGATCTTCAAGCTTATCTAATTGCCCAAACTTCTTTCTAAAGACGGTTGCCAACCCTCGTGCGTGTTTGTTACTGGCGGATATGTTATGTGCCAGTGTGTACTCTTCCGGAAGCGTGAACAAATCTTGACTTTGTTCTGTAGTGACCCCATATTTGACTTTCCCGATCCCTACGCACGCGCCCACAAATACTTCAAAGGCTGGGTTAGACTCTTGTTGTAGATGGTTTACCCCTTCCTCTTTGTCATGGTCTCCTTCGAATTGCGCTAGTCAGTTTTGGTCGACTACTCTCGGTTTTCCATTGGGGATCTTGCTTATACGATAGATGATGTCATTGATCCTCCCTTCTTGATTAAGTATGGACCTGTCCATGATTTCTGTAATTTTTGAGAAAATCCTTTACTCCTTGTCGGGTCGTGTAACCGTACTTTGTCCCCTTCTTTAAAACTGCCTTCTGTGGCCTGCGTATCATACCGTTTTTTCATTCTGTCACTGGCAACTTGAAAATTCATTCGAACCAATTCGTGCACATCCTCCATCCTTCTTCTCAATTGGATCACGTAATCTTCTCTTGCTAGATCTTCACCGGGCCGACAGCCAAACTTCAGGTCACAAGGAAGTCTCATTTCACGTATAAATAGAATTTTCGTAGGTGTTTCACCCGTGGACTCATTTATGACCGATCGATAAATCAACACAAATAGGAATATACTGGTACCAATCTCTGTGGTGGCTGGAAACTGCTTTGGACAGGTATTTTTCAATGGTCCTGTTCATTCTCTCAACCACTGCATCTGATTGTGGGTGCAACGCTGTTGTCCTGGCCTTCTTCATTCCTAGCTTGTCACCAATTTCCTGGAATACCTGTCTCTCGAAATTTCTTCCTTAATGGCTGTGGGCTTCCAAGAGCACTCCATATCGGCTAATACATTATTTCACCAATACATTCGCAACAGTTGTGGCCTATGATTCGGGATCGCGTAAATTTCACCTCATTTTGTGAAGTAATCCATTACACCCAGGATGTATTTACCACCATTTTCTGTCGTCGGAAATGGTCCAGCGATGTCTAAAGCAATCCTTTCGACGAAAGGGCTTCCAACATTATATTGTTTCATGGGTGCCTTTCCTTTGCGACGTGGCACATTCCTCGTAGCACAAGTCTTACATTTCATACACCAGTTCTTCACATCGCCGGAGCTGTTCATCCAATGAAACCTTTTATGGAGTCGCTGAACGGTTTTCTTTACTCCCAGATGACCTCCTGATGAACTGTCGTGTAACTTTCTCAGTACCTCTGCTACCCTTGTTCTCGGGATAACTATATGTCTTCTCTTCTCAGAACCATAATCGTTCTCAAGGATTCTTTTCAACAGACCTTCTTCCAGGACAAAGAAGTCCGATATTCCTTGGGCGTGGGTGAAAATATTGACACTTCTTGCCAGGTAGGTTGCCGATATCCTTCCTTCCATTGCCGAATTATCTTTAGGTGAGGATTATTCTCCGGATCTTCTCTAATCCTAGTGAGTGACCGTTCTTCATTGACTACTGTAGTTCTTGAAACGGCAGCTTCCCTATATTCCGCCTTGTTGCAGTGCGAACAGTCTATTGGGCACGGCCGTCTGGACAGGGAGTCGGCATTTCGCTGACTGACACCAGCTCGATGTTGAAACCGTATTCTTGAAATCGTTCAATTCATTTGTTCCTCAGGATCCTTGAACTGCATTAACCACTTGAGTGCTGCCTGATCAGTCGGGATTGAGAACTTCCTTCCAGAGAGATACTGGTAAAACTGTTCCCCGGACTTAACTACCGCCAAAAGTTCTCTTCTTGTGACGCAGTTGTTTCGTTCTGGTTTGGAGAGGATTTTACTGAAATATCCCAGCACTCTTTCTTGACCTCCTTGGATCTGTGAGAGCATTCCTTCAATTCCTACGTTGCTTGTATCTATGTCAAGAATAGTCTCCCTATGGTGATGGATATCCTAATATCGGCGCCGTGATGAAATGCCTCTTCAAGGTTTCAAAATCGTTTTGACAGTCTTCGTCCCATTGGAAAGCTCTTGTTTCTTCTGTGAGTCGAGTTAGGGGCTTGGCAATATCTCCAAACTTCCTGATAAATCTTCTATAATATATGCAAAGTCCAAGGAAGCTTCTAATTTAATGTTTGTCCGTTGGTTGCGGTCATTGCTGAACGGAAGCAATTTTCTCTGGATCTACCACCACTCCTTCATTGCTCACTATATAACCTAGATAGTTGAGTCGGTTCTGGAATAGCTAACCTTTCTTCGGATTTAACATCTTCCAAATTCTTCAGGTGTTCGTAAAATGTCTTCCCCAGTACTACGATGTCGTCCATATAGACCAGGCGTGTCTTCCAAGCCAACCCTCTCGAGACATTTTCCGTGATTCTTTCAAATGTCGTGGGTACATTACAAAGCTCGAATGGCATAACGTTGAATTGCTATAATCCAGATCCGGTGGTAAAAGCAGTCTTCTCTTTGTCTTCTGGGTCCATTTCTACTTGTCAATATCCAGACTTTAGGTCCAAGATAGAAAACGGTTTGCTGTCGGCCAAAGTATCCAACATATCGTCGATTCGAGGCAGAGGATAGCTGTTTTTCTTCGTCACGTTGTTTAGCTGGCGATAATCCCCGCAGAATCTCGTACTTCCATCCTTTTTCTTGACGAGCACTACTGGAGACATCCATGGCCTAGTAGATGGTTCTATTACTTTTTCTTCTGTCATCTTTCGAATTATTCTTTCTGCTTCCTCTCTCTTCGCTCGTGGTAGTCTTCGAGCTGATTGCCTAATTGGCTTGGCATTACCAGTATCGATTTTGTGTTTGACGGCTGATGTTCTACCATTCTTCCCTTCTTTTGGTACAAATTGGTCTCGATACTTCAAGAGAAATCCTCTCATTTTCCTTTTCTCAGCTTGATTTAAGGATTGATCAACTACTGATAACATTTGTTCCAATCTGGTATTGGAATTGTCAGTTGCCGTTGTTTGGCGATGGTAATTTATACCAACCATATGCACAAAATAAAATAACTTAGTAAGCTACTAGTACTAATGTACATTACATACTTGTTGAGGAAACGGGTGCCTTGCTTGAGACTAGGATAGCTTCAACAATTGCGTTGCGAAGCAGTCATTTTGTGATTCAATAAAAACCCAACAACTCACCAGTTTCTGCCCGTTGTGCCTCGGCTTCCGAAACTACAATTTCTGTAGTTTCCTGTGTCACAGGATTGTACAGTCTTAATAAAGCCATTTGAATAATAGAGAATATACTGTGAAAATATTCAACTAAAAAACTATAAAAAACAACTGTCATATCAAACACTGTTCGAGTCACAACACGTTGCTCAACTGTTCATGGAGCTTTGTCGTGCAAAATACCGCTAAATGCTGCTAACGCTATCTGCTGCTCTACCTCGTTGTAATTTGCATTCGTTCGCGTTTCATTGCGTTAGTGATGACGTAGACGGCGAAAAACAATGACGTCACACATGCGTTTTATAGTGCCAATTGGCACAAATAGCGTGCTCCCCGAACACACCCTAAGTATCAACGTTAAAAAGAAAAGAAGGGGAAGGGGACTTTTGAGAAGCACTGTATAGGAGTTGTATTTACAAACAGTTCTATCTCACGTATGAACTAATAAAATTGCCAAAAGCGGCGCCACTAGTCTTTACGCAGATTCTCTATATAGCAAATCCAACGATTTGATGAATACATTTTTATTCGTTTCAAATCTGATTGTCAGACTTTTTAGATTCTTTGTACCGACATGATTTTGTTAATTTTGAACGATTATTTATTTTAAGTAGTATTGAAACCGTATATTTAATTGCCTCTGATTTACATATTCAAATTACTCATATGTTTATACAACGTTTGCAAATAGTGAGTAGTTTATGTTAGCATACAATTTGACGCCAACAAATTTGGATTTGTCACTTGGAAATGCTAATTAAACCTGAAAATATAAAAATAACCAGTTTACTTACCTGATGTTGCCTTTATTTGTGCTATATTTAATGTGGTTGCAAATAGCTTCAAACATTCCACTCGTAGTTGTAACATATCGACAATCAAAAACCTGTAACAAAAGAAACGTTTGCTAAAATATACGATAAATATATTTTTTCTACAATCACATTGAAAAGTAGGGTTTTTCGCTTGTCATTGACAATGAAAAGTTGACGTTTCTTGAGGAGAGTTACTTTACGCTCGCCGAGCGCAAACAATTGCAAAAAGCTCGTTGCCCATAACAACCGAAACACAATTGTATTGACAGTGACAGTGGGGATCATAGAGCATCCAGGCCAGGGAGTGTTTTTGTTTTCTAGAAATATTTTCCATTGTTTCCATTGACGGTAAGTCATCATTTTGACTAATTAAGGAAATAATTTTGTCTAATATTGGAATTTCATTATTAAAATAAAAAGGGTGGACCTGTCTCATAATAACATTCTTAAGGAATTCTTCAGCTTCCAATGTCTTATTGCCCCCAGTCTTCATGGAAGAGCTAACAGTTCGGCTCTATAAACGGTCACTTATCCAACTCCCGTCATATTGGAACAGGTGCTAACTATTTCCCGAATATTACTTGGAGGACTTTGGTGCACAAGTGAATCGTGGACATTCAGTATTATTATAGTGTTTTTTCCCTTAACGTGAAAACAGATTTACTAACAGGTTTAACTGGGGTAAAGACAAAACTTGTTAACGTCATTTTAAATTAAAATATACTCGCAGTGATGATTTCTCAAACTTTCTTTATAAACTGCCAATACATAAACAAGAAATCAGATGAATATCTGTCATTTACACTTGCACAATAAACTATTAAATGAAAACGACTTCTATTTATACTAGAAAGTACTATTCTCGTAGCCTCCGCTCATCAAATCAAGTAAGTTGTCATCCAATCAAGGCGCAAGATGCAATTGGGCGGAGCCTATGAGAGTGTTATTTTCTAGTATAAGTAGGTAGTATGTGCGCGTAATTTTCGTGTAAAAACATAGATGACGACCTAAGAAATTTGATTAGCGAAAGAAATCGAATCAAGAGACGAGCACGCGGAATACGAAACCCCGACGACATAATCAGAGTCGAGGAAATGAAAGAAGAAATACAAGAAAAACTAAAGGAACATAGGAGTGAAGAATGGAACAAGATAATCAAAGAATTATACAAGCAAAAACCGGGGATATGGAATATCGCAAAAGTTCTACGGGAGGATAAAAAACCAATGCCGCCAATACACGGAACCAACGGGATGGTCTACACCGAAAAAGATAAAGCGGAAGCGTTGAAAAGCACAATAGAAACTCAGTTTCAACTGAACGAACATCCAGACGAAGACATCGATTTCTCAGACATGGTAGAAGAAAGCATTGCCCAATATCTAGAGGGGGAGGAGCACGAACACCTAGGGTTCGCAACTCCTCTAGAAGTAAAAGAACTGCTAAGATCAACTACAAAGAGAAAGGCATCCGGAAAAGACGGAATATCAAACAGAGCGTTGAAAAACATGCCGAACAAAGGTACCACATACCTAACCAACATCATCAATGGCATGTTAAGGACGAGACATTCCCGACAAGATGGAAATACGCAGAAATAATCATGCTGAGGAAATCCGGAAAAAACCCAACGTTTCCGCAAAACTACAGACCCATCAGTTTGCTACCAGCAATGAGCAAAATAGCTGAAAGAATAATACTGAAGATACTTAACGAACAAACCATAATACTGAACGTAATGCCTGATGAACAGTTCGGATTCAGAAAGGAGCATAGCACCGAACAACGAATCCTGAGACTTGTAGAATACACAACTCAAGGTTTCAACAATAAGGAATCAACAGGAGCAATTTTCCTTGATATAAGTAAAGCCTTCGAGTGAGTATGGCACGAAGGACTACTGTACAAGATCAAAGAGGCAGGATACTCCAAACCTCTAATAAAACTGCGGAACAGCTATCTCAAAGAGAGAAAGTTTCAAGTGGAGGTAGCAAACGAGAGATCGGAAGTAGGCGACCAAGAAGCGGGAATACCGCAAGGAGCAGTACTATCCCCTACATTGTACAACTTATACACAGCAGACATACCAAAAATAGACAACACGATGTACGCACTCTACGCCGACGACACTGCCATAGCCACGAGATGCGTGAAAGAGAAAAATATGACAAAAATACTACAAACAGCAGCAAGCGAAATCGACGAATGGAGCAAAACATGGAAGATAAAGATAAACAGTGAAAAAACACAAGCGGTTCTGTTTAGGAAGAAAGGAAGACAACGGCGACCAGAAGTGAAAATAGAAATCGACGGCGAAGAAATCGAGTGGGCTGAAAAAGCAAAGTACCTAGGTGTAACGATGGACCAGGGACTAACTTTCACCCCACACGTAAACAACATCATAGACAAAACGAAGCAAGCCAGGGCAAGACTCGCAGGACTGTTAGGCAGGAGAAGCAAACTAAACTTAAATACCAAGTTGAGATTTATAAGAAGTATTATAATCCCAATTATTACATATGCCTCAGTAGCTTGGGGATACAACTGTGAAACAAGCAGAAAAAACTACAAGCGCAACAGAACATAACCCTGAGACAAGCAAACAAGCGCCCGATGGAGGAAAAGGAACGTAGACATATACGAAGAAACAAAGGTAGAGAAAGTACTGGAACTAATGGACGAAAGAGCGAGGAAACTCTTCGAAGAGCTGAAAACACATCCAAACGTAGAACTGAGGGACCTAACAAGCTACAAGAAAGAAGACTACAGGAAACACAAGAGACCAAGAAAACAAATAGAAGACTAGGCATGAAAATCCCCACCCAAAAAAATCCCAAAAAATCCAAAAACCGTACAGGCGAAAGCCTTTACACAAAAAACAAAAAAAAATAGTACAGGCGAGCAATCGTCTGTACACCAAAAAAAATAAAAAACAAAAAAACCGTGCAGGCGAGCAATCGTCTGTACACCAAAAAAAGAAAAAAATAACAAAAAAACCGTGCAGGCGAGCAATCGTCTGCACACCAAAAAAACACAAAAAATCCCGGGGAAAAGAAGTAAGAAACAGATGAATCCCCCCGACACGGTAAGTCCGCGCTGCTGCATCAGGTAAGCGCCGATTAACACATCGGGGACATCTATAAATAAGGCGATGGACCACTCAGCTTAGGGCATTCCTCGCCAAAGCAGGCAAGGGAAGTTACGGCTGAGGCAGCGATCACACACACACACTTCGACGATGAACAAACAACCGCGAAAGGACAAGGGAGTATAGCCACCAGAGCTGCCCCTCCCAAAGGATATGGAGACCTCCCGGAACGTTTCACAGAATTAAAGAAAGGTGAGGGAGAATACGCGAGCTACGATGAGGTCCTGTCGGAACGACAGGGGGTGGATGGAATGTTCTACTTCTCACCCACCCGCGGACCTAGTTCGGGGGTTGATGCTTAGTGGGACGGGATTTCTCACGCGCGCGTGTGTGTGTGTGTGTGTGTGTGTGTGTGTGTGTGTAACTTTCATGTTCAGGTTTTAGGTTCACGCGTTTGAATATCCTATTGATTGTCCATATTTATTCGCTTTTGGAGAAATGAAATACAATTGATTTATTTTATCCTGCCTAAATTCCAATGTCTGCCTATGGTTTATTGCGGTTTTAGGATCTCTTACCTGGAATCGTACTATCAATATGATAAAAATATATTATAGGATGTGTAACTTTTGATGTTAAAAATAACAAAAAATAAAAAGCAAAAAATTACAAAATAATAAAAAGCAAAAAATAACAAAAATATGCATAAAATTAAAACAAAAAAACTATTTCCATAATCTTACTAACATACTCGACACAATAATTTTTCTGACAGAAACGCGCATACCTACCCGTGGGTCTTGCAGGGGAGCAGGGAAATTTTTCAGATTCACTGGCTAAAGGAGCGCTATTTACAGAAAATTGTATTACAAATATTGCGAATTTTGTGTGCATGCTAATTTTAATTACCAATATTACTTCAAAGAAAAAAATTATTTTATAATTTTCGAATTTATAGAGGATATATGCACACTATCGTGCGGCGTTTGACATCAATAGGATTGAGAAAAACTTTCTTCACATTGGTATTGGAAAGACTATACCTTTAGAAATTTTGGTTAATATGTTGATGGAACTGAAAAGTATATGAAATTGAATGAATTGTGTAACTGTAAAAATGGAAAAAATAAGGAATATTTTGCCAGTCAGTTTGAAAAAATCTGTCAGAATATAACATCTTTGCAAATGCGAAAAGAAATAATACCCTCTAGGTGCATGTCTAACAACGTAATCCCAAATAATCCTAAGAAAGTTGAGTGCCTACTAGAAAACAGAGATTTGTTACCGACAAGAAAAAAATGTTAAAAAGAAATATAGAGTGGTATGCTTGGGCATATAAAAGTGTTCTAAAAAGAGGTCAAAATACATCGATATTGGTTTTATCCTCCCACTTTTTTTATAGTTACAAATTCAAGTATCATTAACAATTCGTAACGTTTATCAGAAAAGAGATTTTAATCAATTTGAAAAATATGTCGTATTTGTTCGTCATAAAAAATTTAAATGAAGTTCATTCCTGTAAGTATGGCTCTCATCCGCCTTGTTACCAATACAAGAGAGAATATTGGGAATATATACCTAGCATCACGAAAATATCGGGAATTGATTAGCGCGTTCAAAAAACTCTCTGTCTTTGAGTTCGCACAAGAGTTGTCATTACTAAGGCGGTTACTCAAATAGCACCGGACGTCCATAGGACGTCTAGAATTTGTCCATATGATGTCCCATTTGTCCAGGGACATTATATGGACATCCACTGGATGTCCATTTTAATTAGTCCTTTGGATTTACCTTTCGGGATATCCTTAAACTGTTCGTTAATGAACATTCAGTAATAAAAGTGTCAGTTTTCCTTCGTGTTTATTTGTGTTGATTGACGATATTCCTACTACGATTGAAAATTAAAATCAAATAGTAGAATTATTAACTCATCTAGATGAAAGTGAATTTGCAACGCTTGGTCATCGAGAATGTCACATCACGTTATTAATGTGTACTGTAAGCATATAAAGATTTCGAATTTTGACTAGGGCGATGCAAAAAATCGGTTTTTTTGAGACTATACAAAATTTTCATATTGTTTCTATCATTTAAATATCCATCAATACAGTGGACATGATCAAATTTCTAAATAACAAAATATTTTTAACTTTTTAAACGCCTAATAACACCTGTGGAAGAGTGGAAAAGTGGAAGACTAGGATTAAATCGACGAGAAAATCGATTAAAGTGAATCGAGTTCGTATAATCGTCGATCTTCAATCGGTTCGTCCAATAGAATAATTTGATTCGAATGTAATAATTGCATTTTGAACTTTTAACCAACCTAATTATGATTTTATTATTTACGGTTTATAATATATAGGTTCATGTACTGTGACTAACTGTGAGTAGAGTGAGAGTATATAATCGATATCAATGCCATATCGAAATCGATTAAAGTTTTTGTCATGTGTCATATGTCGGATAATTTAATTCATATCTAACCTATAAAAGAGCGCGGCTCTTTTCTGTATTCAGTTTTCAGTTGTTCCCGATTTATCATAATTATTAATTTAATAGATCTGCTGCTTTCGTTGATTAAAAAGTAAGTTGCACGTGGAAGTTTCTGGTTGTGAATTATCAGATAAGTACCTGTTTTATATATAAATATATATATATATATATATATATATATATATATATATATATATATATATATATATATATATATATATATACAGGGTGTCCCGGGACTAATGGGAAAAAAGTCAGGAGAGTATAATATGAGCCAAAATAATGTTAGTACTTCATATAAACTTTTACTATGCAGGCCCTCGTTTTCGAGTTATAGGCCTCCATAGTTTTAATTTTGAATTTGGTTTTTATTTTTATTTTTTGTACTAGTTACTTGATCTTTATAAAATTTACGGCAAAGCTATAATGTAAGTGTATGTTTATTTTGGTAAGGTAAACAGATTTACAGTAGTGCATTGAAGCCAGGGACGGACTACTCGCAATGGTTAGTGATGCAAAAATTTTGCAGGTATGGCACACCCTGTATGAAATTATCGAAATTCACTTCCCCACACATTAAGCTAACGAAAAGGTACTCTTGTTGGAATTCGATAAAATAAGCCGTTTGGCTAATATTTACAGTTTTATTAATGCACTACGTACAAATCTACCTAACTAACTTATTAATACGATGTCCAGAATTTACTTCCTTTTAATCAAAATTACGAACACAACATTATTAAACCATTAAGAAAACCTCAAAAAACACAAGTTATAAAACATTAGACTAAAACTAATTCCTAAACAACAACAAAAACTAACGTTATTCTAATAAATGTTCAATATGAGCTCCTCCCACTTCCACGCACATTCTAAGTCTACGAAGGTTGTTTCTTTGCACTTGAAAGAGCAATCCCACACTATTTCTAATAACATTGCAGTGTAACACAATTCTGTTTATTAAATCTTGCCTTGTTTGCACAGGTGTTGCGTATACCTTACTTTTGAGATAACCCTAGAGAAAGAAATCCATAGGATTAACGTCTCCTGATCGCGGTGGCCATTGAAAAGGGCCTCCACGACCAATCCATCTATTAGGAAGCCTTGTGTGTAAATGCTGTCGTACATCTAAACTGAAATGAGGAGGGGCCCCATCATGCATGAACCATAAATTCCTACGAGTTTGTAATAGCACATCATCAAACAGGTTCCATAACTCATTTTCCAAAAACTCCAAATATCTCTGACCGGTCAAAGTACCGTCAATAAAGTATGGCTGTATCAAATGATTGCCAACTATTCCTGCCAAACATTAACCATGAATCTATGCTGGATCCTAGTTTGGATAATGCCATGTGGATTCACATCATCCCATAAATGCATATTATGAGAATTTATGATTCCATCTCTGGTGAAACCGGATTCGTTCGTAAAGAGAACGTTACTAATGAATGTGTTGTCTGCTTGTTGTTGTCGCAGAAACCACTGGCTATACTCAAGTCGAGCAGGATAATCAGCCACTGTCATACGGTGTACTTTTTTCATGTGAAAAGGATATAACAGCTGTTCTTTTAGGACGCGATGAACAACTGATTTCGAGACGTTATGTTCTCTTGATAATTTTCTAAAACTTGATGGTTCATTATCAACTGCATTTAACAAGTCTTGTTCAACTGCCACAGTACGTATGCTTCGTACTGGACCTTTCTGCTTTTTCTGGCGAAAATCTTCCTAAAATTTAAAATTTTGTTTTGTATACATGGAAAATTACATTTACTTATTCATACCTGTTTCTCGTAACCTGAGATCAATACGCCCAAACATTCGTCTGTCTGGCAATGCTCTGTTTGCAAAATGTTCTTCATAAAGCCTTTTGGCCTCTAAACAGTTTCGAGAAGCCAGTCCATACATTAGATGGTTATCTGCGTACTCAATAGAAGCGAATTCTGCTATTGTAACTGTTAAATTAAGGACTTATAAATTATTGACAAGTACTGACTACGAACTATTCTACACAACGTTTGACAACTAATCCTATGGTAACTTGATAAACGGTAAAAGCACTTATAAAAAAATTTTACCAACTTTCCAATTAATAAGTCGTTAATGTTTTTCATCTTCTGCTATCGTTAAATTATTTTTTTGTAGTACTCTAGGTAAATTTTGGACATCTATTAAAAGTTAGTTTTACCTCGTTGTGTACTTATAAAAATGGTGAATGCGTAAACTGGTACGTAGTGCATTAATAAAACTGTAAATATTAGCCAAACGGCTTATTTTATCGAATTCCAACAAGAGTACCTTTTCGTTAGCTTAATGTTTGGGGAAGTGAATTTCGATAATTTCATACAGGGTGTGTCATACCTGCAAAATTTTTGGATCACTAACCATAGCGAGTAGTCCGTCACTGGCTTCAATGCACTACTGTAAATCTGTTTACCTTACCAAAATAAACATACACATACATTATAGCTTTGCCGTAAATTTTATGAAGATCAAATAACTAGTACAAAAAATACAAAGAAAAACCAAATTCAAAATTAAAACTTTGGAGGCCTATAACTCAAAAACGAGGGCCTGCATAGTAAAAGTTTATATGAAGTACTAACATTATTTTAGCTCAGATTATACGCTCCTGACTTTTTTCCCATTAGTCCCGGGACACCCTGTATATATATATATATATATATATATATATATATATATATATATATATATATATATATATATATATATATATATATATAGACAGGAGAGCTATAGACGCCTCCGTGTCTCTGTTGGTTGTTGTCTTGAAAACTCGGGATCTTCCATTTGAAGGCGCAAATGTGCGTTTGGTTATCTTGTTGAAATCCGTTGTTTGTGTTTTCTCATGTTTCAATTAACATCCTTGCTCTCAAGTTGTACACCTTTTCTTGGTTATGCCGTACCGATGAAGGCTAATGAGCCAGAAACATGCATGTCTGCGGTTACCACTCATTCTCTGTAACCTCTTTTGCGTGATATGCCCGCTAATTCTGTTTTTGTTTTATATTCCACGCGTTATTCTTTAATCTTTTCATTGATTATTTATATATATATATATATATATATATATATATATATATATATATCCAGAATTTAAAATAGAACATAATACTCCTTAACAATTTCAAAAAGCTATATTTTTAGAGTTCACATTAACAACCAAGTGTCCAAATAACTGTTGCTCTTTAAAAAATGGCAGTATAATAATTATAGAGAACTTTATTACAGTAAATAATCAGAAATGTGTTGTTGGTACAAAGTTTCGACAATATGATGATTATTACACTAAACTATGCTCTTCATCTGATCTAAATATATATGCAGTAAATTTGAATGATCTTGATAGTGTAGAGACATGGAATATTAACGAAGTTGATGTTAAATATATTTTAATGAACTTAAAAATCAGTTGCAATGCCTCTAGTACATATTTAACCTTTTTATGAACTTAAGAAGCCGACAGGTACAAGTGGCAAAAACTTAGTTTGAATAATATTAATATGAAAAAGAAAATATAAATTTTCAACCATTAACATAGGTACTTAATTAATTTAATGACTACTTATTTGAAATAAATATAATAAATAATTAATAAAACAAAAAATAGATATAAATATACAAACATATTAACTGTAAATAAAAATGGACTACAGATCAGCTACATTTTGTAATAAAATACAAAACAATAATATACAACAAATGACAAATTAAAGGATAAGCATTCCTTAGGATTTTTACAAACCAGAGATTATAAACTTTCAAGTGTGCCTCCAATTCATTCTTAAATTGTGCTACTGTTGTCAAGTTCTTTATTTCTCCTGGTAGCTTATTATAAGTATCGAACGCTTTGATTTTATATTAAAAGATGTACATATTAATTTAAAATAGTTTCATATATTATTAAACAAAAAAGTATGAAAGGCAATATTTAAAGAATGGTAATAATGAAATAGTTTTTTTATAGATTGAGGAAAAATGGGTACTAGTTCAATACAAAAATCTTGGACTGTAGTACACTTTCTAGAGGATGAAAGTGTCGAGGCAGTGCCAACAGAGTGGATAGTTGGCCTCCATGGAACCAAATAAAAACTAAGGATGCAATAAAAAAGGGAGAGCCATTTAGTACCTGCTGGCCTATACATAAAATCAGGCAATTGAGAAACTCGACATTTGGTAAGCCTAAGTATACAGTTTTAAAGTATTTTTAAAATACAGAATAGGTACTGGAGAATTTGTTTTGTTTCTGTTTTTTCTATAATGATTCACCTAATTATTTTGGTTTGCACATTTATTTATAGATGGTTACTTGAGTGCCCGTTCAAAGTTGCAAAAAGCTTGCCAGACAAGTGACCTAAATTCGGAGTCTGAAGGGGGCAGCAAGAGAAGACGAAGGCAATGAAAAGAATTTTTTTGGCCACATTTTCTGATTGCTTGGCTCAGAATTACGCGGAGAAAACTCCATTTAAAGAAAATAAATTGTGTTCTGTAATTTTAGGTCAGCAAACGATGAAAATATTGTTTTAAAGAACATTGTGGTTTGATTCTTATTTTTGTTTTTTAGTCGCTACAGAGGCTTACAGCGCCGACAGAAAAACTGCTGAAGCCTGCATAAGAAAATGGCTAAGAAGGGCGAAGGAGCGATTAGCTTATAAAAATACTAAGTAAATGTATCTTGAGATACTCTCAAATAAAAATCAAATTTCAAATATTTGAATTGTTTCATTTTCATCTTAAAAATAACTAAATGTTTAGCTGTGAAATGTGGGATGCCTATATAAAGCGATGTCCTAAAAGCGAGGTTTGTAGCTAACTCTCTGTCGACATGAATTCTTTACTCACACATGTGTTGACTCACCTAGATGCTTGTAAAAATGTTCTGACGAAACTTTTGTTACCACGTATAAATGTATATAAATATTCATTATTTTTTCAGTTGAATTCCCTATACAGGTCCATTCTTGTTTTTAATTTACTGCATTTTATGTAATTAATAACTGATTATAACACCCTGTATATTTTATATTAATTTTGTACTTGATGAGCAGATCTCAACAAACTTAATATATCTTCTCTATGCATGTTCCCTGTGGTATTTCATGCTAACAAAATTAATAATTATGATCTAATGTCAATATTTAAGAAGTAACCATGCGAAGTGTGAAAAAAGTGACCCACTTTGCTACTTTAAGAGATGTTTGCACTAAAACATTGAAATATTTGGCAAAACGTCTTACATGTATTTATCCTAGCCTTTTAGAGAGTTATGCATACAACTTATAAAATATGCATGATTCAAATTTATTCATTTTTAGATCACATGTCATATCTGTTATAGATGTTTTCACAACTGCATTGAATAGACCTTAAAATGTTAGGATATGGACATATGAGCCGTTTTGATAAATATTCAACTCTTAGCGCAAAAATTACTCAATAGTAATAATAAAGCAGCTCACACAATCTAAATATTGAAAAATATACGGGGTGGTATACATGCATGTGTAGTGAATTAAAATAGAACTCGACCTATTTCGGAAATTCACGTTAATAGTGCCTGTGAAGCTACACATGCATTTGTTACTTTGGAACCTCCCTGTATATTTGTCAACTCTAGTAAATGATTTTTGTTCACCCAAGGCCTCCTTCCATTAAACCTGCACAAGCGTTTGTAGAGGAAGGGGGGGGGATAAGCATGGCGGTACATGTCCATAGGAAGTCCAAATCATGTCCATTAGCATTCCGTAAGGAGTCCAAACAATATCCATGAGCATTATGTAAAGTATCCAGTCTTGGATATTTCCTGGAATCCGATTGGATATCCTCGATGGTAACATTTGGACATCCATTGTAAGTCCGATATCCTGTGCTGGACATCCAATGGATAGTCGGTACTTCCAGTTGAGGACGTCCATGGGATGTCCATTGGACTGATGTGTGCTATCTGGGTATTCACGCAACTGCGTATTTGAACAGTATAGGTACATGCATAAATTTATTGTATAATAAGTTTCACTCTAAATAGTATTGGATTATCAACTGCAATAAACTACCTGGTTTAATCCCATTGTGTAAAAATTCCTCAAGTAAAAGATGCAAATGTGCTACAGGGTCGAACTTAAGAAATTTGAATTATATTTTGCATAATATAGGAAATATACAAGTAATCTATTTACATGTTAATTTCTAGTCTACATTTAGTTGTGTCGCTATTGCTATTCTCATCAAATTTAATTATAATTGGTGCAATTGATTTTACAGAAAGGTACGGGTTTTCAGCATTTATAACATGACTAACAGAACTTTTCAAACTCTCGGTAGGAATGTCATTCAGACAGTTCCTAATTAATTCTACCACAGAACCACTTAAATACGGAGAAGTATTTTTCGGCGCATGCTTGATTTATGTTGGTGCCACATAAGCTGCTCTATGGGATTGAGCACGCAGTAGTTGAGATGTAGTTGTATAGGATTGTTAAAACAATTACCTGATTTAATCCTTTATTGGTTTTATAGTAGATTTTAACAAAACATTCTTTTGATTGTCTAGAAATTGACGTGACGTCGATCATCCCTCTCCGCGGAATGCTCTTCTTCTTTTTTACCGAACCAATGTGTCTGGGTTAACACATATATAACACGCCACTTTTCAACAAAGGCAATAAATGCCAACTAAGACAAAACACAAACAAATAATAGGTACCTTACAATAACTTTCACCAGAAAACTAAAACAAATAATACCTTACAACAACTTTGATCAATAGAATTATTAGCATTTATATACAACCAATGATTTATTTCTTAACCAACATTTACATCATAATCTATTAAATATGGAGGAGGCCTTCGGTTTCTATGTGAATGTGACACAGTAACTGGTGCATCAGTACATTGTTCTTTAGGATTATTCTGAAGAAACTCCTCTGCATTACCGGATTCATTAGTATTATTCAAATCTCCTGGACTTGTGATATTTACAGATGGTTCATTGAACAGAGGTTATCATCATATATTAGCCTATTTTTAAAATCAATCTCTGTTTTAATTAGAAACCAACGATTTCTCCTAAACAGTTTCCCTTCACATTCTACAAGATAAGATCTATCACTCAATATTTCTTTCATTATTTCTTTTTCCACCCTTCTTGTAATAATACTTTGTCATCTATATGTAATTTGGGTAATTCTCTAGTCCTTTCGTCGTAATATCTTTTTGTGATTCCTGTTTTCGTTCAGGCAAATCTTTTATTTTGTTTTTATCAATAGATATAGGCTCCAGATTGTCTTTCATTACTGGTAGTTTAGTTTTTATTTCTTTATTCAACAGTAATTAAGCAGGTGACTATCCTAAATTTGGTAAGATTGTATTCCTGTATTCCATTAATGCCCCTATAAATTCTAGATTGTTTTCAGCCTTTTTCAGCATCGACTTTATTATACCCACTGCTTGCTCCGCAAATCCATTTGATTGACTGTTGTAAGGGCTTGAGCATATTTCAAAAGAGACTTGCTATTATATGGGACATTATCTGCTATAACTTTGTTGGGAAAACCAAATCGTGAGAAGGTCTCCTGAAAAAATAATTTAACCTCCTCCGCAGATTTATTTGGTATTTTCTTAACTTCAATCCAGTTTGAGTAAGAGTCTACCAGAAGAATATAAATTTTCGTTTAATCTCAAAAATGTCAATACTGACATTTTGCCAACACCTGTCAGGTATTTCACGATTGAATAAACGTTCTCTGCAGTTTGATTTTCTGTTAATTTGACATGGCTGACATCTAAAAATATAGTTCTCAACATCCACAGACATATTCTCCCAATAGAAAATTTGTCTTGCTCTCGATTTTGATTTTGTAATACCAAGATGGCCTTCGTGAATAATTTTCAGCATTTCTGACCTTAAGTGCTTTAGAATCACAATTTTTTCGCCATAAAATAACAAATTATTGATTTTGAAAAAGTGTTTTAAGCTATGGTCTAACTTTTTAAAAACAGGCCAACCTGATTCTACATATTTAATTACTTGGGACAAAATGTTGTCCTCTGCTGTGTATATTTGAAACTGATTTTTTCTTTTATCACGCATTTGTACATTATTATACAGTGAATGAATAATGTATGCCATCTCTGGATCATCATCCACTTTATTTTTTAGAAATGCCCTAGAGAGAGTGTCAGCCACATACATTTCCTTACCTGGAACATATGTAATAATAATATTATATTTCAAGAGTCTAAACAACATTCTCTTGAGCCTATTAGAAACCTTATCCAAATTTTTATTAAATATCGGGATTAATGAGCGATGGTCACTATGGATATTAACATTATAACCATAAATAAAGTTGTGAAATTTTTCACATGAAAATAAGACCGCTAACAGCTCCTTTTCTATTTGAGCGTATCTTTGTTCAGAATTAGTCAGAGCTCTAGAGGCAAATGCAACTGGAGCCCCTTCCTGCAACAAACAACAACTATAAGACCCTCACTAGATGCATCAGTCTGAATAATGATTTCCTTTTTGCGGTCAAATATTGCCAAGGTGGGAGCACTAGAAATAATGTGCTTTAATAATATGAAGTCTTTTTCACAATCATTACTCCAATTAAACTTAACATTGTTTTTAATTAACTGTCTAATTTTATAGGTAAGTTTTGAAAAATCGGGTATGTATTTATTAAAGTATTTTAATAACCCCAAAACCCTCATTACCCCTTGTTTATCCGTTGGACTTTCAAGACTTTTTATTGCCTCTATATCCGATCCATGAACAGAAACACCGTCTTTAGACACTACTTGTCCCAAAAATTTAACTTGTGGTATCTTATATTGTAATTTCGAGAAGTTAAATTTAATTTTATATCGTACAGCTCTATCAAGGACTGGTTTTAATGCAATATCATGTTCTTCTTCAGTTTGACCGTAAACTATTATATCGTCAAAATAAATATCTACATTTGCAATATCCCCAAACATTTCGACTGAAATATCTCAGGCGCAGAGCAAATGCCAAAAGGTAACCGATTAAATTTGTAGCGGCCAAATGGCGTGTTGAAAGTACACAATTGTGAGCTAGGCTCATCGAGTTTTAATTGCCAGAAGCCCTCCTTCATATCTATGACTGAAAATATAATCTTTCCAGCGAGACGAGACAAAATATCCTCTGCCGTGGGTATCATAAAATGTTATCGCTTTATGTACTTATTAAGAGGTTTCGGATCCAAACACAATCGTAATGATCCATCTGTTTTTTCAACCGCAACTATTTACCCACGGTGTTGGATACTTCACCTTGCTTATAACTGATAAGGGAATCCTCCGATTACATTGTCCTACAGGTTGCGCCTTATCGCTCAACATTATATTACATAAACCTGGAATTTCACCCAAACCTTCAAATAATCGACCGTACATTTTTTTTAAATCATCTTTTGAATTAGGCAAAATGTTTTTCTTACATAGTTCGTAAACTCTAGATACTAAGCCAAACTTAACACAATCTTTTAGCCCTAAAAGGGGTTTGCAAGCAAAATTAACAACAATGAAATTTACTTTATAGGACATATTTTTGTATGAACAATTTAATGAAATTTGACCCAAAGGTTTTACCTTATAATTTATAATTTCCAAGAGAAATTAACGTTATGCATGAAGCATGTAATTTGCTATTAGTGGATATAGCATCTAACACTTTTAGTAGCAAAATACTTGTCTCAGCTCCTGTATCAAGTTTAAAGTTCACGTTCTTACCTTCAACTGTTAGTTCCTCTAGCCAACTTGTGTCAAACCCTAACTCTACTTCATTGATAAAAATTTCATTGATGTCCTCACAAATGTTTTCCAATGTATTGTGACATTCAGGATCATCATCTTCTTGTATTGCCATCTGAATATTGTTAACTTCTGTTTTACACATTTTTGCATAATGGCCCCTCTTCTTACATTTCATACATGTTTTATTATATGCTGGGCATTTAGCTTTTTCATGTTCGTAACCACAGAATTTGCACTTTTGTTTTTTTATTTTTCAGAGTATGTACATCCACATTATTTGCACTTGTTTGATTTAGTAAACGCACATGTTCTCTGCTTAGTTCAATTGATTTGCAGTAAGACTGCACTTTATCAAGTTTCAACTCTGGTTCTCTCAATAACCGTTCCTGAACTTCTCGATCTGAGATACTTAGAATAAGTTTATCTCGTATCATTCGAGTTTCATACGATGCCTGGCAAGAGTCGCATCTGAACTCACATAACCCTGCTTGAGATCTAAGTATTGTAATAAATGAATCGATGCCTTGGTCTGGGTCCTGTTTCAGGCTGTTAAATTTAAATGATTCCACTACCACATTCTTTTTGGGTACATAATAATCTTCAATCACTTTGTAATTACATCTGCTAATTTCGTAACTGCTGTACTTGGAAAAGTGTTAAATATTTCAATACCAGAATCTCCAATAGCATTTAAAAATATTGCAATTTTAACACCTTCATCCTGTTCTTTGTCTTTTCCAGACGCTTTCATATATATCTGAAATCTCTGTTTCCATTTTCTACATGCATCCTGCATGTTGGAGCACTCCTCTAAATATTTCGGCGGTTTGGCTTCCATAATTTTCCAGGTTATGTTCGGACTGGTGCAGTGTGCCTACTGCCTTACTTCTAATTTTACTCACTGGCGAGTACCACTATTGTTTCACATCTGACACCATGTATAGGATTGTTAAAACAATTAACTGATTTAATCCTTTATTGGTTTTTTAGTCGATTTTAACAAAAACATTCTTTTGATTCTCTAGAAATTGACGTGACCTCTGTCATCCCTCTCAGCGGAATGCTCGTCTTCTTTTTTACCGAACCAATGTGTCTGGGTTAACACATATATAACAGTAGTAGTAACACTTTATGTCCCAATTCTTCCGCGATTGTATCACAAACATACGTTTCCTTTAAAGAAAATGATTCCAGCACTTGTGAAAGTTCTTTTTTTTTGTATAATCTTCCTCAAAATATATGTCATTTTCAGCAATGAAGTTTTGAATCTCCAATTCCGTATTATTTGAGCCAGTAGTTTTTTGCAATTGTCGACTATGATAGCTTGCGTAGTCTATTACTATAACGCTGTTTGGCGGAATGTTGGGTAACACAAATTTTTTAACCCAATCTTAAAAAAGTTCTACTGTCGTATTTTGTGATAATCAACACAAGATTCCTCAATGTTTTTGGCAGGAAGCCACAAAGCGTTTGCGACCCCGCATGTAATATTGTGATTATCTTCCCTGTATTTGATGGTGCGTTGGTTTTACACTTATCAGAGTAACCAGACCATCCTTTGGACGGGGTGTCATGCATGTCAAATCAAGTCTCGTCGAGGTTGATTATTCGGCGATTTTCAAACCAGAATTTTCTTATCGATGTTATATATTCAGAACGCCAGTTTATTAAACGTGTGGCTTCCATAACTACTTGTCTCTTATTAATTTTGCGATTTTTAAAGCCCATTGCAGACAGGCTACAGTTGATTTGAGTTTCGTCATCGGTAAGCCGGTGCTTTAGACTTTTGATTGTAGTCAAATCGCTTTCCCAGTCGTCTAGACTTTTTGTGACACCGTAATCTTTCCGATTTTTTCTTGATTCAATGGGATTTTCAACAATTCATCTAACTGAAGTAAGATGCACACTCGTCAAATTACTGATTACGGTTGCTGCAGCACCCGCGTTATATTCTTGCTGAACTAAGGAACTGTATACATTTTTTACAATGATTTTCGCGTCACAAGATAAGTGGTTTTTCTTTAACGAACCACTGGAAGAAGCACTATTACTTTTTATCCACGGATGCCATATACTGCCTGAGGCATACCTTGGGGTATAAAATATTTGCTATAAATGTTTAAAAGTATTGCACGCCGTAACACAAGTGAACACTTCCAATGAAATATAAAGACTAAAATAACATAAAGTGTAAGCTGTAACCTCTACAATCCCTCTCTGAGAGACAAAATTAATTGCTTTCATATTATTGCAAAGGTAATTTTCTTATATATCCAGTATTCTAAATATATTATTTATCGTTCTTCATATGTGTATAAATATTGTACCTATAAATTATTATAATACAATATAATACAACTGAAGGGTCTAATTGAAAGATTTTTCGACTTAACTGTAAGGAAAATCAATCTCAATTATTCGAGCATCGGAGTTCTATGATATATTTGGTAGGATTCATATTTCAAGTGAATCACGTACTGTATTTAAAAGAGTAAACATTTTTTTGTCGTATATACTAATCACCCGATATCAAGGCGACTATCGAACAGTTCATTGGTGACTGAACTAATCCCTCTATTGACTGGGGGAGGGAGGGCTCTATCATAGAAGAACTCCGATGCTCGAATAACTGAGATTGATCTTACTTACAGGTAAGTCGAAAAATCTTTCAATTATTCTTCTCATCGGAGTTCTTCTATGATATATTTAGTAGATGTTTAAATATACAAAGAGGGCGATTAAATGCAATGTACAATAGTAATTTCATAATAATATAACAAAAAACTAATACAACACAACAAAACAACAAAAAAGAAAAAAAATTAAATTATAACAACAACATGTTACTATACAGAGTGGAAAGTCTAACTAGAACAAATTCTGTAACTTGATAAATAAAGGTTTATAGCAAAATTCCTGAAACACGTCAATTTTTATTCTCAATAGGGCATATTACAAAGAGATTTGTTTATCTTTTTAATTATCTGGGGGGGGGTTGCAGACAACCCCAACTTTTTTTTTTAAATGGAAGGGTAGGTTGATTAATTTTTTGTTTGGAAGCTTTTTCAATTGTAAATAAAATTGCTCTTTTTTTTGTTACTTTTTGTAAGCAATGTGTCGGAAAAAAATTAAATAAGGAAATATTTACTCAAATTACTTTAATGCAATAAATGTTCTAAGTTGCTGACAATATCCTAATCGATTATAAATAGCATTCCGAACATTTTGTAACACTTCCGGCGTTACTTGCCTAATTTCGTCCCTGATTCTTTGTTGAAGCTCGGCGATGTCGTTAGGTTTAGTGGCATAAACTTTGCTTTTTAGATATCCCCATAAAAAATCTAACGGAGTAAGATCGGGTGATCTTACTGGCCATTCAATTGGGCCCCTTCTTTCAATCCATCTATTTGGAAACACTTCGTTAAGATAGGACCGTACATTTTGAGCAAAATGTGGTGGTGCCCCATCTTGTTGAAACCACATCCGTTGGTCAAATAAGTTGGGATCCAAGTTATTGGGGAATAAATTCACTAGAGTAGGAATCAGTTCTTCTTGGAGCATATTAAGGTATGATTCTCCGGTTACGTTTCCATTAAAAAAAAGGACCTACATGCGATCCCCAATAATTCCAGCCCATACGTTTGTTTTTTGAGGCCTTTGAGTATGGGATTCACGCATCCAACGGGGATTTTCGTCAGCCCATTGACGTGCCCATGTAATGTGAACGTAGCCTCATCAGAAAACAGCACCCATTACAAAGCAATTTGTCCATCATCGATAGAAGCCATAATTCGTTCGCAAAATTCGAGTCTAGGATCAGGATCATCTTCGTTAAGCTCCTGCAGGTTTTGCATCCTATATGGGTGCTTTTAGGCTTCTTTAAGAATTTTTTAATCGCTTGTGTGACTGACACCATGAACGCGAGCTATTTGTCTAGCTGGAGTAACAGTATTTTCTTCAACTTCCAACAATCTGTTCAACTGGGCTTCTTCCTCAACTTTTAAAACCTTTTGTCGAGGAGCATCCCTAACGTGGCCCAACTCCCGATATCGAGTTTCAATTTTGCTAATCGTACTTCGATTAACTGATGGTAATTCTGGATGAACTTCAGTAATCAAACGAGCGACTTCAGCCTGTGTTCGACTTCTCTCCCCATATCCGATCATCATTATAACTTCGATACGATGAGTCTCGGTTAAATAGGGAATTTTCTTATTTTTCGTTTGTTATTTATACGCTGAAATGCAAACAAGTACTAACAAATCAATCACATTCAGTTCAAATTGACCAAAAAACTATCGAGCAGGTTGTTTATTGGGCTTATCAAGTAAGAAAAAATGTACTTATACGTTAAAGTAATTTGAGTAAATATTTCCTTATTTCATTTTTTTCCGACACATTGCTTATAAAAAGTAACAAAAAAAAGTGGAATTGTATTTACAATTGAAAAAGCTTTCAAATAAAAAATTAATCGACCTATCCTTCCATTTAAAAAAAAAGTTGGGGTTGTCTGCAACCCCCCCCAGATAATTAAAAAGATAAACAAATCTCTTTATAATATGACCCATTGAGAATAAAAATTGACGTGTTTCAGGAATTTTGCGATAAACCTTTATTTATCAAGTTACAGAATTTGTTCCAGTTAGACTTTCCACTCTATATATTATAATCATTGTTTTGAAAGAAAGGTGAAAATTTGAAGTAGAACTATGATGGGTTACCTATATAAATAGTACCGTTAATAATAATTACGTGGTGTTTTCAAAACATCCCTTAATAACAGAGTTTGCAAAAGTATCTTCACTGGTTATTATCGGTCTATTATAGAATGTTGCAAATACTGATGAATTTCGCGTCCATCCAGCAGTATTTTTTATTAAATTTATGTCAAATCCTGCTATGTAGGCAGCAGAAGTACTAGCATAACTAACACTATGACTATCAAAAATGCTTGTGTCTATTCCACTTTTTTGAAGAACTTCCTTAATCCACCTACTTATACTCTGGGTAGAAGCAGAATGAAATGGTTTCTTATGTGTCAATATAAGTTATCCCGTATCATGTCTTCTGAATAGTTTTGTCATGGATAGGTAGTACTTAAGAGTTTTTGCCACGCATAATTCAGGTTTGTCAAATAAAAAGGGTAATACTAAAAAAGGTTGGGATTTATTCGGACCTGATATTTTCATTCGCTCTTCGATTTTTATTTCGATTTTTTTTCTTGTTTACAGAATATATTTTTCAAAGATATTTTTGATATTGTTTGTACCCTGCTAGCAGTTGTTAAGGCTAACCAGGTGACAAGCTTTTGAGTTATATCATTCAAAGTGAAATCATGTAATGGGTATATTTTTGCTAAATAAAGTAATACTGGGTTAGGATCCCAAGTTACCGAGTATTTTGGTGTGGATGGTCTGTTGTTATAAACACCTTTTAAAAACAGTTTTATTATGTTTTCATCGGCTGGGCTGAAGTTAAGTATTAACGTTAGGGATGATCGAAATGTATTTATGGAGGAATAGGAAAGTCCTTCATTAAAGCAACTTAACAAAAATTGAAGTACTAAATTTAGATTATAAGTGTAAATATTAATTTTGTGCTTTAAGCAGAAATTCCACCACTTCCTATAACAAACTGAATATTGTTTTATGGTTTTTTCCCAATAGAATGTAACATCACAGGAATAACGGCCTGGCTTATTTCTCGTTTGTGGAATGATTCACAGATAATTTTCCGGCCACCAGGGAAAGTGTTGTGTTAGTGGGTGCATCTCTCTGGAAGGAGAATAAATTAAATAATCATGTGGTGGGAAAAAATTGATTCTTCTATTAATAATTAATGAAAACACGGAAACCATACTGATACGGCCAATTTAGAACAACCAAAATGCCTGTGGCCTGTGGCTTTTATCCGTTCAGTAACTTTATGGATTAAGGCAAAAGGTGGAAATGCGTAAAACCTTAAGTTTCCCCAGCTAGTTGTAAAAGCATCAACTAATAAGGAATCGGGGTCTGGTCTCCAAGAAAAGTAATTATTACATTTTCCATTTAGTTGGGATGCAAACAAATCTATATATGGTTTACCAAAAAGATGTATGATTTGCGTAAATTCTTGTTGATTCAATTCATATTCTGTCTCTTGTGATGTAACTCGTGATAGGAAGTCCGTTTCTACATTTTCTTTTGTATTTATGTACGATGCATTAATAAAAATGTTTTTAGTCTCGTAATAGTCCCATAACATCTTTGCCAACTTATTAAGCTGTTCAAATTTAATGCTTACCATTCGATTAATGGTTGCAATTGCTGTTATATTATCGATTCGATGCAGAATATTAAAGTTAAATGTATTTTTTGAGAATGATTTTAGACTGTAGTAGGCGGCTTTTAGTCCTGAATAGTTGATATGTCTCTTAGAGTCATCGTTGCTCCAAAAACCCTTTGCTGTTTGACCATTGCAATAGGCACCCCAACCTGTCATGGATGCGTCTGAGAATATTTCCAAGAAGAATTGCTTGGGTGAGATGCTTTTACCTTCCTTAGAAATATTTTTCAATCACCACTTGAATTCTTGTTCTAAATTCTCTGGAATTATCATTTTTTTGTTATAGTTCATGCCATTTTTTCGTAAATTATTTACTTTAACTAGTTCGAAGGGTTTTGTGTGGAACCAACCATAATTCATGGCTGGCGAAGGGGACACCAATTTCGCGATGAGAGATGCGAAACTTCTTATTCTTATTATTTTTTTTGTTTTTTGTTCTATTGAGCAGTTCTAATAACGTTGTAATTTTGTTACTAGGCAAACTAATTGTCATCTCATGAGAATTAAAATTGTAGTCCAAAAACTGAATGTTTTTAACGGGTTGAAGAACGCTTTCCTCATAATTTATTACCATACCCAGTGATTTTAAGATGTTTACCGTTGTATATATGCTTTCATAACATTGTTCATCATTTTCCCCAATGAGTGAAATATCATCTGAATGTATTAATACCTTACACCCCAAAATACGAAGATGTCTAGCGACCTCTTTCATTCATTTAGTAAAAATATAAGGCGCTATGTTTATACCAAAGGGTAAACAATTAAATTGGAATAATTGATTTTTAAATGAGAACCGTAAATATTTCCTATGTTTTTCAAGGATTGGTAATGGAAAATAAGTATCCTGTAAATCTAAGTTGGCTAAGAAGCAATCTTTTGTTATTAACTTAATCGCTGTTCTATAATTATCAAGTTTAAAATGATTTGTGGTTATGAAGCAATTTAGTTTTTTTGATATTTTATATAAAGCGATTTTTCCATTAGTCTTTTTGATAAAATAAGACGATAAAAATTGATTTTTAGTGTTCTTGCATTTTGCAAGTACTGCTTTTTTAAGAAGGGTCGAAATTTCTTTCTCGTAAAATTCCATATCATAAGGTGGTCTATTTTTTCACGGAATAATTTTCTGTTTTGGTTCGATACAATACAATACAATACCTTATACCCTTAAACCATTTTAAAACTGGTTTAATATGGACAATTTTTAGCCATCCTTTATAAAAACATTTGAAACGACAAGCAATTTTTTGTGGTACCTCTACTTGTAGTACGGTGTTTTCGGCTTACGTTGATGATAACGGTTGGGAATTTTCTCGAACTTCTTCTTCTGGTCTCTGCTGGTTCCCTGCCTTCTTTTCTGCATGTCATTTTTCATCCTTGTGTTGAATACCTGGCGCCTGAGGTTTAAAGAATGACTAATTGATGTTCCCGGGGCTTAATGTTTTCGCTAGCTTTCTTCATTGCCTGGCAAGAGTTAACTTTTCCCATAAAACCTGAGCTGAAAAGATACTCATCTATGGTACTCTGTTGGGCAGCCACTCTGCTATCCTGATTGATAGACGGATTTACCTCCCATTTCCTCTTCACTGATACCGCATGATGGGCGCTGGCGAAAAGTTGGGACGCATCTGATAATTTTTGCACCAATTCATTATCAGTATCATTCGATGTGGTAGAAAGTTCCTTGGTCAAAATTGGGCCAATGATAGTCAAGCCAGCTCCTAGTTGTGTTTGTAAGTTTGTAAAGAAGGTATCATTTTTCGTAGCCTGAGCTGATAAAATGGATTTTATTTCATAGTTCATTTTTGGTGCTTGGAGGGGAGCACAATTTTCTGTGGTAGGGTATTTAAGGATTAACTCCTTCATAGTGTCGACTGGGATGCCCTGTGTTAAGTAATTCGACCAACGCACTACCAGTTCTTCATGTAGGGCCTCTTTTTTATTTTGATTAATAGGGTTTTCGCACAAAAGTTCAATAATCTTTTTATTAACATCCACATTTTGTGGTATCGGTAGTAGATCGGAGAAGTCAACCGGGTCTAATAGTGGAGTAGTTTGACACGGCTCTTCGATTTCTCTAGAAGGAGATCCTCTACTAGAGCTAGGGAACGACTCTGAAAAGAGGTTATGTATTTTCTATTTTTTATTGTACGCTTGTACACTATATATTTTTCTCCTTACAATAAAACCTTACGGAATACGCCAACAAGTGTCTGTTGGTATTGTAGTCAAGACAAAAACTACGCCCTGTATATAGTATGTTAAAAAACATCGATAATAGGTATCTATTTTGCAAGTGTTTGCGGGTATTGTAGTCAAAACAACTATACCCTGTATAGAAGAATATGTTTAGCAACCTATTGACAGCATTTAAGACAAACAATTGTTTGCGGGCATTGTAGTCAAAACAAACTACACCTTGTATATAGTGTGTTCAAAAACATTAATAATAGGTATCTATTTAGCAAACAAGTGTTTGTGGGTATTGTAGTGAAAACAAACTACACCCTGTATATAAGAATGTGTTTAGAAACCTATTGACAGCATTTAATAGCAAACAATTGTTTGCGAGCATTGTAGTCAAAACAAACTACACCCTGTATATATAAAATATGCTGAAAATCATATCTCTACTCTTGCACATTCTATAGAGAATAGCACTGCATATTGCTGAAAATGTAAAATTTGAAATCACACACTTACCCTGTGAACTATCTGAATCAGAAGATGTCAAACAAATATATAATGCCCTCTCTAGTTTTGCAAATTTCTTTTTCATGCGTAACAATTCCTTAAACGCCATTCTTTTTTGTTTATTCGGCATTCTTATTTTCTTACACTGCACGTGAAGGCACTTAAAAATTAACTGTTCGATAGTCGCCTTGATATCGGGTGATTAGTATATACAACAAAAAATTGTTTACTCTTTTAAATAAAGTGCGTGATTCACTTGAAATATGAATCCTACCAAATATATCATAGAAGAACTCCGATGAGAAGAATAATTGGTTTTATTATAATCGTTTAGCCAATACCATAGAGAAATAAACATATTAAGAGAGTGTTCGTTCCTATATAAACAGCTGGCATCGCGTCGATCTCAGCGCACCCCTTGCGGGGAACAGAACTAATTCTTACAGGCGGGATATTTAAATTTGGTAGTTTGGATTATGGGTAGGTGAATTTTACAGTTTGTCTTAAAATTGTTTATTATATAATTATTTCATTCCAAAAAATTATATTTCATTTTTGTAATGAAATAATAATAATAAACAATTTTGAGACAAATAATTTAGGTAATAAATAATCAAACAGCACACATTTAAAATTTTTTTAACCTGCGCATAATATAAAAACAAATTAATAAAATATTTGTTTGCTATACATAGGTCTGTTATTTATACATGTTATTACATTGATAACTTTAAATTTCTAATTCTAATAGTTAACGATAATATTAAAGTACAAAAACATCTGATTAAATTATCAGTTACAATAATCAAAAAAATGAAATGTTCAATAATATCTCCTATGATTAAAACAATTATTCTAATATCACTAAACACTGTTTCCACACAATTTTATTTTCAAAGTTATTTTTCCTACCACACGCACTATAAATAGGCATTTATACGACTGTACATTTTTCAAAAAAATTCTAATGCAGCCTCCGCCATCCCCATAGCTGCCCAGATCTCACCTTTTTTCAACTTTTTAACTTCACATTTACTTTCTTTAAATTAATTAAAAAGACAAAACATGTCAATCAGAGGAAACCTACAGTTGTATAAATACACAACATAAACATATACTTAGCAAAAACTAAAAGTAAAAATGTCACACTAGCTTGAATATTAAATAATGTTTTAAATTGGTTAAGCAAAACATGAAAAAACTATTATTATCTATATCATTAATTCACCATACAGTTACATATTATTATTGATCACAAAATTACATATTTCTACTCAAATAACAGCATTATACTTAAGAAAGTTTATCCAATATTACATCAAATATTTTAATAAAAAGCATTTAAAAAGTAGATTCCCCTTTACATGAAGACAGGAACAGGTCTGAAACAAAAAAAAATTAAACGCAGTACATTGTTACCAAAAAATAATAATTATTTTTGTTTGTTAGTCCTCTTACCATCATTATATTTTTTAATTAATAAGGGGACACAAACTTTTATGAGTTGAGAAAATACGTATGATTTATGTTCTCGACAAGTAAACCAATCAAAATTTATATGATTTTTTGCAAAGAGTTCGTTTGTCATTAGCCACATCCAAAGTCAATTGCTCTTTTAAAGCTATTTCATCAAATAAGAGGACACAATTTTTATCTATCTGCTTCATTTTGACAACCCTTTCTTTAAGCCTATCAAAAATTGCTTTATTAATTCCAGTTTCAAATGGCACTGATCTTAGAAGTGACTGTGAAGTAGATTTACTGGGCAAAGCTATAAAACGTTTTAAAAAATTATATGCTTCTTATAAATGGCTAATGAAAGGGCCTTATCCGTTATTGACCATGAAGGTTTATGTTTCTTAGAGTTAGCAGTACTACTTTTTAAAAACTCTATGCCTGCTGGATCTAATTTTGAATTAAAATTATGAAATAACTTTGATTCTGACAATTTAACTGCTTCTTTAATTTTGTTATTACTACTGATACTGATAAGTGTCTTTTTTAATTTACAAATTCTATTTCTCTGATCTTTATTAATGTAATACATATTCTTCTTGGGAGATAAATTACTGACCCTAGTTTCGTTTATTTTACTTAAAATACTAGATTCCAAACATTGTTTTTTATGCAAAGGTTCAAATTCAGTTTCTTTAAGACTATCATTATTGTTACAAAAAATAAGCTTTCTTTTTACGGGCAATACTGTATTTTCAAAAGCTTGAGTTTTATTATTATTATCTTCAGCTACTTTTGGTGGTGTATGATGGAAGGGTTGCAAAGGTAAAGCAAATTTATTAAGTCTTTTGCATAATGAATTTGTAAATGCCTCATCATCAAAATGATCTTCACACAACTTTTGATCTTTGGATGTATAAGGAATTTCTAAAATGTTGTACCACTGTTCCCTTTGACTAATGTCAGATGGAAATTTGAAAAATGCTTTGTTCTTAAACTCCTAATTGCGAAGCGGCCAAAAATATGTATTATTACAATTTTTTGCTATACAACTACGACGAAATTTACCTGGTGGTGACATTTTAAAGGTTCACTTAATTTTATTTACTTTATTAAAACTAAATCCTAAATAAATTAAAAAACACTCACTCTTGTTGTCTTGTATTGTCTTCTTTTTTGGAATTGTTATTTTTGACACTGTCACTTTGCATTTAACAAACAGAAACCAGATTCACACCAACCAATGTGAGATTGGTTTTGTATATTTCCACTTTTAATGACGTAAAAGTTAATATACTAGGATATTTTATAATATTTATCCACATTAAAGGCGATGTTTTGAAATGTATTGAAATTTATGATATTTTGTTCTATTTTATTTATGTAAAACAGTCTTGTAGTTCGCGACAGTAGAGACTCCATGCGCGGGGAACTTGCGCAGAAACGTTGTGCCACATACCGCCTATGCATCAAACTGTCTCTTATATTATTATTTGTCTATGGCAAATACCATTTACCGTGAAACGTATTATACAGGTATGCGTGAACGGTAGTTCTGCCGCGAATTCAGCCAACTCGGTGCCGGTCTTCTCGGCACCGCCTACTCGGCGATGGTTAGGCCGGCACCGACACAACTCGGCACCGAGATAACTCGGCACTAAGAATTTCTAATTCAATTTATTTGGAATAAAAACCTATCTGATGGCAACACACAATACCAAAGTACCTACTCGTGAGTGCATAGTTTGTGAATTCCGTGGCAATTATTACTGACGGCGAATGATTGTAAAATATTTCATTTGTAGGCGAGATTTTAGAAAATATACTACGTAATGTCAATTGCTGTGTATTAGTTTGCGCATACAAATACATTATCTTTTAACTGGTAATATTAAATTAATATGTTACAGAGGTTACCCAGCAAACACAAATGTATATGTTACATAAAAATATATAACAGAGGAGGAATGATTTTTATATAAAACGTTTATATATTTTTTATCTAGTATTTATGTAACAAAATCTTTATAAATTTTGCTATATATTCTCAATATTTATATTATAAAATGTTTTATATATTAGATATATCTAATTTTATATGTATTCAAGATGTAAATTCTGCTACATAAATATGAATTTTTTTTATATATATTTATTACGCAAAATTTGTTACATGAAATATTTTATATATTTCATATGTATTTCTTACAAACCTCGTCTAGTGTCTTTGTAAAGAAAAAGAAGGAAGCTCTTCAATATTATAACCTTTAAATTGTCACGAGTCGATCTACCCACATACCTGCAAGTATGATAACGTTTTAAAAGGTTTTTCTTTAGTTTTGTCTGTGTGTTTGTTTTTAGTTTTGTTTACAAAAGATTATTTAACAAACATATTAAAAAGGTTAACTATATTAAAATATACAATAAAGTAAACCATTACAAATCACATTATACCTATCTCACTAAATTACTTTTCAAGATAATATTTCCGTTTTAACTCACAACTTAGACATGATTTAACAATAATTCCCTCTGTAGGGAGTTGTTAGTCCGAAACAAATACCGCCGCCCAGGTATGCACTTAGGGCTCAATTAGATTTTGTAATAATCAAATTAAATAAAATACACATCTTTAATCCTCTGACAAAATATCTTGAAATGGACTAATTATCACTTATCTGTTGAAATTTATTTATATTCGAATACTCAGATTAATATAAATTATGAATTTTAGGCAAAATAACTGTTTAAAACGAAAAAAATTGAGAGACTTCTGTGATTTATCAGTAAGACAGAAAAATGATACGTACTCGTAGTACAATCTTACAATGGTGACGGTGAACCAGAAATACATAATTTAGAGACATCTCACTCATGGTTAGGACATAGAAATAACTAAAAAATTAGGAACATAAAATCAATAAGTTATTTCAAGGTATTGTTCCTATATGATTTTTTAATTTAATATAATTAATATATACCTACATTTTTAGAAACATTACTGAAACAGTTTAATATGACATGCACTGATTTCGATCAAATCACCTTGATGTGGATAAGGTTAAGTAAAGAGACTCCAGAGGAAAAAGAAGGGCGCAACCCTTCAAAACAATGAATAATATCCCTTACACAGTGGACCTCGAAAAGTCTTCTAAGAGAATATTTCCCATGGTTAATTATTGTTTTGTTTTTGAATATTCATTTGTTTCGCATTATTTTTTTTATATTTTATTATCATTTAGTTTTTGAATATTTTTAGTTTTGCAATATTTTTTTTCATTAGGTATTTTGTTTTTAGTTTCTCTTTTCTATGTTAATAAAATAAATGTACTTATATGCATCTAATTGCTGTTTTTTTAGTAACTAAGTACCAGCTACTAAATTCCAAAGATAGATAAATACAATTTACAGTATATATATTAAATTGTACTAAGTTGCTTTAAGTTTGAAATATTCATAACGTAAATATTGGATAATATAGTAACAATAGTTCCTTAATCTTTTGGCCATCAACACTACTAAAAATATTGTATCTCATTTCATCTATGAAAAATAATGTTTTAACAGATCTTTCAGAATTTATTAAAAATTAAGAATTTTGCTGAATTTTTTCATAAATCTAATGAAATAAAATATTTTATGTGAGGGGCGAGGCAAAAGAAAAATTAGGTAACTTTTGTTACATCTATATTATGTTATATTTAATACCTAAATATTCTCTAGATATTATCTCATTTTTACATATATATTACATAGTAATTTGGAGATATTTGAGATATAATTTATAATATGTATTTCTTATATCATTATTATTCTCTAGCTGTGCCGGCCTTTGTCAGTATTCAATACATAAATATTATCTAGTTGTGACTTCAGTTTCATATAGCTGTGACTTTTATATTTCAAAAAATATCCAACATATATGTATTCAATATGTTTTTGTGTTTGCTGGGTAATTTAAAGTGTCAATAGATGTGTTAGTCAATGTGCTATTGCAGGATTTGCAACTACCTATTTACATAGTTGAAAAACATGACAGTGACTGAGGTCAACATATGGTATTTAATGTTCAACTTCCCCGTCAAAGATGACGTTAATAGTATTGGGAGCATGTCATTGCGAGCTTCAACTAGTTATTAAGGTACTAAGGGTGTTATCAGCGTGCAGCAGCCGTTTAATTCAATTAAAACTATGACACCCTAGTGTTATATGTCTAGTTTATAGCAAGAACAAATTATTTAAGATTATTTTTTGAATGTTTTCTTGCTTGCGGAACATCATTGAAATTGTTAAGAAATGACAAAATTACATGATTTTACAACTGCTCTATGCTTAGTTGTCTGGTACAAAGGAATCGTCTGGCCATCGATATGTTGGAATAAGTGTCGTCAAGGCAGCTCATTAAAATGAAGGAGACATACACTCACTCCACTGTCGGTGACGACCAATACGATGTTCGAGTCCTTGGATAACACCACTCTTCCATCCGGTGTTAGTCACAGTGCCATCACACCCTACCACTTTCAGTGGTTCCTATATTTGGTGAGCTACATAGTTTTATACACAAAAAACTGCCTACATATGAATATATCCTTAAATGTTGCTTTGAGGAACAATACATTTTGTCACTTCCGTCAAACAACCAGTTGGTAAGTTCCTCTAATGTAGCACTTACTGTTGCAAATCAAATCAAATTATTGTATGACAAAGCGTCCATCCATACCCTTATTGTCCAAAAGCCGGATTGCAACGCTCATCAATAATTATTACGGTTCTTACACAATGATTAGGAAATCGTATAAACGTGATAAAGATAAGGAATTGTTTAAAAGTAGGCTAGATGAATTTAAAGCTATAGCCAAATAACTTTTCGACTGTGCAACTTGCAGATGCACTATTACGTTGAATTGTACCTGTTATAAAGCCCCAAATATTTGTCAATATGACATTGTTATTGAATATTCTTGTGAAAAGGAAAAGACGAATCCTGTTCTTGAATTGCGCTTTATGTACCTTCAAAGGAATTGCCGTTTGGGGAAAATCGGATCCATTGAAACAATAGTTACAAAAAAGTTAACGTTGAAAGCTCAGAGGAAAGATTGTGAATTAAATCGAATACTGAGTGTACGCACTAAAGACAAATCTGAAGTAGCAGAATCTTCGAAAATCGATAGAGACAGTGTTACTGACGACGAGTGTGAAGATGGTGAATTTAAGCAATGTTCAACAAATGCAACAAAGAACTGGCAAATGAGAGTTCAATTTGGTACAACGGCGCTAAACAGTGATCACTTAGGAGTGTCTGATCGAGCAACGGCTCTCATAGGATCAAGTGTTCTGCAAGACTTTGGAATAATAACCGAAACTGACCCACTTATATCCATAACTTTCAATATTTGAATGGACCCTATGTTTCCATCTCCTACTAGTTTCGCTGAAACGTATAACGTCTATGACTTGTGCGACCTAGCGCAATGCAAGAAAACGTGTCTATTTACAGAAATACTAGTCGACCGGTGCTAATTTCTTTTATTGCCGAATGTCATTGTACTCTATTTAAATAAAAATGAAAAAAGAATAAAGTCTGCCGATTTGATAATCTTAGCGATAAGCAGTTCTGTACGTACTAACAAATTCTGTGTTGCTATTTTGCTTCCGCGCGTAAAAATAAAGTCTTTCTACTTGTTAGCGAGGATTAGATGATACGACCGTGTCTACAAGAAAGTTTACTTAAATGCTGTGAAAATTAAATGATAACCGGGATACGGAGACATAATCATACGTTCCCTGTGACTGCTATGAATTACAACTGGTCTCGCTTCAAATTTTTCCTATCGACTGTCTACGGGGTGGGCGAGAACTGTGTGACAAAAAAATATCTAAATCATGTAAAATTACATACACAAAAAAACGTTCCTACTAATCGTGTGTAAAATCTTACTATATCACCCAAAATAAATACATATCTATAAAATGATCGGTGCACAGAATATGAGCCAGGACCTACAGATTAAACTGAGCCTATGAAATCGTTCCCTCCAGTTTGCACTCTCCCAGTCCATTTCTCCTGGGCGAGAGTATAGAAATTATAGTATGTTCAAAAAGTACGAGGAGTAATAAACCCTAATTAAGTATGCAAAACCTTTACAGGGAGCACCATGAAATTTTTGATAAATCTCTTATTTTAAATTACATTTCTTCCGTAAATCTAAAAACCAGGTAGATCGACCCCGTATTTGTTTCAGTTGTAGCAAAGTTTAGGGTTTATTCATTGTTAAAGGATTAGCAGATAAGCAAAAACGCAATGCAGTGGTGTGTATTTTGGGAAAAAATACGTTTTAAATTATAATATAATAAAAAATGGAAAGAAATAATTATTGGAATGCATTTATTACTTACATTTCATTCTATATCCGACTCGGAAGAGGAAGAATCGTTGTTGACATTAATAATAATAGGGTCGATTAAATCATCACAAATATTGTCAATTTTCCACATATTTGCCTCTACTTTGATAACATGCTCGATACAGTTTGTCCAATTTTCCTTACTCACATGACTTACAGCACTCTCAAACAATTTCACAACATCGTTTATTTTAAAAGTAGTATTTTTTTTCCAACTTCCCCCTTTACCTGAGCCCATATTAATTCTATGGGATTAAGTTCACAATGATAAGGGGGAAGTCGAAGAACTGATATACCACGAGAAGAAGCCATTTCTTCTACAATGTAGGTTTTGTATTTATTCTTTTTCATTTTTGCAATTCTGTAAAGTTCTTTCCTCAGTGGATCTTTTGGAAACTTAATATTTTTCGAAATAAGCCACTCCAAAAGCTCTGCTTTACGCCAACGACTTGTGGGCAATGCTTCTCGTAACCGTGAATGGTAACTTGCGTTGTCCATAACAATAACAGCCCCTTTTGGAATCAGATCCAACATTTGAACAAACCATTCCTCGAAGACATCCCCATTCATATCTTCGTGATAGTCCCCCGTGCGTTTTGAAATAAAAGTTAATAATCCACCATCAACAAAACCTTCAGAACTTCCAACATGGACAATGATAAGTCTTTTTCCTTTTCCAGATGGTGGCTGCAAACCTAACGACAAACCTTCCACGAATGCCTGCCTTCCGCTTTTAATGTTTTCATCTTGCCAAGATTTGGAAACTGTATATCCAGCATTTATCCATGTTTCGTCTAAGTAGAAGATTTTCAAATTTTGTTCTCTGGCATGTCGAATGCTTCTTAAATAGTCTCTTCTCCAAAAAACTATTTCTGGTTTATCTATCAAGAGAGATTTTCTGTTATGTTTTGTATGTCTGAAACCCACATCTTTCAAAAGTTTGCATAATGTCATTCTGGAGAATTTTAGACAGTCCGTATCTTCTTGCACTGATGTCATAATTTTGTCAAGTGTTGGAATTTCCTTTCGTAAGTAAAATCCATGGACTTTACGCCTCAGTCTTTGTTTTATGACTCATCGATCTCAATTGGTTTTCGGCCTGAAGGAGTTTTAGGGGGTTGAAGAGTTCCATTCTTGCTTCCTTTTAGTAATCTATAAATTGTTGATTTAGCAACACACAACATAGCAGCCGTTAATTTCACAATATCATCAACACTTGCACTTGGATCCTTGTTTTTCAATGATATATAACAATTCAATATCAGAGTTTTTTCATTTAAAGATAATGGACCTGTTTTTGGTCGTTTAGATGGTCCTTGGCTTATCGACATTGTTTGGTACTTGCACAATTAACATTCAACAAATGTTTTAAATATATTCCAACTGTTTACAATATTATGACAACCATACAACTTCATACAACTTTACTCAAAGAACTAATACTAAGTACTGATTTAATGTACCTACTTTCTTTTAAAATAATATTCCCGATAATGTTTCTAAGAAAACTGGGTTGTTTGGAAAATCCCTCTCAATAATCGAATAATCAGTAAATATGTGTAATCGTATTAAGCCGATTACGGTAGGCCACCTGCCATTTAAAATTTCTGAGAAAAATTCCCCAAACACTACATATAGGAGTAATACAAATAAAAAATATTATGAATAAACGGGCATATCCGAACTCTGCCACAAAATAAAATTTTACCTGACTTGTATCAATTTGAGGATTACTGAAATGTTCGAACTGTACCGCAACCATTTAGTTTAATCCTATTAGAGTCATTAGGGTTTATAATAGATAAAATCGGAGGCCCATAGAATTATGTATATTTCTGAAAGGTTTCAAAGATTTCTTGAATTAAATATTTTGAAGAAATCTTGATTGTTTTGATCGATATTTAGGGGATTAGGGGAAGGATGTTGATGCACTTACACTATTGCCTGAAAATCAGGAAGAAGTATTTAATAGTGTTCGTGAATTAGAATTACGAACGAACCGAGAAGAGGAATTTCTATTAACAGCAGAGCAGGTATTTAAAATTATTGTGTTCTCCTGTTTTTCCAACCTTAATTTTTTATGTAATTCGGATTGTATTTTGATGGATGGGACTTTTAAATACTGTTCAACTTTTTTTTACCAAATGTTTTCCATTCATGGTTTTAAAAACGGCTATTACGTACCTCTTGTTTTTTGTTTGCTGCCGGACAAATCAAGTCAAACATATTCAAATTTGTTTTTAATTTTAAGACAAAAATGTAAAGAAGTGGGCTTAAATTTTCAACCTAAAGAAGTCGTAGTAGATTTTGAACTAAGCATTCATAACGCTATATATGAATGTTTTGGCAGAGATCAAATTCTTTTTGGTTGTAAATTTCATCTCTGTCAAGCTTGGTTTCGTAAGATTCAGGAGTTTCATTTGGTACAAGAGTACAGACAGAAAGGTTCTGTAATTGGCGAATACTTAAAAGTACATTTCGGTATTATGTATCTTAGTCCTCAGGAAGTTGTAGAATTTTTTTATAATGAACTACATTTTTTGCTTCCGAATGACCTCTACCACTATCATATCCAATAACAAAATAAAAAAAAATATATATTCTATCTACATAATTATCTATGTCTCTCTCTCTCTCTCTCTATATATATATATATATATATATATATATATATATATATATATATATATATACATATATATATCAAAGTTCGAGCAGCGCACACAAAAAAAAAATTTCCCAATTGATATTAGACGTATTCAAAAACTAACGGCGTGGAAACTTCTTTTCTCCCGTCTCTTGCTGCTGACTTATTTCGATATAACGTTCTCGAGAAAATTAGCTAGAACGGCGGAGACGCTAGGTTTATAGCACACGGTTTAGGGGTATGTTGGTTAACGGCTGTAGAGTGTTTAGTCCGTGTTATTTCAGGGGAACAGTTTTCACTGTCGCCCTGAGCACAACGGAGAGAGAAATTCTCCCGATAAACCCGCGAATACTCAGAATGTACTGACACCCGTCACCGTGGTAGGGAAGTACCTTTTCCCTTCGCGTTTTCCGCCCGTCTCTCTGCTCTGTCTGCTCTGAACTGACTTTTTATCATTCCCCCAAATTGTACGGGATTTTCTGCCGATTTGCAAAAGGTTGCGTATTTTGTTTTAGAATGGCCTTCGATTTTTTTAACTAACCGTTTGTGTAAATACAAACAATAATTTATATTTAACCTAATTTAGTTATTTACATTGTTGCAATGTTATGGTCCTGCCACATTTTTGCTAAACAAAAAGTATGTCGAGTTCTAGTTTTTTTCTAGAGACCGTGAGTTTCATTTAAAAACACAATTTATTAATTTTATATATATTAGCTTTTGTTATTGAACTTTCCTCCTCAGTGTATTCAACATTCTTAATTTTTGCAATGGATATTAGATAATATTGGCTCAAACATAACATATATTCGCTTAGCTTCCCCATATTTCTAATTTAAAATATCGTATTTTCTTCTCCCTGGTCCTATTCTTATTTAGTACTTTCTTAGTTCATATAATTCGTTGTAAATTTCATTAAGTTTAGGCATAGCCATTTATATAAGATGTGAGGGAAGTTTGCAAATTTACTTTAAATGCATTAACTAAGAAGTACATGTTAAATATTCTTTTTTTACTACTTACCTTACGTTCTTCCTATGTTTATAACTCACTGATTTTCACTTTCACAGTTTGACACACGGTTCACTTCTAAACTATTCCTTGACTCCTTGATATCTCTTTCCTAATTTAATTTACTATTCTTCTTTTGAGAAACTTGTACAACATAACTGCCAAAATTAACACAACTGCAATGATAGCAATTATTCCTAGGACTCTCACTTTGATTTGAGGTCTGAAACGTCTGGTTTGTTACACGTCCACTGCTCCCTGCTTGGGTTATTATGACTTCCTCTTTAACTTCCTTTGATTGATTACTTCCAGCCATTATTTTAATTGTGAGACTATGTGCATTATATTACAACTCCATTTCAGCCACTCTAATTTACTATACATATTTCACAACAATTTTGAAAACCTAATGGCAGGATCGCCATGTAATGACTTCTGTAGGGGAACTATTTTCCATGTTTTCAAATAATACAACTTACTCGTTTGAATTAACTTTATTGAATATCTCTCTATTAATAATATTTTTGCGCGATCGATCTTTTTTGTTTACTTTGTCAGGACGGTAGGTTGTGTTTACTGGTTTCTAAGTCCAACACGTCGGTGAGTGATTTACTTACCGTTCAGACGTCGGTAAGTAAAATTAACTGTCTCGACCCTTATTTCGTGGAATATGCTCATATTAGTGTTTTCAAATGAAACTCACGGTCTCTAGTTAATTCCACAATATGATAAAAGTTATTGAATGACAGAAGTTACATTTCATTTTATGCCTACCTGATGTTTAGTAGTTATTTTTGGCTAGACCAAGAAGTAACCTAACTTGTGATTGGCTTAATATATGTTTATAGAAAAAAGAAGAAGATGTGATATTACAATTATTGAAGCTTAGATATTATTAGCCCCATGGTGATATCCCGGATATCATTATTCCAATTAAGATCAGTTTTCTATATCATTGCACAGTTATACTGATCTTAATTGGAAAAATGATATCCAGGATATCACCATAGGGCTAATAATATCTAAGCTTCAATATTTGTAATATCACATCTTCTTTTTTCTATAAACATATATTAAGCCGATCACAAGTTAGGTTACTTCTTGGTCTAGCCAAAAATAACTACTAAACATCAGGTAGGCATAAAACGAAATGTAACTTCTGTCATTCTGACGATGATATTGATTTATCGAAACAATTGTCAATTTTTTAGAATTTTCAATAACTTTTATTATATTGTGGAATTAACTAGAGACCGTGAGTTTCATTTAAAAACACTAGTCGGTAAGTAATTTACTTACCGACGTCCTAGCCCTACATACATTTAAGTGGTCCTAAATAATATACGAGTATAACTTCATTCATTACACAAAAGGAACAAAAAAAATAAGAAGATTTATATTTTTAAATGAACAGAACCGAACAGAACAATATAAAAAGAAATAAAAACAAGGTAAACACAGCAGCTTTCTTAGGTCTATGTCCATCATTTTTCCTCTTTAGAAAGGCAATTAAAGTATGAAATGTTGAAATATCGATAGCATCTTTAAACAAAATAGTGCTTTTCAACATAGAATATTCTGCCCAAAGACTAGCAGGCGATTTCAATGTCTCATTTCGCCGAACAAAATATGCCAACAATACTTTTTCATTAATACTGGCACCTCTCCTCACACCAATTCCCACCACTCACATTTTGTAGACTTTTTCATAGCGATTCCTGGATTTTTCTGGGATTATTGCTTCACATCCGATTTGCCACGCTTTTTCTACGTCAGTATCAATGTCACTCATTTTATATTAGTAATTTAATCGAAAATTCAAGTTCAAAGTATAGACTTTAAAATATAATCTCAAGTTTCACAGTAAATGCATTTGTTTGTTGATAAATAATATCTTGGAAACACTTAGCAACTGCTCAACGATTGTTAAATTATATCATTGGTAAGTTGGCAACCGCATACTTTATACCAAAATGCAAATACATTTCAAACTGATCGAGAAGTATAAATGTCACTTTTCGTTCATATCGAAGAAATTTAAATTAATTTATTTGGAATTTATTTCAATACGATCGTGCAAAAAATGGTATAAGCATCTCGAACGTTAAGGGTTTTACCGGTATCCAGCAAAATTGGAGGCTTCCAAACATTGCTGTCGACCGGTAAACAACCCTTACCGTTCTTAATACTTCATATACTATACTTTTTTGCAATATATAAAGAATTGCTTACTTGCTGTTTCGATGGAAGCAGTAAGTGATTGAACTTTACTTCCTGTAACACGTGCCCATAGAAGACGCGAGTAATAAATACCAATTAGGTCACTGACCATATTATTCAAAAAACTATTTTATTAAATAATATTAAATCATATTTACTAGTTTACCAATACAGTAGTAAAATCATTTAATTTTGTAATTTTTTAACAATTTCAATGTTGCGCAAGCAAAAAACATTCAGTAAATAATCTTAAATAATTTAATAATTTTTTATAAGTTGTCCTTGCGATAAACTAGACATATAACCTAGAGTGTCATCGTTTTAAAAGAATTATGGCTGAAAAAAAATCACGAAAATTTGTGATTTTTACATTTTTTCTCAAACTTTAAGTGCGATGCGCGAGCGGAAGATGTTAACTGATTTCAAAAAATCATTTTTCTTCTTAAAGCAATAGGCAACTTTTCTGATCTAGAGCATTTGAAAGAAACATTTATTTTTTTCGACCCACCCTAATATCCGTCAACAGAAACGTTACTTTCAAAGAGCCTCAAAACAACTCAAATTCGTATAAAATAAGCTTATTTGAAAAACTGCCCCGCTACCTTCATCATTCAACTGCAGATAATAAACCGAAACCCATTTTCTTTGGCCACACCTACTGGAATGATTTTCATTAAAAAGTCTCGAGACACCAAACAAAATTCACATTTGGGTTTGTATATTCTTGAGCTTAAAATTATCTTTTTAATCAAGACAAATGTTTATAAAGATGAACCCTCATTATAAAAAAGCGTAAAAAGTATGATTGCTTTTAGTTACTTGATACCTCTTTATCTCGCTTTATGTATGTATGTAGTAGTCTTCAAAAACAGTGGGGGATAGAAATATTTTCATATTCATAGTAGATTTGAGTAATAAAGAGTTTTCTCTTTTCCCTTTACAATAATGTTCGGTAATAAAGTGGGAATGGTACAGAATTTTTATGGTCCTTGAAGGGCTGTTAGAAAATAAAAATCATAAAGAGTTACTGAATGAATTCTAAAAAAATCTCCAATAAATAGTAAGAAATTTTTTTTGACATTATTTTGAACATTTCACTTATGAAGGTGAATTTTCACCAGGAACAGCTTTTTAGAATGCCCCCATCTCTTATTTAGATTGAACGATTATGTCAAAAAAACTTTATTCAGCACTGACAGATTAAAAGGGTATACTTCAACTTGAGGAGTATATTGGACCCAAGGGAAACCACTACTAGAATTCCTACAATTGAAAGGGATATTGAAGAGGAAAACAGTAAGTGGGTGATTTATGAATGACATGTGAAACCATAGGCATTCCATATGCTGATGTACATCTTATTGTTCGTGCTTCTATAGCAAAATATTATATATGTTTTTGATACACCAGTAGGTAAGGAAAGGATTTTTATATACAGTGTGTATCAGTCACATGGAATAAATTGTGGAGAAACGCTGGAACACATCGAATAGTCTTTTGACCGGGAATTATTTTCCATAAAAAATTATCATACAGAGGACGGTACGAAGTTTCTCATGTTGAAATACTATATACAGTGTTGGGAATATTACGAGGGAACATACATTTTACCGTCAATGTGTTAGAAAAGAGACAAAATAAATATAAATTCAGTGTATTACTCCTCTTCGCTAACAGGGTATCATAAAGTGAGAAACGAAATAACTGTGTAATGGGATGTCTGGCAGGCACCGCCTTCGAGAAGCGTACAGTAGCTCTTATGTCTGGCGTTTACTTACAGTTTTAAATAAACAAATTAGAAATGCATTCAGGCTATTACTAGTCACTTTACCACAGGAAAATGTTGTATAAACAACTTATTATGTTAAAGATCACAATGAAAGAAGTTAATGTTAGAAATACAGATGTGTAATGTGAACAGTTTTGTTTATTAATTGGAAAATAATAAGATTGTACTATACTGATAGCTTAATGCAATGAACAAAAAAAATCAACATTACTTTCGTTTATCCATTCATGATTAATTTACAAAGAAATAATTCAGTAGAAATAAACTAATTCACTATATCAGTTCGGGTAGTACACGCTAATATGATTTGAACAATAAATTAAAACCTACCTAATAGGTATTTGAAATGAGTACCACTAAAAAATCACTGGAAGATAGCTAAAAAACTACACTCGTCGATATTGAGGGTACAATTAATGAATATAAGCATAATCATTTTCATTAACATCATAAGGAATAATCTATGGCAACAATACAGAGTCCAAAAGCGACAATATGTTGTAATAAAACAAGTGTTTTCAGTGTATCACCATTTTCTTTAACAGGGTATCATAACATAAATAAGTCGTATGCTAATATTTGTTTACTGTTTTGTATGTAGAAAAATATATCAATATAAACCACCTGTTTCGTACGCTCCTGATAAAACGATTTCGCTTACAGCTCTAATTTTTCTACTTTTATCTATCCCCTCTCTTCATTTTAAATCCACGCGTGCCCTCAAAAATTTCCTTCTTATTCGTGAGAGAAATCAGTCACATTTAAATTCAACGTAAAACGATAACCTCTCACGGCCAAAGAGCAATTATAATAATCACATGGCGTTACCAGTGTGTTAGATAAGGATAATCATGAGACAGAGAATTAAAAGGCAGCGTAGATTATTATACCAGACGAATACGAATCGCGCATGCGCCACTTGAAGATGTTTAACTGTACAATCTGGGTACTTCACTAAACGTTTGTTTGCGAATGTGTAACGATCTTTTGCAAGTTTTATTAAAATGAGTATGCAAGTACACCATAAAGTGCAAATTGTAAAATGGTACTACCAGGGTCATTCATATCGAGAAATAGCAGAAAATTTGTTTATTGTGGCATTCGAAAATGCCCAACCAATTAGCAAAAAACAAGTGAGAACGGTTATAAAAAATTTTGCAGAGCATGGATGTGTCAATCCTACTAAACATGGACCACGTACACAAAATCGTCAAACCCAACCCGAAAAAGAAGAAAGAGATATTTTAATTTGTGCCTGTGTGGAAAATAATCCCCTACAATCGTCCACTCATTTAGCAAAGGATTTTGATGTTGATCCGAAAAGGATTCGAACTGTATTAGAAAAAAATGGTTATCGTAGTTTCAAACTGAAAAAGAGTCATGAAATTTTTCCAGACGATCAATTTCGTAGAATGGAATTTTGTGAAATAGTTATGGAAGGAATACAATTGGACGCAAACTTTTCGAAAAATATTTTGTTCACTGATGAATCAACTTTTCACATACACGGTGCACATAATTCATCCGTTATTCGATATTGGTCAAGGACAAATTTACACAAACATTAGAATAATCGATCTCAATATCCCCAAAAGTTAAATGTTTGGGATGGAATATTAGGTGAACATTAAATTGGACCATTTTTTATTGACGGCAATTTAACCGGACAGAAATATTTGGACATGCTGGAAATATTTGGAAACACATATTATTATAACTACAAATTTTATTTCGCATGTTATGTTATTTATTCCAATACTAACCGAACTAATATAGTGAATTAGATTATTACTACTGAATTATTTCTTTGTAAATTAATCATGAAGGGATAAACGAAAGTAATGTTGATTTTTTTATTGTTCATTGCATTAAGCTATCAGTTTAGTAAAATCTTATTATTTCTCAATTAATAAACTAAACTGTTCACATTACACATCTGTATTTCTAACATTAACTTCTTTCATTGCGATCTTTAATATAATGAGTTGTTTATACATTTTGCTGTGGTAAAGTGACTAGTAATAGCCTGAATGCATTTCTAATTTGTTTATTTAAAGCTGCACGCTTCTCGAAGGCTGTTCCTGCCAGACATCCCATTAGACATACAACAGTAAGTGCACATTTTCCACTTTATGATATCCTGTTAGCGAAAAAGAATGATACACAGAATTTATATGTATTTTGTTTCTTTCTATCACATTGACGGTAAAACGTATGTTCTCTCGTAATGTTCGCAGCACTGCCAGACATCCCATTAGACATACAACAGTAATTGCACGTTTTTCACTTTAGCGAAAAATAATGATACACTGAATTTATATGTATTTTCTCTCTTTCTAACACATTGACGGTAAAACGTATGTTCCCTCGTAATGTTCCCAATACTGTATACATATTGTTTTGTCTTTTATCTGCAAATTATACACTGTTCAAGTGTATAATGCCTATCTTCAACTGAAATACTGCAGAAAATAAAAGAATAGAAGTTATCTTACCCTTGATAATGTAGAAAGTAGAAGAAAATCACTGATAAAAATGTAGGATATATTCATAATGCGCGACATAAACGCCAATGTTCTAATCTCATATGAATATTTCTCCAATGTTCTCAAAATCTTCAACGATCTAATTTTATCTCTCATTTAGCTTAGTTGAGGGGTCAAGATTTGTATACAATACTTCTGACATACAGTACTAAGCATACTCTTTAGTCACAAAAGTTTAACACAGAGTCTATAAGCGACAATGTCTTAGAAAGTTACAAGTAAATTGAGCGTATCACCTATTTTCCTTATTAGGGTATCATAACATGCGAAAGAAGTATCGTATGATAATATTTGAATTAAAACTGTAATAATCTATACAAAACTTGTATTGTCTATCTCTCTATGCCTCTCTCTAACACACTAATAATGCTATGCGCTTTATGCATTTTCCTCTGACTATGAGGCGATTATAGTTTTATGTTAGAATTAAATGGGAACTAAATTATGTAATGTTCAATACGGAGTATTTCGTGGGCACTAGCAATTTTAACATGTAGACTGAAAATGAAGAGAAAGGATTAGTAAAAATAGAAGAATTACGGTTCTCTAGGAAATCATTTTGGGGTGTAAGGGAGTTTGACAAAACAACTAAGCCAAATTCAAAAGACAACCTCACCTGCACCCTGCTAGACAACTAACGGGGCTCTATACACCGAGTATCTGCCAGTATAAGCAGATCCCTCTTGCCGGCCAACAGCTTCGGGTGGATGAGCCGGTAAAAGTAAGAGCACTCACTTGTCCTAGAGATGAGAAATCATACCTAAAGGGGGATGAATCAACGGACGATCAACGGCATGTGGATGCGGAAGGCAAGGGGAAACCACTGCATTAGAGACTGTAAGAGTATCCCTAGTACAGTCGTACACAGCAATCATGGCAATGTTCAAAACAAAATATTCTGGAGTTATTAGTTTCCCAATCGGATCTCTGGGGAGAACAGTGGCGAACAAGTTCATGACAGCAACAGTGAAGAATATGAAGATCGGAACGTGGAATGTAAGAAGCATTTTTGCAGAAAGTGGAATAGAATAGAATAGAATGGAATAGAATAGAATAGAATAGAATAGAATAGAATAGAATAGAATAGAATAGAATAGAGTAGAATAGAATAGAATAGAATAGAATAGAATAGAATAGAATAGAATAGAATAAAATAAAATAAAATAAAATAGAATAGAATAGAATAGAATAGAATAGAATAGAATCGAATAGAATAGAATAGAATAGAATAGAATAGAATAGAATAGAATAGAATAGAATAGAATAGAATAGAATAGAATAGAATAGAATAGAATAGAATAGAATAGAATAGAATAGAATAGAATAGAATAGAATAGAATAGGAAAGCAGTGGGTGACACACGTAGCAAGGCACAATGCAGAGGAAAGATCATACATGGTAATATTTTGGTGATCTCGGGAAACAGAAAGACGCATAGGAAGGTCCATAAAGATATAGATAGAAGACATCGAAGAAGTCTATATGCGATACTGGATGAACGAAGGTCGAAGAAAAAGAAAAATTTATTTATTTAACATATACTCGTATGTATGTTATTTGTGCTAACTCAAAGGGCAAGTTATTTATGTAAGAAAAAAATATAAACAAAGGGAAATAGCACGTATGTTATACAAAACCCATAAATATGTGAATGAACACTGTGGTGCGGGTATTTACAGCTAGTAAAATACTTTTAAATAGAGAAGTGAAAATATTAGAAAACCTTCCGATTGACCATCATGCTTGAGATATTCTAATGATTGTGATAAATTGGATTTATTGGTAAAAAGCACCGTTAACACCACTAAATTGAAATCTCAAATAGTTTGATTGATCGTTCTTTAGACGATTCTGTGTAGCGCTTTCACGCTTTTATTCAAACATTCTCGTGGCGGTTTAAATTAATGGAAATTTTACAAATTTACAACTTATTTGGATATATTTGAATTCATTTGAATATTTAGGTTTGCAGGGATTATTGGAAAACCACCACAGTCGCAAAATATATAAAAAAGATTGAAATTATTTCTTGAAAAATATGGAATGAAATAACTGTCAAAAAGAGGTCCATGATAAATAAGAATCCTCATTGTCCACAATTATATGGAACCGTTAAATTACATAAAATAACGAAACCAATTAGACCTGTAGTTTCTTATGTTAATACTCCTAATAATATATTGGCAAAGAAGCTTAACAATATACTCAATAGTTACGGATATGAGTCTAAATACTCAATTAGAAATTCAATAGAACTAATCAAAAAATTAAAAGCATTCAAATTACAAGATAACGCTAAGCTTATTTCATTTGACGTTACTAATATGTTCACTAAAATTCCTCCTAAAGAATGTCTAATACTTGTAAGAAAATTACTAGAAGATAAAAATATTAATACAGGAATAATATCAGATATACTCAATTTGTTTGATGTATGTATTAATCAGAATTATTTCCCTTTTGACAATAACATATATATATTCAAAATGAAGGTTCACCAATGGGAAGCCCTATATCACCTATTTTGGCAAACATTTTTATGGACAGTTTAGAAAGAAAAATCTTTGAAAGTAATATTTCAAAAAACGTTCTATTTTGGTATAGATATGTAGATGACATATTAGCTTGTTTTATAGGTAGTGAACGACAATTAGATATATTTTTCAACCACCTTAATAATTTACACCAAAAAATTAAATCCACATTAGAAGTTGAAGAAAATAATTTAATCAATTTTCTTGATTTGAAAATTAAAAGAGTTAATAATGTACTTGATTATGCAATTTACCGAAAACCAACACACTCTGATGTGACAATTCCATATAATTCCAATCACCCAATTTCACAGAAGCTAGCGGCATACTATTCAATGATACATACAGCATTTTCAGTTCCTATGAACAAATGTAATTTTGATAGAGAGGTTAATACAATTAGACAAATAGCAACATCCAACGGTTATCCATTACATATGATAAATAAGCTAATTAATAAAAAAGTGGCATTGCAAGTAATATTTCCTAAACAAACTGAAGAAATAAAAACAGGAAATATTCCTAATAATATTTCAAAGATAATATCTTTAGCAACGAATACAACAATTTCTTTTAAAAAAGAAAGTAGCGTAAGTACAAAATTGTTAAATGTTGAAACAAAAATACCAACATTAAAGAAATCAGGTATATATAAACTCAAATATCCAGAATGTAATGCTGTCTATTTGGCTCAGACCCTTAGAAATTATGAAATCCGATACAGTGAACATACAGATTAAAACAACCAGATAAATCCCATTACGCAAAACATCTACTTGACACCAACTATTTATTGACACATATCACAGAACGAGAAGTACTACATATTTGTGATAAGAAACAAAAACTGGATTTCCTTGAAGAGTTGGAAATTAGAAGACACTTAAGAAACCTACAATATGAAGTCGTCAATGAACAGATAAATCTAGGAAGTTCTCCACTATTATACTGTCTTCTTAAGTGATAATTGTAAAGATCAGCAGATATAGTTTTCCTGGTTTTCTATATCATTGCACAGTTATACTGATCTTAATTGGAAAAATGGTATCCAGGATATCACCATAGGGCTAATAATATCTAAGCTTCAATATTTGTAATATCACATCTTTTTCTTTTTTTCTATTAACATATATTAAGTCAATCACAAGGTGGAATTAGCTAGAAACAGTGAGTTTCATTTAAAACAATAATAAGAAGCCACTAGTTTAGGTCGTTGGACTGCATTCAATAAAACTAATGTAGCTTCAGTATTCACGAAATATAAGGCTGTATTGACAACATGTCCTAATATTTTATCTTCCAATATATGAAACATAGATGAAACTGGGCTTTCGACTGTACATGTTCCGCCAAAAATACTAGGACCTAAAGGCCTTGAACAAATCGGTTCAATGACAAGTGCTGAGCGAGGTTCTACTATCACAATGATCTGTGCCATTAATGCTGGCGGAGGATTTATACCCCCTATGCTAATATTCCCACGAGTCAACTATAAAGAATTCATGCTTACAAATTATCCACCTGATACCGTGAAAGCTGCAAATCCTTCTGGTTGGTCTAACGTAAATTTATTTTTTCAGTTTATGAAACATTTTGTTAAACACGTAAGACCTTCCACTAACTCACCGTGTGTTGTGCTGTTAGACAATCATGAAAGTCACATCAGTGTGTCTGTTATAGATTTAGCCAAGCGAAATGGTATTATTTTAGTGACTTTTCATCCACATACAAGCCACTAGACAAAGGAGTGTTCGGACCATTCAAAAAATATTATAGCACTGCAACAAATGAACTGATGAGTACTCCTGGATATGTGGGTAAACTAATAACAATTTACAATGTGGCTACATTAGTTGGCAAAACATTTCCGCTAGCTTTCACTCCCAACAACATTATGTAAGGATTTTAGGCCACGGGAATGTATCCAGGTAACGAAAACATTTTTGACGACTCGGAGTATTTATCAGCACAGGTAACCGATCGTCCATATGATGTTACTTCCGATAAAAATGAAGATTAACATATTGCTGTCAATACTGATATTTTACCTCAGTTAGCTCCAGAGGCTGAGATTTCTTCTCAATCAGTTGCAGAGGCTAACACTTCATTTAAATCAGTCCCAGAGGCCGAGATCAGCAGCTGATTGCCAGTCGCTACATGCAAATTGAAGCTGGTGAGTAACAGTTGAAAATATAATCGGCTTGTCAGCCACTGCTTGGCTGGTGCTACTACCAGCCTAGTGTTACCCGTCCTGTATCGACAAGAACTTCGATGAATCCTTACAGCCAGCTTTCTAAATGATCAATCAACTTTAAGAATATCAAATATTTTTCGAATTCACTAACACTTGCAGCAGATTTATCTTGTAGTTTTAATCAAATTCAAAAAGCTATATACGACTAAATCCAAATCTGTGTTGTAATAGGTACAAAGTATTGCTACTGAATCTCACATCCAAATTTGAATCATGGCGATAATTTTCATAATAAATCCATTCATTTCATACTTGTAATAGCGAATCAGTTGCAGACCTTAACTAGATTTTTCGAACGGAGTGACCGTTAAAAGGTGGTTAGGTGCTTAGAGTAATAATATACAAGATATAGGGCTATTCATTCATAAACACGTTTATTTTTGCGGCCAAGAATCCTAAACACCAGTAATAAAATCACCAAAAATGGGGATGGTATTGGTAATTTCGGCTGCTTTTATGACAAACTTGGCACTGAGGAACAATTATAATCCAAAAAAATTAAATTAATCAACGTAAAAGTTACTAAAAGTCTTCAGAAAACATAAAAACGAGAGAACTAATTTTTTACTCCTTACTCATAATAAACAAAACTTGCAAAACACGTTTGACATTATTTACTACGAATACTACATCGAAATCGAAATTGTCGTCGTGTACACTCTGGCGATATTTGCATCTTCCTTTATATGGTAATTAAACAAGGACAAAGCTACTGAATAGGTTACCCCTGATACATAAAGCAGGTACTGTAATTGTGAGAAATGTTGCCACTTTTAGTTACAACAAATACTTGTTCAATATACTTAATTAAATGAAATTCTAGAGTTTTTAATTATTTTTTAAAGCAGCGACTTAATTGCAAAAATTAGTTTGACCTTTCTTTATTTGCATACGTTGTTAAAAAAATTTCAATTAAATTTCTAATTCAATTTTTATTGCAACTAAAGAGAACTTGTACATATGGCAAAGCGGTGGAGGTGTCAACAAGTGGCTTAGAAGGGACTCGATGCTTGAGGCATCAAAAGGTCAAAACAAACATATCTATTTTCTGTGTTAATCTGAGGTTAGGTATATGTAAACATTTGGAATTTATCATGGAATTTTTAGTTATTTTTTCCTGTTTTTATTAGTCTTTTTTACAAGTAGATACTAAATACGGTCCTGTAACCTTATGTTACCAGTGTTAAAAAAATGGTTAGCGCGCCGAATTCTGAGAAGGTCTATTGGGATTTTTTGTGACCGTTCTTATAGACATGTTCTCCGAAGATCTTTTAAGGATTGAGCCGGCATTTGAGGAATATCCCGAAAAGAAAAGAATATTCCAGAGAGCCAACTGTTTTTGTGTAAGGCGCAATCTAGAATTATCTAGTAAAAAAGGCACTAATATATAAAGGGCTGACCAGCGGGAGAAGTTTAATTTATGAAGTGATCTCGTGATATAAACAGCGAACAAGAGAATTGTCTAAGTAGTGAAGTGTTTATATAAATTAATGTAAGCGAATATACTGTGTATATAATATAAATCAGTGAATAGTGTAGTGAATTGATAAATTAAGTTAGTAGACATAACGTGTGTCTATAAATTTATCCCACCCGTAATAAAAACGTTTAAATAAATAAGAAAAACATTACATTGGTCTCAGAAGTGGAATAAATAAGACGTAAACATGGCCAAGAGACTTACTGATCTGAAAGTGACGGAGCTAAAGGCAGAATTGGAAAATCGTGAGCTGAAAACCTCCGGTAAGAAGCAGCCACGATGGCTTCGGGATACAACAAAGGTAGGACCATACAGGAAGGAGGTGACGATGATAGACCTAACCAGATCGTCTACTTGTTGAAAGGTATGGTAGACAAGAAGCCGAAGGAGATCAGGTGCTGTAATTGTGGCGAGCTAGAGCATGTACGTAGTTTGTGTAAGCATCCTACAGCTTCTGCAAACCAAGAACCTCTCTTAAATGCAAAGCAGCCACGCAGGATTCGGGTTACAACAATGGTAGGACCATGCAGGAAGAAGGTGACAATGACAGTCTTGACCAGAACGTCGACTTGTTAAAAAGTATGGCAGACAAGAAGCCGAAGAAGATCAAATACCGAAAGTGTGTCGAGCTAGAGCACGTATGCAGCCCGTCTAAGCGCCCCAGGACTTATGTAACCCAAGAACTGTAGTCACAGGGGAAACTAGATGAAGGCGTACATCGAGCTGCAACTAGTCGGAACTAAGGAAGTTGCAGTTTCAAGAACTACGGTAGTCGACGAGGAATGGTCACCCACCAGGATCAGAGATGATCAGGAGGATGATTGTCACCTAAAGAAGATTCGGCGATGGATGGAAGAAAATCGGCGACCCACCCGGCAAGAAGTGTCAAGATTTTCCCTAACACTCAAGGCGTGTTGGGCTCATTGGGACTCCTTTGTCCTGGAAGAAAGGCTGTTGAAAAGAGTCCTTGAAAACGATGATGGTTCCGAGATGAGGGACAGCTAGTTAACCCGAGAACAAGAGTAGCTGAAGTACTCAAGAAGATATACGACAGTCCATCGGGAGGTCATCTGGGAGTGAAGAAAACCCTTAAGTGAATCCGTGAGAGGTTTTATTGGATGAACCATTCCAATGATGTGAAGGACTCGTGTAAAAAATGTGCGACTTATGCTACGAGTGATGGACCACATCGCAAGAGAAAGGCACCCATCAAACAGTACAATGTTGGAAGCCCTTTCGAAAGGATTGCTTTAGATATCGCTGGATCATTTCCGACGAAAGAAAATGGTGGCTAATATATACTGGTTGTAATGGATTATTTTACAAAGTGGGTGGAAATTTACGCTATCCCGAACCAAGAGGCCACAACTGTTGCGGATTTATCGGTGAAAGAATTTATCAGCCGATATGGAGTGCCCTTGGAAGTCCATAGCGACCTGGGAGGAAATTTCGAAAGCCATCTCTTCCAGGAGATTTGCGACAAGCTGGGAATGAAGAAGACCAGGACAACAGCATTACATCCACACTCAGACGGAGTGGTCGAAAGAATGAACAGGACTATTGGAAAATACCTGTCCAAAGTAGTTTGCAGCCATCAGAGATATTGGGACCAATATTTTTACCTATTTGCATTGGCTTATTGATCTGCCGTCAATGAGTCCACGGGTGAATCACCTGCGAAAATCCTATTTGGACGTGAAATAAGGCTTCCTTGTGACCTAGAATTTGGCTGTTGGCCTGGAGAAGATATAGCAGGAGAAAACTACGTGATCCAATTGAGAAGAAGGCTGGACGATATTCATGAATTAGTTTGAACAAATCTTCAAGTTGCCAGCGACAGAATGAAAAGTCGGTACGACACGCAGGCCACAGTAGGCGGTTTTAAAGAAGGGGGCAAAGTATGATTACACAACCCGATGAAGAGAAAAGGATTTTCTCAAAAATTACAAAAATCTTGGGAAGGTCTATACTTAATAAAGAACAGGATCAATGATGTTATATATCGCATAAGCAACAGTTAGTGGGGATTTTCCGTAAGAAATAAATGAATAAAATAAATTCTTGAAAAGATCAGCAGAATTCGATATCAAGAGTGACTGCTCGTCACTCGCGCCATGTCTCATCTCGACTTTTCCCTCTTCCCATTTCTGTCATGATGTGCTGGACGGCAGACACCCTCATACCGAAAATTTCGTCCGTTTCCTCACCCCGCAATTCTATTTTTTTGCCCCCCCCCCCAATCGTGATTGGGAGGGCAAATGGTAGGCAAATTTTGTGGTTAGTTGGTTAAATATCAATTAAGAAAACTGATAACAAATCATACGTTAATAGTAGTTATCAAATAAAACATACTATAAAAAGCCACTTACATTTTTTTTTACTAGTAAAATAATAATAATGATTAGGGCATCCAATTGTTTGTCTTTATAATTAAAAATTATATCTTAGTAAAAGAATTATAATTTTTTTCCTTATTCGGATTCGGGGCTCTTTATCGGCGGCCGAGGCGGCGTGTTCTTACGTTCTGCGCCTTTCATAAATTCCTGGTAAACGGAATAATATGCCAAATTGTGAATATAAGAAAATTAGATATATTACTGTTACGAAACAGCACCCTGATATAGTCCCTAAAACCGACTCTGTCTAAGCCAGGTATAAAAGTTGAAATTATGGCGTATACGCACTGTTTTTTTATAACTATTTACGACTTATCTTATGTAAACATTGTGTTTGTGACCACAGTTATCTAGAAAAGGCCAGAAAAATTATTTGTGTCTGTGTAAGCCGCAGCCCGGAATTTTCTAGTAAGAAAGGCATTAATATAAATAAGGACCGATCAGCGGAGGAGTTAGTTGATAAAGTGATCTCGAGAAATAAACAAAAATACACCGAACAGTAAAGTGCTAATTAATAATCAAGTTTGTGTGCATATAAATTAAATTTAAGTGATTAGTTAAGTATATATAAATTAAGTGTTAGTGAGTTAGTGTTTAAATAAATTAGTAAGTAGCCATACCGAGTGTTTGAAATTTATCCCACCCGTGATAAAAACTTTTAATAAATAAGAAAAACATTACATTACTTTTATTTTAAATCAGTTGAGTTCAGTCGTTAGTGGCAGTGGGAACTATAGTGACCAAGTGCGTCTTTTAAAAAAGAGCTATACTTTCGTGACGTGGTAATTTTTGTGTTTAATAAAAAGCAAAATGAATTTTGAAAAAAAGCAGCAAGGTAGAAGTGGTAGAATTGAAGTACAATATTTAAACTGTAAAGCTGACTTCAACCTGGACTATAAAACGGTGAGCGCCACCGAAAATCCATTTGTTTCAGCTGCAAAACGAAAAAAAATGAGGAGATTCAGGCAGCTTCAAAAGGTAAGACGAAGCGCGTAAAGTAAATAATGGTAGCTGAGATTCTATTTTTTGTTTAACATCGCTCTTTATAGTCTAGAGTAATTATTTATTACTTCCACATTCCACATCAACGATAGCATCTGCCTTTTTTTGCTACTGGCCTTAAATTCCGCAAAACGTAATACTTTGTTATTGGGGTTTCTGTGTAAACAGAACCAATTTTTCTAATTTCATATAGACAATTTATTTGAAAAAATCTGAAGAAAGGGGGTGGGGCGAAAATAAAGAAGACCAAAAATTAAAACTTGTTTAAAAAACGCAGTAGTCTTTATGTTAAAATAGGTTTTTGCCGTATATATTTTTTACTTTTCCGCCCAACTTTTCTATATGCGAGAAAAGTATTGGTTTACCCCAAAAAAAGTTGAAATTTTGAATTTTTTTTTTGAATTGTTTTCACGTTTTCCATCAACAACAACACGAAAAAACGGTTTCTAGAATAAAAATCCTGTGTGTATGTCGTCGTCGTCGTCGTCGTTGTCGTTGTCGTCGGCCACTTTTCCTTACATGTCTTGTTAGCACGATACAGTCTCCGGAGTGCGATAAGTCAGCAATTTTATGATTGAATATTGTTAAGGACATGTCACAGATGATCCCTATTGATTTTCAGTTCACCAGAGTCAGTACAACGGTTGTTATGGTACTTGAAGTACGACATTTTGTAATTTTTTGAGAAATTTCAGTTTGTTAGCACGATACAGCCTGCGCAGTTCAACAAGTCACCAATTTTATGATTGCATATTTTTCAGGGCTTCTCACTGATGAACCCTATTGATTTTCAGCTCACCGGAGCCAATACAACTAGTGATACAGTACTTTAAGTACGATATTTTTGTCATTTTTGAAGAAGTTTCAGTTTGTTAGCACGATACAGCCTCCGGAGTATATACAAGTAACTAATTTTATGATTGGATATTATTCAGAGCGTCTCAAAGATGAACCCTATTGATATTCAACTCAGTAAAGCCAGTACAACGGGTGCTATGGTACTTGAAGTACCAAATTTTCGTCATTTTTGGAGAATTTTCAGTTTGTTAGCACGATACAGCCTTCAGAGAGTATACGATTGATCAATTTTAGGATTGAATATTGTTCAAGGTATCTCACAGATGTACCTTATTGATTTTTAGTTGACTAGAGCGAGTACAGCGGGTACTCTAAATCCAGATATACATAATTTTTGGTTATTTTTGGAGAAATTTCGGTTTGTTAGCACGATACATCCCTCGAAGTGTATACAAGTAACAATTTTATGATAGAACATTGTTCAGGGCCACAGATGCGGAAAAGTTAGTTTTAATCCGTAAAACCATTTATTTTAAAATGGTTTCCTATTTTTTTAAGCCTCTGATTGGGGGCATAAAATTCGATTTTATTTAAAAAAAAGTCAATATGAATATGACATTGTTTTATTAAGTTAATTAATAGCAATATTACCCAATTGCAAAAAAGTAATGTCAGTTGCGTTGATGTGGAAGTATTGGTATTGATTTAGTTTGCGGCAGGGGTATTATTTATTAGGGTCAGGGTCCGACTCGTTCTTGCTCTTAGAAAATCTTGATGCCAATGATTTTGTACAAAAAATACTCAGATAGACAATTATTCATTAACAAAAAATATGCCTGACTATAAAGATGTTATGGAAATTAATGATGATCAACAAGATCATATTATGCTAGGTATGATGTCTTATTGGTTCTTTCATTATTAGGTAGAGTCTTGGTTGGCTAAAAACTTTTTATGTGGATATCAGACACATATTCAGGAAAAAATTAAAACCTATTATTATTTTTGAATTTTATACACAAGAAACTGGTATGGCAAAATAACAGACTTGTACTCAGTGGCGTTGTTTAGGGGTACCAAGGGGAAGGGGTGGAATTTTCTTCCGAATCCCTTTAGCTTTAAGGAGTATTCTATAGTATCCCGGACCCCAAGTATTTTAATTAACCTCAGAAAAATAATTGAAAAAAGCTAAAATTACGCTTTAGGTATCTGATACCTACAGCATAAAAAATAATTATTGTTTGTTAAGAAAGTTTTAATTATAAGTCTGTCTTTTTTGTGCCCTACAATATCCTTTCCTTTGTAAACCGCTTGAAAACTTATCTGTACAGGGCTTTACTTATTATTTAGTATATTGCTTTAATGTGTTTAACCCTATATGTTTATGGTTTTTAGACAATGTTAATGTAAATGCATCGCCTGTGTGAAATAAATAATCTTATAGACTCTGCTGTATGCAGGGCTGAAAATATGGGTCTAAATCCCGATGAAGATTTTTTGAGACATCATCGAAGAAGGTTGGTTCCAAAGCGAATTGATGAAAATCGGGACAATTTATGTGAACACTTATTGCATTCATTTCACCGAAAGGAGTTTTCAACGGTATTAGATACACTTATAAACTTTGTGAAAGATACCTTATCAACCGTGATAACAATGATAACCTCCCTAGCAACAATTTTTCAATTTCCGATATACAAAACTAACCTTAATTTATTAAATACTGAAAAAGCTGTTTCCATGTTTCCTCCAAATCACAGACCCGAAATAGCATTCACAGCTTGATATTCTGTTTGATTTTTGCATAAAAAATAACGTAACTACAATGGAGAAGGTGATGCAAGTGGAATATAAATTTAACAAGGTTTTACCGCAAGCTCTAAAGTTCTGTCTGTTAGTTTTAACTGCTGGTTACTAGGTAGCAACAAGTGAAAGGGCATTTAGTTTGCTAAAATTAATTAAAAACTTCTTTAGAATAAATATAGGCGAAGAGCGACTTGAAAATCTTATGTTAATAAAAAATGAAAGAGGCCTTCTAGAAATTTCTACTTTAAAGATGTTGGTTTAAAAATGGGGAAGTTTAAATCAACGAAGGCTAAGAGTTATGACTAAACCTTACTACCAATTCCTACTTTTTAATTTTGTTAAAATGTTTTATGCTGTTTATTTTTGTTTTAATATATAATAAAAAATGTTTGTTGTATCAAAATTGCCTATTAGTTATTTTTGAAATAGTTTATACTATAGGTATTCTAAGTAGTTTTGGTTCTAGGGCAGAATACAGAAAAAGTTATAGGCAGTTGGCATTTTGGTGTCTGCTCCTATAAAATTGGTGATACATTGTTGGAATTTTGTTTTCATCACAGAGCCACAATAGCCCCTTTAACATTTTTTCTTCCACATGAAGTTCAGCGTTGTAAATTCTCTTTAAATTTTTTAGTGAAATATTGCTATTATCAGTCTTTGATGCTCTTCCCTTTTTTTCTCTGATTCCCATAAACGTATCTTTAAAATTTCGCTAACAGCTGAATCGTATTCATATTTAAAAAAAATGGTCGCCGGCGCAGAACCTTTGACAGAAACTTCTCTTATCTTGTTTATTTTGAAGGCCTTTTTGTTTTCGTCGATTTTCCAGCTTTGAATATCTGTGATGTCCTTGAAATTAAAAAAATCGTTTTGAGACATTTCGGTTACATTATGAATTTGTCCTGTTACTTTTGCCATTCTGATTAATGTTACCCATTGCTCAGGCACATAGAGAACTGACTGGCGCTTCTTGGCATTTTCTATAACAGCATGCATACTATCGCCCTCATTTTGGGTGTGTCCTTTTTCAAGGAACCTATGGGTAATGTCAATCTGATAAGTAGTAGATGCCAATGAAAACATAGAAAACAGAAACTTATTTCGGTTCTGGCCTCCACAATTATCTGAATAAAAAATTATAGATTTTACACCTTTTTCCTTTTGTGTTTGAATGAACTTTAATAAACAGCTTGCAAACTCACATGGACCTCTTTTTGATATCTTTTGGTGCCAGACATAAAAAATACTTAATTATTTCCTACATCAAAAACCGTAAAATTGTAAGTTGACTATTTACTTTTGTAGTAGAAATCACTGACGTTGGACTGGGGAGTAGCTGCCGCACATACTATTTTGTCATCTGCAGCAATAATTTAGTCAACATCTTTTAACTCTCTAGCCAGTGTTTTGATTTTTATATGAGTATCGTATTCAGTTTTCATTTCTAATTTCTTTTTATCATCCGGTAGGCTATAAACCGAACAAAAGTCGCAGTGGTCTTTCTTTGGTTTAAAGAAACTTATATTGAACCCCTGATTAAATATATCGCGATAGTGTCTGATTGTTGCCTTTTCGATGATCTGAGTATTTGTGCAGTGTAGGGCCTGTACATTTTTTGTATGTTTAGACCTTCTTCCAAATACATTTTTTTTGAATCCTTGCGCACATAATGTGAAGGAACCATGGGAAACATTTTAATATGATTTCGTACACTATCTTTAATGGCTTCTTTGATTCTTTATGGTCTATTATCGTGCTTTCCTCGTTAGTCAGCAGTAATTTTTCATTTTTGAAAGAGCGGCTCTTACCCGTGTTTCTGAGATGCCAAGAGTATTCAAAAACATGGATTTACATACTTTCATCTCTTCTTCATTAATTGTAAATGAGTAATTTCTGGAATTTAGCCTTCTGGATATTGACCCTGCACCAATCGTAACCTGCTTCTTTTTAATTTCTTTCACATACCTGGCTATAAAATCCCATTGTCTTGTATGATCAGCCGTAGACCAGAATTCTTCAAAAATCGATTGTCTTTTTTCTTCATTAATTTTCGTTTGACACTTCATTCTACACTTATCTTTGCATGCTGTACCCATTGTTCTTTCTTTAATAATTCTCACCTTTTATATTTTTATGCTCAACACCTTGATTTAATAATCTTTCTGCTTTCGTATCAATCCAATCTAAAACATTTCTAGACCTTTTTCTAACATTGCTTCTGGCAGCTCTCTTTCTTTTCCTTTTAATATTTCTGTTCTCTTTGTTTATATCATTAAGCTCATCCAGCGATTCCCTTGGAGCAGGAACTTCGTATTCAGAATTAGCATTATCCTCAGCATTATCTGACTCTTCTTCATCCTCAGTATGCTCATAATTTGGATCAGTATCAGAGTTGTCTTTAAATGGATCTTCATCGCTATCCTCAGAGAAATAATTATTAACTGAATGATTTGCAGATGAAGTTGAAGCGGTACATAATGGAATTTGGGGATCAGGTTCAGTAGCTATCAGATTAGAATTCGAATCACACTCCAATTAATTTTCATCTTTATCATTAACTAGAGAGCTTTTTATAATTGGGTCCAATGTAGACACACTTTTTGGTTTAAAAACCTGTTTTTCAGCGAAATGAACCCCATTACATAATACTGCATTAGGTTCCTGGTGAACCGGGGACATAGAGCGAGATTCTAAAATAAAATACTCATAAACTGAATTTGTCTTAACTTTATGTTAATCGTAAAACTTGCCTTCTATTGGATTAGATTTCGAATTATCCGTTTTATTTTTATCTTTATCATTAACTAGAGGGCTTTTTATAGTTGGATCCAATGTAGACACACTTTTTGGTTTGAGAACTTATTTTTCAGCTGGATGAACCTCATTACATAACACTGCATTAGGTTCCTGGTGAACCTGGAACATGGAGTGATATTCTAAAATAAAATACTCATAAACTAAATTTGCCTTAACTTTATGTTAATCGTGAAACTAACCTTGATTTTCTTCAACGATCCTCATAGCATTTTTTAATATTAGTTTACTTCTTTTACTCATTTCTGAACGAAGTTTTTTGTTTAATATCACACACCAGACTTATCACAAACGTTCGAAAAACTTAGGTTATAAAACCGAAACCGCGTTCAGAACAGACAAAAAAATAGTAAGTCAAGTTACTATGGACCCTTCCGCAAATGTTTCCGGCGAAAACTATTGTAACTTGATATACTGCAGTTTTCGTTGATACGCGTTGACTGGAATAGAGTTACTGCATATCTTAGGTGTTTTGTGGGTTGCTTATTTCAAGGATAATATGACTAACGACTTCATTCTTTGGAATACAACAAATAAATTTAAAATTATTCACATGTATCTCAAAATGAACAAAAATTGAGTTACTACAGTTTTCGTTGCACCCGTCGAATTGTTTATTAAATGGAAACTTAATTTTCTCTAGAGTCACTTGAGACGTGCACCTGGCGAAAAGTTTGAATGACATCCGTAGATGGCAGTTTTGGTAGTATCCTTATTTACTACATTTTTCCAATGCCAATATACACATTTAGCAAGCGGCAATGAACATATTTTTGACTTTTAAATTGGATTCACTCAATATCAAATTGGATGTATAACTAGTTCCATTCAAATACCAATCTTATCTCTGTGGTTCATGGGCACAGTCCAAGGCAATTCTGTCACACACATATTCATACGATTTCTATTTGTTAGAAAAAATAAACTGCGTCAACCGTAAATTTTTGTGCTCTACATAAATGCGATTAGCAGATAATTGAAATGTATTACAAACATCGCAAAACTGTAACAATCTGCTTTCCAGTTTTACATTTCCACAGATAGAAGACAACTCGCCGAGCTCAATGTATATAATGTAATGAAGAGAGCGAAATCATTTGGATAGGGAATATACCGTCACCATAATATATACATTTCTCATTTACATTTCAACATTATCAAAATCTCTCTCACAAGTTTCCTATATACACTTGAGAGTTATGAGGGGAGACACGCCCAGTCAAAAGTTAAATAGAGTTTCATCGTCATTGTATAAAATCACTCCATATTTTCTATAGAACAGATTTGTTGTAGAATAATATTCAAAAAATACGTTATTTGATTATTAGATTAATGCTGAAATTTCATCATTGTATCTAAAAAGTAACGTATAATGATATTGACTCAAATTCTGAGCATCACAATAAAAGTTGAAATGAATAATTTCTATAAATTACCTGTAGTTTAGACCACTGAATTCTTCCAATACATCGGACTGCGTTCCTCCAGGCCAACTTAGCTCCATAAATTAACTCTGTTTCAGTTAAGTGATACGTGCCAACACTATTAACATCCTTTTGGACTTGCTCCCATCTTGATATGTGGGCTGGACTTTCAGCTCTGGAAAAATTAAAGACTGTGGGTCAAATTATTGTTACAAGGACACTGAAAAACTATTAATATTGGTAAGAACCTTTAAAAGTTCATCTTTATCATTAAAATTAAACAATACAACTTGAACATATTGAAAATTTGATCTACTTATATATGTTTAATGCTAAATAGAACATATCCCAGAAGCTTCAGTGAGCCATCAGTACTTAAATAGAAATAATAAAAACAAATAATGGAAATAAATCACCAATTCCTCACATACATTTGTATTGTTTTTATCGTGTCATAATTTCAGTATTTGACTTATTGATCGTGATCATGTTATTTTCCTACTAACCTCCAATTGTGACGGTATGTTAACATACCGATTGTGTTACAATAAACCTTTGAAAGTCTTGAAACCAATGTAAGTATGTGAATATACAGTGATATTCCAATTATTATTGTTTGTAGTTAAAACTTAAAATCAAATCCTAACACTATTACTATATTTACACAGAGTTATTACACTACTCACTCTTATTATTAATTTCACAATATTTCTTTACGGTTGCGAAAATTTGCAACTTAATAATCAATCGAGATACCGAGAGAAATAATTGAGAAATATGCTTGAGAATATGCAGCAGCTCAAATAGATAAACTCACGAGATATACAGAGAACGAGAAGCGTAAGAATAATAAAATAAGTTGCAAGAGTTACTTCAGTAAACTACTAAGATACAACTTGAGCTTAGCTCAAGCTGGGGATGAACCGATTCACTTGAAGAAACATTCAAGACTGAGGGTTAGAACTGAGACTTTTTTGCAAGAAAGATCGTATGCCGTCGATAAAACACATGCAAATCTTACAACACGAAGAGATAATTTCTTTTCTAGGTAAAGTTATATTGCATTGATAAACAACGAATGGTTATCTTTACAAATTGTAGAATCTTTCATGCGTAGTAATGTGTTCGCACATAACAATAAACCTTGAATATTTTGGTAAGGATCACAGTGGTTCAAACCGCGCGGACAATAGATTTTGAAATACAAGAAGGGGCTTGTGAATTCTGTCGCAGCACAAAGACAGAAGAATTAATAAATAATATTTATTTTTGTGACAAAGGTTGTATATTTGATACAAAGGAGAGAATTCCTCAGAGAGAAAAACGTATTTTCGAACAAAGCTGTTTAAAGTGAGAAATCAACCATATTAATTGATTTCCAAACACAAGCATAACCTGCAACAGTGAAAACTTTACATCAGATGGAATGGTCCCGAAGATGTAGCTTTGAAATCCATGAACCAAATGAAGATCGACAGAAACCTCTATAAAAACCTTGAAACTCTGAGAAATATCAGAGTCGGAGAAAAACCCTAACAAAACACCAAATAAATTTAGTGGTTATGAGAAAGCATAAGATCTAAAATTCTTCTCTGTGTTTGGGAAGCTCCTCAGGAAAGAAAATATGGCTATTTCAAAGGTCGATTCAAGACCAGACTTAAAGGATTATTCTATCGAAGAAACAACAGGTGTAACTCTCAAATGTAGTAAGGAAATTGGAATTGAAAGCTTAGAAAATTCATAATATAGCCACAGTCATCAAAACGCACATAAAAACTGACAACGCCAAAAATTTACAATAGGGTTCAATGAAGCAAAAACTTATTTCATAAAACTGTTCAGAATATTACAGATATAACATTAACAAATAATATCAATATCCCCTAGAACAACCACAATTCCGGTTGAAACGAGATGATAAAGCAAGAGAGAAATGTACAGAGAACTCAAGTGAATCAAAGCAGACACTCATCACAAGCCACTGGTGACCCCAACATGATTATTAACATCATCACGGTCATACACGGAATACTTGCCAACATTTTCACTAGTCTGCAAAAATGTAGAGCGATTCATCTTTTCCATGGAATTTGAGGATATTCTCAATAGTCGCAAGCTCCAATTATAAATCCACATAAATTATTCGGAATCAAATTAAATCCAGAGCCCAATATTATAATACCCGTTTCTCTGACATTAAATTCCACGCGATATTACATCAGAGTGGGCCTTCAAATTCCAATTTTGACCCAGCAGCTCCCAAGTGGAGGAACCGCTCCACACAGACGAGTCACCCTGCTGAGACCTACAGGGCTAAACCAGTTGGTCTTACCTGTGGACTATCTGGCTACCGTCCAGAAAAATGCTGTCAACTACCCCCGTGTCAACTGTGGAGGGTTACACCCACCATACCACTCACACTGACCCAAGAGGCCTGCTGCTCCCAGAGCAGTTCTAGGAAATACTCTAGTCACGCTGCAAAAGCCATTACCTTCCTTCCGACCTTTCCATAGACACAAAAGGAAATCTTTCCTAAGCGTAATCTATATACTTTGCCTCCTAGATATCATTTCAGCCTTCGATTCTCAATCACAGAATCGGATCCTTGCTATCTAGTTGCATATCAATCCTCGCCTCAAAGACTTCAGAATCCTCGAGTTCCAGTCACGGCGTCCACGCTTCCTATGCTAATATTCTGACAACACAATCCACATTCCCAACAAAATCGACAAATAATTATCTCTCATCCAAGTTCTTCTTGATGCATCAGTGTAATCTAGCTGAACCGTGAATTCACTAGCCAAATGTCCGACGTAAGGGATAAAAAAAGTAACCCAACAAAATTAATATAAAATTCATAAATACCTCACTCTACCATGCATTCAAACGAGCCACTCTAATATTACTCCACACACAAATCCACACGTTCAAATAAAATTATAAAGAAGACCCCTCCAACCCGCGCTCTGTAGAATCAACGAACCTACATCATTGCTAGTATAAAACAACGACCATTGTAATTAATATACATAAATTCTAATATGAATATCATATACAGTATTATAAAAAGGAAATTTCCAAGAAAACTAAGTTAAATGTATTTAAAACAATTTACCGGCCAATATTAACATTCGGATGTGAATCTTGGGTATTAACAAAGAGACAAAAGAGTCGAATACAAGCAGTTGAGATGAAGTATCTTAGGCGAGTTAAAGGAGTCACAAAGAAAGACAAACTAAGAAGTACGGAAATAAGAGAAGACCTTGAAATAGAATCAACACTTAAATTTATTGAAAAGAGACAATTAAGCTGGTGGGGACATTTACAAAGAATGAACGATACAAGACCAGTTAAAAAAGTATGGCAATCAAAAATACAAAAAAGAACGAAAAAGGGAAGACCAAAACAAACATGGGATGGTGTTATGGTAGGCATAATGCAAGAAAAAGGAAAAACATGGACAGAGGCAAAAACAATGGCAAGAGATGAACAACAATGGGCTAAATTTGTACACGAATAAAATTCTATCTGGACCAAAGCATCAATGAAAAAATGAATATATGTCTTAAGTATAATGCGATGTAATTGAAATAATTGTAAAAGTATACCCTACACCATATACTATGGTAATTGGGTTTCTGATAATATATATATATATATATATATATATATATATATATATATATATATACAGTATTCCTATGATTTAATGAAATAATTCTATGGTAATTATATTTAAATCCAACTTTTTGAAGTTTATTTAACACAAACATCAGATGTTTGAAAATAAATACTGTACTTGGTCTTAATTAGGATAAACTTCAGAAAAAAATTGACCATACATTCTCATCGACAAATTCAAATACACTGAACTCCTTGTTGGGAATAAAATACTATACACATATCGCCAAAATTATTGAATCCTGCAAAAATTTTTAAAGAAAGTGTTTCTGGAAGCCAGTTTTTTGTGCACTTTTTCGATGGTGTAGTATCGTGTATTTTGTCGCAATAAAAATGTTTAGACGAAAAACTCTTTAGGAATCGTTTTTCTCGAGTGCGGGATGAAGACGGAACATGTATAAAACAGGCTAGGGACACTGCAGACCGTGCCATCTATACAGCCTGTTGAGTAACTAAAATCTGTAGATTTCAAAAAATTCCAGAACATTGATGAAAACTGTAACGTCGTAAGTGATGTTACGAAACAGCACACTGGTATAGTCCGTGAGTCCGACTCTGTCTAAGCCATGTATGAAAGTTAAAATTATGGCGGATACGCAGGGAATTCTTATAACTGTTTACGATTCTGACTATCTCTAGACATTCTTTTTGTGACCAGTCTTATCTAGAAAATGCCAAAGACAATTGTTTTTGTGTAGGCCGGAATCCAGAATTTTCTAGTGAAAAAGGCACTCATATATAAAAGACCGACCATGGAGGGTTTAGTTGATAATTGGACATCGTGAGATAAACAGTAAATTAATATTTAGTGAATAGTGTTGTGAATAAATAAATTAAGTAAGTGAACCTACCGTGTGTATAATTTCATCCCACCTGTGAATAAAAACCTTTAAATAAATAAGGAAAACGTTACAGTAATAAAATTTTATTGATTTTTATAACTGCGTATGCGCGATGTCATATTGCTCGTCACAGAAAACTCACCCATTTTTTGTGTTGCTCGTCCAGTCATTTTCGTTTGTCCTGGTTGTGATCGTTTCGGGTTATCTATCTGTGGTAGTTTCTTAGTTTAACTGTTGAGCTTATTACTTGGTTTTCGAATTTTTGTGTGTCACTTTTCCGCCCAACCTATCTAATATGTATTGGTTGACCCCAAAAAAAGTTGGAATTTTGGAACTTTTTTTGAGTTATTGTTACGTTTTCCATCAACAACAACACGAAAAAACGGTTTTTAGAAAAATAATCCTGTGTGTATGTCGTCGTTGTCGTCGGCCACTTTTTCTTACATGACTTGTTAGCACGATACAGCCTCCGGAGTGCAATAAGTCACCAATTTTGTGGTGGAATATTGTTAAGGACATGTCATAGATGAACCCTATTGATTTTCAGCTTACTGGATCCAGTACAACGGGTGCTATGGTACTTGAAGTACGACATTTTGTCATATTTTTAAAAATTTCAGTTTGTTAGCACGATACAGCCTCCGGAGTTCAACAAGTCACCAATTTTATGATTGAATATTATTCAGGACATCTCACTGATGAGCCCTATTGATTTTCAGCTCACCAGAGCCAATACAACAGGTGCTACAGTACTTTAAGTTCCATATTTTTGTCATTTTTGGAGAAGTTTCAGTTTGTTAGCACGATACAGCTTCCGGAGTATATACAAGTGACTAATTTTATGATTGGATATTATTCAGAGCGTTCCAAAGATGAACCCTATTGATATTCAGCTCACTAAAGTCAGTACAACGTGTGCTATGGTACTTGAAGTACCAAATTTTTATCATTTTTGAAGAATTTTCAGTTTTTTAGCACGATACAGCCTCCAGAGAGTATACGATTGATCAATTTTATGATTGAATATTGTTTAAGGCGTCTCACAGATGTACTCTATTGATTTTCAGTTGACTAGAGCGAGTACTGCGGCTTCTATAAATCCAGATATACTAAATTTTTGGTTATTTTTCGAGAAATGTCGGTTTGTTTGCACGATAGGTACATCCCCCGAGGTGTATACAAGTAACAATTTGATGATAGTATATTGTTCAGGGCCACAGATACGGAAAATTTATTTTTAACCTTTAAAACCGTTTATTTTTCAAATGCTTTCATTTGTTGTTGCGTTGTTTTATTATTATTTTATTGTTATAAATTGAAAAGACAGTGTTAAAGTGTATAGTCAAGAAGTGTAATAAGTGGTGACTCTGAAAGTTATATCAAATAAAAAATTTGAGCTTTTTTTCTTACTAAATTAACAACCATTTTCTTTATTTTTACAATATACAGAATTTTTACTCATTTATTCGACAACTAAAAATTGTTGTATTACTAAGGTAACTATTTCTTTATACAGTTTCGTTCTTCCAACCCAGGAAAATATAAAATTAATATGGCTGGAACGCAGTTGGAATTAATCATCCAATTTGACGACGAGGAAACAATGGAGGATATGACCCCTTCATTTTCAAAAACAGTGTTTCTTAAAATTTGAAAAAGACGAAGGCAGGTTATTAAGAAAGTTTGCTTTGCCGTCCCTGTTTTTGTCTTGTGAGTAATTTTTTAATATAAATTTATTAAATGTTATTAAATATGTATATATTTTAGAATATTCAATAAAGTGGAATATAACAGACAATTTTTAGTTTTCCGTCAAAATAGAAAAGCCAATAGAGGAGACGATCCCTAAAAGAATGAAAGGTATTTATTATCTGCAATTGTAAAAAAAAATGTTTAATAACATTTATTTTCTTCTAGATATGCCTTCCAACCATACATATTATTCTCCGGTTAGAAAAGTTGAAATTCCCACCAGAAAATATGAGAGGAAATTAACAGAAATTTATGGTAAGTTTTATTGTGTTCAATATAGTAGTTTCAAAGGAAACTTACTGTTTCTAGACAATTCCACAATATATATTCAAAAAATAATAAAAATTCTAAGACTTTGACATATTATCGTCAGAATGACAGAAGTTATATTTCATTTGATGCCTACCTGATGTTTAATAATTATTTTTGGATAGACCAAGAAGTGACCTACCTTGTGATTGACTTAATATATGTTCATATAATATCATACTTCTTGTAGCCAATCACTAGGTAGGTCACTTTGTGGTTTAGCCAAAAATGACTATTAAAGATCAGGTCGCCATCAAATGAAATGTAAATTCTGTCATTCTGACGATTATATTTAATATCGAGACAATTGTCAATTCCTTAGAATTTTTAACATTCACAATATATTGTATTGATTATCTAGAAACCAGTAAGTTTCATTTAAAAAAGTTATATGAGTAGATTCTACGGAGTAAGGGTCGAGACAATTAATTTCAATACAGCATGATATAATTTTGGAGATTTTAAAATGTACCCATTGAAAAAATAATAATCTGGGATTTATTTCATGTTATAGTTATTCCCTCCACCTTCACCTCACGTGGAAGCTATTCCTTAATCTCGTCTATTTCTGCCAATATGGACGAGAATATTTCAACTGTGAATAACGATATTTCTGCTATGAAGAACTATATTTCTGCTAATATGGACGAGACGATTTCAACTATGAAGAACGATAGTTCTGTTAATATGGATAAGAAGATTTCAACCATGAAAAACAATTTTTTCTACAACTGCTATGAAAAGTAGCGTATTTCTCATAGCTTACTCAATTTCAAACCCATATATGGCTCACACTGTGAGAAATATCATTTCTCACGGCACTTTGCCCACACTACATACATTTATATGGAGAATCCAGTAGGGGATACTCGATACCCAGCCAATTTCAGAAAGTTATACTCGATGCCCAGGCGTTTTCGGTGTGTGGTCCCCGAGGCTTAGACTTTTTTTACAAAACTGTTTACTTGTATTTTTTAAATTTCTGCGGTTGTAGAAAAAGTATAGTGTGCAACATGTGGGAAAAGTATTTTTTTCACTCGTGTATTTACGGCACTCGCCCTTGGCTCGTGCCACAAACTTCCACACTCGTGAGAAAAGTTGGACTTTTCCCACTTGTTGCACAATATACTATTTCTGCTATGAAGAACGATATTTCTGCTAGCATGGACAATATTTCTGCTGATATCTTATTAATGAAAAATGACGTTGCCGCTGACGTCGAAAATGAAATTTCTACTCTAAATTTGGATATCGAGAATAAGATGACAACGATGTAAAATCAAACGGACGAGAAAAGAAAATCGGATATTGAGAATCAGATGACAACGATGGAAAATCACATGGACGAAAAAACCAAGTATGTAGACAGAAATATGGCAGATTTAAGAACATAAGGCATTGGTTATGTAAATGTAATAGATGACGTATGAAATTGTATATCAATTATAAAGTGATGAGTCAGTATTTGTAAACCATCTTTGTTACCGTTTATTATTCTTGTATTCATTCCATGTTCAGACATTTAGTTAACAACTTTGAATTATAAAGTATAGTTAATAAAATATAAATTTTTTCAAAATAACTTTGCGTAAAAAGTTATTTAACTGGCGCAGTCAGTAGGATTTGACGCAGAATATTGAAAAGCCACGGCACAGTGTCCGATTTTCGAAAGATTCGCGAGTCTCAACTCGTTGATGGAGCCTACATTATCAGCTGAACTGGAACTAGGAATTGGGTGAGTACCAAGTATTCCTTTTTACAATTCCTTTCATATTTTTTATATAGTAGTTATTAGACAAATAAATATTTCAAGTGAATTAACGAAATAACTATAGGAGAATTTAAGATACAAATATAAGTGAACTGATGATAATAAGTATAGTATTTTAGTTTTATGAGTACTGTTCTTGACATAGGAAGCTTAATTACTGATTTCAATAGGCTAGTCAATTTCAGAGAAATAGCAAACAATAATAGAGATATAAATATTTCAATGCTAAAAATGCAAATCGATTCGATTCCATATTACGATGGAGACGAAAGTACTTTAACGAAATTTATTAATAGTTGCGATTTCGTAATAAATAATTACGCAATCGTACAAGACATTGGAGTTCGAAATTATATTATAAGAGCAATACAGGCTAAATTAGTTGATAAAGAAAATTTATTGGTTGGTTCAAGATCTGAATTAGATACATGGGATGCTATAAGAACAGCTTCACAGCACTGTTTTGGTGATAGAAGGTCGTTAGAATGCTTAGAACAAGATTTATTAATGGCTCATATATATAAAAATAAACAACCAATAGATTTTGCTCGTAGATTACAGGTGTTAAGAAGCCATTTGATCAACAGAATTAATGATTTCCCCGAGGCAAGAATGCCTGCACAAATAAAAGATATATGTAGAAGGCAATATGATGAAAAGACTTTGAGAACATTATTGAGAAACTTAACAGGTAGTTTACAAACTATTATAAGATTAAAATGTCCGTATAATATTGAGGAAGCTAGATTAGATTAGATTAGATTTTAACGGGGTTACAATGTACTGAAACCTAAGGTTTATTGTGCGCCCCCTATCAGAGCTGCTCTCGCTACTACTACAGCTCGCCTTCCAGTTCCAGGGTTCTTATGAACTCTAGTATTTGGAACGGCTTCAACAAGGTTATATCCTCACTCTTACAAGTTTCTTGTCCGAAACATTTCTTGCGTTGGCTTTCAATGGCGAGGCATCCCAGATCTAGGTGATCCGAGGTTTCATCCTCCCCACAGAATCTACGTTCGTCAGTTTCTGCTAGACCTATTTTCATTAGGTGCTTCCTAAGGCGGCAGTGTCCTGTAAGAAAGCCCGTGAGGAGATCTACCTTATTTTTACTGAGGTGCAAATATTTTGGACCTAGCAGTGTCAAAGTTCCGCAGGAACTTTTTGGAATGTTCCAACCCGTGAAGGCACCGCCAGAGTGCTTCTCTTTTGGTGTCCTCTTTCTTCCGAAACTCTCTCTTATAGGAGCATTTTTCTACACCACAGAAAGGCTCCGGGCCAATAAAGGGCGTTTGAGCGCCTTTCCTGGCAAGTATAATGGCCTCTCCATTTCTTGTGATTCCCGAGTGGCCAGGAACCCAGACTAAAGAGACCCTGTTATTCTTGCCTAATTCATCAAGTTTTCTTCGGCACTCTCATGCCAACTTCGATCGATTTGTCACATTTCTTATAGTTTCTTTCTAGTTTCATTTCCACGCATCTTTCAATCGCAAGTATTTCTGCCTGAAAGGCGCCCGGGAAGTAGCCTAACGATAATAAGTATCTAGTGCCAGGCCCAAATACTCCAGCGCCTGCTCTAGTGGTGGTTTTTCAACCATCCGTATACCATCTAATGGTGTTTTCTTTGAGAATTTGGGTGGTGTATTCCCTTTCCCAGTCTCTCCTCGAATTTAGCATCGTAGTGAAATTCTTTTCGATACTTATTTTCTTGATCATTTCGTCACTGGGAAGATCTCTTTATCACCCGATGTAGAGGTGTGAGATCTGTAATGATCTCAAGTGCCCAGTTGGACACGTTCTCATAGGTCCAGTGATGCACACAAAGGCAAGCCTTTGAACTTTGTCGAGGGTCTTCCTCGTGCTGTACTGACTTACTTTTGTATGCCAAACAATTGCCTCATACGTAATTGCTGGTCTCACAATTATGGCGTACATCCATAGCAGTATTTTTGGGTTACTGCCCCACCTCTTACCAGCTAGATGTCTGCATGCCATCAAAGCTCTTATTGCTTTACTAGCAGTTATTTCAACATGCTTATTCCACAGAAGCCTACTGTCTAGGGTTATCCCTAGACATTTAACTTGGGATTTCCATTCTATGATTTCCCCGTTTAAGGATATAGGTTTCATGGCTGGAAATGTTCTTTTCATGGTAAATGGAATTACTATAGTCTTGTTTGGGTTATAGTTTAGCCCCGCTGACAAGCACAATTGCTCAATAATTCTGAGTCCCTTTTGTAATAAATCACACAATGTGCTTTCGAACTTACCTCTGACTATTAGAACTATGTCATCAGCATAGCTCATACATTCGAAGCCAAGCTCCGTTAGCCTGTAGCGCAACTCATCTACTACGAGGCTTCATAGAAGGGGAGATATAACTCACCCTTGAGGTGTCCCCTGAGTGGCTTTAACTGAGGTGGTTCGATTCCCCGCCTGTCTCTCAGCTATCCTCGTCGTCAACAACTCATACATCCATTTTACAATGGTTTCATTTACTCCTCGCCTCTTTAGTGCTTCTTTGACAGACACATGAGTTGTGTTGTCAAAGGCCCCAGATATATCCAGGAATGCGCACATTGCGATTTTTTTGTTGTTCACAGTTCTCTGGATGACTTCGGTCAGCTGATACAGAGCCGTTGCAGTTGATCGACCCGCTCTGTAAGCATGCTGACATTTATGCAGTGCTATATTCTCTATATTCTCTGTTCTTATGTAGTTATCCACTACTTTCTCCATCGTTTTGAGTAGGAACTATGTTAGACAGATGGGTCTAAAAGATCGGGGATCAGTACCATATTTTTTCCCTATTTTTGGTATGAAGGTTACCCTTGCCCTTCTACATTTTCTAGGTATTAGACCCACTGCTAGACTGCTTCTCTCCTCTATCCCTTGCTGCAGGAGTGCTGGAAATATTCCGTCCACTCCTGGTGATTTATATGGGTAAAAGGTACTTATTGAGGAAGCTATCACATATTTAGTTGAAGAAGAAAACTTTTCATATTCTTTACATAACTTTCGACAATTCGAACCAATACCATATAACTGTAATAGAAATAGACCACAAAACAATAACCAAAATGTTTACAATAATATTCCACGAAATAATCTCCATACAATTTAAAAAAATCAGTTTCAATCGCAAGCTAGTAGAGTACATCCACAGTGGAATATATCACTCTACAATTTCGGGAAATCAGTTTTAATCTCAAGCTAGTGGAGTACATCCACAGAGAAATTTTATGACAATCAAATACCGACAATATTTCAAAATAACCCTAATCAAAATATCCAAACCAGACAAAATCAAAACTTTCAAACCAATTCAAATTCTAATACCTTTCCCTGCCAACCAATTCAAATGTAACCTTGTCAAGTTAATGGACATTATCCGACAAATCGTCATGTTTTTGGGCCACCCAAAAACGTATTTGCACCAACTGGTACTTATTTCGAGAACGAGAGTAGTCGAGTCAACGAGTATCTGAAAGGTTTTATTGGATGAACAGCTCGACGATGTGAGGAATGTACCACTGTACTACGAGCAATTGACCACATCACAAGATAAAAGCACCCATGAAGCAGTATAATGTTGGAATCCCTTCGAAAGGATTGCTTTATATAGTGTGGACCATTTCTGACGACAGAAAATGGTGGTAAATACATTCTGGTTGTGGTGGATTCTTTCAGAAAATGGGTGGAAATTTACGCTATCCCGATTCAAGAGGCCACAACTATCGCGGATGTAATGGTGAAAGAATTTATCCGTCGATATGGAGTGCACTTGGACGTCAACAGCGATCAGGAAAGATATTTCGAGAGTCAGTTATATCTACGAACTTATGACAAGCTGGGAATGAAGAAGACCAGGACAACAGCGTTGCATCTACAGTCAGATATAATGGTCGAGAGAATGAACATGACCATTGGAAAATACATGTCCAAAGTAGTTTCAAGTCACTAGAGAGATTGGGACCATTAATGAGTCCACGGGTGAACCACCTGCGAAAATCTCGTTTGGACGTGAAATGAAACTTCCTTGTGACCTGGAATTTGGCTGTCGACCCGGAGAAGACGTAGCAGTAGAAGATTACATTATCCAATTGAGAAAAACGATAGACGAGGTGCACGATTTGGTTAGAACGAATCTTCAAGTTGCCAGCGACAGAATGAAAAAACGGTACGACACGCAGGCCACAGAAGGCAGTTTCGAAGAGGGGAACAAAGTACGGTTACATAACCTGACGAGAAGAAGAGGCTTCTTTCCAAAATCACTGACATCATGGGAAGGTGCGTACTAATTCAAGAAGAGGATCAATAACTTCATCTAACGGATAAGCAAGATCCCCAATAGAAAATAAAGAGTAGTTCACCAAAACCGACTGCGCCATTCGAAGTAGATCATGACAAAGGGGAACGAGTGAACCATAACCGAGAAGAGCCTGATCCGGAATTCGGAGAATTTATGGGCGCATACGGAGGAACCGGGACAGCTAGATATAGAGGCACTACAGAGCAACGACAAGATTTGTTCCGCTCACGGAAGATTATTTACTGGCACACAACATCCCTGCCGGTATCAAAACGCAAGAGGGTTAGCAACCGTCTTTCGAAAGAAGCTTGGACAATTAGAAAAACTTGAAGATCACATTCCAGCCCCTGGCAAGACACTGGAACTCAAACACAATTCCCGGTACGTCTTCTACCTGGTAACTAAGAACGAGTTCAAGGATCGATGCACCTACCGGGATGTCTGGTAAGCGCTACGAAGAAACTAGGAATGCCTAGGATATAGAGCAACTAGTTTGATTGGCGAGTCATCACAAACATGATAGAGGTGATCTTCCAAGATATCAATGTCCACTTTACCCCCCGTTATCCGTACCAGATGAAAACGGTGCCCTGTTATTTCAATGCGACCGGGAAGTGTAGAAATGGGTCCAGTTGCCGATTTAAACATCCAGTCCCGGCTACATAGAAGTTCCATGAGAAACTTTCTATTAAAGAGGGGGTAATGTTACGAAATCGCACACTGGTGTAGTCCCCGAAGCCGGCCATGTCTAATCCAATGTTATCGAAAGTTAAAATTTTGGCGGGAGCGCACGGGTTTCTCAGAAGGGCTATTTTTTGTGATTTCTTATATAGATGCATTTCTAAGAAAATCAATCGTTTGATGGGAGCCGCATTCTAGAGATTCTAGAAATCCGAATGTTTGAGAATGGGGGTTTGGTATAAAAGGTGACTATCAGCGAGCCGTAAGTCAGTTTACAATGTGATCTTGTGAGCAGAACAAGCAAACATAGAAGTAGACTGTATTTAATATAAATTAGTTGAGTAGTGACTAGTGTATTTAATATAAATTAGTGGAATAGTTAAGTGTATAAATAAATTGGCTAAGTTGTAGGAAGAATGTAGTTTACATTGATAAGAAAAACAATACAATTATAACATGATTTTAGATGTTTGATAATGTGTTTAGTATGTACTCTGAACGTTAAATTGATTTAAGGCATCATATTTACAAATAATATACTATAAATCTAGCAACTTTATCTTTAAAAAAGTTTACATTGATTCTCAACGAATTTGTTTTCGCTCTTTCTTTCAACTTTAAATTGCTATTATTTATTTTGGGACTACTTCTATTTGTCGCCATGTCGTTTTTCCCGGCTTGTGCACATTTGTCAATGTCCTTTTTTTGTTTGCGACAATATATATAAAAGTTTTAATTGTTGGTTTTCCACAGTAGAGATTAAGATGAATTAATCAAGTAGATTTCTAGTTTTTATTTTAAAATAAACTTATGGTAGTCTTCATCATATTATTTCGTTCTCAAATATAAATATAAAGAGTGGGAGACGGAAGGATCAATGTTGAATCATAAAATAATTTACAAGGAGTTTCAAAAAAGCAATGAAGAAAATATTGATATTCATGTTCAGGAAACACATATTCTGAATAAATAGAAAAAATTGAAGTAATAGTGTAAATGACACTATGCTAGGCTCAACTGCCAGGAGCAGCAGCAAGGAAATATTGGTATGAAAACCCTGTATAATTTCAGAATACAATGTAGAATTTGCCTAAATTTCTTGAAAACTATTTCGAAGATCCACCAAAATACATACAACGTTCTGCTGAACAATCACAATCTGCAACTTCACAATAAAATTTGTAAGGTTTTTTTGCTGAAAACCCGACATTCCCGTAGGAGTGGACCCGAACGACTACAGGGTGTAATATGTTCAATTTGAAAGGCTCTTGGAAATTGCAAGTGTCAGAGAATCGTTGAAATATTGTTAAGTACGTATTCGTGAGGATATTAAATCCCAATGGAGGAATGCATTCTTTTAAATGTCTTGTAGAATTCGGAAAGGATATATGTCTACTCGAAAATATAATGTAATCGGTTGTTCATTTACGGCGTTGGTATTTTCCCATTACACAAGTTATTTTCTTATTAATTTACTCGGAACATGTTTTTAATTTGGAGTATTTGTAGGTTCAATTTAAAATTAGGATTGCGTCTTCTATCTTCGTTTCCATAATGACATTATTTGATTAAAGTACATTTTGTAAATTTCAGTCTCGAGAATAATCTTGTTACGAATAAGAAAATCACATTTTGTTTTATTGAGAAAGTCGCACGTAAGTTAGAATATGAAAGAAAGTGAAATAAATTACCATGTAATCAATTTTCACTGGTAAGTTTACTTTAATTTCTTGTTGATTGGAAATTGTTGAATTAATAAAAAAATAGGTGAATATTAAGTGAATCGATATGGATATATTTAGCAAATTTCGTAAATATTTGAAAAGCGTTACTCGAATCTATTATTTTTGCTAATTGAACCTTATAACAATTTTTGTTATTCATAGTACTATAGAAATTTGTATAGAATAAAATCAACTTTGAGGAAATGAGATTCCACTTGAAGCGAAAGTTCATATCATAATGAACAAAGTTGGAATAGCATCAAGTTCTATTATACGAATATAACTGAGTTTAAATATAGAATTTGGGAGTTACAAGTAACATCGAACAATGATGAGAGAATTTATATTTGCGCAGTATTTACCTATTCCTTGCTATTTCAATAGAACTGTAGATAAGCAAACTAGTTTATCTTCACCTATAAGGTGTATCGCCGACTAAATATTTTGTAAATAATCGTCATCTTGTATTCATATAGTTCAGTATAACATTATTTCCAATAGCCGTTTCAGCGGTTATCAGTTCCGTTATATTTGGTATTTGTGATAATCCATAATATAACAATTCTTCTCAAATTCTACATAATTTTCATTAGTTTTGAGATCTATTGTTAATTCTTAACAGGATAATAGTCAGTCAAAAAACCAGTTACCATGAAATAACAAGTCAAAAAACAAATGTATAAAATGAATATTATAAACTTCAAGGTGTTCCTGATCAGTTGAGAATGGATGAATACTACTATGTTTGAGAATTTTATGAAATTCTAACCGTTTCACGAAGGAAGAAACAATTACATTACGGGCTGAATGCCGCGACAAATATCGAATACTTCCTATAAAAACATGACTGTGGTCGGTTTAATTGTTGATACACATTTTCTATAATGTATCGCAATTACAAGAAGAAATGCATAATATGACGCCATGATTTCGACCTATGGGTTCTGTCAGCATAGAGGCATATTCTCTCGTTTAGAGTGCCTAATTTGAAGTGAGTGATATTTGGTTCTTACTAGTTAAGACAAGTACCAAATAGTCGATAACTACGCCATCTCCACTTCCAATTGCGAAAATCTCAGGTATTCTGCTGTATCCGCCGTAAATTGTGAAGAGGATATCGTAACCTTCGAGTTCTTCCTGAACAATTGTGGATGGGTGAATACTACAATATATATATATATATATATATATATATATATATATATATATAATAACATAGAGAGAAACCTGCAACACTCTGTATACTAAATTATGGAATAAAGACTACACACTGTAAGCAAGTACAAAATTTTAGAATTTGAATTTTCTTAAAAAATCGTTTGAAATGGAGACAATCTGTACTATTCACTATTAAATAGAGAAAGTAGACAAGAGTCAAGCTGTAGAATTGTGGAGGAAATTTTAAATACGCTTTATAAATACATATGTGAAATAAAATAACATGATTTTAATATTTTAGAGAGAGAATTTTTGAACGTTGTTCTATATAAATAATAACAATCCATTTTTCTCATTGTAAAAGTAAAATAATATTATGATTTTTCTTAAAAAAGTAAATATTAGATATTGAAAGAAGTTTTCTAATAAGATTATGTAATTATTTAATATATGTCAAGGTAGGAAGTCAAATAATAACATTAATTTTATAGAGCATGACATTTGCGAAATAAATTGTCATTCCGTATAGATATTATTGAAATTAAGAACTGTCATTTATAAATATTTTGGAATACAATTTAAAGGGAATAATATATGGGTTTTAATCATTTAAAAACTTAAAACTGAATGTTTTAAAAGGATAGATGGACGATCTACAACTTGAAGTGAAACTTTTCAATAAGAATGTTTATAGCCAATTTTGATTGGTGGAATACACTTGAAATATTTTCATCAGCGACAAGCAGATTAATAATTAAAAAATTGAATAAAACAATTTGTTGATAATGGACACTATTCACTAGGTAGTTTTCTTTTTGGTAGCAGTGAATGGATAAGAAGCAAAATTTTTGAGAAAAATTATTTAAACTTTTTTGAGAAACAACAGTTTGGAATGGTAATTAGAGAAAGAAATACATTATCCTTAAAAGCAACTCAGTAATGTAATTAATCAAGTAGATAAACATATTTTAACAAGAAAATTGGTAAATATAATAGAGTACTAACCATAAAATTTATCAATATAACCAAGTAAAATGTTGTATTGTGGAAATGGTGTCTCCACAATACTTTTCAGAAAGCACTGGATTATGGGATTCATCTAAAATGTATTGATATGGACGAAATATAGCATCAATTCTTGATATTATCCAAGCTGGACAAATTGTATGGTTTTCCAAGAGGTAACCTAAAAAAAACCAATCATTGAAGTGTACTAGAACAATACAGTGAACAGATATTTAAAACTATTTTATTTATACATAAGAAAAGGTTAAACAAACTTACCGGTTTTGTGCAAAGAATTGAACTTTGATATTACATAGACGCTCATCAGCATTGTTTTTCGCCATTTCCTGTCATGGACGTTATATAACGGAATTCGTATTTTCAAATTTGTATAAAATGTTGCCTATTTTGTAATCGCACATAGAAATAATATTTCACCTGAGTGTATGGTTTGTTTGAATGAATGATCATCCTAGATAGTTGGTTTTCACAAGTTTTTTTTGTAAAAGAATGATGTATTTGTATCCACAACATTAAATAACGTTTTTCCCTTTGAACAACATTTTGAAATTATATTGTTGAGACTTTTCATTCCTTGGTGATTGCTCCATCTATGTTCAACAGTTAGCAGTATTGACCTGACGTCTGTGAATCGTGAAGAGGTTCGAAATTAAGCAGACAGGACCGTCTCTAGAATTTATTTAGAAATAATAAAAGCAAGTATATTTTTTGATTAACAAAATTTCTTTATTAAAATGTAAGGATTTTATTTAACTTTGGCGCTTATATTTGAAATTAATTTTTTTTTAACATTTGAACCCTACTTTGAGATTGTGGAGTCTTTCATGCAAAGGGTATAATTACTTTACAAACTATTTTAAAAATTTTATAATATACCGGGCAAACAAAATCTAAACAATAATAACAACATTTTAAATATTCTCTCATACCAATTCTATCCACAATAAAATGTCGGCCCAACGTAAGGCAAATTAGAGAAAATATATTTATCTTAAAACATTAAAATTACACACCTAACAAATCACAATAATATATATATATATATATATATATATATATATAATGGATATTTTTGTGGGGATGTGGCAATAAGACTCCAGAGTAAATTCTTTAAGATATTTATTCCCGAGCTTTCGAATGATTTTCATTCATTATCAAGGGCTATAAATAATTGGTCAATGTTATCATTAATAATAATTAAATGAAATAATGAATACTTACATAAAATCTATAGTGAATTTTGGAATAGTTGTAAATTTTTATAATAAACTCTTTTAAACATAATTCAATGAAAAACTCAAAAAACAATATGACAATAAACAAAATATTTGATCTTGAACTACTACAATTTTAATTTTTTAATCATAAAATTAAAGATTGTTATGAATCTTCTGTTCTTTTTTCATAATCTAAAAGATATGCATAGATAACACTAAGGTTATTTAAATCTGTTTTTTTATTTATTACATAATTTTGTTCTGCAATATATGTTGTTTCCAAAAAAAGGCGTTTTCCATAATTACTTTCTATTGCTAAGACTTTGGCAGATTGATAATCCATAGAATGGCCTTCATATATTGCAGAACAAAATTATGTAATAAATAAAAAAACAGATTTAAATAACCTTAGTGTTATCTATGCATATCTTTTAGATTATGAAAAAAGAACAGAAGATTCATAACAATCTTTAATTTTATGATTAAAAAATAAAAATTGTAGTAGTTCAAGATCAAATATTTTGTTTATTGTCATATTGTTTTTTGAGTTTTTCATTGAATTATGTTTAAAAGAGTTTATTATAAAAATTTACAACTATTCCAAAATTCACTATAAATTTTATGTAAGTATTCATTATTTCATTTAATTATTATTAATGATAACATTGACCAATTATTTATAGCCCTTGATAATGAATGAAAATCATTCGAAAGCTCGGGAATAAATATCTTAAAGAATTTACTCTGGAGTCTTATTGCCACATCCCCACAAAAATATCCATTACAAATAAGTTGGCAAATATCTTTTTTCAAATTATATATATATATATATATATATTTATATATATATACACACATATATATATATATATATATATATATATATATATATACATATATACATATATATATTTACATCTCTTCGATAACCGTGCGTCCGTACATTGTGGTTTTTGCATTAATACCTGCGTCCTGCGACTTTCTGCGTCCGTATATGGACACCGAAAAGTTTTTTGCGCCATCAAATGCAGAATGGTCGAAAATGTGAAAGAACAAAGTTTCAGCCGGACGTCCATTTGTGAGAATGATCGACAGTTTACGTATATCGTAGTTCAGCCAAACTCCCGCTAGGTGAGCTCTTCGCGCTCTGCGTATATCGGGATGGCGTATATTTTTATCACCATTTCGATATTTCTGCGTCCACTAGATTTGGCAATGTTGTAGTGCTTGATATTCCGTACTTTTATTTATAATTGATATTGTGGTGGGACAAGAGGACCTTGAAAAGTGGATATGCCATTCAATGGTTCTTTTAGAATACATCACGTATTTATCATGTTGGATTTCGCTTTCTTTCGACGGGTTCGGATTGGCTTATTTATAGTGCAGTTTCTCAGTAATAGATTTCCTCCAACTATTTAGTTGATACGTTGACAATAAATTTGACGGACGAGTTTTGTAGTTACTGACTCCATTCTATGGAAAATTGGTACAGATATAAAAGCTTCTTGTTTGGCATTATCTTGAATTTGTTATTATGTATGAAAATAACCTATTTCACACATGCGAAGGAGTTATATTCCCGTTTCAGGGCATTCGAAAAAAATTTGTTTCGAAAAGGTTTAATTAAATGTTAATGATCCGACTCTCTCGGAAATTTGAATTCTGGGAGTTCTTAGGGTCGGGGTTCATGAATAACATGATGAAATGAATCAATAATAAAAAAATAAATACATATAATTTTACATTACAATACAATATGAATAATCTAATGATGTAGATCTGATATAATTATCCTATTCAGAGAATAACAGATTTAAAAGCTTGTCAAGAAAGACTTTCTGATATAACACTACTACATATGGGTACTACTCAAAATTATTGGTATCTGAGGATTATTGTAAACAGATTTTTTTGACGAAGTTCAATGATTCGAGAAGACGTCCTCAAGATGGCCTACAAGTTTTGTGTTTTAAGGTACTATTCTATTCAATATTTGTGAATGAATATAAATCATTCATTCAAGTGTGTGACATTTTGTTTAGTTCACAAGTTTACATCGGTGTCAGTTCTTGATAAAGCTCCTAAAAATGCGAGCGATATCTCATTTCATTGGAAATTATGTCTAGAAACGTGGACATACAAAATTTAGTTTTATGCTAATAATTTATTCAGATACTATCAATTGTTAAAAAAATTACAAAAAATATTCTTGAAGATGGGGAAATTTTCAATTGATTAGTTCCGTCTCCTGGAACTCTCTCTCCATTATTTATAATATAAATTTAGCTGAAAATACAGCTCCGCGCTACGGCGAATAATTAGCTTTTTTCAAAAAAGTTTACAAAAAATTTAGGAGAAGATTTAGAATTTTTTCACGACATATGTTTATGTAGGCAAATGAACATTTTTTTTTCATTCAACATATTATTGTCCTATGAATATGATGATTTGAAGAAACGATTCTTCTTTTTTCATTATTTCTTATGAATTTTTTATATTCACATCATTTAAACGATTAGGTAAGACTGTTTTCTACTCAAAAATCAGAATTGGCATTTCCCAATAGAGTTACAAAAAAATATCAATAATTTCATTCTTTATCAAGTTATAAACAAATTCTGACTATTATTACATTATTTTCTGAAACAAAAAAATTACAAATACAGCCATATGTTACCAATGCTTTTTTTATTTTTTTATAACACATTTTCAAACAAAAAATATGGGTATAGAGTGGACACAGAATTGGATGCTCTTCACGAGTTTTTCTCTTAGAGTATTCATTTCCAAGCTGCAGACTTATATATTATAGTACAACAAATCAAAAAAGAAGGTGCTGAAATTTCGGCCACGAGATCTGGCAATGGTGTAGTATTTTAATTTCCGTATTATTATATAGGATTATCATTGCATTGTGACAGGAGAACGTTCAAACGTGGGTATGCAGTTCACATAATGGAAACGATGAAAGTCTATAAAATCCCAAATCACGAATAATTTTCAGTTGTATGGCGTTTGGTCAGATAATTCTTCCAGTCAGACACGTTGAAAAATAATCAGAAACAACGGTAAAAAATTTCATTAATTCAACATATTTTGCCAAACTAAGATCCCTTTTCGATGGGAATCACACAACTTATCCCACCCTTCAATTGAAATTACTAGTTGATAGTGTATGACGAGTAAAATTATTCTGAATTCAAAATGGTGGGTTACTCTGTAAAGGAGTTACTGAGAATCTGTTGAAAACGGCTCATGATTACATGATTTGGTGAGATGGGCGTCGTTAGCAGATAGCTCAGAACTTACAGGGAAAAGAACTTGTAATAGCGATACTCTATTAAAAATTACCATATTAACGGGCAATAATCAAAAAGCATAAAATAAATAGTAAAAAAGCCTTTTAAAAGACAAGCTTATATTTGAGCTGTACTAAAACGAATAAAATAAGTTCAATTCATCGCTGACAATGATATACTTATTTTTTGTTTAATTATTTGGTTTCATATAGCTTATTGTGCGAATTGGTAAACAATAAATACCTCATTTACTTCTTACTAATGAACCAATCACTGTTCCATGAAATCAATAATTGGTGCCTACTTTTATGAACATTTCGCGCGACAAGCTTTTTTAAACCAAATAATTCAACCAAAAAAGAAATATTATATCATTGTGAGCTATAACATGAACTTATTTTATTCGTTTTAGTACAGCTCTAATAAAAGCTTGTCTATAAAATGGTATTTTATTATTCGTTTTTCCAAAACTTTTAATTTATAAACAGTATGTAACTGAAGTAAAGGACTGGTTTCCTCATTCCTATGGGAGAACATCCCAAAAATCTGAAGTTTTTTTAGCCTAGATTAATGAGAATTCATTGCTTGATTAGACGAAAATTAATTCCAAAAATATATATTGGAATCGTTTATTTCTTTATGTTATTTTCCTGGGATAGTCATTTGGTATGTGATCCGTGGGAAAATAATATTTACTTCCTTTTCACATCGGAATTTTTAAAACATGTACCACTAACTTTGGATACCAAACTTACGGTTTTCACAATGCAATGTTTCTCTAGTGTCGTGTATTCAATAGTTTGAGTGGATGTAATTGAAAACTAATTTCAGACAAATGCACTAACAAAGAAAATAGGTACTTATAAAAACAAGTGTTTCAACAAATTCCCTAGAAAGTAAAAATTATTTTCTTTATAAATCTTGATTATTGGTTAACAGATTCAACAATACCTATTTTGTATTCGCGGCAAGCTTTTGAATTTTTGCCCACCTAGGTCAAAAAATCAAATAAATTATTATTTTTTAGCCTACTTTTAAATACTGTCTCTTCAAAAATATTTTTCATTTATTTATTTTTATTTTTAGTGTATTTGTAAACAAAATTTCTCATGAGTTTTTTTACTTTCAATTTTGAATAGAGTAGAGCCATAATAAAAAAACTTGTCGTCATCCGGGAGTCGCCATATCGAATTTATGAATTTTGACCGTGAAATAATGGTCTCCTACACAAAAATAGTATTTTGTATAATTAGTGGGAAAAGCATAATATTCCCAAACGACTGTCATAATTACCAGACGAGGAGGGTAGCGACGAGTCTGGTCACACAGGAGTTTTGGAATATGCTTTTCCCATGAATTATACATACTATTTTTTCTTCGATCGTTGATTTACATTTAAAAAGTTAATTAAAAAATATTTAATTCAAGATGTAATCAAGTAAGTTTAGATATGTTTCTCTATGTTCATATTGAAATGTAGAAGTGGTTACCATGAAAATTACTTCGTTATGACAAAAGTAAAATAATTTTCAAGCCGGTTTTGTTTGACTCGTATTTTATAAGGAATTAAAAAAGAATTTAATTTGTGTTCAAAAATATCGTTCCAAATTAGATGTTTCTTTTAATTCTTTTATAACAACTTTATCGATACCTATAAAAATTAAAACCATACTTAGTTTCATTTTATTGTAATAATCCATTTGTAACATTACCGCACGCTACAGCAGTGCGGTAAGAATATTGCCGCACGGTTATTTTCTAATTGCTTAGCAACTGCCCACTATTATGGAATGTTGAGCTTTGCGCATAGAAAACAGGTCAAAATAGTGTCACTTTTCCCACGATCGGAGAAAAAAGTTATTATATCATGAATAAATATTTCACAGTTACAGATATATACGAAGAATATTCTTCGCAATTTTCACTTTCATGCCAATTTGGATAATTTTGGAGGTGACCATATAGCGAAACACACTATATACTTATACTGATTCACGATTATCACCAATTTCTCTCGCAGAGTTAATGAATACGAATCAATTTCGAGGCGCTCATACATCTGGCACCACTGCTTGATGCAGAAAGGTGGATGCCATGAACATAATACCCGAAATCGGACGCAGAGTTGCATATGTGGTGAATGAGAATATTTGCGGATGCAGAAAAACCGGTAATATGCACGGATGCAGAAATGTCTGCAAGATGTATGGTAAATTTTGGGAAAAAAACTTTTTTGTTTTAAGAGTATATTGAAGTTTCAAAATATCTACGTGTTTGTCTCAATAAGGACATTGGAAGTAAATCATTGGAATATAATATACTCTTTGATTTAAGGGAGACGCCGAAACGTCGGAAGGATGAAAAGACGCAGGAAATATAGTACTGTTTATATATATATATATATAATAAGCAACGAATATATTAGTGGGTATTGCACGCAAATATATATATTTATATAAATATATATATATTGTAATAATTATTAATATGTGATAATTATAAATTATTTATCAATATATGTATATTATAAATTAATATTTTATTTGCCCCACGTTGCAGTGACAAATTTGTAATAATTATGAATATTGTGAGTATACAATTTTTTTGAAATTCAATTTAGATGAATAATTACTATTATGTTACAAAAGTTTTAGGGCGCCAACTTACCATTCAAAAGGTAAGTAAAATTTAATAATATGATTAAGAATTTCTTGTAATTGTCTCAAATAAGTGTAAATGTATTTGCTCCGGTTCTATACAATATGACTCTTCTACAAGGAGTCGATTCTTGAAAGAATTGTAATATTAATCTATATCTCTTTTTTCATATTTTTTTTTGAAAATAAATTTATGTTATTTTAAATTTCAATAGATATATTATCTTTCGTTTCCACAAATGATGTCTTTATTCTATCTCTAAATGACAATATCAAAATTATATATAATTTTTATATACCTGTTTTTTAAAACTATAAATTCAAATTCTATTGTCCATTTGAGAAATACCCTGTCTATAATTATTTCTTGTGTAACCAAAATTATTATCTATAAATATTTTTTTAAATTTATTCAAATTTTGTAACAAAATTTCTTACTTTTCAAATAATACAGGAACTGTGTCTCTTATATTCCCCAAACAAAGACCTTTGTTTTATTTTTAATTATCCTTTCCTATGTTAAGATTACCTCATAAGAAACTATATATTAAATTACGATCTACAAAAAACATTCAATGTCAAATAATAAAAAAAACTTCTGCGACGTAAACTACTTCAGAATTTGATAAAAAAAATTTAACGGAACCTTTTTTAAATTGTTATCTTCTCTCTTTCAAATCTTCTACACGTATTTTAAATTTATATAAACTCCTGCAACGTACACTTCTGAATTTTGATGAAAATTTAACCAAAACTTTCTTTGAACTATTCTCTCCTTTCTTAAATCTTCTAAATGTGTTTTACATTTATATATAAACTCCTGCAACGTACACTTCTTCTATCATTCCAAAATATACATTTGAACGATCAATTATAATGTCTTGATTTTAAATTACCATTCAAATTGTTATCCAATTAAATACAATATAATTAATTGATCAATATTTTAATATTCTCCAATATCTTTAATCTCTATTTTTTCTGTTCAAAAATTTTCTCCCCTGTCAAAATTATGTCAAGTACCTAGCTACTATTTTCAACAAAATCCATCCTATCTTAACTCCTTAATTTTTAACTGTCATATACTGTCAAACTATGAAACATCATAAATATTCTCACATAATTCTATAAATGATACTTCTAGCTTTTTGTAAAACTAACAGCCAAATAGAAAACAACCTCTGCATATCACATGGAAAATATAACTGAATAAATCCATAAGTTGCTGTGTTTAACATTCGACAAGCAACCATTAGAAATATTGATTGTTTCACAACTGCGACTGCTTATAGACACACAATCCTTCAGTAATATAACGTGGATTTTCTTTACTGTTTTTACTGTAGGTCTCTATAATTGATTTGAACATGTATTTTTTGTACAATTTTACAAATATTCGTTAAAATGATGGCTATAAAGTACAAGATGGGAGAATCAATTTTACTTATTTCATGAATACTATTAATCATTATTAAATTAAAAATAACTAATAAGACTGTTTCAACTCCCCCCATTTATAATTTAACAGATTATATTAGAAATTAAATCTTTTATTTTCTATAATCTCATTTCAATAAATTTCAGTTTCGAAGTAATTTCATTGATATACCTTAATGTAAATATTTACATGAATACTAGCTCATTTTAAACCAGCATAATATATTTATATACAGTGCTATTCAAAAGTCCCCTTCCCCCCTCGTATCTTTTGAACGGCTACACTCAAATTAATGAAATTTGGAGGGTGAAAATAAAGTGTTGTAAACTTCTCTACGAATGGTAACAGGTGACGTAATAGTAATAGATGACGTCAAAGTGCCACTCGGGCCAATAATTTTAAATAGGACCTTATAGCAAGTGATATCTCGTTTGAGAGGCATTGACATTGGCTACATAGCCATAGTAATTTTGTTTCGGTTTAAATTAATTTTGACGGAAAAATTAAATAAATACCAAAATTATTAAAATTATTTTTCTAAATTTAATTAATCAAATATCAACAATGGATTCTTATAGCAAGTGTTCGAAATGTGCTCCGTCTACTTCCTGACAGTAATACATCCTATTAATAAACTCTTGTCGTACTCGTTCGAATGTGTCAGCTGAAATAGCATTGCATTGTTCAGTAATTTTTTCTTTCAAAACGCCAATACTATCTGGTGCCGTAGTATAAACCTTGGATTTCAAGTACCCCCATAGAAAAAAATCTAATGGTGTCAGATCTGGTGACCAAGGTGGCCATTCTATAGGGCCTCGCCGGCCGATGTATTTCTGTCGGGAAGTAGATGGAGCACATTTCGAACACTTGCTATAAGAATCCATTGTTAATATTTGATTAATTAAATTTAAAAAAAATAATTTCAATAATTTTGATATTTATTTAATTTATCCATCAAAATTAATTTAAACCCAAACAAAATTAATATGGCTATGTAGCCAATGTCAATGCCTTTCAAACGAGATATCACTAGCCATAAGGTCCTATTCAAAATTATTGGCCAGAGTAGCACTGTGACGTCATCTATTACTATTACGTCACCTGTTACCATTCGTAGAGAAGTTTACAACACTTTATTTTCACCCTCCAAATTTTATTAAGTGTAGCCGTTCAAAAGATACGAGGGGGGGAGGGGATTTTTGAATATATATATATATATATATATATATATATATATATATATATATATATATATATATATATATATATATATATATATATAAAAGAAGATGTAGGAATATCGCGTGATATGTTAACAACAACAACAAAGAGAATCATGGGTAATTCACGCAAAGTAAAGGGCTACTGAAATAGAGTGGTAACCGTGGACATGCATGTTTCTGGCTCATTTTGCCTCATCAGCACGGCATAACCAAATAATGATGTGAAATTTGGGAGCAAAGATGTTAATCGAAACATGGGAAAACACAAAATAACGGATTTCAGCAGGGAAACCAAACGCTCATTTGTGTCTTCAATTGGAAGATCCCGAGTTTTCAGGACATCAACCAACATCGACACGGAGGCGCATATAGCCCCCCGCCACTCTATTTCAGTAGCCCTTTACTTTGCGTGAATTACCCATGATTCTCTTTGCTGTTGTTGTTAACATATCACGCGATATTCCTACATCTTCTTTGTTATTTACTATGGGTCGGAAGGTTCATGGCGGGGGGGCTATATGCGCCTCCGTGTCGATGTTAGTTGATGTCCTGAAAACTCGGGATCTTCCAATTGAAGACACAAATGAGCGTTTGGTTTCCCTGCTGAAATTCGTTATTTTGTGTTTTCCCATGTTTCGATTAACATCTTTGCTCCCAAATTTCACATCATTATTTGGTTATGCCGTGCTGATGAGGCAAAATGAACCAGAAACATGCATGTCCACGGTTACCACTCTATTTCAGTAGCCCTTTACTTTGCGTGAATTACCCATGATTCTCTTTGTTATATATATATATATATATATATATATATATATATATATATATATATATATATATATATATTGGAGGGATGTTCTTGAACCATTATTATATTATTTTTTTGAAGTATTTTTCTTGTTGTAATGAATACCGCAGAATATGATAATAAAATGATAGAACTTCTTAAAGATAAAAAATTATACAAAACAATTAAATATGATTTAACCAAAACGAATCAAAATAAAAACAACTCATTTATACAAAAACTTAAATCAAACAATTTCATCACTAACACAGAATATAAAAGTTTAACTATACACAATGCAACAGCCCCTAAAATATACGGACTACCAAAAACACACAAACCTAACATGCCTCTAAGACCTATTGTCTCATGCATACAATCTACTTTTTATAAATTATCTATATATCTAGCCAACTGTATTTCTAATATCACTGGTAAAAATGAATATTACATCAAAGATTCTTTTAGTTTTAAACAATTCATTGACAATATAAAAATACCAAACAATTATAAATTAGTATCATTAGATGTTATATCGTTATACACAAATATACCTGTAGAATTTGCTTTGGAAGTAATTAAAGAAAAATGGAATCTTCCAAGATCACATACGTCTCTTTCTTGTGAAGAATTTATTAATGGAATAAAAATGATATTAAATAACAACTATTTTCAATATAAAGACAATTTTTACCAGCAAATTGATGGTTGTGCAATGGACTCACCAATTTCCTCATGTATAGCACAATTAGTTATGGAATTTTTAGAAGAACGTGTTTTACAAAATACTTCTACAGATTTAATTTTCTTTAAACGTTACGTAGATGACTGTATATTAGCTATACCAGAAAATCAAATACCCAAAATATTACATGAATTCAATAACTTTAATTCCAAATTTCAGTTCACACATGAAATAGAGATAAATGGTTGCATTAATTTTTTAGATTCAACACTAATTAGAAACAATAATAATAACAATATCAAAACGAAACTTCACAACAAACTTACATGGTCAGGTAGATATTTAAATTTTAATTCATATCACTCTAAAAATCAAAGGAGAAGCGTAGTCATTGGATTAATAGATCGAGCCATAAAACTAACTTCTTCTGATTATAGTCCAGAAATTTTAAAGAAAATGGAAGAAATACTCATAGAAAATGGTTATCCACAAAACTTTATTAAAAACATTCAAAAACAACGAACATTAAAATATTACAATGCCTCGAAATTTAAAACCAAGATAAATACCCCACAAAAATATGTAGCATTACCTTATACAAATGAATTATCAGAAAAATTGAAATATATACTTAAAAAACAAAATATTCAGGTATGTCATAAGTCACACTACCGTACATCAACTGCCTTCACACCTTTAAAAAGCAGAAACCCAATTAAAAAACAATCTAATTTAATATACTCTATTTCTTGTCTTAATTGTCCAAAAAAATATGTCGGAATTACCACCCAATACTTAGACAATCGATTAAATGGTCATAAATACACAAAAAATGCTTCAACTGCACTTCATAAACATGAAACAAATGAGAAACATGAATTTGATTTTCAAAACACAAAAATTATTTACAAAGACCAAAACATCACTAAACTCAAAATTAAAGAAATGAAATATAATTTTAAACTTACGTGTCAAGTTCCAGAGTAGGTGTATATGGTAAATACATTAATAGTAGTGTTGGCGTAGAAGATTGATTGTTGGTTCCAGAAGAAGACATCGGTCGTGCAAGGTTAGTGTTGAGTACTTTATTGGTTAACCAATTAAATAACCAAAATAACTTTGATTTGGCCATTTAAATTCAATTTTCTAGCATAAAGGTATTTTAATTCAAAATTTATTAGGTTATGGTTAATTTTTCATTTCATTGTATTAGATTTAAATTTTGTTTGTATTGATATATATATATATATATATATATATATATATAAACTTCTTTTCGTATTTTCATTTCATAGTACTTATAAAATATATAACTAGAGTGTATGTCGTTGTCGTTTCATTCTAATATCAAAAAAATAAAATAAAGAAAAATAGGTTCCATAACTTAGGCGTACCAACGTATTTAAAATCCAGAACTCAAAGGGAGTAAAGAGCCGCATGCCCGACTATATATATTTGAGCTAGCCGAACCAACATTTGTAAATAAATAAAATAAAAGAATTAATTATAAAATCATAAATATATTATAATATATATACTATATATATATATATATATATATATATATATATATATATATATATAATAATTCGTATTAGCAGCTGTTTATTCCACACTTTAGAAATATTTGTGAGGATGCAGCAATTGGCTTGGAAATTGAACTCCTATTTTAATTTAGTGAAAGCTTTCGTAATAGTTTTATTACTTCGTCAGTATATATATATATATATATATATATATATATATATATATAATATGTAGGAATATCGCGTGATATGTAAACAACAACAACAAAGAGATTCATGGGTTTTTCACTCAAAAAAAGAGAAAGGGCTACTGAAACACAGTGGTAACTGCGGACATGCATGTTTCTGGCTCATTTGCCGTCCTCAGCACGGTATAACCAAATAAGGATGTGAAACTTGGGAGCAAAGATGTTAATCGAAACATGGGAAAACACATCTTTTCTTTGTTATATCGTGCTGAGAACGGCAAATGAGCCAGAAACATGCATGTCCGCGGTTACTACTCTGTTTCAGTAGCCCTTTTTTTGCGTGAATTACCCATGCATCTCTTTGTTGTATATATATATTTGGTTTGATTTTTTCCTCTTGGACCTATTTTATTATAATTTTCGGATATATGATTCTTGGGATTATAGGATTGTAAGGTTCTGTACAAAATTGGAAAGTTTTGTAGGTTTTTATTTTTTCGTTTGACGTTTCGAACTGACAGTGACCTTAATCAGAAACTTATACATAAAACAAACGCTTACAGGTGCATGTCAACATATAATATAAAACAACATTTTGATTAAAAACATTTAGAAACAAACAGCACTCTCACAAATGACGGTACAATATATTATGATTAAAACATCACGGATTCTGCAAGGAAACCAACATTTATCGACTGTGTATATCTTCCTTTCCCATACTCGATAACCTTTGCCATTGTCCACGTTCCGCATGTTGAGATTACCGTGGGTCTTATCACCGTTTCATAAATTCTGATTTTAGTTCGGATTGATTAGACTTTTCATAATTCGTCCAGGACACATCGTCCGTTAAACTTATTATTTATCTCTTCTTAATTTTCTCCCTGTTCAGTAAACACAGAACCAAGATAATTGAAACTTTCCACTCTTTCTGTTTCCAGATTTGAGTTTGCCCGTTATCTTCAATAATATTTTTTATATTTTCTCCTTTTTCCAATGTTTCCATTTCCATATATGTTGTCTTACTATTGTTGCCTACTTCCATTGCCTCTTTTTAAAAAAATTTTATTTCAGCATTTAACTCTCTTTCAGTCTGCATATGCTAGGCATTATTGACTCCTAAAAAAATGGTATCTTTTTGTATATCGCTTTTTTACAATATATTCTAACACCAGATTAAACACAGTAGAGAGCGGATCTCCTTTCCTTATCCCACTGCGGACTATAAAATTTTCAGTTATTGTGCCTGCTACACTGACCTTATACTCGTATATTGTATTTGCAAGCGTCATTTTAGTAAACCGTATACATTTTTTGGGGACCCCAAAATCTTCCAAAATATTGTATATTTTACCTCTATGTGAACTATCATAGGCTTTACAAAATCTACGAATACGTAATGTGGTCTTCGTAGTCTAGTGGAATGGTGCTCTGTCTGCTAGCCATGAGAACCCGAGTTCAAATTTGGGCTCGGAAAACATCAATACTAAAAATTCGAAGTGCCACCCGTCGGAAGGCAAACCACCTAGTACAGCCTGCCTGCCTGCCTAGTACAGCCTCTCAACATGACATTCGGATTCGTCGTTAAACTTTAGGTCCCTTCTATCGGTTGTAACTGGAAAGCATAACACAGATAGAAGTGAGAGGTCGCCCATGTTCGATGACGGATATGGCACTGTAAGAAGACGAATAAGGCATATACCTAATTTCATAACACGTTCTTTGCACTTTTCCTGTATCTATCTGAATACATATATGTTGTCATATGGGCCAAAAAAGTGTAGCTACTGCTTAGAATTTTTTTTTGTGGTATAGGATAGATTTTATTCCTCCGAGAAGTTGGTCCGATGGGTTAGTCTTGAGCTTGCACAAAATTCGTTATTAATTTTAAAGTAAAAATTTTCTAGAGGGGTACAATTAAAATGGAGAAGATAGAAGAAATGTTTAAGCATATAAATGGTAGCATGAAAACAATGGATGAAAAAATATAACGCCTAATTATGGTAAGTGACCCTATTTTCATCGGTGACTCTAATTACGTCAATTTTGAAAAAAATTTCATTGTATTGAATATCAATATCACCAATTGTAAGATTTGTTGACTTCGAAGAATTCCTTAAACATTCGGCAACAGCGCTACTCATCACTTCTAATTGCATGAGTGATTTTCGAATATTATCATAGTAGTTACTTGCCGACAGTGGTGGTGAACTGCATTAAATCTCAATCATAACCTCATCATCCAAAGGTAGCTCTAAAAATGGGGGTAGGATTGCATTGTAACTTGAAAAAGGTGCGTAAAATGTTTATTCAAAATTCATTGTGAGTAATTTGTGATTGTGCCAGTTTACGATACTTTTTAAATCAGTTTCCATCTTCCTTTTTAGCTCATCCGAACTTTCGAAACTACACAGAATGGAAGTGTTCTCTGAATAACTGCCCCGTACTTTTGTGTGAGGTAAGTAGATTATTACTGCGCAGTGAGAATAATAATAGTGGTCCAATTACTGTCCCTTGTAGCACACCAAATTTGATATTTTTTCTTTACCAAGTACGTCCCTTATTTTCACACGCTGTTTACAATTTAAACAACTTACCATAAGCCCCTGTGCTACACCTCGTATGCCTGCATCCTGCAATAAGGCATGCAACAACTGCGCATGACTGACAATGTCAAACATCTTTGCAATATCCAGGAACACACATGCTATTGGTTTACTCTCATCCAATAATTTGTAAACACCACCAACTAGCTTTGTCTTTTGTAGTTGTTCCTCCATATCTGTATGATTTCACGGAAGCTTCTGAATAAAGTTCCACGAGACCGTTGGATAGGACAAGTATCTCTACATTCATTGCCCCTAATGTCAAGTGAACACAATCCTTTGAACTTTGTGTGTGGAGATATTGGAAATCACTTGTTTACATAACCCGAATCTTGAGCTCAGAAGATCTCCAAAATCGCATCAAAGTATTGTGATGTTTTTTAAAACACTCCTGGCTTTTCCGAACCGGCAATCAATTAGACATCAATCGGATGCATGCATTTTAACTGGAGGTCCACATTTCAAACTCGTGCTATGGGCTGTTTTTTTCAGGGTTTATGTATATTACAATGTTTTTGTTTCTATCGAAATGTGTAGAGCTCACTGTACCTCATTAACGAGTTCTCAGAAATCTGTTTATGAGAACTTTTCGTCTTAATGTTTAATGACGAGGCACCTAGAACAATATTCCATTTAACTGTGAAAAAACCATGTATTTATATGTTTCTAAAACGTTGGTTGTACAGGAAAATAGTAATGTCTCAAGTAGCAGGCGTTTATTAACAAATTATTCAAATGATTCTAGAAACTGAATCATTTATTAAGTATCTTGCTACAAGTGCGACAGTTTCAACTAAATTATTTGAATCAAATTAATTTTGCCTTGGAGGCGTTGGGTAACAGACTGAAAATAATGATTTATCCCTCATTTGAATTTTCTCGACACCTGTGCAACTTTCGTATAATAATTATGAAAGTTCTTTTATAACTTTGAAAATTTGTCAGAATGACTGCCCGGGTTGTTAAAATTGTTAGTGTCAACATTTTTGTTATTTTTTTCCATGAATATATTATAACAACTTTTAAAGGAAACGGCAGTAGTAAAATAGCCACTAACTGTAGCTCTCATTCATTTATTGAGCAAAAAAAACAAATGCTTTGCTTTACAAGAAAACTCCACCAGGCTGATATTTTTATATATTTTCCAGATCACATAACTTCAAATCTTTGGAATATTTGACTCTATCATGATCACGATTAAACTGTTGCTGCGCTATGAAGCTTTCCGGAAAACGTAATCAAAATAATCGCTTTTAAAGATGAAAACTTCTCCGCACTTATATACTCCGAAGCCTGTATCGATATATAGAGTGTACAAATCTTACGACAAAGTTTGTTATATGGGTGATTTTAAAAGATATAAAAAAATGTTATTAACAAAATAGTAGATGTCTTTAAGAGGGGCCTCCTCACAGGTATATTAACCTTAAAACCCACACAATACTAGTTACTAATTTAGTAATTATTTGGTTCAAAATATTTACGATAGATGTCGATAGTAGTACTGAATTACTTATTCAACATATTTTCTCTCTCTGTCTTTCCACTCTTGACGGTTTAAAGAAACGCATCTCTGTTCGAATGTTTTGATTTCGAATATTTGTGAGCACAGAAACCTCGTCTCTGTTTTTTATGTTGCATCCAAACCACAGCACACCTGTGCATAGATAAGAGAATATTATATACACGGATCCAAAGAAAATTTGTTGACATAATTTCTATTTGAGTGTAGATTTTTGATAGTTAAGAGTTTCATAAATGTATTTGAAAGGAATAAATTCTTAAAAAGTACGTAATCGTATCGACCCGATATCAAAAATTATAGTTATGATATTGTAAATTATCCTGCAATCCGTATTTTTTAATTTTAAAAGCTATGTTTGAGGTTATGTTTACTTGATTAATGTGAAAATATGAGATAAATAATACTGATGGTTTGTTCTAGTATCATCAAACCATTTTTCAACATTCTCTTGAAACCCTGTTTTAATGATAATATGGGTTTGTTAGCGAAAAGCGAAAAATGCTTAATTGAAGTGAAGTGACCTTTGAAGTATCTGAGTGAAGAAAAATTGAAACCGCTCTCAAAAGACAAGAATTGCATAATTCATTTTGATGAATATATAATAGTGATAATTGAAAAATATAACTATTATCTCCTGATACAAGGTGCATTACATATTGCATGAAAGGACATGTGCTATTTAATAATATGGATACCAAGTGACAGCATTGTGAGAATTACTAGAAATTAAGAATGGAAGAAATATATACATAATTTAAACATTATACCTTTCAAAATTTGTACCATTTATATTAACATAATAAAATGTTTTCATGATTATAATTTTTTGTTTGATTCATGCTAAGAAAATTAAACTGCGGAAAAGTTGCAAATTTACATGATTTAAAATAGGCCATTTAGTCTGAAAACACAGAACGTCGTGTCACAAATTTGCCTCAATCTAATCATATTTGTATCAGTTTCATAGTTTCTGTAGTTGCTTTCAAACTTTATTTGACATGTAGGCCCTTTTTTCAACTACATGTGTGAATATATTCAATTTTATCTAGAAACAATAATATAAACAAATAGTTTCCAAATTTATTATAAAAAGAAATATTTACTTGTAATACAATGCTTTACACTTAATAGAAAGAGGAAAGTAAGGTACAGTGAGGAATTTCAATTTAAAATAGCAAATGTTTAAAAACTTACAAAGCAACTATAACAACTAATAAAAAATTTGAAGCGAAAGATCTGTAATGACAAATAATAATGTATATATTCTGTGGAGATCGATATATACAGTACACAATCAAACATACAATCAACATGTACAAGTTTGCTTCTACCTTGTTTGCAAAGATTGGTCATATGTGTTGTGGAGATTGGAACTAAACATTTTCCCTTCATTATACAAAAAAATAGTTGGTTCATTTTTTTCCCATGACAGATACACATATGTGTGATCACCTGAATGGTAAATATTTTTTTTGTTTTTGTATAATACATTATTGGTATTATTACTTTTCCATCCAACCCATCTAGTATGCGAGAAAAGTATAGGTTTACCCAAAAAAAAGATGGAATTTTGGATTTTTTTGAGTTGTTTTTACGTTTTTCAGCAAGAACAACACAAAAAATGGTTTTTAGAAAAGAAAACCTATCTGTATAACTCGATACAGCCCCCGAAGTGCAACAAGTAGACAAAATTAACTTTTTAGTCGTTCTTTGTTTTAAATTTTTTTTTAATATCAACAACTAAAACTATTACTAAGTCATCCTTTAATAATAATTTGGTTTCTTATTTTCTTTGATTTTTTGAAATGCTTATATAATCAAACAATTTGCAAGGAAATTTCGACTATTGGCTAGACAAAGTATAAAAAATTTATGGTTCAAAGATTTTTAAAATATAACGTTACCTACTTCATTCATTAATTTTATTCAACAATTGCTTTTACCTATGGTGCATAGGCTAAGGCAAGCTGAAAAGTGGATAACCATCCTAATTTCCTATAAAGTCTTTGGACAGGTTTTTAGGAGAAAAACAAATACACCTTGTCATTCTCTTGTTAGAACTGTTCTTAAAAAGACTTATTGTATGACGGAGGTAATGGAGTATGGAACTCTTAAGGAAAAAGTGGCTAAGAGCATTTTTGAACAAGTACAAAATGTTGTGGTGGTTGATTCAGGATTGTGGGTAGATATTCAACACGGTTTTCTAGGTGCTTCTCCTGATGGTAAATATATTTAACATAACAAATAATTACCATGTGTTATAAATTCTTTTTGCATATTAAATGACATACATTTATTGATAAAATATTTTAGGGCTTGTAGGTGATGATGCACTACTTGAAATAAAATGCCTCCACTCTGCATCAAAACTGAATTTACAAACAAATACAATAAGCGAAATAATTGACCTCATGAAAAACAAAATTTGTCTAGAAAAACACAACAATAAAATTCAACTTAAGCGGAATCACAATTACTATTATTAGGTATAAACATGATATATATATATATATATATATATATATATACATATATATATATACATATATATATATATATATATATATTCCAAAGAACAAAACTCAAAATCATTCTCACATAATATATTTAATCACTTTGATGTATTTACCAACAATAAATAAGAATAATATTAAAAAGTAGTTATTTGTGTAATAGGTGCAAAAACTGCATTTCTGTTGCAACGAAGCATGAAGCACTAAACACAATCTTGTGGAGTAAATATAAATAGCATTTACGAAGCACAAATTTACTTATTTAGCATGAAAATTACTCAATTATAATCACTTACAAACACAATACACACTAAACTATGAATTTGGGATATTTTTATGAACACAAAACATATGACAACAGCATATTTGACCCATAGAGAAAGTTATAATATTATTTGTCTATGAATTGACCGTCGTCTTCTGTCATTGTTCTATATTGTTCTATACAGCGCCATGCATCACGACGGTGGAGCGGTTGAACTAAAGTAAAAAGATGTTCGTTTGAAAAAATTTGCGCACAACAAATCTCAAAAAATACAATGATTTGAGATTTCATATTTTCAGAATCGAACTCTCTAGGCTTCCTTCTGGGGATCTGGTTTTGGTGTCCAGATTGGTGACCACAAATTGTCAAAACTGTTAAACTCACACCATCACTTAATGGCTTATATCTTTTTTATAACAATATAAAACTCAACCAAAATACCTGATCCCAAAGACAAAGGTCCAAGTTATATTGTGTTAAAATTTCAATACTTAATTTCCCTGCGTTCTTTAGATTTGTTGTGTACAAAATGACCTAAATTTTGTTGCAAATCACGGGTGCCAACTGTTTTCAGGTTCCTGAAACGTAAGGCCCCTCTTAAGCTGTTACGGGTTCAAGCTGATTGAAGTTATTTAAAACTCAATTAAAATTTCAATTTCAATAACTTAGTCATCACATTGTTTGTTTACTAAATAATATAAGAAATTCTTCTTTTATTATTCCATCACTTTAAACGGTCTAAACATAAAGGGCTATCCCTACCAAAGAGTCGAGCTGGTTAGTTGATGATCAGTAAGTAATTAAGGTTGGTACTTTGACTTATCTATCTAATTGACCTACTGTCATTACGCTTTTATTTTCCCTCCCACTTTTTTTGTCTTTTCATGGCTGAATTTTACCTGCATGAGGTAAACCGAACTTTTACGGATTTTTGACGCCAAAAAGGAAACACTTTCCGAGACTATTTATTATATTTTAACGTATTGAAAAGGCCGCAAGGGGATATTTTATAAATTAGTCTACTTAAAAGCCATTCCACCTTCGGTAAGTCTACCTAACCTAACCTAACCACGTTTCAACTAACCACCATATTCTTTTAACTCTTTTAGGCTTTTTTTTTCTACTATAGGATCATTAGTTACTGACAGCAGTACCGTTGCTGTGACCATCTGCATGGTTCACCACAGATAGACGTTCTGATAACCACTTTTAATATAGCCAGACCGCAAGTAGGAGTATAGTTTATTATCTTTTGTATTGCATCATTTGCATAGCGACTAGCGAGAAACTGAATTCAACTCCACCATAGTAGAGGACTCCGCCGAACTAATATTTTATATGTGTTCATAAAATAACATCTAATATCTACTTACCTTGTGAACTTATTAGTACTAATAGGGGAATTGCGTATAGTGTTAAATCGTAAACTGTCTCAACTTTCCTTAAACATCTTGTTTCCTCCACAATCTTATCGCAAAATAAAGAGTTAAGAACTGTTACACAGTACCTTTCATGGTAACTAAACGTAAATAATATTGATTTACCCACCCCTTTCTCTACTGTAACTAGCTGGTCATTAAACTGGTTATATATATATATATATATATATATATATGAGTATAATCAACAAACATTTATTTGTTACCTATTGATCATGTAGGTAACAAAGCTCCATATTTTGAAATTATCTCGAACTATACAGAATATTGCATAACTTCGTTACAAACCAAACATATGATTCTTTAATTGAAAAACCCTGTATATTATACCGAATTCGGATTGGTCACATTTTTTTGAACTTTCTGATATGAGGTTTTGCTACATTATACAGAGTCCTTCAAAAGGTATGGACACGTTTATGTGAAAATAGTAGGAAAGTCAACGCTTTGTAGCTCATTCTACGTTGAAAAAAATATTTTTATTATTCCTAACACAGTTTCGTAATATGTTTTCATCATATTATAAAGTCAAAAGTGAAAATAAAAATTTAGATTTTAATTTAATTATTAATCGTTTTCTATTTCATTATAGAAACACTCTTCATACAACTACAGGGGAATCTCCTTCTAAAATTTTGTTGGGCAGAACAATGCGCACCAGATTTGATTTATTATTGCCATCGACAAAATCGGTTGTCGAAAATAAACAATTCATACAAAAACAATATTTTAAAGGGAAAAGACAAAAATATTTTAAAATTAATGATAAGGTGTTAGTACGCGATTTTAGGGCTAATACTCCAAATTGGTGCCAAGGTTTGGTCAAAGAAGTTCTTGGAGAAAGAACCTATATTATAAAAACAGATCATGGATTGATTTGGAAACGTCACATTGACCAGTTAAAAGTAAATAATTGTAATGAAACTGAAACTGTTAACTCAAAATATTCAAAAGAGGAAGAATCGGTCACGATCATTCCAAGATCTGATTTTAATGTGAATAGTGTACATAATGATAGTTTATTATGTAATGATTCTGTAGCAAGTGATAGGGATAATTTAGTTGAGAACAATTCGAATCAGGAAGTGTCGGTTTCACCTAGCGTTGATAGTTCGCGTCAGTTAAGACGGCGGAGCTTAATAAATAAGCCAAACCGACTAGTTTATTAATTTAACTGAAATTGTTATTTATTTTTTATTAGTTTAACTTGTATATATTTTTTGGAGGGGGAGAAAGTGTAAGATACTCCCTGTATATATATTTCTGTATATTTACTTTTATTTAATTACATGTTTTTATATGATACATACCTTATCGATATATGGACGAGTTTTGCAAAAGCAGTATACGATTAAATACGTTTCACATTAAACGTTGTTTTATTTGTAATTAGTGATTATATTCAAATTAATATTTTCATATATATAACATATCTATAGTCGATAATGGGACGGATATATGTCTTATACGTATGCAGTAAGGTGGTTGGATGAGTTCGTCGGCCGAGCGCCTAGAGAAGATTAACTCGACGTCGGACTTTATTTAGCGTGTCTGTTAAGTCGGCCATCAAGTTGAGAGTGTGAGTAAATCTCACTTCCAAATAAACGGCTTCCCTACGGATTTCGAGTTGTTCTCCCCAGAGTACGAGGCGAAAGTTCGTAGGTAGAAGTCGATCACTCTGAGTGGAAGGGTGTTTAAACATGATGGCTTGGGTTTTTTGGGTGCTGAGAGAGGTCCGTGAAGTTAGCCCCCAAAGTTTTCACGATTTAACTAAATTTAGAGTCTATGGTTAGTGCCTGGTTAGTGCCTCTTAGTGCTTCTATAAATTTCGTTAGTGCTTCCGTGGTTTGGTAGATATTTAATATTCATTTGTTTCAAGGTCAGTCCCCAAAGTGTTTAAGATCAATTCCAAATTAGTGTCATTCGTTGGTGCTTCGTTAGTGCTCTTTAGTGCTTCAATTATTTTCGTTAGTGCTTTATTGGTTTTCGAGATATTTGACTTTATATTTTCAAGGTCAGCCCCTAATGTGTTTACGATTAATTCCAAATTAGTGTCATTCGTTAGTGCTTCGTTAGTGCACTTTAGTGCTTCAATAATTTTCGCTAGTACTCTATTGGTTTTCGAGATATTCCATGTTCTTTTTTTGAGGTCAGCCCCCAAAGTATTCACGATTAGAATAAATTTAGTATTATTCGTTAGTGCTCTTTAGTGCATCAATTTTTTTCGCTAGTGCTTTATTGATTTTCGAGATATTTGACTTTATATTTTCAAGGTCAGCCCCCAAAGTATTAACGATTAATTCCAAATTAGTGGCATTCATTAGTGCTTCGTTAGTGCACTTTAGTGCTTCAATAATTTTCGCTAGTACTTTATTGGTTTTCCAGATATTTCATGTTCTTTTTTTGAGGTCAGCCCCCATAGTATTAACGATTAATTCCAAATTAGTGGCATTCGTTAGTGCACTTTAGTGCTTCAATAATTTTCGCTAATACTTTATTGGTTTTCCAGATATTTCACGTTCTTTTTTTGAGGGCAGCCCACTAAAGTATTCAGGATTCGATTAAATTAAGTGTCATTCGTTAGAGCTTCGTTAGTGCTTCAATAATTTTCGCTAGTACTTTATTGTTTTTCCAGATATTTCATGTTCTTTTTTTGAGGTTAGCCCCCAAAGTATTCACGATTCGACTAAATTTAGTGTCATTCGTTAGTGCTTCGTTAGTGCTCTTTAATGCTTCAATAATTTTCTCTGGTACTTTATTGGTTTTCCAGATATTTCACGTTCTTTTTTTGAGGTCAGCCCACCAAAATATTCCGGATTCGATTAAATTGAGTGTCATTCGTTAGAGCTTCGTTGGTGCTCATTAGTGCTTCAGTAATTTTCGTTAGTACTATCTGGATTTTCAAGACATTTGATATTAATTTATTCACTCCCGCGAAGTTAGCCCCTAAAATGTTCATGATTTAGTTACAGTTAGTGTGATTCGTTAGTGCTTCTTAGTGCTTCCACAAATTTCGTTACTGCTTTCTTTGTTTTCTAGTTATTTGCTATTTTTTATTTTAATATAAGCTTCTAAAATTGTTTACGGTTGATTCCAAATTACTGAAATGCATTCGTTAGTGCTATTTAGTACTTCATTAATTATATTCCTAAATGCTTTGTTTTTTTAGTAAATCACTGAGTTTTCCAGGAGCGAATATGTGCCATTAATTTAATTTGTACAAGGTGTCCAGTTTATGTGCGTTTTCGTGTACCAGCTTCCTTATTATAAAAGATAAAAAGATGGGGTTCGCGGCTTACTGCTTTATTTTTTATGAAACTTACATTGCCGTTAACTAAATTTTCAATAGCCCATTCAGTTTATGACTTACGGGGCAATTTTGAAAATTTGTCATTTGTGACGCCATCCTATATTTGCGAATAATTTTACCAAAACAAAGGATCAATATCGTATACAGGGTATTTTTTACATCGGTAGAAATGTAGCAGTCTTTAAATAAATATTACTCGTTGTTTTCAAATGGACCTCCCTGTATATTAGTATGTTAGTTGACAGATAACTTAACCTCTTTAAATCTGCAATTTTACAGGGTTGATGATGCAATCATTACATGAGAACGGCTAACTATAATTAAGTGTAATACATGGTTGAATTCAGAGCTTGAAGAGATTTCAAATAAAAAATTAAAAATTCAGATCCGTATATAAACAATTAAAATTGAGAATAGTTCCACAAAAATGAAACGTAACGAAATTCAAAAAAGTCTACAATATGAAGCGAATAAAGTTGCCTCAAAAAGGTTCTGTATACCTAAGTATATATTGTTACTAACCATTTTGTTATTGGTGGTTTATTGATGGCTATAAAAAACTATATTTTCCTTTTTCTGGGTGATGTTGCCTACATATTATGTGCAACCAACAGCAAAATGTGTTGAATTTAAAGCATTTATATATTTCGGTACCATGAGAAGCTACAGATAGTAATTACATTTTTTATTACAAGCAATAACTTGCACATTTTTGCCATCATAATAATTTAATTCTGTCCAGCTGTCAATACCCCTTATAAGTATTGTTAAATTTTATAAATTTAGGTAGGTAAATATCATAAATACTTTTTTAAATGTGTCGATAAAATAACTGTATTTAAAGATATTTTGTCTGTGTCGCAGTTTGTTAAATTCTGCCAGGAAACGAAGTTTATGAACAAATTGTGTATTGTTACGAAACAGCACACTGGTATAGTCCCTAAAACCGACTCTGTTTAAGCCAGGTATAGAAGTTAAAATTTTGGCGGATACGCAGTTATAAAAAACTGTGTACGAGTTCACGACTATCTTATGTAAACAGACTTATCTAGAAATGGCGAGAAAAATTATTTGCGTGTGTAAGCCGCAGCCCAGAATTTACTAGTAAAAATGGCTTTAATATAAATAAGGACCGATCAGCGGAAGAGTGAGTTGATAAAAGTGATCTCGTGAAATAAATACACCGAAATAGCAAACAGTAAATATAAATTAGTTAAGTGTTCATATAAATTAGTTTAAGTGAATATACTGAGTATATATAAATTAAGTGTTAGTGATAAGTTTAGTGTTTTAAATAAATTAGTAAGTAGCCATACCGAGTGTTTGAAATTTATCCCACCCGTAATAAAAACTTTTAATAAATAAGAAAAACATTACAGTATAAATGCCATAGAAGTTATAGAAATTGATAATTCATTTTATTTTCGGATTTGTTGGTCCGGCTAAAAGAACTTACTTTATTATTGGAGTACTTAGTGTTAAATTAGTGTGTTCAATATTTTTGAAACTTGGATTACTTAAAACCATTATAAGGTAAGCAATATTTTTAACTAATCGTGCATACGAAAATATTTAAAACTTACTAAGCTTCTTTCTACTTAAAGTTCAGAGAACCCAAAATGGGAGAAATTGTTAACAATTTTGATATAAGTGTACTTCTAACTAATTAAATGGGGCGAAACATTGTGATTTTATATTGTTTTTGTATATCTAAGTACGTAGAAAATTCAAAATATGATAATAATTACCTTCACTATTAAATAACTAAATTTAGCCATCTAATCATTTCATTCTTTTTAAATTAATAGTGCAAAGATAAGGGCAATAATGTCATTATGTTATAATGCTCACTTTGTTTAAATAATAGATGCATTTTCACTGTGGCAAAAATGTATTAATATTTGTTTTTCTATTTCGCCCCATTAATTAGTTTCAAAACATTTGACTTCCATAAGTTGCACAATCCTTTGACTTAAATCGACAAGCGACCAACTGTAAGACTCTCATATATTGACTTGTGATTAAACCATATCAAGTGTTAAAATTAAATTTAATTATTATAGAAATTGATTAATTCAGAGCAGTGTTAAAAATTTTAAATTAAATGTGCAAAGTTATATGTACCGGGGGACTTCGTATAAACTATCATCTCGCGTAACATTTTGATCTTTTAACGCACGGAAAATATAAAACAAGCGACATACTGTGGAACATGTTTTCTTGTCAAATCTGTATTGTAATTTCCGGAGCTTTGCATATAAGGGAGGGCGACTAAAACTATTTTTTAAAATGGAATGCTCTGTATTTTACTGGCTAAAATGGAAGTTCTTCTTTTTCTTACTTCAAATATACCATTCAAGTTGAAATTTGATTCAGGCGTTTTTGCGTTATTGAAGTTAATAAAAAAATTAACTTTTTGTCGCCTCCCCGGTATACTAAAAGCTACCAGAAATTACAATGCAGATTAGGCAAAAAAATCCCCAGTTTGTCGGCTTCTTTATATTTCTCGTATGATAAACATTCAAAAGTTGCTAGTTTGCACGATATCACCTGATATACACAGAGGATCATGAGCGTGGCCAGGAATTAAGGCAGGAAACGGGAGGAGGAAGGCAGAATCACGCGCGGACTCAAGATTTCGTGAAGTCGTCTTGTGAAAAAAGATTTTTAGTAGCTGCACTGAATTTTTTTTTCTTTTATGTAAGGAAATATATAAAAAAACATGATTTCCTATTAAATAATTATTATATTTTGTATGTCGTACTGACCGTAGGTCAATAAAGTTTTAATTGTATATTTTGTTGAACTTGACAAATAATAAAAGTAGGTAGTTAAAACGATTTACAGTTACTCGGTTGACCGTATGATTTATGAGTCGGTCCTTTTCTGTTCTTTTTGACATGCCAAAAATAATGGCTAATTGTTAACAGTAAAATTTATCTACTTATGAATTGAAATATTGATACATGCATTATATTAAGTTATATGTTTGTCTTTTTGCATCATAACGATGTAAATAGTTTAAATTAATGAAAAAAGTAGAAGATTTAATTCTATCAGTTTGCTAAAAAAATATTTGAAAAATATGTAAAATCCCTAGAAACTAAAAATATTAATAAAATCATTAATTGCTAAGATGAAAAGGTGTATACGTGTATTAGGAAAGTCGAATCAACATTATGTTAAGGAAAACAAAACTGGCAATTAAGTGGCGCCATATAGGATCATTGTGCCTATGTTCAACCTCATAGGTCTTAATGGGTTACAGTGATCCAAAATAAGCCACAATAGGTAATTAGCCCCCCTGTTTATTTACATTTTTGTAAAGAAATACGTTCTACATTTTCTATCTGTGTTAATTTATTGTAATGTATTTTTTCTCGCTGTTCATACATTGGTTTTATTAGTTACGTAATTCTAATATATTATCTTTTTGGTGATTGTTAATTGTAATTATTTGTAAATAAACATATATAATAATAATAATAATATTAATAATAATAATAATAATCCCCATGGAAACTAGATCCATGAAAAAAAATAGTTCAAACTTAATTGGAAAAAGATATCCAGGATATCTCCATAGGGCTAATAATATCTAAGCTTCAATATTTGTAATATCATACCTTCTTCTTTTTTCTATTAACATATATTAAGTCAATCACTTCTTGGTTTTGCCAAAATAATTATTAAACATCAGATAGGCATCGAATGAAATGTAACTTCTGTCATTCTGACGGTGATATTTTATATCGAACCAATTGTCAATTTTCTTGAAGTTTTCAAAAGTTTTCAATATATTGTGGAATTATATAGAAACTGTAAGTTTCATTTGAAACAGTAAAAAACAAATATTTTCAAACCAACAAAGAATTTAGAAATATAATTATTGAAGTACTAAATAGCACTAACGACTGCATAACCCAATTTGGAATCATCCGTAAACAATTATAGAACCTTATATTATTAGAAATAATAGCAAATAACTAGAAAACCAATAAAGCACTAACGAAATTTATGGAAGCACTAACGAATCCCTAACGAATGATACTAACTTTAACTAAATCGTGAACATTTTGGGGGCCAGCTTCACGAAAGTGCCAATAAATTAATATCAAATATATCGGAAAAGAAGATAGCACTAATGAAAATTAATAAAGCACTAGAAAGCAATAACGAAGCACTAACGAATGTCACTAAATTTAATCGAATCGTGAATACTTTGGGGACTGACCTCAAAAAAAGAACATGAAATTTCTCGACAACCAGTAAAGTATTGGCGAAAATTATTGAAGCACTAAAGTGCACTAACGAAGCACTAACGATTGACACTAATTTGGAATTAATCGTAAACACTTTGGGGGCTGACCTTGAAAATATAAAGTCAAGTATCTCGAAAACCAATAAAACACTAACGAAAATAATTGAAGCACTAAAGTGCACTAACGAAGCACTAATAAAAGACACCAAATTGGAATTATTCGTAAGCACTTTGGAGGCTGACCTTGAAAATATAAAGTCAAATATCTCGATAACCAATAAAGTACTAGCGAAAATTATTGAAGCACTAAAGTGCACTAACGAAGCACTAACGAATGACACTCATTTGGAATTAATCGTAAACACTTTGAGGGCTGACCTTGAAAATATAAAGTCAAATATCTCGAAAACCAATAAAGCACTAACGAAAATAATTGAAGCACTAAAGTGCACTAACGAAGCACTAACGAATGACACTAATTTGGAATTGATCCCAAACACTTTGGAGGCTGACCTTGAAATAAATGAATATTAAATATCTACCAAACCACAGAAGCACTAAGAGGCACTAACGAGGCACTAACCAAAGACTCTATTTAGTAAAATCGTGAAAACTTTGGGGGCTAACTTCACGGACCCTGTAATATCTCCGTATTCTATTAGATTTTATTTATTCTCCCTTTTGTATACAGGGTGGACGGAAAGTCGAACCTTTCATTTTCTCTCTTCTTTCAAATAGAACACCCTGTATTTTTTTGCGCAAATAGAATCCTCAATCATGTAACTAGAATTTTTGTTACCAAAGTTTATAAAAACAGATTTATTTTGTAATATCTATTGTAAACCATAATTATTGACCTATTATGTGAAAGGAATAAACGTTGAATGTAACAAAAAATCCTAAATAATAATAAACTTAATAAATTATTTATTTTAAACGGAACAAGTCACCAAAAGTATAATCCTAACTGTAATATTAAACTAAATGTTCAAAGCACGGACTTAGGATCCATGGACTTCTAATACTATATGTTTCCCATACATCCGAAATGACCCCTCACTTTGCCTACACATGGCCGCCGTGTTGTGATAATTTTAAGTTGGTATTAAGAAGCTACAGTTCATATGCGTTTTCTTGATATTGAGGATGGAACGTTGGTTGGTTGCGCGAAATAATTGACAGCATAATAGAATTAATTAACCAATTAGAATTTTGCTGGATGAACTGACGCGACATTTTCGTTCTGTCAATTTCTGTTTCCTTTGTTCCGTTGTTGCAATGCGATTTGACTGATTTGTGACAGCGTCAGGAGTGGCATCAGGTCACATTTCGCAATTTTCGCATTGTATTTTATTGAGTTAAGCGCAAGTTTGATATTTGTGTGTTAACTTTTGGATTATATTCGTGTTTATTACAAATTATTAGTGGTTAATTACATTTTATAAGTAGTGTTATTTTAGTAAGGTAGTTAATAGTATAGTGTTATTTGTAAAATCTAGAACTCTAGGAGACTAGCTACAAACTGTGCTAAAATGCCTTCCTGTTTTGTACGAGGCTGCTCTAACGCTACTTACATTTCTCGTTTGAAAGAGGGTGTAGCATTTCATAAGTAAGTTATATGATTTTTTTTGTATGTAAGTTAATTTACATTATCCTTTTTCTCCAATTTGTAGATTTCCCAGTGACAATACGCTTAAAAGGTCTTGGTTGGTAGCACTTGGAAAAGATCCAGCTTATAATATTGCCTATGAAAGGGTGTGCTCCGAACATTTTTGACAAACCAATTTTGAAGTGGCAGGCGAACGGAAACGTTTAAAAATAAAGTCAATTCCAACCCTAAAACTACCTCAATGTTTTGAAGTAGATCACATGGAGAAAAGTTATTTACCTAGCTCACCTCCACCTACATGTTATGTTAATTTTTACTTAGTACTCACAGAGAATCAAAACATATTTTTTAATCGCAGCAGCAAGCTGGAAAGTGTTGATTCACCTCTAAGTAGTTCACTGAAATCTCCGACAAAACTTTCTCCAATAAAACGGAGTGATTCAGACTCGTCTCCATCTGCTCATTCTTCTGATATAGTACGGATGGTAGGTACCGTTCTTTCATCCGTATAGGTAAGTTTGATATAAAATTTTCTTTAAAATCAAAATGTAATATGTATTTTATTTATATAAGTTTTACGTAGCATTTATATATTGCCTTAATACCAAAGTTTAACTAGTCTAAATAAATATTCTATTTTCAGCAAACCTTCCTCAGAAGATACCAATGTAAAATTGAGAGAGAAGATTCGCTTTTTGAAGAGGCAATTAAGAGTATGCAGAAACAAACTAAAAATTTGCAGAAAAACAAGCAGTAGGTGAAAACTACGATTTTAATCGTGCAAATTATGAAGCAATGCGCCTTTCCTTGGAATCAATTGACTGAGATGGTGTTCATATTTTACGATATAATGTACACTATAATAAATTGCTTTGTTCCGCTGAAAAAGGTTTACAAGAAGAGGTTTCCATGTTGGTATACTCCGGAATTGAAGAGGCATTTGTGCGAGAAAGAAATGGCTTACAAAATTACTAGGTGTCCTGTAAACTAAATGGAATTTAGTAGATTAAGGGGTCAGTGTAAACTTTCATCACAAGAGTGCTACCGAAATTATGTAAATTATACTGAAAATTGCGTTACAGATAATGTTAAGTTTTTTGGAAGTTTGTAAACAGTAGGAGGGTAAATAACACTATACCTTCTGAAATGACTCTTGGGGACCTTACTGCTGGTAATGGGAATTATATTGCAAATCTATTTGCTAAACATTTCTCATCAGTTTATTCAAATCAACCTCTGGCCTCTATGCAAAGTTATCTAAACTTGATATTAAAAAACGCCCCGGTCCTGACGGAATACCTTCCATTCTTAGGGAATTTAGCTTCCTTTTATCTCGTCCTCTCTTTCATATATAAGTCTCTTGTTATAGGCGAATTTTCAGATCATTGGAAAACTTCATACGTCACTCCAGTGTATAAATTGGGTAGAAAATCAGATATCTCAAACTCTCGTCCTATATTAATCCTTAGCATAATTCCCAAAGTCTTTGAGAGTATTATTTTAGATTATCTCACCTATGACTGTTCGAGTATTATGACATCACAACAATTTGGCTTCACTTCTAAAAGGTCTGCAGAATTGGGTTTACTCACATATGTTGACTTTTTGTCTGATGGTTTGGAAGGGGGTCTGCAGATTGATTCTGTGTACACTGATTTCTCTAAAGCTTTTGACAGGGTTAATCATGAGCTCTTGCTACATAAACTTTTTCATTATGGTGTTGACGGTCTTGTATTACAATGGCTAAGTGATTATCTCACGAATAGTTTAGAAATGGTCAGAGTTACTCATGAAGATTGTCATACTTTTCCAGTAACCTCTGGAGTTCCCCAAGGGCCCATTTAGGACCATTAATATTCAACATATTTATTATTGATATAATGCATCGTTTTCAAGGTAGCATTTGCTGATGGCCACCTGACATGTTTTAGTGTGATTAGTGGCAGTGATGATACTCTAATATTACAATCTGATTTAGATAGTCTATCAAATTGGTGTAATTTAATGGTGTGAATCTAAATGCATCCAAATGTCATGTAATGCGTTTTCATGGAATACACCACCCAATAGCTTTTGATTACAATATTAATAATGAAACTCTAAAATGTGCTTCTCAAACTAAGGATTTGGGTGTTATATTGGACTCCACACTTAATTATGAGTCTCATGTTACCGCTGTTGTTCAAAAATCTATGAAGTTGTTGGGTTTTATAAAGAGAACCACTTCTGATTTTACTAACATCACTGCTATTAGATCTCTATATTGCTCACTGGTCAGAATTTATCTTGATTATTGTTTACCAGTATGGTCTCCTCATTATATTATATGAAGCTGTTCAGCACAATTTTTTAAGATACTTTGCCTTTAAGATGCACATTTACCTTTGTTATGATTTCTTAGAACGTTTTTTAAACATTCCTACTCTGGAGGTTCGCTGAAGGCAAAGGGATCTGATACAGCTGTTCAACATAGTAAATGATATTTGTGATAGTCCCAAGCTTCTCTCTAAAATATATTTAGTTAACCCTTCTCGTCTTTCTAGGCAGGTACAAACGTTTCATGTCGTATTTCATAGGTACAACTATGCAATGAATAGTTTTCTACCTAGGACACTTAGATTAGGAAATTCTGTCGATGGAATTTTAATTTTTGATGTGTCGACTTTCAAGTTTAAAAAACATTTGCTGGAGCTTCCACTTTAGAGCGTACATCTTTTATTGCTGGTTTGATTTGTTATCACTCCTCTTACTTTATTTGCTTTTTTCTTGTGATTTATACTATACTTTAGGTGTTTCCTTTTGTTTTGTAGATACGTTTATTGCATGTGTCAATTGTTCTATCTTGTTCTAGTTTTACATATTTTTTTGTTATTGTAGCATTTTTTTATATTTCCATATTGTATTTATGTGAATTAGGCTTGTCCGTGATTAAATTAAATTAAGATTAACGGTTATTTTATTTATTTCCTGATTAATTGAATTTGAATAAGAGTATATAATAATTTAATTTATAAATAAACACTTCTTAAAATTTCTGAAAAAGTTTTCCATAATCTTAACTTAGGTCGATACACAATTCGCAGTAGCTAGTATAAATAATAAAGTAGGTATACTTTTTTCTCTCACCGTTTCATGTTTTCCTATCTTATAAATGATTTATGCTTTATTGTTTAAACCGGTCGTGTACGAATCACGTTACTCAGGCCGGCCAACTTAAAATTAGCACAACATGGCGACCACAGTAAAGGAGTCAAACCGAATATACAATTAGTAGTCCATGGATCCTAAGTCCGTGGTTCAAACTGATAATCGTTAACAACAATGCTGTAAACCATTACATTTTCTTAGTAAGCGTTGACAACATTTGACATAAACGTCAGTCGTTATAATATTTTATTTCTTAAAAATAACATTATTTAAGAGTCACCTACATTTTATAGTTTTCTTAAATAAGGTAATAATTATTGAGGATGAATAGTGTACATTTTTCTACTTAAGAAATGGTGGACCTGACTTGGGTATTGGGTAAATGTAACAAAAATTGTTTGCTTGCGTCTAAAATGTATCGTCAAACATTTCCAGACCGAAAGGCACCCAACAAAAGAGCATTTGAAAAACTAATGGATCGTTTCAATCGTACTGGTGAAGTAAAATACAAAAACAGCCTTAACTGACGAAAATGAATTGAAAGTATTGCAGAGAATCCGCATACAAGTGTGAGAAATATTTCACAACAGCAAGACATAAGTCATGGCACGGTTCAAAGAATCCTTAAAAAACATAAAATGCATCCCTATCATATCCAACTTCATCAAGAGTTACTTGACCGTGATTTCCAAAGAAGAGTAACGTTTTGTGAATGGGCCCAATTTTAAATAAATCGCTAGAGAAATTTTTTTGATTTTGTGCTTTTCATAAATTTTCATTTTTTTTTCTGAATAAAACTCAAAGTCAATGTTACAGCATTTTTAATAGTTGACAACGGTGCAGCTACTAGTTTCGGCCTACATACGGGCCATCTTCAGGCTACAAATTATTATTTGTTATAATTAAAGGAAACATTTCAAAAGCCTCCAAACTTACCTGATCTAAAAATTCATTCTACTTCCGTGAGTAGCATACGCTTATAATCATAAAAGGAGAGGAGAAAAGTGTGAAATTGGAAGATTAAAATTTATAAAATATGAAAGACTTGAAAAATTCCTCCTCTCGTCATATATTGAAATAAAACCACTTAATAGTTATGATAACTTATAAAAAGGATGTGACAAATGAAATTTTTTCTAATTATAATTGAAAATGGAGTGGAGTTATACAGTTGAGCTCAAAGAGAGCAATCAACCATGAAATTGAAATTATATTATGGGGGGTAAGAGATGTAACTGCTTAAATTATGAGAGAAATAAATCTTGTCTATATGACCGTCGATATCCTCAATTCTCAGAGGGATGAGTCCAACCAGTTCCGGATCGATTCCTAAAAGGAACAGTCTGGGCAATTCAACCTCAATTCCCATAGGGAAGAGTCCATGCTGGTGATATAGTTGGAGGGAAGAAATTGAAGGTGACAATCTCTGGAAAGGAAAGCTGTCAATTGCAGAATTGTCATACTCCAAAATGACAAGAGAAATAATTAACTGTAATCGAATTAGAAGAAAGTGAATTTTCTCCTTGGAAGTGGTTAGTGACAGACTTTGAAAATAATTGAATTATTAAATTGGTTGGGAAACCAATAACTAGTCATGAGAAGAACATGTGTCGCCCACGAACAATGAATAGTACATGAACAACATTAATGCAAATTCACTTAAAAGTAGATAAAAATAATATAATCAAACAGTAGTCCAAAAATATTAAACATTAGTTAAGTTAAAGAATACACATATCAGAATAGGCGTGTATAAAAATCATAGATAAAATTATAGTTGTAAATGTCAATATTTGTACAAATCCTCTTGAAAAAGAAGAAGAGTTGTTGATAGGTTAACATGTCAAGAACTAAAACAATTATTAACAATAAACTAATATTGAGCAGTAATTAAACAATGCAAAGATAACAAGTCCATGGATAACATTAATGGGAAGTTACATCGTTATACTATCAAAAAGCAAAAATTAAAATGAAAACACTAAAGATTGAAACAAAATTGCTGTCAACAATAATTTCCCAATCTCTTTATTCAACAAATTCTATTAACTATCTTGATGTGATTTCTGACAGTGTCAAACCTCATTATGCTGGTTATTTACATTTCTTCGGTCATATATCCTATAAATTTGGTAATATTTTTAAAAAACATAACATTAACTTTGGTTTTAGAACTAATAACAATTTGAGATCATTATTGGTTAACACTACGGACTCCATGCCATATCTCCATTCCCCTGGCGTTTACAAACTTTCTTGTCAGGACTGTGACGCTGTCTATGTGGGCCAGTCTGGACGTTTGTTGGACACCAGGATAAAAGAACATCTTAGTTGTATCAAAAGGTATCGTAATACTGACCCTCCTGCTTCCCCTTCAGCTTTTGTAAATCACATTATTTCAGAGAACCATAGTTTTTCATTGTCTGATGCTCGAATACTACATAAATGTTTTAAGGGTCCTAGGATGAATTTACTTGAGATGTTTGATATTAACCAGACTAGCTCTGATGCCAATATCGTTTGTCTTAATGAACAACTGGTACCTTCTGAGCCGTACATGTTCTTCAATCTTCCTTTTCAGTCGTGTTAAACTTTAAAACAAATTTCAACCTTTAGTGTTTACATTTTAATTTTTGCTTTTTGGTAGTATAACGATGTAACTCCCCATTAATGTTATCCATGGACTTGTTATCTTTGCATTGTTTAATTACTGCTCAATATTAGTTTATTAACCATCCGTTTTATTTGCTCTGATGAGCTGAAAATCAATAGGGTTAGTCAGTTAGTTTATTTTCCAATATTGTTCGTCATTGGCGAATAAATTAAAAAGCTGTGGTTTTTCTTCACTAAATGTCTATGTTTCATGAAATGAAAGTAATACTATATAATTTTGTTCTTCTGGATTCATGGGAGAAATATGGTATAATTTAACGAAGAATATCGTTCGAATCTTTGAATAGATCTTCATGATCGGGATTTAAGTCAGAATTGTTCACCAAATACGTGAAATATTTTATGATTTTCTGATAAATTTGACTCGAACATTTAGTAACCAGCTTCACACCCATATCAGATAGAGTAATTATGATAGGAATAAAAACAGCGCAAAGAACACTCAACATAATTCAAGTATATGCTCCCACGGCTGATAAAGTCGAAGAATAAATTGATCAATTTAATGATGACGTCCAACAAGCTATAGATACTACGAAAAACAGAGATATTACAATCATTATGGGAGACTTTAATGCAAAGATAGGGAAATGTAAAGTGGATGATATTATTGGGGATTTTGGACTGGGAATAAGGAACGAAAGAGGAGATCGATTGACAGAGTTCTGCCAAGATCATGATATGTCAATCACAAACACCTTCTACAAGCTGCATGAAAGACGATTATATACATGGAAATCGCCAGCTGATAAAGACAACAAGATTAGGAGAAATCAGATAGACTATAATTTGATAAAGAAGAAATATCGGAATACCATCAAATCGGCTAAAACCTACCCGGATACGGACATCGGGTCAGACCACAATCCAGTGATAGTTAAAATGGAAATCCGCCTCAAGAAACAAGCAGCCATAAATAACAAAAAGCAGCTCCCAGTTTCACATCTGTCAAACCCAATAGTAAAACAACAACTTACAGAAAAAATGAATGAAGAACTAAGCAAAATTGATTTAACCCCGAGCTCCGACGTAAACATAAAATGGGAAACTCTTAAAACTACAATTATGACCCCAACAACAGACCTATTAGCAACAATCAAGGATACAAACAAGAAAAAATCATGGATGACTGATGACATATTACAGTTAATGGAAATCAGAAGGTCGTACAAGGATAGAAAGCGCATATAAGACCATACAGAAAGAAATTAGAAAGAAAATACGACACGCTAAAGAAAAATGGTACGAAGGAAAATGCGTAGAAATAGAAGAACTCCAAGCAAAACATGATGACTTCCATCTCCATAAAAAGATTAAAGAACTAGCGGGCATCAAAAGAGCAAACAAAAGCAGTATTCTACTAGACAAAAACGGTAAGATAATTCCAGACACCAAAGGGAAACTAGATAGGTGGAAAGAGTACATCGAAGAATTGTTTGAAGATGAGAGACAACAGGAAACAACAGATGGGGCCACAGATAAGGAACAGGGTCCAAATATAACAAAAGAAGAAGTTATATATGCAGTTAAAACAGCTAAAAACAATAAAACTCCGGGATCTGATGAAACACCAACAGAAATTATCAAATTAATTGCAGAAGATCAAATTGGAGTACTGGTAGATCTGTACAACATGGTATATAACACCGGAATCATCCCTAGAGAATGGCTCAAATCAACATTTATTACACTGCCAAAAAAATCGAACGCTAAAAAATGCAAGGATCACCGGACGATCAGCCTAATGAGCCATACCCTTAAGATATTCATTAAAATTATACATCGAAGAATTTCCAGAAAGATTGAGCAAGATCTTAACGAAACACAATTTGGTTTCAGAAATGCAATGGGTACTAGAGAGGCGTTGTTTGCTTTTAATGTGTTGTCTCAAAGACTCATGGACGTCAATCAGCCAATATATGTAGCCTTCCACGATTATAACAAAGCCTTCCACAAAGTCCGCCATAATCACCTCATAAAACTCATGAGAGATAAAAACATTGACAGGAATGATATCAGGATAATAACATACCTCTATTTTAACCAGACTGCCAAAGTTTTGGTGCAAAATGAACTTTCAGAAGAGATCAAAATAAAACGAGGAGTAAGACAGGGATGCGTGCTCTCACCATTACTCTTCAATTTGTATTCAGAAGATATAGTACATGAAGCACTGGAAAATCAAAAAACAACGGGAGTGAGAGTTAATGGGAAGGTTATAAACAACATCAGATACGCGGATGACACAGTACTAATAGCAGAAACCCTGGAAGAACTGCAAAGGCTAATAGACCTAGTAGTACGGATCAGCGAAGAAAGGGGGCTCACACTTAACACCAAAAAGACTAAATTCATGACAATCACAAAACACCAACAACAGCGAGAAACATTATGGATCAAAAGGGAGCCAGTGGAGAAGGTCCGCAAATACAAGTTCTTGGGAACAACTGTAAATGACAATAATGATTACTCACAAGAAATAAGATTAAGAATCGGAAAGGCTAGAGCAGTGTTTAATAAAATGAGGAATGCATTAACCAGAATAGATCTTAGTCTACATCTTAAAACTGGACGCTTAAGAAGTGCGACTCTGACCGGCTGGAAGCATTCGAGATGTGAGCATATCGAAGAATCCTTAGAATAAGCTGGGTGAGCAGAACAACGAACAAGGAGGTATTGAGAAGAATGGGAAAGGAGAAGGAAATAAGCAACACAATCAAAATCAGAAAATTGCAATATCTGGGCCACGTGATGAGAGGGGAGAGGTATACACTGTTGCAAACTGTTATACAAGAAAAAAAAACAGGGTAAAAGAAGTATAGGAAGAAGACGCATCTCCTGGTTGAACAATCTAAGGCAGTGGTACAACAGTAGCTCTGTTGATTTGTTCAGATCCGCAGCTTCAAAGATAAAAATCGCCATGATGATAGCCAACCTTCTTAAAGGAGACGGCACGTAAAGAAGAAGATACATTTGAATATGCTCAGATTCCGTATAAAAGAAACAAAAATTGTACGATTTTACATTCATTTTATACTTTCGTTGCGACTCTAACACTAATATGGCGAATAATGTAAAAAGTAATTTCCGCAAAGCGCTGGAGTCACAGCTAACGTCACATATTTTATGTTATCGTGTAAAATTGTCATTAATTTTGCATGGACCTTTATTGATTTTCCTTTCTCTCTAGTAGTATAAAATAATTTACAATATTATGAAATGTATTTGTCTAAGATTCTGATTCCTACCTCTTTTACTAGTGCAAAAAAAGTAAAAAAAATAAAACCGTTTAAAATAAGATGTACGTATAAAATTTTCGTACCGAATCTCCCACTAGTTTGAATTATTCTCCGTAAATTTTTTTAAGTGAATGTGCGCCTCGAAAACATTTCCGGAAATTATTCAAGCTCTAGGGAGATTACACGTGAAAATATTGTTAATAGTTGTTTAGCTGTATCTGTATTTTAGATGCAAAAATATCTGCACTTTCACTAATTCGACATAAGTTATCCCTAAGCCATCCTAGCAGCTATACGACTCTCAATTTTAAAAATGTCAAATTTGTTCCCCACATGTTATAAAAAGAAAGGTTAAGTTATCGTTAATAGAGAAAAGCTATCATCGATTCTAATTATCACATTTATGTTGTAAAGTATCTGAAAAAACCTAAGCGTATAATACAAAAAAATTAAATGAAAAACATCTGCTAGAATTCCCAGATTTATTTCGCGGTTGAAAGCTTTTTGTATACATTTTGCCCCTAAACGATTTTTATAGGTTTAGATGCATTCTTTATTTTTTATTTAATTTTTCCATCAAACCATGATTAAGTCGACAGTTTACTCACTATATGATTAGAATGTTTTTTTAGCACTAAAAATTAAGTTTTGCCGAAAAACATTCTTTCTTTATTCTAGCAGCTGCTAGAGTTTGCAATTCCATAACTGTTTCAATCTAGTTCCTCTTGATCGTTTTATTTTGTTAATTGCCTTAATTCATTTAATACAGACGAGGGATTTTGTTCTGCTCTTTGAAAATCATCCATAACTTGTGTAGTAACTGTTGAATTTGACCGATTGGGAATTAAAATCGTCAAAGGATTACTTATTACCTTTGTTTCTCCTGACTTCTTCCAAAGGTTGCAACCTTCCCCTTCTAATAAATGGACTGTATCTTCTTATGTGAAGGTTGGTATCGTGAAACACTGAAGATCGGCACTAACTCACAAGTTCCGTTGAGATATCTATTCTCTTCGAACCCGTATATCGAAGTGTCAGATAGTAGTTAATTATTTAGCATGATTCGAAGACCAGTGGTATACAGGGTGTCCTCGAATAAGGCAAGACAATAACCATTTGACGTTGTTTAATTATGAATAGCGGTCAATTTACAATAATTGGAAACTTATATTAAAAAGAGAAAAGAGAATATATATATATATATATATATATATATATATATATATATATTATTCTACTTATACTGAATTATTTACTTACTTATTTACTTATTTTTGTAGATGATTATTATTTAGAATTTTTGTTTATTTTGGCTAGCTCAGTTATTGTTTTTTATATATTTGTTATATTCATTATATATTTATTAATTCGGGAGCATGAAATCCTTTTTCTCTTTGAGTCCTGGCATTTTAAATTGTTGTAATTGTTTAAATAAAAAGAAAACACATTATTTTGAAATCAATTTAATTTTAAATTTAATATTTTATATATTTGATAAAAATAATATGAGACGCCACTGGTTGTATTGTATCCACTTATTTATTCTAATCATTTTATCAATGCGCATGCGTGAAAAACTAGTCATGCGCTTTAGCATAAAAAGAACAATTCTTACACTAAAGAAGCATCTATATTTATACAAACATAGTTTGTTTGACGATGCAGACAAGTAAATGGTTCAAACACATAAAAGAATTTATATATAAATCATACATATATATGATACAAATTGCTGTGGGAAGAAAATAAATATATACATAGATAGAAATATAGGAATTATATACAGATGGGCATAGTTATTACATTATGAAATTTCAATCACCAGATTCATGCAATTACAAAATGGCGTAAGTACATATTTTAATTTATTTAAAATTCGGCCTTTTATTAATTTTAACGATTTATGCAATGAATTCACTATATAAAGTCTGTTTCTTTCTTTTTTAGATCGATCATATTTGCAAAAGTTTATCAATTTATGAAATTAGGTACTTAATTGAGTATTTTGAGTTTTTACTCTGATTATTGGCCAATAATGATTTAAAAACACTGACCTGTTGCTCTTGAATTGGGATGAAAGTCTCTGGATCCCAGGAACACTCCGCTGAAGCTCCAAAAAACCAAAATTGATGAAAATTTCGCAGATTCTTGCCGAAAAACTTGATACAATTGACTGTGACTATTACTAAGATTGTATTTAATAGTACTTTATAGGTTTAAATGTCTTAAACCGGGAATTTCTTGAAATTTCAGGAACACCATCACACACACTCCTCGCTTCTTGACACCAGCTTCTCTTCCTATTTTAAGCGTCCCCTCCATTCTCTACTTTTTTCAACAAACAGTCTTTTGTTCTTTTTCAGGTCACTATTTCAAAGTTTATTTGTTGATTCACAATTTGTTCTGTCATATTTTATAACCAATAAAATATTGTCTTTTGCAATCAGATTAATTGAAACTTCTTTCACTTATTAAAAAATTTCATACATACACTCTTTTACATTATTAGTTCATTTATAGAGTTCCTATGAGTTTTTTCATCATACAAATAAATTAAAATTGGTTATACATAGATACATTAACATGGTACAACATTCAATATTATTATTGATAATATATCACTGTTACACTCTTATTATTCATAAATATAAATTCTCTTATGTTATTTGTCTAAACTCTTTGCATTATATTATTTATAATAAACTTTAACAAATTACTATTTATTGATTCAATGTTTATTTTATTTACCTTATATCATTTTTCTATATGTCATTATTTGTTTGTCTATGAAAATCTATTGAATTCTATTCTATTCAATATTTGTATTTGTTTTTATTCTTAAATTAATGATTATAATGAATTATCTATAATAATATTTGTATTCTAATGTAACTACTTATATCTAAAATTCTCTTGACTTGACTATATAATTATATCTTTTTAGGTGAACAGCTGGTTATGGTATGGAAATTATTCTTCGTCTTAGGCAACTTTATTTACATCATTACATTGGTTAGGCAATCTCTATATTTTGTATTATTATTGAGGTAATTCCTTTTTTATTATATTGTTATAGGCTATTATTTAATATATCTTTATTTGATATGTTGTTTAAATTAAGAAAAGTGTTTCCTTTTTACCTGTTTTCTTAAATTATATTATTTTCATATATTTTAATACTAGCAACATATTTTTATAATACTAATTCTCTTATTATCTATGATATCTGGTTCAATATATATATATATATATATATATATATATATATATATATATATATATATATATATATATGTATATATGTTAAATAGGAATTCTACTTTTATTTTAATATATTGCCCCAATGTTGGGGAGTATTTTAAATATGTATGGATTTTTATTTATATGATAATATGTTTTATTTATTTATGTATGATATGTTGTTTGAATACTTTAATTGATTTATTCCACGTTTGGGAGATGAATTGTATATGAAATTTATATATATGAGAATTATTATTTTAGTTGTGAATTTAACTTAATATTTAATGTATTAATGTTTTGTTACAATTTAAATATTACACTCCTGGGCTAGCTAATGTATATATATTTTACCTTTAATTCCTCCTATTCATTATGCTATCTATTAGCATGTGGTTTCATTTAATTCCTAAAATTTTATTACCTCGGCTGCTCTTATTTATACACTACTCTATAACTCAGTAGGATTCTGGGCATATCATAATAAAATCAACATTACCCATCAATGGAATTTATTTTATGTTATTGATGAAAAGATAGAGAAACAAAATTTGAAAAACATTGAAATACTACTTATATATAAAACATAGTTGGCGCTTTATTTTATCATTGGAGTCATATACCTATTATGTATAAAAATAAATGATTATACCTTTCTTACTTATTAAAATTCTTATACTATAAAATAAACTAATGGATTTTTCTATATACATCCAAATTTCCACATCAAAACAAACTTTCTGTACATTCTAAAAAACTATTCATTATTTTTGAGATGGCTTTTGCAGGCTCATTTGCATAAACTTTTGTAAACATTATATTTCTTTGAAAAAAATATGAACACCTGCGTTTAACGTTGTTCGACTATTTGTAACTTTTTTTCTACTTGTACTCATAAATAGGATTATTGAAAATATTTTGAACACTACTTAGTTTTATTCGGTTCGTGAAATGGAAAGGATATCTGAAATATTTATGTACTTAATTTCGATCTTTTTTTTAAATTATTTTAACGTATTATAACAATTGTGCATGTGATAAAAACTGAAATTAGTTGTGGTTTGTTGTTTTGTGGAAAGTTTTATATATATGTGATCGGATAAAATTCAACATGACAGAAATTCATACATCTATCTACAAATTTGATAATGGTAAATTTTTTATTACGTTTCCTGGTACATTATATTCATTTTAAAACTTTTACTAACAGGTGTTTATGATTTTAAATTTCACTTTTTATTATTTGGTACCAAATATTACTAATTAAAACACACCACAGACCTTGTTCTTATCGCCAAAACGACGCCTTCAGTTGGATCCATCCATGACGCTTTCTTGCTTCAGGTGGCAATCTTTCTTCTTATAACTATCGGATGATAATTATTATTTGGCTTGACTTTGTTTTCAACAGATTTGTCTTTGCACTTATTTTAATTATTAGTTACTATTTATATTTCTGATTTATACATATTCACACTTATTACTTAAAATTTTATAACAAATAACTGGATCACATTCAATTTGCTTCCTGCTTCCTCAGTTACCAACGCCTCACTGACTATCGCGGGTCTTTTATCCGCCAAAACCCTTTCTATTGTTTATAACCGGAAGCTGGCCATGTTCTAGAAAGATCTTTGATTATTGTTTACCTGTCACTTTGTTTATTAATGTTTTTATTGTTTTTCTAACTTAAACTTGTTATAAAATATTGTTTTTATTCACTATAACCTTATTGTCATTGATTTAATTCACTAACATCTTATTATTATTGTTCTTTCATGTTATTGTTTATTTGAAATCTTCCGATTGGTCAATGCAAATATATCATTTTTATATTTCCTACAACCTAAATATTTACATAATATACATGGATACAGTTCATTTTTTATATTGTTTTATATTATTACATTTATACACATAAATTAGGTCGGTAATCATTTATTTTTATTCTTATATTTCATATTCAAATACATTTTATGTTGGTATACTTGTCTCAACTGTTATATTTCGTATAGGTTTTGACATTTCCTGTAATTACAGTTTCCTACTTATATTATTATAATTCCTATATACTTGTATGATTAAATATTAACCAACATATCTTATATATGTTTTTACTAATTCTAAATGTCATTTATTGGTCAATCATCGTAGCATTGTTGATTTTATTATTGCCATCCTATTTATTCTTTAAATATAAGCAGATGCTTTGGGTGTCTAAAATTCCGTGTAGCGTTACTTTATTTTATTGATCTCCGTTTGCTTGTTAGGTTCTGTCTAAGGTTGTTTTTTTAAAATACAGAATTATTTTAAAACTGTCTTACGAATAATTGTTTATGAATTCTTTTTATATTTATTCATTTTCCTTTATGATTATGCCCATTGATTGTAATTGATTATGTTGTTATATAGATATTTTATTAATTTTGGTACTTTATCTACAAGTTATTTTTTTATTGATAGATATTATTACTTTATCCTTTATCGGGATTCTATGAATGTTATATGGTCGTTCTATATACAACAACATTCCCAAAATTTGTTTTCTTGATTTATTTTATATGTAAAAGAAATAAGAAAACCAAATTTTACTCATTTAATTACTTTATCATAGCATGTCATCCTTTATTATTCTTGTTATTTTAATTATTAAGTCTGTTATCAACAATTCTCTCGTATTAATTTGTTAATTGTCTTTCAAATTGTCAGTTAATGTCTGTTAGTATATCTATAATTCAATTGCAAAATCTATATAAATTACTGATATGAAATACTCCTCTAGTTCTATTACTGATAGGATCTCTTAAAACATAGCTATTCACTCCATTTTCATTGTCAATCATATAAGGACCTTCGAATGGTAATTGAAATTTCGCACATTTGTTTTCTTTTCTATTAGATACCTTTAACACTTTTACTATAACTAAATCTCCTTTTTTGAATGTAATTCCATTCTTCATACCCTTCAATTTTCTGTGTACAAACTTTTCTCCTGTTTTCCTTATTCTTATATTCATCTTCTCAATCAATTTATCATAATCTTCAATATTTTTAGGTATCCATGGACGATCTGGTATCGTGAAACACTGAAGATCGGCACTAACTCACAAGTTCCGTTGAGATATCTATTCTCTTCGAACCCGTATATCGAAGTGTCAGATAGTAGTTAATTATTTAGCATGATTCGAAGACCAGTGGTATACAGGGTGTCCTCGAATAAGGCAAGACAATAACCATTTGACGTTGTTTAATTATGAATAGCGGTCAATTTACAAGAATTGGAAACTTATATTAAAAAGAGAAAAGAGAATATATATATATATATATATATATATATATATATATATATATATTATTCTACTTATACTGAATTATTTACTTACTTATTTACTTATTTTTGTAGATGATTATTATTTAGAATTTTTGTTTATTTTGGCTAGCTCAGTTATTGTTTTTTATATATTTGTTATATTCATTATATATTTATTAATTCGGGAGCATGAAATCCTTTTTCTCTTTGAGTCCTGGCATTTTAAATTGTTGTAATTGTTTAAATAAAAAGAAAACACATTATTTTGAAATCAATTTAATTTTAAATTTAATATTTTATATATTTGATAAAAATAATATGAGACGCCACTGGTTGTATTGTATCCACTTATTTATTTTAATCATTTTATCAATGCGCATGCGTGAAAAACTAGTCATGCGCTTTAGCATAAAAAGAACAATTCTTACACTAAAGAAGCATCTATATTTATACAAACATAGTTTGTTTGACGATGCAGACAAGTAAATGGTTCAAACACATAAAAGAATTTATATATAAATCATACATATATATGATACAAATTGCTGTGGGAAGAAAATAAATATATACATAGATAGAAATATAGGAATTATATACAGATGGGCATAGTTATTACATTATGAAATTTCAATCACCAGATTCATGCAATTACAAAATGGCGTAAGTACATATTTTAATTTATTTAAAATTCGGCCTTTTATTAATTTTAACGATTTATGCAATGAATTCACTATATAAAGTCTGTTTCTTTCTTTTTTAGATCGATCATATTTGCAAAAGTTTATCAATTTATGAAATTAGGTACTTAATTGAGTATTTTGAGTTTTTACTCTGATTATTGGCCAATAATGATTTAAAAACACTGACCTGTTGCTCTTGAATTGGGATGAAAGTCTCTGGATCCCAGGAACACTCCGCTGAAGCTCCAAAAAACCAAAATTGATGAAAATTTCGCAGATTCTTGCCGAAAAACTTGATACAATTGACTGTGAGTATTACTAAGATTGTATTTAATAGTACTTTATAGGTTTAAATGTCTTAAACCGGGAATTTCTTGAAATTTCAGGAACACCATCACACACACTCCTCGCTTCTTGACACCAGCTTCTCTTCCTATTTTAAGCGTCCCCTCCATTCTCTACTTTTTTCAACAAACAGTCTTTTGTTCTTTTTCAGGTCACTATTTCAAAGTTTATTTGTTGATTCACAATTTGTTCTGTCATATTTTATAACCAATAAAATATTGTCTTTTGCAATCAGATTAATTGAAACTTCTTTCACTTATTAAAAAATTTCATACATACACTCTTTTACATTATTAGTTCATTTATAGAGTTCCTATGAGTTTTTTCATCATACAAATAAATTAAAATTGGTTATACATAGATACATTAACATGGTACAACATTCAATATTATTATTGATAATATATCACTGTTACACTCTTATTATTCATAAATATAAATTCTCTTATGTTATTTGTCTAAACTCTTTGCATTATATTATTTATAATAAACTTTAACAAATTACTATTTATTGATTCAATGTTTATTTTATTTACCTTATATCATTTTTCTATATGTCATTATTTGTTTGTCTATGAAAATCTATTGAATTCTATTCTATTCAATATTTGTATTTGTTTTTATTCTTAAATTAATGATTATAATGAATTATCTATAATAATATTTGTATTCTAATGTAACTACTTATATCTAAAATTCTCTTGACTTGACTATATAATTATATCTTTTTAGGTGAACAGCTGGTTATGGTATGGAAATTATTCTTCGTCTTAGGCAACTTTATTTACATCATTACATTGGTTAGGCAATCTCTATATTTTGTATTATTATTGAGGTAATTCCTTTTTTATTATATTGTTATAGGCTATTATTTAATATATCTTTATTTGATATGTTGTTTAAATTAAGAAAAGTGTTTCCTTTTTACCTGTTTTCTTAAATTATATTATTTTCATATATTTTAATGCAAGCAACATATTTTTATAATACTAATTCTCTTATTATCTATGATATCTGGTTCAATATATATATATATATATATATATATATATATATATATATATATATATATATATGTATATATGTTAAATAGGAATTCTACTTTTATTTTAATATAATGCCCCAATGTTGGGGAGTATTTTAAATATGTATGGATTTTTATTTATATGATAATATGTTTTATTTATTTATGTATGATATGTTGTTTGAATACTTTAATTGATTTATTCCACGTTTGGGAGATGAATTGTATATGAAATTTATATATATGAGAATTATTATTTTAGTTGTGAATTTAACTTAATATTTAATGTATTAATGTTTTGTTACAATTTAAATATTACACTCCTGGGCTAGCTAATGTATATATATTTTACCTTTAATTCCTCCTATTCATTATGCTATCTATTAGCATGTGGTTTCATTTAATTCCTAAAATTTTATTACCTCGGCTGCTCTTATTTATACACTACTCTATAACTCAGTAGGATTCTGGGCATATCATAATAAAATCAACATTACCCATCAATGGAATTTATTTTATGTTATTGATGAAAAGATAGAGAAACAAAATTTGAAAAACATTGAAATACTACTTATATATAAAACATAGTTGGCGCTTTATTTTATCATTGGAGTCATATACCTATTATGTATAAAAATAAATGATTATACCTTTCTTACTTATTAAAATTCTTATACTATAAAATAAACTAATGGATTTTTCTATATACATCCAAATTTCCACATCAAAACAAACTTTCTGTACATTCTAAAAAACTATTCATTATTTTTGAGATGGCTTTTGCAGGCTCATTTGCATAAACTTTTGTAAACATTATATTTCTTTGAAAAAAATATGAACACCTGCGTTTAACGTTGTTCGACTATTTGTAACTTTTTTTCTACTTGTACTCATAAATAGGATTATTGAAAATATTTTGAACACTACTTAGTTTTATTCGGTTCGTGAAATGGAAAGGATATCTGAAATATTTATGTACTTAATTTCGATCTTTTTTTTAAATTATTTTAACGTATTATAACAATTGTGAATGTGATAAAAACTGAAATTAGTTGTGGTTTGTTGTTTTGTGGAAAGTATTATATATATGTGATCGAATAAAATTCAACATGACAGAAATTCATACATCTATCTACAAATTTGATAATGGTAAATTTTTTATTACGTTTCCTGGTACATTATATTCATTTTAAAACTTTTACTAACAGGTGTTTATGATTTTAAATTTCACTTTTTATTATTTGGTACCAAATATTACTAATTAAAACACACCACAGACCTTGTTCTTATCGCCAAAACGACGCCTTCAGTTGGATCCATCCATGACGCTTTCTTGCTTCAGGTGGCAATCTTTCTTCTTATAACTATCGGATGATAATTATTATTTGGCTTGACTTTGTTTTCAACAGATTTGTCTTTGCACTTATTTTAATTATTAGTTACTATTTATATTTCTGATTTATACATATTCACACTTATTACTTAAAATTTTATAACAAATAACTGGATCACATTCAATTTGCTTCCTGCTTCCTCAGTTACCAACGCCTCACTGACTATCGCGGGTCTTTTATCCGCCAAAACCCTTTCTATTGTTTATAACCGGAAGCTGGCCATGTTCTAGAAAGATCTTTGATTATTGTTTACCTGTCACTTTGTTTATTATTGTTTTTATTGTTTTTCTAACTAAAACTTGTTATAAAATATTGTTTTTATTCACTATAACCTTATTGTCATTGATTTAATTCACTAACATCTTATTATTATTGTTCTTTCATGTTATTGTTTATTTGAAATCTTCCGATTGGTCAATGCAAATATATCATTTTTATATTTCCTACAACCTAAATATTTACATAATATACATGGATACAGTTCATTTTTTATATTGTTTTATATTATTACATTTATACACATAAATTAGGTCGATAATCATTTATTTTTATTCTTATATTTCATATTCAAATACATTTTATGTTGGTATACTTGTCTCAACTGTTATATTTCGTATAGGTTTTGACATTTCCTGTAATTACAGTTTCCTACTTATATTATTATAATTCCTATATACTTGTATGATTAAATATTAACCAACATATCTTATATATGTTTTTACTAATTCTAAATGTCATTTATTGGTCAATCATCGTAGCATTGTTGATTTTATTATTGCCATCCTATTTATTCTTTAAATATAAGCAGATGCTTTGGGTGTCTAAAATTCCGTGTAGCGTTACTTTATTTTATTGATCTCCGTTTGCTTGTTAGGTTCTGTCTAAGGTTGTTTTTTTAAAATACAGAATTATTTTAAAACTGTCTTACGAATAATTGTTTATGAATTCTTTTTATATTTATTCATTTTCCTTTATGATTATGCCCATTGATTGTAATTGATTATGTTGTTATATAGATATTTGATTAATTTTGGTACTTTATCTACAAGTTATTTTTTTATTGATAGATATTATTACTTTATCCTTTATCGGGATTCTATGAATGTTATATGGTCGTTCTATATACAACAACATTCCCAAAATTTGTTTTCTTGATTTATTTTATATGTAAAAGAAATAAGAAAACCAAATTTTACTCATTTAATTACTTTATCATAGCATGTCATCCTTTATTATTCTTGTTATTTTAATTATTAAGTCTGTTATCAACAATTCTCTCGTATTAATTTGTTAATTGTCTTTCAAATTGTCAGTTAATGTCTGTTAGTATATCTATAATTCAATTGCAAAATCTATATAAATTACTGATATGAAATACTCCTCTAGTTCTATTACTGATAGGATCTCTTAAAACATAGCTATTCACTCCATTTTCATTGTCAATCATATAAGGACCTTCAAATGGTAATTGAAATTTCGCACATTTGTTTTCTTTTCTATTAGATACCTTTAACACTTTTACTATTACTAAATCTCCTTTTTTGAATGTAATTCCATTCTTCATACCCTTCAATTTTCTGTGTACAAACTTTTCTCCTGTTTTCCTTATTCTTATATTCACCTTCTCAATCAATTTATCATAATCTTCAATATTTTTAGGTATCCATGGACGATCTGGTGATATTTGTTTCATCAAATATATGGGTGAAACCTCTGTGACTGTGTTAGGTATCCCGTTCATATAATCTTCTATCATTGGAAGCTGTTGTTTCCATTGTTCATGATGGCTGCTCGTTAGAATCCTCAGGTATTTTATCACCTCTCGAATGTATCGTTCCGATGGATTGGCACACGGATGTCTTACACTAGTATAAATTGGATTTACATTAGATTTTCTTAACCAATTCTGAATTCTTTGGTTATTCAAATATGTGGCATTATCCATTATGCAATTTTCCGGTATTCCTATCTCTAAGAAATAATTTGTTAAACATTTTTGTACGATTTTTGTATTTGTTTCCTTGGTTGGATATAATTTTATATATTTAGAGAAATTATCCAGAACTACTAAAATATGTACATTACCATTTATTTGGCTAGGAACTAGATTTGACATGAAATCAATTGATAAAATTTCCAAAGGTTTCGTTACTTTGATAGATTTTGGTATATTTTGATTTTGTATGTTTTTCTCCTTCACCATCTGACAGATTTCACATGTTCTTGTTATATTTTTCGCAATAGCTAGATCTATTTTCATTTCTTGACTTTTCTTCCATTCTAGTGATGGCATCTGTTACTACATTCAATTTTCCTGGTACATACTTTATTGTGAAATCATATTCTTGCATAAGCAATGCCCATCGATGTATTCTGTTGTTGCCATATTTATTGCTTAGAATTGATGTTAATGCTTGATTATCACTTTCTTTTGTGAAATTATATATATATATATATATATATATATATATATATATATATATATATATATTAAAGTATATCCTAAAAACTAAACAAACCCTCCACCAAAATGCATAGTATTTTAACTAAATTAAACAGAAAAATATGGCAAAGGGTATAACTTTACCATAGGTCTCTGAAGGAGACCCTGAGCGGTCTTAACATTGGCCACTCTGGCGATACCATCTGAACCAGGAAACACCTTTACAATTCTACCCAACTTCCAATGTAAGGATGGAGAATTATCCTCTTTAATGATGACTAAATCGTAGGGTTTCAGTGGATTCTCTTTATTTAACCATTTATTTCTTTGGAGAGTGTTTAAGTATTCTGTGTGCCACCTTTTCCACACATCTTGTTGCAGCCTTTGCTAACAAGTGAATTAAGTGTTGCTGCCCGAAAAGTCACTTTTTAAAAAGATACTTTATTGACAATACAACTACTCAACTTAAACACAAAATACACTATGTTCAATACATTCAATTAATCGAACGTATATACTAAAATAAATGCAGCTATAGACTAAAAATATGCAACTCAAATCGATTTTTTTTTCTTCTAATAATTATGGATACACTTCACTTACTTTTATTCTTCTTATGGCACTTTTGGACGAACTTCAACGTTTCCCAAAGGTTCTTGAAGCGGATAAACGTTATAAAACGAAGAGGATCACTAAGGGCTCTTCCACTATCCTACTGACTGCGCCAATTAAGGGTTGCTGCCCGAAAAGTCTTTTTTTAAAAAGATACTTTATTGACAATACAACTACTCAACTTAAACACAAAACACACTATGTTCAATACATTCAATTAATCGAACTTATATACTAAAATAAATGCAGCTATAGACTAAAAATATGCAATTCTGCAGAATCATCATTTGTTGTACAAACATGGATCAGCGTTCGTGAGTTAAACCGGAAGCTCGAAGGTTAATACCATGCATGAACCATGGGACAGCGAACTGTAATTAGTGTTAGTACACTTTTCGGTTCTCCGCTCTATTCAACAAATTGAAAAATGTAATATGTATCCATATTTACCTGTGAATAAAGCTTATTATTATATCATTCTAAATATTATGCGACATTATTATCTTCATTCTACGTAAAGTTTTGTGATAGAGACATTATCAAAATTTTACATCTTAAAAATTAATTTTCTCAGTTATGATTGCACCAAATTTACAAAAAAAATGTACTGCTGAACAGAGGAGTAAAATCCCTTTTCAACAAGGTGCCACACGACCCCTTTTCTCACTTAAAATTTTCGAGGAGGTGCTTATAATTCAGAGGAGGTGCTGGAGGGGGATAATATTTTCACACTGTAAATTGTCAATTTGAGAATAAAAATCGACCTGTTTCATGGTTTTTTCACATAGTACATAATAAGGCTAAAATTGAATTTATTCCATACATATGAACCGCGTTGTATATATAACATAGTCTCATAATTATTTAATTTTTTATGGAAGCGTGTTAAGTATTTTTCAAAAATTTTGCGGTTCTGACCGAATAATTTTGGTTTTCAGTCAATGTATGGAAAAAATTAGGCAGTACCATGTATTGTAATACTTGGAATCCATTTTTTTGTTCAGTTTTATGAATTAAAGTGAAGTTATGTGTGCTGGGTACATCAACTGGTTTACTTAGTGATTGTTCTTTTGGGTGTCTAACGAATAGTAAATATTTTACGTTTGGAACTCTAACTAACAAGGGACGAAATTCCCATTATGCGAAATGAATCCAGATTATTCGAGGAAATGTTGATGTATTTCAACTGTAACAGCGAGATACAATTTCGGTTCTCCACAAATTTGCATAAACTGGTCATTCAATTATTTGTATAGGACTAATCTTGGTTAAAAAAAATCACACACATTAAATAGTATTATATATATATATATATATATATATATATATATATATATAAGGTAGAATTATTTGTGAGGATGCAGTTTTATTGCTTCATCAGTCACTCTAAAATAACTACATATGAAAAATCAGAAAATGGGTTCTTACATTCTTACATTAAACGATAAAAACTATAAATCCAGAAAAAAACAGTGTAAAAAAGTTGATATAATTTAAATTTACTCTAATATTCTGGACATTGAAAAAAACTAAATAAAAAGAATCACAAATCTAATAATGCTAAATTCTCAGTGGGTGCTCCTATTGAAGCAACAATTGGTCTTACTGCTAAACCAGGTTTGTGAACTTTGGGGAGCGCATAGAATTTTGGTGAAACACCATTGTAACATGTGAGCTTCTTTTTCATCGTTAAATCGATTTGTTTGATGTCAAGAAGAGACTTTATAAGAGAATTTCCCTTCCTCTGTATTGTAGAGGTGGGATCTTTCGGTAATTCAACATTTGAGGAGCTATTAAGAGTGATATCATTCAAAAGGTTAAGGTATTGTTCCATATCCATGAAAATTTTTTGCTCTAGTAAAAATCCAATGAAATCAGTTAATTTGAGGTCATTTGATTGAACACAACCAATCAGAACAACATTATACTGAAAACAGATCCCATGGGCTGTTTTCACTCTATCACGTTGCTATGGATACAATTTGATTATTTATTTCGATTTTGACGTTTTAAATATTTAATATTTCAAAATATCACGATTCGGTCATAATGCTGACGAGAATAATAATGAAATGATAGAAGCTCTGTACTTCTTTTCTATAATTAGCAAGAACATTTCTATCCGAATAATCCTTGAACATTGATAAGTGCTCAAAAATTTTATAACAACTTTCTCAAGCTTGTTGCTTATAGGGAACAAGCTTTCGAAATCTGTTATAAAATTTTTTCGAACAATTATCAATGTCCTTGGGTTATTACTACTAATAACAGTTACATTGCCCTTATCAGACTGGATTAAAATTAAGTTGGAGTTGTCTTTATGACATTTTTTTTTATTTCAACAAAAGACTGCGAAATACCGAATTTTGATGTGGTTTTTGTATATAATTCGCGATAATGTTAGTAGCTCCAGATATGGTGATGTTCTTTTGTGAATAATCAGCGATAGTGGACGTAAGGTAGTCAACATCTGCCAATATGTTCTTAATAGAAATATCTTTCATAATAATCGGTTCAATACTGAATTTGTGGTCAAGAGCCAAAAACTGAAATAAATCTTCAGGGATGATCGTATTTGAAATAATTTCAATCCAACCGCTCTTAGATTTTAACAAAGACTTTACTTGAATTTATTTTAAAGTTATTAATCTTGGAGATGTTTTTAATTTTAACTCTATGAAAAAGTTTAAATTATTTGACTCGTTGTCTACTTGCAAAATTCTGAAAAAGAAATTCAGTAGTTTCAGAGATCAATATCCTCTTTAAAGTCAAAAGTGTGTTTTCTAGTTTGTTTGCCAAAAAATGATTGTTAGAAATTTCAACACTTAAAAGTTTTACCCCTAAACTGTAATTGTTCTCCTTATTTATAGGCACTTTTTGTCTAATCAGAAGGTTTTCAATTGGTTTTGGGTGGATATATGTTTAGGAATGATACCTATCTTCCTGCACTGCAATAGAAAGCATTGTCTATTATACTCCTTCGCGAGTTCTATTTTGGTTTTAGACCATAATTAGAAAGTTTTAACTATTTCCTCCTCTTACGCAGCATGGATGGATTGATGGAATCCCTTGTCTCTAAAGAAACGATAGTCTTTGCTGAATGCAGCAACAGGAAAAGACTCTTTATTGGTTTTTTCCAAGCTTTTGAAAACGTTTATTTCCATCATCAGGGACGCTACAAATAGAGGAAGAAGGAATTATTCTCAACTCCATCAATAAAGAGATAACATTGTACTTACATCCAATGCGAGATTATTCTCCTTTATGTAGAACATCAGATTGAAGAACTCATCACATGGTGCCAGTCAGGAGAAAGCGGCATTCAAAATTAGCAATAATGATAATAATAACATTAAGGCTCCTATAAGGTAATAATAATAATAAAATAATGAAAACACAACATCTACACGATATTAATGTCGTAAAATCAATAAAATAATCAATTCACACAATCACAAGATGAAGACGACGATACTAGGTAAACATATTTCTTCTAAAACGGAAATGATAATGGACAAACGATATCCGCTGATACCAGCTGTTGATGTTAGTTGTCAACTTGAATATGCTAAACATGAGAGCAGCGCCCTAATTCTATTCACCAACGCCCATAGAACTAGAAAGGTCAAGGGTTCCATGCCTTATTAGTTAGGGCTAAAAGAAGATTCTCTTTAAAACTCAACTCACTTTGAAACTCAAAACAGAAGAATTATATGAATGACAACTGGAATGTACACAATTGAATTGTTAATCATTTGTGTTATACCAATTGATTTTTCATTAACAATAATAATAAAAATACATTAAATACAGTGGTATTGACCAACACAAATACCCTGAGAATTAGTCGATTGTTAGTAGAGTGGTGTTGTTATTATGTGCAACTTGAAGAGAGTTTATGTTATGTCAATTGTGATTGTTATCTAATGTAAATAAAAAAGAATATATTTCATTTAAATGATTGATATCAGTCTTCTTGTTTATGCAATTATACGATTGTGAGATAAAGGCCATCTCCAAGAAAGTTTTTTGGATCGCCAGTACTCTCACTGATTCAAAGTCCATTCGATGGTCTAACGTGTTTACATGTTCCACGAGGGCGCACCTTTCAGGATGTAATCTACAGTCACTCTTATGCGAAACTATACGATTAGAGAGTGATATCATAATCTGACCAATATAATGTTTATCACAATCACGACAAGGAACACTATAGATGACATTAGTACTAGATGTTAGAGGATTTCTATCTTTGACTTTTGAATAAATTGATCTAATTGTCAATATAGTTTCATTTGCAATCTTGAAGTTGTTAAGATCATTAAATAACCTGGAAAGCCCATGTATGATGTCTCTTATGTAAGGTAGGGTAGTAAAAATTGGTTGAATTGGGTCCTCGCCAGAAACACCTTCCACTGGAGTAATGTTAGGATGGCTATCAGTAGTTCGTACATCAAAGATACATCAATTTTATTATTATTATTACCTTATAACAGCCTCAATGTTATTATTATTATTATTGCTAATTTTGAATGCCGCTTTCCTCTGACTGGTACCATGTAATGAGTTCTCCAATCTTATGTTCTACATAAAGGAAAATAATCTCGCATTGGATGTAAGTACAATATTATCTCTTTATTGATGGAGTTGGGAATAATTCCTTTTACCTCTAACAAACGTTTTTTAAAGCTTGGATAAAAACCTCTCTTTCCCTTATATTTCTGTATTCTACTACTATTTGGTCAGCAAAGACTAGCGATAGTCTTTGCCGACTAATTAGGTAGGTATAATATCAAAAATATTGAGGTAACGGCAAGGTTATTAAAGCAAACTCTCCTTACTTTTTTTCCAAACCTTCGGAAAGTTTTATTTCCATTTTCACATTGATAGAAATTTTATTACAAACATTTTCTTTTTTTATTTATGCTAAAATTGTTGTTAATAAAAGAACCTTAGAGGTTATGTTATTATAATGTAGCGTTGATAGATATTATAATATTCTTCAATTATTTTTTTTAAATTTTATTTTAGATAATTGAGATTAATATTTTAGATAATTTCATATAAAAATAATTCGTTATAATCTTTTATTATAATATCAAGTATATATGAACAAATAATTATTAACATGACATATAGTATAGTAATTTGACATTGAGTTGGATGCAACTCAATGTCAAATTACTATACTATATGTCATGTTAATAATTATTTGTTCATATATACTTGATATTATAATAAAAGATTATAACGAATTATTTTTATATGAAATTATCTAAAATATTAATCTCAATTATCTAAAATAAAATTTAAAAAAAATAATTATAAGTTGTATTTATATAACTTTTGATTACGAATAAGACTTTAAAATCTAATTGTTTTTATTATCAATGGTTAGTGAGTGATCATAAATATCACTTAGATTATTGTGGTCATTCTTTTTGTTAATAGTATTAGGTTCTTAAAATATGTGAGCCATTTCTAAGAAAAGTCTTTTTTTTTGATATTTGGTTGGATGCTTAAAATACTAACAGATTCAAAATCCATAAAATGGTCTTTATCAATTACATGTTCCAATGCACATGTATCAGGATGTAACCTACAATCAATATTATGTAGACTCAAACGATTTTTTAATTTTTGGCCAGTGTGACCAATACATTTATTATAACTTTTGCATGGAATACAATAATCACACTTGAAAGATGAAATTAGAGAAAACATACTTTATTATATGGAAACGGTATATTTTTATATCAAAAATTAAAAGCCCATATTTTTAGGAACTTAGTCATACCAAATTTGTTATATACAACCCCTCTGCACACTCAGTATACTGAATGTTATGAAAACCAGCGCTTGTATATCGTGGACCTTAATTCATTATTTATTTTGCAATGAATATGATTAATGTAGTCAATTCTCATTAAAAATAAGCAAAAAACATAATCACAAGAAGTGTTTAATGTAACTAATTTGCTATGGTTGAACTGAAAAATATGGGCTTTTAATTCTTAATATTTAAAAAACAAAAATAAAAATTGACCTGTTCGCGCTTTTCTTCTGAAAAGTTAACTCGTGAGATAAGAACCGTTTCCCCAGTTTATGAACGCATTGAATATATATCTTATTCGAAAAGGATGTAATTCAATATTCGTCGTTGTAATAGCCAGGAAAATAGTTGATTTCTCCTTCGTGTTTTTTATAGAAATAATTTTTACGTATTATCAAAATTATAATCTGACATTGACAACCTGATATTTAAATAATTACATAACTGACCATATGAATATCAAGTTACAATTGTTTTCAATCATAGAAAGACTTTCCATCTTTAGTTGTTAGCATTTATGTTGAATTATAAAAAATAAACAATTATCAATTAGAATTACTTATAAATACATTGGAATTAATAAAATAGAAATATACATTTTGCTCTAATTGCTTAGGTCTTCCATATCACTGATACATTTCTCATTTTTATGTATATAAATAATTTCTAAAAATCTGTTTTCCTAATATTGGATTATGTTTCAAGGATTTTTGTATATTCCGTTTTTAACTATTTCCTGGTTTGTTATTGATGTTTTACTTCTTTTATCGTATTGATAACTTTTTAATCTATTTTCCAAATAAAAATACGTTTGACCTATGTAAACGACATCACAGTTATTACAAGGACCTTCATATATAATGTTTACACCATTTAAATCTTTTGATAACGTGATATGTACTTCATGATTAACTCTAATTTCCTATTCACTAAAATAATTTGATAATTGGTGAGACAGTCACGGAACATATATGTGCTTCATATTTTGCTGCTTAGAATCTGCTCTGTTTATTAATTGATTATAAGATTTGTTGATCCTCTTTTTGAATATGTTATTTGTCATTATTCATGATAATTCATTATTTTTTGCTTTTCAATAGCTCTGTATACATATACATTCAGGATCTCATAGTTGAATATCTCTATCAGCCAAACTAATAATCAGTGATTTTGTTTTGAGAGATTGAATGACATTAATGTAATTCGTCTTGAGGTATGTCTGTGGGTTATCGAATTTGATCCCTTTTTTCTCAATATAAATCTTTCACAATTTCAATTAAAATATTTGTGTATAAAGATACTGCATTTAATGAAACAGTCAAGAATAAGAATGAAATGTGACTACACACACTCACCTTCTAATGGAGGTGAAATATTGATCCAGAAATTCTTTGGCATGTTTCAAAATTTCTTCAGGAGATCTTTTAGCTGTTCGCGAAGAATGCGCCATCATGCTTCCCAAACATACTTGATCGGTGCATGGTGTTTTCTGAAATGAAAAATACTCATTTTTATCGTCTATTGTGGCTTTCTACAGATTCAATGGCATCGAAAATATTTTATGATAGTCGATTGATTGGCAAGATTAATTTTGAAAATTAGTTTTTATTGGTTATTTCAAGTAGTTTTCAACGTACGATCTGCTTGAAATATAGGTCTAGTATTAACAATAGTACATGGTGGTAGAATGAAGGTAGAATTATCATCAAACTCCGAATTTCTGTATATGCTCACAATGCCTACAATAAACAATATTGTATCTCAACAATTATATATCAAACTACAGAGGAGGAAAAATGTAACCCCAATTAACATGATTCAAGAATACTGATTTTGGGCAACTTACCACAAAAAAAACTAAAGTGTTTTGCTCAAAGAGACTTGTGTCGTTCTGGATATTTGAGAGACATTTGACAATATTTCACAAGATAAAGTTGAAAGAAAATCAATATCAGGCCAAGGTGGATTTCTCAGCTCTTATTGATTAAAGAATTGGAAATATACGTACATAGGGATAATCACAAACCAAGAATGCAAAGATGTGTCGAATTTTATTAAATAAATTTTCTTGATTCCTCCTGAGGTATGTCAATCCACGCCACCTCTATATTGTGTCAAGAGCCATCAGAGTTTGAGGAGGACGCTGTACATTTTTTAACCATCTACCGATTACGTCCCACACATGTTCATTTGGGGACAAATCTGGGGGTCTTAAGGGCCAAGGTAGAAGATGAATTTGAGCCTGCTGGAAGTAGTCCAAGGTTTTTCTCGCTATATATGGCGTAATCTTGAAAAAAATTTGAATTGTGAAGGTGAAGAATTATATGAGGTTCCAATGTTTCTTGAATGTATTGATGTGCATTCATACTGCCCTGATGAAGACTAAAGGTGGCTTTGAGCCCTAAGCAATGGTACCCGTTATCATAACTTCAACAGTGCGATATACATACCGCTCAACAAAAAATTGATGGTTATGACGTTTACCTCGTCTCATTATTACCCTCGCTTGACCATCATGCATGTCCTAGGCAGAATCGGGATTCCTCACTGAAGACGGTAGTGTTCTATTCTTGATTCGTGTCGTTCTTGGTACCACTGAAGTCGATTTCTTCGATGTTCCAGAGTTAAATTTAACACCAAGGTCGGTACGAAAAAAGTCCAAACCTTCTTATCCGTCTATAAACACTTCGCATTCCCTCGTCGATGAGGAACGATCTCTTAGAGCTAAAAATATTAGGCGACGATTTTGGCCCTCTGTTGCTCTACTCACTCGTCCTTTACCTCTGGATCTTCGTATTCGGCTTTCTTGTTGACATGCCTGATATGATCTGACAACAGTATCCACATTCCTGTTTATTATACAAGCAATTTCTGTCCCCAACTCGAAAACCACTGTACTAGAATAAATACTATATTCTGACATCGGTAGATCGTCCAGTAGTTACAGCAAAAATAATTGAATCAAAAGAGGAATGTTCAATTAAAAGCGCTCAAATTTTAATCTAGTATTAGGACTTTTATGATAAACATGTACGTGCAATATTTCGGAAGTAAAATAATTTTTACTGGGTTTTCGGGTTTCTATGTCACTGAGTAGGGGAAGTATGCCTTTGATGGACACCTTAAGGAAATTCCATTATATATTTTTTTGCTTTTGTAGTTATTAATCTTCTTTTTATGTAAATCTCTACTTAATACAAATATTATCATAGTGTGGGGTGAATTTGTTACCAATTAACTGTCTGTTTAATAGCGCCAGAGTTTTTTTATGGAGCCAAGGGGTCCATCATTGGCGCATATGTGCCTATGTCGCCCCCCCAAGAAAATAAAACAAATACAATTATTTTAAAAGGTTTATTAAACAAAATTATCGTTATACCAAGAACAAAGTAACATTGAATAAACGAAAAACTTTTTTTGTTGCTTTGACAAAACAGAAATTAAATGCATGATTCACCAATGAATGATTTGAAATGATAGCTGACATCAGCGCACTCATTGGGGCACCAAGAGTGACAGTTCTGACAACGAATCCACTTTTCTCTCGCTCGTGATTGAGAGTATAGCTCATTGCAGTTAATGCAGCTATCGTCAAAGTCGTCTTCTTCTAAGATGGATTCATCATTAGAAGTGTCGTCATTTGAAATGGCAAGTTGGCGTTTAACTGCCCTGCTTTGTTGTTTCCTTAGTTTCATTTCCTTTTCAATCACGTTTACTTTAAGTTCATGCATTTCTGGTGTTGAATTCAAATGACCAGTTTTACCACGTTTTCTGGCTTTTCTTCCATGAGTACCAATACAGCTTCGGGAGGAGGTAAAATTTCTCTCACAGAGATGTCAAGAATTGACGATGAAGACAAGTTATGATCAGATGTACTTGGTTGATCTCGAACCTCTAATTCCATTTGATTTTCTTTGATAACAGTTGGATTCTCGGAAATCTCTTATTAGTTGCTAAAGCTGGTGCAAACTGCCAGTCCTCAAAAATATGGGGATTGAAAGGATAGATGCCAGTCTTTTAAAACGAGTTTATTGCATTTTATGGTACTGCACTTTTCAAATAGGTTTGATTGAGAATACTTGCTATTTTAAATTGAGTCACTGCCTTTCCTGGGTTTTGACGCAGCCATAATTGGATTTCTTGAACGAAATATGTATGAAGAGGACGAAAGAATCCAACGTTCAATGGTTGAACGTGATGAGAGCAGTGTGCAGGAAAGCAAAATACAATTACACCATTTTCTTTTGCAAACAGCAGAGATTCAAGACTTTTATGGCTGCTGAGGCCATCTAGTAGGGAAAGCACCTTATTCACATTAGAAGCTTTAGCGTACCTTACGAAATGCTTTAACCATTTACAAAAAAAATGTCTGGTAAATTTGTGAATTTTCTTAAATAAATGTTTTAATGTAAGATTTAGAGAAAAATGTGAAATACAAAAGTTGTAGAACGTGTTAAGGTCTATGAAAAAGCTCAGTAACTTTTTTGCGTCAAATGAAAAACAAAGGAAATACGATTTTTTTTCAACTTTGACAGGCCACCATTTTGTTTTTACTGGGCCGATTTGGCTCATAAACGAATTCGTCCAAGATTTTGGCCTAACCGATTTTTATAGCGAGTTTGGTTTCGATATATATATAACCTTTGGAACGGAGGGAGATTTTGGCATCTAGGAACACCAAAACGAAAAACTGCATTGAAATTTTTCCGAAGTCGCGTCATGCTACTCTCTACAATAGCCCTATTTCATTCTGAAATAAGCCTAAAAAGAAACAGAAAATATTTTTAAATCCCTTAGTAAATTAAACATACAGTTTCCCGTAAATCTAACTCATTTATTGGGGCTGAATAATAAAATAGTTTTTCACACTATGGTGGAGTTTTTTAGACAAACGAAATTTGATCTGTAACGGTGTTGAAATGTAGATTCAAGTAACACGTTCTGTCTACTATTAAATGAAAAAAATCTGTAGCTGAAGGATTTATTCTCAATCCAGTTCCCACACACACTATAGCTTATTTCTTGGACATCATAATCATAAGACCGTTTAAAGTATGTAACACAGCTAATAAGTTTACATGTACCAGACGTCTGAATAACAGTGGTAATCCGTTGTATCTCAGATACTATTTATCGTACAGCTTAGAGAAAAAAATCTATATTACAAATTAGCATACGTGAAACTGCTGAAAATTATTTCCTACTCCATAGCTAGAGGGTGTAGTTCACAATAATAACACAGAAACATAATTTTTCTACAGTAGATATACAGTTATAGTACCACACAATTTAAATATTCGTAATCATTAGATCATTTTACGTAAGTTAGCTCAGTTACTTTTACCTCTCTTGTAAAATATTTGGTAGGGGTGAGTGGGGAAGCTAACTCAATAGAACTGTTATAACTTTCGTTCCGCTTTATGGATTTTAATAATTTTAGTATCATTTCAAAGGGAATGCAATGCCTACTAAAATATTATATCATCGTTTCATTCCAGTGATTTAAACGGTCGCTAGATGCCAGTGAGTGAACAATTGTTTTGTTAACAACTTTTTTCGGGAATCTTCAATTGCGGTGCTATATTTTTTAATAATTTACTTGGAAGAAGATGGAATTTAAAAAAAATGGTTAAAACGGCATCTCAATATCTATATTCTAAGCAAAGATACGATCAAAATAGGTATACTAGCAGATCCAGGTTTATACTAAGGTAAATTAAAAAATTTATATAATCTAGTAAACGTCCAGAAGTCATAAATCGTTGACAACTTAAATATGAAATTAATGTAGAGTGCAACAGTTAGTAATTTAAAACAACTAGCGAATCTTATGATACTGTTACGAAATCGTGCACTGCTGTAGTCCCTGAATCCGACTCTGTCTAATATAATATATGAAAGTTAAAATTTTCGCGAATTCACACCGATTTTTTAGAACGGCTATTTATCATTTTTTGCGATTGTTTTTATAAAGATTTCCAAGAAGGTCGATTGTTTGTTGGGAGCCGTAATCGAGAAGTTTCCGGAATAGAAAGCACAGAAGAAACGATATTATATATATATATATATATATATATATATATATATATATATATATATATATTCAATTTCTACCCCATTAAGCCTTCTATGGACCTTTAGAGCAGCGGCGGCGCTGTATTTGCGGTTTAGCGGGTTTTGCGTTTATTGAAAAGCAGAATACTGTTTTACACTACTAGCACTAGAAAGTATATTACTAGGCGGGCGGTTCACTTACTACTACGCGTAAGTGTCGATTGCTTTAATTAGAAACATGTGGTAAATATGTACAGATTCAACTGCATTGATTCGCGGAAAAATAGTTTATCAAATAAAATAGACAACTTAAATATTTAAATTAATGAGGTAAAAAGGAAGAATCTCGAACAAAGTGTGTGTATTTAAATAAATAAGAAAAGCATTACATTGTCGTCAGAAGTGGGATAATACGAATAAACAGTTACGTATAAATGGCTACGTAACCTGAAAGTGACAGAACTGAAAGCACTGGAAAGTAACGGCTTGGATCCAGAAACATTTTTGTTCAGAGTGGAAGTTTCCACCTTAATCTCGTCAATGTCTGCTATGGATGACGTGATGTTAACTATGAGGAACGATATTTCTACTATGAAGAACAATATATGTGCTGATATGAAGAACGCTGTTTTTGCTATGAAGAACGATATTTGTGCTAATATGGTGGAGAATATTTGAATTATATTTCTGGTGATATCTTATCAATGATAAACGACATTTCCGCTGACGTCAAAAATAAAATTTCGTCTGTAAAATCGGATATCGAGAATAAGATGACAACGATGGACGAGAAGATTGAGAACAAGATAAGAAACATACCCTAAGATATTGGCAGTTTTACCCTAGTCAAGGCCCCAACGTTCGACGGAAAGACGTCGTGGACCAATAATGTATAACAGCTTGAAGCAGTGAATAATTAGTCCGACAGGGAGAAGGCAGTGAATTTATCCATGGGGAGATGCCTTAGTTGTTCTTCAGACGATACGATTTGATGAAACGGATGACTTCGAGCATCTGAAGAAGAGGTTGAACATGCGATACGGCCACGCATCTAGAACATTCGTACCAATCCCAGCTGGAGAACCAAAGGCAGAAATGTGACGAAACCCTCCATGAATATGAAGTGGATATTGGCCGACTAGTTCGATTCATTTATCCATCAGCACCAGAGCCTGGGCATCCAGGCCATTATAGATGGCTTACGTGACCCCGATATACAGAGGACGCGTGTTTTAGCCCATCCCAAAACATTGGTCGATGTATTGACTGCTGCTATCGAATATGAAGCAGCCACGAAGGCTTCGGGTTATAACAAAATTAAGACCATCCAACAAGAAATTGACGAGGACATACTTGACCAAATCGTCAGTTTGAAAAAATGTATGATGGACATGAATCCGAAAAAGTTCAGAACCGGGAACTGTGGCGAGCTGGGGCATGTACGCAGTAAGTGTGAGTGCCCCAGGACTTCTGGAAACCAAGAACAACAGTCACAGAAAAGCTAGAACGGGTCGGCTACGAGGAGACAGCACCGAACCAGAATCGTTCCAAAGACCCTCTAAAACTGATAGCTTCTCTCAGATATCGCAACGAAAGTGTATATGTGGATGGCGAAATGAATGGCAAGAAATATACTCTGCTGGTAGACACTGGAGCAACTAGAACCATTATACGGCCAGAGATAATCAGCTCCAACAAGAAGCTTCTACCAATGAGTCTGCGACTGTGGGCCGCCACAGGTGAGAGTGCCAACGGTCACAGAGATACGCAAATGAAATTGGAAATTGGTGCAGAAAAGTTTACGCATATGGTAATCGTAGCTTACATTGGAAAAGACGTGATTCTGGGTATGAACGTAATGAATCTACATGGTTTACATCTGGACTTTAGAAACAGAACCATTAAAGTGGGTCCCGAGGAGGTATTCCTTCATCCATATGAAGGCAGTACGGTACTAGCATGAAGATACCGTTCTACCTGCACGAAGTGAAACACGATTATGATGGAGCCAAGGAACCACGACGAAGAGGTTGGCAAAGGTGTAATCATTGTAGAATGATTGGTTACTTCGGCAAAGTAGATCCCAGTACGTGTGATAAACGTGAACGATTACCCAATTACCATCAAGAAGCAAACCAGGATTGGATCCTGCGTACCAGTGACATCGACAGTCCGTCAAACAACGACAACTGACAATTCTAATGCCAGATTGGAACAGATGTTATCAGTAGCAGATCAATCCTTGAATCGAGTGGAAAAAAAGATAATTAGAAAATTTCTCTTGCAGTATCGACACCTATTCGTACCAAAAGGAGGGAAGACTGGTAGAACATCAACCGTCACACAAAGTCGATACTGGTGATGCCATGCCAATTAGGCAATCAGCTCGAAGACTACCACGATCGAAGAGAGAGGAAGCTGATAGAAAAATTCGAGAGAAAGTAATAGAACCATCTACTAGCCCATGGGTGACTCTAGTCGTGCTCGTCAAAAAAAAGGATGGAACTACTTCGTGGACTATCGCCAGATAAATGGCATGACGAAGAAAGATAGCTATCCTCTGCCTCGAATCGACGATGAAATAATTGTTTTAGGATACATTGCTGCAGATCCACAAGTTAGTGTAAGAAAACTAGCTTGCGATTTAGGAATTTCTAGGAGTCGTTTTCACTCTATTTTAAAAAGAAGACATTTTCCATCCGTATCGTGTAGCTCTTTATCAATGATTAAAAGCTACATATTACAATAAAAAAATGGATGATTGTAATAGGCTGAAGGATAAATGAAATTAACTGTCTCGACCCTTACTTCGTGGAATCTGCTCATATTAGTGTTTTAAATGAAACTCACGGTTTCTAGTTAATTCCACAATATAATAAAAGTTATTGAAAATTCTAAGAAATTGACAATTGTTCCGATAAATCAATATCATCGTCAGAATGACAGAAGTTACATTTCATTTGATGCCTACCTGAATTTTGTAGTTATTTTTGGCTAGACCAAGAAGTGACTTAACTTGTGATTGACTTAATATATGTTTATAGAAAGAAGAAGAAAATGATGAAGCTTAGATATTATTAGCTCTATGGTGATATCCTGGATATCATTTTTTCAATTAAGATCAGTATAACTGTGCAATGATATAGAAAACCAGGAGAACCATATCTGCTGATCTTTACAATTATCACTTAAGAAGACAGTTTATTAGTGGAGAACTCCCTAGATTTAACTGTTCATTGACAACTTCATATCGTGGGTTTCTTAAATGTCTTCTAATTTCCAATTCTTCAAGGAAATCCAGTTCTTGTTTCTTTTGACAAATATGCACCACTTCTAGTTTTGTGTTAGGTGTCAATGAATGATTGGTGTCAAGTAGATGTTTTGCGTAGTGGGATTTATCTGGTTGTTTTAATCTGTATGCTCGTAAGTGTTCACTGTATCGGATTTCAAAATTCCTAAGGGTCTGACCCAAATAGACAGCATTACATTCTGGACATTTGAGTTTATATATACCTGACTTCTTTAATAGTGGTATTTTTGTTTTTACATTTAACAATTTTGTACTAACGTTACTTTCTGTTTTAAAAGAAATTGTTGCATTCGTTGCTGAAGATATTATCTTTGAAATAATATTAGAAATATTTCCTGCATATGTGATGGTTTTATAAGTTTTAATTTCATCAGCTTGTTTAGGATATATTAGTTGTAATGCCACTTTTTTCTCTTTTTTACTAATTAGCTTATTTATTATATCCAATGGATGTTGCTATTTGTCTAATTGTATTAATCTCTCTATCAAAATTATATTTGTTCATAGGAACTGAAAAAGATCTATGTATCATTGAATTATATGCCGCTAGTCTGTGTGACATAGGATGATTGGAATTGAATGGAATTGTCACATCAGTCTGTGTTGGTTTTCGGTAAATTGAATAATCAAGTACATTGTTAACTCTTTGAAGTTTATTTCCGGCAGATATAGAATCTTGAGTTGGACATTTTTATTGTAATACTGATTTTTATCCGTATTGTATTGTGAATATATGGTTTATGTGAATTTATTTTTGTGTTAAATAAATCCTTTTTTCCCGAAATTTTTGTTATTGATTCACCGAATTCATAACCTGAGCAGAGTCCCAGGCTGGGGAAAACTCACGTGACAAATGAAGTGATGCATTTTTTAAACCAACAATATGAGTAGTAGGTGGATAGGAAGAGGTATCATATTCCCGTGGCCGTCAAGACCTCCCGACCTTACTGTGTTAGATTTTTATCTATGGGGTAGAAGGTAGAATTAACGATTTCGTTTTTCAGACAAGATCTGCAAATATAGCAGATCCCATTCAACGAATATAAAACGCAATTGACAGTACTCCCAGGGCTGAAATGGAAACTGCTGTCTTTTACAACGCAGAAATTAAATATCTGTATCAAAAAAGATAGAAATCACCAGCAGTATCTTTAGGCTACTTTACTGGGAGTTGGAAGTTCGAAAACGAAAAACTTGTTTTTAAAAACTTTTATTTTATTATTTAAGCGCAACAAAAGAACTAACTAACAAAATATGGTTTTCTACAATATAAAGGTTTAATAAATGTATCGTATTTCTTGCTACGTTGCATTGTGCAAGAATGCAACTCCTCCACCTCTGGATGGAAACGCATGGATGTGGATTCAGGACATAAAACGACAATTTCTACTTTCCTTGGTCGTTGGGTTCGTTGACAGTAGAACTCACAGATTTTTCTTAATATCCAAAATCCTAGAATGGAACCCAAGGATAAGTATAACAGGACTGTCCATATACTTGTTCTGGAATAGTAAACTGGAGTGCCAATATTTTCCAAATTTTCCTTTTGAACTTGTAGCTTGGTTTAAATTTCTTGATTTTCTTCTAAACTGATACTTCTAAGGTCCAGTGACGGTGGATCAACTTCTTGACTTTGGTTTCAAAAATTTAGAGCCAAATTTATTACTGGGAGGTGAACGTCAACAAAATTGAATTTGCTTGGCTTCGTCGTAACAAATGTTAGGGATTGTATGTGAACAATACAACCTGGAGCGGATTCTAATAATAATGTCCCATGGATGGGAATGTTGTCTTTTGTTTCTTGGCAATCGATCATGGCTACTTCCTTCCTAGGTGCGGTGATAAGCCATTGTCCGTCGGAAATTTTCGTTATTAGGATTGTGTGTAGTTGGTCGACATGTTTTGATCTCTGCTTTATAGGTGAGTAATTGGACAGCACACGGCGACTTTTCTGTGGTGAAGGACTTGTGAGCTTCTTCACATATATACTCTTTGGATTGTTTATGAGAACAGGCTTGGTCCATATATGTATGAGCTACATCAGTAAGTGCAAGGAAGGGTTTATAAGGGAGGTGAAAGTAGAATTTAGAATTGTTTCCAAGGATGGGTACAGGAAATAATTTGTAATAGTGATATATTTCTGATTCTACTAGAGGAATTTCTAATATGAACGTAATAATTTTTCAAATTTAAGTATATTTTCTAAAATTGGTTCAAATGGCAAAACTCCTATATTCGATTTAAGTTCTAATTTTTTCATTTCATTTAACAAATCTAAAGGATTTACTATCGAGTTATGTAGTATATTACTTTTAGCAAAAGTGATAGCAGTTTCTATTTTTTCTAAAATATCATATATTGTTTGGTATAACATAGTAATTTGATTTATTACTACAAATGATTGAAAATAATGATAATGATAATTGTTTAACAGAATCTGTTCTTTTATTTCAAATTCAATCGTTTCTATCCCTAGTTTCAAGTTCGATTGATTGTGTGGAATATTGGAAATTAAGCTGTTAAAATTTTTAATTGTATTTTCTAAAAGTGAAATTTGATTAAGAGAGATTATTTTTTATTTATGTTGATTTTCTTGTAATTGTCTGATTTGACCTTCATAATGTTCCGAATCTTCTTGATTTAGATTACCAGTTATGCATTTTATAAGTGAACCTAAAGGGTTTAATAACCCTCGTTTAAACTTATTGTCAGTTTTCAAAAGAGGATTAATTTGTTTAACTTGTGTTTCTATTTTATTTTCCAAAAATAAAAGAGGAATAATTGAATTTTCAAACTCAGAATGATATGCATGGTGAATTTTGAAGTTATTATGTAATTCGTTTGATTGAGTTCTTATTATCGAGAATTCAGATATGAATGAAGTTAAGTTATATGTTTGTACAGAAGACCAATGACTAGTTACTAATTTAGTTGTCCCTTGTTTATACGGGAGGAGCCCAGGATAATTGTTTAGACTGTGGAATTTGATGGCTAAGGTGACGACGGTGAGTCCGGTGAGCCATCTGAAATTTTAGGTAGTATTTTAGTTTCATTGATGTGCACAACAATTTTTGTTTTTATTTTTTGGGTTTTCTAGTTCTACTTCTCCATTTTCTAAGACTTTGGTTAGAATATAGGGTCCGTTAAATTTAGGTGTTAATTTGCCTGCCCGACTTTCAATTTTCCTATAAACTTATGCACCAACTTTAGAACTTAGGGTCTTTTTGGTTTCATTCACACGATTTATAACTTTTTCTTTTACATTTCATGATTCTTCGTGTACTTTAGTAGATAAAGCTTTGGTATTATTTTGATGGGAATTTATATATTGTGTATAAGCCTGGGCTGGTATAAGTGCCATTGGATCACGACTATTAGTGTGCCCTAATACTAATTCATGAGGCGAATACCCTGTACGAGAGTGAATGGTACTGTTGTAAGCTATAATTGCATAAGGCATTAAAGAAAGGACATCGGCATCTTTATCTTGTTCTCTTAACAGCCGAAGATGTTCAGTTATAGTAGAATGAAATCTTTCTACTGGCCCATTTGATTCGTGGTGGTAGGGTGTTGTGAAATGAATAGTAATTTTATGAGATTTTAATAGTTCTTTAACAACGTCGTCTTGAAATTCTATTCCCTCATCAGAGACAATTTGTTTTGGGACACCAAAAAAGGGAAATTAAAGTACTAGTTGTTGACAGGCTGATAGGGAAGTACCGAAATATGGCAAAGCTTGCCCAAACTGAAAATTTGTCTAAAATTGTTAAAAATCTAAGAACTTGTGTCAATGTGTATGATTTCAAATGGTTTCAAAGGTGTTTCAGTTAAAACTAAAGGTTCGTTAGGAGGTTTTCTATTATATTATGCTCTATGACAAATTTCGCAAGAATTTATATAATCAGTGACGTCTTTTTTCATTGATTTCCAATATTAGTTTAATTTTAAGGTCCTCAAAGTTCTTCAATGCCTCTATGATTTGTTTTATCCTCGTGTTTGTATTTCATCATTGTATAGCGGTCTTCCGGTAGCACGTTATTAACAATTTCAGTACATTCAACTAATTTTGATTTTGTAGAATGTTTTCACCAAACTTTTTGAAAAATAGGACGAAGTTTGTTAGATGAAAAATGTATATACAAAGTATTTTTACAAGCATTTTCTCTAAGAAACTCGGGGATAACCTTCTCATCAGCTGGAACTGTGGTTCGAATGATTTTGTGACCGTCAAATACTTCGAAGTCATGTTTAAGATAAGGCGCGTATGGAGATTTCTTCACTCTTAATTGAAACGCTTTATTATTTATAATATCATCTAACAATGTAAAATTTGCTTCTTGGGAAGATTCTCCGCTATGAGCCGTATCTGTGTCTGAATTATTATCCTTTTGTTGGCCTTGCAATTCGTTGTTTTCTAAATGTTGATTAATATCTTTTTGAATTATTTCTGGATTACTTACTGGTAGTTGTGAATTAATCATTTCGAGTTCCTTTAGTGTATTATCCAATTATACTGGGTCGATATTATCGGGGTTAAATTCTTCTAAAAATTCTCTTATATCGAGGTCAATATCTCAGGGATTATTTAAGTTCAATTCAGTTTCTAAAGTATTAAGATTAATTCCTGATAAAGAATCTGTAATATTATTTTTCCCTGGTTTATATTTTATGGTATAGTCAAATTCCTCAAATTTAAGGCGCCATCTTAAGAGTTTTGAATTTGGCTCTTTTAGGTTAAATAACCAAACTAGAGGACGATGATCTGTCAAAATTTCTAATTTACGCCCATATGGATAATGACGATACATTTTGCAAGCAATTCCTTCTCGATTGTCGAATATTTCTGTTCTGTACTATTACTTTTCCGCCCAACCTTTCTATATGCGAGAAAAGTATTGGTTTACTTCAAAAAAAGTTGGAATTTTGAAAATTTTTTTTTGAGTTATTTTTACGTTTTCCATCAACAACAACACGAAAAAACGGTTTTTAGAAAAAAATCCTGTGTGTATGTCGTCGTCGTCGTCGTCGTTGTCGTCGGCCACTTTTCCTTACATGTCTTGTTAGCACGATACAGTCTCGGGAGTGCGATAAGTCAGCAATTTTATGATAGAATATTGTTAAGGGCATGTCACAGATGATCCCTATTGATTTTCAGTTCACCAGAGTCAGTACAACGGTTGTTATGGTACTTGAAGTACGACATTTTGTAATTTTTAGAGAAATTTCAGTTTGTTAGCACGATACAGCCTGCGCAGTTCAACAAGTCACCAATTTTATGATTGAATATTTTTTAGGGCTTCTCACTGATGAACCCTATTGATTTTCAGCTCACCGGAGCCAACACAGCTGGTGATACAGTACTTTAAGTACGATATTTTTGTCATTTTTGAAGAAGTTTCAGTTTGTTAGCACGATACAGCCGGAGTATATACAAGTGACTAATTTTATGATTGGATATTATTCAGAGTGTCTCAAAGATGAACCCTATTGATATTCAACTCAGTAAAGCCAGTACAACGGGTACTATGGTACTTGAAGTACCAAATTTTCGTCATTTTTGGAGAATTTTCAGTTTGTTAGCACGATACAGCCTCCAGAGAGTATACGATTGATCAATTTTAAGATTGAATATTGTTCAAGGTGTCTCACAGATGTACCTTATTGATTTTTAGTTGACTAGAGCGAGTACAGCGGGTCCTCTAAAACCAGATATACAAAATTTTTGGTTATTTTTGGAGAAATTTCGGTTTGTTAGCACGATACATCCCTCGAAGTGTATACAAGTAACAATTTTATGATAGAACATTGTTCAGGGCCACAGATGTGGAGAAGTTAGTTTTAATCCGTAAAACCGTTTATTTTTTTTATTTTTTGGAGAAGTTTCAGTTTGTTAGCACGGTACAGCCTCCGGAGTATATACAAGTGAACAATTTTATGATTGAATATTATTAAGGGCGTCTTAAAGGTGAAGTCTATTGATATTCAGCTCACTAAAGCCAGTACAACGGGTACTCTATGGTACTTGAAGTACCAAATTTTTGTAATTTTCGGAGAATTTTCAGTTTGTTAGCACGATACAGCCTCCAGAGAGTATACGATTGATCAATTTTATGATTGAATATTATTCAAGGTGTCTCACAGATGTACCCTATTGATTTTCAGTTGACTGGAGCGAGTACAGCCGGTCCTATAAATCCAGATATACTGAATTTTTGGTTATTTTTGGAGAAATTTTGGTTTGTTAGCACGATACATCCCCCGAAGTGTATACAAGTAACAATTTTATGATAGAATATTGTTCAGGGCCACAGATGCGGAAAAGTTAGTTTTAATCTTTAAAACCGTTTATTTAAGGTTCGCTATTCGTATGCTATGTATGTATGTACCTTGTGACAATACAGCACCCAAAGCTACGTTAAAAGCATCAGTAGTTAATATAAAAGGCTTAGAAAAATCTGGGTATGCCAAAGTTGGAGCATTTATTAAAAGTTCTTTAAGGTGGTTAAAAGTTTTTATAAATTCTGGAGAATGTACTACTTTAGAATTCTTTTTAAGACACAAAGTAAGGGGTTTTGCAATTTTGGCGAAATTATTTATAAAGCGCCTGTATTAGCCAGCTAAACCCAAAAAAGATTTAATTTCCCGTTGTGTTCTAGGTATCGGAAAGTTTTTAACAGCACTAATTTTGTCTGGATTCGGTAATACGCCTTCTCTAGTAATTTTATAACCTAAATACATTTCTTCGGTATGCAAAAATTCAGATTTTTCTAAGTGTACTTTTAAATTAGATTTTCGTAACCGTTCAAACAATAATCTCAATATCTGTATGTGTTCTTGTAACGACGACGAAAAAATAATTATGTCATCAAGATATACATACATCAGTCAACGTTATTTTAACAGAATTTTCACTACAGTAAAGCAAATGAATATACAATTTTTACGAGACACTGAGGCATTTCAGCTATGAATATTCAAATTATGTTTTTGTTTTATTATTGTGAACTACGCCCGGTGGAGTAGAAAACTTGAAACTAATTTCCAGCAATTTCTCTATTGCGAATTTGTTATACAGATTTTTTTTCTCTAAGCTGTACGATAAATAGTTTCTGAGATACAGCGGGTTACCTCTCTTAATCAGACATCCGTATTTGAGTATAATAATTAACTACCAATATCTCGAATATAGGACTTGCGAACTTGAGAGAAATCACATTATATTTATTTACATTCTCAGAAAAAAAATGTATAGCATGTAAGATACGGTTTCCATAATTTCCGGCTGGTTAGTTTAAATGTTATTTTCCACTCTTGTTTGAAAATACTACGTCGTTTTTTGCGACTGAAGTCATATCAAACACTTTCTAAGCAAAAATTTGGTTAATTTTTTCATTGTTATATTTAAAACAATCCTCGAGAGATATTCAGTTTATAAGCACTATAAAAATAACAAGAACAGAAAATACATTATAAATCTGAAAAAAGTTTCACATAAACATAAAACTGTCTGATCCAAAATAAATTACAGTGCGATATTCAGAAAAAAATCAATTTCTTTTATCACTTATGCTCGGTATTCTTTTGAGAGCAATGAACGAGTTTGTATCTCTATCCTTCAACTGGTTTTCTATATTCGCTGGGTAAATTGACTGTATCCAGTTTCGCGTTTATTTCAAATCGTTATTACAATTTGGTTTCTTTATTTTTTTTTCAATGAATTGTTGGATGGCTCTCGATCATCAAACAGATTAACGTAAACTGACAAATCCGCAGTAAATCAAAATTGCTACCGTTTTTTAAACTTCGGGTTATATACTGATTTATAGGTTCGAAAAATGAATCTGAATTGCAGGCGACTTCTAAAAAAATGCGACAGCCATGTCACAAAATTAGATCGATGTATATAGATACAAATCTAGATTGGTGATGGTAGAGATAGATGGATGATTCAAATGTTTCTTGAAAATAACATATTTTCATGACACAAAGTGACGCTGAACATATAAAGAGAGAGAAGTGTAATAGATAAATAAATATGGAACAAAATGAAACAGAAAATCAAGACGGGATAATATAATCTAATCAGTATATATGTACGTAGTTCGTCGCTGTTCGTCGGGATATTTATTGATGTGGAGGGATGAAGTACCAACCCGGCGCGTCTCCAGGTGGCGGATAGGAGAAGGGCCTCTGATATGGAGATAATTTTATATGAGGAGGAGGTCTGCGGGGAAATACCTGGGGCTCGTTGTGTCTAAAAACTCAACTGGCAGCCCTCGAATACCCTGCCGCGGACCAGCTTTACCTGTCCCAGCTGTAGTATCGTGGCTAAGGGATTGCACACAGGGTTACGATGCCGGGTGAAATTTCGAGCTTACCTCGGAATCACCTGTTATACCAATGTCTCCTGGCTGTCTGTGGCCAAGGCTCGCGGGCCAGGGAGATGGGGGGGTGGTTGGCTTTACTGCCCGGACAAGAGGAGACAACCTCATTAGGTGGGAAACCAGGCCGAAGAATGCGTGGCTATATAGAAGAATAGTCCTTACTGGTTTCGACCTTGGAGTACCGGGGGGAACTCCATTCTATTGAACCCCTTACCGCTGCATGCGGGGTTCTGCAGCGGTGGACCGTAAGGACCCTAGCTTCTCGCGGGACGACTTATGGAAAGAGAAAGAAAAAGCAAGACTTTCACCGGAAAAGTAGTGGAGAAACCTCCACCTCTTCATCCGGGCACCTCACAGAGGGAAAAATGGCCAACCGGCACAAAGGCCGTATGCCGTTCGACCTCCCAAAACCGGGAGAACCGGGCGGCATAAACGACCCACTGAGAAAATGCCTCAGTGGAGCAGGGCTGCGGAAATACCTGCGACTCCTCAATCAGGGAATATCCCCTGAAGAGGCCAGGAAGCAGGTAATTCAGCAACCACCCCCCCCACCAGCGGGGACGACAAAGCTTAAAAGAGGCTCGGAGCATATTACTCCTCCGCTGCGGCCTCTAAGCAAGAAATCAAAAACAGCTGCAACGGTAACCGGGCAGGCCACTGGTTACGCAGCAGCTGTCAAAACAGAGAAGGTTTTTAGGGTGGGAATAATGTCCAAGGATTATCCTGGGGTCATCCTGAAAGCCGAGCAGCTCTCCACACTGGAAGACACTTTGGTGGAAGAGCTGTATCAGAGCAAAGAGAAGGGAATCCACTTCTCACGTATCCATTTCCATTGTGGAATGATACTGGTGGACTGTGGGTCACAAGAATCGGCAGACTGGCTCATGAGGTCTGCGCCGAAATTAAACTCTTGGGAAGGACCCGAATTGGTGGCTCGAAGTGGAGACGACATCCCAAAGCCGGTCACTATAACGGTGTTCTTCCCCCAAGAAGCCAAGACATGAAACTGGAGAAGATCCTCAAATTTGTCGAGGTTCAGAACTTCAACCTCAGTACTGCGGCTTGGAGGATCCTAAACTCTGAAGAAGAGGGACAGGGAACTATCCTCACGATTGGGATCCATCACCAATCTGGGAAGGCTCTGAAGGCAGGAGGTTACGCGCTAAACTTCCGTTTTGGGCGTATCCCTGTCTCGGGGCTGGGAAAAAAGGAGAATCCCGCGGAGGATACAAAGGACATGAAAATACCCTCCACATCCGGAACTTCTGGAAAGTGAGAAAAAGGCGAAAGCTTGACCTTGGGTCAGCCCGAGATCTCCTCCGGCTCTGCTGGGATGACTGGGAATGCGGAGACTGCCTCTGCATCACGGGAAACTGGGCAGAGCAGCCTGGGGGTCGAGAGTCTGACTCTAGATCAAGAAACTTGCTCGATTACCGAGGGAGATACTGCCATGGTGGTCGAGGAGGGTCAGGGAGAGAGAAAGGAGGGGGATGAATAGAGGCTGAGTAACTCGGCCTCTCTCATCCATAATAATTCACCTTCACGTTCACGAATGTAGCTCAGATTAACCTGCATCACGCGAAGGGAGCTTCAGCCGTGGTCAGACCCTTTCCGATCGTCTTTCAGGCAGAAATGTTTGCGATCGAAAGATGCGTGGAAATGAACCAAGAAAGAAACTACCAGAAATGTGATATATCGATCCATTCTAATAGTCAAGCAGCTATCAAAGCATTGAGCTCCCATGTCATTGACTCAAAGTTGGCATGGGAGTGCTGGAGAAAACTTGATGAATTCGGCAAGAATAACAGGGTCTCTTTAGTCTGGGTTCCTGGCCACTCGGGATTCACGGGAAATGAAGAGGCCAATACACTTGCCCGGAGCCATTCTGTGGTGTAGCAAAATGCTCCTACAAGAAAGAGTTTCGGAAGAAACAGGAAACCGAAAGAGAAGCACTCTGGCGGTGCCTTCCCGGGTTGGAACATTCCAAAAAGTTCCTGTGGAACTTTGACACTGCTAGATCCAAAAAATATTTGGACCTCAGTAAAGATAAGCTACATCCCCTCACGGGCTTTCTTACAGGACACTGCCGCCTTAGGAAGCACTTAGTGAGAATAGGTCTAGCAGAGATTGACGATTGTAGATTCTGTGGGGAGGAGGATGAAACTCCGGATCACCTAGATCTGGAATGCCTCGCCATTGCAAACCAATGCAAGAAATGCTTCGGACAAGAAACTTGTAAGAGTGATGACCTAACCTCGTTGAAGCCGTTCCAAATACTAGAGTTCATTAGAACCTTGGAACTGGAAGGCGAGCTGTAGTAGTAGCGAAAACAGCTCCGATAGGAGGGGCACAATAAACCTTTGGTTTCAGTGCACTGTATCCCCGTTAAAATCTAATCCAATCTAATCTTAGATACAAGAAACATTTAAAATGTACACGTGAAAAATATAGCACATCATAATTGGTTTATGTGATATGTGGAGACATAGCAGTTGAGTTTGATAATATGGGTTTGTTGAAATTGGATAGTTCTATGGAAGTTGGAGGCATTTATGCTCCAACAATTGTGAACTAAAGAAATGGTAATAAGGTTATATCCATTGATCTTGAGTTGGAAATTTATCCTGATAGCACAATCTATTGAAAGGTCGGGCAAATCCAATGTAATTGAGCGTAACAGTTGTCGAAGGCATAGAAAAGATTCAGGCAACTCAAAAAAGATAATTTTCGAAATTTCTTGATATTAATTTCGACGAACTTCACAAGTTGGCAGTGAAGAACGTGACTGGAAAGTGGTGCTACTATGAAACGAACGTAGCTTAGTTACATTGTTAATTATCGTTAAATAGGATACACATTTGTTTTGGAATAGGATATCACAGCCAGATCTTCAGTATATAGCAGAGCTAGAAGCTTATGTTTCTTATCTATATTGAGACAAACTACATCTCAATTCTCCAAGCAGTTACTAGAAAAGAGAAAATTACATTGGACACTATGACTTTCCCTTATGAAACACCTTCTGTTATTGCAATTGATCGTTAATTTCTAGCTCTCTTTTTGTTACAGTTATTGAAGGGTATGAACTGTATCCATATCAACAGCTTGTTTATAATTGTCAAAGACCTCGTGTTCCTTACGATGAAACTAAACTGAGTGTGAATTATCCCCGCAGCCCCGATCGGTGTCAAATACCTACTAATATAGAGGGTGTTTTAAGTAAAATTTTAACCCCTCAGTATCTGGAGTTATCTTCAGATTTGGAAAAAAAGCCAAAACAGGTCAATTTCAATCTGGAGGGAGCTCAGTTTTTATAGTAGTTTCAAACTTCTTTTTTATCTGTAGCGCAAAGAACCACCCCTTTTTTCATTTGAACGACTATTTTTTGAGAAAACTAAAGAAAAGAAAACTGAAAAACACGCTTCAATAGAAAATCGAACTAATAAGTAGAAATAAATTGTTAAGTATAGTATTGTGTTACTGCAATTGTAAATCCAACAATCGATTATGACTAATTAATTTGGAATAAGATGAATATAAAAATTAAGTTATTCACAGAAAATTTACATTCAGTAAAAGAGCTTGACGTGCAATTAACTATATTTTCATAATAACTCTAATTTTCTAAATAGCGACTAATGAAGCTTTTTTACTATATTTGAATTTTATGTTAATATCTTAATTTTTATATTGATCTTATTCCAAAATAGTTAGTTACAATAGGCTATTTGACAAATTTTTAGAAAGTGTTTTAAATCATTCTTTATTACATAATAAACACACTACATAAATAATTCTGGGAGATCTAGTGCATTATCAAAAAAATCAAAGTTGAAATTCAAACCATATTTCTGCAATGGCGCTGGTCACGTGTGATGTTACACGTATCTAAGCAAGTTCACATCATATATAGATAATAAACATAACAACAACAAAACTGCGCAGCTCAAAAGAAATTCAGGATTTTTCTTGGAATTTATTGGATAAAATGGCGTATAAATGATGTGTAGTGCCACAGTGGAAGAATGTATCTATAAAAAGTCCAATCGAACTATTTGCTTCTGTTCCAAAGAATCCTACAAGACGAAAGATGTGGTTACAATTATTATCTAGAAGAGACCCAAAAAGTATTACATTGCATTCAAATGCTTTTACGTGTGAAGATCATTTTGATGTAAGTAATATTAAACTCTAATAAATACATAATAGCTAACAATGTCTGTTTGCCAAAACAAAATAACATTTAACTGTCTCGATCCTTACTTCGTGGAATCTACTCATATTACTGCTTTAAATGGAACTTACTGTTTCTAAATAATTCCGCAATATACTGAAAAAAATGTCAAAAATTTCACAATTGTTTCGATATTAAATATCATCGTCAGAATGACAGAAGTTACATTTTATTTGATGCCTACCTGATGTTTAATAAGTATTTTTGGCTACAACAAAAAGTGACCTACCTAGTGATTGACTTAATATATGTAATATGGAAAAAAGAAAAAGATATGATATTACAAATATTAAAGCTTAGATCTTATTAGCCCTATGGATATCTTTTTCTCAATTAAGATCAGTATAACCGTGGAATGATATAGAAAACCAGAAAACTATATCTGCTGATCTTTACAATTATAACTTAAGAAAACAGTTTGAAAATGGAGAACTGCCTAGATTTATCTGTCCATTGACGACTTCATTTTGTGGGTTTCTTAAGTGTCTTTTAATTTCTCATTCTTCAAGGAAACCCAGTTCTTGTTTCTTATCACAAATATGTAGTACTTCTAGTTCTCTGTTACATGTCAATGAATGTTTGGTGTCAAGTAGATATTTTGCGTAGTGGGTTTTATCTGGTTGTTTTAATCTGTATGCTTGTAAGTGTTCATTGTATCTGATTTCAAAATTCCTGAAGGTTTTTACAGCATTACATTCTGCACATTTAAGTTTATATATACCAGTCTTCTTTAATAGGGATATTTATGTTTTTACATTTGACAATTTTGTAAGCACATTACTTTCTGTTTTTGAAGAAAGTCTTGTATTTGTTGCTAAAGATATTATCTTCGAAATATTATTAGAAATCTTACCTGCAACGTGATGGTGCAATTACCATGGAAACCGAATGCACTTGAGGAGTTAATCATCGGTCAACACACAGAACTTCAAACTTGGTACTAATTTTTCAGGAACATTTGAAAATTGTAATTTGAGAGAAAATAATTAGGCCCTTTTTTATGTACAGTTATATATAAAACTTTTCTGAGTAACTAATTTATTGAACTACAGAAAAAAACATTTAGCGGGCGTTATGATTCAGAATGCTCTCCATAACGCCCCTGGCGTTATGGGTCTGTTAATAGCAACCGTTGCCAAAGTATTATAAAGCAGTAACGATCAAGTGAAAAATTAAAATTGTTATTATACATATATATATATATATATATATATATATATATATATATATATATATATATATATATATATTAGTTGCAATTTAATGAAACATTGCTAAAATACTCAATTCCAAAATATTCTTTGTTTGCAAATTTCAATGATTCTTTCATATTATTTTAATAAATGTTTATACGCTGTTTTTATAATTAATATTGAGGAAGTAATCGTAAATACCATCAACTAAGTATATCTCTGTATATCTAATAAAATATGAAATGATGTTTGCTAATTATTTTTATGGACTCGTATTATTTGGATTAATATTCGGAATTATGCGGTAAATAAAATATTAGAATCAGGCCCAGAATTATTTCCATATTTTTTCTAGCTATAGCTATAAATAAATGATATAAGTTATTTGGAACAAAATATATACAAAGCGTCTTTGTAATTCTGTACCAAATTTTTAATAGAAAAAACATAAAAATTCGTCAGATTCACTTTATTATTATAACTACAAATTGATATCTACCCATCCTGGATGCCTATCAACAGGGTGATTCATTACTAATTGGAAATAATTTAACAGTAGAATCCTGACTTGAAATTATGAAGATTTAAAACCATACACCTAAATACAATGTATTACTCTTTTACATGAAACTAAATGTTTTTAGATAATTCCACAATATATTGATGAAATGTTAAAAATTCTAAGAAATTTGACAATTGTTTCGATACTAAATATCATCGTCAGTATGACAGAAGTTACATTGTAACGTTTAGTTTATAATGCGCTGTATAGGATTTGATGATAAGATTACTCGCGAGGAACGCAAAATGACTGGTAGACTTGCCGTGATACGTGTCAAAACTGCCAAAAATGTTACACTTTTGCTGAAAGTGTAACAATTTGTAGTGATCCCAAAAGACATTATTAGATTTTAGTAGACATTATTTAATAATGACATTATTAGATTATAGTAGACATTGATTTCAAATATTACTAGCGGCCAGTGAACTTGAAGGCCACTAGCAAGGTGTAGTAAAGTCAATAACAATTACGACCGTTTCATAAATATTGTGTCAACAAGGTCGATAAACAGATCGTTGACTGCGTTAGTCTAACAATTTCCTATATATAGAGAGTTCATTTCTCTTGAAGAGCATTCATTATTATTATTGTTATTAATAGTACAAACGTTTATATTGTGTGTTACACATGGTCAGTAATTTATATACGTAGTTTTCAAATATTTGTTATCCCAGTGAGTTTTTATAAACGATGCTATGTATTTAACCCTACCGAATGGTTTAAGTAGTAAGTACTTCCCGAAGATGAATGGTTCGATGGTTCAAGAAGTACATACGAGGGGCACTTGCTAAATAACCACCACATGGCGATCCTGCAAACTAAATGGTAAATGGTAAATAATCCTGCAAACTAAGTGGTAAATGGTAAATAGTCCTACGAACTAAATGGTAAATAATCCTGCGAACTGAGGGTAATTCAAACGAGTGAAGGTATTTGGTCTTTTATTCAAGTTTTGATCTTGGAGAAGTAAAACTGTGGGTGGTGCACAGTAGTATATAAGCACGTTCACTCCACAATGACCTTTGGACCCAAAGTTAACCTCTTTGGAAATTTTGGCAATAGAGGTCAAAAGACTCAGAGAGCTAATAAGCAAGAGGTACAAGAAACTTGTACAGTAAACAATGATTTTATGGTACAGCAAGATAATTTTACAACGCATATAATAGTCTTATTGTACATAATAACGGTAGCTTTCATTCTGGAATTCATATGGTCCCTATGGAAAACCCATAGAAGAGCATTAAAAATAGACATCAACCGAGACATTGCAGCGAAGCAGAGGTCAGGAACTTTGACTATATAAAATTGTAAGTACCTATGCACTCTATTTTTGTGAACGAATGGTACATCTTTTAAATGTCAATAGCGTGGGAAGATAAGCTAAGGGCAATTGTAGAAGAAATACATAAACAGGGAAAATGGGTTTTAAAAAAGGAAACTCCTAAAAATCCAGATATACACATTGAAGTAATTAATAGTATAATAATTCTTTATAACAATTTTGCTAAGTTGATAGGTAAAAATTGGAAAAACTTAAGTTTAGTACAACAAAAAAGTTGTAGAAATTATTCAGATAAGATTAGGGATAAACTGTTAGGGGATTTCAAGGGCTGAATTGTATTGTTAAAATACCTACCTCTATAATTGAGGAGAACGATCCGGGTGTATTACAAACAATAAGTGAACAGTTGAAAATGACGACAAGTATGAATGATTTTTTTAATTTCGCGACTAAGTTCTTACCTACTGAATTCAACGGAGAAGCAAGCAAGTTACAATCATTTTTAGACTCATTAGATTTGTTACAAATAAACGCGACGGGTAACGAAGAAAATGCTATTATGCTAATTAAACCAAGACTGACTGGAAAAGCTAGAAGCTTGATCACGACGGAAAATTCTATCACAGAAATTAGGAACAAACTAAAATCAGGAATATGAGGAGATAACCCAAGCCTTCTCTTATCGAAACTTATTAAGTAAGGCAAAATGGGAAGGACACAACGCAATACGTGACAGAAATAAATAAATTGGCAGAGAGGATACAGGCAGCATACATGTCAGAAGGGATGTCGGAACGTCTACCTGAAAAATACACCCAAGAAGCAACGATTGAGGCAGTAACGATGAATGCCACAGCGGACGCGACGAAAACGATCATAGCAGCGGGAAGCTTTGAAAACACGCAAGAAGTACTATCTAAGCTGGTATCAGTAGAACGCAGAGTAAGTCAACAACAATTGTTGCACATGAAGGACAATAGGAATTTCTTCAAGAAATCAGATTTTAACTTCAGGAACAATCATAGGAGAGGAAGCAACAGCGGATTGTACAACGGCAACCCCCCAGAAAGGACATTCAGACAATACAGCCCAGGAAACGGTTATAACAGATACGTAGATTACAATAAATTTAACAGGAATAATAATTACAATAACCACAATAATAACGTAAGAATATGTGAGATAGAACAAAAAATAGAATAAATGAGCAGACAAATAGCACAGTTAAAGAAAGAAAACTACGAATTAAGGATGGAAAATATGGAACTCAAGGAAAAAACACAGGTTTTGCAAGGAAACATGACGCAGACCCAGAAAAATTTTAGAGAGAAGAATTGGATAATACATGACTTAGAAGAAGGCAATGAAGAGGATGAGGAACAACTTGGAAATAGATTAGAAGATGTAATGAAAAAGTTTAATGACATAGTAGATGTTAAATCAGATATTTTGAAATGTAAGAGAATAGGAAATAAAAACAGTAACAAAAATAGGCCAGTCCTAATAATGATGAAAGATGTGAATGAGAAAGTAGAAAATTTGGAAGGAACGAATAAATTAAAAGAAACAAAGATATATATTGATGAAGATTACCCAAAATATGTACTGGATCGGAGAAAACAGCTAATAAGATATCTGAAACAGGCGAGAGAAAGTGGAGCCAAAGCTAAGTTAATGATAAATGACAACGTATATAGTTTAAAGGTACTAGAAAAAAGGAAAAATTAATTAGAAATACATACAGGATGGAATAAATCAACATATAAGAAACATAACGAAACTAATCCGAAAACTTTGAATAAAATTTTCAGCGATTAAAGTTTTAATCAACTAAGAGGTTGTCTAGGAAAAATGTGAAATTTCATTGATTTGGAAAAATACGATTTTGAAATACAGTACGTCAAAGGTGTAGCGAACTACGCAGATAGTATATCAAGAATATCCATAGAAGAACTCAAGGATTTATACATCAATAATTCACATGTCTTGGCAATTACAAGAGCATAAACGCGAAAGGAGAACGCTCGATCTGGTAAGGATCTAAAAAATAAAGAGGAAACAGAGGAAGAACGAATACAAAAACCTTCAGTAATAAAAGTTTTAAATGATCTAGAGGCACATAAATTACCAATTTCACACCTTGAAAATAACCCTATCTCGCTAAGGATGAGCATTGGGATTAAAAATAAATTGAAGTTTAGTGAAGCCTTAATTACAGGAATACACAACTTCGACCTAGGACGAACGTTGGAAAAGCTTGAGAAGCTGTCGGTAAAATTTGAAGTAAAAAGAATGAAGATATACGCAAATGATTATATATTCAAAAAGTGCACTATTGAAGAATTTATAGAAGAAGGGAATAAAAGATTAAAAAATATACAAGTATGTATATGCGAAGTGCCAAAAACGGTACAGCAGAAAAAAGAGAATCAAAAGATTCTAGAAAGATATCACAATGATCCAATGTTTGGAGGATATGTAGGAAACAATAGATTATTAAGGAAACTGAGAGCAAATTTTAGATGGAGAAAGATGTAAGGAAGTATGCAAAGAATTGCCACGAATGCCAAGTGAATAAAGCAAAACCTATTCATAAAGAGAAATTTGTCATCACGGACACATCTATAAAACCGTTTGATATCATTGATATAGACACAATAGGTCCTTTTGTAGAAAGTAACAATGGGAATCGTTATTTTATATTAATACTATGCGAATTAACAAAATACGCGGTTATGATAGCGGTCATTAACAAAGAGGCAGCTACAATAGCAAAAGCTATATTTAACAACTTTATACCAAACTATGGGTTGATGAAAGAAATAAGGACAGATCAAGGAACGGGATATGAGAACGAATTATTGAAGAATTTAGCGGAACTTTGAAAATAAAACACAATTTTTCAACGGCATAACACCACGAAGCAATAGGCAGTTGTGAAAAATTACACAGAACGTTTAATGAGTACATAAGAAACTTTATTAAAGATTCTAGAGATAACTGGTGTGAATTTGTAAAAATGTTTGCATATTGTTATAATACAACACCACACACGTATCACGGATACATTCCTTTTGAGTTGTTATACGGTAGAAAACCCAACCTACCAGAATTCCTAAATGTAGAAATAGAACCATGTTACAATTTTGAAAGGTATGATAAAGAATTGAAATATAAGTTACAATACGCGAATGGAAGAGCCAAGCAGTTTTTGATAAAAAATAAGTTAATTAGAGTAAATAAAAGCGGAAAGGAGTCTTCACCCGTAAACTTTAGGGTAGGGGATTCGGTGATTCTGAAAAATGAGGAAAGGAATAAGTTCGATCCATATTATTAGGGTCCGTTCAAAATAACGGAAGTAAAAGCAGTAAACTGTGAGATTATATCTCAAAACAATAAAAAACAAATCGTTCATTAAAATCGATTTTATAAATACCATAACGAAAATATTTGTAAACAAGTGAAGTGAGATAGTAAGCAAACAAACAGTGTTTTAAAACAAGACAATTAGTGAGAACTATAACCGTTATGGGTAGTATCGAAAATTTATCGAGGATAATTTTTCTCTTCCAAGAGGGGATGATGTGATGATCCCAAAAGACATTATTAGATTTTAGTAGACATTATTTAGAAAAGACATAGTTAGATTTTAGTAGACATTAATTTCAAATATTGCTAGCGGCCAGTGAACTTGAAGGCCACTGGCAAGGTGTAGTAAAGTCAATAACAATCACGACCGTTTCATAAATAATGTGTCAACAAGGTCGATGAACAGATCGTTGATTGCGTTAGTCAATTCAACAATTTCCTATATATAGAGAGTTCATTTCTCTTGAAGAGCATTCATTATTATTATTGTTATTAATAGCACAAACGTTTATATTTTGTGTTACACATGGTCAGTCATTTATATACGTAGTTTTTAAATATATGTTGTCCCAGTGAGTTTTTATAAACGATGCTATTTATTTAACCCTACCGAATGGTTTAAGTGGTAAGTGCTTCCCGAAGATGAATGGTTCGATGGTTCAAGAATTACATACGAGGGGCACTTGCTAAATAACTACCACAAATTGATAACAAGGCGGGATTTAAAGGGAGGTGCATATTCAAGCAATATATACCAAATAACTGAATAAATATAGACACATGTCTTTTACCTCTATAATTTGGAAATCTATGCAGGCATGCAGCCAGATTGTGTATACAGAATGAGTTATAAGCCTGATGATGTTGTAATGAGATTAGTTGAACCAATTATCAATAGTGGAAGAAATGTAACTGCTGATAATTGTATTAGTAGTATTCATCTACAAGAAAAAAGGTTGTCTTTTGTGGAAACCTTAAAAAAATCAAGACAGAGACTCGAAATAAATAGTAGCATATTTGGATTCAAAAAAGAATGCGCACTGGTTTCGTATTTTCTCAAAAAAGGGAAATGTGTATTACTCATCTCTTCTTTCCAATATGACCCGGAAACAGGGGACCGGCGAAAAAACAGTAATCATAACATACTATAATAAAACCAAAGGAGGGGTAGATACTACAGATACATTATGTGGCAGCTATATTGTAGCAAGAAATGTTCTTCGCTGGCCCATGGTGGTATTGTTTGCGGTTCTTAATATGTGCGGGATAAGTTTCCAAGTAATCCATTCTGGAAATAATCAAAAACCGATTCACAAGAAATTATTTTTGAAGCAGAAACTACAACGCTATAAAGTGCATCATTAAAAAGAAAACAACTCAGAAATTAGACAATCAACTTTGCAATATTTGTTTTTGTGAATATATCTTTAGTTTATTGTTTTTTCTGAGATATTTAGGTTTACTGTTTTATTGTAGCTTCTTAAAAAATGTTTTATAAATGAGACAAAATAGTTATCTTCATTTACGTGAAGACTGCTCTGCGCCAGCCAATAAGAAAAAATTAACAAAATACCCATGTAACTCATCTCAAAAATTAGTTTTTATCGCATATCTCTCCTTATTGTGTTGACTGCAGCACAAGGTTTTCATAGGGTTCAACTAGTTAAAATTACAATATTTAAATTTGCAATATTTGTTTTTGTGAATATATCTTTACTTTATTGTTTTTTCTGAGATATTTAGGTTTACTGTTTTATTGTAGCTTCTTAAAAAATGTTTTATAAATGAGACAAAATAGTTATCTTCATTTACTCTGAAATAAATAAAATTTATTTCAATAAAATTGATTTTTATTTCCAAATTTGTTTCGGTTGATAACATTGATATATTGCACCCGACAGGGATCAAAGTAGCCATTGCGCTGGACAGAAGGTTAAATAAAGAAAAATGACAGCATATTAGAAAAAGAACTAACACAGAGATAGGTGTAGCGTGTATTCCATATGTGAGCGCCGTTCGCCAATTTAAATATCAGCTGACGCGGTTACCATTGTTATTTCAATAGATGACTGTTCTTACTACTTAAAGTATTGCGACAACTATTTTGAGCTGATTAAACAAATTAAATGAAAGTTATAAACCTTCATTTCCTAGGAAAGAGCCGACGTTACTGAATCTAAGAAGCGTTCCCCCACTTAGGACAACGGGAACAAAACCAGTTGCGAGTCGGCATTTTCATCTTTTTAACTTATACTTTACAACTATAATATTCAATTGTTTATTAAGTTCCACTTTCATAAATTGTTCAATTATTTTTAAAAACGACTTTCACGCGAGGTAACATAAAATTGGCGCAGTCAGTAGGATTGTCAAACGGAACGACAATAAAAATCGTGTCAAACCGGTCTATATCAATAGTTTATTGACAATTAACGATCGCGTAAAGTCGAAAATATCGGTAATTTGGAAAGTGTTCATCCAGACGAAGGATCCACATCGCCGAAGTTTGGAGACCTGGAAGAAGCCAACATTGCAGAATTCGGTTAGTTTTAAGAAGATCGGCCAACTTAAGAGGAAGAAACTGCATCGTTCAACCTCTTTTGGTACGAAGATAGATGAAGCCAACCCATTTACTTCAGTAAGCGAATTTTGTTCTCCTATATAAATTTCCTTCATATTTTTATGTTGATGAGTGATTTTTGATTTCTCTACATTTTTATATGTTCTAATATTTTATGTCAGACATTGAAGACCTTAGCATTTTATGTCAATCATTGAATTTAGAAGATAGTTGTGATTCAGACATATTAATAATTATTGAGAATTCGCCTCCAGTTGAGGATAGTGCAGGTTCAGAAAATTCAATTTCAGAAATGGCTTCAGTAAATGTGAATTATTCACTTTTAAAATTATATGTAGATACTATACCAAAATTTGATAACAATGCACACACATTAGGAGTATTTTTAGATGCTTGTAAAAGTTTGATAAGTCAATTCGCAGATACTACAAATGTAAGTGCTCAAATTAATTCATATATTTACGGGCAATAATAGGTAAATTAACAGGTAGAGCCTTAAGTTTAATAGGATCCCGTTCAGAATTAACTATATGGGATGATATTAAGAAATTATTACAATTAACCTTTGGGAGATCAAAGAAATCTTGATTGTCTCGTTAAGGACTTAATTGCTTTACATCCATTAAAAAATGAAACACCATATAATTTTGGCATGCGTTGGCAAAATTGTAGAAGTTTAATAGCATCAAAAATAAATGCATCAAATCTTCCACCTCAAGAAAAATATATTAGACTAGAGACTAATGATGAGTTAGCAATAAAAACATTTATTAGTGGGCTTAGCGGCCAGTTACAAAATAATATTTAATATGATTGAATATTATTCAGAACATCTCACACATGAACCCTATTGATTTGCAGCTCACCACAGCCAGTACAATAGGTGCTATAGTACTTTAAGTACTACATTTTTGTCATTTTTGGAGAAATTTCAGTTTGTTAGCACGATACAGCTTCCGGAGTATATACAAGTTACCAATTTTATGATTGCATATCATTCAGGGCGTCTTAAACATGAACCCTATTGAGATTTAGTTCACCAAAGCCAGTACAACGAGTGCTATTGTACTTGATGTACCAAATATTTGTCATTTTTGGAGAATTTTCAGTTTGTCAGCACGATACAGCCTCCAGCGTGTATAAAAATGACCCATTTTATGATTTAATATTATTCAGGGCGTGTTTTAGATGAACCTCATTGACTTTAAGCTCACCAGAGCTAGTAAAACGGGTGCTATGGTACTTGAAGTGCCACATTTTGGTCCTTTCTGGAGAAATTTCGGGTTTAGTACGATACAGCCTCCGGAGTGTATACAAGTGGCCAATTTTATAATTGGATATTTTTCAAGGTGTCTCACAGATGTAACCTATTGATTTTCAGCTGACTATAGCGAGTGCAGCGGGTCCTATAAATCCAGATATACTGCATTGGTTCCTTCTGGAGAAATTTCGGTTTGTTAACACGATACTATCCCCCGAAGTGTATACAATTGACAATTTTATGATAGAATGTTAATCAGGGCATCTCATAGATGCGGAAAAGTTAGTTTTAATCCTTAAAACCGTTTATTTGATAATGAAAACTATCATCTCAGAAATTTGTAGGCAAGAGGACTAAAAAATATTTGTTCATGTGTTTGGGAAGCTCCCATTGCCCACTCCACCCATGTCGCGCTAACTGTCGATCACGACGCATTTTAGCATAACTAAATGTATTTTACCTATTATTAACCGAGAGGGAATCGAACGCCAAATCTGTCGCTGGCTCCCGGTCTCTTCTATTATTGCTTTATTTTATCTGCAATATTTCTATTACTGTTTTTTATTAATAATCAGACAATTTTTTTCTACAACATCCAGTTAAATTATTTAATCACACTTTTTTGGTCTCTATGTCATGTTTAGCAAGATTAATCATTTATAATTGTTCAATTCTATCCAAAGCCTTTGGACACAGGTTCCAAGTCAATATTAACTAAGGCTACCAACCTCTCTCCACTCCACCTGTACGGTCATCATCAACACGTAATTAATTTTCCTTATTTTATCTATGCATATAAAGGACCGACCAGTGAGTTAGTTTTAGTTTATAATTCCACATAGTGAGTAAATAAGTGAATATAAAGTAGTTAAGTGTTTATATAAATTAGTTTAACTGAATATACCGTGTATATAATTAGTGAATAGTGTAGTGAATAAATAAATCAAGTAAGTGAACCTACCGTGTGTATGAATTTATCCCACCCGTACTAAAACGTTTTAATAACCAAGAAACATATTACAGTAAGTCCAGTATATCTGAGCAAATAACCCCGTCGAGAAATAGAAAACTTGTTTATTGATTACAAGGAAATTATAAATAGTGTCTCATGTCTTTTTAATATTTCTTCAATCCTCGTCAAACATAGTAACTTCTGTGAGGACATTGAGTTAGAAGATATAACTTAATTAATTAAAATTCCAGCATCAAATATTTTATCAAGATGAAAAAAAGAAAAGATAGTATCTCTAATTGTGTTCCCTGTGACGTTGATTGTTTCACCCTCAATTAATATTTCTGCTGGTGAGGTTGCAAGGTATTCATCTCTATCTTCTGTCAGCATTTGTTCATAGTGATCGATCCACTTTTTTGTTGGTATAAGTTGAAGTTTCGCACAGTTCTTTTCATTCGATCTAATATTTTTTATGAACTTCCATGATTCAGAGCATTTTTTACCACCGAGATGCATATTAATTTCCTGACATTTTTTGTACCACGTTTCTCTCTTTACATTAGCTACAGTTCGTCTTGTTATTCTTTTTATTTCTAGATATCGATCTCTATCTTATTGCGAGTGAGTGTTAGTCCATTTTTGATACCATTGTCTTTTCTGGGTAGTTAGCTCTTCTATATCTTTGTTCCACCATATTTTTCTACTAAGGGATCTAGTTTTAATACCAATTGCTTCTTCCGTGGCCCCTTTGATACTATTCACAACGTTCTGATAGATTTCTTCCACAGATTTCTGGTTTAACTCTGACACATCAAAGAGTTTCTCATTTAACCTGTTGCGATGCAGTTGTTGTGAGCTTTCATGAATAAGGCTATTCAAATTGTAATGCTTGTCCTTCATCTCTTTCGATTCCTCAGCTGATTTGTCTGTTACGTTGCTTTTCAGTGCAGGTCCATAGGGGAACAGTATTTTTGCTTTGGCCATGTAATGATCCGATCCTCAACTTATCCCTTTAAATGCTCTTACATCGTTTATTTGTATTGTACTCTTTTGTTTTACAATTACATAATCAATAATAGATCTCAAGTTTCTGGTGTGTAGTACCCATGTGTATGTACGAATATCCTTGTGTTTATAGAATCCGTTAGTTATTTTTAGTTGATTGTTTTGTCTGTTAATGCTGGATTACTATTCTTCATAATTCTATCTTTCCACTGTCATTATTATCGGGTAATAATTATACAAACAATTTTTGGGGATATGCCATTCTTAGTAGTATAACTTTTGTTTCCAATGTATCGGACCAAAATACACTGAAGTCGTTTTAAATCTCTTTACAAAGTTGAGCAAATAATATAGAATATAATCGAATTTTTGTGTATTTGAACATGAATGAATCATCAAATGCATCGTTACATAAAACTAAATAATTGTATTATGAGAAAAATACGGTTTGTAAGGGTCTTTTCTAATAGGGGTCAGGTAAATACTTTATGTTCGAAAGAACTTTGCTAAAGTATCAAAATCCTTCTACAACTTTGGAATTGATCGAGGTTAGATAACGAAGAAACTATATAAAGAACAGGACTGAATTTAATCAGAAAATGAACAGCACTCACGTTGCTGTTACAAACAAACATAAAATCGTGTGCTGACGATTGATAAATATTATTACAATGAACGTTCTCACACTAGAAGGCGGAAATTTGTACAAACAAAAATCCTCACAGATGGTGGCGGATTCCAACAGCTGTTACATCAAAATTTCTTTGTGTGCATGAGAATAAAATTTTCATCCATACGAAAAAAATGAAGACTTTAAATGTTATCATGAATTCACCATAACAATTTGATATTGATAATATACAGACTATCTAAACAATTGCGAATTGGGACGATTTTTGTCTGTTACATTTTTCATACGAACACAATTTTCGGTTTTGTGAATTTCTGAATATTATGTATTGTTGCTCTGGGAAATGAATTTCTATTGAAAGTTTGTTGTTGACAAGACAATATATCTGGTTTGAAGTAACTTTCAGAACCAACTAGGAGGAATAGAAGAAAGTTTTACATGGCATTCGTGGATATACAAAAGGTGTTCAAAGTGTGCCAATAGGAGGGATGATTTAAAGTATAAAATAAAAATAGCAATACATAAACACAATAGATGGTAGGAATAGAAATTATGAAATCGATTAAATTTGACATAATGTCTTAAGTCCCAAACATTATTACGGGCGATATCATGAAGAAATAATGCCAAAATCAATAAGGTTAGTACTGGAAATATGTCACAGTATCTGAATTTGATTAACTGGCTCTAGAAAATAGCCAGATTTTTCAAAAACTAATACAAAGAAATAACTAAAATTTACAATAACGGATACACAATCACTGACGTGACTGAAATTGCGGTAAATTTTGGAGAGTACTTCCAAAATATCTTTATAAACAATTAGTGTTTTAAATTAAACTCACGGTTTCTAGTTAATTCCACAATATAATAAAAGTTATTGAAAATTCTAAAAAATTGACAATTGTTTCGATAAATCAATATCATCGTCATTTTGACAGAAGATACATTTCATTTGATGCCTACCTGATGTTTAGTAGTTATTTTTGGCTAGACCAAGAAGTGACCTAACTTGTGATTGACTTAATATATGTTCATAGAAAAAAGAAGAAGATGTGATATTACAAATATTGAAGCTTAGATATTATTAGTCCTATGGTGATATCCTGGATATCATTTTTCCAATTAAGATCAGTATAACTGTGCAATGATATAGAAAACCAGGAAAATTATATCTGCTGATCTTTACAATTATCACTTAAGAAGACAGTTTAAAAGTGGAGAACTCCCTAGATTTATCTGTTCATTGACAACTTCATATTGTGGGTTTATTAAATGTCTTCTAATTTCCAATTCTTCAAGGAAATCCAGTTCTTGTTTCTTTTCACAAACATGCAGCACTTCTAGTTTTGTGTTAGGTGTCAATGAATGATTGGTGTCAAGTAGATGTTTTGCGTAGTGGGATTTATCTGGTTGTTTTAACCTGTATGCTCGTAAGTGTTCACTGTATCGGATTTCAAAATTCCTGAGGGTCTGACCCAAATAGACAGCATTACATTCTGGACATTTGAGTTTATATATACCTGACTTCTTTAACAGTGAACACTTACGAGCATACAGGTTAAAACAACCAGATAAATCCCACTACGCAAAACATCTACTTGACACCATTCATTCATTGACACCTAACGCAAAACTAGAAGTGCTGCATATTTGTGAAAAGAAACAAGAACTGGATTTCCTTGAAGAATTGGAAATTAAAAGACATTTAAGAAACCCACAATATGAAGTTGTCAATGAACAGTTAAATCTAGCTGCATAGACAGAAATACACAACATTATTCAGCAACTCAAAAATAAAACAGCCCAAGGAATCGACGGCAGCATACACAAGATATTACTCAAAAATCTACCACAAAAGGGGATAGTACAATCAATCTACACAATCAATTATATAATCAAAACTGGCTACTACCCAGAAATGCTCAAGGTTGCCAATGTGATACCCATAATCCAAGCAAACAAACAACTATGTGGATAGCTACCAATCAATTTCTTTATTGAATAATATAGCAAAGATCGTAGACAAAAAACTTTTAAAAAAGCTACAAGTATTTACAGATAGACATAGCATATTACCCCCCGAGCAGTACGGTTTCTGTTTTGGTGGGATTCAATGAAAACGAAGGACCAGAAATCATGCTTTTTACATCTTTATTGCATAATTTCACCTAATTACAAAAACACTTACTTCACTAAATAACGTTGAATCTTACATTTTATACAACCGATTTTATGTTACACCCCAGGTACCCGAGCGTAGGTCTCTTTCCTGGGATTACATATTTGCAGCTCTCTGTCTATCTTACGATTTCTTCTAAAACTTCTGCATTTGTACATTTCTTCCCCATACATAATATATGATGCAGTGATATATTTATCTGACCAGACCCAATAAGTCACCTTATTTTATGAGACAAGGCCCATTAACAAAGCATGTGTTTGTGAAGAAATAAAATATTCTAATGTCCAAACTATTACACGTGGTATCTGGACAATTTCAAAAGTAGGAGAGTGGTTCGATCATTTAGTTACCCTCTTGACACCCATATTACTGACTCAATACAGGGTGTGTCAACTCATTTTTGATCAATTTATTTTGCGTAATGCAACATAATCCCCACCCCCTTGAAGCACTTGCTGCAATTATACTTCGAACAGTTTCCGAAGTGGACATGATACAACAGCACCAACAATCAGATATTATAGGAGCCAAAACAATATACCGGGGACAAAGTTCGATAGTCAAACAATAATTTTTGGATAATGCAGTTACCGTAAGGAGCCTTAAAACGTAAACGGAAGGCTGAAGATAGCCAGAACTTCGGCATCTACATTCTTACTGTACTATTTATGTTTAACTGTATCTAGGGAACAAAAACATTGAATAAAAAACCTTTTAATATTAATAATAAACTAGCTGTTTCTCCTAAATCACAAATCATTTAAAAAACATTATGATTTGAAAACGAGCGCAGATACAGAATCTGCGTGGAAATATGATATGAAGATCACAGTTTGGGATGAGTATATTAAGAAATAAACATAAATATAAAGCTCTTACAGTGAACTTTTTTTGTTATCTGGGAGTAAATATAGACGATAACGACAAATAGGAATGGAAAACTAATACTATAACTAAAAACGCATCAAAACTGCATCGCTCATGGACTAACAGAAAGTTGATATGTACAAGACTATCTTCGTCCGATTTTTAACTTATGAATGCGAAAGTTGGGTTCTGCGTGAAAGAGAAATATCAGAAATTCAAAATTTCGACACCAACAGCTAAAGAGCTAGGGGCAACCAAAAATAGATTAATAAACAGATATAAGAAACAGATCCCAAGCTTATTTTAATTGAATGTTCAAAACCTATTATTACTTGTAACAACTTGTCAACTACAGGACTTACTTAATTTTCCTCTTTTAAAGTGATGAAACAATTAAATCCTATCATGGATCGTTTCTAACTTAACAATTCCATAACCACAATTTCGAGAGGCAGTATATTGTCAGGCTTTTAAATAAGTAATTTGCAGTTTGATCCAATATTAATCCATTTCTAGCGAGTCTATGCATTATGATTATTTCTAAACTTCCACTGAATTACTGACATAGTATTATAACAAGATTAAAAGATTGTTGTTCAAGCAGAAAAAGCTTTTATAGTGAAACGAATAAAGTCTTTTGTGAACTAAAAGTATATCGTAAAGCTAAAAACCTAATTATAAGTTTCACATTTTTTGAATACCTACATCCCATCCCAGTAAGGAATGATTATACAACGTGCCATTTGCTCCCACTGTAATTTAATTACTTTTCATTGTAGGATATGATGAAAAATTGAATTAGCTAAACCTTTGCTAAACCTTTGTTCTGTATTTGGAACCGTCTTCATACGGTCTGGTTGCGTGGTATTTGGAGCTCCTCAATACAGGAAGTATCCCAACATATCAAAACCAGACTAGGGACGAAATGATTTTTAATAAGGCAAGTGAAGGTAATAACTCCATACCCCATTATTTAGGCAACTTTCTTACGCAACGAACAGGTGGCACTGGGATCTGATGTCGGATTGTAAGTTAAGAAGCAGAACCCAAGTCCTATGTATCTAACGTTTCTATCAGCAGTTATGAGGCGAGATTTGTCTAGTACGGACGTATTGTTGAGTGTCATTATGAGAAAACGAATTTTGAAAGTGTGGTGCATGTGCTCAAATTAGAATGTTTGTAGTTTGGTCAAATTATTAACATTGCGAGCCCGCATTTATAATGCTAGCTGTATACGAGTATTCAATGGTGATACCTCTCCGTATGAATCAGCGATAAGTTTAATATATGGAGTGTACTAAAATATTTAGGTTGCGGCGATTATTTTCAAACTAACCAATTTCATTTTATTCTGCATTTCATTCTCGTTAATGTAACATGGTATCTCTCGATCCTATCATTGGTTTTATTTATTTACAGTCACTAGACTTTACATACAATTATTCCTGACGCTTTGGTCAATTGGTGTCATTTTTGATTATTTTTTATAATAAACTCGCTAAAGAAATCATTATCGATTAGTTTATTTTCTCAACCAGGAGAGCATGATTATATGAATACATAATATATACCCATAAGAGTTACACGTAAGATTTTTCCTCATCCCACCCCCCTAACTGACGTAACCATATAGCACAAGACCTCTTATTACCAACGACAACTGGTACCAGCGGAGGCCGAAGCCAACCCTTTCGGACATTTCTTCCAGGAGCCGACGACTTCTGTTTCCCACAAAATCGTGGGCGGTGACAGCCAGCTATGCTGCCTTCTCGTTCCACCAGGAACAATTTGGCGCAGGTGTATTTACACGTAAGCCGGATTTTGTTAGCAGAAATACGACTAAACGAACAGGGTGTTTTCTGGGGTGATAGAGATTACAACGCACCCTGAAACACAGAGTCTAGGACCATTACAGCAGAAACCCATCGAATAAATAAATGGTGACCATAATATTATTACAGTGGTGACAGCGTTTTTTTTAGGATTATGGCAGATTGCACTTAAGAGTGTTACACCTGGCGACAGCGATCTGTTACATTTGGGCGACAGCAGAGTTTTTCTTGGTTATTACAGAGTTTTCTTTAGGGTTATTACCATAGATATATAGATAGTAGATAAAGCATTTCATTAATAAATTGATATTTGTTTTGACCTGAACATTTAGAAAGAAACAAAATATTTTGCATGTGGGTTAAATGAAGAGACTCTAATGTTGGAACTCGTATGGCAACGCTGCACAAAACTTTAGAAGAGATTCACGCATGCTCCTAACGCAATCAGTGGCGTATACAGTAGCAATAAAATAGATAATAATGCATAATTAATTATTTATACAAAAGAAATAAAAGCAAACAAAAATATTAATTTAAATCAAATTTAAACTATCGCTCAAAATTTAGTTCAACATGTAATTTTATAACTTTGTAATATTTTAACTTTAAATTATAATGTTCCAAAAAATATATAACATTTACAGTACCTTTTCAGTGTTGATAAAACATATTTACTAAACTTCTTGGATTTAAGTACCTTTGGCCTGAATAATATGAAAATCTACAATTTTAAGAGTAGAAGAATACTTCTTTATTTTCAGTTTATAAAAAATATTAAATTATATTACTTGTTCATAAAAACAAACAAAATAATAATTTGGTACCTTTCAGTGATAAGGAACTTTTGGACTCAACAAAACAGAAAAACTTGGAATTATTATTCTAAGGGTAAAATAAATACTCGTTTTTTCAGTTTAAAAAAAAATATATTAACATTATGCATTTCTAAATAGCATTAGCTTTGTATTAATTTATTTTTCTCGCGACGTTGCCGTTCTTAACAGGAATGTTATATTTGATTACATTAACTATATTTAAAAACTATTTTGCATTAACAGTTTTTTTGGTTCAGAAATATTAGCATTGACTTAAACAGTATGTATCCACGTGAAATATGTGGAACCAATAAATAGGGGCATGTAGTAATTTTACCTATCAAAATAATTTCACTAAATCGATCAGTGCTATATGGATAAGTACAATCTGGCAGTTGCGCATATCACGTCAAACCACAAGGGATGTCATTTACTAAACGGCTACGCATTACGTATTTTTTTAATGATTGACCGCCTTTCAATGTAAATAATAATTGTATCTATACTTGTATTATATATCTATGGTTATTACACTGGTGAATACGTTACTACTTGGGTGACTCCAGCGAATAATTACATTCAATACATTTTTTGTTATGGCATTTGTGACACCGGTAATTACATGACGGAATTCCCTAGTTTAATTATTACAATGTATATGTTGATAATAAGGTAGATATATAAAAATATTATAATTATTAGATACTTGATCCTTTAATTTGATTAGAAAAAGTATAGTCGTAGTAGTAGTGTGAGAAATGGCCATTTCCACTCGAATAAATTACTCCACTCGCCTTCGGCTCGTGTCGCAAATTTTATTCTCATGGAAATGGCCAACTTTCTCACCGTTGAATACAATATTATTGAAATTTGGGTTAATTCTTGCCTACGCCATCTCCACTTCTAATTCCAATGCAAATATTTCGCCATGTACAACTATAGAATAGTTTAAACGTTTCGAGTTATAATTGGAATAATTGTTGACAGATAATTTGTCATCTTCTATTCAGCCAACATACAAATAAAAAAGAACGCGTCATCTAATGAAGATCGGATTGTTGGGAATGAAAGTTACGTACAGAGTATACAGTAATAGTTACTTTCATTCTTGACTGAAATTTAATTGTTTCTTTGACTATATATGTCACATTCAGACATTTTTTTAGATTAATGAATGAACTGTCAGGCGAAAAATGTTAATGAAAAACTTGAACTCATGAGAGCCACATTGTATCTATAATAAATGAGTAAATGTCTTTCAGAAATTGGTATTTTCTGTCACATAACATAGACAAGTTTAGCTATACAGTGTGACCCACTTAAGATCGCAACACCCAGTTATAGCGTTCAATTGACATTTGATTAACTTACAATTTTGGTGGTTAAAAAAGCTCGGCAAGAGGATAATTTTTAATTATTAACATTTTATTAATGTCAATGACCAAATATATTTATTATGGATTAAACAATAAAACAAAATTTTCATGAAATTTCAACAACGCCAATTTAATAATAACCAAACACTAAATAAACAAAAATTAACTTAAATAGCGGTGGCTTCTACCAAACCTCCATTAAGTTCAATACATTTGTCATATCGTTTCCTTATGTTCTGCACTGCATTCCCTATCTATTGGGGTGTGATTTCTGCACAACTTCGACATATTCTTGCGCGAAGGTCTATCCGATTTGTTGGACGTGATTTGTAGACCTTTTGAGTTACAATATCCCATAGGAAAAAATCTAGAGTTGTAAGATCGGGGGATCTGGGCGACCAATCCAATGGTTTGAAAGATTTGCATTTAGCCATTGCTTAATAATCCTTGCGTTGCGGATTGAGCTATCGTTTGATTGAAAATACAAATTTTGTCATGTCGCAAGTGGAAGTGCATGAATTTCATCAAATATTTCATTTCTTAAAAACTCTAATAAAAATTGTGCATGGAGATGGAGGTTTCCGTCGAAAAAGAAAGGTCCAATTATTTGGACTTTAAATATTCCGCACCACACTTTGACCTTCTCAGAATATTGTCGTTTACACTTTATCGTCCAATGCGGGTTTTCAGTAGCCCAGTACCGTATGTTTTGGGATGAAACAACCCCATTTTTTGTAAACTTCATCACTGTAGAGAATATATTCCAAAAAATGTCTATTAATCAGATACTCTCCTTGAGCTCATAAACAAAAACCCATACGTTTGTTTCATCGTCAGGCTTTGAGGTATGGAGAAATTTGGGTTTGAATGCTTTAATTTTTTGATTTTTGAGACTTCTTCTAATAGTCTCTCTTGACAAATTTAAATCTACACTAGCCTGTCTTATTTCTAAAATGGTCTAACACAATCCTGTCAAGTTGAACATTCTTTTACATTATTTTTTAAAATGTGCTTACTTACAGCTCCAGTTGCTTTAAATACATTTTTTATTCTGAGTACAGAGCTAATGCTAATAAGGAGACGATCTTGATGTCTATCGTTAAATATTCGGCATACTTCTCTAACGCTTCGGCTGTTGTCTCCACAAAGACATATAATTTCAATTTTTTCTTGTACCGACAATTTTTCAACCATTTAAATTCAGAGAAATAATTATTATTTTATCAACGAGTTCAATGAAGGAAACTTAAATTATTATGACATTTGCATAACCTGACATTTGCACACGAACCAAAATCAAATTCTGCTTTTTAATTTTGTTTAAATTACCTACATAAAATTGAGTGAATACCAATCATAGTAAAATGTTTATTCAGCTACAAAGCCCGTTTTACAATAAAACGCAGTAGGTACCTTAGAATAAAAAGAGCAGTATCGACATTTTGTTATCAAATAAAAAAACAGTTTAGAATGTGATGATGGTAAATGAAAATAACGTAACGCTTGAGGGGCACTACTACACCAAAGACAGGTAACTAACGTGACTCGAATTGTACATTACTATTCCATTCTCGACGTGCGTTTCGCTGACCAATCAGGAGATTATGTTAGTGCTCTTTACAATAGGGTCAATATGTAAGAAAAAGTTGCAACCACAATTTTTTTAAATACGAATTTTTGAAGTCGCCTATAGATGTACGCTACTGACACCAAACCAAATATTGACAAGGGCCACCACTCAACTAATTGTTTTATACTGAACACCAAAATGTGGAGTTCATAAAACGTCGTTGAAAAATCAAAAATCAATTTTTGTCGACTTACATCTCAGACACAGGTGAAGTGACATTACTCAAAATTTGGATTTAGGGGTTTCAAGGGATACTCTTTACAGTGTGGTAACCGAAAATCCAATAAAATCTCAGTAACTTTTTCTGAAAAACTGACGTTTTGGAGCCCCCTAAAAATGTACATTAATAAAATGTTAATAAGTAAAAATCGTCCTCTTGCCGACCTTTTTAAACCACCAAAACTTTAAGTTAATCAAATGTCAATTAAACGCTATAACTGGGTGTTGCGATCTTAAGTGGGTCACACTGTATAAATCATATTTTTGACATATCACCTCTCTAATGTTTCGAAAGTTAATGGTAACTATCACGTATTTTTAGGAGATATCAACTTTAACATCCTAGATGAAGATGACGTAATTACTCAATATCTAAATAACTTTTATGAGTTTGATTATCATTCCGTCATAAATACTGTAACTAGACAGCAAAGTAATACATTGATCACATTTTTAATAAGAAAAAATCGAACGAAATTTCACCTATTGTACTAAAAAGTGCCATTACAGATCTTTACACTACAATCTTTAAACTCCCCTCCAAAAATGACGAGGAATATGAGATTTCAGATACTGTAAATACACTGATTATTCATCCTTGAAAACAGAATTAACCCTCTATGATTGGTCTAATATTATCTCACTAAATGTCGACGAAAGTTTCACACGTTTCCTAGAATTGCTGAAGAATCTCAATGCAAAACACACAAAAACATCAAAGGCTAAACACAGAAACATCAAACGAAAACAATGGATCACACGAGGATTGGTAAACTCCATAAATACCAGAGATAGCTTATTAAAAAAAGTTCCAAAATAGCCAAATAACCTAATTTCGGTAAAACAATACAGAAATTATCGAAACAGGTTGAATAGTCTTATCAAGAAATCAAAAATAAATTTCTATAAAAATTGTCTGGATAGATCACAAACTGACACCAAGGCGCTATGGAAAACGGTGAAGATATCCTTCACCGTTCTGGGAAAAATAAAACTATCAAAATTCAAACGATAAAAAGTGAAACAGGTGGTCTTAACTATGATAAAAAAGAGATTGCAGATTGTTTCAATTATCACTATTTCTCTATTGGGCGAAAACTTGCAAAAAAACAAAAACCTGTGAATTCTCTACTGAGGAAAGCATCTTCTGTGCAATCTATATTTTTGGAACCTACAACAGAAGGAGAGATTATTGAAACAATATCATCTCTCAAAATGAACAAAACTCCCGGTATCGATGAAACAAGAGCTGAAACCTTGAAAGAGATAAAAACAGAGATAGCTTTTCCTCTGAACAACATTTTTAATAGAATAATAGAAACAGGAAAAGTTCTCAAAGAACTTACACCAACTACATACTTGTTGTAATGGATTATTTCACAAAGTGGGAGGAAATTCACGCGATCCCGAATCAAGAGGCCACAACTGTCGCGGATGTATTGGCGAAGGAATTTATCAGCCGATATGGAGTGCCCTTGGAAGTCCACGGTGACCAGGGAAGAAATTTCGAAAGCGATCTATTCCAGGAGATTTGCGACAAGCTGGGAATGAAGAAGACGAGGACAACAGCATTACATCCACAATCAGATGGAATGGTCGGGAGAATGAACACGACTATTGGAAAATACCTGTCCAAAGTAGTTTCCAGCCATCAGAGGGATTGGGACCAGTATCTTTTCCTATTCGCATTGGCTTATCGATCTGCCGTCAATGAGTCCACGGGTGAAACACCTCCAAAAATTCTGATTAGACGTGAAATGAGGCTTCTTTGTGACCTGGAATTTGGCTGTCGGCCTGGAGAAGATCTAGCAGGAGAAGACTACGTGACCCAATTGAGAAGAAGGCTGGACGATATTCATGAACTAGTTCAAACAAATCTTCAAGTTGCCAGCGACAGGATAAAAAGTCGGTACGACACGCAGGGCACAGTAGGAGGTTTTAAGGAAAGAGACAAAGTATGGTTACACAACCCGACGAGGAAAAAGTATTTTCTCCAAAATTGCAAAAATCCTGGGAAGGTCCATACATAATCAAGAAAAGGATGTTATATATCGCATAAGCAAGATCCCCAACGGAAAACCAAAAGTAGTTCACCAAAACCGCCATTCGAATGAGACCATGACCTAGAGAAAGGAGTAAACCTTCGATGATTTTATGGGCGCGTATGGAGGTACCGGAAAAGCTAGACATGGAGTCACTTCAGAACAACGACAAGATTTGTTCACTCTCCCGGAAGATTATTCACTGGCATACAACATCTCCGCCCGTATCAAGAACGCACGAGGTTTGGCAACCGTCTTTCGAAAGAAGTTCGGGCAATTAGAAAAATTTGAAGACCAGATTCCAGCCTCTGGCAAAACCCTGAGACTGACGCATAATTCGCGGTACGTCTTCTACGTGGTAACTGAAAATGAATTTCAAGATCGATCTACCTACCGTGATGTGAGGGAAGCACTTCTTAACCTCCGAGACCATGTGTTGGAATCCAGAGTGAAGAAACTGGCTATGCCTAAGATAGCGAGTAACCAGTTGGATTGGCGAGTAATCAGGAACATAGTAGAGGTGATATTCCAAGATATTAATTTGCAGCAACAACCCCCGTTATCACTATCCGATAAAGACGGTGCACTGTTATTTCCATAAGGTCGGAAAATGTAGATATGGGGTCAGTTGCCGATTCTAACATCCCTTCTCGGCTACACAAAAGTTCCGAGAGGAACTTCCATTCAAGGAGGGTGTAATGTTACGAAACAGCACACTGGTGTAGTCCCTGAATCCGACTCTGTCTAAGTCATGTATGAAAGTTAAAATTATGGCGGATGCGCAGGGATTTCTTAGAACTGTTTACGATTTTATCTTATTTAGACATTGTTTCTGTGACCAGTATTATCTAGAAAATTCCAGGGAGCCGATTGTTTTTGTGTAAGCCGCAATCTAGAATTATCTAGTAAAAAAGGCACTAATACATAAAGGACCGACCAGCGAGAGAAGTCAGTTCATAAAGTGATCTCGTGATATAAACAGCGAACAAGTAAATAGTCTAAGTAGTGAAGTGTTTATATGAATTAATGTAAGTGAATGTACTGTGTATATAATATAAATTAGTGACTAGTGTAGTGAATAAATAAATTAAGTTAGTAGACATAACGTGTGTGCATAAATTTATCCCACCCGTAATATAAACGTTTAAATAAATAAGAATAACATTACAATATATATACACTAGCATCCATTCCAGTATATATTTATATATTCATTAATATATATATATATATATATATATATATATATATATATATATTATTATAGTTTATTTTATATGGGAATTTAATTTGCCCGGTATGTTGAGGATTTAATATGTATGATAAACAGTTTATTTAACCAACGTGAAAACTTCTCATCTCAGGGTAGAGTTCAAGTATTTTAAATAAAATGATTTTATAATTTTATATATGTTAGCGCCAAAGTTAATAAATGCTTTATATTTTTAAAAATAAATTTGTTAATCAGAATATGTTACTTTTTTTAATGATTTCAAATTAAATACGGTCCTGTCCTACTTAAAAAATATCTGCATAGTTCAATCGATTTCATTCAGAGCTTCTGCCTGTGGTAAGTAGATGGTGCACAAGTCACCAGATGAAATGAATAACTCAAGTAATTTAAAAAAACGTTCTTCAAAAGGAAAAACAATATTTAATTCATTGAAAATAAATACACTACACTTTTACAAGTTTTTTTTTTGTTAAGAAATTCAACTATCTAAAAGGATGACTCTTTCATACAAATCACACGCACTCTGGTGAGATATTATTATAATATTAAAATACAGTTATATAATTTCATAAACATTTGACTTTCAGAAAACGGCGAAATACACTCTTAACAGCGTCTATGCATCACAAAATTTTAGTTTTTTTTTACAAATTAGTAAGTACGCTTGACCTCTTAATACATTAATAAATTAACTTGTACTACCTTATTTACTTCACGATTTCTGTTTGTTCACATTTATTTTTTCCAGATTCTCCTCCTGGAAAACCTCCCTGTTGGCATTCTGCTTCTATCAGAACAGGAATCGATGCTGTATTTCTTTCAAAGTCCAAACAGCTCACACAAATTCCACTATTCAATGTTTTTCGAAAACTATTTTGGCTATTTTACTTCCACCAGACACAAGACACCATTTTATAAAATAAAATTCATGATTAGTGTTTTACAACATTCAACAATTCCTTTTTTAATTATTTATATAAACTAAACTACTTACACTGATATATCTCTTGTAAGTATAATGTATTTGTTTTAAATTCTATAGTCAAATTTTGTCTTCCAAATGATTTCAATTGATTTACTTTACCAAAAAAAAATTTTGCTGCTCCAAAAATCTCTTCCCAAAAAGAAAACCTACTAGTCAATAGCCCCCATAATCAACAACTTTCTCACATTCTGATTTTTTTTTCGTTAGCAACACAGTTGTCGCCGATGTGATCTTTTTTAAATGTTTATTAACCAATCAAATTTGACTATTTATTTTATAACTCAAATTCTTCATTTCAACCAGTGGAATGTTCATCCATTATATCATGATATTATATTCTAAGGTTTTTAATTGCTTAGACTTCCTATATTATTTTCATTCAATAATATTTCTTAGTATTGTTAAAATGACATTTCCTAACCTCTAAGTATGTATGTCAAATGAATATTCATAATGTTTTAATAGATGACAGCTGTTACCTTTAAATATGTATGCAAAATGAAAATTCGTTTTCTTTATAAGTCATGTTCTCTGAAATTCACATTATTTTATATTTTCCTGCTCTGTTATGTCTAAACATCTACACTATCTCATTTTAATGTCTTAATCAACAAATATTACGAGATTAGCTTGACTTTACAGAATAAAGCATTATTAGTTTCTTATTATGAACAAATTTTGATACTTGATCTCTTTGATAAAAGTTTCGTTAGGTAATTTATTTCATATAAATTGTTTATCACACCTATTCGCAATTATCCCTACATTATACAGTCTGTCCTTTCTGTATGTCTTCTCTATCGAATAGTGGATCGTACAGATTTTCTCCATTCAAATGTTTAAAAAAAGATTTTTGACTTAAAAAAAATTCTTTTAGATCACAATACATAATCTTAATTCTTCATTATTTGATATACAGGGTGTAGCATTATTTTTTCACAATAACATCCCCTAAATTTTGCGTTTATCAAATTTTTTATTCTAAGAAAAATTTTATGAACGCAAATTTTACTTCAAGTACTATATTCTAGGATTGTCTTTCTATTTTACTAATAATACATTTCTTTTTATTTCCGGTTGCTGTTACAAAGATGATTTTGGAATCCTGTGTTGCAGTATCCTCTTCAGTTAGTTTTAATTCTATTTACAATACCATAATTAAATATGTATACAAATTCTTATTTTATTCTTAGGTACATATTTCATTTACAAGTTTCATCCAAAGGAATTAGTTTAAAAAAAATCATGTTATAAATCCATTTTTGAAAATTCTTTAATGTTCGTTATGCGACTTATTACTTCTACATTTCTCAGAGTCTCTTATATCGGTACAATTTATTAATTTATATTTCTTGTGTTACATCTCTCTATAATACCATCCTTTAGCATATTTTGTATCTCTGAATCAACTTCTTTCCTATATTTATAGGGTATGGGTTATGTTCTTATTCTGAAATTTTCTATTCCCTTAACTTCTATCTTATGTACATAGTTATTTGCCATTCTCATCTCTTTTTTAACTAATCCTTTATACTTAATTATTAAACTCTTCATTTTCTCAGCATATTCCTTATTTTCACATACTAATTCCAATTCTTCCATTATTTCATCCCTCTCCATATTCCATAACTTCCTATTATCCTCTTCAAATTCCAATTCTTCCATATTTCCACTCCTCTTTATATTCCATAACTTCCTATTATCCTCTCCAATTGCCAATACTTCCATATATCCAATCCTTTCTATATTCCCATAACTTCTTATTATCCTCTTCAACTTCCAATTCTTCTATATTTTCTTCTTCAAATTCAATTCTATTACCATTTAATTCAATCTCCATCTTTTCAAAATCAATTCTTGCTTTATATTTCGTTAATTCATCTATTCCTATAACTATGTCTGATTCTAGATTATCTACTAACAATAATTGCATCTAACTTCTTTCCCATCCTTTAATTCAATATTTTGTATTATAGACTTATTTACTTCACATAGCTTCTTTCCATTTGCTCCTATCAATGTAGTTTTTGGTATTTTAATTAATTTGTTTTCATAATTTTCAATGTTTTCTTCTATTAGTTTTGTTTTAATTATAGACGCTTCCGAACCTGTATCTATTAATAATTTCCTTTCTTTTCCATTTAATTTCCCTTTAATATTTTTCAATTCCATTATTTCTCATAATTCTAATTCTTCCCCAAATTTTATATATTCCCTTGGATGTTCGTATGTACAGATAATATTTTTCTTTACATTTGGTATGTGCTCGATCCAAAATTTTGATCGGGCTCTGTTTCAGTGACTATTTCTGGTTCTATGGATATCACTCTTTCTTTCTGTCTTTGTATAATGTTCACTCTCCTTTGTTCTTCATTTCTATTGCCTCTTCCTTCAAAATTTCCATTTGTCCTTTCTGTATTATAGTCTCTTCTTTGCTCTTGTTTTTCATCTCTTTGTCTGTTTTCATAAGATCCATTCCTATTGTTTCCTTCAAATGTTCTATTTCTATAATTATTGTTATGATATTGATCATTTTTGTTGTAGTTGTTTTGAGCGTTATTGTTCCTGTTATAATTATTGTTTCTATTATAATATCCATTATTATTATTTCTGTTAAAGTAATTGTTCCTGTTTTGTTCATAATTATTCGATCTATTATTTTGATTGTTATTATTCTCATAATAATTTTTATTATCGTAACCATTATAGTTTTTGTTTTCATTTTGATTCCTGTTCCTGTTCTGGTTATTGCTTATCTTGTTTCTTTCAATTCTTTGTAGATAATTAGTTAACTCCTCTATGTTTTTGATATTTTGAATAGCAATTGTTTCAGTGATTTCAAATTTAAAATGTCTCGAGATAAACATAATAATTTCCTCCTCTGGTATAGGTGGATCTAAAAACTTCGCATTCATGAAAACCTTCATAGCGTAATCATTCATACTATTTCCTCTACCTATCTCAAATTTTCCAGAGTAAAGTTTTTCTCTCACTCTGGTTTGTGCATTGTTTCCCCAGAAATATCTCATGAATTGAGCTTCGAATTCCTCAAAATCTTTTAAATCGTCTTCCTTACTTGTATACCACACTAAAGCATGGTTATCCAGATTTTCCCTAATCATTTCCTTCATGTCTTCATTATTTCGGATATTTTTCATCTTGTTCCTTAAAATTTTTATAAATACTTTTGGGTGTATTTTTCTATTATCCCCTTCAAATTTGTGTTCCCCTCTATTTCCTATATAATTATTTATTATTTTCGTCTCCATCATTCCATTTCTCACTTCTTGAAAATTTCTACCCTCTGTGTGGTCATACTCTTCCTGTAAGTAAACTAGTCTCTTTTCCATGTTTTCCAATTTTCTTGTCATTTCCACTGTTTCCTTTGATTGTTCCCCATTGTGGATTCTACTTCCAGTTTGCTCAATTCTTCTTTTCAGAGCTTCCATCTCCTTCTGTATTTCCTTAATCTTCTTTTCTGTTTTCCCTTCCTCTTGTTTTTGTTTCTCTATACACGCTTCTTCTACATTTTGTTGAAATTCGGTAAGGGTTCTGTCCCATTTTCCTTCTAGGTTTCCCATTCTTTCCTGAGTGTCCTGAACTCCCATTTTGATTTCATTTATTTCTCTTTGAATTTCTCCTTTGAAATCCTTTTCTTTCTCCTCTATTTCCTTAATTCTGTTGATTTGTAAATTTTCTATTTCCATTATACGTCCAATCACTTCTCCTCTTATTTCCTGTTTAGTGTCTTCAATTTTATTCTCCATGTATATGTTTGATTCTTCTAGTTTCTTCTCAACGTGTCCCAATTTTTCATCCATCAATTTTATTATCAGCTCCTTAGTTTGTTTAATTTCTTCTTTGTTCTGGTCCATCTTAATATTCATTTCTTTTTTTAATTCTTCCTTATTTTGGTCCATTTTAATATTCATTTCTTCCTTATTCTGGTCCATCTTAATATTCATTTCTTCCTTATTCTGGTCCATCTTAATATTCATTTCTTCCTTATTCTGGTCCATCTTAATATTCATTTCTTGTTTTATTTCTTCCTTATTTATATTCATATCCTGTTTCATTTCTTCCCTATTTTGGTCCAATTTTGTATTCAAATCCTGTTTTATATCTCTCCTCATATCTTCATTGTTTTGATCCATCCTTTTCATCATCATTTGAAGCATATTCATCACGTCCATATCCTCTTTCTCTTTTGATTTTTGTTTGACCCCTTGTCCTGTTTCTTCTGACAATGGTGCATCTTCTTCTTCCTGTTCTTGTTCTGCATTATCTTCCTGTGAACATTCTCTTCCTTGCTCCAAATATTGTACTTGGAAATCTCCTCTTGCATGATTTCTCTCTTCCCTTTCTTGTTCAGAGCCACTTTCTCCTCCTACTTGTTTCCCGTCTCTCAAAGTCATTCTTCGTTCCATTTTATGTATTTAAAATTCTTTTAATAAAGTCAAATAAAAATTATTTCAATGCTTTTTATTATTACTTACAAAATTTCTATATTAGCCCCACGTTGCGGTGACATTTTATTATAGTTTATTTTATATGGGAATTTAATTTGCCCGGTATGTTGAGGATTTAATATGTATGATAAACAGTTTATTTAACCAACGTGAAAACTTCTCATCTCAGGGTAGAGTTCAAGTATTTTAAATAAAATGATTTTATAATTTTATATATGTTAGCGCCAAAGTTAATAAATGCTTTATATTTTTAAAAATAAATTTGTTAATCAGAATATGTTACTTTTTTTAATGATTTCAAATTAAATACGGTCCTGTCCTACTTAAAAAATATCTGCATAGTTCAATCGATTTCATTCAGAGCTTCTGCCTGTGGTAAGTAGATGGTGCACAAGTCACCAGATGAAATGAATAACTCAAGTAATTTAAAAAAACGTTTTCAAAAGGAAAATCAATATTTAATTCATTGAAAATAAATACACTACACTTTTACAAGTTTTTTTTTTGTTAAGAAATTCAACTATCTAAAAGGATGACTCTTTCATACAAATCACACGCACTCTGGTGAGATATTATTATAATATTAAAATACAGTTATATAATTTCATAAACATTTGACTTTCAGAAAACGGCGAAATACACTCTTAACAGCGTCTATGCATCACAAAATTTTAGTTTTTTTTTACAAATTAGTAAGTACGCTTGACCTCTTAATACATTAATAAATTAACTTGTACTACCTTATTTACTTCACGATTTCTGTTTGTTCACATTTATTTGTTCCAGATTCTCCTCCTGGAAAACCTCCCTGTTGGCATTCTGCTTCTATCAGAACAGGAATCGATGCTGTATTTCTTTCAAAGTCCAAACAGCTCACACAAATTCCACTATTCAATGTTTTTCGAAAACTATTTTGGCTATTTTACTTCCACCAGACACAAGACACCATTTTATAAAATAAAATTCATGATTAGTGTTTTACAACATTCAACAATTCCTTTTTTAATTATTTATATAAACTAAACTACTTACACTGATATATCTCTTGTAAGTATAATGTATTTGTTTTAAATTCTATAGTCAAATTTTGTCTTCCAAATGATTTCAATTGATTTACTTTACCAAAAAAAAATTTTGCTGCTCCAAAAATCTCTTCCCAAAAAGAAAACCTACTAGTCAATAGCCCCCATAATCAACAACTTTCTCACATTCTGATTTTTTTTTCGTTAGCAACACAGTTGTCGCCGATGTGATCTTTTTTAAATGTTTATTAACCAATCAAATTTGACTATTTATTTTATAACTCAAATTCTTCATTTCAACCAGTGGAATGTTCATCCATTATATCATGATATTATATTCTAAGGTTTTTAATTGCTTAGACTTCCTATATTATTTTCATTCAATAATATTTCTTAGTATTGTTAAAATGACATTTCCTAACCTCTAAGTATGTATGTCAAATGAATATTCATAATGTTTTAATAGATGACAGCTGTTACCTTTAAATATGTATGCAAAATGAAAATTCGTTTTCTTTATAAGTCATGTTCTCTGAAATTCACATTATTTTATATTTTCCTGCTCTGTTATGTCTAAACATCTACACTATCTCATTTTAATGTCTTAATCAACAAATATTACGAGATTAGCTTGACTTTACAGAATAAAGCATTATTAGTTTCTTATTATGAACAAATTTTGATACTTGATCTCTTTGATAAAAGTTTCGTTAGGTAATTTATTTCATATAAATTGTTTATCACACCTATTCGCAATTATCCCTACATTATACAGTCTGTCCTTTCTGTATGTCTTCTCTATCGAATAGTGGATCGTACAGATTTTCTCCATTCAAATGTTTAAAAAAAGATTTTTGACTTAAAAAAAATTCTTTTAGATCACAATACATAATCTTAATTCTTCATTATTTGATATACAGGGTGTAGCATTATTTTTTCACAATAACATATATATATATATATATATATATATATATATTAAGCCAGTCCTCTAGTATAGATAAATATTCATATATTAGATTGAATTAAAAAGGAATTTTTTTTGTATATACGTATGGTGTATCATTAGACACTACCTAATTAAGAACAAAGTTTAACATAAAACGAATGAATGACTTAAGCAAATGTATTATAAAATATTGAGTACATCAATTTAAGAAATGGATTAAGGATAAGGAATAGAATGGTAATGATAATATAGAAATTAATTCTTAAGAAAATGTTACCTTCACAAATAAATCCTAAGGTCAAGTCAATGTCAACAATTTTCATTAAAATCAATCTGAACGCTGCTATGTCCACACTTGAATCGGGAAAAGGATGTTAATTTGTTCAAAACCTAAAATAATAAGAATTAATAATCAAATCACTAATTTATTAACGATATGCAAATACAATAAAAAGTTACAATTTGAAAAAAATAATTTATAAAAGTAAAACTGTATGAAATATGACATTCGGAATAAGAGCCATATTGTATGTCATAGAAATCTAGTAATCAAATCGAAATCAATGAAGGAAGTGATTGAATCTAGTTATAATATTGCCAACCTAAATTCAATGAGTTGGAAGTTAATATAAAACAGAGAATGTAAATTTGAAATTAAGTTAGAGTTTATATAAAGCGAAATTAGTGCTAATTAAAGAATTAAAAAATAAACAGTTCCATATATATAAATCATAAATTTAGATTGTAGAAATTGTATATTAATTGTAAACAAATTTACTAAAAAAAAAGGAATTACAAGGATTGAAACCATTGTAATACATGTAAAAGATTATTTATATATTCTATAAGATATTGTTAAACCATTTATACAAGTGATTTCACTCTCCAAGACTATTTTAATTGAAGAATTCAGTATTTCCATAAAAAAACATTATCATTGACAATTGTTGAATAAAATAACAAATTAGGAGGCTGTGTTTTAGAGATTGTAAAAAGGTTGTTGATTTTAAAAAAAAAAAGAGAGTCGAGAGTTAGTTGGGGAATGATGAACTGGGATGTAATTCTCGGAGAAGATTTTTGTAAAAACTTTAAAGTAAAAGTAATAATTTTAAATCTAAATCAATAAAAAATTCATAATATTAATGTCGATTAACCCCTGTGAAAAAGTGAAACGTGCCGAACGAGTATTTCTTGGGTAAGGAATACCTAAGAAAAGAGACGGAATGTTGCAGGTCCACCACGCTGAGAATGGAATATAAGGTCTGTGTTATTTGAGTTTTTTTAATTTGGAATTCCAAACAAACAAAGAAAAAGTGAACTTTTGAAATTAATTTGAACATTTAAATTTGAATAATCTAAAATTGGCCAAAGAAACTTTAAAATAATCAATACCAAAATTTATCCATGGATAATTAAAGAACTCTAATTTTCTGCAACAATAATTTTAGATATTAAATATGTACTTACTTGTAAAAAGTTTTTCGTTTGTAAAATAATCAAAGTTCACACCACTCATAAATGCTTTTCCAATCTTAATTTCCGCTTTGCATGCTGACCTATTCTTATAACTATCAAACACACACTTAATTCACAACTTGAATTATATATGTAACTGTTTAATATAAGTTTTCAACCATATTATTCTAAATGCACTAAATTGATGCACATTGAACTGTTAAACGTTTGCATCATCCATGTTAACTGTGTACTATAATTTTGTGACGACGAGAAACGTTGAACCGGAAGAGTTGCTCCGTTGCGCCGAAGCAGCTACTATAAGCGTTCAGTGCGCATGACCATCAAAGAATACAGAGGAGGTTCAGGAATATTTGTGTGTGTAAAATTTTGAAGATTTCATCAACAATTTATTAAAATATTTTTATTTAAGTGTTGGTATTTTTCTTATTCCAGTCAATGTCCATAACACTTTTCACGAACATTGTTTAAATCATTCATTCGATTATCATATGGTGAGATGATTGAAATAGAGATATATAATTTATTCAGGAATAGACCTATCACGAAATCATAATAAGTAAATGTTCATATGTGTAAAATTTTTTTCTAATAGGTGTCCAGGACTCAAAGAGAGAAGTCTCATGCTTCCGACTGCAATATAAAATTTAAACAATACAGACAATTAAAAATTTTTCATATAATCATATAGGGCTAGCCGAAGGTAAAAACGGGTAAATAAAGGTAAATCATATAAGTATATATTAAAAATAACATATCCACTATGAATTGGCACCCAAAAAGGTGGGGCGATTATAAAAATAATATATTAAAAAAATAAAAATAAATTAAAAACAAAGAACAATGGAAAATAGGAAAATGATGTTGCGCGATGGGAAGCAGGTTGGAAATGATAGTGGATCTGAGGAGGAAAGAGAAGGAAGAAGCCATGGAATGGGAGATTTCCAGGTGCAATACCTCATCCAAGGACAGCAATCGGAAGATGATGCACAGGAAGAAAGGAGAACAGGAGATGAAGAATATGAAATAGAGGTAGAACGAGTAGAAGAAGGATTGGATAGAAGTCAAGAAATACAAGAGAGAAGGGAACAACAAACAAGAACAAGGAATGATAACCAAATGATAGATTTGATGCAACAATTGTTGAACCAGATGAATACAATGAAGGGAGAGTTAAATGAAAACATGAACAAAATGGATCAAAAGTTGAATGGGAATATAAATAGCATTAACGGAAATATGGATAGAATGGAGCTTAATTTGAGGGGAGACATTCATAATATTCATGAAAACATGAACAGATTGGAACGGAAGATAGAAGAGGTTAGATTTGAAAACTGCAAAGAGATTAAGGAACTTAAGGAGAATCAAGAAGAACATAAGAAGAGTATTCGGCAAATACAAGAAGACATAGAGGAAAATAATAAAAACATAAGACAAGAAATACAGGAAAATGGTATGAAAATCAGAGAAAACATAGTAGAAGAAGTATTAGAATTTAGAAGAGATCTAGAAGAATATTTACCAGAGAATATTAAAGTAGAGGTCTCAAAACAAAATAAACAAATAACAAAGGAAGTGGAACAGATGAAAGATAACGTAAATAGAAAATTTAAGGATTTGGATGGCCAGATTGAAGAGAGAACGGGGATGAGTCTAACAATAACCGACGACATAAATCGACGAATGAATAAAGAAATCGAAGAAATGAATCGGAAATTAAGGATCACGATAGAGGAAATGGAAGAAAATTTGAGAAGAAATGGAGGAAACAATATAAGCCCAGGAAATTTCCACAATTTAGAAATCGGAGTGAAATTTGATGGGAATATTAACAATATACATCCCAAAGTATTTCTCAAAATAATTAGAAACAAAATTAAAGGAATCAGAGATATTGTTGAGATCAAGCTTATTATAAGGAGCATATTACAGGGCCATGCTTTATTGTGGTTTTGTAATAAGGAAGAACTAATACAAAGCCTAGAAGAGTTCGAGCAACAATTCTTAGCCTATTTCTGGGGAGAATTGCAACAAGCAACATTTAGAGAGCGGTTATACTTCGGGAAATTTGATTATAAGAAAAGCAAAAACCTGAATAATTATGCGATGCAATTATATAATGTAGCCCAGTACTTAGATCCGGGAATGAAGGAGGAGGAATTAGTGCTATACATTGGCAGACATTTCAATTCAGAAGTAGCTGAAACAATAGCGCTTCATAATATTAAAGCCATGGATAGTTTATCAAGATATCTACAAAGAATGGAACGGAGCTATACAAATCATAACGATACAAGAGACAATCGATTAAATGAAAATGGGAATGGACAGAATAGAAGAGAAAATGAATGGAGAAATGATCAGAGAAATTATGAAAATCGAAATTACGAGAGAAGAAGACCAGGACGGGATGATAGAAATCCGAGATATGATAATTACAGAAACGGAAATGGAAACTATCGTAATGGGTATCAGAATGGTAATAATGGAAATCGGAATAATGGATATAATGGAGGAAATTACCAAAATTATGGAAGACGGAATGATAACGACAATCGTAATCGGAACTGGCAACAATACAGAAGAGAGGGGAGGAATAATGAAGAGGACAGAAGAAATGAAAACAGAGACAGGAATTATGATCAAAGAGATAGTCGAGGAGGTGAAGATAGAAGACAGGTGAACATGATACAAAACCAGGAAGAGATAAGAAGGGATAGTGATCAGGGCCCGAGTTCTGATCCAAATTTCGAGTAAGTTGCTCTTATGTGCATAATATTGTCTATTCTTCTAAATATCAACATCCTAGAGAATTTATATTAGAAGAAGAACCAACAAACCCAGAATTAAATAGATTAGTATTTATAGAGGGAAATTTAGATAACATTAAATGTAGAGTCTTATTAGATACGGGTTCCGAAGTTTCCATTATAAATCAAAATATAGTAGACAATTTAAAACAGGACAATATTATGGTGATAAATACAAATAAAATATCATTAATAGGGGCAAATGAAAGAAAATTATATGAAACTACTAAAACCATTATGACAAACCTAGAATTAAATGGTGAGGTTTTATCAGTACAATTGTTGATTGTGAAAAATTTAAAATATGACATAATCATGGGTACAGATGAAGTAAGTAAACATAGAATTATAATAAATTATAAAATGCAAAACATAATATATAATAATCATACAATACCGTTTATAACAAATTATCAAACAGATATAGGAAAAAACGAATGTGCAATTGGACAAATAAATCACATTGCTGAAGAAGAACAAAACATGAGGGAGGAATTATGTCCGGAGGAATACAAACAGAGAGTCTATGAATTACTTGATTCTCACGAAAAGCTGTTCAATGAGGAAGTATGCGTTGCGACTAGATATGTTCACAAAATTGAAGTCATACCAGAAATAAAAAATTTTAAGATCAAAACTTATCCTATACCTTATAAATTAAAACAAGAGGTATATCAGGAAATTAATAAAATGTTACAAGACGGTATTATTGAAAGATCTAATTCACAATACATAAGTGCAATAACCTGTGTAAAAAAGAAATCGGGGGATATTAGAATATGTTTGGATGCTAGGAATATTAATACATTTACTAAAAAACAATACGAAAGTCCATTAAATATTGAAGGTATATTTGGAAGAATTACAAAGGCTAATATATTATCAAAATTAGATCTAAAGCATAGCTTTTGGTTAATCCCATTGGATCATCGTTGTAGACAATACACTGCATTTATGGTAGATGGAGTGGTGTATCAATTTTGTGTAGTGCCATTTGGACTCCAAAGTTCTTGTGCAGCCTTAGTACGAACGTTGCATACAATCTTGAATCCGTATGAAGATTTCACTCTCCACTACATAGATGACATTTTGATTTTTTCTGAAACAGAAACGAAGCATCATAAACATCTGGAAATAATATTAAAGGAATTAGAAAATGCAGGACTTAAATTAAACTTAGAGAAATGTCAGTTTTATAAAAGAGAAGTGGATTATTTAGGATATGTTTTAAGTGACACTGGTATAACAATGAATCCTGAGAGAATTAAAGCAATCCTAGAGTATAAAACACCACATAACTTAAGAACTTTACGAGGGTTTCTAGGTATCATCAATTATTTCAAGAAGTTAGTTCCTGATCTAAGTAAGAGAGAAATTCCTCTTATAGAATTATTAAAGAAGGATATTAGATGGAAATGGGACGAGAGAAGAGAAAAGGCATTTCAGGAGTTAAAGGAAATTTTTCTAAAAAGCCTAAAAGTATTTCATCCACAATATGACAAACCTTTTATCTTGAGAACGGATGCTTCAATAGAAAGATTGGCAGGGGTATTAATTCAAATACAAGATGGAGAAGAAGTACCTATTAGTTTTATATCCAGAGTGACTAAGCCAGCAGAAAAGAAATATTCGATAACAGAATTAGAAATGGCAAGTGTTGTATTTTGCATTAGCAAACTAAGATTCTATCTATTAGGAACTAAGTTTATTTTAGAAACTGACCACTCAGCACTTACAGCTATGTTGAAAAACCGCTATGCCAATAATCGTGTACACCGATGGATCTTGTTGTTACAAGAATATGAATTCGAAATCAAATATATTCCAGGGAAATTAAACGTGGTAGCAGATGCATTGAGTAGAGTAGATGAAGTAGGGAACAATCAAACCAAATTTCAAATTGGAATAAACCAATTGTACCAAACAGAGGGGATATTTACATTGGAAAAGGTTAAAGAAGATCAGAGACATTTTGATAACGAGAAAGTTAAAGGTGCCTATAAAATTGATGAAGTGTGGTATAAGAAATTGGAGGACAGAGAAGTATTTGTAATAAGTAAGGAGTTTGCACAAGAAATTATTCGTCATCTACATAAAGAGAATGGACACATAGGAACAAGGAAACTATGGACTTTGTTTCGAGAAAATTATGTGGCAAAGAAGGATTTGAGTATAGTGAAAGAAATATGTAAATATTGTCAAATATGTCAACTGGCCAAAGAAAAAAATTACCACAATAGCATGACAGCAAAATCGATAATAACAAATAAACCATTACAGATTGTGGCAATGGATTTTATAGGAAACTTAATTAGGAGTGAATCGTGTAATAAGGATTTACTAGTAATAGTTGATGTTTATACCAAATTTGTTAAAACTTTTCCATGTAAGAGATCAACGGCTAAGGTGGTAATAGAATGTTTGGAAAAATATATAGAAGAAGTAGGAAGACCTGAGAGAATTATACTTGACCATGCTACATACTTTGAAAGTAAAAAATTAAAGCAGTATTGTGATAAAGAACAAATAAAACTACAATTTATTAGTATTAGAAGACCTAGCTCCAATCCAGCTGAGAGATATATAAAGGAAATCTTAAAATATTTAAGAATTCTTTGTCAAAAGACACATATTAGATGGGATGAAAATTTGGACAAAATTGAAGAATTTATAAATAATTTACCACATGGGGTAACAGGTGAAAGTCCAATTTATTTAATGAAAGGTATCCAACCTAAAAGAAACTGGATTCTGAATAGAGATACTACTCTAGAAGAGACACTAGAAAAGGTGAATATCAGAATAAGGAGGAATGCAGAAAAATATATACGGGATCAGAACAAGAAAATTAAGAAGAAAACAACCTTTAATAAAGGAGAATTGGTTATAATCAGAGCATTAAAGACATCTAATAAAGCAGAAGACCAATGTATTAAATTGCAATTGCCATTCGAGGGACCTTATGAAATAATAAATGATAATGCACAAAATAGTTATAAATTGGCATACCCAGGAACAAACATGATTAGGGGTATTTTTAATATAGAATCAATTTATAAGTATAATTCACCATAAAAGAGTGATAAGAGGAATAGATAATATTATGTTACTTACATGTAAATAGATAGTAGTATAGGTAGATGTAAGGTTTTTTTTTTCGATTTTACTTCATAAGACGTATTCTCATATACAACGTGAAGATAATGACCAAGTTAAACATAAGATTTTCAATTTTCATAGGTAGTGTACTAGTAGGCAGCATACAGTATCCGTGGTTAATGTAATCTAAAAAATTGAAACATAAGGAAATATAATGTATTAATGATAAATGAATAATATCAAAGAAAGATGGCAAGTTAAGCTTTAGTATAATAGTAAATTTTTATGAGAATTTCTTAGATAAAGGACATAATAAAATTAAATAAACACTTATTAATAAGGACAGGTAGGAAATAGGAAGGATAAGATAGGAAATAATTAGATAAACAGTAAAAGAGATGAGAAGGAAAGAAAGTTTTCAAATCAAGATATAAGTAGGAAATATTCATGTCAAGAAAAATTTTATAGGAATTAGGGAGAAAAGTATAGTGAAATAATGGAAAGAAATATTTATAAAGTATATGATATGATTAATTATTATGAGATAGGGAGATATGATGAGAAAATTATGATATAATGAATATAGTTATGAAATAAAGTTGATGAATTATGATTAAGAAATATGAAAATAAATATAAATATGGATAGAAAGTAAAGAGTTAAAGGTTCGACTATAAGAATAGATAAATTGACATGAATATAGGTTGAAAATTGATATGAAATTATAGGAAATCATTGAAATAATTAAAAATTATGTTCTTAGTATAAAAGATGAAATAGAAAAAATAGAAGAGTAGATAGGTAAAGGAGGAAGTATAAGTGTTGAGATTTTGAATAAGAAACGGTGGAAATAGTAAGGAATATAAGATATGAATAATTTAATAAGAATAAGAATTATGAGAATAAAATGTAAGAATCATTATTGTTATGTCCCTAATGAGAAATTATTTTGGAATGAGTTTGATATGGTTAAATTATAAGAATATCATGTAAATTTTAATAATAAGAATAAAAATAAAAATGTTATCAGAAATGTGAGTACTGAGCTGAAATCTATAGATCGATTAGCATGGATTACAGATTGAAAATTGAAATTTTAAGAAGTTATCTAAATAGACACCTTTTAAAATTTAAATTTGAGGGGAGTTAAGCCAGTCCTCTAGTATAGATAAATATTCATATATTAGATTGAATTAAAAAGGAATTTTTTTTGTATATACGTATGGTGTATCATTAGACACTACCTAATTAAGAACAAAGTTTAACATAAAACGAATGAATGACTTAAGCAAATGTATTATAAAATATTGAGTACATCAATTTAAGAAATGGATTAAGGATAAGGAATAGAATGGTAATGATAATATAGAAATTAATTCTTAAGAAAATGTTACCTTCACAAATAAATCCTAAGGTCAAGTCAATGTCAACAATTTTCATTTAAATCAATCTGAACGCTGCTATGTCCACACTTGAATCGGGAAAAGGATGTTAATTTGTTCAAAACCTAAAATAATAAGAATTAATAATCAAATCACTAATTTATTAACGAAATGCAAATACAATAAAAAGTTACAATTCGAAAAAAATAATTTATAAAAGTAAAACTGTATGAAATATGACATTCGGAATAAGAGCCATATTGTATGTCATAGAAATCTAGTAATCAAATCGAAATCAATGAAGGAAGTGATTGAATCTAGTTATAATATTGCCAACCTAAATTCAATGAGTTGGAATTTAATATAAAACAGAGAATGTAAATTTGAAATTAAGTTAGAGTTTATATAAAGCGAAATTAGTGCTAATTAAAGAATTAAAAAATAAACAGTTCCATATATATAAATCATAAATTTAGATTGTAGAAATTGTATATTAATTGTAAACAAATTTACTAAAAAAAAAAGGAATTACAAGGATTGAAACCATTGTAATACATGTAAAAGATTATTTATATATTCTATAAGATATTGTTAAACCATTTATACAAGTGATTTCACTCTCCAAGACTATTTTAATTGAAGAATTCAGTATTTCCATAAAAAAACATTATCATTGACAATTGTTGAATAAAATAACAAATTAGGAGGCTGTGTTTTAGAGATTGTAAAAAGGTTGTTGATTTTAAAAAAAAAAAGAGAGTCGAGAGTTAGTTGGGGAATGATGAACTGGGATGTAATTCTCGGAGAAGATTTTTGTAAAAACTTAAAAGTAAAAGTAATAATTTTAAATCTAAATCAATAAAAAATTCATAATATTAATGTCGATTAACCCCTGTGAAAAAGTGAAACGTGCCGAACGAGTATTTCTTGGGTAAGGAATACCTAAGAAAAGAGACGGAATGTTGCAGGTCCACCACGCTGAGAATGGAATATAAGGTCTGTGTTATTTGAGTTTTTTTAATTTGGAATTCCAAACAAACAAAGAAAAAGTGAACTTTTGAAATTAATTTGAACATTTAAATTTGAATAATCTAAAATTGGCCAAAGAAACTTTAAAATAATCAATACCAAAATTTATCCATGGATAATTAAAGAACTCTAATTTTCTGCAACAATAATTTTAGATATTAAATATGTACTTACTTGTAAAAAGTTTTTCGTTTGTAAAATAATCAAAGTTCACACCACTCATAAATGCTTTTCCAATCTTAATTTCCGCTTTGCATGCTGACCTATTCTTATAACTATCAAACACACACTTAATTCACAACTTGAATTATATATGTAACTGTTTAATATAAGTTTTCAACCATATTATTCTAAATGCACTAAATTGATGCACATTGAACTGTTAAACGTTTGCATCATCCATGTTAACTGTGTACTATAATTTTGTGACGACGAGAAACGTTGAACCGGAAGAGTTGCTCCGTTGCGCCGAAGCAGCTACTATAAGCGTTCAGTGCGCATGACCATCAAAGAATACAGAGGAGGTTCAGGAATATTTGTGTGTGTAAAATTTTGAAGATTTCATCAACAATTTATTAAAATATTTTTATTTAAGTGTTGGTATTTTTCTTATTCCAGTCAATGTCCATAACACTTTTCACGAACATTGTTTAAATCATTCATTCGATTATCATATGGTGAGATGATTGAAATAGAGATATATAATTTATTCAGGAATAGACCTATCACGAAATCATAATAAGTAAATGTTCATATGTGTAAAATTTTTTTCTAATAGGTGTCCAGGACTCAAAGAGAGAAGTCTCATGCTTCCGACTGCAATATAAAATTTAAACAATACAGACAATTAAAAATTTTTCATATAATCATATAGGGCTAGCCGAAGGTAAAAACGGGTAAATAAAGGTAAATCATATAAGTATATATTAAAATATTACATATCCACTATAATATATATATATATATATATATATATATATATATATATATATATATATATATATATATTTATGTTTACTTTCTTTGACCTTTTTAGTATATTTACATATATCTGAAGTTTTTCTTGGTTTTAGGTCATTTTTCAAATTAAAAATATAAAAAGACGGTTTATGTTGTTGAGATTACCATCATTTATTTACGTTTCGGCTTATTCAGCCTTTTTCAAAATAATACTACATCTAAAATAAAATGATTTTCTCACTAAGAGATACAATACTACAAAAAATCCTTTCTACTTACCCCAAACGTAGAATAATAGTTGTCAATATACATTAAAATGTTCAGTCAAGAACTACGTCGAAACATAAAATATTCTTATCAATCTTACTAAAAACAAACATTCACAACAAAGAATCCACAACGTTTGTACACATTAAAATTATTTACAGTACTGCTAGATATATTTTACTGAGGTTGTTTAAATCTTTTTTATTGTTAATGGCCTGCTGGTTTTTTTGGTTAGCTATTGATTCCAAAATTTCCCTTTTTTTTGTATTTTGTTCCGACCTTATAATTTTTGTGTTTTCAAAATTAAATGTATGTTTTTTTGAGTTTTCGTGGAAAGTTAGAGCTGTTGTATTTTTTTTGTCGTATTTATGACCTTTTATTCGATTTTCCAAATACTGGCTAGTTTGTCCAATGTAAACACCACTGCAGTCGTTACACGGAATTTGATAAATTATATTACTCTTTTTATTTTTCGGAGTTTTTGATTTTAATTTTGAAAAATTGTTGGAGAGCGTTTGATTTGCTTTATGGCATATGGTAATATTGTGTTTACCAAAAAGCCCTTGAATTTGTTGTGATAATCCGTTTATGAATGGCATGGAGATATATTTTTCATTTCTATTATTACTTTGTTTTATATTTTCCATTGAATTATAGAATTTATTTATACGTTTTTTAAATAATTTGTTAACAAACTCTGAAGGATAGCTATTAAGGTTTAAGGCTTCTTTGGCTTTGATGATAGCATTACCTCTGTATTCCGGGTCTGATGGTTGAATTGCACGGTTAGCCAGTCCAATAACAACAGATTTTTTTTGATTGATTGGATGATGAGAATTAAAATTAAGGTACCTAGAAATATATATATATATATATATATAATTTACAATAACTCAACTAATCGTTTCATTCACAGAAGTTTTTATAATCATTCCACAATATGAATAATTTACATTTAAAAGACCAATTTACTTTTCCCCACTGCAGCTAATCAAACAAAGTAGTTTCAGACAACCCTTGTTAATATAACAAATGAGTTTTTGAATCAATTTGTAAAGAACAAGGACTAATTCCACATATACGTCTTTATATCTATTTTTTAATTACTGTTTTCATTAATTCATAATTGATAGTTGATAGTAGTATGTCAATATAGATTTTTATTTTTAGAAAAGCTGTATTTGTTTAGTTTTACATACGTATTACGTAAAAAACAATATTTTGTTCACTTGTTCTTTTTCAGACCTCATTAAGAAATTATAGTTTTATTCAGAGATGTGTGGATTCAAGAAAAAAATTTGTCTGCTAACTTTTTATGTTTTGAAAACATTTCGAAGTCGGTACCGGAGTAATAACTACAAAATTGTTAAATGTAGAAACAAAAATACCACAATTGAAGAAGTCAGGTATATATGAACTCAAATGTCCAGAATGTAATGCTGTCTATTTGGGTCAGACCCTCAGGAATTTTGAAATCCGATACAGTGAACACTTACGAGCATACATATTAAAACAACCAGATAAATCCCACTACGCAAAACATCTACTTGACACCAATCATTCATTGACACCTAACACAAAACTAGAAGTGCTGCATATTTGTGAAAAGAAACAAGAACTGGATTTCCTTGAAGAATTGGAAATTAGAAGACATTTAAGAAACCCATAATATGAAGTTGTCAATGAACAGTTAAATCTAGGGAGTTTTCCACTAATAAGTTGTCTTCTTAAGTGATAATTGTAAAGATCAGCAGATATAGTTTTCCTGGTTTTCTATATAATTGCACAGTTATACTGATCTTAATTGGAAAAATTATATCCAGGATATCACCATAGGGCTAATGATATCTAAGCTTCAATATTTGTAATATCACATATTCTTATTTTTTCTATTAACATATATTAAGTCAATCACAAGTTAGGTCACTTCTTGGTCTAGCCAAAAATAACTACTAAACATCAGGTAGGCACCATGTAACTTCTGTCATTCTGACGATGATATTGATTTATCGAATCAATTGTCAATTTCTTAGAATTTTCAACAATTTTTATTATATTGTGGAATTAACTAGAAACCGTGAGTTTCATTTAAAACACTAATATGATTAGATTCCACCAAGTAAGGGCCGAGACAGTTAATTTCATTTTGTTAATTTGTTTTTTATATAAAAATAAAATGCATAATTTTTTCGGTTTTCAAGTTCAATAATAGCTATTTATGTAACCAGTTACGAAATGCATCATTTTGTGTAACGAGTGAAATTTTGCGGGACGAGCGAGTTCCGCGTAGCGGGGCGAGCGAGGTCCCGCAAAATGACACGAGTTACACAAAAAAGCATTTCATAACGTGTTTCATACAAGATTTTATCTAATTTTGACAAGAAGAAAATTTAGTTTACCTATCAATAAAGCATTTCATAACGTTTCATACACGATTTTATCTAATTTTGACAAAAAGAAAATTTAATTTATTTTATGTGAGTCCCAGTTCAAGATCAGTTATGCATCACGAACTTACATCAACTTCTAATTCTGCGGGGGTTAACCTAACAAAGTGTCATAAATATTTATAATGCATAAAATAAAAAGTAAATTGTTCTAGTTGTTCTTATTGTTAGTAGTTCTCTTCAGTTCTAGTTGTTGTTATTTTTCTATAATATGACATTGAACTTTCTTCTTTTCTTTCTTGTTTTGATTAACTGGTGATAAAATTAATTTTTCATCACCAGTTACATAATATTTTTCATTATGTAACTGGTTACGAAAAATGTGGCGTTTGCTAACGGAAGTCAGTTTTGAAAAATGTCACTTTATATGTCAAAATTAGATGAATATATTTTACTTCAATATCTTTTCTATTCATATTTAAATACCATCCCATTTTATCCGACCAGGAGGGCTAAACGGGACACTTTACCTTTTTTGAAAATATGACTATTTCTATAGTATCGTCGAGATATTGAGAAATAACCATACTCAAACATGGAAAGGGGTCAATGATAATGTTACAGTCAAGAAACCGTAGATATCCCTAGCTTGGTTATAGAGTGTCGGGTCAAAAAACGTTAGCTACCCCGTTTTGTCCAACTCTCCCCTACTTTTCATTAGAAATTCGCCTTTCAGGATAGGTGACTCCCGGACTAGAGTGTTTCTACGAAATAAGGATATTACAGATGGTTTGTTTGAAGTATTCTAGGAATAAGTATTCAGTTTCAAAACATCATGGATAAATGTCAGAAAATCAGAACATCCGTAGGAAACTGGTGGAAAATAAACGGTTTTAAAGATTAAAACTAACTTTTCCGCATCTGTGGCCCTGAACAATATTCTATCATAAAATTGTTACTTGTATACACTTTGGGTGATGTATCGTGTTAACAAACCTAAATTTCTCCAAAAATTTATTATATCTGAATTTATAGGACCCGCTGTACTCGCTCGTCAACTGAAAATCAATAGTGTACATCTGTGCGACACCTTGAACAATATTCAATCATAAAATTCATCAATCGTATACTCTCTGGAGGCTGTATCGTGCTAACAAACTGAAAATTCTCCAAAAAAAACAAAAATTTCGTACTTCAAGTACCATAGCACCCGTTGTACTGCTTTTAGTGAGCTCAATATCAATAGACGTCACCTATGAGACGCTCTGAATAATATCCAATCATAAAATTGGTCACTTGTATATGATACCGTGAAAGACCGAAAGTAGTGAATGTCAACATTCGCCGGTGGATGTCGACCAATATCAAATGCCTTGGTGAAAGTCCGAACATTTCTCAATTTTATTATACATTCGGAATTTCACCGGTATATGTCGACAAACACAAATGAGGTCCGGTGAATCTCGGACACTGCAGGTCGCGACAAGTTTTTAGACGGTTCCAGCCCCTTGTTTCAGTTATCTTTGTCTTCGTCAGTCTAACGCAACGTTTGACAGCGCACCCTAAACTAATTTAATTTTCTTATTAGAAATAATAATTTGTATTCAATGGCTACTACAGTGAATCGTGATAAGTTTTTTGAAAAATTACATACCTTAATTGGAAGTAAACGAGAAGACAATTGTTTTTATTTTTCACAAGAAAAGTACTCCAAAATCGTTTCTAAAGTAATTCCTGCTAAAAGTAAGTGTACTACACCTTTGGACTACAGACGTTTGAAACGTTTTGACATTTTAAAAGTTAGTGATGAAGAAAAGTTAATTGTGCCATTAAAACCAGGAGAAACAAATATCCAGTATTATGTCACTAATGATGAGTTGTTTACAATACTTTCTGAAACTCACATAAGAACAGGCCATAGAGGAAGAACACGAATGCTTAAAGAATTGCAAGTTAGATACAAAAATATTACTCATGAAGTTGTAATGTTGTATTTAAATTTGTGTAAACAATGTCAAATGAAACATAGTGTGCCTAACAAAGGTATTGTTGTGAAACCAATGGTCAGTTCCGAATTGAACTCTAGATGTCAAGTCGACTTGATAGACTTGCAATCACACAGGGATGGCGATTATAACTTTATAATGGTATATCAAGATCATTTAACCAAATTTGTCCAGTTACGACCATTAAAAAGCTAGAGAGCGGGAAAAGTAGCATATCACCTTCTCCAATTTTTTTTAACATTTGGTGCTCCCGTTATATTGAATTCGGATAATGGCAAAGAGTTCAGTAATCGAGTCATATCTGAACTATGCGCTATGTGAAAAGATGTTAAAATAGTGCACGGAAAACCTCGTCACAGTCAAACACAAGGCTCAGTTGAAAGAGCCAATCAGGACATAGAAAATATGTTAACTGCTTGGATGCAAGACAATGATTCAAACAAGTGGTCAGAAGGTTTGCCGTTTGTTCAATTCACCAAAAACACAACTTATCACGAAGGAATACGCCAGAATCCTTATGAAGCCCTGTTTGGCGTTGAACCAAAAAAGGGTATAACATCGTCATCACTCCCTCGCGGGCAAATTTCAAACATTGAGACCGAAGAACAGCTAGAAGCTTATGTTGAGGAAATTTTGGGTAGTGACCATATTGAAACAGACATGGATAATGAAAATACCATTGGAGCTGATCCGCAACCTGGCACGTCTTCATCTCAAGCACTGACTGATCCGCCACTTAGCACATCTTCATCTCAACCACTGACTGATCCGCCACCTAACACATCTTCATCTCAAGCATTGACTGAACAACACGAGCTAATTTCTTTAAAAAGAGTAGCTGCAAAAGAGAATCTTCTACTTCAAGCAACAAAAATGATGCGAACCTCAAAAAAAAAGTTTCCTCCTGCCCAAATTGGTGATACCCTAAGAATTCAAGTCCCTGATGTCGACCGCGGTCGTACAGACTCTAGAAATGTGTTAGCGGTTGTTCTTGGAATAGAGGATTCAGACTTTTATAGATTAGCTAACAAAAATGGTACCTTGAAGCAGCTTTTCACCCGTAATCAGTTCGTAAGTTGTAAAGAAAAGTTACTTTCAATGGACGAAGTTTCAACAAAAGAAATGTCGCTAAGAGGAGCAGCTTCTGCTAATTCAAAAAGTGGAGGGCAAGGCTATACACGTTGTAACTGCAAAAGGAAGTGTTCCACGACTAAATGCAGCTCTAAAAGCAAGGAACTTTTGTGCAATTCGAAGTGTCACGGAGTTTAAGTTGTTGAAATAAATAAGATATTGTTCTTATTTTTTATATTTCATTTTATATTTTTATGTTCTACTGTTTGTTTTGGGTTCAACAAAGTCCTTTTCCCATATTATTTTAATAAATAAAGACCTATGGATTTTTGTTTTTATTTCAAAAACGAAATTCTTTTTAACATTCACTATAAGTGCATCCTGAATGTCGACAATCGCTGATGTAAGATAGAAATAATGAAATTCCAACAATATTTCGGACATACGTCAAGCAACGTTGAGCTTGTTGACATTCACCGGTGTATCTCGACATTCACCAGATTTCGGTCTTTCACGGTAACATATATACTCCGGAGGCTGTATCGTGCTAACAAACTGAAACTTCTCCAAAAATGACCAAAATATCGTACTTAAAGTACTGTAGCACCTGTTGTATTAGCTTTGGGGAGCTGAAAATCAATAGGGTTCATCAGTGAGATGTCCTGAATAATATTCAATTATAAAATTGTTAACTTGTTGAACTCCGGAGGCTGTATTGTGCTAACAAGAGATGTAAGGAAAAGTGGCCGACGACAACGACGACGACGACGACGACAACACACAGGATTTTTTTTCTAAAAACCGCTTTTTCGTGTTGTGGTTGATGGAAAGGGTAAAATAACTCAAAAATTTTTTTCAAAATTCCAACTTTTTTTGGGGTAAACCAATACTTTTCTCGCATGTAGATAGGTTAGGCGGAAAATTAATAACATAATATCTAACTTAACAGATAAGAGGTAAATATCTTCAATACTTTATTGTATAAAACCTATCACGCAGTAAAGACAATGATAATTACCAAGAAAACGGAGAAAGGTTTAATGTCGTAGAAGAACAAGAGATATAACAAAAAGTAGAAGAGACTATAATACGAGAAAAAAACACACATATTATCACCAAACAAGGGCATCTTGATTGAAGAGAAGTGAAGATGTCGACCGGAATTAATTAATAAATTAATCGCAAAGAACAATGTTTTATGCAAAAATCTATCTGTTCCCTACGCACTTCACAAATATTATCTCCTTTAACTAAAAGTAGAAAGTTGTTTGTATGTTACGTAATTAAATTGGAATAAACATTAAATTAAACTGTCAAATTAAAAACATACAATAGTGATTGTTCTGAATGTGGGACACGGTTTTATAATTGTCAATAAAATTGAAAAGCAGACTGTTTCAAAACAACAGTCGATCACAAAATTGAAATCTTCAAGCGGAAATCTATGGAAAACAGATAGATGAATATTTTTTATTGCGCATACGATACATCTTTTCACAAGGGTTCGGTACATAGATTAAATTTATTACGATGATCCGTACGGCATTTTCAGTAATTATTCACAGTTATTTAACCCGGGAGGACTCGCACTGTTAGATAAAATCTAACATTTTCAGTTGCACTACAGACTTTTTTTTATCTCTTGTCAAATTTATTTCATATTTTAGGAATGCCTTCTGTAGAATTCCTTAACCAGTTCATGCTTGTTGGGGCGTGAGTGGGGGGTTGTGATGGCTCTAAATAAATTTGAGTTGATATTAATGTAGCGCGCGAGCGATAGAGTCTGTGGAGTGTGTTAGGAAAAATCTATCGACGCGAGTGATAACATATGTGCTTTTCTTCATATTGTTGATAATTTTTTAATTCTTTTATCAATTAGCAGGTAACTTTTTAATTGTTTTTTTGCTCTTTCTTTTATTTATTTGAGCTTTTCTACAGAAAAAAATGGATTCTACAACTGAGCAATAGTTGTTAAAATGGTTTGAAGAGATTTCAGATCATGAATGTGACGGAGGCATTGAGTCATATTCTGACATTGAAGATGCCCCTTCTGAACATAGTGTTCATGCAACTGACACTGAGCAATGTGACGATGATGAAGAAACGGCATTATCCCCCAGAGATAAGCGAGTGCTAATGTCACCTTAGTGGATAGGGAAAGATGGCACTACATGGTTGGAACATAAACCAGACATTCCTCCCACCAAAATACGTTCACAAAACATCATATCTAAACTTTCTGGTGTGAAGGCTGCAGGAAAAAAACGCTAAAGAAGTTGTGGATTGTTGGAAACTATGTTTCCCCGATGGGCTTATTGCAGAAATTGTAATCCATACCAACCAAAAATTAGATAAAATACGATCATCTTATAAACGGCCAAGGGATTGTTTATCAACAGATTTTGAAGAAATATCTGCGTTTATAGGACTGTTGTACATGGCCAGCATAAAAAAGGCTCCGCACGTAAACACAGATGAGCTATGGTCCAAAGATGGAACAGCAACGGATTTCTTTGCCGCTGTAATGTCAAAAAGACGTTTTCACTTGTTGGTGCAAGCGATAAGACTTGATAATATGAATAGAAGGTATGAAAGATCAAAGACAGATAATCTGGCACCAATTATATCAGTGTTTGACCAATTTGTTCAACGTTGTTTTGCCTATTACACGGTAGGGGAGACAAACGTTACAGCAGATAACTATTTCACGTCAGTTCAACTTGCCAATGATCTGTTTACTGATCACAAGTTAACACTTGTGGGCACATTAGAGAAAAACAAGCGAGAAATTCCACCTCGGCTTATTGACGTAAAAGATCGTCCTATACAGAGTAGTATGTTTGCTTTTGGAGTTCCTCCCAACTGTTGTATGCTAGCTTCATTTGTTTCAAAGAAAAACAATAATGTGTTAATGCCTTTCCCTCTACATTATGATGACTCAATTGACGCCGAATCGGCGGAAAATAAACTAGAAGTTATTACGTTTTACAACCTCACGAAAGTTGAGTTGATGTCGTTGACAGAATGAAAGCCGAATATTCTGTAACCCGAGTGTCCAATCGTTGGTCATTCACTATATTCTGCAGCTTGTTGAATATTGCCAATGTCAATTCACAAATTATTTACAAAAGTAACAGTGTTATCATATCAACACGAAGAAAATGCATTAACTTATTATCAAAGCAACTTACACGACCTCTTCTTGTACGGCGAGCTTCAATTACAACTTTACCATTCAATCGTCTACAGAGAATTAAATCAATTGAAAATATAGAACCACATTATAACCCGAAACCTTCAACATCTCAAAATTCTGAAGGTAAACTAACATGTGGTTTTTTGCAGTTAGAAAGAATAGATTTACATAAATTCCACAGATGCCAAACTCCAATCTGTAAGAACACACAACTAGAACAACTTTCATTTGTTATAAATGTGTAAATAACAACGAAAGTGACGAGTAAATTTAAATAATTATGAATTTTTCTGTGTTTCGTTTTTAGAATTTAGAATAAATCAACTACAATCAATATTAAATAGTTTTTATCATGGAAAGTCAGTGTTAGAAGATATCTATACGCGCGAGCTGGCGTAAGAAAAAATCTATAGGCGCGAGTTCTCACGTCGTTAAATAGTACGCGAGGTCTCCCGGTCTAAGTCGGTAACAACACATATTTTTTATTGCTATTATATTGTATATGTATATTATAGTGTTATTATTTATTCTCCGCATGCAAAAGCTCCCGACTTTAACACGTTGACTGTCCCCATAAGAACTTTTCTACTTGTTCATGCGCCCACACGTTTTTTTTAAGTAATCGATTGCTTACCTGCGTAAGCAACTCTTCTAGCATAACAGAATATATTATTTTTGTTTTTAGTCATTTTTTTAATGTTTATATATGATTCATGGACGTCCATAACTATTTAACGTTGTTTCCCGCCCGTTTTTACATGATTTTACTAGCGCTCGCATCATTCCTCTTTTACTAATAGTTTGTTGTCAGCGTGGTTCGCATGTTTAGCAGGAAGATAACTTAGTTGCCGTTGTGGAAGTGTACGAAGAGGTTGTTAGATGCTTTTTTTTGTTGCCGAGTAATTGTTTCAAAAAATTTTTTCGATTTCACCTCTACAATAAAAGTAGGATATATTATTTTACTTTTATAATAATTATGTGGTCTAATTGATTTTTAGGAGTCATAGCTGGAAAGTATTTATCAGACGAATAAATTCTGGATGAAATGGAAAAGATTATTCCGGGAGAAGACAGCGATGATAGTATTGCAGATCCTACATTTGACAACTCGTAATCAGATATCAATTATTCTGATTCAGATATTGAAATCCAAGAACACAATTCTGAGGGGGGATCTGAAAACTAAGAAATTATTGACCACACCACGTTTCCCGTTGAATTATGTTCCTTAAATTGATCAAATAATCTTCAACCATCGACGAATTTCCAATTTATAGGAAACGAAGGCATTCTTTGGCAAAACCCCTATGCTACTCCTACGGAAATATTTTTCCAATTATTTACGATGACAGAATCGAGATAATGGTTATGGAAATGAACAGGTATGCCAGTCAAATGATGCAGTCCCAAGCAATAACTCGAGGACATCGCAGGAATCGATGGAAAAACACGGACATAGACGAAATGAAAAAGTTTTTGGCTGTGCTGTTGTTTATGGGATTAGTTAATTTTCCAAAAATCGAATGTTATTGGAAGGTAGATAGCCTATACCTACTCATCCACTTTTTCATAAAATCAATATGAGATATAATCGTTTTTCACTACTGCTTAAATGCTGGCATTTCGTGAATAATAACTCGCCACGAGAAGGCAACAACTGCTTGTATAAAGTACCACCTTTAATTGACGCGTTAGTAAGCAATATTCAAAATATTTCTACTTCTGGTAAAGTCGTTGCAGTAGATGAGTCTATGATTCCCTTTAGAGGTAGGCTGAAATTACGAGTATACAATCCTGGAATATCTGATAAGTATGGCGTAAAAATCTATAAACTTTGTACGCCAAATGGGTTCGTCTGGAATTTTTTCATATACTGTGAAAACCATCCGTTAATTGAGAGTCTAGATAAAACAGGTTCCGTGGTAACACTTGGAGAAAAGCTGCTGAACGAGGGTCGTATATTTATCACCGATAATTGGTATACTCTTACCCGTATACCTTTGGCCTTGTATTTAAAAGAACGCAAAATAGACTTTTGTGGCACTTTAAGAAAAAATAGGAATATTTGCCTAAAGATGTTGTTCAAGCCAAGTTAAACAGAGGGGAGCTATCTGCTCTGCAAGCCAATGAAATTACAATTTTGAAATGGCACGATAAAAGAGATGTGTAAATGCTATCTACGTGTGAAGAAAATGGCATTAGCGAATCTGGAACTGGGCGTAATCAAAAGAAGAAGCCAAATATGATTATTCAATACAACAAGGCTAAACAAGGTATTGACATATCCGACCAAAAAAGTAGCTATTATAGGTGCTTACGAAAATATTTAATTTGGTATAAGAAAGTGGCCATTGAATTGGTTTGCAGAGCAGTTATTGTTAACAGCAGTTTTATATACAACAAACTCCATCCAAATAAACCCAAGAGACAGCTTCAATTTGTAGAATACCTCATACGTGTGATTTTAGAAGTTGAGAATTAAACAGTTATGGAAAAGCATAAAATAACTGCAAACCATTGTTTGAAAGAAATACCGCGTATATCAGATGGCATAATAAAAAGAAAATGCTGTCATGATTGTTATGCAACAAATAAAAAAACAGAGACACAGAGTTCGCTGCTAAACGGACAAAACAAGTTTCCACCGAATGTGACGCTTGTGGAAAAGCATATTGTCTCCAGTGTTTTACAACCCGCAAGGTAATGGACAATGCGAACGTTACGTTGGAATTATCTGGAATACAATTGAATTAGCCCTAAGAACTCATCAACTTGAAATTGATAAATGGGAACAAGTATATTAGGAAACCTTACACTCTTTTCGTTCTTTGTTATGTACATCAATCAATGCAACACCTCATGAAAGAATGTTCAGTTTTCTCAGAAGATCAAAAAGTGGAATGAATATCTTCATGGTTGATGAATTCGGAAACAGTCTTAATAAAGCGACCAGTGCGCCATTCCAAGTACAAGCCTTTCGTTGAAGAAGTGGAGGAGTTGTTGGAAGGAAATACCGAATATCCACATGTTAAGCTGTCTGATGGTAGAAAAATAACTGTTTATACACGACATCTGGCAACTATTGGAACTATAATGGAAGAACCTTCACAAGAATTATCCTCCGAAAATGTAGTTTCATTAGAAACAAACCCTTCAACTCCTTCTCAACATGCGGGATTTGGAAACAGTGACGTTCATATTCCATTACCCGAAGTTTCTCAAGAATCTCTCAGAAGAAGTAAACGAGAAAAACACCCTCCCTTGCATTTGAACGATTATGTTACGTAGGTGGGGTGAATTTCATAGAGTTACTTATTTAAGTTCACTTACTACACTTGTTTGTTTAAATTCATTTTGACAAGTTAGTTGTCAATCATTTGTCTGTAATTCTTCTTGTACAATAAAGCAAAACAAAAGGTTTAAGAGGTTTTTTTAACTATCTACAACAGAATGTACCATTTGTGAGGTTGGATTATGCCTTGGGAAGACAAAAGATTGTTTTCAAAGATATCACACAGGTATCTAGTAATAATTCGTTTTAATTATTTGTTTGTAATATGTACCAAAACGTTTTTTTGTAGGTCATTATATAACAACAACGCTACATGCACCACCATGAAAACGCCATTTTGGTATCACATTTTTATGTTTTTCAATGAAAAATGTATAATTTTGTTAATTAATATGTGTTCGAATGAACTAAAAAAAAACGTTTTAAGGATTTTCGTTTCCATGCAGCAAGGCCCTAGAACATCCATAAAAACTCGTGCAGCAAAGAGTTAAAGGAAAATTTCAGTATCTTTTTACTGGAAGATCTGATTTGTGCGACAATAGGGATGTTGACAGTTGTTACAAATCCATGTAAAGTTAGGTTTTACACATAAAAGACAGTTTTCAGTAACCTAAAATAACATTTCAACAACCTAATTATTCGTCTCAAATTGAATTAAATCAATTCAAATTGCCGTATTTATTAACCATTATCACGTTACTGCGAACGCCAATCAAAGCGCGATGACGTCACTGCACGCACAAATTGACTTATTTCTCATTAGGAAGTTGAAAGTATGAATTATTTTTCTTGATAACTTGTCAGAACAACGATAATATTTTCCGATTTTTATCACAATAGAGACTGGAACCATCAAAAGAAATAGTTGTAATTTACCGAAGATTGATTCTGTGATGTTGCGAGCTTCTTTGCGAGAAACATGGATTTTTGTGCAGCGGAGAAAAACGTGAAAATGTCTGTGTAAGTACCTATAATTTTACATTGATATACTTTATTACAAATGAGAGAGACACCTTACTCATTTTATATATCCTTTAACCATATTTTGAACTACTTATCATCCATATCAACGAAATAAAACTTGGAATTAGCTATGTAAACCAACTACTAATGAATAATTAGCTTTTTGTTTTTGCTACTTATAACTATCATAACGTTCGCTGTAATGAAATTACATAGAACTGACTTCTTATTATATGCAGAGAAAGATTGTTTGATGCACAATGAGTGTATGACCAAATAGTATATTAAAGTATAAGTGGATAAAAAGGTCTTTCAAACACGCGCGAATTTTCGAGCACGACGGCGCAGCCGGAGTGCTCTAAATAGATCAAGTGTTTGAAAGACCAGTTATCCACGAATACTTTACGCTATTTTTTTATTGGTGCACTATGGAATCATAAAATATTATTATTATATTATTACTACAAAAAAAATGGAAGTCCATCCTCGATGCCCAACTAAGTTTCATTTCATAAGAGTCCGCCCTAGATGCCCAGCCCAGTTTCGTGAAAGTGCATCCTAAATAGTATTTATTTTATTCGACATTACGAGGTACTGCTATCAGATCAACAATCAAAAAGTTGTCATAAGGATCGAGACCGAACTATAGAGGCAGCACTTCTGTCGAAAGTAGAGCGCCCTGGTGTTAAATAAGAAAAACATTGTGATGTATACATTGTAATAAACAACCTACAAAATGCAAAAAATGAATAGATCTTTTTATTTTCTTTGACAGGAAATATTTGTTGGTATTCTAAGATGGGTGTAGGGAATTATCTGATTTTTGATTATTGACAAAATGAGCACTGCAAATTCTAGTATTTTTATTTGGTTCCCAATCCTTCAGATGTTTTTTGAAATGTAATTGATTCGTTTTGTACAAATGTTCACTTCTTATTATATAATATTAAAGTCAGCAAACACATAACAAGATTTTTATTTTATATAATCAATGAAATCGTACAGTAAAAAATATTTTATTCTCTCGATAATAATCTTTTATTTATGGAAAAAAAATTTAGAACTTTTCTAATAGGCCAATTGTAGTATCATACTGATTATACATATAATAATAGTTAATAAAAATGTTTAATTAGAACATTTTTATTTGCATATAGTTTTTCACTGCATTTATTCATTTTTGACGTTTCAAGGTTATTCACGCAGTGTTCAATAAACTTTCAGGGAAACTACAAAAATTTCAACTGCGTAGTATTTTTAGCCGTCATATCTGAACAGCAATGAAATACAGAAAGATTCTTTTGATGAAGATATCACAAACATTTAATATCAGTTTAAGAAAATAAACATTTAAAAATTGATTTTAGGTCAGCTGTCACTTGCTTCACAGTACTAAAATTATTATTTCATGTGAGAATTCTTTCTCATCCCATCTTTCAAAATGGTTAATACGTTATTTCACGTTATATGGGTGACGTTCTGTATTTGCAAATTTATATTTGCAGTTTATCAGAGTTTATAACTCACATAAAAGTGATCTTCATAAAAATAACTGGTACTTGTAGTTGTCAAAGAAGCTTGGAACGTTTATGAACGTTTTTTGTGGGGTTCTGATTGACGTACTTATGCGAATCAGCACTGCACAGCATCGACATATTAATTTTTATGGCTTTTATTTAATGTATTCGTAAAAACTCAGTCAAGATCAGTTAACTTTGACAGAATGCGAGATTCGTTTATAGTTTGATGACGTCACCAGGCGTTATGGAGCGATTTTGTGAGAATTTTGAATCAAATTTTTATTTACGTTATTTTTTATTCAAATTTGTCACATGTTTTTATGAAAGAATAATTTTCGTGTTTATATAGAGTCTATATTTAAAATGAAAGCAATTCCAAAAATAAGTCAACATCCCTATTCTCGTCAACCATTTGAGTATAATATTGAAAACGTTTATTTGTTTGGGTACGTAGATTGTCTAGGAAAACTATATCTGCTCATTTTCACAATTATTACTCAAGAAGACAGTTTAATAGTGGAGAACTCCCTAGATTTGTCTGTTCATTGATGACTCCATATTGTGTGTGTCTTCTAAATTTTAATTCCTCAAGGAAATATAGTTCTTGTCACAAATATGTTGTATTTCTAGATCTGTGTTCGGTGTTAATGAATGTTTGGTTTGAAGTAGACGTTTAGTGCAATGGGATTTCTCTGGCTGTTTTAATCTAAATTCCGGTGAGTGGTCATTATGTCTAATGTCAAAATGCCTAAGGGTTTGACCCAAATAGACAGCATTACATTCTGGACAATTAAGTTAATATATACCAGACTTTTTCATTGGGGATATTTTTGTTTTAACATTTAACAATTTTGTACCCACATACCTTTGCTTTAAAAGAAATTGTTCTAAAAGAAATTGTGCATATGTTATGGTTTTATAATTTTGTATCTCTTAAGTTTGTTTGGGAAGTATATATGCGAGGTTGTATTGATATCTAGTCAGCCTATATCAGTTCCATGCATAAACAAAATATTGCGTTACCATCGCAAGGAACAATAACTTATTAGGCGTCTCAGAGTAAAGTTTGACGTCAAAAAAGTAAACCAGAGTTACGCAATAAATTAAAAGAAAAAAGATGTCCACCGAAATTGTGAAAATCGAAAAATTGGAGTATCAAGCCATCATCAAGTACCTGTATTTAAAAGGGTTATGAGGTAAGCAAATTTACGAAGATATGCTTAATACCCTTTGTAATTAATGTCCTCCGTATGCGACCGTGAAAAATTGGACTGCAAGCTACGAACGAGGTAAATTTTCCATTGAAAATGATGACCGATCGGCAAGGCCAGTTTCTGTGTCAGTCCCCGAAAATATCGATGCAGTTCATGACGTGATACTATCAGACCGTCGAATTGGGCTAAAACGGATATCTGAAGCACTGAATATTTCATACGAACGCGTTCATCATATAGTTCACATCAATTTGGACATGAGAAAAATTGCTGCAAAATGGATCCCCAAATATTTGAATGTTGACCAAAAGCGTGCAAGGGTAGAAGCATCGCGTTCGATCTGTGCTCTATTTGAAAACGATGTAGACTTCTTAAACCGAATTGTTACTATGAATGAGACTTGGGTACATTTCTACCATCCAGAAACAAAGCAACAATCGATGGAATGGCGACACTCTGGTTCTCCAAGACCTAAGAAGTTTCGTGTCCAAAAATCTGCTGGAAAAGTTCTTGCTTCAGTTTTTTCGGATTGCCATGGAGTAATCATGATTGATTTTTTGGATAAGGGTAGAACAATAGCTGGAGATTACTATTCGACATTACTGACCACTCTACGGGAAAAAAATCGAAGAGAAAAGACGCGGAAAGCTATCCAAAGGTGTTTTGTTTTTGCAGGACAACGCCCCTGTACACAAATCTCATGTTACCATGCATATTTATTATTTATTTATCGTATGGCACAGAAACACATGACATAAATTAATTCAATAAAAATATAAAATATAAAACATAAATATATAGGTATATGACACACGTATCAAATTACAGACAAACATCTAATTTACAAATATAATCAATCGCTTCTTTGGTAGCTATCAGGAAGTCGTTGAAATTGCCGTTGTAGGCTCTTTTCTGGCACTCTGTAACGATGTGGTGAACTGTTTGATTAGCCGCACCGCAGTCACATGCTGGAGATGGTGTTTTTCCCCACTTGTAGAGTGAATCCCCGCACCTACCATGGCCAGTGCGTATTCGGTTAATGGAGGTCCATATTTTCCGTGGTTGCTCATAGGCAGGTGGCTTCTCTGTTATACAAGGAAGATCTCTACAGTGGGCTGGACAGGCGTCTCTCCATTCTCGTTCCCAAAAGTGTGCAGAATTTAACTCTAAGGCATCCAGCTCTTTGGCGGTTCTCATGGGGGGTCTTCTGGAACGCAGTCTGTTCTTGTCCAAGTCGCTTACGTCGGCGTGTATAGGCAGTAACGGATTTTCTTGAATTTTTTCATACTCACGAAGGAGGGCAGTTTTACGTCGGAGGTCTGGTGGGGGTATGTGGCTTAGCACAGGAAGCCAGTGTATGGGAGTAGATTTCAGGGTGCTAGATACAATCCTCATGGTATTATTTAATTGGACATCAACTTTATGTGTGTGTGCATTGTTTATTCAAACAGGAGCACTGTGATCTGCAGCCGAATAAACAAGTCCAATTGCTGAGGTGCGTAAGGTGTTAGCAGAAGAGCCCCATGTTGTGCCACAAAGTTTGTGAAGGATGTTATTTCGCGTTCGCAGTTTGGCAGCTGTGTTTTCTGTAGGACAGCGTTCTATCCAAAGTAACTCCTAGATATTTAGGGTGAGTGTTGTGGTGGAGGAGTTTTCCCTCGAAGTAAACTTGGAGTTCTCTGGCTGCGTCTTTGTTGCAGAGGTGGAAACAAGACGTCTCTGTCTTAGTAGGATTAGGCCTCAATCTCCACTTGCGAAAGTAAGTTCCTAGTATTCTTAGGTCAACTGTTAACGTTTCTTCAGTTTCCTCAAAAGATTGATGTCTGGTAGCTATGACCCAATCGTCTGCATAGCCAAATTTTCTCGATTTAGTCTCCGGCATATCAGATAAGTATAGGCTGAAGAGCAGTGGGGCCAAAACAGATCCTTGTGGTAGCCCTTCGTTCAGTATCTTTGAAGAGCTTATTTGATTGTGGAGTATAACCTGGAAAAATCTATTTGCGAGCATATTATCAACAAGTCTAATTGTTCTTGTACATGGAATTATTTGTATGAGCTTATATAGGAGACCGTGTCTCCACACTATATCATAAGCTGCTGACAGGTCAATAAATGCGGCCGATGTTTTTAACTTTTTTTGGAATCCTGCTTCTATATGCGTTGTTAACGACATAACCTGGTCTGTGCAGCTTCTCTTTGGTCGAAATCCAGCCTGCTCAATCGGAACTCGCTCAAGAATTTTAGTCCCTATTCTATTAAGAAGTACTCTTTCTAGGAGTTTATATATCATGCTCAGCAGTGCTATGGGGCGATAACTTTTTGGATCGTCATCCGGTTTCCCAGGTTTCAAAATAGCAATGATTTTTGATTGTTACCATGCAAAAAGTTCGTGATTTAAGGTTTGAATTACTAGAACACCCCCCTTATTCACCAAATTTGGCTCCGTCCGACTATCATCTCTTTCGTCAACTGAAAAAAAGTTTAAAAGGTCGTAAATTTTCTTCCAACGAGGAGGTAATAAAAGTGGAGATCTGGTTTGCAGAGCAAGAAGAAACATTTTAAGGTCTCGAGACGTTGCAGGTTTGCTGTAATAAATGTATCCAATTAAGAGTAGAATATGTTGAGTAATAAAATATTTTGAAATTGAAATTTTGTTTGGTTCTATAGTAGGCTAAGAATTTTTCAATATATCCTCGCACAATACGTCCCCCTAAGTTGGAATCATGTGGAAAACTTTTTTATTAATAACTTTAGGAAAAAAAGTAATTCCTCATAAAAAGTTCTCCATTATCTAAAACCTAAAATACAGTCATCAAATATCAAATTTCTTGGTCGTATACGAGCTTTGTCAAATAATATGAATTTTACCATTAAATTTGATAATATCGAAAAATGTTACTAAATAAAGTTGATCAGAATTAAAAATTACGTTTAAATATGTAATTACATTCATTTACATTAATAAAATTATTTTTAAAACGTATGTCTACAATAATGCAAATTTAACTGTAGTTATATGTAATCTATGATACACTGACAAGTAATTCATTTGTTGATAGAACGAAATGTTGACAGTAAATTTCAAACCACGTTAGAATTTATAAGACACATAAAAATGGTAGCGTTATTAACTGATGAAGAGAAAATACCAATTGTTTTGATTGTGGGAGATTTCTATAAAACACATAGAGAAGCAGCAAATATTTTCAATAATAGACATTCCAATAAGAATATAATCCAATCAACTGTAACGAAAATAGTAAATAAATTTAAAAGAACTGGAAGTATTAAAAATAATCTTAATGGAAACCGTCGAAAACTGGTTGCTGATGAGAATACGCAGTTTGATGTAATGCTGTCTGTTGTAGCAAATCCAAAATTGTCAATGCGCAAAAGAACGTCGTTGTTACAACAAAATGTGAGTAAAAATACAGTGGCAAGAATTTCAAAACTAAATGAATACAAACTATAAATCGTACACACATTAAAAGAAAGGGACTATGATAGGCGCTCTGATTTTTGCTCTCTCATCCAAGGAGAGTCAGAGAAGGACCCTTTTTTTACGAGTTATATAATTTTTTCCGATGAGGCGACATTTTCGTCAAATGGAACTGTCTCGTCGCAAATTTGCCACTGGTGGTCTGAGGAAAATCCCAATTTTGTATTAAAATCTGATGACCAATATTCGCTTAAGACGAACATGTTTTGGGGCATTTATAATAACAAATGAATAGGACATTTTTTTTTCGCGAATGTATGAATGCCAAACGTTATTTACAGTTTTTACAAACTCATATCAATGAGTTCATGGACGAACTACCCTTAATACAACCTCAATTTATTTGGTACCAACAAGACGGTGCCGCATACAACAGTTCAATAAATGTTAGGAACTATCTTGAAAATTTGTTTCATGGAAAAGTTGTTGACAAATATTCTGATCTTTTTTTTTGGCCTGCTAGTTGCCGTGACCTAGTTCCCCATGATTACTTTTTATGGGGTTACCTGAAACAAAAAGTTTCAAGATATTGATCACTTGGAGAGGATAATTTAAGAAACATGTCAAGAAATTTCTTCACAAATTATAAGGAATGTATTACGTGAATTTTCCAATAGAACGATTAAGTGTGTTGAACGAGAGGGTGAATGTGTCGAAGCATTAGTAAGAGTGAAAATTAAATTTGTTTGTTTCTAATATTAATACGATGTTATGTTTTATAACTAAGTATGCACTTACTACGCGCCAGTGGTGCTCGTCAAGAAAAAGGAAAAAACTACGAGATTCTGCGTGGATTATCGCCAGCTTAACAACGTGATGAAGGAAGACAGCTATCCTCTGACTCGAATCAACGATACACTAGACACTTTGGCCGGCAGCAAACTGTTTTCCACCTTGGACCTGAAGTCTGGTTATTGGCAAGTAGATATGGACCCAAAAGACAAAGAGAAGACTGCTTTTACCACCGGATCTGGATTATGGCAAATCAACGTCATGCCATTTGGGCTCTGCAATGCGCCTGCGACATTTGAAAGACTCATGGAAAATGTCTTGAGAGGGTTGTCTTGGAAGACATGCCTAGTCTATTTGGATGACATCGTAGTACTGGGGAAGACATTTGACGAACACCTGATGAATTTGGAAGACGCATTCAAACGACTACAAGCTGCCCAGCTCATGTTAAACCCGAAGTCCAAAACCGAGTCAACTATCTAGGACATATAGTGAGCAATGAAGGAGTGGCCGTGGATCCAGAGAAAATTGCTTCCATTCAGCAATGGCCGCAACCAACCGATAAACATCAAATTAGGAGTTTCCTTGGACTTTGCAATATTTCCAAGCCTCTAACTCAACTTACAGAAGAAGCACGAGCTTTTCAATGGAACGAAGACTGTCAAACGGCTTTTGAAACATTGAAGAGGCATTTAACCACGGCGCCGATATTAGGATATACATTACCAGAGGGAGACTTTATTCTTGACACTGACGCAAATAACGTAGAAATTGGAGGAGTGCTCCCACAGATCCAATGAGGGCAAGAAAGAGTGCTAGGATATTTCAGTAAAGTCCTCTCCAAACTAGAACGAAACTACTAGATCACAAGAAGAGAACTTTTGGCGATAGTGAAGACCGTGGAACACTTTTACCAGCATCTCGATGGTAGGAAGTTTTTAATCCGAACTGATCATGCAGCACTCAAGTGGTTGATGCAGATCAAGAAACCCGAGGGCCATATCGCTAGATGGATTGAACGACTTGAACAGTACGATTTCAACATAGAATATCGAGTTGATGTGAGTCACCGAAATGCCGACTCCCTGTTCAGACGGCCGTGCCCAACAGACTGTACCCACTGCAACATGGCGGAATCTAGAGAAGTTGCAGTTTCAAGAACTACTGTAGTCAACAAATAATGGTCACCTACCAGGATCAAAGAAGATCAGGAGAATGATCTTCAGCTAAAGAAGATTCGGTAATGGAAGGAGGAAAATCGGCGACCTACCTGGCAAAAAGTATCAAGACTTTCACCGACACTCAAGTCATATTGCGCTTTGTGGGACTCTCTTGTCCTGGAAGAAGGGCTGTTGAAAAGAGTTCTTGAAAACGATGATGGTTCCGAGATGAGCAGACAGCTGGTTATCCAAAGAACAAGAGTAGCTGAAGTACTAGAGAAGTTACACGACAGTCCATCGGGAGGTCATCTGGGAGTGAAGAAAACCCTCCAGCGAATGCGTGAGAGGTTTTATTGGATGAATAGCTTCCATGATGTGAAGGACTGGTGTAAGAAATGTACGACTTGTGCTACGAGTAATGGACCACATTGCGAGAGAACGGCGTCCATGAAACTGTACAATGTTGGAAGCCCTTTCGGAAAGATAGCTTTAGATATCGCTGGATCATTTCTGACGACAGAAAATGGTGGCAACTACATACTTCTTGTAATGGATTATTTCACAAAGTGGGTGGAAATGTACGCTATCCCGAACCAAGAGGCCACAACTGTCTCGGATGTATTGGCGAAAGAATTTATCAGCCGATATGGAGTGCCCTTGGAAGTCCACAGTGACCAGGGAAAAAATTTCGAAAGCCATCTATTCCAGGAGATTTGCGACAAGCTGGGAATGAAGAAGACCAGGAGAACAACATTACAGTCAGACGGAATGGTCGAGAGAATGTACAGGCCTATGGAAAATACCTGTCCAAAGTAGTTTCCAGCCATCAGAGAGATTGGGACCAATATATTTCTCTATTTGCATTGGCTTATCGATAAGCCGTCAATGAGTTCACGGGTGAAACACCTGCGAAAATCCTGTTTGGACGTGAAATGAGGCTTTCTTGTGACCTGGAATTTGGCTGTCGGCCTGGAGAAGATCTAGCAGGAGAAGACCACATGGTCTAATTAGAAGAAAGCTGGAAGATATTCATGAATTAGTTCGAACAAATCTTCAAGTTGCCAGCGACAGAATGAAAAGTCGGGACGACATACGGGCCACATTAGGCGGTTTTAAAGAAGGGGACAAAGTATGGTTACACAACCCGACGAGGAGAAAAGGATTTGCTCCAAAATTACAAAAATCCTGGGAATGCACATACTTAATCAAGAAAAGAATCAATGATATTATATATCGCATAAGCAAGATCCCCAACGGAAAACCAAAAGTAGTTTACCAAAGTCGACTAGCGCCATTCGAAGGAGACCATGACCTAGAGAAAGGAGTAAACCATACTCTAGATGACCCTACCTTCGATGAATTTATGGGCGCGGATAGAGGTACCGGGAAAGCTAGATACGGAGTCACTTCAGAACAACGACAAGATTTGTTCACTCTCCCGGAAGATTATTTTCTGGCATACAAGATCCCCGCCCATATCAAGAACGCACGAGGGTTGGCAACCGTCTTTCGAAAGAAGTTCGGGCAATTAGAAAAACTTGAAGACCAGATTCCAGCCCCTGGCAAGATACTGGGACTGAAACACAATTCGCGGTACGTCTTCTACGTGGTAATTAAAAATGAATTTCAAGATCTATCTACTTACCGCGAAATGTGGGAAGAACTTCGAAACCTCCGAGACCATGTGTTGTATTCCAGCGTGAAAAAATTGGCTATGCCAAGATAGCGAGTAACCAGTTGAATTGGCGAGTCATCAGGAACATGGTAGAGGTGATCTTCCAAGATACCGGTGTCCAGATATTAATTTTCAGCTACAACCCCCGTATCCGATGCAGACGGTGCCCTGTTTTTTCCATAAGGTCGGAAAGTGTAGAAATGGAGCCAGTTGCCGATTCAAACATCCAGCCTCGGCTACACAAAAGTTCCGGTGGGAACTTCCATTTAAGGATGGGGTAATGTTACGAACTCGCACACCGAAGTAGATACTAAGTACGGTCCTGTAACCTTACGTTACTGGAGTTAAAAAAATGGCGAGCGCGCCGAATTCTAAGACGATCTATTAGGATTTTTTGTGACTGTTTCTATAGACATGTTCTCCAAATATCTTTTAAGGATTGAGCCGGCATTCGAGAAATATTCCGAAAGGCGATTGTTTTTGAGTATGCCGCAACCTAGAATTATCTAGAAGACAACGCCACTTATATATAAATGAGCGACCAGCGTGAGGAGGGAGTTTATAAAGTGTATACATAGTCTAAGTAGTGAATTGTTTATATAAATTAATGAAAGTGAATACTGTGTATATAATATTAATTAGTGAATAGTGAAGTGAATAAATAAATTAAGTAAGTGAACCTACCGTGTGTATGCATTTATCCCATTCGTTGAAATAAAAACTTTTATTAGTGTTTTAAATGAAATTCACTGTTTCTGGCTAATTTCACAATATAATAAGAATTGTTGAAAATTCTAAAAAATTTACAATTGTTTCGATAAATGAATATTGATTTATTGAAACAATTGTCAATTTTTTAGAATTTTCAACAACTTTTATTATATTGTGGAATTAGCTAGAAACAGTGAGTTTCATTTAAAACACTAATATGAGTAGATTCCACGAAGTAAGGGTCGCGACAGTTACTTTCAATAAAAACTTTTAAATAAAAAAGAAAATCATCACATTATTAAACATCAGGTAGGCTACACGTTAAATGTAACTTTTGTCATTCTGACGATGATAGCAATATAGAAACAATTATAATTTTCTAAGAATTTTTAACTTTTTTCCAATATATGTATTGTGGAATTATCTAAAAACAGTTAGTTTCATTTAGAAAAGTTTTTAGAATTATTTCACGTATGACAATAAGGTATATATTAAAAACAAAGGTTTACCAATGGGAAGCCCTATCTCACCAATTTGGGCAAACATTTTTATGGACAGTTTAGAAAGAAAAATCTTTGAAAGTAATATTTCAAAAAATGTTTTATTTTGGTATAGATATGTAGATGGCATATTAGCTTGTTTTATGGGTAGTGAACGACAATTAGATATATTTTTCAACCACATTAATAATTTACACCCAAAAATTAAATTTATATTAGAAGTTGAAGAAAATAGTTCAATCAATTTTCTTGATTTGAAAATTCAAAGAATTAATAATGTACTTGATTATTCGATTCACCGAAAACCAACATACACTGATGTGACTATTCCATACAGTTCCAATTCAATGATACAAAGAGCATTTTCTGTTCCTATGAACAAATGTAATTATTTCCATAGAGAGATTAACACAATTGAACAAAAAGCTACATCCAACGGAAATGTAACATTTCAAAATAAATCTTATTTTTGTATAGATATGTAGATATGTTAGCTTATTTTATAGGTAGTGATCGACAATCAGTTGTATTTTTCCATGCCAATGATAATTTGCACCCAAAAATTAAATTTACATTAGAAGTTGAAGAAAATAACTTAATGAATTTTCTTGTTCTAAAAATTCCAAGAGTTAATAATGTATTTGATTATTCAATTTCCAGAAAACCGACACACCCTGATGTGACTATTCCATATAATTCTAATCATCCCATGTCACATATATTATCAGTATACAATACAGTGATACATAGATCATTTTCAGTCCCTATGAACAAATATAATTTTGATAGAGGAATTAATACAATTAAACCAATAGCCAAATCCAAAGGTTATCCATTACATATAATAAATAAACTACTTAATGAAACAGATGAAAAAGTGGCATTACAACTAATATTTCCTAAGCAAACTAAAGAAATAAGAAATTACAAAACCATTATAAATGTTGATATTATTTGTACTAATATTTCAAAGATAGTATCTTCAGTAACAAATGCAACAATTTCTTTTAAAACAGAAAGTAATGTAAGTACAAAATTGTTAAATGAAAAAACAAAAATATCCCCATTACAAAAGTCTGTTATATATAAACTTTAATGGCTAGAATGCAATGCTGTCTATTTGGGTCAAACCCTTACAGATTTTGAAATTAGGGACAGTGTTTACTTACGAGCATTCAGCTTAAAACAACCAGATAAATCCTACTACGCAAAACATCTACTTGACACCAATCATTCATTGACACCTAACACAAAACTAGAAGTGCTGCATATTTGTGAAAAGAAACAAGAACTGGATTTATTTGATGAATTGGAAATTAGAAGACATTTAGGTGAGGTTAGGTTAGGTTTATAATGAGTGAGTCAATGAGGCCCTCCACTGCGACTCGCGAGAGTCTATTATGGCTCAATAGAAGACATTCAAGAAACCCACAATATGAAGTCGTCAATGAACAAATAAATCTAGGGAGTTTTCCACTTTTAAACTGTCTACATAAATAACAATTTAGTTTTAGTGATCTTAAATGGGAAAATATACCTGAATATGGGAAACAATACCTAATCTCTAATATTTGTTATATCATATCTTCTCTTTTCTATTCATATATATTAAGTCAATCACTTCTTGTGATTGAAAATAATCATTAAACTTCAGGTAGGCATCACATTGAATGTAACTTCCGTCATTATAACGATGATAGTAATTTTGAAACTTTTGTCAGTTTATCAGAATTTTTACCATTTGTTCATTATATTGTGGAGTTATTTACATACAGTTTCATTTAAAAAAGTAATATGAATAAATTCCACAGATTAAGGGTCGAAACAGTAAGTAAGTGAGTGTGCTTAGTTCTTGCTGAATTCTGTCCAGTTTTTGCTTTATTCGAATATTTCTCTCATCCATGGTGTTCAATTTCTCCATTTCTTTTCCATTTTGCTAATTATATAATTAGCTTTATTATGTCTTAGATACAGTCGTGTGTTTTAAGTTTCAACTTCTTGATGTTTCGTAATGGTATATTATCACCTTATCAGTTCCGAACAGTTTTTGTTACAATTTATAGATTAAAGAATCTGGTTTTTAATTTTCTGAATATGGCATTGATGACGTTTTCTATGGATATTTGGACCATCTTTGTGGTTTGAAATATATATTTTCTACATACACTTAAAACTATTGACCTTTACCCTGATGTCATTAATATCTTATAACATAACCGACATATGTCAAATTATTTGGTTTTGTTCTTCACTATTAATAGAAAGAGATGCCATTTAATAATTATGTCGGTTATGTTATCAGATATTAGTGACGTTAGGGTAAAGGTCAATAATTTTAAGTGTACATCTCACTAAAGCTGGGATTTCATAGCACTAACTTTTTCTCGCCCTCACTGGAAAATTGTAATTGATTTGATGAAAAAATTCAACGATTTGATATAAATCGAGAAATGATTGAAAAGTGTTAGTCATTAAGACTGGAATGGAAGTAAATCTAACGAGTGATTTTTAAGGGTATCTTTGAATAGTTCCGATCAATTTCCATATTTGAAAAATATAAGCTGAGTGTTCTAATATGTACCTAAGCTCATTTATCGTGAGTTTACTTCTACATAAGAAAAAATATTTGCTTTTATATTTATATCTGTTGAATTGAATTCGTGAACAATCTTCAGAATTGAAATTGTATCTTAAAAGGCCTCTTAGTGACATCTTTACAAATATCTTGTATAACTGGTGTGAGCTAATATGATTTTCCTTTACTTTCTGCATCTATAATTTCAGTTTTGTATCCCACATATCACTTTTCTCAAATTTAATTTCACTAACGATAAATTAAAAGTAATATTTCATCTGGCGTATAAGGAAACTTAATCTCCTCTTAATTTTCTCATTTAAACGCTTAATAAGGGCAAAAGATTTTCCAATGTTTGCAGATGGCGGCTTAGAAAAATAAATTGTAAATCTTAGGAAGGTGACTAACCTATTTCCACTGAAATTTCCTCCAAAGTGACGTGATGATGTATGTTTTCCCGTAGTTGAAAACTCTCGTCAGTCGTATACCTACTAAATTTCTTTGAGTTTTCTTATAGTTCTATTTCGATTTCTTTTATTTTGCTTTACTGGTCAGATACTTTCAAGAGAAGTAGGTAATGAAAGTAGAATCGCGAATTTTTTAAATGGTTTGAAATAAAAAAGAACAGTCATCAGCGATAATTCTACTAAGTATCTTGGAAAATATTTTCTTTCGAATTTGTTCGTTATATTCACATCTTGTTCAATGACTATGGGGATACAAGGGTGATTTTAAGAACGTGAAGTATATGAACCTCAAAACAATAAATCGAAGATAAAAGCAGTGGAATTAAAGGGTTACTGGGAATAAATACCTAATTTTTATAAATATTGAACAATTAATTTTTTGTAAAACTATAAACATTGGTGTTAGTTTATACGAAAATGACCTAATGTTATCTCTGAAAATGCTACCAATACACCCGTAGTCCGTGTATTGGCATCATTTATAAAATGCTCCACAAAATAAAGATATATTTTAAATAATGTCCTCGCTAGCAACGGAAAATTTGTGACATTTTTTGTTTGAGGTACTTAACTCCATTTCATAAAATATAGTGGTGGGGGAACGTCAAATATGTTTTTATTTAAATGGCAATAACCCCCAGTATGTAACTGGGTCTCGTTTTAAACCGGTCTTTTTATTTAATGATCTGCTGTATAAATTGTTTCCGAATATATTATAGTGTGGTACCTAGAGGGCGCTGTTTTACAACAGTTATTGCCCATTATGGTAAGTAACTATTATAGCTAGTAAAGGCAATATAAAAAGTATTTTCGAATTCACTGTTAAAAGTTTATAATTAAACCATTCTATAATATTTTGGAAATTCGTTTCTGCTTCCAACTTTAGATCCTCCCAACTCTCTCCTTGATATATTATTGCGGTATCGTCTGCAAAGCTAATTACTTGTCCCTCACTATTCATTTTAAGTAAATCGTTAATATAAATATCAAATAGAATGGGACTCAACACCTTTCCTTGTGGAACACCGTATTTAATGGTTCTAGGTTCACTAGTCACGTTATTAACTCGTGCCATTCGTTTTCTTCCAGACAAATAATCTTTATTATAGTTCGTGTGCCACTCCGCGTACGCCCACATTTGCCAAAGTAGCCAACAGCTGTGTGTGTGTGTGTGTGTGTGTGTGTGTGTGTGTGTGTGTGTGTGTGTGTGTGTGATACTACGGTATCGAAAGCCTTGGCAAGATCTAGGAATACACATAAGTAGGTTTTTTGGAATCGACAAGTTTATAGACTTCGTTTGTAAGTTTTACAATAGCATCAGAAAATTATGTTAAAAGATCTAGCACAGGTTTAGCTATTTTAGCTGCTATTTTTTTACTACATCAGACTTAATACCGTCAACACCAGGCGCTTTTTTAATTTTAAGATTATTAATAATATTAATGACTTCTATTTCAGTGACTGGAGAGAGAAAGATAGAATTTTGTACAATTTTATTTTTTGCACGAATATTAGAAGGGGGAACATTACTTGCTAATATTTCACCGATTTCTGTAAAATGTTAGATAAAAGAATAACAAATTCTATTGGAATCAGAAGTGACGGTATTATCTTGAGTAACTATTTTGTTTAAATGTTTTTCGTTTTTGTTTTGTTTAGAATTTTTAACAATATTCCAAAGAGTTTTTGCGCTACTTTGACTATTTATTATTGCCGTTCTAAAGTAATCCTTTTTGCGTTTCTTATCAATTTATTGAGAGTATCACGGTATTCAACATAGCTATTTAATTTATTTATATCATTGGCATGTTTTAAGCTCTCACGGTAGAGATAATTTTTATGTTCAACAGATTTGACCAAACCCTCTGTTATCCACTTTTGTCTTTTAATTTCTTTTTTCTTGAATTTAAGTACCACCGTATTTTTATCAATGTGGGTATGTAACACTTTTATTAAGAAATCTGTTTAATGGTTGACATCCTGAATTTCATAATAATAATATCAGTTGTATTTAACGAGATCAGTATTCAGCCTATCATAATTTATAATACTTTTTGTATATCCGACATCTTTTTTAGTCCATTTCTTTGTAACTCGTATACTTAAAGAGGTTGCCCGGTGATCGGTTACATTAGTTTCGACAACTGCGGAAAAAATATCTTTTTATAAATTATCAAATGTGCCACTTCTTCTAAAAATATGGTCTATACAACTTTTTGAATTTCCCTGAATTCTCGTATATTTATTAATAATTGTTTCGAACCTATACTCATATAATAAGTTTAAATAATTTAATGCAGTTCGATTATCACTATTTTTTATATTTATATTAATATTCCCCAGAAATATGTGGTACATCACTGAAATATTATTGTTTATTTGTTTTAGATATAAACCAAGGGCCTCAACAAATAATTCATCATTCGTACACATACACGTGACAGTAATTTGTTTTTTATTTTTTAGTTCAATGGTAATCTGTAATGCAGTAAACTGACCAATTTTTATTGTTTGTTTTGAACATTTAAGAGTTTTTTTTACATATGCTAATATTCCATCGTTTTTGTTTAGGTTACCTCCATTATAGAATAGGTCATAATCGGTATATTCAAAAAAATGTATATCTTCAATGATAAACGTTTCAGTGAGAAATATGATGCCAAAATTGATTCCGGCTTTACTAAGGACTACATTGAATTCATCTAGATTTTTCCTTATGCTCCGTATATTTTGATGGATAATATTAAAAGTATCAGTTTGTTTCTCAAATCTCCTATGTCAAATATCTCGATAGAGTCATGCGGTTCATAATCTCAATCTCTTATAAACTGATTCCTATTTTATCATGAATAAACTACATAAGAATAGATTAAGATTTAATTAAGAGTATTGTGGTCCATTAAAATATCTTAAAAATAATAATACATCTACTCCTAAAATAAACTTAAATGTTAAAAATTAACTCAATAAAGAAAAATGACGAGAAAATCACAGTTAAAAATATTTTCACAATTCAACATAATAGCCCTTACTAGATTTAAAAAAAACGTACGCCACAATTTACGAATCACTATTACTGTTTTTCGGTTGATTTTTTTTAAGAATTTCTAAGGATTCACTAGGTTTCGGCACTTTTCTTTTTGCCGTAGATTTAGTTGGACAATTAGGATCAGGATGTTGTTCAGAATCTTTGATTGATTTGAGGTTTTGATATGTTGTTGGGTGTTCCAGTTGCTCAATAGTGTATGTGCAATATTTTAGGCTGCAGTTTCAATTCTTTAATTTGTTTGTAGTGATTATAAATTATCTTCCTTTCTTTAAAATCCTGGCGAGTTAAATATTTAGAGACGAAAACACCGGTACCTTTTAATTTTTTGGAATTTTGTAGGTTTGACGTAACTTGCTTTTTATATATTAGGAGTGGCCTAGGTTTCTCTTCATTATCTACCGTTTCTATTTTACCAAGTACAAGGTATTTCACATTTATTTTTTATCAGATCAATCACATTTTGGATTTCTTCTATTGCGTTTTCAGCATATTTTACACCATAGACCATTGAGTTATATTTTTTTATGTTTCGGTCTGATAGAGTTATACGGTTCTTGAGTCCTTCCACTTCTTCTTTAAGCTCTGCGTTTTCGCATTTCAGTTCTTGTATTTCTTCATTAATTCCTGCTTGGAGACAACTAATTTCTTTTTTTAAACCCTCTACTTTTCCATTTATTTGTTCTTTTATATCAGCAGTAACATTTTTTATTAAGTTATATAGATCCTGATTAGTAATATTTATTTCCATAACCAAAGGTAAAATTATAAAATTGAGTCCAATTGATGCACGTACTTAGACTCAATTAACAAGTAGTAGGTACTTAGGTTTTTTATCGTACAAAAAAACTTGCTTAATCGATTGAAAATATTACCCACTAAACAAGAAACATAACAAGTCTTTTTAGTGATGTTCTTTTTAGAGACTTATCGTGATGTTGACTGAAAACGTTCATAAGATATCTCCTAGATGTCTCAATTTTCTTATCAACTCTATTAACATCCATGTCATGTAAATAAAACATATTTTTGATGTACACAATAATACTTGAATTCGCTGAAATTAACTGTCTCGACCCTTACTTCGTGGAATCTACTCATACTAGTGTTTTAAATGAAACTCACTGTTTCCAGCTAATTTCACAATATAATGAAAATTGTTGAAAATTCTAAAAAATTAACAATTGTTTCGATAACTAAATATCATCGTCAGAATGGCACAAGCTACATTTCATTTGGTGCCTACCTGATGTTTAGTAGTTATTTTTGGCTAGACCAAGAAGTGATCTACCTTGTGATTGACTTAATATATGTTAATAAAAAAAAGAAGAAGATGTGATAATACAAATATTGAAGCTACGATATTATTAGCCCTATGGTGATATCCTGGATATAATTTTTCCAATTAAGATCAGTATAACTGTGCAATGATATAGAAAACCAGGAAAACTATATCTGCTGATCTTCACAATTATCACTTAAGGAGACAGTTTATTAGTGGAGAACTTAAAGCAGACCAAACAAAAAAGTTTTCTTATAATGTAAGGGATATTGTTAATAATTCAAATTATCTTTTCAGGGATTACGAAAAGAGGTCCATCATAAATAAGAATCCTCATTGTCCACAATTATATGGAACCGTTAAATTACATAAAATAACTAAACCAATCAGACCTGTAGTTTCTTATGTTAATACTCCTAATAATATATTGGCAAAGAAGCTTAACAATATACTTAATAGTTACGGATATGCATCTAAATACTCAATTAGAAATTCAATAGAGTAGAATAAAAAAATTAAAAGCATTCAACTTACAAGATAACTCCAAGCTTATTTCATCTGACGTTACTAATATGTTCACTAAAATTCCTTCTAAAGAATGTCTAATACTTGTAAGAACATTTCTAGAAGCTAAAAATATTAATCCAGGAATAATATCTGATATACTTAATTTATTTGATGTATGTATTAATCAGAATTTTTTCACTTTTGACAATAACATATATATTGAAAATGAAGGTTTACCAATGGGAAGCCTATTTTGGCAAACATTTTTATGGACAGTTTAGAAAGAAAGATCTTTGAAAGTAATATTTCGAAAAATGTTCTATTTTGGTATAGATATGTAGATGACATATTAGCTTGTTTTGTGGGTAGTGAACGACAACTAGATGTATTTTTCGACCACAATAATAATTTACACCCAAAAATTAAATTTACATTAGAAATTGAAGAAAATAGCTCAATCAATTTTAATAATGTACTTGATTATTTAATTTACCGAAAACCAACACACACTGATGTGACAATTCCATATAGTTCTAATCACCCCATGTCACATAAACTAACGGCATATAATTCAATGATACATAGATATTATTCAGTCCCTATGAAAAAATGTAATTTTGATAGAGAGAATAATACAATTATACGAATAGCAACATCCAACGGTTATCCATTACATATGACAAATTAAGCTGAATAATAAAAAATAGGAATAGCATTACAACTGATATATCCAAAACAAACTGAAAAAATAAAAACTTATAAAACCATCACATATGCAGGAAATATTTCTAATAATATTTTAAAGATAATATCTTGAGCAACGAATACATCAATATCTTTTAAAACAGAATATAATGTAAGTATAAAATTGTTAAATGTTAAAACAAAAATACCAACATTAAAGAAATCAGGTATATATAAACTCAAATTTCCAGAATGTGATGCTGTCTATTTGGGTCAGACCCTTAGAAATTTTTAAATCCGATACAGTGAACACTTCCGAGCATACAGATTGAAACAACCAGATAAATCCCATTAAGCAAAACCTCTACTTGACACCAATCATTCATTGACACCTAACACAGAACTAGAAGTACTACATATTTGTTAAAAGAAACAAGAACTGGATTCCCTTGAAGAGTTGGAAATTAGAAGACACTTAAGAAACCCACAATATAAAGTCGTCAATGAACAGATAAATGTAGGGAGTTCTACGCTATCAAACTGTCTTCTTAAGTTATAATTGTAAAGATCAGCAGATATAGTTTTCCTGGTTTTATATATCATTGCACAGTTATACTGATCTTAATTGGAGAAATAATATCCAGGATATCACCATAGTGCTAATAATATCTAAGCTTCAATATTTGTAATATCAGATCTTCTTATTTCTATTAACATATATTAAGTCAATCACAAGGTAGGTCACTTCTTGGTTTAGCCAAAAATAACTACTAAACATCAGGTAGGCATCAAATGAAATGTAACTTCTGTCATTCTGACGATGATGTTCAGTTATCGAAACAATTGTCAATTTTTTAGAATTTTCAACATTTTTAATTATATTGTGGAATTAGCTAGAAACATTGAGTTTCATTTAAAACACAATAATGGTTTAAATATAACAAATTGACTCTAAACAGCCAGAAAACAAATTACTTACCGTTCACATCCTACTCCAATCACCTTCCTGATCTGGGACCATTAATAACACTGATCAACACTAATTTTATTGTCAACAATATTTGGGCGATTTCTAGGTAATTTCGAGGTGCTGATCACGAATTTGAAGTCCATTTAGGTGAATTGGCTCTAATTTTAGAGATATATTATCAAAATATGATAAGATAGAGAAAAATATCAATTTAATAGACCAATGGCCCTTATAAGCAACTTTTAGTAAAAAATATTAAAGTGGTTTCAAAAAAAGAGAAACGAAAAAATAATAAAATTCAATAATTGATTAGGTATAACAGCAAAGGAATAATTTAATTTAAAAAATGGCATCTAATTCGTAGGAAAGAAGCTCTTTTTGTAGGATTTTCTTTTATGAGGACCGTCAGGTACATCACGTTGGAGACTCCAACAATAGTCTGCCATCATATGATGATTCCATCTGCCCTGATACCTTACCTCCATCTCCTTTATATCCTGGTGGAACCGTTTCCCTTGTTCCTCACTGAAATTGCCAAGATTGTCGGGAAATTTATCCAAGTGGCTGTGAAGAAAGTGTACTTTAATACTCATATTAGTACGCAAGTTTTTAAAGTTTAATAACATCTGTTCCACTAATTCCTCGTAATTGTCGTAATTTGTGATTACCCAAGAAATTTTTAACTACCATAACAAAGCTACACCAAGCAGCAGCTTCAAGTGTCGTCATGTGATTTGTGAAATTAGAGTCCTTAATAAGTTTGCGAATTTGAGGGCCATCAAAAATACCCGCTTTTAGCTTTTCCATACTTAGCCTAGGAAACGATCTACAAATGTATTTGAAGCACTCGCCATCTTTACTCAATGCCTTAATAAATTGTTTCATGAGTCCTAACTTGATGTGGAGCGGTGGGAGAATGATTTTTTCACGGTCAACCAATGGTTCGTTTATGACATTTGCTGTTCCTACAGTCATATTTTGTCTTATTGGCCAATTTACCATATTCCAATGATCTTGCTTTCCCCTACTATCCCACAAGCAGATAAAAACAAGGGTATTTTGTGTACCCACCTTGCTGCCCAAGCAAGAAGTTGACCATTTTTAGATCAACACAAATGGAAAACTGATGTTCTTCATAGGATACTTTCTGTTATACCAACTTGATGTGTTGATATTCTTCCTTCTTAAGTTTTGTTGAGTGGGCGATAGGAATTGACGCATATCGGTTGCCATTGTGTAGCAAAACACACTTTAAGCTTCTACTGAATCTGTCCATGAATAGTCGCCAATCACCTGGAAAAAATTGTATTCCCATTTGACGAAAAATTCCGGGAATGTTGTTGCAATAAATAAGATCTTCATCTTGGCTAAAGTAAGGAACACGTTTCACCTCTCGTGTTCTATAAATGGTTATTTTTTTATCTGGTTGTAGACAGTTTTTTTTTCTTTTAATCTGGATGCCAGACGTTCAGATGCTTGCTTTGATAGACCGAGATCCCGTATCAGTTCATTCAGTTGTTCCTGTGAGAACTGCTGTGGTATTTCCTGCTCATATTCACTTCCACTGCTACTGTACTGGTCCTTAATATCTTCTTCTTCTTCCGCCATCAGAACATCTGGTAGTGTTGTATATACTGGTACGGGAATCTCTTCGCTATGTGGCACAGGTCTTCGTGCTGATTCTAAACCAGGATAATCCCATTTTCCTTTCTCGTATTTGTTAAAACCTTTTACATCAACTAAACAAAAATAACAATCATCATGGTGGTTTTTAGGTTCTCTCCACACCATGGGCACACCAAATTTCAAACTTTTTCTTTTTTCGTTTGACCACTGTCGTAAACATTCGACACACGTTTTGCACACTATATGGGGAGCCCAGGACTTGTCTTGGTCTCCAAGCTGTACGCCGAAATAAGCTTGATAAGCTTGTCTAACAAAATCTGTGATATTTTTTCTTTGTTTCGCAACAGTATATCCGCCACAAATGTAGCAGAAGACATTAGGGCTGTTCAAACAGCTTCTGCGTGAAGAACTCATTCCTCTGAAAAAAGAGTAACTTTAGTTAAAAATATAGGTACAAATATTCGTCACATGTACTCTTACCTTCCACTTGACGTCTATTAAATTTAAATAACTTCACTAGGTAGGCAATAAGAACTAAATACACAAAATGCGTAAGAAAAGCGCAATAACCGCGACGCTAAGTCTTAGTAGAACAACTGCTTACGCTGAACTGACAGATAAAATCAAGAGACACAAGACAAACAAGTGCACGCACTGATCACGTGATCAGCAGTCGGCACGTGGTACGCTCACTAAACAGGGTCGAACTCTCGTTTCTGCGTAAATTTCTTGTTCGTAAATTATTCTTAAAAAATAAAAAGCAAATGATATAGCTAAATTCCTTAAAAAATTTTGTATCCATTACCTCAAAAACTAGAGCCAATTTAGAAAAACTGCTTTTATTTTTGAATTCAGCAGACCTGAATTACCCTGAATTCGTTCAAAAATACTTGGCAACAAAATTTTTTTAATTTTATAGGGCGGTGTAATTGATGACCATACACAAATTTTTGAAAAAGATCGAATCAAATACTTAGAAGTCGTAATAGATAGACATTTAATGTGCGACCTACAAGTAAGCAACGGCAAGAATAAATTGAGAGGTTTGCTGACTAAATTCAGATTCTTGGCTGATTTCTTGAAAAACCTTAAAATTTTGTATTTCTCGTTGGTGCAGTCTCAGTTGCAATATGATATCCCAGGTTGGGGAGGTGTAACAGAAAGCAATTTACAGGGTCTTAATGTATTACAAAAGTGGATACTGAGAATAATTTATAAAAAAAGATATATTGTTTTCTAGTGACAAACTTTTTTCACAAAATGAAATGTTAGATGTGAGACACATTTTCTGTGAAAAGATATTCACAAATATACATAGAAATAAAATAAAGTACAACCAGTACAACATTGTCCCAACACGAGAGCAAAAGAAAACTTCAATATTCCAACATGTGAGAAAACAATCGGTCAACGCTCAGTGGAATATCTGTCAGCAAAAATTTATAATATTTTACCTCTCAACTTGAGAAACATTAATAATCATAGAACGTTTAAACGCTCTGTAAAGGAAGGGATGTACAATACTGACAGAAAAATATTCAATAATCTAGTAGACCTTAAATTTTGTATTCGATGTTAGGAATCTAATTGATTCTGTCACTTTGAATTATATAGTACATATTTCCCGATTATGTCAATTTACCCTATTGTGACTTCTTCACCGATTTTTGATTATTAACTAATTCAGACAATTAGATTCCCAATAATTATATATGTTGAAATTATAGTAGTGGGAGAGCTAGTGGACCGACCGAGTAACGGTGTGTCTGTAAGGCTAGAAATTCTTATGGTGATGAGTCATAGTTGCCTAAGTACAATGACCATCGCCTGGCACGCCTCAGTCCTGCACGTCATCAACCCCTATATTTTTGAAAGTGTAGGAAACATTTGAAAAAAAACTTGTTCGTGTAAGCTTGACATTTTTTCACCATTTAGTTTATTTGTTATTAAGTTCAAAAAAAATTGACAAGCGTTTTCGATGAGCACAAGTACCTGACAGGTGAGCCTGAAGGTGTATTATGTGTAAATTAAAATAAACTTTATTCTGTAAAGTTGAAATTTACAGATATGTTTCTTTAAACGATTTAAAGTAAGTTGGTACAATGACAGGCGGTTCTGGCTAGCATAAGTCCTTGACAGGCGAGGGAAAAGATGCTATGGAAGTGCGAGTAAGAGGCGTAGCATGAAAAATCATATCGTTGATGCAAATTACATTAAGTAAAAATAGAAATTATGGGTAAAATGTATTTTATTAGTTGTAATATAGTGTACATAAGACTTTTCAATTAATCATCATCATTATCTGATATGTCATCATCATTTTCTTCGTCATCATATGATTCTTCATTGTCGATTTCATCTTCTAAAAAGAAACAAATTTTGAATACATTAATAATAACATTAAATCTCGGATCTTGCGCTCCATTATGTAGAATTCCATTTATTTTTAGAAAATTAAGAATTTGTTTATTACCTTCAATGTGTTCTTCAGCTTCACTTGACTCATTTTCAGTGGTATCAGTAGGCTGTTGTAATAATATTTCGTAGATCGAAGAAGGAACTGTATCTCCCTCAAACCAATTATTAAAAACATAGCTTCCATCTATCAAGATCCAACCATTATCTTCAGGTTTAAGAACCGTTGGCACTTTTAAGTGACTATTCCTCCAGATATTTGTAATGTATACATACCGCAATAATTGTTGTTGCAGTTCCCGGTGGCATGGAGGCAAATTTTTGGAATCATAACTGATTAGTTTTTTCTTAAACACCTCAGTACCACTTGTTTTATATGTGGCGATAAACTTATCATATCGTGCTTCATTCACATTAGCAGATTTCATTCCATACAGTTGACAGACGAGTATTGGAAAAACCTCATCTTGTTTCTCTATTAATTCAGCATTTCCTAATGCTGCAAATGCTTTCTGAAATTGAATATTTTTTTGTAATGATCGATAAGGTTTCTTCTTGACTCTTCTCACAAAACATGGATTAAAATCACATCCGGTTAATGCGTGAAAACCAGGTAAACTTTGGCATAAAAGGGGTCCTGATTTTATATATAATTGTGAAATATTAATCCATTTTTTTAAAGTGATCTTGCCATATTCCATGAAGATTTTTAAATTATTGTTGCAGAGGTGGTCCATGTTTCCAAGTATTATTATTAAAATGTCTGTGTCGGATGCTCTTATTGAAACATTGGATATATCGTTGTCCATTTGGCATATGTGATGTACTATTTTCGTATCAGCTTCTTCATGATGCCGGCACGATAAGTTATCATTCATATTAAAGATCACACAGTTGTTATGGACACGATAAATATGACATTCTTTATAATTTAAATTGATGTTGGTATTTCCAATAAATTCAGCCATTTCACTTGTTCTCCAGTACGTGATCAAAAAATCTACAAACGCTTCTTTGAATTCTATTTTACGGAGTTCTTTAATAAAATCAACTGGTCTGACTTGTTTTGGACTAGTAATTATATATTGGATAGACCAAGAGCTAATGGACCGTCCGAGTAACGGTGTGTCTGTAAGGCTAGAAATTCTTATGGTGATGAGTCATAGTTGCCTAAGTACAATTACCATCACCTGGCACGCCTCAGCCCTGCACGTCATCAACCCCTATATTTTTGAATGTGTAGGAAACATTTGAAAAAAAACTTGTTCGTGTAAGCTTGAAATTTTTTTACCATTTAGTTTATTTGTTATTAAGTTCAAAAAAAAATTGACAGGCGTTTTCGATGAGCACAAGTACCTGACAGGTGAGCCTGAAGGTGTATTATGTGTAAATTAACATACACTTTATTCTGTAAAGTTGAAATTTACAGATATGTTTCTTTAAACGATTTAAAGTAAGTTGGTAGACTGACAGGCGGTTCTGGCTAGCATAAGTCCTTGACAGGCGAGACGAAAGATGCTATGGGAGTGCGAGTAAGAGGCGTAACGTAAACGCAGTGATGCGAATGAGACAGTTTATCTAACGGTAAAATTGGAGGGTCGTGTACCTGCTTTTGTGGAAAGATTTGAAACGAAAAATTTCGTCAGTTCTAACAATGGTTTACCTACGTGAAGTCATGTTCAACTATTTCACGAAGAATTTCACTGTTTTATGTTGTGAGCTATTTAAAGTTAAAAATTTCAATTATATATTAATCTTAACTATTCATTACAGTGATTGTGCAGTTATCTTTGTGTATTGTCAACTGTAAAATTTACAACAAGTACTTTGGATAAAAGCAAATCAATATTAAAAATTAGGAAACAACATAATTTGAAATTTCATGACATTTCTTTGCCAGAGGAAGTTAATAATAATGCAGGCTATCATGTGAAGTGTTACAAAAACTTTCTTGCTGTAATGAAAAAATATCGCCAGAACGAACCATCAACGTCATCTAATGTACCAGCATCATCAACAGGTATTTTTTTATCAACTTATATACTATTTATTACGTTCCATCTATTGAGTAGCAATTTTTTCAACCGGTAACTTCACAGAAACATCCCGAAGCAGAATTTTTGTCTTATTTTGCTGCTGAACCTCCTGAAAAAAATAATTTTGCCGCGAAGGTGTTGAATCCGGAATTATGAAGGGGGTTCAGCGGCAAAATATTAAAAGATTTTATATTATTTCTCCTATACTATCAAATACAATTTTGCCGTTGATACTCCTGACATTCAGGAGGTTCAGCAGCAAAATAAGACAAAAATTTTGCCTCGGGATGTTTACTACTAAATATATATTAATTAGCATTAGTTAATTTCAAATTATGAGCAGTTTTAAGATATATAAGAACGGTAATGAAATTGAAGTTGAAATCAATTATTCTTTTCACAGAAATGTCTGATGAAGAAACAGAGGGAATTAGGTCTTCAGTAGATATTGAGGAAAGCGAAACATCAACATCTGAAAGTAGCGATGATAAGTTATGTGTCTTTTGTACAAATAAATATAAACGAGTTAAAGGGCTGTTTCAAGTTTTGCATTCATCAGAAAGTTTAATGCAAGCTCTAAGAGCATTCGGCGAAAATAATGAATTTTACGAAAAGTAAGCAATACAGAGGGTCCCATCATTTACTATCATAACAGTTGCCGATCGATTGCATTGTATACATTGCAACAAGAAAATAAGGTTATGAGATGACCGAAAAAAACTTGGAAATATTATCACCAACGGGCATTTGAGGAAATGAAAATATACATCACCGAAGAAGTGATACATAAAAAAAGATGTTTTTCATTCACATACCTATGTAAATATTATGTCACTTTGTCATGAAGATGAAACTATTCATAAAACTGCAAAATCAGTAATGATTGAAGCTTTAGTAGCAAATACTCATAATGACGAAATACCAGAGCGGTTCGATGCTGTTATTTTTGATGGGTTTTATTTACTCCATACAATGAAAAACATTTGGTAATATTACTAAAAAAATCATGTCCATTTTAACGGCAACACATGCTCCACGAGTAGACATAATTTTCGATCAGTATTTTTCACCGTCTATTAAAGATTATGAACGAAGCGAACGTCACGAAGTACGTAACATCCAATATATAATTACTAGTCCAAAACAAGTCAGACCAGTTGATTTTATTAAAGAACTCCGTAAAATAGAATTCAAAGAAGCGTTTGTAGATTTTTTGATCACGTACTGGAGAACAAGTGAAATGGCTGAATTTATTGGAAATACCAACATCAATTTAAATTATAAAGAATGTCATATTTATCGTGTCCATAACAACTGTGTGATCTTTAATATGAATGATAACTTATCGTGCCGGCATCATGAAGAAGCTGATACGAAAATAGTACATCACATATGCCAAATGGACAACGATATATCCAATGTTTCAATAAGAGCATCCGACACAGACATTTTAATAATAATACTTGGAAACATGGACCACCTCTGCAACAATAATTTAAAAATCTTCATGGAATATGGCAAGATCACTTTAAAAAAATGGATTAATATTTCACAATTATATATAAAATCAGGACCCCTTTTATGCCAAAGTTTACCTGGTTTTCACGCATTAACCGGATGTGATTTTAATCCATGTTTTGTGAGAAGAGTCAAGAAGAAACCTTATCGATCATTACAAAAAAATATTCAATTTCAGAAAGCATTTGCAGCATTAGGAAATGCTGAATTAATAGAGAAACAAGATGAGGTTTTTCCAATACTCGTCTGTCAACTGTATGGAATGAAATCTGCTAATGTGAATGAAGCACGATATGATAAGTTTATCGCCACATATAAAACAAGTGGTACTGAGGTGTTTAAGAAAAAACTAATCAGTTATGATTCCAAAAATTTGCCTCCATGCCACCGGGAACTGCAACAACAATTATTGCGGTATGTATACATTACAAATATCTGGAGGAATAGTCACTTAAAAGTGCCAACGGTTCTTAAACCTGAAGATAATGGTTGGATCTTGATAGATGGAAGCTATGTTTTTAATAATTGGTTTGAGGGAGATACAGTTCCTTCTTCGATCTACGAAATATTATTACAACAGCCTACTGATACTACTGAAAATGAGTCAAGTGAAGCTGAAGAACACATTGAAGGTAATAAACAAATTCTTAATTTTCTAAAAATAAATGGAATTCTACATAATGGAGCGCAAGATCCGAGATTTAATGTTATTATTAATGTATTCAAAATTTGTTTCTTTTTAGAAGATGAAATCGACAATGAAGAATCATATGATGACGAAGAAAATGATGATGACATATCAGATAATGATGATGATTAATTGAATTGAAAAGTCTTATGTACACTATATTACAACTAATAAAATACATTTTACCCATAATTTCTATTTTTACTTAATGTAATTTGCATCAACGATATGATTTTTCATGCTACGCCTCTTACTCGCACTTCCATAGCATCTTTTCCCTCGCCTGTCAAGGACTTATGCTAGCCAGAACCGCCTGTCATTGTACCAACTTACTTTAAATCGTTTAAAGAAACATATCTGTAAATTTCAACTTTACAGAATAAAGTTTATTTTAATTTACACATAATACACCTTCAGGCTCACCTGTCAGGTACTTGTGCTCATCGAAAACGCTTGTCAATTTTTTTTGAACTTAATAACAAATAAACTAAATGGTGAAAAAATGTCAAGCTTACACGAACAAGTTTTTTTTCAAATGTTTCCTACACATTCAAAAATATAGGGGTTGATGACGTGCAGGGCTGAGGCGTGCCAGGTGATGGTAATTGTACTTAGGCAACTATGACTCATCACCATAAGAATTTCTAGCCTTACAGACACACCGTTACTCGGACGGTCCATTAGCTCTTGGTCTATACGTAGGTGTTTATTCTAACGTTTAAATAAGGTGGCTGTATGTCGATTTTATATTTTATGGTGTTTTATAGGTGTATTTTTAATTATGTGAAAATGTCACGTAAAAGCGTCATTGGCGCTTCAGTGATTTAATGTTTAGTCATGTATTTTTAACAATAACTACTTTTAAAATTATTCATTATATTGTATTATATTCCTTGAATAACCGTTATTATTATTATATAGTATTTGACAAGTATATAATAGAACATTGAGTTAATATATCATTAATAAAATACCTGCGTACATACCTACAAACAATAACGTCGCTCTTATAAATTTCATGTCATTTGATCGTCCTATATCCACGAATTCCTCATCAACTGTATAGATTCACGTAAATCTAAATTCTCTAAATTAAGTAGTTAAACACTTGTGTTAAGAGTTAGTAACAAAGTTGGGGTGCAAGTCAAATAGCTCCTTCTAATCCAGGAAGAGGGTGCAAATCTCCTAGTTATGGGGATTAGACTTAATTACGAATGTAGGAAATATAGAGGAAGATATTGAGGATTGTGCTTGAATGTTGTATTTAACAACTTACGTATTTTACGATGCAATCATAGATTGTTGGTGATATACATTATTCACAGAAGTTGTGATACAGAAACTTATACTAAGGAAAAAACTACAGATTCAGCTATGTACGGACATTAAATAATTTTTTCACATCGTATTCATTTCGTTTAATATTCCCAATATGAAGCTGACAAAATCTCTTACTCAAATTTACTATAATATAATATATCTGATATAACTGAACGCTTTCTTTAGGAATATATACGTCAAAGTATTGTTTGTCTCCATATAAACAATTAATGATGAATAACAAACAGAAATGTAAAACTGAAGACTAGCTGTATAGAATATAACAGATGTTTTTTAATATACAAGATTTTTGTGACTTTTTAGTTGCTTATTACTCAGCTTGTTAAACATATCCGTATAAAAGAAAATCTTTAAGAGGGAAATTAAAGTAACTCATATATGGATAGCGAAATCTAGATTACGTGTATTCCTAATTCATTTTTAATTATCTAAAAAAAGATCGAAACACATTCGAAATAATAATTAAACTCTTCCAATTATCAATAGGTTATCGATATAAATTTGGATCGAAACAAACACATTTTCGGAATTGACTTATAACAGAAACTAATACCCATTGAATTTGCTTTGGATAAAAGGTCTGATATCAAATTATTTCCGATCCTATCATGACCGCAATAAACCAAAAACTATTATGCTTCAATCGAAAGGGGAATTTCCGATTCACTAGTCATTTTCTATTGAATATGAATATAAAAGTTGTACTCAATAACAAAACTCCGAATTCCATTAGATATGTTCAAAGAAACGAAACCCAGGTTATATTATTACATTAGTTGAGATAATGTAAGGAAACCGAAATTATGATATTAATAAAAACTGTGGAAGTATGTTCATATCTACAGTAAAGAATTGGTAATCAGACATTGATAAATACCACATTCAAATAATAAATAACAATTTCTGAATTACTCCAAATCACGATTATACTTATTAAAATAGAATTAATCATTTACAATCATTCATTCATTATATCAATATTGTGCTTTTCTATATTATTTCAAATAACGATTATTTTACGTTTATAATATGTATTTATTTCTATAAAAACCTTTATTAATGTTAGCACCAATATTATCACGTATAATTACAAGAGACTTGACATGTATCAATAAGAATTTTGTTGCCTGACAATTTAACGAAAAAAACTGCCTCTGAAAAAATTACGAGTTCGTATGACGAGTAATTTTTTCTGGCAGTGTTTTGAGTTGAATTACCTAATGGCAACAAAATTCGAATTGTAAATGTCAAGTAAATTAGTTTATTTAATTTAACGGAAAAGAACAATTATTAAAAATACCTTGATTTTCAGAACTTTCGTGTCTTTTGTTAATATTTTGCTGCACGCTAGTATTTTGAGCGGTGGTAGTGACTGTTTCCTGGATGGTAGTACGAATGGAACCAATGATTTTTCTATGATGTTCTTCATCTAACTGAAGGTACGGTTTTAATGACGATGGTTTGCTAGTGTAGACCCTGAATCCGACTCTGTCTAAGCCATGTATGAAAGATAAAATTATGGCGGATGCGCAGAGATTTCTGAGAACTGTTTACGATTGTGACTATCTTATCTAGACATTGTTTTTTGTGACCAGTCTTATTGTCTAGTAAAAAAGGGACTGATATATAAAGGACCGACCATGGAGAGTTGACATCTTAAGATAATCAGTAAATAAGTGAATATAAATTAGTGAAGTGTTTATATAAATTAGTTTAAGGTCATATACTGTGTACATAACATAAATGAGTGAATAGTGTAGTGAATAAATGAATTGAGTTAGTAAACATAACATGTATACATTTCTCCCACTCGTAATAAAAACGTTCAAATAAATAAGAAAAACATTACACTATGTCCCGTAATTTTCACAAGTTTTCGTTCACCTATACCACTCCTGAACAATTCAGTTACGGCGGCAGCTCGATTAGAATGGTTTGTAATTTTCACCTGCTTGATATCAAGTCCAAAATTTTTCGCCGAAGATTTGGTCCATTTAAATATTTCGTTGATCCCAATAGGAGAATACGTATACCATCCTTTCGAATTTGTTTTTTACCAGAAAGGATTTGGAGTTGAAAAAATTTTCACATGTGACATGGTTTTCCGTTTTCCCGTAATTTGTTAAACAATCTTACTGGACATACACAATCTTCTGCAGTGTTTGCTACCAACCATTTACTGTCGGCCAGCTTCTGATTTCCCCCTTGTGCCGTCTTCGTAAACACTGGGTTATATTCAACTCTTCCGGTCTCTCTTCCACGGTTGTCTGTCTCGATTTTAAAATAGAATACCTTACAATTTGCTGCTTCTCCACCTCTCCAAGCCATTTCATACGCAGCAACGCGATAAAATTTTCTTTGGAGGCCTACAGGCTCATCTTCATTCCAGGACAGTACCATTTCAAAAATTTCTCGTTTTGTGAGAGCATTAGAACTCACTTTCCCTTTTTTCTGGGATTGCTTGTAAATTTTTGCGTTTTGTGTCGCGTGCATTTCTCGCTTTCTTGAACTCTATGTCCGTGAACGGATTAAAAATTCTCTTATAATCTTTAAAGTACTTCTCTTGTAACATTTTTGCTGAAGTGTTCCAAATCGTCTTGACTGCACTTTCTCTATAACCTTCTCCACTGTTCTTCTTCATGTTGACTGCCCAGTCACATAAAATAGAAGCTAACTCTTCAGTGGAAGTTTCTGCAATCAATTCATATTTTTTTCCAAACAAAACATCGCAAATTGTTGCCAAATTGATGTAGTTGAATTCACAGTATTCCGAGGCACATTATCATTGTTGGCTTATTCAATTTCATCACTCGAAGACTCTCCAAATCGCAACATTTTCAGAAATGAAAACTTTTCTGACAACGCAAGTTTGAGAAAAATTGATATAACGTCATCAAAAATTTGTTTACAATGCTGGTTGTCATGCTTTCAAAAGTTAGGTTCCGTTGTTGTCGCTGGAAAAGTTAGGGCAAACTTTTTCGCTATCATAATGACAAAATCACGCGGCTTATGGGATTTTTTATACATGGATTAAATTGTCACCTTAATTATCATCATATTTTTCAAAGCCTCGATTCATTGCTGTTTGTTGTAAACTTTGTTCAAGTAGAAGTGGCATAATATAATTAAGAATTGTTGCTTTTGTAGTCTTAAGGAAATCATTATTAGCTACGATGGTAGCCATCACATTACGCTATTTGAGATTTTTATGGAATTAACTTGGTTTCAACCAAACAAATAATGTTGCAGTGGTGTTTTCATGGTTATCCAAAGATCAGTGTCTTATTTTCCTCGACAAAGATAAAGTGCATTTTGAATTCACTCGTTTTTAGAACCAGCATGCATAACCGAAAAACTTTTTTCTCATTTAGATAACGCTTTAATTTTACAGTTATCACGTTAGTCAACCCAATCGCTAATGTACAAACAAATTTGATATAAGTAAATGATTAACATTGGCGATAACTCCTTCAAGCATTTTTATTCATGTATATCTTGGTATATCTTGCCTCCGGATTATATCTTGATCACTTCTATCTAACCTCTTAAGACGGATAGTATTTTTTTCACTGAACAATATTATTCACAAATGTCCAATTATTTGATTGCAAAATTTTCGATTTAACATTACGCATGCATGGGATAGATTCAATTGTTTTCTTTTTCATCGCGAATGGAATGAAAAATGTCGTCGTCCAGACGTTGAATGGTTGAGATTGGATCCCTCAGGAATGCCCATTAATATGTTAGCAGCCTTCATTTCAGCCAATGATTTGGAAAAGATAACACCCTGGCTTCTTTTACGATGTTTTTGAATAGTGGAGTCATTCCATTTCACAGTGGTCCGATACAGGTCAATTAAAATTTTAAAGGTCATCAATTTATATTATATCATGCCCCAAAAAAATCATCGATTATAATACATGTTTGTTCATAATTACAAAACCAACTTCCATAACGGTTCTTACTTTGGTTAGATTACACACAACACACAACAGCGATTACGCCGATCCTGTGCAAATTATATGAAGTATATATTCAATCATCTATTTGCATGGCAACGGAAGATGTGTACTTTGAGCTTATCGACCCTCACTCTTATTTACGCATTTGAAGTTCATTGCTAGTCATCGAACGGTAATCCAATCAATGGTATGTATTTAATTGGTGGACAGGAAATTTTGAACACACCCTACAATTTCGCAGTGTCACTGAATTATTATTAAACCTAATTCATTGACTTATCAACTAGAGAAATTAGATGAAATTTACTTGGTCCGTTTTAGGAATCTATAGTATTATTAGTGCACCCACTTCTAATTGAACTTAGCAAAGTATTAGAAGATTAGATCTATTTTAAATGATTAGTCGAATGTTCCAAAACTTATCGAGCAGATGGCTTTCGGAGTATCTCACTAGTTTTCATTCTCAATAACATTGGAATACCTATAATCTCTCTCTAAAGTAAGTATAACTGTCATCATAAAACATAAAACTACCAATTATACTGCATTTTTTTAGGTATTGTAGGTCATATCTGAACACAATAATATTATTAGGATGGTCTGTCCTCTACATTGCTCTAATATGCTGATTAGATTTTATTTGAAGCTATTTCAAAGAGGTATATACAATTTATGAGCAGAAATGGTATCATGCCTGGAGATCTGTTCACCAATAGGTAAGTCCGATCATGCAGCAATAACTGTCAATATTCAACTTAACTTACCCGCTGCTGACGATGATAAGAATTACATGACTATCGAAGTAACAAATTTTATAAATGTCAAACGTACTCTCTCGTCCATCAATTGGGATAACATATTGCCTGATAATAATAACTGTATACATTTATGGAAACTGTCAACAGACAGTTCTATTTATGGAAATGTTTCTATGACACGGTAACAAAATGTTTGAATGAGAATACGAGAGAAAGAAGAATTTTCCGTGACAAATTAAAGCCATGAATCAATAGTGAAATACATGATTTGATAAAACATAAACGCAATTTGTGGGGAAGATTTGAACGTACCAACAATAATGAAGATTTCTGAACTCATAGAAGATTCTCTAATACAATAGTTAGTCGGTTGGCTAACGCCAGAAGAAGTTTCGCGGAAAGTATTGATAATAGTGGCAACCCTAAAAAGTTTTTTAAGCACATGCGTTCCTGTCTTTCGTCTAAAGTTGGTGATGGAGTAGTATGTTCGTCTAATTATGAAACTTCCGAAACGTTGTCCATTAGTTTTTACTTCTGAACCAATTGATGACACTTTGCCTCAAATATCTGGTGCTCGTGTCTTAGAATCCCTTAGTAATATTGAATTTTCACCCCAGCAAATTAAAGAAAAAATATTAAATATCAAGTCGAACACTTCTCCTGTTCTTGATGGTTTGCAAGCAATGTTTCTTAAAAAATGTGCAGACTCAATTTCCTATCCACTCTCAATCATCGTGAATGCCTCTTTCACGCAATGTTCTATTACACCAATCTGGAAATCGGCGTCCGTTACTCCTATATTCAAGAAGGGCAATAAACTGGATCCAAGCAATTACCGACCAGTAAGCCTGGTACCTATTGTTTGTAAAATTATGGAATCTATTATTAGTGAGGCCATGTCTACGTTCCTTCGTCAACAAAATGTCATACCTCTTCACCAACATGGTTTTGTTCGAGGTCGCTCTACCATGTCCAATCTTCTTCACTGTGTTAATGACTGGACAAAAGCTTTAGACAACAGAGATCCGATTGACGTAATTTATTTGGACTTCTCCAAGGCCTTCGACAAAGTCCCAAAAAGAAGACTTTTATATAAACTAGATCACTTTTGCATACGGGGTAGCCTGAATTTATGGACCTCCAACTTTTTATCGGACAGGATTTTTAAAGTCAGAGTCGGCCGAGAGTTCTCCAATGACAGGTCCTAGTGGTGTTCCACAGGGTTCCGTCCTTGGCCCATTGCTGTTTGTTGTTTACGCAAGCGATCTTCAAATATTGGTCTCAAACTCAGTATTTTTTTATGCCGATGACACAAAAATATTTGCTTACCCTTTAAGAGACCATCTCACCCTCCAAAATGACCTACACACTATACAGCGGTGGTGCTTGGACTGATTGCTTCCCCTGAACATTAATAAATGTAATGTACTCCACATTGGCAAGACCAATCCCAATTTATCATACAACTTGAATGGGCAGATATTAAATACGGTTACCAGCCATGATGACCTAGGCATCTTAGTGAACTCAAATTTATCGTGGAGTGAACATGTTGTGCCCGTATGCAACCGCGCGAAATCCAGACTCTATCTGATAAAAAAATCGTTCTCTTTAGTGTCACTTGAAACTTACTATAAACTGTACAAATGTTACGTGCGTCCTATTTTAGACTCTGCGGGTCCTGTGTGGTATCCTGATTTTAATCGCGAGCAAGTTTTATTAGAAAACGTGCAAAGGAGGGCCACTAGACTTGCATTCGGTAGCGTAAGGCCTTCGTAGGAGCGACTGACTGGGGCGAATCTCATCTCGTTTCAAGACCGTCGACTTCGGGGAGACTTCATATTATGTTATAAAGTCATTAAGCACAACTTTGGTGATCTTCAATCTATGTTTCTATTCAACACTGATCTTAGACTGAAAGGTCACCCATTTAAACTTAAGAAGGAGTCCTTTAGATCCCGAGTAAGATAGCACTTTTTACCAAACAGAGTGTTTGATGTCTGGAACAATCTTCCTGATGATGTTGTTGACGCACCATCAGTTAACGCATTTAAGAACAGACTTGATAGACTTCTATTTAATAGTTATTAGCGCGCATTGTTGCATTTATTATTTATCTGAATTTGTTTTATTTATATCCTTTTTCGCTGTATAGCTGTTGCGGTTATTGTTGAAAACTACGATTTTGTTAATTATTGTTAATTTGTCATTGATTATGCTTATAGGCGTTTAAGCACTTATTTATGTTTTCAGATCATGGGCTTCATAGGTTCTAACCTCATCCCTTAGTTATATTGTAATAATAATAATAATAATAATAATAATAATAATAATAAATCACCGAGTCGAGACCACGTTATTTTGAGTTGTAATTTTGGCATTTCGTCGTGCAGCTTCTTCGGGAGAAAAACAAAATGAGAAAATAGACTACCCTACATTAGACTTTATTTGACCAAGTCTCAGCAATAAAACAATAAAAAAATTTTGTAGTCTTCAAACATTCATTCTCATTCACAATTTGGGGTTGCTCAAATTCGACCGAATAGTTTAGGGCCAAGTGCATCTTGAGCACTGGTCAATAAAGCCTGTTGTGTTGTAAGGTTCACAGGTGGAAAGGATAGCAGGAGAATACTGAAAGAAATAAGTGATAATCTTCTTCTTGAATTCAAATCTTCTGGTGTTTATATTATGGACACCTGGTCAACACCTCAGTTCTGTTGAATAAAATACTAGGTCCTGTGTCCATTTGGTATTGATGTTTATACCCGTTTTCATACACAGCATCATGAAATATTTCAAAACCTAGCAGAATAAGGAGGGTATGAGGACTTTCGCTAAGAAAAAAGATCATAATAGCCGGCTACACGTCAAGTTTACAACTCAACATGACGCGATATCAATCCGGATGTTTCTCTTTTACAATTTGAAACTGTCGACATCAGTATATAGGCCAAGATACAGAGATTTGGAGTGAGCAATTTGTGTAAAAAGAGAAAACCAGCTGCGCCATTATTTAGAGAATAGTTTCATATAATATAGTCAGATTGTTTTTGATTATATTTCTAGCTGAACTTCGTCAACTGGCGTAGACATTCAACTAGGTAAATAATCTTAATTTGACAAAATTAATGTCGAAATTAATAATTTTTTATATACAAATTTACAAAAATGGTACAAAAATGTGAATCGTGAACTTCGGTGGTTTCAGATCGAAAGACACTTTATGTTTCGATTTGATGAATATTAAACTAACTTTGTTATTGAGCGTTGAGCTCGATTCGATGAGTGTGTAAAACTCGCGTCGATGAGTGTAAAACTTTGTTATCGAGAATATTGAACTCGCTTCGATGAGTGTAAAAAGCTAACTTTGTTGTTGAGCGTTGAGCTCGATTCGATGAGTGTAAAACACGCGTCGATAAGTGTAGAACTGATGAGTGAGAAAACTGATTTCTTCACGTTGTGAGACGTGTTAAATAGAAATCTGCAAGGGGCGTGTTTACACGTGGATTGGGTTGACCAAACGAAAATAAATATTTCCTATTGGCTAGTATCATTTGACTTATTGGGTTCCTAGACAAGAATCAACTATGGGTGCCACTAATAGATAGTTAAATTTCTATTGAATACTCCAATAGCAATTGTAACCTTTGTACTCAGAAAGGTTATTCAAAAATGTCTTTCATATCTTCCGATCGTCCACCATAACATTCATGCAGAAGTGACACTAAATTTAGGGTTTTTACAATACAATATATAATAGGGTGAAACGTGAACTTTTCCTAACTTCTTAACTATAGGACATTGCGACAAGATGTCGACTTTCAAAAATGTGCTATTTCAATGCCCAAACAAAACTATTTACAATTATTGTTGCAAAACGTGATATTTTAAAGGTAATTAACAAAAGTTGAAAATAGAATGAAACTATCTTTTGCATTTACAACAATATAAAAGATCTTATCAATTCTGAAACATATTTTTACAACGCTATTAACTAAAATTAATTTACGCCTTGAATATATACAATGGAGAAAGGAAGCATACAAATATCTTACATATTTTAAAAGTATCGTAAACAATAAAATTCAAGATTTTACAATCTTGAACAGAGATGTTTTTCACTAGACTTTATTATTCATAACTTTGTTATTAACAATTTAATGCAAAAAATCGCTTTTTCAGTTTTTCGCTTATAAAAGTAAAACTGTCAAGGTAATCGTGCTGGCGTCAATAGATAAATTATAGAGAATAAAGAGACGAAGAAAATGAGATGTCTAACAACTCGATCGGATCGTTAGCTTATGAGAAAAATCGGGAGAAGCCGGCCAACGTGCAGTTTTTTCACAAATTCATCTGTTATTTTTTGAGTTGTAGCCTAGATCCTCCGGCTAGTATTAGTTTTTAATATAAACTTTTTATGTGCACTGTCCGATCCATAATTTTTAATCTATGGCCATTTGAATTTTTTACTATGGAATTTTCCAGCAGACCTGAATGCGACAGGTATTGCCCGATTTCAATTTATAAAAACGATTTCGAAAATAGAATATTCATACTTCATAATGTTCATGTTGGTTTTGCATTAAAACGCTGAGAAATATGTTAAACCCATGTCCCACTGTAAAAATTTGTATATAATTTTTTATAAATATTATTATAAATACCATTTTGATAGTGTGACAACACAGATTTTGATAAAAATGATTTCTCGTAACAATATTTTTATAGTGCTCCTATTGTCATGACGTCACGTACATTTTTTTTATAAAAATCATATATATTAACCATTTTTATAGTAGGAACGAACACATTTTTATAAGAATGATTTCCACTAAAAATATTTTTATGGCGCTTCTTACGGAGAATCAGACAAACTTCTCCATATATAAAATTTATCTATGGATAACCTTTACCGTAAAATATTTTAAAAAAATCCAACCAACCGTATCTATAATTTTTACGGAACTAGTAAAGTGATTGGATGTATATGCCCCACCAGCTTCGAGGAAGTTTGAGTTTGAAAACGCGGGCACAGATTCAAGATTTGAAACTCGAAAGCCAATGTCTATAATTATGTTTGTTTGTTGTTTGTAGATTGTTTTTGGTGAATGTGTCAAAAATAAAACTAGATGAAAATATAGTGTGTCAAAGCTGAGTAGGATTAGTTTAATTTTTAATTTATTTACGATTTTAGTTTTAATAAAGTAAATAAACTAGATGAACCTTTAAAATGTCATCACCAGGTAAAATTCGTCATTGTTGTATTCACAAACCATAGTATTGTTACGAAACAGCACACTGGTATAGTCCCTAAATCCGACTCTGTCTAAGCCAGGAATGAAAGTTAAAATTATGGCGGATACGTAGGTTTTTTCATATGACTGTTTATGATTGTTTTTGAGTAAGCCGTAATCTAGAATTATCTAGTGAAAAAGGAATTAATATATAAGGGACCGACCAGGAGAAGTGAAGTTTAGTTTATAATTTGACATCGTGAGATAAACAGTGAATAAGTGAATATAAATAAAGTGATTATATAAATTAGTTTAAGTGAATATACTGTGTATAATTAGTGAATAGTGTAGTGTTTAAATAAATTCGTAAGTAGCCATATCGTGTGTTTGAAGTTTATCGCACCCGTTTGCTGTTTAAATAAATTAGAAAAACATTACAGTATGTATGGTTTTATTGTAAAAAATTGTAATAGTAAATATATTTTTAGCCGCTTCGAAATTTGTAGTTTTGGGATCAAAATATTTTGGCTTACTTTTGGAATGCCACCAATCGTGTTCCGACTCCAATTTTTTTTACTGATACAAAAAGTCCGAAAGCGAACTTGACCTAGCAAGAGTAAACGTCGACATAATCTACACTCTACTAGACTTACACAACACCGACCTTTCACTGAGGGACAAGAAAACCACATACAAAGATGGGCAAGCAAAGAACTCCAGGGATGATACTTCAATCAGACACAAGGTGAAGACATAGATAAAGGACTAACACATAAATGGCTCCAGAAGGGTGACCTCTTCCCCGAAACGGAAGGTTTCATGCATGCTATACAAGATAAAGTAATAAAAACGAAAACATATAGCGAATACATATTAAAAGATCCCTTAGTTACAAATGACAAATGCAGAAGTTGCCATTCTGACATAGAAACAATAGAGCATATAACCAACTGCTGCAACAATCTTGCAGCAACCAAATACCGCGACCGACACAACACAATCGCAAAATCATCCACCAGCAAATGGCATATAAACTTTCACTAATAAACCAAATCGTACCTCACTACCAGTACACGTCATCCGAAATACTAGAAAACCAAGAATACAAAATATACTGGGACAAAACGATACAATCAGACAAAACATTAGCATGCAACAGGCCCGACATCACATTTACTGACAAGAAAAACAAACACACCTACCTCATAGACGTTTCTATCCCTACCGATCACAATATAACAAATAAATATTCCGAAAAAATACAAAAATACACCCCCCTTCGCAATAGAACTGGAGAGAATTTGGAAGCAAAACGCGGTCACCATTATCCCGTTGATTATGTCTGCTACTGGTATCACCCACAAAAAATTCACAGAACATGTGACAGAACTCGACATACCTGAAAATACACACAATCAAATACAAAAAAGCGTCATTTTGCACACATGCTATATAGTCCGCTCGTTTCTTAGAGCACAATAGACTTCCTTTATACTTGGCCCGCCCGTATAAAGAAGAAATCCAGGGAACAAAAACCTTGTGAATTCCTGAAAAAATAATAATAATCTTTATTTCAAATCATGTACATCTGGAACACAAAATGAAATGACGTCAATTATCATATCTTCTTCTTTTTTCTATTAATTTACTATAAATCAATCACAAGGTAGGTCACATCTTGGTCTATCCAAAAATAATTATTAATTATCAGGTAGGCATTACATGAAATGTAACTTCTGTGATTCTGACGATGATATTTAATATCGAAACAATTGTCAATTTTTGCAATATATTGTGGAATTATCTAGAAACAGTAAGTTTCATTTAAAAAAGTAACAGTAGGAGAAAAGATTCGAAAATTAATATTATGTTGGAATTAATATATTCATGAAAATCATATCTTAGTAATCAATCCTCGTATTCCTTTTGATAAGCCCACAACTTCATACTCCGTCCATAGATGAGTGAAATTTAGGTAAATCACTGTACGTTCGTAGACCCATTGTTCCCAAGCACATATCGTATAGAAACCCATCCATATATCCGATCATAAATAATTCTCTCCAATAAGTGAAATTCATCTCAGTTGACAGCTTCGAGCTCCATACAATTAATTAATTGTTTTCGCAATATGTCACATGAATCTACAAGATGCGTCACGTTTACCTCAAAATGAGAAGTACTTCCGGTTCTTTCTACGCGTAATTTTACATTCGACGAATGAATAAAACATAAAGGTACAATTTCACGTAACTCTCGAAGCTCAGATTTTGATGCTCAAACCGGTGATTACGTGACTGCCTAAATGTGTAGTTTTAGCGTCTTTATAGGAAGTTCGTTTGTAACCAACTTTCAGCGTCTATTTTCAGCTTGAACTCCAGATTTGTCAGATTGAACGATTAATAGCCAATTGCGCTATAGTTTTTTATAAAAAGCTATTTTGAATTTGATAAATTCCCCTAGACGCCAATTGGCAATTTTCTATCTGAAATTAACTGTCTCGGCCCTTATTTCGTGGAATCTACTCATATTAGTGTTTTAAATGAAACTCGCTGTTTCTAGCTAATTCCACAATATAATGAAAATTGTTGATGCCCTATATCACCTATTTGGCAAACATTTTTATGTACAGTTTAGAAAGAAAGATCTTTGAAAGTAATATTTCGAAAAATGTTTTATTATGGTATAGATATGTAGATGACAACATATTAGCTTGTTTTATGGGTAATGAACGACAATTAGATGTATTTTTCAACCACATTAATAATTTACACCCAAAAATTAAATTTCCATTAGAAATTGAAGAAAATAGCTCAATTAATTTTCTTGATTTAAATATTCAAAGAGTTAATAATGTACTTGATTATTGAATTTACCGAAAACCAACACACACTGATGTGATAATTCCATATAGGTCCAATCACCCCATGTCACATAAACTAGCGGTATATAATTCGATGATACGTAGCGCATTTTCAGTTCCTATGAACAAATGTATATTTGATAGAGAGATTAATACAATAAGACAAATAGCAACATCCAACGGTTATCCATTACATATGATAAATAAGCTAATTAATAAAAAAGAGGAAAAAGTGGCATTACAACTAATATTTCCTAAACAAACTGAAGAAATAAAAACTTATAAAACCATCACATATGCAGGAAATATTTCTAATAATATTTCAAAGATAATATCTTTAGCAACGAATACTACAATTGCTTTTAAAACAGAATGTAACGTAAGTACAAAATTGTTAAATGTTAAAACAAAAATACCAACATTGAAGAAATCAGGTATATATAAACTCAAATGTCCAGAATGTAATGCTGTCTATTTGGGTCAGACCCGTAGAAATTTTGAAATCAGATACAGTGAACACTTACGAGCCTACAGATTAAAACAACCAGATAAATCCCATTGCGCAAAACATCTACTTGACACCAACCATTCATTGACACCAAACACAGAACTAGAAGTACTACATATTTGTGATAAGAAACAAGAACTGGAGTTCCTTGAAGAGTTGGAAATTAGAAAACACTTAAGGAACCCACAATATGAAGTCGTCAATGAACAGATGAATCTAGGATGCTCTCCACTATTAAACTGTCTGCTTAAGTGATAATTGTAAAGATCAGCAGATATAGTTTTCCTGGTTTACTATATCATTGCACAGTTTTACTGATCTTAATTGGAAAAATTATATCCAGGATATCACCATAGGGCTAATAATATCTAAGCTTCAATATTTGTAATATCATATTTGCTTCTTTTTTCTATTAACATATTGTCAATCACAAGTTAGGTCACTTCTTGGTCTAGCCTAAAATAACTACTAAACATAAGGTAGGCATAAAATGAAATGTAACTTCTGCCATTCTGACGATGATATTCAGTTATCGAAACAATTGCAAATTTTTAGAATTTTTAATATTTTTCATTATATTGTGGAATTAGCTAGAATCGTTGAGTTTCATTTAAAACAATAATGTTAATTTGTAATATCACAGTAACGTTCTGTATGTAATATTAGTGAGAAGTATACAAATCAACATCGTATGAATATTTCCTATAGGAAGTTGCTAAAAAGTAACTGCGAATTCAAGTATTATTGTGAATATCAAAAATATCTTTTAATTATATGACATGGATGTTAATAAAGTTGGTTATTAATTTCAGACATATAGGAGATATATTATTAACGTTTTAAATAAACATCACGAAAAGTCTCTGAAAAGAACATTACAAAAAATACTTGTTATGTTTCTTGTTTAGTGGGAAAGTAACAGCTATCTTAATTACTGGTGAAAGTGGAAATAATTTTCATGCGGCGGAACGTATTTTTAATGAGAGATACCCCGATCGCCCTATATCGAGGACTTATTTGACGGAGCTTTTTCATAAGTTTCAACAAACAGTTAGATACCAAACGATCGGGTCGACCAAATATTGACATTGATTAACAAATTGATATCGTTGCAGAAATTGAAGTAAACCCTTCTTCTTTTCACAGCCCAAGTAGCGTCTACCTGTGGTGACTCCACAGGTAGATGTGAAAATATGTCCACTAAAATTCTCCAACAGCCAGACTATGAAAGGACAATTTGTTTTAGTGACGAAAGTACTTTCTTCCTTAATGGAAATGTTAATACTCAAAATGTGAGGTATTGGAGTGACATAAATCCTCACACCTTTCGTGAAAAACATACACAGTTTCCATTAAAAGTAAATCTCTGGAAAGATATTCTGGGAAACCACATAGTCGGGCCTCTTTTTTTGAACTCTAATTTAACCGGTATATCTCTTCAAATTCTGGAAGAGAATCCAGATGAATTTGGTAACTTGGAAGTAACGTTTCAACAAGATGGTGCTCCTGCACACAATTACTTTGCAGTAAGACGTTATCCAGATTAGAAGTATCGTTGTAGATGGATTGGGCGATGCGGTCCAATAGAATGGCCAGCTCGGTCACCGGAGCTAACACCTTTAGATTTTTTTCTATGGGGATCTAAATCTAAAGTTTGCGCTACAGCTCCTGATAGTATTGACGTATAAAAACAACGAATTGTTGAAGAATGTAGGGCAATTTCCCCTCACACATTCTGTAGAGTCCGACAAGAGTTTAATATTAGGATGTTTGTATGTATTCTTAATACCTATCAAACGAGGTGTCACTTGCCATAAGGTCCCATTTAATATTATGTCCACAATTATTATTTTTGAAGTGCCGACAATTGAATGGTAATATTATTTATTTTAATATTATTTTAATTTATATTATGAATATATTATTGATTATGTTATGAATATGAATTGTTGATAGTTGATTTTAATTTAATTTCAAATTGTATCTTAATCTTACCTGGATATTTATAAATATGCTCTTTATTTAATTTTCCCTCGCCTGCTCTTGTTCGTTTTAGAGTATGATGAGTCCTAGTATCATTAGGGTTCATGGGCAAATAATTAAGAAATCAACGTTGCTATTATTTTACTGGAATTTATTTTGTTAAATGAATGGATAACTGTCTAAATAGAATATAATAACCTACATTTAATTATTCATATAAATCTTTAATAGTAGTTGATAAAATAAAAAAAATATCGTATCTTATTTATGAGACGCTTATGGAGTCAACTTTTTATATACAAACAATATTACTTTTAGAGGAAACTATTGAAATATAAATGTTTATCATATACACTGTGCAGTGATTTTCTTTAAGTTTACATAAACTTAATAATAATAATAATAATTAAATGGATGAATTGTATGTGTAAAAAAGTGAAATTTGTATGGCCTTTTATTATTTTTATTGTTTATGAAAATGATCATTTTTATTTATCTGTTTATTTCTTTCGATCCGAAAGATTAAAAAAGATATCACTGACCCGTTTGATAAATTCTTTCTCTCGAAAAATGACAGCACTAACGCGTCACTAAACACTGGCGATGAACTCTTAACTCTTGGATATCTCGATAAAAAAATTTGTCTCGTTCGAGAAAAACTATCTACACTTGTTACTGCGTGTTCTCTTAACGAATTTAATGTGTTGAATATTTAATTATATTTAATTTAACCACTTTTACTTGAAACTTTTTATACAGTTCGACATGGAACTATTAACCCATTCAGCTTCGGCTTCCCCCCTCTAGTTTACTCCGCGTCCCAAGCTCTTTTTATAAGCGAACGTTCGTAAACTTCTAGAATTTCATATATTTATAGCGTCTGATTGTCATTTTATTAATATTCAAAATCACTATATTTCTGACATAAACATACTGTAATTCGCAGTTTTTACACTTTATATTGATAATTAATAATAAATTGTCCACCATTATTATTTATCTTCTTAACTATTTCACATAATCAGATTCTTCTGATTGGTCGCAACTTATTTATTACTTTCAAAAATTTTACGACATGAATAATATTGTGTTATATTTGTATTCATTTCTTTTTACTCTTGTTTGTTATTTTTTACATTACTAAACATAATATCTCAATAGTTTCAATTTTTATTTTACTCGTTAATTATATATTCTTTTATTATTAGTTGGTACTCATGTGATCATACCACGATTTCCATTATTATTGACATTCATATATAAAATATATATCTCTTTATATTTATGTTATTTAAGGGATAAATAATTAAATGTTACTTTATTACGGTCATATGTTTTCCTTAACTCAAATCTAAATTGTTTATATATTATATTATAGCTTTGTTGATATCTTAGCTTATTATTTTGCCTTTCTCTTTCTGATAAAAAAAATTACGTGGCTAAAGTTACGCATTGCGTTAAGTTAGATTTCTTGAGTTTCGTTTCTTAGTATGATTATGTCTCATGTTACGTATTGCGTTGAGTTATTTTTTATTTACACTTTGGATCATATAATTTTTTTGAAATAACTTGATGTACTCTAAATATTTAAAATTGATAAAATTTAAAATAGAATTGACAGATTGACAGATATTAATGTTATTTTTCTAGACAACAAATTTGCTATTATCTACGTCCTCATTCATTCTATATATATATATATATATATATATATATATATATATATATATATATATATATATCTATTAACTATTCTTGGAATAAAATGTTCACTTCACTTAAATTAGAATTTTATTGACGTTTCAACATCTTCTGAACTATATTGCTAAAATTACATAAATATTTACAGTTTTGACGTTATTTAACAGGTGATAAAATACTTACATAAAATCTATGACTTAATACAATACAAATAATTTAAAAATTATTTTAAAATTTGTATCTAAAATAAATGATCGCGTATCTACTTAATGGATGTTATGTTTTCTTAATGTTTTTTTATGTTATAATTTTTTAACAAGTTTCAATAGTTTATACTGTATGAAGGTATAATAATTAATTTCATGTTTTATACAGATTGGACATATTTGTCAAGATGCAACAGTTATGTAGATGTCTATTTTTATTGTACTATTTGTTAATGTTTAATTCTAAATTAGGTTATTGATGTCACTTCTAAAATTAATTGTACAAATATACTACTACCTAGAAAGTGTCTTACTAAAATTTGTCGTTAAATAGCAATGACTTGCTGAATGTACATTCATGATATTAGCACCCAAGAGAATAACCTAAGTTTCAGTGATTACTGATTTTGCACAATAGTGTATTATTCAAATATTTGGTCATATAAAACCTGTCATTGTTCCCTACAATGAATAGTATTAGTATTTGCCAATCAATAAATAAAACAAAGCATTCAAAAGATTATTTATGAATGTACCCCTTCAGTAGTCCTTAAATTCCGTTGTGTTTAAACAATTCTTTAAAAGGGAAAACTGTATTTGACGTTTGCATTCTGGGGCCAATTTTACGCAACGTGGAATCTCTAATTCTCTTTGTTGTAGCCTTGCATATTTTACATAGCGGACAAAACGTAATGTGAAATTCAAGTGAGTTGGATCTTGATTAAGTCTACATATCTTGACATATTTTTCTAGTTCTTGTTTTTTTTATATGGTGCTCTATACAATGCGCGAATAAATATGAAAACAAGCTGCATCGAAAAATTGGAGGACGAAACGATGAAAACTCATTTTAAAACTATGCTGTCCATCACATCTGGAAAAAGTAATTCTAGTGATAATAACAGGAAACCGGTTCTAAGTATCTATAACAATCCTGGTTGAAGTGGCACGTAAACCAATAGATATATTGCTCAGAATGAGATAAATTTAGAGCAAAAAAAGCAACAAACTATAACTCCATCCCCAGAAAAAAGTCACATATCACAGCACAGGTATTAAAATAAGTACCCTTTATTTCGATGTCAATTGAATTGACAATGTAACCAAAACAAGTAAAATCAACCCAAGATAAAATTAGTCTTTTTTCCATAGAAATCTATTTTTGACGTTCATAGTTGGATGCAAAAAACTTCATACACAATAATCTAAGAATACTAATATCAAAAATTATGAAGTTATGAATTGAAAATTGAATATAAACGCACGTACAATTTATATAGATTCTCAATGACCAAAACATGTCGAGATAAATCAGCATATCTTGCAGTGACAAATTGCCCGTTTGTTTCTTGATATGAACCACTGGCTGTCGGGCTTTTAAAACTCTCCAATTTCATGTATGATATGAATTACTACTATAAATATAGCACTGTGATATATCTTTACCGTGGCGAGGTAACATCTTCATTTTCAGTTATATTGTTATATATCTAACTAATTTATAACTCATTATTCTCCACTTTCATTTGATAAGTCGAATTTGATATTTCTCTTTCTCTCTCTCTCTCTCTCTCTCTCTATATATATATATATATATATATATATATATATATATATATATATATATATATATATATATATTTAGTTGTGGGCAGTTGTTGCCTCCGACCATGTTAAAATTGCGTCTGTACAATGTAAAATAAATTTAAGAATGAAGATCTGTTGTTGCCAAAGCATTCGAGCAGTATTCAAAATTCCCTATACCCAAAATTATTAGTTCTTGAGTTTTTTCTATACATAACAATGATTATAAACCTGTTTCTAATCATTTAACAATTAATTGAGTTGACTGTGATGAGTTTTTTGATTTAACGGTTTGGTACATTTTTTGGTGTTTTGAAGAAGTTGAACTACGGCAAAAATGAATTTCACTGGTGATGAAATGATTGAAACGATCTGGATATTAGGCTAATGCAATAGAAACTTCTTACTATCAGTAAGAGTATACCGTGAACATTTTTCTGAAAGGAGGCAACCTAAGAAAACAAGCTGGACAGATTAATTGAGCGGTTCAATCGCCCGAGTTCAGTTATTTATGAAAAGCATCAACGAATATAAACTTCTCTGACAGAAGAAAATGATAATAATGTTTTGTTGGCAGTTAGTGAAAACTCACACACAAATGTAAGGAGTATTTCCAGAGAACAAGAACTGAGCTACTACGGTGTACAAAGAATCCTTGGCAAAAAGAAAATGCACCCTTGCCACGTTTAGTTGCAACAGAAATTAATTGAAGTTGATTTTGCAAAAAGAGTAACATTTTGTAGGTGGGCTTTACGAAAAGTTAATCAACAGAGATACTTTTTCGACTATGTTCCATTTGGAGGTGAAGCCACGTTTCATAAAAATGGTTGTGTCAACAGGCATAGCTTCCACTATTATTCATCAACTAATCTATATTACATAGTGACACACAGTCAAACTAGATGGTCGTTAAATGTGTGAGGGGGTATTGTTGGTGAATATGTAGTAGGACCTAATTATTTTGAGAAACATTCAAATGTTGAGATTTATTTAGATTTTCTAGTAAACCTTACCTTTTTAATTGGAAGAAGTCCCACCTTGTACACTTCAATTTTTCATTTATATCTAGAGCGTAGTATCCGTCAAACGACAAACTATCAGGAATATTTATGGCCTTCCTAAATTTTTTAAAACAAAAAAGTTGCCTAAAATTCCATTATACTTTTGAAATATAATTATGCATCTATTTTGCTCATTTTCTATTACAATACTGGAAACGGCTGTCGTTACATCCGTATATTTAGCGTAGCACGCTCCATCCCGAGATGTTATTTTTGATAATTTTCAATATTGCTTTCTTCAGAATTAATAGGTTTTAAAATATTTTTGATTTCGAATATTCCAATTTATTTCAAATAAAAAAATACTCTTAATTTTCTAAAATAAAAATGTTCATTTGTGTATTGAAAACCAGGAAAATAACCTAAAACAGGGACTAAAATAAGTTGGCATTTCCTTATAGGTATGTATAGGTAAAGAATAATTCTGTACAACGAATAGTTTGGCCAATTTTTTGCCCTTAATAAAAAATTTTTTTTTTCAAACATCAGCACAACATAATAATTTTAAACCTATTCCTCAAGTTTTTTGTCTACAACTGTCTTAAAATAAACAATACTATTGGCAGTATCAACATTCATTTCTCATTATCAACCTATATGAGTAACATGTGATTGTAATATTTTTTGTAGGTCGCACGGTAACATCTAGTATTGGCAGTATCAATATTCATCTCTCATTATCAACCTATAAGTAACATGTGATTGTAATATTTTTTGTAGGTCGCACGGTAACATCAAAAATTCGAATCATACCGTCAAATTTTAAGTGCAAAATAATTGACGGATGTCTTCACTAACATCTTTATTTGCCAAATTGGACCAAATATAATCTATTATATTTGCATATAATGGCTATTATTCATGCAAGTTCCTAGGGCTAGCAGAATTGAAAGAAAACACATTTCCAATGAATCAACCTCTCACAATTTCCTAATTATTTATCCATTTTATCAATCTAATTAGAGTTTGAAGACGATCAACGTGGTCTATTCTATGGAGAATATACACTACTATCCAAAGTTAACTCACCACCTTAAATGTACCGTAAGGGTGAAAACATGTTCCTTCTGAACCCTTGATTGGATTCCGATTTTCACATCATAGGCCTATTTCTGAGGAATTACTGTACTAATGTTTTCAGAGAAATGTTAACGTTTTATCCATATACGGGGTGTAAAAATAAAGATGTGTTTTTTCATCTTAGGTTGCAACACCCCGTGGAATTTATCAGAAACATACGACATTTTATAAATATTGGTAGATAGCTTCGTCTTTCCTCAACATTTTCGTGAAAAAATCATCTTGATATCTCTGTTATTAAAGAAGAAAAGTACGTTGAAAGCATAACGTGATTTTATTGAATTGTAATACGCATTATTTTAATATAAGTAGGTAGTTTGCTATGAAAAAGCAAAAAAAATTTCTGGTCAGTTTAAAACTGACAATATTGTTGAAAATTCAATAAATTATCTGGCTGCTTTGCGTATGTTAGTTCATTGACATGGACAGTATTTCAAGAAATCTCAGCCGCGATGAATGTGTGCAGGCAATTATTTTAACCAATGAAGGATTAAGTTATCGTAAAATAGATTTTGCTCCTTTAATGAATGTTAATGCACGACTACATGCTGTACATTGGATCCGTGATTCTTTGGATGAGGTTAGTTGACAAGCCATGAACTGCCCACCCTGCTGCCCTGATCTAAATCCCATAGGGAATATTATTGATCGTGAACTCAGGATCCGACAACCATCACCTGTCTTTCTTGAGAACATAGAAGTTATGAGGCAGTTGAGCAAAAACAAATACGACGCTTGATTTTAAGTATGCCTAGTCGCTGTGAAGAGGTAATTAAAAATAGAGGCAGTGTTTTTTGCGAGAGGGTTGTTTAAGATTATTTAGTATGCGTTTCCTCACATTTTAGTTGTTTTAAATGTGAATAAAGTTTATGCGTATTACAATTCAATAAAATCACGTTATGCATTGGACGTACTTTTTTACTCTGATAAGAAAGATATCCGGATGACTTTTTTACGAGAATGTAGAGAAAAGATGAAGCTATCTCGCAATGTTAATGAGATTTAGCATGTGTTTCTAATAAATTCCGCAGGGTGTTGCAAAATAAGATGGAAAAACACAACTTTATGTATACACCTCGTATATGGGTAAAACGTGGACATTTCTCAGAAAACATTCTAACAGTAATTCTTTAGAGGTAGTCCCATGATGTGAAAAAAAAAATAATTGGTTTCCAATAAATAGTTCAGAAGAAAAATAGCTTAAAACAATTAATGCGTTAATTTTGGACAGTAGTGTAGCTTCATGGCTAGTCTGTAAACTGCAAACCAACCCGTCAAATGTTAAATTTTGACTTAAATGGAGTAAATATTTCAGTGAATTCATATAAATAGTTCGTCATAACATATTTCATCATTTTCTTAATTACATGTTTACAATACAAACTTCTATTGAAAATATATTACTATGGAATTGAAAAATAATATGGTGCATATGGCAACATTACGAATTAGAAAGATACGTTTCTTCCAACAATGGTTAGAATGTGACCACGTGTGGCCGTGAAAATTTTTGTAAACAATCATATCTGTCTTGTTTATATTTATAACTATGGTACTGACAACGTTAAGATGTCGAAATTTTGGCATGCGCACGGTACTTTTCGATCACTTAAAAAGGTGAGTTAGTCAATTGCCACTACATATCTCAACTTCTACCTATTCGGAGAACTACAACAAATGTTCGCTGAAAATAAATATTACTCGAATCAAAAAGTAATCGCCTAGACAAACGCCTATCTTGAGGCCAAATATGGCAGCGAGATGTTAGACGTGTGCTGGTCTGATTGTATCGCTCTATAAGAAGGTTATGTTGATTGTTAAAATCGAATTTATCTTAAAATATTCGAGAAAAATATTCTTAAAAGAAGAATTTCGATAAATTTGATTATAATAAGCGACAACTTCTGAGAAATCACTGGAAAAGCACTTTGAAAGAAAGACTTATGGACTGGAAAAATTGGTGTCTAGATTTCATAGTGTTCATATGTCCTCTATTAGAATTTTGTCAACGTTCCAAAATAACACACTGTGAAAAAAATCCTTTTTATGTACAAAAAAAAGAAAATAATTCACGAGATCGTACTTTAAATATTTTCATTATATTTCCTTTTATATAGAGCTATTTTTTGAAATCGTATGCAAACTGTACGTGAGCTGCTCAAAAAATCCTCAAGGGAGATGTTTTCCCGTGGAAAGCGACAGAAAATAAGTAGGAGCACAAGTGAATGTTTGTGTTATTCTTTCATATGAAACGAACCCTAACTTACAGCATGACTCTACATTTTTATTGTAACGTATGTAGGTGAAAAATAATTTCATATTATTGCGTTGTTTTATGTGTCTTATCAAATATGTTATTGGTACAACAACAGCATCAGAAACATAAAAATCGAATAATATTTGTAAATAATATTCCGTCCACATTCATTTCAGATCAAGCCCTTCTTAGTTTAGTGGACTAGAGAAAGATCACTTGTTATTCTGTCCATTTCGTTCATAATCCTTAGATATTTTCATAAAAATAGACTGAGAAATCACTGACAAGTAGTAATGTTTCAATAATAATTGACAAGTACATGTTTGTTTTTCTGTACACAAATAAAACAGTTTCGGATAGGTAAAATTGTATATATCGTTACTGAAATTCTACCACCGCGTAGCTCAAAAGAATTGTTTATCAATAGGTATATTCTATCAGTCCAAAACCTGTAACAGGTAACAAGGTAACAATAGTTGACGCAAGTAAACCACTCATGAAATATGTGATATCAAATCATACGATGTTTAGGGTGACACAAATAATATGTCTACTCATAATCTGTTTAAAATAAAGGTAAGCTATTGCTACTTATTCACACTTTATTCATTATTGACTTGAAAGTTTCATATAATTGATGTACTTGCGTTCAGCCCTGTTCTTCTCAGTACCAAAAAAGTTTTTTGTTTGTTTTATAGTTCTGACAAATAAAACGAAACAGATGTGGCCTTTACTTTGTAATGTGTTTTAATAGTATAAATCGGCTGGACCCCTTTCTTTGTTATATGTTTTGATAGTGTCATTCGGATGGGGTCCTTTCTTTGTTATGGGTATTGATAGTACCTATAAATCGGAGCCTTTATTTGTATTATATTTTTGAAGTATTGATTGAATGAATCATTTTCTATACATTTGCACGTCCGCCTAAAATATTTACAGTAATTTTAATGATTTTTGGTGAAATTTAAAGAAAGAAAAAGGCAGCTTCAAACAATCACTAACAATATTTAAACAGGCCTGAACGCATGTACATCAATTATTTGAAACTTTCAAATTAATAAGGATTAAAGTGTGACTATGTAGCCATAGCTTACCTTTATTTTGAATAGATTGCACGTAGATATAGTACTTGTGTCACACTATACATCATATGATTTAATATCACTTCATTTATAAGGGGTAATATTTTGAAAGCTGGTTGGTTGGTTGAGAAATATTTCTAACACCACAATACCTGATGATACCTGAGAAACATCACCATGGCGAGAGCTACTAATATTATCACTAGGTTAGGTTTATAGTGAGTGGGTCAATGACGCCCTCCACTGCGACTTGTAAGAGTCTATTGTGGCTAATATTATCACTAACTACATACATAAAACTCAAATTAATTCAATATTTCATAATCTTTTACTAAAATCTAAAGCCTTCTTAAAGGCTCACCCGAATCAAATCTTAATACAATCAGATAAAGGTAACGTCACTGTCATTATGGACAAACAACAATATATTGAATTGTGAAATGAAATTATCTTAAATAACAGCACAAATGTAGAATTGTCATCCTCCTCTTCGATACAGAGGAAGGGTATGGTGGTTATTGAGCAAGTGCCCGTCGTATATATTTCTTGAACCATCGAACCATTCATCTTCGGGAAACACCATTATTCATTAGGGTTAAGTAAATACCATCGTTTATCAAAACTCACTGGGACAATATATATTTAAAACTACGTATACAAATTACTGACCATGTGTAACACAGACTATAAACATTTGTACTATTGATGATAATCTCCAAGAGAAATGAACTCTCTCTTTCTCTCTCTCTCTCTCTCTCTCTCTCTCTCTATATATATATATATATATATATATATATATATATATATATATATATAGAACCAGATATCATAGATAATAAGAGAATTAGTATTATAAAAATATGTTGCTAGTATTAAAATATATGAAAATAATATAATTTAAGAAAACAGGTAAAAAGGAAACACTTTTCTTAATTTAAACAACATATCAAATAAAGATATATTAAATAATAGCCTATAACAATATAATAAATAAGGAATTACCTCAATAATAACACAAAATATAGATATTGCCTAACCAATGTAATGATGTCAATAAAGTTGCCTAAGACGAAGAATAATTTCCATACCATAACCAGCTGTTCACCTAAAAAAGATATAATTATATAGTCAAGTCAAGAGAATTTTAGATATAAGTAGTTACATTAGAATACAAATATTATTATAGATAATTCATTATAATCATTAATTTAAGAATAAAAACAAATATAAATATTGAATAGAATAGAATTCAATAGATTTTCATAGATAAACAAATAATGAAATATAGACAAATGATATATGGTAAATAAAATAAACATTGAATCAATAAATAGTTAAAGTTTATTATAAATAATATAATGCAAAGAGTTTAGACAAATAACACAAGAGAATTTATAATTAATATGAGTGTAACAAGGATATACTATCAATAACAATATTGAATGTTGTACCATGTAAATGTATCTATGTATAACCAATTTTAATTTATTTGTATGATGAAAAAACTCATAGGAACTCTATAAATGAACTAATAATGTAAAAGAGTGTATGTATGAATTTTTTAATAAGTGAAAGAAGTTTCAATTAATCTGATTGCAAAAGACAATATTTTATTGGTTATAAAATATGACAGAACAAATTGTGAATCAACAAATAAACTTTGAAATAGTGACCTGAAAAAGAACAAAAGACTGTTTGTTGAAAAAAGTAGAGAATCGAGGGGACGCTTAAAATAAGGGAAGCTGGTGTCAAGAAGCGAGGAGTGTGTGTGATGGTGTTCCTGAAATTTCAAGAAATTCCCGGTTTAAGACATTTAAACCTATAAAGTACTATTAAATACAATTTTAGTAATACTCACAGTCAATTGTATCAAGTTTTTCGGCAAGAATCTACGAAATTTTCATCAATTTTGGTTTTTTGGAGCTTCAGCGGAGTGTTCCTGGGATCCAGAGACTTTCATCCCAATTCAAGAGCAACAGGTCAGTGTTTTTTAAATCATTATTGGCCAATAATCAGAGTAAAAACTCAAAATACTCAAATAAGTACTTAATTTCATAAATTGATAAACTTTTGCACATATGATCGATCTAAAAAAGAAAGAAACAGACTTTATATAGTGAATTAATCGCATAAATCGTTAAAATTAATGAAAGGCCGAATTTTAAATAAATTAAAATATGTACTTACGACATCTTGTAATCGCATAAATCTAATGATTGAAAATTTATCAATGTTATAACTATGTCCATCTGTATATAATTCCTATATTTCTATCTATGTATATAACTATTTTCTTCCCACAGCAATTTGTATCATATATATGTATGATTTATATATAAATTCTTTTATGTGTTTGAACCATTTACTTGTTTGCATCTTCAACAAACCATATTTGTATTATATGAATAGATGCTTCGTATGTATAAGAATTGTTCGTTTTATGCTAAAGCGCATGACTAGTTTTTTCCACGCATGCGTATTGATGAATTATTAAAATAAATAAGTAGATACAATATAACCAGTGGCGTCTCATATTATTTTTATCAAATATATAAAATATTAAATTTAAAATTAAATTGATTTCAAAATAATGTGTTTTCTTTTTATTTAAACAATTACAACAATATAAAATGCCAGGACTCAAAGAGAAAAAGGATTTCATGATCCCGAATAATCAAATTAAAATAAATTACTAAACAAAATAACAATAACCAACTGAGCTAGCCAAACTAAACAAAAATCCTAAATAATAATCATCTACACAAGTGAATAAATAAATTCAGTAAATATATAATAATATATATATATATATATATATATATATATATATATATATATATATTTATATAGGAAATTCTATAAGGTATTGTTAAACCAACACAGTCAACGATCTATTCCGCCGACCTTGTTGACGCATTATTTATAAAACAGTCGTGACTCCTTAATGTGCTACTAACCTTACTACACCTTGTCAGTGACCTTCAAGTTCACTGGCCGCTAGCAATAATTGAAATTAATATCTAATTAAATCTAATAATGTCTTCTGAGATCATCACAAGGGAAACAATTTAATAAGATCCTTATATAACATACATCAAATAGATTTGTCCCTTTGTCCCTTAAAAAAAAGCTCACTTGCTAACATGGTGTTCCTCCGCATATTTAATTCACTTCCGAAAGTTCACAAACCAAGTTCTCTCTGTGAGACCGATAATGGCTTCGATAGGAGCCCCCACTGAAAGTATAGCGCAATTCTGTAAAGGAATCCTGACTAACGCTTATGATTATGACAATTTGAAGTTTCAGAAAAGTTAAATAATTTTACAATCCCAGATAATTATGTTCTGGCTAGTTTGGATGTGGTCTCGTTGTTTAGTAATGTTTATCTAGATGCATGCTTAAGAGCAATCGATAACAGTTGGGAACGGATTAGTGTCCATTGCTCCATCCAGAAGGAAGCCTTTTTAGAATCAATTGTTTTTGTCTTAGACAGTATTTACTTTACTCTTAATAACACAATATATAAACAAACTTTCGGTACACCGAGCATACATGGCAGCATACGATTCTAAATACCTTTCAAACGAGGTGTCACTTTTGCCATAAGATCCCATTTAATATTATTGGTTTCAGTTGCCTTGTTACGTCACCGATGCCTATTACGTCACATGTTACCACTATTAGAGAAGCTTACAATAGTTCATTTTCACGCTCCAAATTCCATCAGTCTAAGTATCACCGTTCTAAAGAAAAAAGGGATGGAGGGGAATTTTGAGAAGCACTGTGTATCCAGTGCTTTCAAAAAGTAAAGATTTTTGAAATTGAGAATTTTTCGAAAAAATCTTCTGGCATGTCGATTTTGTTTTAAGCAAAGTCACGATTTGGCATACGACTCATATTTGTGACGTATTCCTTATTCGATATATGAAGTCATTGACAATTTTTTTAAATCCCAATACCCAATTTCGTCCACGGCAATTGAATGAGCATGTCATCCTACGTACACATAGTCAAAAACATGATTAAATTAGAGTATGTAGGTCAGATAAAAAACTGAAAAAATCATAATTTCAAATTTCACGCAATTAAATGATAATGATTAAAGTAAATGTTGGATTTGTGCACCGTGCGCTACTTGACAGTATCCGAGACGATTCATGGAAGTATGCGATGTATCTTCTGACAAATTATCGCTTGTAATTCTTCTAAATTTGTTGGTCTAGTAACATATACTTTGAGTTTTATGTACCCCCACAAAAATCTAGGGGTGAAAAATCTTGCGATCTGGCTGGCCACTCAATCGGCCCTCTTCTTCCTCTCTAACGATTGGGAAACACCTCATCTAAATAAGCACGGACATGTGATGCATAGTGGGGAGGTTCACCATTTTGTTGAAGGACAAATTTTTATAAACTGACAAAGTCACTACTCATTAAACAGTACAACTAGTCTGCTTTTGCTAAATAAAAGATAGGGAATCGATAAGAAATCATGAAAAACCGCTAAGGCAATAGTCAAACAACCATAATTTTTGACAATGTGTACGTAGAATGAGACGCTCTTTCAATTGGCATGATCGAAATTGGGTGTAGCCAGTTAAAAAAAATGAACTTTTCAGTTCCGGTTTTTCTTAAGAGATGAGAAGCATACATAGAAAACAGCAGTGGCCCAAGGATCGACCCTTGAGGTAGACCAGATCTCAGTACGAGATCATCTGAACTAATGCCATCCATAACAACTTGCTGTTGCCTGAATTTAAGGTGGTTCTCTATTAAGGAACAGGCATCATTCGAAAAACCCGTATACTCCAAAATACAAATCATTAAATCGTGATTTATAGTGTCAAAAGCGCGACTAAAATCTAACATAACCAGCAATATCGAATAACCCGAGTCGGTAACTTTGAAAATGTCATCAATAACATGAACCAAAGCAGTAGTATAACTATAACCTTTACGAAAACGTATGTTGAGAATAATAGTGAGTGTATATGTAAATAATTCTTAATATGAGATTCTAACGTTTTTTGACCTCGCAGGTAGAATACTTATTAGACGTAAGTCTTTGAATTCAGTAGGATCTTGTTTTTTAGGTACAAATTTGACAACCGCTTTCTTCCATACCCCCGGGATGACATATTCGGTTACGCAAAAATTCACAATATATGTAATGTACGGGATAATAAATGGACAACACAATTTGATAAAGTTTATATTTAATCCATCATATCCGGTAGCGTTTGTTTTAATATCACAAATTTCTTCATAGACAACTAAGTCATTAGTTTCATTAAATTTGAAATCAAAATTATGAAGTTTATTCGATTTATAAAAAGACTTTATTTCATCCGATGGTTCAGATTGCGGGATCGATTCAATAAAAAATCTATTAACTTTGTTTGCATCCCTCAGATTTTCTGGTATATCAAGTGATTTGTCCTCTAAACATTTATTAGCTCTTAAAATTCGCCACATATGTTTTGGTTTTCTGTTACCGAACTGATGGACAAAATATGCCATTTTCTCTCTTTTTATGGATTGGAATTAAAAATTTCGTAAATTTTTATAGGTTTGTAAAGTTGCTTCAGATCTCGTTCTTTGATACTTTCTCAGAGCTTTGTCTCTTTCGTCCATCATTTTTTTTATAAGAAATGTTATCCACGGTGTTTTAGGTTTTGTTACCCTGGAGGTAAAAATAGGAGCATGCCTATCAAGCAAATTATTCAAACAATTGACTAAGTAAGAAACCTTCCCATCCACTGTATCCTGATCATATTTCCTGAAAAACGACGTGTCAAAGAGATCACGTTGAAAATTATCATCATCAAAATTTATAAAATTTCCATATGTAACAAGTTTAGGACCTCTCTGTTCATTAGATATTTTCAACACACAAAATACCATTGAGTGATCTATCTGAGTGTTGCAGATGTCGCAGTGATTCTAGTACGTTCATCAATTACTTGACATAGATTGAGTGATTCTAAAATCGAAATGAATTTTTTAATGCTCGCATTTTCATACGCCAATAAATTAAAATTAAAATCCCCCATACAAATGATTTCATCAACAGTAGGATATATTGAGGCAAGATTCGCTTCAAATTTATCTAAAAACATATTCGTATTTTGTTCATGTGGTTTGTAAATAATACCTACAGCAAGAGCTTTCTTAATAATAACCACCTTAACCCACAATTGTTCCCATATGTAGTCCAGTCTACTCATAATTATCTCGCCACGTATCCTAGTTCTAACATAGATACATACTCCCTTAACAATACAATTTCTATCAGCCCTGTATAAGCGATAATTACTAATATTTATAACAGAATTAATAACCGAATTTTTTAACCAGGTTTCGCATATAAAAAAAATATCAAAGTCATTCTGCAAAATAGTTTGTTTCACATTAATTATTGAAGGAACTAATAATCTAGCATTCACACAACCAACTACTATGAAATTCATTTTTAAACGTTCCTGAACTAATTTCTATAAACAGTAAAATAATATAAAGTATCAAATCAGTTTCAAAATCAGCAAAAACCATCAACAATGCCAAAAACCACCACAAAGGTGTGAGTCAATTGCACCCAAATTGCTGGTGCTGCAAAATTAATCCTATTATGAGTTAACGTACAAAGATTTAAATAAAACTAGGTAAATTCCTGTTCTGTGACGGAGTATTTGAAGGTATGATAATATATATGCTAATATATTTTCGAGATAGAAAAAAAAAAGATATCAAAACATCAATTAAATGTTGTCAATGGAACCTGATCTGATTCCTCACCTCAGGACACTTCAATATCCAACTATTCAGCAAGATAACGCTTGGCCACATATAGCAAATCTTGGACTACTTCCACAAGGCTCAAATTTATCTCCTACCTTGGCTCCTAAGGTCCCCGGATATGTCTTCAATTGAACATGTGTGGGACATAATCGGTAGAAGTTTAAGAAATTTACAGCGTCCTCCTCAAACTCTGTTGGCTCTTCGACATGAGATAAAGGTGGCATGGAATAAGATACTCCAGGAGGACAATGATCACCTGATTATGAGTATGCCCAGACGTATTAGCGAATGTGTAAGAAATCGTGGAGCTTCATCCCATTATTAAAGTTGAGTAGAAACTTAGATTATCCTCACCCGATTGGAGTGAAATTTTAATCATTTACGTATTACAATTGTTCGGGTTTCTAAATCACTGAGTGTTTATCTCATGATCCATTATGAACACAGAATTATTCATAAAATACCTTCGTCCTTGAATGCTGTAGGACCTAGTTGTCGGGTGCCGATGCACCTCAGCTATCTAATGTCTGAACGATGAAATAAAACAATACAATTTGTTAAAAACTTCATTTATTTGAACTAATGTTCAATTTAAACTGGTTGACGCGTTTCACTAACACAGTAGCTTTGTCAAAATGAAGGTATAATATAAAAATGTTTTAATATATACAGTGCAGACAGAATTCTATTTACTAATGTTAACAAAGGTATTGAAAGAAATTACATGTTACATTGTTTGTAGTGAATGAATTTCGAGGTAATTTCTTCCAATACCTTTGTTAACATTAGTAAATAGAATTCTGTCTGCACTGTATTGTTACGAACTCGCACACCGGAGCAGATACTAAGTACGGTGCTGTAACCTCATGTTAACGGAGTTAAAAAAATGGCGAGCGCGTCGAATTCTGAGAAGGTCTATTGGGATTTATTGTGACAGTTTATAGACCTGTTCTCGGAAGGTCTTTTAAGGATTGAGCCGGCAATCGAGAAATATCGCGAAAGGCATTTGTTTTTGGTAAGCCGCAGTCCAGAATTCTCTAGTAAAAAAGGCACTAGTATATAAAAAGGACCGATCAGCGGACCAGTTTAGTTGATAATTTGACATCGTGAGATAAACAAGTAAATAAGTGAAGTTAAAGTGTTTATATAAATTGGTTTCAGTGAATATATAGTTAATATAAATTAATAATTAACTGATTATTTAAGTATATATAAATTGAGTGTTAGTGATTAGTTTAGTGTTTAAATAAATTAAGTAAGTGAACCTACCGTGTGTTTAAAATTTATCCCACCCGTTTATTGTTTAAATAAATAACAAAAACATTACATTGGTGTCAGAAGTGGGATAATATAAATGAATTGCTACGTAAAAATGGCCAAGAGACTATGTGACCTCAAAGTGGCGGAACTAAGAGCAGAATTGGAAGATCGCGAGCTGGAAACGTCCGGTAAGAAAAGCGAATTAGTAGAAAGACTTAAAGTGGCACTGGAAAATGACGGCTTTGATCCAGAAACCGTTTTATTTACTGACGAGGCTTCCACCTTAATCTCGTCTATTTCTGCTAATATTTCTGCTAACATGGACGAGAAGATTTCTGCCATGGAAGAGAACATGGACAAGAAGATTTCGGCTATGAAGAACGACATTTCTGCTAATATTTCTGCTAACATGGACGAGAAGATTTCTGCTATGAAAAACGATACTTCTGCCATGGAAGATGAAATTTCAACGAATGTGAAAAACGATATTTCTGCTTTGAAGAAGGATGTATCTGCCGATATCTTATTAATGGAAAACGACATTGCCGCTGACGTTGAAAATGAAAGTTCGTCTCTTAAATCTGAAATCGAGAATAAGATGTCGACGATGGACGAGGAAATCGAGAATAAGATTGCAACGATAGACGAGAAAATCAAGGAGCTAGACGAAAAGATTGCCAATTCAAGAACGCGAGGCACGTCAGAGGAAGAAAAGAAGACTGAGCAAACGAAACCTTGCAAGCCAGAAACACTACCTAAGTTTGAAGACATTGGCAGTTTTACCCGAGTCAAGGCCCCGACGTTCGATGGAAAAATGTCTTGGACCAATTATGTGAAACAATTTGAAGCAGCCGCTAGAGTGAATAATTGGTCCGATAGAGAGAAGGCAGTGAACTTAACTATCGCGCTTCGGAGAGATGCCTTAAATGTACTTCAGACGATACGTCTGGAAGAAACGGATGATTTCGAGCAGCTGAAGAAGAGGTTGGACATGCGATATGGTCACGAACATCTAGAACATTTGTACCAATCCCAGTTGAAGAACCGAAGGCAGACACGTGACGAAACACTTCAAGAATATGAAGTGGATATTGCCCGACTCGTTAGATTTGCTTATCCATCAGCAGCAGATAACATGATGGAATGTCTGGGCATCCAGGCCTTCATTGATGGCTTACATGACCCCGATATGCAGAGGAAGCTGCGTTTAGCCCATCACAAAACATTAGTTGACGCATTGACAGCTGCTCTTGAATATGAAGCAGCAACGAAGGCTTCAGGATATAACAAAATTAGGACCATCCAAGAAGAAGGTGACGAAGACAGATTTGACCAGTTCGTCAGTTTAATAAAAAGTATGATGGACAAGAAGCCGAGAAAGATCAGATGCTGGAATTGTGGCGAGCTAGGGCATGTACGCAGTTCGTGTAAGCGCCCCAAGACTCCTGCAAACGAAGAACCCCAGTCACTGGAAAACTAGAACGGGTCGGCTACGAGGGGGCAGCACCGACCCATGACCGTTCCAAAGACCCTCTCATACTGATAGCTTCTCTCAGATGTCGCAACGACAGTGTATATGTAGATGGAGAAGTGAATGGCAAAAGATATACTCTGCTGGTAGACACTGGAGCAACTAGAACTATCATACGACCAGAAATAATAAACTCTAAGAAGAAGATTTTACCAACGAGGCTGCGACTGCGGACCGCCACAGGTGAGAGTGCCAACGTTCACAGTGAGACACAAATCCAATTGGGAATTGGCGCAGAAAAGTTCACGCATACGGTAATCGTTGCTGATATTGAAGAAGGCGTGATTCTCGGAATGGACGTAGTGAATGTACATGGTTTCCAATTAGACTTTAGAAATAGAGCCATTAAAGTGGATTCCGAGGAGGTATTCCTTCATCAATATGAAGGCAGCGCGGTGTTGGCAGCTGTACAGGAAGATACCGTTATACCTGCATGGAGCGAAACCATGATAGTAGCACGGCTACAGGGAATCATGGAGGAAGGTACACTGGTTATGATGGAGCCAAGGAACCACGACGAAGAGGTTGGCAAAGGAGTACTAATTGGTAAAGTATTGGTTACGTCGGCGAAAGAGATCCCAGTACGTGTGATAAACGTGAATGATTACCCAGTTACCATCAAGAAGGAAACCAAGATTGGATCCTGCGTACCAGTGACGTCTATAGTTCGTCAAACAACGACCACTGACAATTCTAATACCAGATACGAACAAATGTTATCAGTAGCTGGTCAATCTTTGGATCGAGTTGAAAAAAAGAGAACGAGACCTATTCGTACCAAAAGGAGGAAAGACTGGTAGAACATCAGCCGTCAAATACAAAATCGATACTGGTAATGCCAAACCAATTAGGCAATCAGCTCGAAGACTTCCACGAGCGAAGAGAGAGGAAGCAGAAAGAATAATTCGAGAGATGGCAGAAGAAAAAGTAATAGAACCATCTACTAGTCCATGGATGTCTCCAGTAGTGCTCGTCAAGAAAAAGGATGGAACTACGAAATTCTGCGTGGATTATCGCCAGCTTAACAACGTGACGAAGAAGGACAGATATACTCTGCCTCGACATGACGATACGCTAGATACTTTGGCCGGCAGCAAACTTCCACCTTGGACCTGAAGTCTGGCTATTGGCAAGTGGAAATGGACCCAGAAGACAAAGAAAAGACTGCTTTTACCACCGGATCTGGATTATGGCAATTCAACGTCATGCCATTCGGGCTCTGTAATGCGCCTGCGACATCTAAAAGACTCATGGAAAACGTCTTTAGAGGGTTGTCTTGGAAGACATGCCTGGTCTATTTGGACGACATCGTAGTACTGGGGACGACATTTGACGAGTACCTGAAAAATCTGGAAGACGTATTCAAATGACTCCAAGCCGCCCAGCTCATGCTAAACCCGATGAAATGTCAGCTGTTCCAAAACCGTGTCAACTATCTAGGCCATATAGTGAGCAACGAAGGAGTGGCGGTGGATCCAGAGAAAATTGCTTCCTTTCAGCAATGGCCGCAACCAACCGACAAACATCAAATTAGGAGTTTCCTTGGACTTTGCACATAATATAGAAGATTTATCAGGAAGTTTGGAGATATTGCTAAGCCTCTAACTCAACTTACAGAAGAAGCAAGAGCTTTACAATGGGACGAAGATTGTCAAATGGCTTTTGATACCTTGAAGAGGCATTTAACCACGGCGCCGATATTAGGATACCCTTTACCAGAGGGAGACTTTATTCTTGACACTGACGCAAGCAACGTAAGAATTGGTGGAGTGCTCTCACAGATCCAAGGAGGGCAAGAAAGAGTGCTGGGATATTTTAGTAAAGTCCTCTCCAAACCAGAACGAAACTACTGCGTCACAAGGAAAGAACTTTTGGCGGTAGTGAAGTCCGTGGAACACTTTCACCAGTATCTCTATGGTAGGAAGTTTTTAATCTAGACTGATCATGCAGCACTCAAGAACACCGACGGCCAGATCGCTAGATGGATTGAACGACTTCGAGAGTATGATTTCAACATCGAACATCGACTCCCTGTCCAGACGGCCGTGCCCAACAGACTGCTCTCACTGCAACAAGGTGGAACCTAGAGAAGCTGCAGTTTCAAGAACTACTGTAGTCAACGAGGAATGGTCACCCACCAGGATCAGAGAAGATCAGGAGAATGATCCTCACCTGAAGATGATCCGGCAATGGAAGAAAGAAAATTGGCGACCCACCTATCAACAAGTGTCAAGATTTTCACCGAAACTCAAGGCGTATTGGGCTCAGTGGGACTCCCTTGTCCTGGAAGAAGGGCTGTTGAAAAAAGTCCTTGAAAACGATGATGGTTCTGAGATGAGGAGACAGCTAGTTATCCCGAGAACAAGAGTAGCTGAGGTACTGAAGAAGTTACACCACAGTCCATCCGGAGGTCATCTGAGAGTGAAGAAAACCCTTCAGCGAGTCCGTGAAAGGTTTTATTGGATAAACAGCTCCGACGATGTGAAGGACTGGTGTAAGAAATGTACGACTTGTGCTACGAGTAATGGACCACATCGCAAGAGAAAGGCACCCATGAAACAGTACAATGTTGGAAGCCCTTTCGAAAAGATTGCTTTAGATATCGCTGGGCCATTTCCAACAACAGAAAATGGTGGCAAATACATACTGGTTGTAATGGATTCTTTCACAAAGTGTGTGGAAATTTACGCTATCCCAAATGAAGAGGCCACAACTGTCGCAGATGTATTGGTGAAAGAATTTATCAGCCGATATGGAGTGCCCTTGGAAGTCCACAGCGACCAGGGAAGAAATTTCGAAAGTCATCTATTCCAGGAGATTTGCAAGAAGCTGGGAATGAAGAAGACCAGAACAACAGCATTACATCCACAGTCAGATGGAATGATCGAGAGAATGAACAAGACTATTGGAAAATACCTGTTCAAAGTAGTATCCAGCCATCAGAGAGATTGGGACCAGTATCTTTCCCTATTCGCATTGGCTTATCGATCTGCAGTCAATGAGTCCACGGGTGAAACACCTGCGAAAATCCTGTTTAGGCGTGAAATGAGGCTTCCTTGTGACCTGGAATTTGGCTGTCGCCCTGGAGAAGATCTAGCAGGAGAATACTACGTGATACAATTGAGAAGAAGGCTGGACGATATTCATGAATTAGTTCGAACCAATCTTCAAGTTGCCAGCGACAGAATGAAAAGTCGGTACGACACGCAGGCCACAGAAGGCGGTTTTATAGAAGGGGACAAAGTATGGTTACACAGCCCGACGAGGAGAAAAATATTTTCTCCAAAATTACAAAAATCCTGGGAAGGTCCATACTTAATCAAGAAAAGGATCAATGATGTTATATACCGCATAAGCAAGATTCCCAACGGAAAACCAAAAGTAGTTCACCAAAACCTACTAGCGCCATTCGAAGGAGACCATGACCTGGAGGAAGGAGTAAACCTTATTCGAGATGTGTCTGACCCTACCTTCGAGGAATTTATGGGCACGTATAGAGGTACCGGGAAAGCTAGATATGGAGTTACTTCGGAACAACAAGATTTGCTCACTCTCCCGGAAGATTATTCACTGGCATACAACATCCCCGCCCGTATCAAGAACGCACGAGGATTGGCAACCGTCTCTCGAAAGAAGTTCAGGCAATTAGAAAAACTTGAAGACCAGATTCCAGCCCCTGGCAAGACACTGAAACTGAAACATAATTCTCGGTACGTCGTCTACGTGGTAACTAAAAATGAATTTCAAGATCGATCTACCTACCGCGATGTCTGGGACGCACTTCTAAACCTACGATTGGCCAGTTGGATTGGCGAGTCATCAGGAACATGGTAGAGTTCATCTTCCAAGATACCGGTGTCCAGATATTAATTTGCAGCTACAACCTCCGTTATCAGTATCCGATGAAGACGGTGCCCTGTTATTTCCATAAGATTGGAAAGTGTAGAAATGGAGTCAGTTGCCGATTCAAACATCCAGTCTCAGCTACACAAAAGTTCCAGGAGGAACTTTCATTTAAGGAGGGGGTAATGTTACGAACTCGCACACCGGAGCAGATACTAAGTACGGTCCTGTAACCTTATGTTAACGGAGTTAAAAAAATGGCGAGCGCGCCGAATTCTGAGAAGGTCTATTGAGATTTATTGTGACAGTTTTTATAGACCTGTTCTCGGAAGGTCTTTTAAGGATTGAGCCGGCAATCGAGAAATATCGCGAAAGGCATTTGTTTTGTGTAAGCCGCAGTCCAGAATTTTCTAGTAAAAACGGCACTAGTATATAAAAAGGACCAATCAGCGGACCAGTTTAGTTGATAATTTGACATCGTGAGATACACAAGTAAATTAGTGAATATAAAGTGTTTAGATAAATTAGTTTGAGTGAATATATAGTTAATATAAATTAATAATTAAGTGATTAGTTAAGTATATATAAATTAAGTGTTAGTGATTAGTTTAGTGTTTAAATTAATTAAGTAAGTGAACCTACCGTGTGCTTAAAATTTATCCCACCCGTTTATTGTTTAAATAAATAACAAAAACATTACACTATATATTAAAACATTTTTATATAATACCTTCATTCGTTTTGACAAAGCTACTGTGTTAGTGAAACGCGTCAACCAGTTTAAATTGAACATTAGTTCAAATAAATGAAGTTTTAAACAAAGTGTATTGTTATATTTCATCGTTCAGTATTATTATCTAATATCTCTCTCCCCAAAACGGCGACACAGCTTTTGGCTAGATTCCGATTATGATTGGGAAACATTAGAAATAAAAAACGGTTACGTCAGGACTGGTAAGGAAAAGCATCAGAAAAAAGTTCTGGTATTATTTTTAAAATCGCTCTCGTAGGTTTCCTTTAATGGGAAAGTAATTCAAATGCCTTTCTTGAATTCTCTACCATTATTCATTCGTTTTGAATGGATATGTGAATCGAACTATTTTTCTGCTCTGCGACTAAATGATATTATTGTGGAGTTTTTCATCATTTTTTCAGAGTAATGAGTTCATATTCACAGTAATTGGCATGAAATAGAGGGTAGTATATAATACAACCGCCTTTAGGAGTAATTATAATTAGTCTGACGATTGCTGCCATTCACAGTTCATTTCAGTTTACCCAATAACATCAATTTTCTTACCTTATGTGTCTTACATACAGTTTGTCCCTTTCAAACTAAAGAACATAGCACTCAAAAAAATATAAATATCGCATTATTCTTGGAAATTATTGGGTCTTCCGATTGTAATTTTTTCGCGTAGAATCCGAATTCATCGTCATGGTAATATTCAAGTGAACGTGTTGAACTTTTAACAGTTAGAATTATAAAGTTATAAAAATTTTTAAATATCGATCAAATCGAAAGTGTTTGTTCATAAGGAATCAATAGAGTTAATCTCATTGATCTCTCCTTGCTACCCTCTCTCCCAATCACGGGCCTATCGACAAACCTAACTTAAAAAGAAACAGCTGATTCTTTTTAAGTTAGGTTTGTCGATAGTTTCTTCTTCTGAGCTGAGGTCTGCGACTTTTAGTTTTCTGAAATGTATTTTTTCCGTATTTTTTCTGGATGTTGTTTGTTTTTTGTGATTCATCTTCAGATGCGCCTGACAGTGACTCATATCTATTTTGTGTATCAATTTTATGCGGTTTTTTGGTTTTGCTCAAGATTTTATTGAAAGTTGTAAATCTTTTTGGTTTTTCAAATCCCGGTGACGTAACTTCTCCGGTTTCCATGTGTACGGACTGGGATTCTATTTGTATCGCATTTATGTCTTCCTTTTGTGCTTATTACTCTCGTTAGACACCATTTTTGAGAAATAAAATTTTCCGTGGGTTGATTGTTGCTGTTTTCTGCGTTTTCTACTACCTGCACCCATGATATGTTAGCGGCAGTATGGATTTGGAAATTGGTTGTAATCTCGGTTATGTTTTTTTGGTACGCCCGCTGGCTATCTTCAGATTTATCAGATGAATTAATATTGATATTTGGACCAATCGTGTATTACTCTATTTGTTTTGTATTTTTCTGATTATTTATATTTGATTTATCCGGCGTCGAGGTATAATTAGTGTTATTGCCGCGACAAATAGGAAAATATAATTCGGAGTTGTCTATTTTTGAATTTGAAAATTCGATTTCTGATGTGTCGTTTTTGTTGTTCAGTTACGGCGATTCTGGCGTTTTTACTGAAGTACTTTCTATACTTATAGTTTTTTCCGTTTCTATACAGTTTTCGGTTGATTCTGTACACTTTTTATCGTTTCCTAGACACTTTTTTTCGTGTCCTATACACTTTTTATTTTGTTCTAGACACTTCTTGATTGTGTTTTGTTGATTTATTAGTTCAATAATTTTTGATAGAGTGTCGACGATGTCAGGGAAGGTTTTCACAACCAAAAACTGCAATTTTGACCGATCTTGTCATATTTTTTAGAAAATATATTTAACCAACGTATTTAGTTTGTGTGTTTTTGATTTTTTTATGTCTCAAAACATATAAAAAGACCCTTTGGTTGCATTCCTATCTGAAACAAGGAACATTCATCGGCAAAAATAGTTTTTGATGCTATTTCGGACGCCATCTTGAATAACTCACTTCCTTTTGCGATTTCGCATTGGCCACCGGCATTTTCGGATTCAGGGGGGTCGATATAGCAGAAAAACACCCATTCTCAAAACTAAATACGAAATGTTTCTGAAATTTCAATACCCCAAAAATTTGCATAGTCCAATCGACAAACAAGACGGAATTTGGTTTCTTCGACTGTCAAAGTTCCAACTTCAGATGACTCTTTCTCTCGTGAAACGCAGTCTACGCGCTTTAACTAATAATTTTATGTTCAGCGTAAGTCAATATCATTATTTACTGGTATTATATATGAATTGTACGAATTTGTGCAGTAAATGCTCGAATTATATACCTATACCGAGGGAAAACAAATGGGATCAAGAACTATGGGTGGATGCGAACGTTACGACGTGTGTTCAGAACTTCCGCATTCTGTAAATCAATAAATGGTATTATGTAGCTCCAGCTAGTCTGTAGACATTTGAAAATTGAATCTGTAGATGATACGACCATGTATACTTTGATATTTGTCTATAATACTGTTGTTATGGTAATCGGTACAACAACATTCACGTTATCTTCACTACCACAATACCAATTAAAATGCAAAAGAATGTCGTAATTCTGTGAAAAAGCGACTTGTGTCGCTAAATGGTATGCTGCTCTTTTCCCCTTTATCATAACATGTTGTTTAACCCATAGAACTGTAGAACCAACCTTGAAGATACGTGTTTTGTATTGCATATGGTGAGAAGAATATATTTTAGACAAATGCAATAATTCATGTCAACGCTTTGGCATACCATGTATTTGGAATTTGACTGACAATGTAAATGTTGTTTTAGTTAGAAGTCGATCGTTTTTGAAAAGCTTCCAATTTTCTTGACTGAAAAATGTCAATCAAAAAAATTACATATCCCTTTGGTCGTGTGAAATAATTTACCACTTTTATCACTTCAGGAAATAAGTAACTGTGTGTGCATCTGGTGACCAGTTCGCAGGAGAGAGAATAAATTGTTCTCGTCGATTTGGAGTTAGGTTTGTCAGAAGAGAATAATGCCTTCGAGTTTTCTGTTTAGACGATTTCCCAAAATGTTTAAACGTTTTTACATCACCCGCATCACTTTTCCATTTCTACAATTTTTCGCGGCCCTCATTGGATAGTTGAGCTTTATGGAATAGTGCTTGAAATAACATGTTTTATTGATTTGTATAGTGCATACAGCTCGGTTGAAAAGATTTGAAGCTTATAATAAGAAGTCACGTTGTATTTGGATGCATATGTGTTGTGCACAGATAACTCCAAATTTACTGTATACTAGCTATTGTTCAAAAGAGTATCATTGACGTCAGAAATACACCTATATGGTCTGGGCTAGAAGTAATTTTGAATATCATTGAAACATCCATTTGTTTGATTACAGACACTCCACCTATGTGCCTATTTCAACGTGTAATCATTTTTATGATATCAAAAAAGACTTTTTGGCAAGTATATTCAAATGTTCAGTCCAATCTTCTGCAATATGAATTATTCAGGACTTCCCGTATATAAATTGTGAAGAAAAATAGTTAGTTTCTTGAATGCACGTGTATGTTTTTTAATAGTGTCTATAACGAGAACCATATATTCACTGTTTATGTGCAATTAAACTCAATCAGGACTTTCAGACGAAATAGGGTTCAAATTTCAGTTCATTTATTCATAATACGAGGGTTGTTCCATTCGTAACTAAACAACCAATAAGCATCCTAATATTTTTCATCATAGTATTTTTTGTAGACAACAGATTACATGACATATTTTATGAAAGTATGTTGAATAAAAATTTACCTAACACTGGTTTATAAAAACTATCTTGACTACAAAATTCCCACACACGATTCTTAATAATAATCAATAGCACCATTGTTTATTGATCATATAAATTATGGTGCTCCATTTTATAATAATCGAAGAGAGATATCTTGAAAATAAAACCAACATCATTTTCAACAAAATAACATATTACAAAATTTAAAAATCGATAAGAAAAATTCAACATAAAAATAATTCATCAATGAAATGTCATAAATGTAAAACTGTGCAAGACATATATTTTATTTGAGAACAATTATTACAGTATATTATTGTAACGACTAGTTATAAAAGAATATTTAAATCAATTCTTCAAAAAATATATAGACAACATTTAGTTGAAAATAAACATTTATAAACTAATATGTTATAGAACAGATTCAATATTGTTAAAAAAGATCAATTTATTTATAATCAAATGTCGTGAGTATTAAAACACAATAATAATATTATAAACATTTGCATTAAACAAAGAAAAGTTTTAGATCGGGTAATAATAACTATTTTTTGGAGCAAAGACATAAAAAGTACGCTAGTGAATAATTAAAATAAGTGATACAAAATACCCCGAAAAACAAACGGAAACCATAGTGCGATTAATTAGTTTAGACAAATCATCAATAGTTTTTACTATTAAGTTAAAATAAGCAAAATATCTCAAACTGTAAATATATTTATTCTGAGAGTTTTAAAAATTATGGGGAGCTTGTGAACTCCACGAGTTAACATCGCTGTACGTAGCCTGTCGAATATTTGTAAATAAGTAAAACTCAAAATTGATTAACTTGTAGTTCCCGTTATGTATAATAAAATCGAGGTAATTAGACTCTCAACTATGAATAATAACACTTTTTGCGATACTTGTTAATAGTACCAAAATAGCTGTTTCTTGTCGACAAGAGATGCATTTAGTATATTCAGTATCGGAACTGATAAGCAAGGTTTGCTGGTCTACCTTAGACAAATTAATGGCAAATAATAATGAAAATATACAGGGTGCCACTTTTGACTACCAATCAAGATACAACTCAAACCGCATCCAAAAACATAATGTCTCAAGAAAACAGTGGTACTCAAAATTCTTCTCCTAGCACTTCGTATTCATCAGTAGCTAAATCGGTTCCCAAACCTGCATTTCCCAAGAAGGATCAAGCAATTGTCTTACATGCGGAAGAAAACCTAAAATTGTTTGACTACGTTAAAGCCATAGGTGACATCATTGGTGCCAAGACCATTATATTTGCTTCCCAAATTTCTAATAATAGAATATACATATACCTTTCCAAAACTGAATTAGTTGATCTTATTGTTAACTCCCACTCTATCATATCCATAGGAAACAAAACCTTCAACATCCGCAGACTCATTTCAGCGACCAAACGAATATTAATTTCTAATATTAGTCCATGCATTCCACATGGTCTAGCTGAAATCGCTCTTAAAAATCTAGGACTGAATCTAGCCTCTCCCATCTTTTTTCTAAAGGCCGTTATCCCTGGAGATGAGTATAGTCATATTCTCAGCTTCTGACGATTTTGTTTTCCCATCATATGACAATTTTGAACTGTAAACATCTACAACAATCCACTTCGACAACAACGATCACCGAATATTTCTTTCCACTGACCGAATGGAATGCTTCATATGCAAAGAAACAGGTCATATTGCAACAAACTGTCCAAACCCGCCCACACATAGTTCTTCCCAAACTATTACTGATAACGAAAATCAACAGCCACCCCCTTCCCAAATAGACACAAGCACCAAAGTGAATGACCAAGAAAATAAACTAACGGTACTTCGAACAGCATTGAAGAGAGTTCATTCGGATACAACACCCACCGATAACGATGTTTCTGGAGATATACCTCCAGTAATTTTAAGTGAATCATCGATCATGCCACCTCCTAATAATACCACCGACGCCATCAAACCCAGTAGATCTGCAAAGAAAAAGCTAAAGAAAGAAACTACTCAAAAATGAGAACCCCAATCATATCTAACTGAGGAAACAATAACCGTCATCAAAGAAGCGTACCTTCAAGACAACTCTGAAAACTATGTTATACCCGTGGAAAATTTCATCGCTTCCATCGATTATTTCACTCAATACAAAATAAGCGCCTTCGATTCGTTCAAATATGAGGTTTGATATCTGAAAACACCATGTTTTCGATTTTGTATTTCGGCACCTGATTGGATACATGCAATTTTCCTATCTGTGTGTTTCGCGTTGTCATTGGTTGTTTTAATCGATATTAAAAATCTAGTGACTGACAGAAAATGTCAAATTAATAAAGAAACGTCAGAATTCTTGTATCAAGAATGGATTCTAAAAACCGTTTTGGTTTGTTCGATCTAAAAGATATTCAAAAGAAAGTAAAAGAACAAATGCCGCAAAATACCGTGCGATCTAAAAAGTACGGGTGGAAACAATTCATGGAATTTTGCAACGAACATCATCATAGCCCTATTTTAATTGTTTTCGTGAAATAATCTTGACAAATACAACTCGTGTAATTAATGATTATCGAAAATTTCTTCTCTTTCTCGAAACAAATTGTTGTTTCTCAAAATCGAAGAAATTTGTTTTTCGATAATCATCATTACACTTGTTGTATTACTATCGAGAACACATACAATAATGCTAACCCCTATGCGGAAGCTCTAAAATTCTAAAATTCACGACCGATATTGAAGGCCTCCTAACTAATATGCAAGATATATATCCCCATCTAAAAGATCGATCAATTGAAAATAGATTTTCACGCCTGCGGAAAAAAATCAAAGGTAGCATAGCCCTCGAAGAAACCGTCACGGAGAGCATCTCTAGCGCAACAATGCAATCATCAGTACGGCAAAGTGATAATGAAAATCTTGACTTAGCCCAATTATCACAGAAATCCTCTTAATAGTGTATAATCCCTTTTTTTTTTATACTTTAATCATGTTCCATTTAATCCAATGGAAATGCGATGGGTTTTATCCTGACATTGAACTAATATAACAATTAATTTCTGAATGTCAGCCTAATATACTGTGTCTCCAAAAAACGAATTTCAAAAATTCCCATAAGCCATATCTGAAAAACATTGTAGGCTACCACTTTGTCAGAATAACATTCACAAGAGCCAGTGGGGGGACTTAAATATTTATTTCTAATGATCTTTTATCTTCCAATCTTCCACTAACCACCAACCTTGAAGACGTTGCTGTAAATGTCTGGTGTCCACACAAGATTACAATATGCAGCATTTACATACCTCCATATTGTGACTTACGAGAATCCGATATTGCAGATCTCACTTCACAATTATCCAAGCCGTTCATTCTTGTTGGCGACTTCAATGCTCACAACGTAATGTGGGGCTCAGAACGCACCTTCGGTAGAGATAAAATAATAGAAAATATATTGAACAATAATACCAGTTTATGTCTACTAAATACTGGCAGCAAGACCCACTTCAGCATAGCATCAGGAATTTTTTCAGCTATAGATCTCAGTTTCAGCGACCCAAAGAAGAGCATCCTTGATGAACTGGCGAGCACTAGAGAGCCTATCCGGTAGCGACCACTTCCCAATTCTAATCACCGACAACACTATCAAACCACCAAATACCTTGACAAAATGGAAAACAAAATACGCAGATTGGAATATGTTCAAGTTATTTACTGAATCATTAACTGACACACGAGATTGACGAAAACAATTCGTAAAATGTATAATCAACTTTGCAGAAGAGTATATTGGAAAGTACGAGATAGATCCCTCCAGAAAAATCGTACCATGGTAGAATGAGTCCTGCAAAACAGCAGTAAAAGAATGTAACATAATGATTTCACATACAGTTATAAATACAAATTTGTTGGAGTGAGGTAAAATGTTGTCATTGAAACGAAAATGGCGTACCGAACGAATAATAACATAATAAATGTCCATAACGACTTGACTCTGGCCAATTACATCTACGATCTAGAGTGACATGCAGAAGGAGATGTAATGGTATCATACAGAACATCAGAATTATTATTGTGAACAGATAGAAAGCTAAAAACCATATTCACAGTAATTCGGGAATCAGAACAAAATTGAATCGATAAATGGAAACATTGTTCAAGTAACGAAATTAACTGTCTCGACCCTTACTTCATGGAATCTACTCTTATTAGTGTTTTAAATTGAACTAAACGTTTCTAGCTAATTCCACAATATAATGAATAATGTTGAAAATTCTAAAAAATTGACAATTGTTTCGATAACTGACAGAAGTTACATTTCATTTGATGCCTACCTGATGATTAGTAGTTATTTTTGGCTAGACCAAGAAGTGACCTACCTTGTGATTGACTTAATATATGTTATTAGAAAAAAGAAGAAGATGTGATATTACAAATATTGAAGCTTAGATATTATTAGCCCTATGGTGATATCCCGGATATCATTTTTCCAATTATGATCATTATAACTGTGCAATGATATAGAAAACCAGGAAAACTATATCTGCTGATCTTTACAAATATCACTTGAGAAGACAGTTTAATAGTGGGGAACTCCCTAGATTTATCTGTTCATTGACGACTTCATATTGTGGGTTTCTTAAGTATCTTATAATTTCCAACTCTTCAAGGAAATGCAGTTCTTGTTTCTCATCACAAATATGTAGTACTTCTAGTTCTGTGTTAGGTGTCAATGAATGGTTGGTGTTAAGTAGATGTTTTGCGTAATTGGATTTATCTGGTTGTTTCAATCTGTATGCTCGTAAGTGTTCACTGTATCGCATTTCAAAATTTCTAAGGGTCTGACCCAAATAGACAGCATCACATTCTGGACATTTGAGTTCATATATACATGATTTTTTAATGTCTATATCTATCTAGATATGGAACTGCGCCTCAAGGGGGAGGAAGGCCAGCTACATCAAGACATAGCATTTCCTTGAACAGAATTAGTGATGATTTAAGATGTGATGGAAGAGATCATCTTTTGATACCCACCCCAGAGAAAAAGAGAAGAGATGTGCAGGTGAAGGATGCTCGTCAATCATTCGTACAATGTGTAAGAAATGTAATGTCGGGTTATGTTTGGATTGTAATTTTACATTTCATCAAAAATGATTGACAAACCTGAATAAATGTTTTTAACAATGCATGTGTCGTAATTTTCTAAAATAGTCTGTGTGATTTCATAAAGACCTAGCGTTGCCATATGGCAACGTCCATTTTAAAAAACTGCAAAACATTTTTTGAAAATAATGAATAATTTGGTTATATTTAACTCAATGGAGATCATCTTTACCAAAAAATTGATAATTTTCGAAAAAAAATTAATTCGGGCTTTAATGGGTTAAGTGTCTTCCAATTTCCAATTCTTCAAGGAAATCCGGTTCTTGTTTCTTATCACAAATATGTAGTACTTCTAGTTCTGTGTTAGGTCTCAATGAATGATTAGTGACAAGTAGATGTTTTGCGTAGTGGGATTTATCTAGTTGTTTTAATATGTATGCTCGTAAGTGTTTACTGTATCGGATTTCAAAATTTCTAAGGCTCTGACCCAAATAGACAGCATTACATTCGGGACATTTGAGATTATATATACCTGATTTCTTTAATTTTGGTATTTTTGTTTTACCATTTAACAATTTTGTAATTACATTACTTTCTGTTTTAAAAGAAATTGTTGTATTCGTTGCTAAAGATATTATCTTTGAAATATTTCCTGTATATGTGATGGTTTTATAAGTTTTTATTTCTTCAGTTTGTTTAGGAAATATTATTTGTAATGCCACTTTTTCCTCTTTTTTATTAATTAGCTTATTTATCATATGTAATGGATAACCGTTGGATATTGCTATTTGTCTAATTGTATTAATCTCTCTATCAAAATTACATTTGTTCATAGAAACTGAAAATGCTCTATGTATCATTGAATTGTATGCCGCTAGCTTATGTGGCATTGGGTGATTGTAATTATATGGAATTGTCACATCAGTGTGTGTTAGTTTTCGGTTTATTGCATAATCTAGTACATTACTGTGAATATGGTTTTTAGCTTTCTATCTGTTCACAATAATAATTTTGATGTTCTGTATGTTACCATTACATCTCCTTCTGCATGTCACTCTAGATCGTAGATGTAATTGGCCAGATTCAAGTCGTTATGGACATTTATTAAGTTATGATTCGTTCGGTACGCCATTTTTGTTTCAATGACCAGATTTTACCTCACTCCAACAAATTTGTATCTATAACTGTATGTGAAATCATTATGTAATATTCCACAACAATACAGTAGATGAGATATCATCAAAAATCAACAACAAAACTTATAGGAACTGATTTCTACAAGTGGAAATAAAAAAAAAATAGTAATGAAGTTTCCTTTTCCTGGATACAAATTGTTATTTCTTGCAGGATTGAAAGTATATTCAGTTTAAACTCTGCAACACGCTCAGATTCGAAAGCTAGTAATGATAACTACGTTTTAGAAGATTCACGAGAGTTCAATTTCCTAAAAATTTCTTATTCTCAAGAAATTAAAATTGGAATCGTCGTAGTAAACTGATATTTTATTTCTAGCACTTTATTGTATTTTAACATCAATCGATTGATGTTTATGAATTATAAACTTTGTATGGAAATACAGGTTTTTCAATGTACATTATAATTATTAAGATGTTCTAATTGGAATTTAGATATTATTTTGTACATTTTAAGATATAAAAATTAAACAAAACAAATAGTAATGTGAACATAGAAAAAATCCTCTCTGTACTTCGAGCTAAAAGTTCTTTTGGTCTTTTCTATCTCAAACGGCAAATAATAATTTTATTCACAATAAATATTGTAATATGTTGATTACCTACATTGAACTTAATTTGTAATGACGTATTTTTCTCCCCTAGAAGAGTTATAATTTTGGTGGTATAAATAATAGTAGTTTGTGTAACTAGTGTAGATGGCTTCTAGTTTTATGTCAAATGACCTTGAAATATTATTGGCGATATCTGTTTTTCTTACTCAAAGAATGATCTATAGGTTTCCATTACCGCGGTTAATTTCCAGCAACCGAATTTTTCACTGTTAAGGCATCATTTGCTACAACTGCAGGAATGTGGCCACTGAACGGTGAAAACAATACATGAATACGCATTTGGTCATTTTAAAAAACGAGAAATAATTTTTTACTCATTACCAATTTAGTTGATTCCTTCCGTCTACTTGTTTAGTACATTTTTCCTTTTGGTAATTAACAAAAAATAGTTCCATATCTAGTGGTCTAAGCAATGTACAGGGTTATTCATAAGTAATGGGACAAAGTGTAACTACAGATTCAGTAAACCAGAAAACAAAAAGAAGAGTATTTTCAACAATGGGTCTAAATCTGCTCGTTAGTGATATACAGGGATGATAATTTGAAAAAAATTAAATAGATTTTTATTAATAGAACAGTTATTTTTGGAGATAATGACTTGAAAATTGGGTAAGAACAAGTTTTATCTTGGGCCAACAAGAATATGAGAGAGGATTGGAGTAAACTCGTAGATGTCGCCACATGCGCCATATAAAGTAGATGAAATCAGCTACATATTTTTTGTCACTCATTAATATATAACTCAATTATTTAATTTGGATAGCCTCATCATTTCTGTAGAAAAAAGGTATACTTCTTTGATCTTCAAAATATTAACCGTTTTTGAGATATTTGAATTTAATTATTTCACCGCATGGCCCCAATGGCTGTACTTTACATTTATCTAACCGTCATTCATAATAATATTAAAATGAAATGATACAAAAATTAAGTAAACAATCATATTTATGTGTATAAAATACTATACGCCTATTAAAAAAAAATACAGACAACATTTAGAACAGAGTTGAGCTACAGCTACTTATGAGAACTCCTAAAAGTAAAACAGTAAAATTCAAATATCTCGAAAATGGTTATGTTGTTGAATATCAAAGAAGTACACCTTTTCTCTACAGAAATGATGAGGCTATCCAAATTAAATAAGAGGGTTATAAATTTAATAAGTGACAAAAAATTTGTAACTGATGTGGCGACATCTATGAGTTTACACAAATTCTCTCTCATATTCTTGTTTGTCCTTGCTAAAACATGTTCATATCCTCATTATCTTGAAAAATAACTGTTTTATTAACAAAAATCTTTTTAATTTTCTTCTATTTAACATTCTGTATCTCAGTAAGGAGCAGACTTACACCCATTGTTGTTAATGAAAATATTATCCTTTTTGTCTTCTGAATCTGTTGTTACAATTTGGCCCACAACTTATGAATCATTCTGTATATTTTTGGACACCTCGTAAATTATGCCAGGAATTTCCTGAATCTCTATTATGATTTATAAATTTTGTTGTTTAATAAGGATATTTGTCACAAAATACAGTAAAATAAAAAATGTTCACTTTTATATATAATAAATTAGTATTTAAAATGTGATTATTGAAAAGCTATTTTTTCAGTGCTACAATCTCTAGTAGCAAATTAGGCTAATGAAATGAAAAGTATTTAAAACAAATGCAATCCACACAGCCGGCAACACCGAAAATGGTGTATATGGCAGCCATCAAATACTATAAATGGGTAAAAACAATGCTGGAGGCCACGAGCAGCGCGTAAGTGATCGCAATGTATACTTATTGCGACTGTGGAGAACCGTGCAGTAACTGCTCAAACTATGGTGTATAAAAAGTACAAAAATCGGCCGGGAGGGCCCCCGGTTGATATTTTGCCAAAGGATAGCAGTGGTCCATACCTTTCATTTACGATAATTTCTAGCCAAATTCCTCGTGGCCTCCGTATATCGGAAGTCACGAGGCCGCGGAAGTCACGGCCGACGCAATTTTAACATGGTCGGAGGCCACAATTGCCTATAACTAAATATATATATATATATATATATATATATATATATATATATATATATATATATATATATATATATATATATATAATTTATATGAAAGAATCAACAAAACACCCGATCCAAATTGACTGCAAGAGCGCCATTCAAACGGCCATAAAAAACTTATGGTCCATTTTTTTATTAATATGTAACAGGAGTTGTATCTGAATATTCTGAAGAATGAATTAATTCTTGATTTGACCCAGCTTTTCCCTAATATTCAAATTGCCAACAATTTAGATCGCTGAATAATGTTTCACTACGATAGCGCACCGCAACATTTCGCTATAACTATAAGTCAGCTTTTAGACAAAACATTTCAGTTTATTCCATTAAACTTATTTTCAGCGTGTTATTTAAAATCTAAAGTTTACACTAACAGACCTGACAATATTCGTGAGCTAAAATCTCGAATCCGGCAGGAAATGCAGAACGTAATAACTGTTATGCTATAAAATCAAATTTATTATCTATAACAATTTGAACATTTACTGTAATTTTTTTTACGTTTGTGTCCAATAAATTGGAATTAACAACTTTAGTTTTTCTCCACCCTGTACCAATTTGAATAAACTTTGATACATTTTCTTTAACTGGAAGTTTTTTTAAAACACTCACTATTATACATGAACAATGCATAATAATAAAATGTTTTGTACTCTTCTGACATGGAAAAAGCGAGTCCACAACTTTAATAATAAACTGGATATAGCATCCCTATCAATTTCTCTTCAATTATTTGATTCTAAGGAACTGAAAAATAAGAGACCGGGATACATTTCCTTTCCTCCGCTTTGAGAACTTCAATTCAAACTCGACAATAGAGCGGTCTGGACAATAAAACACGAAAAAATTTCGGCTATTAGTACAGTTGAACGGGTTTATTTCCCCTTAATTAAAAATTAAGTTCTACAAGAAATGAACAGTGTATAAATGAAAGGAATCGATATTAGATCAGGCCATGGAAATGGAATTGATATTAGTCACTTATTATTTCTTACAACTTGAGCACTGTAAGCGGGTCAAAGGTTCCATCAAAGCATGACAAGATCCAGCCAGCAGAGATGAAAAAAAAATAATTAGCGGGTCTCCAATAATAATTTACGATATTTGATTTTTTCATAGATATTGTCAACAAAACTGATTAACAAATATATTTTTTTCACTACTTAGCTATGAAGTTAACCATTACTGCCTCTTCTAGCCAACTGAGAAGGTGAATTTCTCTATTAGTGGTCAATAATTTTTGTCAATTGTTAACTTAGGTCAATAATGGACAAACTCAAATTCGTTGAGAATCCATGGATAGTAGTTTAACATAAACTTGTGCAGCATAAGTTTGTATATCCAGGAGATATTTGCTACTTGAAATTATGTAATACGATAAAATTATTTGAATAAAAATGCCATTAGTTTAAAATTCTTGCTCAACCAATAATGACTGATATACACTTAACTATTAATTGGTGAAACCGGGAGAAATTACTTGCGAATACCCGCATCTATATACATAACGAGAATTGTCGCACAAATCAGAACTTCCAGTAAAAAGATACTGAAATTTTCCTTTAAAGGAAACTTCTATATAATTGATTGTGGGGAAATCTGTTCCGTTTGTAATATGCATACACCAGAGTCGTTGGAGCATATTCTCTTCAAATGCGCCATTTACAGCCCTCTTAGACAAAATAGATTTTTCAATAGTGCGGATAATGTTGATGATCTGTTACATTATTTGGATGATATTAATGATAATCTCTCTGAGCTCTGTATGCAGGCCCATAGTGTTATTAGTATCTTAAAATTAAGAGCTTTCGCAAGCGGAGAATGAATAATAACACTATAATATGTATATACAATATAATAATAGCAATTAATAACAAATATATATGTTCTAACTCAAATAACTGTGAATAATTACTGAAAATGGCGTATGGAAAATTATAATAAATGTAATCTATGTACCGAACCCTTGTGAAAAGATGTATCTTATGCACAATAAAATTTATCTATCTATCTATCTATTTTATTAAAAATATATAACTATTTACATATTCTTCTATCATCAATTATTTATAAGAACCTAATATGAAATGATATAAAATTACTCAGTTTTTATGAAATATTAATTAATATTAATTTAAAAAAATAGGTAATTAAATAACTTTGACAATCGACATTTTTGACAGTAGACAATTGTTGCTGAATAGCGTTTTCTATTTTCTTCGTAAAATACCACAAAATACACTTATGCTGTACTTCTGGCTCTAAAAATTAATACCATATTAGTCATTACGTTCACTTTAGAGGATTTTTGTAAGCATTTTGATATTTCTGCACTACTTCTACTCTACGTAGTGCAGCTGGTGTAGAACAAGCCTAGTTTCTCTTTCTGTCAAATGAACCGTCATATTTAGAGTGCGCCACAAGTATTCATTCTATACCAAGGGCGAGGCTGAATATTCTTGCCTTAGGGAGCTATTCCATAATCAAAAACTACTTCCTAATATAGAAATTCTATAATAGTCGTAGAAAAAATTATTTTTTATAGTGTAATATTGAATTACAGTTGAATTGTAATACATCACACTAGGTTCCATAAATAATATTACATTCAATCCACTGCTATTCCTTTTTCATATTCATTTTTCAATAAAAAATTAAAATTTTAATAGTAAATAATCTATTCGTGAATTCTACCATAAGATTAATTTCAACTTTACTGTTTACTTCCACAATCTCTGGTTTTGATATTTTGAAAATCTAATTTTTCATTTCAAAATATCCAAAAACTAATAATTAATGATAAACAAGGAAATAACTCCTTATGCGTCTGTTCAAACTGATGTAATAAATTTAGGTTCTCGTTTAAAGGATTTCCCTATCTTCCTCCATTTTATAATCTCATTTGTTCGGTAAACAATCTACGAACGTATCCGATTTTGTTTACCAATAAATTCAAATACCTTACCGTTTGTTTTAGACAATTTCAATGGAAAAGAAAAGTTTGTTCGAGTCTTATGTGATAGGTAACGAATTTCAAATTATGATAAAGTCAGCAGGAAAAATTCAAAGTATATTAAAAAGTTATTTGTCGGAACATAAGAAATTTCCCAATGTAATCAAAATTTGGATTTGTTTATAGATGTGTAGATGTACATATGTTGCGATTAAACTGTACGTAATTGTAATGTAGGAGAAGCAGGGTTCAAATCTACTGAAATAATTTTGTTTGGGGACTCATCCAAATATATAGATCATTTTGAGGAGACGTCACGACAGGTCCATCATATTGCCGGTAGGGCATACAAAACGTTCGCGTTATTGTAAACAATAAAAAGATCGATTTTTAAAGTGTGAATAATTTAAAATGCCAGCGTTATGTTCTAAACGGATCAAAGGGAACCTAATTCGTAATTTTAGATTCCACAAAGCCTTACAAGACCGAGAAGAAATGCTCAAATCTTTATCAAAAGACCGTCGATAATGTTGGGTTAGGACCTTAAAACGAAGCAATTTGATTAAACATACACAACTGTGTACATATCTCTTTGCATCAAGTAGATAAATAATGTTAGTATATAAAATATACAAAAAATATTATCCAAAATGTTTGAATTTATAGTAAAATATGGTGTTAAACTGAACGATTTTTTTTCAACTTTTTAGGAGAACCAGTCAAACTGTAAGTTAAGGATAGTCCTGATTGGGTCCCTTCTGTAAATATGGGATCCATTAGCATCAAAACACAGGATGAGCAAAGTGTGAAAAGGCATGTTAGATTTGTTAAACATTAAACAAAGCTTCTTGAAATGGTCAGTATTATTGTTATTTAAAAAAGTTGTAATCCCCAATCAAAATCTCCATTTTCTTTAGGATGAGGTTGATAAAGCTAGGAATACTGCATTCATTATAGAACCCACAACAGGGCATTTATCCATTTGATTATTGAACATAATTATGTCAAAATGCTGCGTGATAAAATCTATTACATAAAAATAAATGGTTTTAAAGATTTAAACTATGTTTTCCTCAACTGTGAGATGCCCTGAAGAATATTCTATCATAAAATTGTCACTTGTATACACTTCGAGGGATTTATCGTGCTAACAAACCGGAATATCTCCGAAAATAACCAAAAATGTAGTATATCTGGATTTATAGGACCCGCTGTACTCGCTCTAGTCAGCTGAAAATCAATAGGGTACAGTACGCGCAAAACATATAGTGCAGAAATGTAATGGCATATCCCCTTTAAGTTATGTTCCGGAGCTAGACACTGAAAGGTATTGATATTTTGTTTATTTTTACCAATAACACTTACACATAACACTCTATCTTGATGCTAGCCTACCAACTAAATAGTGAGCGTTGCTTATCGCTGATAAACACGTGCGTGTTCGAAAAAACTGATATTTCAAAATATACTTATAGTAAAATATGGTGAAAATAATGTTATTTGAAAATTATAGTACTAATTCTTGTTAATAAAACTAGATATAAAGTAGTGTTAATCGTCTGGTGTTATGTTTAAGATGTATTTAATAATTATACAATTCATAAGGAAATTCACCATGTCCATAATACCCACATTTGGCAAAAAACTTAAATTGTTGGTCAGATCACTTGCACCAAGAGAAGAGGGATTAGCAATGTCTATAATTCGAAATTTTGAGTCGTAACGCTATTTCACGTTTCCTTTGAGAGATAAAAGTGAGATTCACTCTAAGCATTATTGTCGTTAAAGTTAATAAAATATGCAATACACGCACTAAAAACTCGACATAACCAGCACAAACCTGCAGAATAAGAATGACAATATAATGGCAGACTCATCCTTGCATGCTCTACTAACAGAATGGCCGCTCTGTCAAAATCATGTGTCTCAAATTCATCTACAGTATTCTCTTCAGAATCTTTACGAAGTAATACATATACGCTAATGAATGATCCAGTTCATCACAATATTGTCAAAGAGATTTTCAGGAGATGTCTTGAGTACTTACATAACTCATTTTATGTCTTCTCACAAATTAAATATAAGGTGTTGAACAGAGCCTAATAAAGAGAAAAGTCAGTGGTTGTTATATGAGTTATGAGTTTCTGACCAGATATACCACCAATGTTATGGCGTTATGTCGTGGTGCCAAATTCTGATGTCTATTGTTACAAATTTCAGTTTTTTTAACGAATTTGCTGCGTAATATTTAGATAATATTTCGATTGCACAATACCAAGATAATTGAAAGAAAGATTGTTCAGAAATCTTCACTTCCGATGACGTGCTTTTACTTTTCCGCCAACCATCTCTACGATGCGAGAAAAGTATTCGTTTACATCAAGAGAGTTGGATTTTTTTGAGTTAATTTTACGTTTTTCTTCGAGAAAAACTGGTTTTAAGGAAAAAATCCTGTGTGTATGTTGTCGTCGTTGTCATCGGCCTTTTTTTCTTGTTATGTCTTGTTAGCACTGACCATTGTAAAAATCTGCAAACTAAATGGCAGATGCCGCTTAACTTCTACCTTAGTAGAGCGGACGGTTCTGCAAATTTAGCAAAAAAAAAATAGACAACAGCTCTAAGTGGGCTTTCTTACTGATCAATTCCCGGCACATCATTGACTGTATGTACGACTGAAGAATAAAAAATATTATATAACTAGAAAAAATCTAAACGAAAAGTGGTATTCATATACAGGGTGTCCCGGGACTAATGGGAAAAAAGTCAGGAGCGTATAATCTGAGCCAAAATAATGTTAGTACTTCATATAAACTTTTTCAATGCAGGCCCTCGTTTTCGAGGTATAGGCCTCCAAAGTTTTAATTTTGAGTTTGGTTTTTATTTTTATTCTTTGTACTAGTTATTTGATCTTTATAAAATTTGCGGCAAAGCTATAATGTACGTATATGTTTATTTTGGAAAGGTAAACAGATTCACAGTAGTGCCTTGAAGCCAGGGACGGACTACTCGCAATGGTTAATGATACAAAATTTTTGCAGGGATGGCACACCCTGTATGAATTGACTTCCCCACACATTAAGCTTACGAAAAGGTACTTCTGTTGGAGTTCGATAAAATAAGCCGTTTGGCTAATATTTACAGTTTTATTAATATCGTACCAATTTACCTAACTAACTTATTAATACGATGTCCAAGATTTACCTACAGGAAACATTGAGAACTTATTTAATGGGAATTAAGAAGGTAGGCAAACAACGTAATTAGTTGTTTTTAATCAAAACTACGAACACAACATTGTTAAGCCATTAAGAAAACCTCGATAAACACAAGTTATAAAACATTAGACTAACTAATTCCGAAACAGCAACAAAAACTAACGTTATTCTAATAAATATTCAATATGAGCTCCTCCCACTTCCACGTACAATCTAAGTCAACGAAGGTTGTTACTCTGCACTTGAAAGAGCAATCCCATAATTCATCTGAAGTTCTCATCGGACTTTTTAAAAGGGTCGTTAAAATTTGAATCATTTTTAATTTTTATAATGCCGTTATTATGGGTCTTAAGAGTAAATAAAATTCTTGTAGGTACATCCAAACTGGCCGAATCAGAGGTTTGGGTTAAGAAAGGGTTTCCCCGAAGGGCATATGGTTGTAATAATATGTATTCTTTCTAATAATATCACAAGTAACATGGACTATAAAAGTAAAACTAATGATGTAACTATTTTCATGAGTGTGATTCGATAGAATATTTCTCGATTAGACGACATAAAACTGTATTAATGCGAAATTTATATTATTTAAACAACATTACATGGTATTTAATCACGCTTTTTAGTTCATTTTCAATCACTTATTTTTGGATTAAACTTGAAGAATCGTTTTCAAACCGTGACATTTTTATGATATTTGAAATTAAAATTATGATAATAACATCACTTGTTACTTAGACGTTACTTAGATACGGACTTAAAAGGGAAATTATCGGCACTGCCGGAGAGTTATCTCCGAAAAGATCCTGCTTCATTTGGAATGTGTACCATATGAGTGAAATATTCCGAAAATTTTTCGTTACTACAGTAAGAAACAATTGAACTAGCCGTTTTACATATATATTCAACCTATTCATTTATCTTTTTATTTATTCATCGAGTAAATATAGCGTTATTTCACTGACCTCCGTCCCACTCCCCAGAATTAAAAGTGTAGTTGCTGTGCTAGCTATAAAAAATGGTGTGCTAGATTGTGATAGGTGTCCTTCGTTTGTGGTAGCATTTTGGCGAAAAAATTCCGCCGGAGGTAGCTAGCGTTAACCTGGCCCCACCCGAATTCCAAAGCATTTTTATTGTAAGCTGTTGGTGTGCTAGCTATAAAAAATGATGTGCTAGGTGCCCTTTATCTGTGCTAGCATTTTGGCGAAAAAATTCTAGCCGGGGGAGGCTAGCGTTATCCTGGCCCCACCCGAATTCAAAAGCATTTTTATTGCGTTGTGACGAACTAGTTCATTTGAAAATTGATGACATTGAAGATATGGACTCGGTCCTGGTCGTAAAAATGTTGCAGACAAAAAACAAGAAACCTCGTTTGTTTACCATTATAGGCGATGATTATTTGCGTTTATTTCGAAAATATGTTGCACTACGGCCATCAAATATACAGGAACGTCGTTTATTTTTGTATGTTAATGGGAAGTGTCAAAGAATGGTTGTTGGTATTCACAAAATTAGTGCCGTGCCGCAAGAAATTGCAAAATTTTTGAAGTTAGAAAATTGGAAGGAGTATACTGGACATTCGCTAAGAAGAACATCTGCTACACTTCTTATTGATGGTGGCGGTGACCTCACTTGTCTTAAAAGACATGGAGGTTGGAAATCGAGTACGGTAGCAGAAGGATATATTGAAGAATCACGTATCAACAAAGAGAATACTGCCAGAAAAATATTGCAACCTGACAAAGAAGGTACAAGTACTTGTTCAGATATTTCCTCGAATGTTTCATGAACAGTTACGGAGAATATTTTGAGTTGTTCTAAAATTAATGAAAATCTTTTGAATTCTTCGAAAATTGTTAGTGATAATTTCAGTGGTGCTTTGAATTTTGGCAATAATTGTTCCAATTTTACATTCAATATCACTATAAATAACATAAATACCTATATATAGTTGCTCAATTAGTTTGTTTTACTAAGTTTGTAAGAGACAATGTTTTTTCTTCAAATTTCAATTAGAGAGCTCAAATGCAATTAATTGGTCCTAAGATTGAAAGTAGCGTTTTTAATCCTAGGATTAAAAGTGTTCCTAAGCAACGAGCAAATTTTTGTACGGTAAGGGAATTGATGGATCTTGCACCTGAAAATAGTACAAAAATGTCAACATTTTTTGATGGTTGGAGAAAAATGTTATTTACATGGTTCGTATGGGTTCGTCACTACAAGTCCTAACTAACTAAGGAGAAAAATGTATGGTAGTAAATGGTCTATTTGCAATTTAATGATATTGGTACAAATATAGTATTTTAAAGTGGCTTCTTGCAGCTCGCAAGCAATTTACATGTGTTCTGGTATCAATAGACAACAATTTATGGTGTACCTATACAATTTATATTCAGTAAGTAGATGTTAGATTATAATAAGCTAAGTTTAAGATACCTTAAATATTTGAATAACTACAAATACCTATTCATTGAAAGTATGTTACAGGTAGAATTCTTCATGAGTATCTCTATTCTAATAAACATAATTGCATATGAAAAGCAGAAGATTTCAGATACAAAATGTGTTTTATACGACATTAAATTAGTAGCAGGAGCTCAAGGTATGTGTATACCATTTAGAAAAATGACATTTATGTTAACGGAACCTTTAAAAACAAAATTAGCTTACCAAAATCAGAGATTATTGAAAAAGTTATGGAACCAACTGAATTCGTAAACGCTTTAGTTATAGTGAAGAAAGTTAACAATGAAAGTATGAGTTTGTTTAGACCCAAAATACTTGAATGATAATATAAAAAGTGAATATTTTAAGTTACTGACATTTGTAGAGATAGGTGCTAAAATTTTCAGTATGTTAGATGCTGTAACAGTAGTGAATTATGTACTTTTGCGAGGTACTGGTTTAAAAAGTTACCATAGAGTTCAAAAACAATTCCAAAGAACATTTGAAATGATATTTGAAAGCATTGATGGATGTGAAGTGTACTTGAGTGATTTGTTAATATATTGACCAGAGCAAAAAAGCGTGATAGTAAACTAGTATTAGACAAAACAAAGGAATATTATATAAAATTTAACTTCTAAAATTGAAAGTTTGCAGTTGAATTAGAATACTTGGGCAAAATTTTTTCAGATTCACAAAAAATACAGTCAATTTTATATATGGAAAATTAAAATAATGTATGGTTTTTTGTTAATAAAGCCAATTGAAACAAAACCTTTGGGTTTGAAATAATGGGAAATTCACAGTAGTAGCAGAAACTGATCACCGACCATTACCCTTAAAGGTTACAAAGAATGTGGCTTCAAATAAAGTAATATGATTTACAAGTAAAGTATAAGATAGGCAAAGAAATGCTCTCGTCAGATGCATTGCCTATACATTTCAAATAAACAGATTATTTTGTAGACCAATTAGCAGACATTGAAGCTCATGAAGATATGGTAGTATATAGTTTACCCATGACTTAATTAAAGAAACAGTGCAATGTACTGAATTAGGTTTATTGAAAAAAGTAATTGTTGAAGGGTAGACAGATGACATACCTGAGATATGAAACCCTTGTAAAAACATATAAAGAAGAATTATTTGTAAGACGAGGACTAGTATTTCGTTGCACCGGTTGCGATAAAAAGAGAAATGTTAGAAATCATTCATTTTAACCATTAGGAGTTGAAAAGTGCAAAGCGAGAACTAGAGAAATATTGTTTTGGCCTTTCATAAGTAATAGTGTTTTAAATGAAACTCACTGTTTCCAGTTAATTCCACAATATAATAAAAATTGTTGAAAACTCTTAAAAATTGACAATTATTTCGATAAATCAATATCATCGTCAGAATGACAGAAGTAACATTTCATTTGATGCCTACCTGATGTTTGGTAGTTATTTTTGGTTAGACCAAGAAGTGACCTAACTTGTGATTGACTTAATATATGTTAATAGAAAAAAAGAAGAAGATGTGATATTACAAATATTGAAACTTAGATATTATTAGCCGTATGGTGATATCCTGGGTATCATTTTTCCAATTAAGATTAGTATAACTGTGTAATGATATAGAAAACCACATCTGCTGATCTTTACAATTATCACTTAAGAAGACAGTTTATTAGTGGAGAACTCCCTAGATTCAACTGTTCATTGATACCTAACACAAAACTAGAAGTGCTGCATATTTGTGAGAAGAAACAAGAACTGGATTTCCTTGAAAAATTGGAAATTAGAAGACATTTAAGAAGCCCACAATATGAAGTTGTCAATGAACAGTTGAACGATAATTGTAAAGATCAGCAGATATAGTTTTCCTAGTTTTCTATATCATTGCACAGTTATACCGATCTTAATTGGAAAAATGATATCCAGGATATCACCATAGGGCTAATAATATCGAAGCTTCAGTATTTGTAATATCACATCTTCTTCCTTTTTCTATTAACATATATTAAGTCAATCACAAGTTAGGTCACTTCTTGGTCTAGCCAAAAATAACTACCAAACATAAGGTAGACATCAAATGAAACGTAACTTCTGCCATTCTGACGATGATATTGATTTATCGAAACAATTGTCAATTTTTAAGAATTTTCAACAATTTTAATTATATTGTGGAATTAACTAGAAACAGTGAGTTTCATTTAAAACACTAATATGAGTAGATTCCACGAAGTAAGGGTCGAGACAGTAAATTTCATGAGTAATGATGATTCTAATTTAATTTCCAAATGTGACATTTAGAAGAGCTAATTCTGGACAACCAATAATTTTACCGAGTAAACTATGGGAGATTATGGGTAGTGATGTTTTTTTTATTATAACTACTTATTAGTACTAGATTATTTCACACAAAGTTTGTAGAGATAGCACAGGTCAGTTCGATATTAGCAGATACTATATGATTACCAGGTTAAAGTCAATTTTTGGAAGGTGTGGAATTCATTCACTTATATATACCGATCAAGGTACAAGTTATATGAATAGTAAATCCGAATTTAATTGATAATATCATAAATAAAGAGGTAATAAAACAGACTTTGGAACAGGTATCCCCTCTGATAAAAATAATAATAGACAATATTAAAACTTAACATACTTTGGAACACCATCCTTAAAAATTAAATCATTTTTAGAAACTTTAGACATGAATATTTGCTTTAAAACTTATTACAATTTATCCATAATTAGATTTTTACTATTCAAATCATTTGTTGGAAGACAAACACATTTTCGACCCAAATTTTGAAATTTTACATATAGAAGGTAAATGCTCTAGTTTAAATATTTTAGAAGCTCTTGAGATAAAAAAACAAACAAAAAACAGGTAACCTTCTTAACGACCAAGTAGATATCAATCACTCTCCTTTATTAAACCTTCTTACCTAGAAGATAGCTTAAGAATGTTTGTAATGAATGAATTTCCAGGTAAACTTTGCAATATCTTTGTTAATATTAGTATAATAGAATTCTGTATTTATGCACTGTATATATTAAAACATTTTTTCATTATACCTTCATTCGTTTTGAGAAAGCTACTGTGTTAGCGAAACGCTTCAACTAGTTTAAATTGAACGAAAGTTCAAATAAATGAAGTTTTAAACAAATTAAATTGTTTTATTTCATCGTTCAGTATGGATCCTTATCAAGTAAAAGCCTCATCTATTCAATTATTAAATTGAAACAGTTTGCAAAAATTAAGAAACATACCAGTTATAGATAATACTCGTTCACCAGCTGAATTATTATGTGGTAGGAAAAATCTAGGGGTTTTGCCAATTTTCAACCATAAATAAAAGAGATTATTCGGAAACTAGAAGAAGATGAGAGAAGTTGATAAGATTATACCTATAATCTAACAGAAAAATCATAACAATCATGATCGACCTCCAGAAGTGGTTACCAACTCCCTCCCTAAATAATTGTAAGCCATTTGTTTGCGGAAACTGTGTACGTGGAGTTTAACTGTTCACGACTCGAATGACAATTCATTTTCTTATGGAAGAAAATTTTGGGAGGAAGAGGTGCTAATGAGATATAATCCTGTGTCCCACAACACCTTAAAAAGTTTGTCATCAATTCTGAAATACATTCCGAAGTAGGAGAACTGAGCATCTGGAGTAACAATTATACAGGTCAAGATAATAGTATTAGCCTAATACTTTAATGTTTCAACGGTTGTCAAATTTAAACGTAATTAACCACAAATTTTTAAAGAAAGGTCATACCCATGTGGAGGTAGATGATATTCACTCTTTTGGTACATGAAATGTCACTATCACCATTTATATTGAGGAAAAAAAATGATGACAAATATTAATTTCAATTTTCTACAGTTGTACGGCTACAAGGCCGAAAGGATGAAAGCGGTATTTTTTACTACGAGACAGATTTTTAAAAAGACTTGAAATAAATTGACTTCAAAACAAATCTTAGAATGGCTACATCGATTCCAAGATAATTGCCACCACTTAGAGATATATATAAGCCAATTCGTTCTAAGAAAGACCAGAACCTGCAAGAGCTTTTGAAATAGATTCCTGAGGAATCGCACATGTACTATATACAACTCCTTCATACCGATACAGTTGGTGAATATGTCGGAGATGATCAAAATGAAGAAGACTAAAATTTTTTTTATACTTGAAAAAGTTCTCATCGAAAGGAGAAATTTGTTATTTTTTGGTTTCCAGTGCAATAACATCTTTGTTTATAGGCCAAGCTAAACATAAGTAGTTAATTTTTAAGCTATTGCATTAGATTCTATCGCGGGCCTTGAGCGTGGAGACCGAATCCAGAAATTCCGTAACGAAAATAACCTGATACGAGGACTGTCCAGTAAATTTTAATACCCATATGCTTATACGAGGATTGTCCAATAAATTTTGATTTGTTTATGATGATACGACGAGGACTGTCCAATAAATTTTAATTTTTTTATACTTGTACGAGGACTGCCCAATGAATTTTGATACTTTTATGACTATACGAGGACTGTCCAATAAATTTTGATTATTCTATTATGATACGAGGACTGTCCAATACATTTTGATTGTTTTATACTTATACGAGAAATGTCCAATAAATTTTAATTCTTTTATACTTATACGAGGATTGCCCAGTAAATGTTGATACTTTTATGACTATACGAAGAATGTCCAATAAGTCTTGATTATTTTATGATGATACGAGGACTGTTCAATAAATTTTGATTCTTTTATACTTATACGAGGACTGCCCAATAAATTTTAATACATTTACGATTATTTTATGCTCATACGAGGACTGTGCAATAAATTTTGATTTTTTTATGATGATACGAGGACTGTCTAATGAATTTTACTTTTTTTATACTTGTACGAGGACTGCCCAATAAAATTTAATACTTTTATGACTATACGAGGACTGTCCATTAAATTTTGATTATTTTATGATGATACATTTTGATTGTTTTATACTTATACGAGGACTATCCAATAAATTTCAATTCTTTTATACTTATACGAGGACTGCCCAATAAATGTTGATACTTTTATGTCTATACGAAGAATGTCCCATAAGTCTTGATTATTTTATGATGATACGAGGACTGTCAATAAATTTTAATTCTTTTATACTTATACGAGGACTACCCAATAAATGTTGATACTTTTATGACTATACGAGGACTGTCTAATAAGTTTTGATTATTTTATGCTTATACGAGGACTGTCAATAAATTTTAATTCTTTATACTTGTACGAGGACTGCCCAATAAATGTTGATACTTTTATGACTATACGAGGACTGTCCAATAAGTTTTGATTATTTTATGCTTATACGAGGATTGTCGAATACGTTTTGATTGTTTTATACTTATACGAGGACTGCACAATAAATTTTGATACTTTTATGATTCTATGAGTGCTGTCCAATAAGTTTTGATTATTTTATGCTGATACGAGGACTGCTCAATAAATTTTAATACTGATATGATTAAACGAGGACTGTCCAATACATTTTGATTCTTTTATACTTATACGAGAAGTGTCCAATGAATTTCGATTATTTCATACTTATACGAGGACTGCTCAATAAATGTTGATACTTTTATGATTATACGAGGACTGTCCAATAAGTATTGATTATTTTATTATGATACGGGGACTGTGAAAGTGAAACTTCTAATACTAAAAAAAGAGCTGAAAATAAAAAAAAAATGTGAACGTCAAAGTGTAAAACTCTATGCAATAGCTTTACCGTGGCAGTCTCCGAGTGCCACACGTCTTTTTATTGTTTTGTTACGTTAGTAAAGTAGCTTAAGTCGAAATTATAGATTTTTTCTATTTGAAATAAAAATTAATAATACGAAACCTTCAGAAAATTAAATAATTTGCTGAATTGACTCAAATTGATAAAACAGTGCGCAATTTTATTTTCCGTTTTCCTGAGAATGTAGCAATTGTAACTTAAGCGAGTATGCCTCTGATGTACAGATATACAATCAATTATAATAAATAAGTACCAATAAGTTAAAAAGAAATTGTTACAAGAAAATAAAAAGAATTAACATGCGATTAGTTGTTAGTATATAAAAATGTAGATCAATGCAGAATTATGAAATGAAGCAGAAAGAATAGTGTTCTTAGACGAAAGTAAAATATATAAAATGAATCACGTTACCTTTTCCATTTCAAATTTATCATGATTGAATTTTCACAAAATAGCTCATTATATAGACGTTAAAAGTGATTTTATATTCTTTTCACCACTGTCAACACTTATAAGATAAATAACTAATTTCAAAGTTGTACGTCCATTGTTTGAACTCAACGTATGGAATTTATTCTTGGTTAAAAGAGGTTAGTTTTGTCCCAGATAAATAAACTTACCTCGACGGATTTCAAGTGTAAAGTATCGAAACTATCAGAACTGGTACTAAGATTCTTTAGGCGGATTGGTTTTCTTTTCTGAAGAATTAAAAAGAAGTTACATATGCTTATAGAGTGAAAGTGAAATACACATATTTTTTTTGGAATCGTGTTATCCACTTTGTGTTTTTGTTTGAGAAGTATGCCGGATCAAGAATCGTAATATTCGATACAAAAAAAATCTAAAAGTACTGTGTAATTAGTTACTTTCTACTAAAACCAGCGAATTTTTACTTCAAACACAAAACTGTTTTTATCAACAACTCATATTCCTGCACTTGAAGAAACTTTCCAAAAAATGTCTTTAAGTACATTCTTGATTTCTGCCAATGCTTTGAATCAATATATGAATATTAAGTTTTGCATAAGTTGTTGTTATTCTTGTAGAGACACGTGATCAAAATGTTCTTGTAAATATTTCACGTATTTTATGAAAAGACTTACCTCGAAGGCCCTCAGATGCAGCGAATCGTATGTTTCATTCTTTATGACGTTATGTTTGAGACGAATGGGCTTCTTAAAGGGAACTTCTGGCGAGTTGTTCACAAAAGAATTTGGTATATTTTCACACTCTTTCAACGGACCGTGGGATACATGATTGCCGTTGTGTAACGCGGACATTTTCCTGTTGACAAAATAAAAACTACGTGAATATTTATTGCAAGTAAAAGTTTAGCTAAAATTTAGTTAATAAGTTACTGCACTGGATTTTCCACAGATCGCCGTTTTAATTTCTCACCCCAGTATCCATTGGAGCAATTTACTCATCATTCATTCTATAACTCGCTCACTTGTTACCAATAATTCAAATTACCTTGCTGATTTTTCAGAATTATGATATGTACCCTAAATACATATCAGCCGATAACACTACTACTAGTCAGTTTCACCGGTCGGTTTTAGATGTAATTAATGCATATTCATTATATTTATCATGATCGATAAATATTTAAGTTACAAACTAATTCTTAATGTGCCGTTAAGCAATGTCCTTTTTCTACAACCACTATGCGAAACACGATTTTCTACACAAATTTTTATTCGCGAAGCAGGCCTTTTCTTAGATATCCGTTAGAAAAGTAATGGCTCAGAGTGGCAAACGTATAAGTTAAGTATACGTTATGGTACAAATTATTTTTGACATCATCATTATAGTGAATTTCGTTGACAGACACTAATATTACAATTAATGAAAACTTGATATTAAAACCGCATTCAATAGCAAAAAAGTAAGATTACAAGCTGAAATACTGACTTTCAAAGAATTTAACTATAATGGTAATATTAATTTCATACTGTATGATTTTCACGAATTTTTTGACGGTATTATAGGACTTGAAGATATGATTAAGATGAAGTTGAATATTGATTTTATTAATAAACAATTAACTAGTGAACACGCCTCTATTCCTATGAAATTTGGGTTACCAACAGAAATTAAATTTGAATTTACTATTGGTCCAACGGAAAAATTATTAAAATCCTTACGTATTAATGTATTAAACGAAGACATTTTAATGAATAAAACACATTTAGGTAATGCATATATTCCCGAAACAATAACGGTAGCTCATAATAGTTATGCAATAGTAGAAATAATAAATGAAACAGATAAAACAATTTTAATAACATTAGAGACAAACCAATTAATGTATGTCTATTCGAATCAACCCAATATGAAATTCATAATATTGCAGATATGAGTTGAATGAGAACAAAGATATAAATGATAATATACGAAAAATAGAAATAGGTAATTTAATCAGAACAGATCACATGAATTCCGAAGAAAGGAAAGATATTATTAAATTATGTAAAAAAATTTCTTACATTTTTCTAAAACCTGGCGATAACATTCACTTCAAAAATTAAACATTCAATCAGATACCCATATATACACAAAGAAGAAATAAAAAGACAAATCAACGAGATGTTGGGAAAAGGAATTATTCGACCCTCTTATTCACCATGGCTCACCAATTTGGATTGTGAGTAAGAAAATGGATGCATCCGGTCGTCAAAAATGGCGTTTGGTAATGGATTACCGAAAATTAAACGAAAAAGCAATTTCTGATCGGTATCCAGTTACAAACATCACCGATATATTAGACAAATTAGGCAAAGCACAGTATTTCACTATTTTAGATTTAGCAAGGGGATTCCACCAGATCCAAATGTCATAAGACTTGATAGAAAAAACTGCTTTTAGTGTGGACAATGATCATTATGAATTTCTGAGGATGCCCTTTGGATTAAAGAATTCTCCTGCCACATTTCAGATAGTGATAAACGAAATTTTGGGAGAATTTCAAAATGAAATTTGTTTAGTATACATGGATGATATTATAAATTTAGTACAAGTTTACAAATACATATCCAAAATCTACAATCAGTCTTTTATAAATTACAAGAAGTCATCAAATGGCATAAAACATGGAAATTCTATGTACATATGTAATTAGATGAGTGATAGTAATAATTATCATAATGATAATAATTTCAATGATAATTAAACGTAGAAATATATAAATTATAATTGTCCAAGATTAAAATAGATATTAGAATTAATACTATAATTAGCATAACAAAAATTTGAATAATTATTATTTAGTTAATAACATTAGAACTTGTTATTAAAAAATAATACGATATAGACATAGCACGACGGCGCAGCTGGAGTGTTCGAAATAGAGCAAATGTTTGAAAGACTAGTTATCAACGAATACTTTACGCTATTTTTTTTATTGGTGCACTTTGAAATCATAAAATATTATTGTTATATTATTACTACAAAAAAATGGAAGTCCGTCCTCGATGCCCAGCCAAGTTTCGTGAAAGTCCATCCTAAATAGTTTTTTTTCAAATGTATGTAGAATTACCCGAATTGCAAGAAATAGCGTATACACCTCTCGACTAAAGTGAAATTAATCCCCTAGATTGATTACTTCCCTCAGGAATCAAACACCACCCGCGGAATTAAATGAGCCAGTTTAGTCGCTTGGTGTATAGTATACTATTGTTTACTAATATGAGATACATTCAGACAGCTAAAAGATGCGGATTGAATGAAACGGAATTATCATATAATTCCAAATAACTCTTAGTATTAAATGCAATCTCATATTTGATAAATGTTATCTATCATTTATGTATAGAATAAAATTCAACGTGTAATATGTAAATAATAAATTTTTAATAAAATGGCAACGTCTATTGACAGTTGCTAAGTGGTTGCTACGGAAGCCGTGCGATTTATTTTACAGTCGTGCGTTTTGTTTGACCGTGCGTAAGAGACGTCTTACATTGATTGCCGACTGTCTGTTTTTGACTACTTACAAGGGGTGGTCGTAGGTAAATAGTATTTATTTTATTTGACGTTACGAGGTACTGCTGTCAAATCAATAATCAAAAAGTTGTCATTGATACTTACGTTTAACTTTAAAAACGCGCGTGTTTAAGAGTTCGATTCAAACACGCTGAGGTGTGCTTTAAATAGGTAGAATGAGGCACCAAAAAAAAATTTATATATATATATATATGTATATATATATATATATATATCTATATATATACATATATATATATATATATATATATATATATATATATATATATATATATATATATACATATATATATATATATATATATATTGTTTATTTTATATTCTTGGGATTGAGGACCATTTTTAAAGACATTTAACTAGTAGTTAATACATTTTTATTTAACGTTTCGGTCTTTCCATGACCTTCATCAGAAATAAAATTTTAGTTAAAACTAAAAGAAATGGTACAAGTTACAGAAAGAATTTTTAAAAGCAAAACAAATGAATCTTACCTTCGACAGAACGTTCATTTGATTATTCAATATATTTTATAGATGTTTTAGGACGTATCACATAACAGAATACAACTCACACCCAAACAAAACGAACATTTAAAAAATATGACATTCGTTGATGAAAATTTGTATTGGAATATACGAGTATTTGTTCTATACAATGAAAGCAGCCGTAACGAGGTTTTAATGTGTCGTTTTGGTGTTGACTGGTATTAAGATGGATTTTATATTTATATAGGGAGTGGTAATAAATTTATTATATTTGGAATGTGCCACGTGTTTCTCTATATTTCTAAGTTTTTATAATGTTATTATAAATTTTACTAAGATTTTTTGTGTCTGTCTTTAAATTTACGGAACTGGTTTTTCTTTGTATTTCTATCATTTCTAGAACTTCGCGTTTTTTGTGTGGTTTTCACTTCGAAGAATTTTTGTGTTTTCGAAATCAAATTCGTGTTGGTTTTCTGAAACATGGATAGTGAGTGCCGTTTACATATATTTTATAACCATAATGATACAAAAACTAAAATAGACAATAAAACAAACCAATTCATCACTTTGTCATATATACCAAATTCATCAGAAAACCTAAAAAAGACATTTTCGCACCACAACATACATGTTGCTCATAAAGGGTACAACCTACTTAAAACCAATTACACCAATCTAAAAAGTTCAATCTCAAAAGAAAAAAAGAGCAATATAGTCTATGAAATACCATGTAAAAACTATGAAGGGGTCTACATCGGACAAATAAGTCAGTATTTGAAAAACAGAATGAGTAGTCACAAATATGACAAACGAAACAAAACGGCACTCACTATCCATGTTTCAGAAAACCAACACGAATTTGATTTCGATAACACAAAAATTCTTCGAAGTGAAAACCACACAAAAAAACGCGAAGTTCTAGATATGATAGAAATACAAAGAAAAGCAGTTCCGTAAATTTAAAGACTGACACAAAAAATCTTAGTAAAATTTATAATAACATTATAAAAACTTAGAAATATAGAGAAACACGTGGTACATTCCAAATATAATAAATTTATTACCACTCCATATATAAATATAAAATCCATTTATTACCACTCCCTATATAAATATAAAATCCATTTTAATACCAGTCAACACAAAAACGACACATTAACACCTCGTTGCGGCTGCTTCCATGGTATAGAACAAATACTCGTATATTCCAATACAAATTTTCATCAATGAATGTCATATTTTTAAAATGTTCGTTTTGTTTGGGTGTGAGTTGTATTCTGTTATGTGATACGTCCTAAAACATCTATAAAATATATTGAATAATCAAATGAACGTTTTGTCGAAGGTAAGATTTATTTGTTTTGCTTTTAAAAATTCTTTCTGTAACTTGTACCATTTCTTTTAGTTTTAACAAAAATTTTATTTCTGATGGAGGTCATGGAAAGATCGAAACGTTAAATAAAAATGTATTAACTACTAGTTAAATGTCTTTAAAATTGGGCCGCAATCCCAAGAATATAAAATAAACAATATATAATTAAATAAAAAAGATCAAGAACCAAAAAAAAAGCAAAACTATATATATATATATATATATATATATATATATATATATATATATATATATATATTACAATATTTTGTTGATTTTTCCAGTTATTGCGGCACTAGCCTAATAAAACTCGTTTTAATATTCACTCAACATTTCGCTATATGTCATAGCTTCATCAGGAGTGGATTAAAGTAACATAGTAAAATTGAAATTACATCACAAAACAACACAATTAAACGAAAAAAACTACATCAATTACATAAAAACTTAAAACAATTGTATTCCGGATTTATAATTAATGGGTAAGGTAAACTTGGGTAAGTGTGAATCGGGGGTACCTGTGAACATATCATTTTAAAATGACAGAAGTACACCGATAGAAGTGCGTTTTTTTGTTTGTAGTAGTATATCATCCTAGAACACATAAAGATAAAGTGATCACAGTTGATGAGTGCACCGTGTTATTTTAAGAATACAAGGAAAAATACATTTACCAACGTAAGTTATTTTGAATTATTGTACAGTATATATGTATTTTCGGTTTTTTTTCGTATTGTTGATAAATATCGTGTTCACACTTACCCCTTAGTATTTTGCATAATGAGGTAAGTGTGAACATTTCATCAGTGCAAGTGTGAACGTTCATTTCTGCGGTGTAAAAACATAATAAAAAATTTTCATTCCAGAATATGCCAAGAGTCTACGTAAGAAAGACTAACAGAGAAGGGGCTTATTCAAAGGAAGATATAAATTTAGCTGTGGCTGAATTTAAACGCGGTGCTCTAACCATACATAGAGCCCATAGGAAAAAAAAGCGAGGCACAAGGCCGTTCTACAGTGATTCCAAGAGAGGATGAAATCAAATTAGCAAATGCTCTTTGGGGGCTTTGGAATCACGATAAAAGAATTGCTGATGGTTGTTGCAAGTTATGTTGAACAAAATAATATTGAGACACCATTCAAGCACAACATACCTGGTGATGGTTGGTTCAGAAACTTCAAAATACGTCACCACCTGAGTATAAAGAAGCCCCAATCAGTTGAGTATGCCTGAAAAAAGATAACAGATCCGTTCATCATTAATGCATATTTCGATATTTTGAATCAAACTGTAACATATTTATCACTTCATAACAAGCCCGAACAAATTTGGAACTCAGATGAGAGTTCTTTTTCTCATGATCCTTATAAAACAAAATTGTTGGTGGAAGGGGAAAAACTTGTTATAGAACCGTGTCAGGGTCCGGGCCGGGAAAATACAACTGTTTTAGCTGCTGTATCTGCTTCCGGATTAAAAGCCCCTCCACTCACTGTGTATAAGGGGAATAATATTTGGGATGCCTGGGTTCCAAATGAAGAAGACTCGTATCCGGGAATGTCATTTGCTGCCTGCAAAAAAGGCTGGATGGAGACAGACTTTTTTTAAATTACTTTGAAAAAACTCTACTGCCTGCTCTGGAACCACACAGACCTGTTCTGATTATTTATGATGGTCATAGCACCCATGTTAACATTCCTCTAATAGAATTGGCAACTGCCAATAATGTAACAATTCTCAAACTTCCCCCACACACGAGCCACCTTCTTCAGCCACTAGATATATCAGTGTTCAGATCACTGAAGGGTACATGGGATGAAAGATATATTAGTGGCTTGGCAGAGGAGAAATGTGGGAATGAAACTACCAAAGAAAAAAATTTCGGCAATGATCAGTCCAGCCTGGAAGGACATCAAGCCTATCACTATTAGTAATGGTTTTGTAAAAGCTGGTATACAGTCATTTGATCGGCAGGTCATATCTGAAGACAAATATGATCCGGAATGTTTAAGAAGGTGGAGAAAACACACCTCAGATAATGCTGTTGGGAGACGAGAAGAAAACCAAAATGTTGGAAGAAACGAAAATGTCGAAGAAAATCAAAATTTCGAAGACAACCAAAATGTCGAAGAAAACCAAAATGTCGAAGACAACCAAAATGTCGAAGGAAACCAAAATGTCGAAGAAAACCAAATTGTCGAACAAATTCCAAATATAGAAGCTACAACTAGTCGATCCACATCAAAATTATCATTTGAAGAGCTTCTTTTGAAAACAATAAGACACTCTGATAGTGGCCAGGTACAAAAAAAAGTAGTATGTGGAGCAGAAGTCATCACTGCACCGTATTAGCTAGACTATAAGAAGAAAAAGCGACTAAGACTAAAAAAGTTTTCCGACAAAATGAATGAATCTACAGATGAAGAGGTGGACGATTTCTCTGTAATAATTGATTCAGCAGATGACTTGGACCCAGAGAGTTTTGATATAGAAGAAGAGCTAGATGCAGATAAAACTCTGGACAAAAAATCGAAGAAGAGCAAACTAATATCGAAAACGGCAAATGGGTGGTAGTTCAATATGAAACCAAGAAGAGAATAAGGCATTTTGTTGGCAACATTTTGAACGAAACTGATGAAGGATGGGAAGTGAAATTTTTAAAGTTCGACAGAAAAACCTTTTCTTGGCCCGATATAGACGATATTGATACGATTAATAAAAAAGTGATCATAAGAATCCTGCCAGACCTCAAGAGACGCCGCAGAGGAGACACATTCATTTTCTCAGTAGATTTGGCAAATTTCAATTTAGGCACTTAAGTTATATTTAATTTTGAAAAGTTCATAAATTTTTAACTATTTTAGATATTAAAGTGTTCCAACAACGAAATTGTAGATTTTTTAACAGTATTTCACACTTACCCCAAATTATCTGAAAACACCTTATATTGTAGACAGCATGAACCGCATTCACAATTGCCCCACTTTGTGGAACGACAAAAAAAGGAAAAAGGTTAGTAAAAGTGTTTTGCTTTAAACCAGCAAAACTCAAAAGATATATAGACAGATACTCATACTAGCTTTGTTTAAAATATGAAATTTAAAAGACATATCTTATAGAAGTTATAATGCTTTAAATTGGCACTTATCAAGAAGGCGTTCACTCTTACCCAGGTTTTCATTATCCAAAACATATGTTAAAAAAGCTTATATTTAACTCAGACTATTATGACGGACCAAGGGATTTGAATACAAAACACGACACTATATATAGAAGGATTCCATATGTAAGTTCTTTAACAAACAGAATTGTGTCCGTTTTCAAAGAAATTCCAAATACCAGGATTGCAAAGTATACCCCATTAAAGAAATCTAATATCTTACGGATAAAACACCTATTCTGTATAATACTAACATTATTTACGAGATTCTTTTTGGTCTGTGTCAATGCACATATATAGGTCAAACATCACATTGGCTCAAGCAGCGTATAACTTTACACCAGAGTGATTGCCGACTAGGCAAAAATAGATGTGCTCCCGTTGAACACCACCAATTATAAAACGGACACTAACCAATTAAGTAACATATACTGTATCATTTTAAATATTATAAACCTGTGTATCTTCATTTGAGTATACTTCAAATAAAAGGTTTTGCAAAAATATATTCATCAAAGTACTTTATTTACTATATTATTTCCTTTTCAGCAAAAACCAACATCAATTAGCAATAATTTATTTTATATTTCATACATTAACGTTTTTAGTTAGTACTGATTTAACCATTCAAATGTTTGTTTCATTTGAGGAAGTACTCTAATATCTCTGTTGAATTGTGCTGTTTTGTGATGTAATTTTAACTTTACTATGTTATTTTAGTTTACTCCTGATGAGCCTATGAAATATAGCGAAATATTGAATACATATATAAAAAGAGTTTCATTAGTCTAGTGACCGCAATAACCCGACAAAATATTGTAATTTATAAATAACCACGGTCGAAATATCCACTTTGTCTATATATTTTTTATCTGGTTTTGTCCTTTACATTTTTGTTTTCATCATTCAAAATTCTGTTTAATTATATTTGAAAATACCAAACTATTATATTGTAGTTTATTAGAGTAAGTTTTAATCGATCCTTAAAATTACACTAAGAGAACTTCCATTTTAGACATTCCGTAACATCGTTGATAGTTCTATGGGTAAAATTCCGCCCAGTAAATTTGGATTGCACATAATACATTGTCAACCCTGGAAAGTTATATCATATGTTTCTTGAGATAGCTTGATGTTCAATTACTCTCAAGTATGCTGTGAGAGATACAAATATGGAAAGTAACTGGCATGGGACGCTTTAAATTACAGAATTTAAGCGTGTTGATTATTCAGAATGTTACTGTTTGCTCTGCATACAACGTATGCTACGAATTATCTTCAATGGAAACATGAGTTAATGGTCAATAGTAAAGTGATAAAAGAATAATTCAAATGTACCGTTTCCTTTGATGTCATAATAAAAATATATAAGGTGTGACAAAAATTTGTACCTCCAAATATTTCGAGTTTTGTTCAAATTTTGAAAACATTGTCAAAACAAGTCAATATTAACCAACAAGAGGTTCAATTTTTATCGTAGTTTCAAACTTCTTTTTTCATCCCTTTAGCGCCCAGAACCACCCCTTGAAAAACCTTGAATGGCAAGGGTGTCAATAATAAAAAGACTATTTATGTGAACACGGACAGTCGGGCGGCTTTTATGGCCCTAGCTGTACTTCGAAGATAGTGAGGGACTCTCATAATACATTGAAAATCTTGGCAAACCCCAATTAGGTACTTCTCACTTGGGTTCCAAATCACACGGGAGTAGCTGGAAATGAGGCAGCTAATAAGTGTGCCAAAAAAGAAGCTAATCTTTCCCCCATGGGACCAGAATTAGCATGCGGCTTTTACTATAGCGTCTCTGCAGCTGGGTGTCGAGTGAACACCAAAAGTGATGGAACAGGGTTGGGGCGCAAGCTCAATCCAAAAGTATGCTCATGGGACCATCGAGTTCCAATGCAGCAGATGCTCTTACATTGTGCAGAAAAGGACTGCGAAAAGTAGTAGGGTTCTGGACGCCACTGGTTATTCAATGCTCACCTAGCGAATAGGGGGATTAACGTAACAAACCCCTAATGCAGAAGAAGATCCTCCTATTTAAATACCTTCTTAGATACAGACCAGGAGGGATTGCAGGAAAGTATAGTCCGAGGAATCTCATTGTTTGCTAAGAACCTAAGATAGGAGTCTGCTTATTACTTGCCACTGGGGGTGCACAAAAAGCCTAATTAATGGCTTAACGGCAACCGTTAGAGCACAAACCCTAGCCCCTAGTGACTAAAAAAAGGGGTGTCAATAATTTTGAAGTTGCTTTTAAATCCTTTAATCGTACTTCCATTCATTCTTTTCATTTCTTTTCTTGTATTATCATATTTTGTTTTATTTTCATTGCTTTGATTAGTTAGTTTTACTTGTCTTCACTCGTCATCATATCAGTTTTTAGCTCATCTTGTCGTCTCTTCATATGCAATACCTTTTTATTCGCTGCTATTATTACCTCTTTTATCTGGTTCCAGCTCTTTTCTATTTTCTTGGTGGGTTGTTATTCCTTTAAATTTTTATTTACTTGCTCTTCATACCTTTCATTACATGTTACTTCTTTTAATGCTTCCATATCATACCTTTCGTTTCCAGATTTCTTGTCATTGATCGCTATTATATTCTCTTAACATTATATTTTCACTAAGGAGTGGTTCGATTCAACCTCAGGTCCTCTCATACTTCTTATTTTAGTAATGAAATTTGTATGTTTCTTATCTATTAGCAAATGGTCTATTTGGTCAACTACTCTGCCACCATGTAAAACCCAAGTACCTTTATAGGCATATACTATATTCAAATTCATTTAATATAAGAGTAATGCTGTTCCCCATTCTTGTGGTATTTTTTCGTTATTCCAAGCTTTCTTTAATATGAATTGTTAGATGTACATCTAAGTTATTCTTCATTTTAGCCATGTTGTAGTTATTTCTCGTTGCCTTTCCATTCTATCAGTGTTCGGTCTCTTTGGTCATTATGTTGGTTTTCAGATTTTGTTGCATTCTCTTCGATAATTTCTGTTTGCTCTAGTTATTCTTGGAAATGCTCCTTCCGTCTCTTATTTATATAATTTTCATTCGTTATTATTTCTTGCCGATGACATAAAATTCATTCACAGGTTTAAATTTTCTGAATTATTTCAATACCTAGTTTATAGAATAATTCTTGATTTCTTGAACTGTCCAGTTGTTTAGAAAAGTCAATCCATGTCTTTTATTTTGTTTCTAATACTAAATTTTTTACTCTTTTTCTTTTATTTATATATATTTCGTATTATTCTGAAGTATTTCTTATAAAATATGTTTACCATTTTCTTTTTATAATTTTAACTTTTTCAATTCCGTTGATCCACCATTCCTTGATCATGTGCTTTACAAAAGTATTCCATCTCTGTTGTGTATTAGCGTTTTTTATGTCATCTATTCTTTCCTGCAGATTCTTCTCCCTTTGTTGATTGTATCTCTTTGCAGTGTTTTGCCTCTGGGTTGTATGTTCTTATCTAGAAGTATTGCTGTTTTGCTTGAGTCATATAAATTTTTGCCGATAGTTAATAGTAGTCGCTGTAGATTTCTACCCCTCTTCTTACTCCTAAGTCTAGTACATTTTGTCTTCCTTTTCTTTACATCAATACATAAATAATTATTATTGATTTCTCGTTTCTACTTGGTTGTACTCTTCTATATTTAAGGATATCGTTGTGCTAATATAATCTAATTGTGATTATCAAGTCTCGCAATTATCAAATTTCCAGTAGGTTTGCATTGTCATTTTTCGTACTCTACCATTTAAATCTCCATAAAAAATATTATTCCTTGTATTTCTTCTGTAACTGTTGTGAGACCTATCCAAAATGTTTCTTTCTCGGCTTCTTTTTCGTTATCATTTGGATTAAATATTGGTACTTTTGTTCTACTAACTATTGTCTATTTTATCTCTCAGTTCAAATAGCAGTTTTCTTAGTGAGACAGCTTTTCAAGTTACAATATCAATTGTGAAATTTTTATTTACTTACATCCTACTCCGAAGCCGTTTGCTTTATCGGTACTCCGCTATATAGTAGTATGTTGTGTCCATTTGAAAGTTTCTTTCTCCAGTTTTTCCAAACTCGTTTTCCGGTTCTATTTCTTCACCATGTAGGCTTTTTATATACTCTCCAAGCTTCAGTTTTAATATTTAGGTTCCATTTCCTTTTTCACTTTTTTATAGTTTGGGCCTTTCTATGATCCTCATTCCTATCCTTTTTCATCGTCTGTTTTCTTTGTTCAATGATTTCCTTATCTTTCGTATCTAGTTCTTCTTCTGTTGTACTTTTAGTTATTTTTCGAATTTGTTTTTCAAAGTGTCACATTTTTTTGTAAAAAAGGAGAAATTTCGGGTTGTTAGCACGATACGGAGTGTACCATGTGACCAATTTTCTAATTGGATATTTTTAAAGGTGTCTAACAGATGTACCCTATTGATTTTCAGCTGACTAGAGCGAGTACAGCGGATCCTCTAAATCCAGATATACTACATTTTTGGTTATTTCTGAATAAATTTCGGTTAGTTAGCACGATTCATCCCCCGAAGTGTATACAAGTGACAATTTTATGATAGAATATTGTTCAAGGCCTGTTACATATGCGGAAAAGTTAGTTTTAATCTTTAAAACCGTTTATTTTTAATCTTCTTGAGTCTACTTTCACTTTCTGTTTATACAAAGTGCAATGACTCGAAACCACCGTCGATTTGTATAGTATTTCTTTTAAGAACAAATAAGTTTTTCTCGCAGCGAGGTAGGTCAATTTACGGAATAAGGGCTAAATCATACGGTCCGCGCACACATTGGATATATTTATAGATAAGTGGGTAGTAGGGCTGAAGATTTAATGATGAGAAGACGAAATATATGTGTATAAATAGAACGACACAAAGAGACAGAATAGGACAAAATGTGACGATCAACACCTCTAATTTCGAAAGAGTACAACGTTTTAAGTATCTGGAGGCCGTAATCACAGCGGACAACGATGTTACCGAAGAAATAAAAGACAGAATCCAATCTGCAAACCGCTGTCTATTTGCACTGAATAAGCTCATAAAATCAAAAAAGTTCAAAGATCAAAATCTATAAATCCATCGTCAGACCTGTAATAACATACGGATGCGAAACGTGGACCATGACCAAAGCAAACGAAGAAAAGCTCAGACGCTTTGAACGAAAAATACTTAGAAAAATTTTCGGACCTCACCATGACATCACCACAAACCAGTATAAGATCAGAACCAATATCGAATTAAAAGCACTCTACAACGACGACGATATTGTCCAAGAAATTAAATCACAGCGACTAAGATGGGCAGGCCACGTGCACAGACTGAATAACGAAAGACTTGTAAAACTGGTATGGGAGGAGATTCCCACAGGCAAAAGACCACTCGGACGTCCCAGAATGCGATGGAGAGATAACATCCAAGCAGATTTCCGGAAAATGAACATTCCATTTGACCCTAGGTTGATGGAAGACCGAACAAATTGGAAAAAAGTTGTACAGTCAGCCAAGACCCACCCAGGGTTGTAGCGCTACGTTATGATGATGATGGGTAGTATTTTTATTGTGAGGGATTTAATATTTGTTTTGATATTGGGATTATTTTATACTGAGAATGATTTATTATATTTTATTATATAACTTTGTGGTTTTCCGATAATTTATTCAGATCCCTACCCCGATCTTCCCTTTAGAGTGTGCAGTGTTTTGGGATTCGAGGCCCAACGAAAAGGTCAATCCTGGCCTGGCAAAGGTAATTAGGCCGCTTTGAGTCCAGGAGTTCCCAGCCTAATTCGGACCGGTTTTATTTTATTTTCACGCTCGGCTGCATTATTTAAAATTTGGTGACAAAATAAGTCGAGGTTTATTAGAGTAGTAACAGGAGTTATTAGAGTAGATTCTACAAAGGGGTCGAGGTTTAGTAGACTATTACACTGGTGACAGCGGATTTTTTTGTTAAGAAACAACTCGGTAACAAAGGGTAGAGTTGTACAGTAATCAATGTTTTTTATCACTCTTATCAGTTATCCTCACATATATTCTCATTTATTTATTGTTGTTGTTTGCTTTATAAATCTGTAAATGTACTTATTCTAGAGATTTCTTTTAACTCACCGTCGACACTCCTCAGTACTGTAGATATGTAAGTCTATACTAGATTTACTCTGTATGACTCGAATTCTCGGTTTAAATTCAGAAGAAAATTCAATCATTATTTAATCACTTAATGCCACGTTTATAGAATTATTCAGGAAATCCCATAGTTTTTAGAATTTCAGAAATCTGTCGAATACGAAGGCATGTCACGTTTACAACAGACAATTCAATTACTTCTGAACCTTAACGATGTTTACGTATGCTATCATGGAGTTTTTTGTTTTTATTTTTCGTTAAAATAGTAAAAAATAATGAAACGTGGATCAATTGAGGTCACTGAAGGAAAGTATCGAATTCTACCATGAAATTTTTGTGAAGAAAGCACTCCAAATTTAAGAGCATTGAGATAGTTTTCTTGATCTCATCAACATTATTCACTTTTAACTAATACAGGATTTAAGCGATTTTGAAAATATTTCGTATTGTTACTTCGAATCAATTCCATTTTATTCAATAGTATTTGGAGTATAACTATTGCGGACATAAACTGAAAACTTCTACTTTCTTTTTATGGAATTTTAAGCTTTGGCTCTTTCTTAAGACCTGTCACTCTTTCTTTTAACAGATATTATGGTATTGTCAGCTAAATCCAAATATGAAACCTATTCCTTTGTCGCCACATTCGTGTTTAAAATGTTGATTTTACTAAATTTTTATTAAAAAAACATATAGTTTTCTTTCTGAAAGCAAGAACATGACGGCAAGAGAAAAAGCAATGTTTAGGAGGGGAAGTACTTTTGAGAGGCCTATGGAGGGATCGAAAAAATAGGCCACAAATTTCGGAGTGAGGGGAAGAAGCAATAGAAGAACTCAAGCCACAAGAAATGATTAGAGTAATTGAAACGGAAAAGAATATGAATTTTTCTCTTGCAAACGTCCGAATAATCTACAAGTGTAAAGAACCGAAGATAATAGAATGATTTTGACTTAATATCCGGTCCAGGTTGAATGTAGGACAGAATTGCAAAAAATAGTGAGTACAAAATGTTAAATGTAAAAACAAGAATATCCCCATTACAAAAATCTAATATGTATAGACTTGAATGTCTAGAATGTAATGCAGTCTATATAGGTCAAATCCTTAGAAATGTTGAAATTAGACACAATGAAGATTTACGACCATACAGATTGAAATAACCAGACAAATCCCATTACGCAAAACATCTACTTGACACCAAACATTCATTAACACCTAACACAAAACTAGGATTCCTACATATTCCTACACATTTGTGACAAGAACTAGATTTCCTTGAGGAATTAGGAATTGTAAGACACTTAAGATACTCACAATATAAAGTCGCCAGTGAACAGATGAATCAAGGTAGATCTCCACTATTGAACTGTTTTCTTAAGTAATAATTGTAAATAGTTTTTTTGGTTTTCTATATTAATGCACAGTTAACCTCATGTTAAATGGGGAAAAGATATCCATCCCCATAGGGCTAATAATCTAAGCTTTAATATTTGTAATATCACATCTACTCTTTTTATATATTATATATATTTATATATATATATATATATATATATAAAAAAGAAGATGTAGGAATATCGCGTGATATGTTAACAACAACAACAACAAATAGAATCATGGGTAATTCACGCAAAGTAAAGCCCTTTACTTTGCGTGAATTACCCATGATTCTATTTGTTGTTGTTGTTAACATATCACGCGATATTCCTACATCTTCTTTGTTATTTACTATGGGTCGGAAGGTTCATGGCGGGGGGGCTATATGCGCCTCCGTGTCGATGTTGGTTGATGTCCTGAAAACTCGGGATCTTCCAATTGAAGACACAAATGAGCGTTTGGTTTCCCTGCTGAAATCCGTTATTTTGTGTTTTCCCATGTTTCGATTAACATCTTTGCTCCCAAATTTCACATCATTATTTGGTTATGCCGTGCTGATGAGGCAAAATGAGCCAGAAACATGCATGTCCACGGTTACCACTCTATTTCAGTAGCCCTTTACTTTGCGTGAATTACCCATGGTTATATATATATATATATATATATATATATATATATTTATATATATATATATATATATATATTATACTGGATGGAATTGGTGTGAGGAAATTTTAATGTTTAAATACTATGAATTATTAATTTTTGTTTCCCGGTATATTAGAAATTTTCAAAATAGGTTATAAAATAATTATACCTTTGCATGAAAGACTCCCTGATCTCAAGTAGGGTTCAAATGTTAAAAACGAAACAATTTTAATTTCAAATATGAGCGCCAAAGTTAAACAAAAATCTTACATTTAAATAAAAATTTTGTTAATAAAAAAAATACTTGCTTTTTATCTCTTAATAAATTCTAGAGACGGTCCTGTATGTTTGATTTCGAACCCCTACACGATTTAAAGACGTCGGGTCAATACTGCCAACTGCTGAATATAGATGGAGCAATCACCAAGAAATGAAAAATCTCAACAATATATTTTCAAAAAGTTTTTTAAGTGAAAAACGCTATTTAATATTTTGAAAACAAATACATCATTCTTTTACAAAAACTTATGAAAACAAACTATCTATGATGATCATTCATTCAACAAACCATACACTCAGGTGAAATATTATTTTTATGTGTGATTACAAAATAGGCAACATTATATACAAATTTGAAAACGAATTCCGCTACAAACCGTCCATGACACAAAATGGCGAAAACAATGCTGATAAAAATGTATGAAATATCAAAGTTCAATTCTTTGCACAAAACAAGTAAGTTTATTTGATCTTTTTATATATAAATGAAATAGTTTCAAATACCTGTTCACTGTTCCGTTCTAATACACTTCAATGATTGTTTTTTTTTAATTTATTTTAGGTTACCTCCTGGAAAACCAAACAATCCGTCCAGCTTGGGTAATATCAAAAATCGATACTATACTTCGTCCACATCAATACATTTTAGACGAATTCCATAGTCCAGTCCTTCCTGAAATGTATTGTGGAGACACCATTTCCACAATACAATATTTTACTTGGTTATATTGATAAATTTTAAGGTCAGTACTCTATTATATTTACCAATTTTCTTGTTAAAATTATGTTTATCTACTTGATTAATCAAATTGCTGAGTTGCTTTTAAGAATAATGCATTTCTTTTTATAATTACCATTCCAAAAATGTTGCCTTTTAAAGAGTTTGAATTATTTTTTCCCAAAATTTTGCTTCTCACCCATTCACTTCTACCAAAAGGAAATTCTACCTAGTGAATAGTGTACATTATCAACAAATTGTTTTATTCAATTTTTTAATTATTAATCTGCTTGTCGCTGATGAAAATATTTCAAATGTATTCCACCAATCAGAATTGGCTATAAAAATTATTGTTGATAAGTTTCACCTCAAGTTATAAATTGTCCATCTATCCTTTTAGGACATTCTGTTTTTGAAGTCTTTAAATGATTAAAACCCATATACTACTCCCTTTAAATTGCATTCCAAATTTTTTATAAATGACAGTTCTTTTTATTTCAAATATATCTATGCGGAATGACAATTCATTTCACAAATGTCATGCTTTATAAAATTAATGTTATTTTTTGACTTTTTACCTTGACATATATTAAATAATCACATAATCTTATCAGAAAACTTCTTTCGATATCTAATTATTACTTTTTAAAACAAATCATAATATTTTTTACTTTTACAATGTGAGAAATAGATTGTTATAATTTATCTGAAACAACATTCAAAAATTCTCTCTCTCAAAAAATGTTAAATTCATGTTATATATTTCATATATGTATTTACAAAGTGTATTTAAAATTTCCTCCATAATTCTACAGTTTGACTCTTGTCTTCTTTCTCTATTGAAAAATGAATAATACAGATTGTCTCCATTTCAGACAATTTAAAAAAAATTCAAATTCTAAAATTTTGTATTTGCTTACAGTGTGTAGTCTATCATTCCATATTTTATTATACAGAGTGTTGCCGGTTTCTTTCTATGTTAATATATATATATATATATATATATATATATATATATATATATACATACATATATACATATATATATAAATATATATATATATATATATATATATATATATATATATATATATATATATTGAGTCAATCACAAGATGCGTCACTTCTTGGTCTATCCAAAAATAATTAAATAATTATTAAACATCAGGAAGGTATCACATGAAATGTAACTTCTATCATTCTGACGGTGATATTCCGTAATATCGAAACAATTATCAATTTTTTAGAATTTTTATCATTTTTTAAATCTTTCACTGCGTTTTTGAATTACGATATTCCTTTCCAGCAGTAGATAGAGTCGTTTTTTGCAGAGGTATTTGACACTATCTTTATCGTAAGACAATAGAATCTCCACTAACAGTTACACTGGTAGAGATAAAAAAGGTATGTACGACACTAAAAAATGGCACAACTGGAATAGGAAATATCCCAGCAGAGTTGATAGAAGTTGTATCACAGTCTAAGCAGCCTATTTCTAGAATACTTAAATGGTTACGAAGTTCAAGACGAGTGGAAAATCTCATATATATCCACAATACATAAAAAAGGAAGAAAGGACAACTGCGATAACTACCGGAGAAACTCAGTAACTAATTCTTTGAGTCGAATTTATTGCGAAATTGTTAGAAATGATATTGGAAACGAATATAAAGATATGGAAGCAGAAGAACAAACGGGCTTTAGAACACGCACATCTACATCAGATTATCTCTTTTGCGTCACAAAATTAATTGAGAAAAAATAGCAGCTGATCAAGAACCGCATTTGCTGTATGTGGATTTACAAAAAGCCTACGACAGTGTCCCGCTGACCCTTTTTTGGAAAGCGTTATTAATATAGTGATAATAAAGTACATAAAAACTCTATATAGCAAATTTGAGGCTAAGGTTAGAATAGAAGATAAACTGACCGAAGAGTTTAGGGTCACAAAAGGTTCAAGATGTACTTATAACAAGTACTGATCAATGTAAACTAGAATGACATGACTATTCCTCCGCACGATAGCAGTCTCTATACGTTATATTTCGCCGACGATCAAACAGCAGTGGCACAGGATTACGAGGACCTGGAATACATGAAGAGAAAACTAATTTTCTTATTAAAATTAATATTTTTATTTTCTTCTTCTGCAAATTCTTCGTTCTTCATTATGATTCCTTTCTTCATAATTGAAATCAATTCTTTCTTTATTAAAGATTATGTACTTCCTTTCATAATTAATAATTGCTTTATTTTCATATGAAATAGCCGATCCTAGTAATACTTCGCATCCAATATCTTCCACCACCAACAGTTGTACGATAGTATTAAATTCTTTTAATTTTTGTGCTACGGTTATCGTAGTATCTGAGACAGTCAGTTTCTTCTGGTTTATGCCGATTAAACTTATTTTTGGTACCTTGATGAAGTTTTCCTTTGATGTCGTTAGTTTATTTACAAAATTTTTATTAATTAAAGATATTTCTGACCCAGCATCGATCAATATTTTTATACTTATGCCTTCTATTGTTCCATATATGTAAATTAATGTTTCGTTAATTTGTTCTAGCTGGTCCTGTACCTTAAGAAATTCACGTGGGTAAACATAGCTGCAACTTAACCTACCATATTCACCCTCTTGTTTCTGTTAGTTGTGTTGTTTCTTTCTAAACTGTTAGTTCTAGTGCTTCTTGTGTCACGTCTTATGTTATTGGTTTGTCTTATATCTCCGACTGAGTTCTCTTCGTTGATAATTGTTATTGGATTGTTGTCTTCTTTCAGGGTAATTCGTATATCTATTATTATTGTTTCTTTCATTTTCCCTGTCATATCGTCTGTTATTGTTATTGTTCCTGTCATCGTTATAATGATTGTTGTTATTATTCCATGAATTACATGGTCTTTTTGTCTATAATTATCGTTATTTCTGTAGTAATTGTCTCGTCTGTCGTTATTGTTTCTATGATTGTCCGTTTTGTCACGTCTTCCATTATTGTTAACAGTTATCTGCACTCTATTCAAATAGTCTAATAATGATTGATAATTATTGATATCTTCTATTGCGATACTTTGTGTAATATTTTCATTGAAATGTCGAGACAAGAATATGATGATTTCTTGTTCCGGAATCATCGGTTCTAAATATTGAGCTTGAGAGAATATTGATAGGGCGTTGCTACTTATACTGCTACTTCTCCTTCTCCCGGTTGTGCGGGTATTACCAAAAGTAAACAATCCGAAAGAGTTCAAAGATCTTCGCCCAATCAGTATATTACCCACATTTTCAAAAATTATAGAGAGAGTCATGAAGACTCAAATAAAGGAGCACTTAGTTTCGTTTTCAATATTACCAACAGTTCAGTCGGGTTTTTGTAAGGGATATAGTTGTATAACTGCTCTTCTTCACATAGTAGATGATATTATTAAGGCTACTGATGGTAGTAAATGTACACTATTTATACTGCTCGATTCTAGCAGATCATTAGACACTATAAATCATGACTTATTAATCAATATATTACAGTATATAGGTTTTTGAGAAAATGCTCGCTTATTAGTTAGTAATTATTTAAGAAATAGACAGCAACGTGTCTCACTAAATGGTACAAACTCAGAGCTACTTTCGTCGGGTGTACCGCAGGGCTCAATATTGGGTCCGTTATTTTTCTCAATCTATACGTCTCAACTATTGCAACACATATCTAATTGTAGTACACATTTATACGCAGATGACACCCAACTCTAGTGTAGCTTTTTCCGCAGGCTACAGAACGTGATTGTAATGCTATTAATGCTGACCTTAATGCATTTGTAGAGGCCGCTAAAAATCATTGCCTTCTAATGAACCCTGATAAATCAAAAACTGTCCTATTTGGCTCCAAACTAAATCGTCAAAAGATTTCCAATGAGATTAATGTTAAGATAAATAATGAAAAACTAGTTACGGTCTGGGAAGCTAAGGTGGGATCTTGGATACTGATTCGAGGTTTGAGAAACATATTAAAGCGGTACTTCAAAAATCGTACATGTCTTTGAAAACAGTTTATGGTATCAGACATTTCTTGCCATATGGCGTAAAAAACATTATGTGATACTTTGATTTTATCGGTGTTTAATTATGCTGACGCTCTATGTAGTCCATGTTTAACTGTTGAATATAAAAAGAAAATTCAGAAAATGCAGAATTGTTGTCTTAGATTAATATTTGGTATTCGAAGACGTCGTAGCATTTCAAACAAACTTAAAGAATTTGGGTGGTTAAACATGAATAATAGAAGGATATTATATTCGGAGTGTCTCTATCATAAAATAGTACTTACAAGAAAGCAGTCTTAGTTACATCGTAAAATAACATATAGGACAGATATTCACAATCTTATCATTAGAAATAGAGGTTTAATTACAGTTCCATTCTTTAAATTAGAACTTTTTAGATCGTCTTTCAGATATCAAGTTGGCCATGTCTATAATGGTCTTCGTACAGATCTTAAAAGTTATAAAATTAGTAAGTTTGAAGTAAGTTTTGCTAAATATTTTTTCACTACTCAAACCTGAACAGTCTGTTGATTATCTCATTTTAAAAAATTAAAAATGTCTGAGCATGTACACTCCTTAAGGTTAAGAGGTACAGCAGCTCTTATGGTGCTTAATGCCTCATAAAAGCTGTACTTCGCCTCTTATTTTCATTAATGAATCTGTTTTTCATTTATTCTATTGTAAACATTTATATTTTGAAAATAATAAAGACATTTATTACATTTATTATTATTATTATAGGGGTTCTGTGATCTCAGTAAATTGGTACTGGTTCTTCTCTGATTCCACTGGAGAGGCAATTCAGCCTAACCCAATGGGGTAAAAAACTTTCTGACAATATGTGTTGTTTGTAGTATGACCGTTCTTGAAATACCGGTGATAACGTTTGAGGGGATTTCAAGTTTCTGGAGATATTTTACAAAGCTTCTTGATACCATTCCTTCGGCTGAGATAACAACTGGGACTATGTCAATCTTTTAAGTCTTCCAAATATGTTTTATTTCCAGCGCTAGATTCTCATATTTTCTGCTCTTTCCATTTTCTGTTTTCAAAACATTGTGGGACAATGGGATTGCTATGTCTATTATTGTGGCCTCTCTTTTTCTTTTATGAATGATTACTACGATTATTATTATTATTATTATTATTATTATTATTATTATTATTATTATTATTATTATTATTATTATTATTATTATTATTATCATTATTATTATGAACTATGATACGTTATTAAAAGACCTTTCAAATGAGGCATCACAAGACCAATACACAAATTATTGACCTTTACCCTGACATCATCAATTTAAAAAAATCAACGATTACGTCACCGTGTCAAAACTGGCGACGTCATCATTTAAAAAATTTACATTTAAAATTAAAAATCGACCTATTTCAGGATTTTTAGCTATATAATAATCAATTTGTTCCAAAATTAAGCTGCGCTCTGTAGAATGAACATCTCTCACAACCACATTTTTAACGCAGTCTTAGAATTCCGGCTTATATATCAATCAATCAATGATTTGTCTGGTCATGATGTTTGAACTACGAGAAGAGAAATTTTCACATATCTGACAGGGGCTTTAAAGAACAAGCAAAGTTTGTACAATTAATATGACATCAAAATAATTTCCCCGTCCATCATCCTTGACGTTAAAGAATCTCCTTAACTATTTTCCCATTCCGGTTTTGTGATGAATGTCAGGAGAAAATGCTCATCTTTAGTAAAATATCCAATAATGTCAGGAATGAATCCAACACAACTCATTTTCCGACGACAATATTATAATTTTTATTTTTTGTCACAATAACAAAAGTCGTGAAGGGGACAGGACAAGAAAAAATGGAAGGACAAATAAAAATATTTTAACAAAATTACAGAATGTTATGATATAAAAGTGACAAGGAAAATTTATTTTTCATTCTAGTATTATGCGAGATAAGATGGGGCACAGAGATATAGATAGTAGAAATTAAATTTTCAATAATAAAGTAGTTGAAACCAGCTGAAGATGTATTTTCATTTTCATTCTTTGGACACTAAATAAGACGTCGATTGAAGAAGTTGATGGCGCTGAGAGTTTTTATCATGTGCTGTTTTTATCAGTAGCAAAATGATTGGAGTCGTTATCTGAAAGCAAAGACTCTACGGTAATTTTTACAGGTAAAAGTCAATTGAGCACCGGATGACACGGCACCGCCTATTCGGCGACGGTTAGGTCGGCACCTGGAGAACTCGCCACTGTGATAACTGGGCACCCAGAATTTCTAATTCAACCCATTTGGGATAAAAACTTATCTGATGTTTGCGAATTGCGTAGCAATTATTATTGACGGCGAATTATTGTTAAATATTTCATTTGTAGCCGAGATTTCAGAAAATATACTACATAATGTCAACTGCTGTGTATTAGTTTGCACATAAAATACATTCTTTTTAACTGGTAATATATATGGTGAGGCAACGTTGTGTTGTAAGAATAAAGGCGTGTTTGATTTTTCACCTACATCAAAACCGAAATTTCGAGTCGTGTAGTGACAATTTAATACAAATAACGGTAAGAAGGCAATTAAAAACCAAATACTCAACGTAAATGTGAAAATATAAGCAATAAACAGCTCCGGACACCAAAAAAACAAAGGTAAATAATAGTGGTTTCATTAGAGGTTAGCTGATAAGCAGATAACGGAAAGAAATAACGATACTGAAGCTTTGACAAAGGAATATACGGTGTTGCCAAGCCGCCAATAACTAGCACAATTACAAGACAATCACAGGGTACTCCAAGAGGTGAGTTACTTCCGAGGGGTTGACCCGAGTTACTCATTTAACGTGGGGACCTGAGAAAATAAATGCAATGGATAGCGATGATTACAGTACTGATAATGGAAAAAGAAAACGAGGTGAAGATGAAGATATATCATTTAGAACATCCAAGAAAACATTTAGAACACCAAATAAAGAGGAAAAAAGAAATGAGGACATGATGGAGAGATATAAAGGACATTGAAGAAAATCGAAAAAAAGAATAGAGAAAACATGGAGCTATTACAAAAAGAAATTAAGGAACTGCGTAAAGAACAGATAGAACAGAATGAAGAACTAAAAAAGATAAAAGACATAAACGAAAATGCGATGGAAGAAATAGAGAACCTCTTAAAAGAAATAAAGAAAACAAATGAATAAATCGAAAAATTGGAAGATGACAAAAGAAGGAAGAATATAGTAATACAAGGATTACGCCTAGATGTACAGGAAAGGAATCTTATAAAACAAGGAGTTAACAACTTTATTAATGCTAAATTGGGAGTAGAGGTAAAAATAAATAATACCATACAATTGGCAGATACAACCTATTTAGTAGAATTAAATACATTGGATGATAAATCAAAGGTCATGAAAAATAAATACAAGCTCAGAAATAACACAAGGGAAAAAGTATTTGTTAACAACGATATGAATAAAGAGGAAAGATGAATACAGAGAGAGATAAGAAAAATTGCAAAATAAGAATTGAACAAAGGATAGGAAATTAAAGTGGGACATCAAAAAGTAATAATAGATAAAGAAGTGTGGAAATGGAACAAGGAAGCAAAGGCTTTAGAAATACAAAAGTAAAAAAACTAGGCATGTCACGAAAACCGGATGACTTGGAAACGACACTAGCAATGTGAAACAATTACGAGAATGAAATTAAAAGAGTGAATTAGGAAAAATCTGGGAATAAACTAAAAGGGAATATAAGGATAGGAACATGCAACGTCATGGGAACATTTGAAGAGGGAGCAATGAAACAAGTAACGGGAGAAATGAAGAAGTATGGCTACGATATCATAGCATTACAAGAGACAAAACAGAAAGGAAAGGAAGTTATTGAAATAGACGACTACGTATTATTTAGCAGTGGAGGAGCTAACAGAAGGTTGAGTTCTGGGTTTCTAGTAAGTAAGAAAATTAAACATGTCATAGTTGAATTTAAACCGGTTTCTGAAAGACTATGCTAGATTAGATTAAAAGAAAAATATCAAAAGATATCATTAATGAATATACACGTCCCAACGGAAGAAACGGATATAGAAGGTAAAGAAAGTTACTACGATGAACTAGATAATATATTTGAAAGAATCCCGAGATATGACCTAAACATATTCCTAGGAGATGCGAATGGAAAAGTAGGGAAAGAGGAGATATACAAGCCCACAATAGGTAGATTTAGTAAACATGAACCCACAAATGAAAACAGCCACCTGTTGATCCATTTCTCAGAAGGAAAGGGTATGCGCATAAATAGCACATATTTTGAAAAGAAAGAAATATATAACAGTACCTGGAGATCACCTGACAGATCATACACCAATCAAATAGACCATGTATTAATAGACGAAGACGGAGAAAAGTGTATAACAGATATCAGAAGTTATGGAGGGCCAGGTGCAGACACTGACCACTTTTTGGTAGGAATAAAGCTTAAACAAGAAATACCATAGCAAATAAATCGAAAAAGGAATCAGAAGAAACAAATAACAAGGAGTAGATTGACAAAACACGAAGAAAGCTGTATACAGAAATGATCAATAATTATGTTATACATAGGGAGAATCTGGACCAACATAAAAAAATGCATAGAAGTAGCAGTTGGACACATCCACGAAGAAACTCCATCAGAAAGGAGTAAGTGGTTCGATGAAGAATGCCAAAAAGAAATAGAGATGCGAAGAGTCAGAAGACTAGAAATGATAAAGAAAGAAACACAAAAATCAAAACAAACATACACAGAGCAGAGGGAACACTGTAAAAAATTAGTAAGGTATAAGTAAAGAAAGTATATAGAAAAACTTCTGACAGAAATAGAAGAAAGTTACAATAATAAAGAAATCAGAAGTCTGTACCAGGGAATCAAAAGAGAAAGAAAAGGCTACCAACAGAGACCGGTGTATTATAAAAATAAAGAGGGGAAACTAATAGGAAATGAGCAAGATACTATAGAGATGTGGAAGGGATATTTTGAAGAACTCTTAAGTCCTGCGCAGAACGTCGAATATGAGATAGAATGGGTAAATCTGGCAGAAGAAAACACTCAATTGAGGAAATAATAAATGAGCTAAAAAACAACAAAAGTCCAGGGAATGACCAGATAAGAGCAGAAATGCTTAAATATGGAGGTGAAACCATAAGCAGGTGGATACACCGGCTGGTTGAAAAAATTTGGGAGCAAAAAAGATTTCCCAAAAACTGGAAAAGCCACACCTCTCAAAAATAAACTTTCTAGGGAATTGGAGCAGAAAATAGGAGAATACTAGTATGGATTCCGAAAAGGAAGATCAGTTATAGATCAGATATTTACCTTTAGAGAGCTACAGGCAGAAATCTACGAACATAATAAAGAAACAAATGAGCTATTCAGAGACATTATGCAAGCATATGACAGAATAAGGAGATATCAACTATATATATATATATATATATATATATATATATATATATATATATATATATATATATGTATATATATATATATATATATATTTATATAAGAAGGATAGTCTTTGCTGACTAGTTAGGAATAAAACTAGTGAATATTGGGGGATTGCAGCAAAAAATGGAAAATATATACTCTTAGCGGAAAATGTCCAAGCTTTCGAGGATGTTTGTCCTCATCATCAGGGAGACTAAAATGAAAAACAACAGTTAATACTGTGGTCAATAAAGAATAATTAGAAATGAAGTTCACAGCCACGTGTGTACCTACCTCCGAAGTGAGGTTAGACTCCATAAAGTTGTAAATTCGTAAAGTAAAGATCGTAAATTGTGAAATGTTCAACAGGAATTGAGTTAACGGACGGGCAAACCAACCGCATCACAGCAACAATTGAAAATGTCGCAACATTTTATAAAATAAAATAAACAATTTCATCTTCATGTGTAACCATGTTGAACGCCGGCAAGGAAATGATATAATTTGCCTCCAATTGGGATGTAACAAGAGACAACCAGTGCTACCAACAGTCAAATCAGTGAACTGTGGGACAATGCCACCATTTTAGTAATGGACTCTGCTGTAGGGCCAACAATTGGTTTAATAAGAAGATGTAATATTTTTGAATAGAGGAAGAGGGAGAAAGAGTGTGAGACAGAGAGAGGGGGAACGCTCTCAATTTTGTAAATTGAGCGTGTAGAGAACAACACCTCAATATGACTGACACAAAGGAAGAAAAGAGAAAGAAAACAGTACAATAACCTGTATTAATATGTAGTAATAATAATATAATATAGTAATTAAGTAAATTTTTAATAATTATACAATTTGAATGTATCTACCAACACCAATACACTCAAAATTAAGTTTTTATTATTATTTATATGATTTGAATGTATCTACCAACACCAATACATTCAAAATTAAGTTTATTATTATTATTATTATTATTATTATTATTACTAAAATGGTGGCATTGTCCCACAGTTCACTGATTTGACTGTTGGTAGCACTGGTTGTCTCTTGTTACATCCCAATTGGAGGCAAATTATATCATTTCCTAGCCGGCGTTCAACATGGTTACACATGAAGATGAAATTATTTATTTTATTTTATAAAATGTTGCGACATTTTCAATTGTGGCTGTGATGCGGTTGGTTTGCTCGTCCGTTAACTCAATTGAACATTTCACAATTTACGATCTGTTGTTTACGAATTTACAACTACAAGGCTTTATCAAAAGATTTTAATTTCAGTCTACAATAAAAATTCACATTGGATAACACTGACAAACAATTTACATTGAAAATAGCACACAAAAGTAAGGGTACATATGAATATAAAATATAAAAGAGTACGTACCTTGACAACCATCTTCTTTGATCGATCATCAATGTTTGGTTCAAGTGTTTAGACTTTTTTTGTTTTTTTTTTATTATTTTTACTGATAACAGCTAATTAGAGTTTAATTTAATTATATACACTGTGTCTTGGCATTGTTTGAGTATTGTCAATACACATGGTGTCCGATAATATAAAACGGAGGCATATTTTTGTTTTTTGGTTGGTTTATTATGCACAAGTTATGAGGCTGCATGTAAAAGGTTATGGTAAATTTTACTCAAGTTCCCTATGTCTTTCTTGTCATTTAGTGCTTCGGGTTCATTCTTAATGGCAATAATTTCTTTGATTTTGAGTTCAGTAATGTTTTGGTCTTTATATATAATTTTTGTGTTTGGAAAATCGAATTCATGTTTTTTGTTTATTTCATGCTTATGGAGTGCAGTCGACGCATTATTCGTGTATTTGTGACCGTTCATTCTATTTTTCAAGTATTGTGTTGTCATTCCCATATATTTTTTTTGACAATTAAGACAAGAGACCGAGTATACCAAATTTGATTGTTTTTAGTGGAGTTTTTGCATTTCAAACATGTAAAGGCTGTTGATATACGATTGTGTGACTTATGGCATACTTTAATATTTTGTTTTTTTAGGATGTATTTTAATTTTTCTGATAGTCCATTTGCGTAAGGCAATGCTATATATTTTTGTGGGGTAGTGTCTATTTTGTTGGTTTTAAATTTCAAATTATTGTAATATTTTATTGTTCGTTGTCTTTCAATTTTCCAAGAATTAATCGATTTATAGAGACTCTATCTGTCTCTGAAAAGAAACATTTGACATCTTTTTTTAATGAAAAAATTATCGTTGTAAGTCTGATTTCCAGAGGTAAGCAATTGTAGAGTCGTTTTGCAAGATGATTATATGTTCTCATCAACAGCTGTGAGTGGCTCACGGTGTAGAAGGCCTTAGCAAGATCTAAGAAAACGCATAGACTTGTTTTACTCTTTTCTAGATTTTCTAATATTTTGGAGGTGAGAAAAATAATAGCATCTTGGGTAGAAATCCTTTCTTTGAATCCATACTGATTATTTGAAATGAAATTATGTTGTTAAGGTAAGAGACCATTCTTTTTTTGATTATTTTTTCTAGTGTTTTAGCTATGTTTGCAATGAGCGTAATTGGTCTGTAGTTTAGAATCTCATGTTTGTCTCCTTTTGTGAAAATTGGTTTAATAACCCCTCTTTAAAGTTCTTTGGGAAATTTTCCTGTTCCTATTATTCTATTAAAAATGTTGTTCAGAGGACGAGCTATCTCTGTTTTTCTCTCTTCCAAGGTTTCAGCTCTAATTTCATCGATACCGTAAGTTTTGTTCATTTTGAGAGATGATATTGTTTCAATAATCTCCCCTTCTGTTGTAGGTTCCAAAAATATAGAGTGCACAGAAGAAGCTTTCCTCAGGTTTTTGAATATTTTTTGCAAGTTTTCGCCCAATAGAAAAATAGTGATTATTGAAACAATCTGCAATCTCTTTTTTATCATAGGCAAGACCAGCTGTTTCACTTTTTATCGTTTGAATTTTGATAGTTTTATTTGTTCCAGGAATATCCTTCACTGTTTCCCACAGCGCCTTGGTGTCAGTTTGAGATCTATCCAGACAATTTTTATAGAAATTGATATTTGATTTCTTGATAAGACTATTCAACGTGTTTCGAACATTTATGTATTGTTTTGTCAAAATTAGGTTATTTGGGTCTTTTTGAACTTTTTTAATAAGCTATCTCTGGTATTTATGGAGTTTACCAATCCTCGTGTGATCCATTGTTTTTGTTTGATGTTTCTGTGTTCAACCTATGACGTTTTTGTGTGTTTGCAATGAGATTCTTCGGCAATTCTAGGAAACGTGTGAAACTTTCGTCGACATTTAGTGAGATAATATTAGACCAATCATAGAGGGTTAATTCTGTTTTCAAGGATGAATAATCTGTGTATTTACAGTACAGTACAGTATTTTCCCGAATAACAGCAAACAAGAAGGGAACTGAATTCATGGATTCATAATCCTTATTTACCCAACTTGCAAAAGCCCGAAACTATGTCAAACGAGATATATGAATCTTTTTTAGAAATGTCGTGAGATACATTTATGGAGTCACTGTTCAAAACGACGCCTCTCAATGATTTTTGGTACAGAATTCGTAATGAATATCCAATGCTTGCCAAAATGGCTCTTAATATTCTTCTGCCGTTCCCAACAACATATTTGTACGAAACAGGATTCTCAACCTATGAAGCCACGAAAACAAAATACCGCAATAGAATGGACGCCGAACGTGATATGAGACTTCAACTGTCATCTATCAAACCATACATCAACCAGTTGATGAAAAATAAAAAACAGTTTCATACCTCGCAATAGTTAGATTTTTTTCTTTTTTAATATCTTCTATTATTATACTTGTTATATAGTAATTTACTAAGTAAAGTAAGTAGTAAGTAGTTACTGTTACATTGTACTTTTATTATGCTTATTAATAACGAATACATTTTTATAAAAACAATTGTTTTATTGTAGGGTTCGCTTTCCAGAAGGATTCCGTCATCAAAAAAGTTTGAGAACCGCTGATCTATTGTATCTCCTTCTGTGTGGAGTTAATTTTATTGTAATAAAGATGATTCTAATTTATAAAATACACTGCACTAACAGAAAAAATTGGTTTTACTTATAATATATTCATAAACAATAGAAAATAAACAAAAACAACCAACTACATGAAACAATAAAATAGAAACCAGAACTACATTTCGTGTCTTGTCAAACATTCTACAAAAAACAATAATACAAAAATAACTGAAGACTTTAGTCTGACAGTTTCCAAATAATACCTAATATACAAACAAATCACAACTAAAACTGTCAAAAAATTCATGATTTTTTTTCTGGCTGCATGGGTCCAGCCCTAAAGCCAAAAAAAATTTCAAACAAAAGTTGGTCAAAATTTGATTATCTTCAAGTTTTATTCGAAATTTTTTCCATTATATAATAATTTAGACACCTAACATTAAGAAAAATTGTTTAACGCTTCAAGTAAACTCCCATTGACAGATTTCAACTAAAAGTAATCGGGGTTTGCATTATGTCCATACACTTTTAAATTCAAAATTTGAAGATGATATCTCGTCTCCTTAAGGTAGATATGCAGCGACCAATAATTGATGACATATGGAAGCACCCAAGGGCGTAGCCAGGATTTATAACAGGGAAGGGGCAACCATGATCCATGGTCGTCCAAAATGTAAAATTTTAGGATAAAAAGGCAAATGAAAACAAAACTTTGAGATTTTTATGATACTTAAATTGAACTAATAACATTTTTCTTGGGTTTAAATTAATTAATTTTATCCAAAACTTTGTTCACTATGCAGTCCTGATTTTCCTTCAAAAATGTTCGATGCACACTCATCAAACACAACCCAGTGAATCTGTCATCACCCATTGTAATCCTGAGCCAGGTTTTCACACTTCGTAGGGTACTGAACGATCTTTCAACGGTAGCAGTAGTGGATGAGAAAGCACTTAATATTAGCAGTACGTGCCTTGCTGCAGGGAAAAAAACATTAGATTCCTCCAAAAGTGCAGGCACTTCATTGTCCTTTAATTTGTCTAATGCTAAATTCTTTTTCTTACATATTGTACCACAAATCGAATTCTGCAGAGACATCACCCAAATTATAAAATTCCATGAAAGATTCTGCAATATTTTTGAAATATTTTGAAGACATTTTTAACATGCTTGAAGGATTAAGATAAGTCAAAAGCAGGTGTATTTTCGTTGGAGAATCTAGCATCCAAAGACGAAGTTAAAGAATCAAGATAGGGGATGATTATTGACAGCTTCCAGTATTCAACTGCAGACTCAGATGGTGGATTACTTCAGGTCCGTCAAGCTGCCCCCCCGGTTTGATTTTTTCTACCAAAATGCTAGCACACATAAAGGGCACCTAGCACAACCTAGCACAACAATATTTATAGCTAGCACACCAACCGCTCACAATAAAAATGCTTTTGAATTCGGGTGGGGCCAGGTTAACGCTAGCACCCTCCCTCGGTTCGAATTCTGTCGCCAAAATGCTAGCGCAGATAAAGGACACCTAGCACAACCTAGCACACAATTTTTCATAGCTAGCACACCAACAGCTTACAATAAAAATGCTTTTGAATTCGGGTGGGGCTGGTTCACACTAGCCCCCCCCCCGGTTGGAATTTTTTCGCCAAAATGCTAACACAGATAAATGACACCTAGCACAACCTAGCACACCATTTTTTATAGCTAGCACACCAACAGCTTACAATAAAAATGCTTTGGGGAATTCGGGTGGGGCCAAGTTAACGCTAGCTACCTCCGGTCGGAATTTTGTCGCCAAAATGCTAGCACAAACGAAGGACACCTATCACAATCTAGCACACCATTTTTTATAGCTAGTACAGCAACTACACTTTTAATTCTGGGGAGGTCAGTGAAATAACAATATACTTACTTGATGAGTAAATAAATGGATAAATGAATAGGTTGAATATATACGAGTATTATGTAAAACGGCTGGTTTAATTGATTCTTACTGTAGTTACGAAAAAATTTCGGAATATTCCACTCTCCGGCATTGCCGATAATTTCCCTTTTAAGTCCGTATGTAAGTAACGTCTAAGTAACAATTGTTGTTATTATCATAATTTTAATTTAAAATATCATAGAAATGTCACGGTTTGAAAACGATTCTTCAAGTTCAATCCAAAAATAAGTGATTAAAAATGAACCAAAAAGGGTGATTAAATACCGTAATGTTGTTAAAATAATATAAATTCCGCATTAATACAGTTTTATGTCGTCTAATCGAGAAATATTCAATCGAATTACACTCATGAAAATAGTTAGATCATTAGTTTTACTTATATAGTCCATGTTGCTTGTAATATTATTAGAAAGAATACATATTATTACAACCATCAGCCCTTCGGGGAAACCCTTTCTTTACCCAAACATCTGATTCGGCCAGTTTGGATGTACCTACAAGAATTTTATTTACTCTTAGGACCCATAAAAACGGCATTATAAAAATGATTTAAATTTTAACGATAGACTTGGTTTAACAACCCTTTTAAAAAGTCCGATGAGAACTTCAGATGAATTATACCTAGTTTTTAGAAAAATAAAAATACCTATGTCATCAATTTTGCTGCCTTCCATTTAATACCCATGTTGTAAGAAAGCAAAAAAATTAGTCCACTTTCTTTAGTCCGCCAACTTTGGTGATCCGCCATGTTGAATTTAGAATGACGTCACAGACCTAATCATGGATTGGCATGCAAACTAGACGTATATACAGAATTTCAAATCAATCGGTTGAAGATATCTGCTTCAAAACTAAGTTGCAAGATTGCAACCGAACAAACATACATTGCCAGTTACATACTAAAAACTTTGAAAAATAAATAGTAGTGTTGATTGGTGTCTTATGATGATATGCCACAGAAATATTGAAGCTCCACGTTCTAAGTTACCTTGGGAATTTAAAAAAAATCTGATAGTGGAATGCAAAATTTATGCTAGCGTTAACCTGGCCCCACCCGAATCGAAAAGCATTTTTATTGTGAGCTGTTGGTGTGCTAGGTATAAAAATTGTTGTGCTAAGTGCCCTTTATGTGTGCTAGCATTTTGGTAATAAAAATCTAGCCGGGGGGGGGGGGCAGCTTGACGGAGCTGATTACTTCAGTGTACTTGCTTTTCAGTGACTCGTGGTACTGACAACTCAACCCCTACTTTCTCTGCGATATCAAGTGATTTTTTAAATAAGTATCTTGCAATTTTATTATGTTTAAGCGTAAGATGAATACTGTTTTAGTTACGGCACAGTGCAATTGGTAGGCAGATTTTCTTGTTACATAGTTTCCTTCGACAGATAGATGTTCTAGTGCTTTAGCAATGTCAGTGAAGCTTTCTGAAAAAATGTTTATGCTCTTATATTTTTCCGACGATCTGGTCTCACAGAGCTTTGAAATATTTGAAACCGATTTCCTACGGGCTGGCGATTGACGAAATAAGGTTATTGTGTCTTTAACCGTTGCAATTGTGTTTCTTATTTCTGGTAGCTTGCTAGTATCATTGACCACAAGATTTAGTCTGTGGCTGGAGCAATGGAAAAATAAAAATGTTGCATACTTTTTTTAAGACTGGCCTGTACACCACCTTCTTTGTCGGCCATCGTGGAACACCCGTCAAATCCGAATCCCACATAATTATCGGCTAGCTAGCGATTATTGAAGCATCTTGACATTTTAACTCAATGTAGCCTACAAATTCCTCCCTGACTATTTTTTGGGTTTCATAATAGAACCTTCATCCAATAGAATGTTGCTCTTTTCCAGCGATATCTGCTGTTTCATCAGCTATTACAGCATAAGCTTTCGCCCGTTTACAGTCTTCGATTATTTTTTCTTTGTTAACTTCACCGCATAATTGTATGATCTTAGTATGAATTGTTGGTGAGGTAAAGACTACGTTTTTTTGACATTTATCCAAGTGGCTCATTAGGTTCTCATCACCAGAGTGAATCCTCAAATTTAAAAGGTCTAAGGAAACTCCCTCATTTCCTTCTTTTCCTCTAAGCGGCAAATCATGAGTTCCACAAACTATTATGCATTAAATAATTGCTGACAATATTTGTTTATTTTCTTCAATCGTCTTATGGTGCCCTATTTGCAACTGGACAACAACAGGAGCATTTTCAGAAAATGCTTTTGCAGCAGCTGTTGAAGATTTGTGGTAATGGCTGCCAACGTGCTTTCTACAATCTTCATGTACATCCTTAAACTTCATGTAAGGCCTTACCACAAATGACCCCAAAACTCCTTTAACTCTAGCAATTCTTGGCGGAAATAAAACACAATACAAACACAATAGAGCACCTTACAAATGACTTGAGTACACCAGCCATGGAGTATATTGATCTAACCAGCCATGGAGTTTATTGATCTAACCAGCGATGGTTACATTTTCTTTTCAAGTGAATGGCATCCGAAGCAAAATCGTAATTGGATGATGGAACCCAAGGGTTTGTCAACAATTCCTTTTTTTTTCAGAAGGCAAGTTATTGGCACAACTAACATAACGACCAATGTCATTTTCATGGTAGCCATCGCGTTCTTCAGTTTGTTTAGAGGTCCCAGTTCCAGAGACAGCTTCATGTAGATTTGAAGAACTACTTGAGCCTTCTTCAAAAATAGATTCCGATTTTGATGTTCCGACCCTTTTATTTTCATCTTCATCACAATCATTGCTTCCACTTCCACTACTGTCATCATGAACTTTTTCCAGTTTTAGAAATTTTTGACCTCAAAATAATATCCTAATATCATTCTTGTTCTTAGTCCCTAGTATAAAAAATAGTATAAAACAAAACTACTATGTGGCGTGGAAATACTATATCTGATACTAATATTTTTTTTTCTAGATTGAAAACACAAAATGAAATTAATAGCACATATAAAGTGCTGTTTGATCTGTAATATGTGAAAATTTCAAGTTTTTATTATTTAGTTCCATTTGAGATATGAGCTGTTAAAATCGATGCATTATTGTAAAATTTGTTACAATTAGATTAGAAAGCAAAAAAGTCGGCATCATAATAATGAAAAATACATATAAAATTATAATAATAGTGCACAAAATCTTTTGCCAAAGCTAATAAAAATTGTTTCACAAAGATACAAGAAAAGAGTAAAGAGCAATTGGCAATTTTGTAAAGGGCTGCAATTGAATTTTTTTCCAAACGCTGCGATACAAAAACGGCCGACAATTAAAAAAAATAATTTTGAGCAAAAATTAACATTGGATATAACATATCTACATTATAAGCTATCATTACATGGTCGAGCCACCAATTTTCAAATTTTTGGACCATTTCTAATGGAATGACTCTAAGGTTTTAATTGAAAATTCAATTTTCTACTGAAATTATTCAACTTGCCTTTTTGTAACCAATTTCTTCAAGCAACCAAACGACCTCAACAACAAACAAAATATATAAAACAAATAAACAAAAATATGCAAAACAGAAAAATATGTATATTTTAGATTTGATTTTTTGTTTATTAAAATCTAAAAATTATTTAATTTATTTTTGCTTCCAGGGGGGCAGTTTACCCTCCCTGCCCTTCGCTGGTTACGCCCATGGAAGCACCGACATGATGCTTAAACTTTGTCAGTCGTTTTAAATAGTCTTCAAACGGACATATCCGCAAAAATCCCGACTTTTTATTCATCATTAGGTAATGTCTGAGAAAATGTTCTAAATGTAACATTTCATCTATTAAGTATAACGTATTGTATTTTTGTGGGGTTGTATTAATGAGCAAACATATTTGTTCCGATCTTGTCCCCCACAGTAGTCAGGAAAAGTGTTTTAAACCCTTTTTAGCTGCGTTTCAACATATTGTAGAAGAAAACATTATTTACGAATTTGCAAACGTATCAATTAAAAACTAAACATTAATGTAATGGTTAAATAATCGTTTCATCTGTAGATCAAGTTCGATACAGCATCAAAAGTTCAAATTGAATTTGTACATTGTATTCAGAGAAAGAGACAGTAACTCAGTCCTTACAATAGGTCCTTCAAGTTCCTTCTTCACGTAATAAATGGACATAACATTTCTCATATTATTTCTCTTGTTTCAAGGACTATTTCTTGTTTTTTCAATGCAGTCTAAGTTGTGATTCTGGTGACCAACTCTCATATCAGCGCTGTGGTGGTCATCCCCGAGGCCTTCTGGTATTTGTTCTCTAAATGTGGACCTGCCTAAATTCGAACATATATAAGTAACTGTTCCATATTTGCTTAATATTACAAACGCAAAGTATTATTTGAGTATTTTTCTGCAGTGTCAAACTATTCGATTTTGTTATCTCCTGTGACGAAAAATGAACACTGCTATATGTGGTGGCTCCTATCTTGAAACTTATTGTCTCTATGCGATTTGAGGTAGGTTTCTTCCGTTTCCCTTCAAACTGTATCGGGGAAATGAACTGTATCACTAATCATTTCAGACATATTCCGAAATGAAATACTGGATTTTAAATTCAATATTAACACTTAATTAACAACAACTATACAGGGTGTACCAATCTTACGACAAAGTTCGATATATGGGTTATTTTAAGAGATATCAAAAAATATGAGCATCAAAAATAATAGATGTCTTTAAGGCCCATATTTTGAAATTATCTCGAACTATACAGAGTGTTGCATAACTCCATTACAAACCAAACATACGATTTTCTAAATGAGAACCCCTTTATATTATGCCGAATTCGAATTGCTCACATTTCTTTGAACCTTTCGATGTAAGGTTTTGCTACGTTATACAGAGTCCTTCAAAAGATATGGACACGTTTATGTGAAAATCGTAGGTAAATCAACGCTCTTTAGCTTCTTGTACGTTGAAAAAAAAATTTTTATTCTCTCTAAAAGAGTTTCGTAATATGGTACAATATCTTCGTGTTCTATTAAATTTTAATTATTTTCCCTTTTGTATAGAGGGTGGATGGAAATTTGAACCTTTCATTTCCGTTCTTCTTTCAAATGGAACACCCTGTATTTTTTAGCGAAAATAGAATCTTCGATCATGTAACTTTGATGTTTGTTAAGTATTTCCTATACCTAAAGTTTATAAAAACAGAGTTATTTTGAAATATCTATTGTAAACCATAATTATTAACCTATTATGTGAAAGCAATAAACGTTGAATGTAACAAAAAATCCTAAAATAATAAATCTTATTAAATTATTTATTTTAAACAGAACAAGCCACCAAAAGTATAATCCTAACTGTAATATTAAACTAAATGTTCAAAGTGTTCACCGTCATCATCAATGCAATGCTGTAAACCATTACATTTTCTCAGTAAGCGTTGACAACATTTGACATAAACGTCAATTGTTATATTTTATTTCTTGAAAATAGCAGTAATTAAGTATCGCCTTAATTTCATAGTTTTCTTAGATAAAGTAACAATTATTGAGGATGAATAGTGTACATTTGTCTACTCAAGAAATGGTGGATTTCCAATGCGGAAAGCACCCAACAAAAGAGCATTTGAGAAACTTATGGATCGTTTCCATCGCACTAGTGAAATATAATACAAAAAAAGACGTATCAAATACAACCTTAACTGTTGAAACTGAAATGAAAGAAACGCTAAGTAATGCAGAGAATCCGCATACAGGTGTGAGAAATATTTCACAACAGCAAGACATACGAGGATACATTGGAAAATTCTTAGCCTACTATAGAAGCAAACAAAATTTCAATGTCAAAATATGTTATTACTCAACATATTCTCCTCTTAATTGGATACATTTATTACAGCGAACCTGCAACATCTCTAGACCTTTCAAAATCATTTTCTTCTTGCTCTGCAAACCAGACCTCCACAGGTTTTATTACCTCCTCGATGGAAGAAAGTTTACGACCTTTAAACTTTTTTCAGTTGAGGAAAGAGATGATAGTCGGAAGGAGCCAAATCTGGTGAATAAGGGGGGTGTTCTAGTAATTCAAACCCTAAATCACGAATTTTTTGCATGGAAACATGAGATTAGTGTGCAGGGGCGTTGTCCTGCAAAAACAAAACACCTTTGGATAGCTTTCTGCAAATTTTTTCTTTAATTTTTTCCCGTAGAAAGGTCAGTAATGTCGAATAGTAATCTCCAGTTATTGTTCTACCCTTATCCAAAAAATCAATTATGATTACCCCATGGCAATCCCAAAAAAGTGAAGCAAGAACTTTTCCAGCAGATTTTTGGTCACGAAACTTCTTAGGTATCGGAGAACCAGAGTGTAGCCATTCGATCGATTGTTGCTTTGTTTCTGGATCGTAGAAATGTACCTAAGTCTTCATCCATAGTAGCAATTCGGTTTAAGAAGTCTACATCGTTTTCAAATTGAGCACAGATCGAACGCGATGCTTCTACCCTTGCACGCTTTTGGTCAACATTCAAACATTTGGGTATCCATTTTGCAGCAATTTTTTTCATGTCCAAATTGACGTGAACTATTTGATGAACGCGTTAATATGAAATATTCAGTGCTTCAGATAACCGTTTTAGCCCAATTCGACGGTATGATAAAATCATGTCATGAACTGCTTCGATATTTTCGGGGACTGACACAGAAACTGGCCTTCCCGATCGGTCATCATCTTCAATGGAAAATTTACCTCTTTTGAAGCTTGCAGTCCAATTTTTCACGGTCGCATACGAAGGACATTGATCAGCAAGGGTAATAAGCATATTTTCGTGAATCTGCTTACCTCTTAACCCTTTTAAATACAGGTACTTGATGATGGCTCGATACTGTAATTATTCGATTTTCACAATTTCGGTGGACATCTTTTTTCTTTTAATTTATTTCGTGACTCTGGTTTACTCTTTTGACGTCAAACTTTACACTGACACTTCTAATAAGTTATCGTTCGTTGCTATGGTAACGCAATATTTTGTTTATGCATGGAACTGGTCTAGGCTAACTAGATATCTCGTGATGGCACGGTTCAAAGAATCCTTAAAAAATATAAAATGCATCCCTATCATATCCAGCTTCATCAAGAGTTACTTGACCGTGATTTTCAAAGAAGAGTAATGTTTTGTGAGTGAGCCCAATTTAAAATCAATCGCCAGAGAATTTTTTTTCATTTTGTGCTTTTTGCTGATGAGGCGACTTTTCACAAAAATGGATGTGTAAATCGACATAATTTTCATTGTTTTGCAACTTCTAATACAAATGTCGTCTCTACCCATTATCGCCAATGGAGGTGGTCATTAAATGTTTGGGGTGAAATTGTAGGTGATCATATGATAGGACCATACTTTTTTGATGAAAGAGTAACTGGTGCGGTTTCTTTAAATTTTATTCAGAATCACCTGCCAGTGTTATTAGAAGTTCCACTCAATATTCGGTGACAATTGTGGCCTGTTCATGATACTGCTTCTAAACGAGATCATCTCAATTCTAAAACAGATGGATCGGAAGAGGTGACCCAACTGATTGACCAGCTAGGTCTCCTGATTTCACAGAAGTGGATTTCTTTTTTGGGGTTTTATAAAAAATTAGGTTTATAAAACTTCATCGACTACTGGAGAAAACATGAAAGAGAGAATCAAAGCGGTATTTCGATCTCTTAACGTTTTCCTGCTGAGAAATGTCAATCATTTGCTGCAGAATTGCATTGATGTTAACGGCGGACATTTATAGTTTAATATTACGGTTAGGATTACAATTTTGATGACCTGTTTTGTTAAGAATAGATAATTTATTGAAATTTATTATTATTTAGGATTTTTTGTTACATTCAAGGTTTATTGCTTTTGTGATGATCCCGAAAAAGACAGTATTGGAAAAAAGACATTTCCATAGAAAAAGATTAAATTGTGTAGATTATATTTTCCAATGTTGATAGCGTGCATCGATGTGATTAAGGTCAGGCGAACACCCAGAAACCACGTTTCTATTAAACGTAAACATCGCGTTCACATACGCGGAAGGTCGTACCTACGGGTGACTGACTTGCATGTTTCCTATAAAAACAACGTGTAAACTAACCAATGATTCATTCATTATTATTATTTTGAATAAGTTAAAATGTATAAGATATTGTAATCTGTGTTAATTTTAAATATACTCAATCCCAGTGAGTTTAATAAATGTTGTCGTTTATTCAACCCTCGAAGATCGGTTACTAGGTAAGTGCTTTCCCAAATATATAATACTTTTATGGTAGACGTAGTTAATACGTTGGGCACTTACTAAGTAACCACCACACTTTCACACAATAGGTTAATAATTATGGTTTACAATAGATATTACAAAATAACTCTGTTTTTATAAACTTTGGGTATAGGGAATACTTAACAACAATTAAAGTTACATGATCGAAGATTCTATTTGTGCTAAGAAATACAGGGTGTTCCATTCGAAAGATGATAGGAAATGAAAGGTTCGAGTTTCCATCCACCCTGTATACAAAAGGGAAAATAATTAGAATTTAATAGAACACGAAGATATTGCATCATATCACGAAACTCTGTTAGGAAAAATAAAAATTTCAACGTACAATAAGCCAGAGAGCATTGATTTACCTACGATTTTCACATAAACGTATCCATATCTTTTGAAGGACTCTGTATAATGTAGCAAAACCTTATATCAAAAGCTTCAAAGAAATGTGAGCAATTCTAATTCGGTATAATACACAGGGGTTCTCATTCAAAAAATCGTATAATTGGTTTGTAACGGAGTTATGCAATACTCTGTATAGTTCGAGATAATTTAAAAATATGCATCTTAAAGACATCTACTATTTTTGTATATAACATTTTTTCAAATCTGTTGAAATAACCCATATACCGAAGTTTGTCGTAAGATTGGTACACCCTGTATATATTTTTGCAACTTGACCCTGTGAGTAATCGGTAACAACCTGAGAAATATAACTTTTACAACGGTGAAGTGCTTTATAACTAACCACGTGTGGAGCAAAATAATACAGAAGATCGCCAATGCTTCCTTCTGGAGTTCTAAAGATTGACTGAATTTTTGGCGCGATCAGGGATAGAAAAGGGATGGCGAGGGTTCGTTCGTCTAGCACATTGTGAAATTTAGTTTATTAGAGAGATATAGGGCAAAATAATCGGTAATATGTATTTTGACATATATTTTTAGTGAAACCTGCGTTTGTTATTAGAACGATTGCGGCGTTGTCAAGAGTTTAATTTAGTCGGACGACAAAATAATATTTTTCTCGGTGAGACAAATGAGTTTTCAAACAATCTCACTCAAAAGTAGGTAGTCCTTATCTCCTACTAACACTGACTTGATTAATGCATATGTGTTTCTTTCTCTTTGGCTATAATTTGTGGCTTCAGCTATATGTTTATACTGCGTAACAAAAACTTTATGATTTTAAAAATATCATCATTTGAAAATCAGAAAATGGCGATTGATTCTAGTTTTTGAATGTTGACAGTAACAATTGTATCAATGGTTCTATAAAAATTATTTGGAGAAAATTGCAATGTTAGTCTTTTGATTGGAAAAGGTAGCGATTTATTTATTACCCTACACAGCAATCGATCCACGAATTTTATCTCATTACATATAAATTTTTGTTCTCTCTTAAATGAACCCAAATTATATAAAAAATATATTTGAAATTCAAAACTTCTTAATTGTAACAATTTATTCCGGAAATTGAAAATTTTGGATAAAACTTTTAAAAATTATTCAAGAAAACTTCGGCCAATTACTTAATAAGATTTAGCAGGGATATAATAACGGTGAGCTGTTCGCAAATTATTCATCTAATTCTTCTAAAGGATTTTCCAGAAAAATTATTCAGCTTTTCTTAATCGAAAACGTGAAGTACTTAAAAATATTCGACTGCGAAAACCGTTTGTATCTTGGAGTTTTTATGAACTTTATGAATAAAATTTAGAGTAAAGCAAGTGAGCAGTGATTTGATGGGATATTTTTAGCCAAACTTCTACTACCAGGGGAACAGTAAATTTTCTAGTGTTTTGTTAAGTGTCATTGACATGGAGGATGATATTTCAGCGAGCCTTTCACAATCTACAAGGCGTGTTTAATGTATCTCCTTTTAATCTTTGCAGATAAAATCACCTAAACTTTTTTCAGGAAGTTCGAAATATTTCCCGAATTTGAATGTTTTTCTTCAATTATTTTTACGTTTTTCAACAACAACAATACGAAAAAACGGTTTTTAGAAAAAAATCCTGTGTGTATGTCGTCGTCGTTGTCGTCGGCTACTTTTCCTTACATGTCTTGTTAGCACGATACAGCTTCCGGAGTGCAATAAGTCAGCCATTTTATGATTGAACATTGTTAAGGACATGTCACAGTTGATCCCTATTGATTTTTAGTTCACCAGAACCAGTACAACGGGTGCTATGGTACTTGAAGTACGACATTTTTGTAATTTTTTGAGAAATTTCAGTTTGTTAGCACGATACAGCCTCCGGAGTGCAAAACGTCCCCAATTTTATGATTGAATATTATTCAGAATATCTCACAGATGAACCCTATTGATTTTAAGCTCACCACACCCAGTACAACAGGAGCTATAGTACTTTAAGTACGACAATTCTGTCATTTTTGGAGAAATTTCAGTTTGTTAGCACGATACAGCCTCCGGAGTATATACAAGTGACCAATTTTATGATTGAATATCATTCAGAGCGTCTCAAAGATGAACCCTATTATTATTCAGCTCACTAAAGCCAGTAGAACGGGTGCTATGGTACTTGAAGTACCAAATTTTTGTAATTTTTGGAGAATTTTCAGTTTGTTAGCACGATACAGCCTCTAGAGAGTCTACAATTGATCAATTTTATGATTCAATATTGTGCAAGGTGTCTCACAGATGTACCCTATTGATTTTCAGTTGACTAGAGCGAGTACAGCGGGTCCTATAAATCCAGATATACTGAATTTTTGGTTATTTTGGGAGAAATTTCGGTTTGTTAGCACGATACATCCCCCAAAGTGTATACAAGTAACAATTTTATGATAGAATATTGTTCAGGGCCATAGATGCGGAAAATGTAGTTTTAATCCTTGGAACCGTTTTGTTTTTATAAGTCTTACATCCGTTCAATATTGGATTACGGGTGTACATTTTATGGTTCCTCATCAAAAACCAATTTAATAGCTGTTGACCGAATTCAATACAAATCATTAAAAATATGCCTAGGAGTTATGATGTCATCACCTAATCAAGCTATCTTAGCAGATATGCAAGAGCCCCCGTTGTATATTAGAAGGCAATGCCTAGCCGAAATACTTCTTATTAAATACCGAACATTTAACACGTACACGGTTCAAAATATTTCAGCAATAAACACTAACAATCTCACTATGCCATACTGGAGAATAAAAACCAGTCCCCCATAAAGCAAGATAAGTTCCTTATTACTTTTCCGCCCAACCTATCTAATATGCGTGAAATTTTTGAGGCATTTTTACGTTTTTTACCAAGAACAACACGAAAAAATGGTTTTTAGAAAAAAATCCTGTGTGTATGTCGTCGGCCACTTTCCGTTACATTTCTTGTTAGCACAATACAGCCTCCGGAGTGCAACAAATCACCAATTTTATGATTGAATATTGCTCAGGACATCTCACAGATGAACCCTATTGATTTTCAGCTCACAATAAGCTAGTACATCGGATGCTATGGTACTTCAAGTACGACATTTTTGTAATTTTTTGAGAAATTTCAGTTTGTTAGCACGATACAGCCTCCGGAGTGCAAAACGTCCCCAATTTTATGATTGAATATTATTCAGAATATCTCACAGATGAACCCTATTGATTTTAAGCTCACCACACCCAGGACAACAGGAGCTATAGTACTTTAAGTACGACAATTTTGTCATTTTTGGAGAAATTTCAGTTTGTTAGCACGATACAGCCTCCGGAGTATATACAAGTGACCAATTTTATGATTGGATATTATTCAGGGCGCCTCAAATATGAACCCTATTGAGATTCAGCTCACTTAAGCCAGTACAACAAGTGCTATGGTACTTGAGGTGCCAAATTTTTGTCCTTTTTGGAGAATTTTCAGTTTGTCAACACGATACAGCCTCCAGCGTGTATACAAGTCACCAGAGCTAGTACAACGGGTGCTATGGTACCTGAAGTGCCACATTTTTGTCCTGTTTGGAGTAATTTTGGGTTAAGTAAGTTGTCAAATGTTATTAACTTAGTTGTGTCAAAATAACAATTTGTTTCACATACATAAAATTGTTCATAGGCCATTGATGATAATGTAAAAAAGAGATTCTTTATTTCAATAAGTAGTCAATATCATGTATAACAACAATTTTAGGTAAAAGATTAAAGTGGTTAATATAATTTATTAGATTGTAATACTAGTAATCATTATCATCTTTAATTCTAAAACAAATGTAACTACTCTAACCTTACCTGCTAAATTATGTATCGGTAATGAACCTAATTGTAAACTTCTTTTGCTCTTGGGCTAAAGACACCCTTCATGAAAATGTTCCAAATGAATAAATTATTATTATTTGTGTGCCTCTTTGGGTTGAATACTAATTGTAGAATTCATTTTTATAGAAGAAATTGATAAAGATATTTGAAAAAATTCTTTACATTTAACAAAACAAAGTAACAAATGGCATTTGTATTGTAACGTCAACTGACGCTGTTGTGAGGACGATACAATTCGATGATTTTCGAGAATATCATTTATAGGAACTATTCGTAAATAAAGCAATCGCAGGCTTGCGTATATATGACGTTGAGAACGATTTCAAGAATAGCTCCCCCGTTCGAGATTCAGGGCGGATGAAACTCAATCATCGACCACCACACCTGCAAGAAATGAATCACCGGTGGCGACAGTGATTTTCTTTTCGAAATATCGAAGCCACGCCTGCCAAACGATAAACTTTAGAAATATTTTTACAAAAGTTGCAACATTTGTTTTTTAGAACTGATCTTTTTAATAAATAAATGGAAATTTATCATTGATGCTGCAAATGGAAGATCATATACGGATTATATGGCAAATGTGTGCATAATTTGCCCCTAGATAATAAACTTTTTGAATAATTAAAAAAATAGTATTGCGAGGAGAGGAAAAAGACGAAATTTTCGGTATAGCTCAAAAATACGTAGAAGAGGGAGGAGTCGAGACGGGACATGGCGCGAGTGACGAGTGACGAGGGTAGCTTTGAAAAAAATCGTTATTGAGCTCTGCGACTATTGAGTTCAAAAGTAAGAAGGATAGTTACTGACGTAAAAGATAGAAACACCAAAGAAAATTATGCTCGCGATACATAATCTTAAAAGTTGCCCAAAACGCAATTTCGTGCGTTCATAACTTTAAATATCCGAAGATATTTACATAATGGGCCCGATTCTGATTGTATGTAGGAAATAATTCAAGAAATGAGTGCCTAAGTTTGAAAAACAAAACTATTTTGACCTGTGCCATCATTCTACAGATATGTAAATTACACATCGAAACTGAAACATTTTTCTCTATAAAGAGAATTTTTAACAAGGCAATTTTTCTGTTGATTGTATCTGTTTTCATCATCGTAAGTACGTGCATTGTTAGGAAAAATGTAATGCATTTTCATTATATTTTTCCAACACCTTTGTTAACGTAATGAATTTCAACGTCAAATATAAGCACAACTCGTTCCTTATGAAGATTACATCGTATTATCATCGACTTAAAGACTACACACTTAACAAAGAATTCTTTTGTTAAAATATTTTTATGAATTCTATACGGGAATGAAAACTTGGGAGGAGAAATATCTGTCTCTCTGCAAAAACAAATTATAGTAAGTTTACAGTTGGTTCGTTGGTTCTTTATACATGTGTCATTAATATTTGATAACATAATCGACATAATTATCAAGTGGCTATTATTAGTTTAAAAAAAGAACAGAATAATCTAACATAAAATTCTTCATATGAATATTGTTGATAACTCATGGGTAATAACAATACAGGGTAATTCATCAATTATGAATAGTAGTGATTTTAAGTGCAAACTGCACATAATATGGAATGCTTAATTCAAATCATATTTTACTTCTATTTTCTAGTATAAATTACTGTAACACAAGAATATAGCAAGATTTAAAAACCAAATTCAAACTTGAGAACCCTTGAATCTTGAAAACCTGCTATTTAGGAATGAGGGCCGAGAGATCATATTTTGGAACCTACAGTTTAGAGACAGTCAATCAATTACCCTGTATAATTTTATATTTTAATATTAATGAAAAAAATTAGGAGAAATAAAATCACAAAAAATTAATTACATACACAATAAACAAGGAGATATTTCAAGCAACCAAACCAAGTAATACAAAGATGGAAAGGATACTTCCAAGAGTTATTAAACGAAAAACTACATCACGAACAATGTACAAAATGACAGACACAGAAGTAGAATAACAAATATGTATGACTGAACTAGAAGAAGCTACACAATAACTAAGAAGTGGAAAAGCACCAGGTTGCGAAAAAATAACAGTAGAGATGATTAAAAGTATTGGGCAGGAAGGAAATGAATAATTGTTACATGTTTATAATACAATATGGAAAGAAGATGAATTACCACACGATTGGAAAAAATCATCAGTTGTACCGATATACAAGAATAAAGGAAATAGAAGAGAATGCAACAATACCAAAGGAATATACCTCCTTTGCAACATACTGAAAATTTTCGAAAAAATATTTACTCATGATCTCCCAAGAGGCGTGAATAATTTTCGAAAATTTTTTGGAGGTGCGAATTTTCTTAAAAAAATTCGCAACCGAGAAAAAAAGTACGGAGAATAATTCAATTTTAGCAGGAGATTCAATACGAGAATTTTATACCTACATTGTTTTTTAAATATTTTTAATTTTTTACATTCCCTTTTCTCCAGTAAAAAAATTGGAATAAGTTTTAAATAAATATATTTCTTCATACTATAAATAATTTTCTATAATTCGCGTATAAAAGGGACTTCATTATAACTATGGAGGGTAGAAAGTAAGGAGGACCAATTCAGTGTATGAAAAAGTCTCCACTGACAGGGAGCAAATTAAGGTGGCACCATAGTAACAAGTGGAAAGATTTCAAAAACAGTGCCATAAGTTATTAGAGGGGGATAATAAAATTAGCACTTTTTAAGTTTGTTAATTAATTTTTATGATAATGATTCACAATTATTATAAAAAATGAATAATTGTTTTATATTCCTTAACTTCAGTATTGTGAAATAATAAATTTCATGTCCTTTCCACTCGCTATGCTAGCGTTATTGTGGTCGGTTATTGAACTGTAATTTGCTGCTTACAGCTGGACACTTTTTCAACTTGTAGCCTATACAAGACGGTCCTCCTTACTTCTACCCTCCATAATTATAACATTGTTTACAGAGTCACAATGAAGCTCTTTGAACACTGTTATAGTAATTTTTAGTGCACAGTTGGTTATTGTATTAGTTATATTTTCATTTAACATTTGACTTTAACCTTGACACAAATTATAAATAAAATGGTCTAGCGTTGTTCTAGCCCAGTAGCGCCAGTCCATCGCCTGAGGAAGGTGATACAGCAAGAACGGGTCACTGATACAAACCTGTTCACCGCGATTTCGCCGGCACCGTGGACGCCTCCATCAGAAGACAACCAACCCCATGTTCTGCCGAACTTTTCAGTTCGACAGTTCATTCAATACACTTGGAAGTGTAAATTGTTTCTCTTGAAACAACTTCTATTTATGAAAATAATAAACAGTGTTAATCTTGTTTTTATTTTAGCCAACTCATATGCAAGCCACACCATCCGAAGTGTGAAGGACATTTAGCATCCAGGTAGTATAGAACTCCCTGAATGCTAATAAGTCAGGAAACCTTTAGCTGAGGAGGCAACTCCCTCCGGCAGTGAGTCCGCTGTCGGTATTAGCTTTCGCCCCCATATCCTAACAACACCACTACCGACAATGTCCTCCAGACGCACCTGTAGCAGCAAAACTACCAAACCTGCCCCAACCTCCTTTTCCAAATATATTCGAGAAGAAGTCCAAGCATGGAATGACTCAATCACCCCTTCTCACTCCAACTTCAACCCCGCCAACTACAAAGCCCACCTAGACTTCTGCAACTCCCCCGAAAGTATAAGAATTTTCTCACAACTTTTCCCTTCTGCCACCTCATCTGAAAACAAAACACCAACACCCAATAAATCACACTCAACACCATCTCCAACTCCATCACTTTCAATACCAAATGAAACTTCTAAATTGATGCTTTTGTACTCCCATTTATATCAATTAATACATAAAACAATCACCGCTACAGTGTTGGTTTGATGAAAAACAATTTACAAACTATCAAACGTCATCTTACATCATTCATAAAGGTGTTTGTGATAAGAGCTGACTGAAACTTGGAAAATTCAACCCCGTTTCATGACTGAATCCGAACTTTACTTTGTTTATTACACCGCAAGCTGCTATTTCTTAAGACAATATAAACCGCTTCATTCTATTTAAAGTTTCTACTTCAGATATACGTGATAGTGGTAGATTTTCAAGTATTCAGAATTAACTCTCAAAACTATGTACTAAAATGGCAATATATTGTAACACTGCTTGAGACAGTTGATATTCATCGGAAATGTGAAAAAAAGTTTTGGTCACAATTCACCGGAATAATAAGAAAAATTCAGAAAAGGAAATGTTTAGGTTGAAGATATTAACGGATACTGTTCGTAAGCGTTATTCAAGCAGGATGCTTGAGAGATATTCAAGGAAATGAGCAAGTTAAAAAAGATGCAAGTTAATCAAGGTAAGTGTTTCCATTGACATCATATTTATATAGGAGGCATGTTTTTAAGTAAGTACCGTTTTGGAATTAAAAAGAGACTTGCAAAGATATCACAATAATTTTATTTTTACATGAAAGCATGTACCTTGATCTACTTTTCTACATAACTTCCGTGAATATTGAGGCACTTGTCATAACGTGGCACCAGTTTTTGAATACCCTTCGCAAAAAATTCTGCCGCCTGACTTGTTAACCACTGTATCACAAATGTTTTGACTTCGTTATCGTCTTGAAGACGCTGACCGCCCAGGTGTTTCTTCAAGTGCAGGAACAAATGGTAGTCGCTGGGCGCCAGATCAGGGCTGCATGGAGGATGATCTAGAGTTTCCCATTGAAAAGATTTGATAAGATCTTTGGTCCGATTAGCCACATGGGGACGGGCATTGTCATGCAGCAAAACGATACCCTTACTCAACTTGCCACGTCTTTTGTTCTGGATTGCACGACGCAGATTGTTCAATGTCTCACAATAAGACGCTGCATTGATTGTCTCATTACGAGGCAGAAACTCCACTAGCAATACTTCTTTTTTGTCCCAAAAAACTGTGCACATGATTTTCCGGGCAGAAATTGTTTGCTTAAACTTCACTTTTTTGGGTGATGATGAATGTCGCCATTCCATGGATTGTTGTTTCGATTCTGGTGTGACGTAGGCCCCCCATGTTTCGTCACCGGTAACAATTTGGTACCGCTCAGCCCGTACTTCACAATCGGCGCAACTCTCGATTGTCGGAGGCATCTCAAACACTCAGTAAACAACGTATACAATGAAGAATCAGACTGTATTGGCGTCAGTGCATAGACAAGATATGTACGTAACCAGCGCGCATGCGCGGAACGCCTACCGTAGCGTTGCGGCAGCGGAATCGCAAAACGGTACTTACTTCAAAAACATATATATATATATATATATATATATATATATATATATATATATATATATATATATATATATTATCAATTTGACCCATTGTAGCTTCTATAGGTACACCAACTAATTTATTAGGTTCGTATATCACTGACATTTTAAGAAAGGCATATAATTTAAATACAGAATATTACATTAAAGATTCATTTGAAGTTTTCAATCAATTTAACAAATTTCAATTACCTGATTATCATATAGTTTGCAGTTTAGATGTTGTTACTTTATTCAGTAATGTATATTTAGAATTTGCTTTAAGAGCAATTGATAAAAAATGGAATGAAATCAGTGAACATTGTCAAATATCTAAAAAATATTTTCAAGAAATTATTACATTCCTGTTTGAAAATACCTATTTTGATTTAAATAATCAAATATATAAACAAACTTTTGGTACTCCAGTGGGAGCTACAATTTCTTCCATTATAGCTTGTTATGTAATGGATACTTTATTGGATACAATTATACCATTATTACCATATAAAATAATTTTTTAAACAAAATATGTTGATGATATTATTTTAGCATTACCAAAAACTAACTTAGATGAAGTTCTTTTTATAATCAATAACTATTATCCATATATTAAATTCACAATGGTAAAAGAAAGGAAGAGGGTGTACTATTTTTAGACACAAAATTTATAAGAAATAATGATAACACATTATCTATTGATTGGAACAGAAAATCAATTATCATGGGTCGATTTATGAACTATTGGTCTTACCATAAATATTCAATGAAAATTAACTTGATCAAACAAATGCGAATTAGAATGACCAAAATATCAGATCCTATTTTTCATGAAAAGAACTTAAAAAATGTATATCAACTATTTTTGGAAAATGGTTATCTAAATGAATTAGTAAAAAATATACTATTTAATTATTCCCCAATTATAGACATTAATATTAGAAACGACCAATCAGATAATATAAATTATTATGTACCTTTACCTGGGAGTCCAGGGAAAAATCATCGAGTAAGTCTCACAATTCAAATATCTGGGTATGGATCTGTCGAGTTATCACGACCCAGTGAAGGACCTAGGAAGACAGATTAACAAAGCGACTGCCATATCGGGCTGCTTAAAGCAAAGAATATGGGCAAACGAATACATGCGAAAGGATAGCAAGGTTAGGATCTATAAGACTTGTATCAGGCCAATCATGACATACGGAATAGAAACCAGAGAAGAAACCAACAAAACGAAAAGCATGCTTAGAGTAGCCGAAATGAAAACGCTCAGGACTATAGTGGGAAAAACAAGAAGGGACCGAGTTAGAAACAATGACATCAGGGAACAATGTGGAGTACAAGACATCGTAAGATGGGGGAGACAAAGAAGAAGACATTGGTACGCTCATGTGAGAAGAATGGAGGAGAGCAGACTGCCACGCATCGCACTTGAAGGGAAACCAACAGGGAAAAGAGCACCCGGTAGACCACCTAAGAGATGGAAGGACAGCTGGCAGTCCACCTCCCAGGAAACGATAAAGAGGAACCTTCAAAACTAACAGATCGCAAGATCTTAAATACGAAGAAGAAGATGTACCTTTATCATAAGTTAAAGAAATAATACCACAGTTGAGTAGGATTTTTAAACCAATGAACAACATTAGAATTGCCAATACAACATGCTTAACCATAAAGTCAATTTTCACTCATATGAAAGACAAAACTTTAATTCATAATCTTTCAAATGTAATATATATTCTATTCCATGCAAAAAATGTGATAATAAATATATTGGTCACGCTGGCCAGAAATTAAAGAGCCGTATAAGTCTCCATAAGAGCGATTGTAAGTTACATCCTGAAAGATGTGCCTTGGCTGAACATGTAATTGATAATGATCACTTTATGGATTTAGAATCTTCTAATATTTTGGACATACAACCAAATACCAAAAAAAAACTTTTCTTAGAAATGGCTCATATATTTCAATAGCCTAATATTATACACAAAAAAAAGTGACCATAATAATCTGAGTGATATTTATTATTCTCTACTAACAATTGATAATACAAATATCTAAATATCAAATTCTTATACGTAATTAAAATTATCTAAATAAAAGTTTGATGATTTTTAGAAATAATTTTATTTGTTATAATATTTTATTATAATTTTATATATCTATGAAGAAATTATTAAGATGACATCTATAATAATTTGAAGTTGAGTTTTATATAATAAAAGAATAACATTCTAATATCAATTAACCTATATTACAAACATAACCTATTTTATTCTTTTGTTTTCAAAAAAATTTAGCATATAAAGAAAATGTTTATATTCATGAATCTGTCAAAATGACTTATGATTAAAAAAAATTTACCAATTTATAACAACCATTATAACAATCTCAATTTACTTATCCTTGATAATGGAAATAAACGTTTTCGAAAGCTTGGAAGAAAAATTAAGAAGAGTTTTCTTTAATTAACTTGCCGTTACCCCAATATTCATGGTTTTATACCTAATTAGTCTGCAAAGACTATCTTGTATATATATATATATATATATATATATATATATAAATATATATATATATATAAATATATATATATATATATATATATATATATATATATAGACGAAAGTAGTTCGTTGCCGAAACTAGTTAGGGTAACTTTTTTATTGGGGAATGCGGCAATGTGAATTTGTGAGAAAGAAAACTCTGTTTAGTTAATCCTAAACTTTCGATAATTTATTATTGTCATTATCAAAGAATCTACAAAATAAATATTATATAACTTCAAAATTTTGTGTAAAGAAGACAATTACTCTAAAAGGATTTTCCTGGAAATGACATTCATTGCTCAAGAGAATAATTGTTTAAATAAAAGAACTGATAATCAGAATCTAAATTCAATTTATAGTTATCTATTATCATTCGTCAAAATAGACAATAATGGAGGTCAGGGCGTTATAGAGGAGAATTATTTTTATCGATTTACTTATATTTAATTTAAATATAATATGAGTATAGTAAACGTTTTATTATATCCCATACTAATGTACTATATATATATATATAAATATATATATATATATATATATATATATATATATAAGATATACGAATAGTGCGTGACATATGAACAATAAACAACGAATAGATTAGTGGGTATTGCACGCAAATAGAAGAAGGGGCTACTGAAAAGAGTGGTAACCGCAGACATGCATGTTTCTGGCTCATTAGCTGTCATCGGTACGGTACAACCAAGAAAAGATGTGAAACATGGGAGCAAAGGTGTTGAATGAAACATGAGAAAATATAACAGAATTCAGCAGGATAGTCAAACACAACATTTGTGTCAGTAATATTAGAAGATCTCGAATATTCGAGACAACAACCAACATAGACACGGAGGTGCATATAACACTCCCGTCTGAAACTTCCGACCCAGATAAATGAAATAACAACAAGATATACGAATAGTGCGTGACATATGAACAATAAACAACGAATAGATTAGTGGGTATTGCACGCAAATAGAAGAAGGGGCTACTGAAAAGAGTGGTAACCGCAGACATGCATGTTTCTGGCTCATTAGCTGTCATCGGTACGGTACAACCAAGAAAAGATGTGAAACATGGGAGCAAAGGTGTTGAATGAAACATGAGAAAATATAACAGAATTCAGCAGGATAGTCAAACACAACATTTGTGTCAGTAATATTAGAAGATCTCGAATATTCGAGACAACAACCAACATAGACACATATTACATATTACTGACACAAATGTTGTGTTTGACTATCCTGCTGAATTCTGTTATATTTTCTCATGTTTCATTCAACACCTTTGCTCCCATGTTTCACATCTTTTCTTGGTTGTACCGTACCGATGACAGCTAATGAGCCAGAAACATGCATGTCTGCGGTTACCACTCTTTTCAGTAGCCCCTTCTTCTATTTGCGTGCAATACCCACTAATCTATTCGTTGTTTATTGTTCATATGTCACGCACTATTCGTATATCTTGTTGTTATTTCATTTATCTGGGTCGGAAGTTTCAGACGGGAGTGTTATATGCACCTCCGTGTCTATGTTGGTTGTTGTCTCGAATATTCGAGATCTTCTAATATTACTGACACAAATGTTGTGTTTGACTATCCTGCTGAATTCTGTTATATTTTCTCATGTTTCATTCAACACCTTTGCTCCCATGTTTCACATCTTTGGTTGTACCGTACCGATGACAGCTAATGAGCCAGAAACATGCATTTCTGCGGTTACCACTCTTTTCAGTAGCCCCTTCTTCTATTTGCGTGCAATACCCACTAATATATTCGTTGTTTATTATATATATATATATATATATATATATATATATATATATATATATATATATATATATATAGCTGAAAAGCGAAAAACGCCGTTATCGTTGTTGATCAATTAGAACACAAATTGAAAAATATCTTTTTGGGGATTGCAGCAAAAAAAGAAAAATACACTCTATTCAATGCTCCAAGCTTTCGTTAATCTTTATTTACATCATCAGGGAACTACAATAAGGAAAGAAAAACATAAATTATAAAAAGTGTTCTTACAAACATTTCTACAACTTACATTGATCGAAATTGCATCATAGATCTTGAATACAGGAAAAGTGTACAACAGCAAGTCATTTAATCGTTTATTTTTTGAAATGTATCACATCAACAAGCAAAAGGATACTATTAATCTCAAATCTGACACTAATAAACTCAGTGATATTTATTGTCACCTGTTACATTCATTTTAAGATTGTAGATGATATAATCCTGGCTTGCCCTGTGGACTCCACCCAAGATCTCCTTTTCACCTTTAATGGTTATGATCCTTACATTCAGTTTACTCTCGAAACAGAAAACTCTAACATGGCTGTCCCCTTTTTAGATACTTTATGGACTAGGTCTCCTGATAATGTGATTATAATTGATTGGTATAGAAAACAAAGTAGCTCTGGGAGATATCTCAACTACAATTCTTACCATGAATTTAGCATAAAGGTAAACTTGGTTAAACAAATGACAGCTAGAGTTATGAACCTCTCTGACCCTGTGTTTAGAAATAAGAATCGTGATATTCTCTTCAATTTGTTCCTAGACAATTCCTATCCAAAACAGTTACTAAGAAAGATCATCTTCAACACGTCTTCTGTTTTATCACATACTTCAATACAATCAATTGACACAGCAGGTGCAGCTGAGTTGGATCCTCTCTCGGCCTCTAGAACGATTCCTTCCGTTTTAACGGTTTCTCTGCCTTATTTAAGGGAAATTACGCCCAGACTTACTAGGATTTTTTCACAATACCTACAGAATGTTAGGTTTGCCTGCAGGAGTTCCTTGATTGTTAAGTCAATTTATAGTCCTTTGAAAAACAAGATACCTGTCGTGGATTGTAGTAATGTTGTTTATAAGCTGTGTTGTAACAGTTGTGACCTCTCATATATTGGTCAAACCTCCCAAAACATTTCTAGCCGTGTATCCCTCCATAATAGTGATATAAGGTTACATCCTGAAAGATGTTCTCTGGCTAATCATGTCTCCTCATTGGATCATGTCATTGATTTTGAAGGAGTTAAAATCCTTTCTCGTGAGAGAAGTTATAACAAAAGATTGTTTTTGGAAATGGCTTTCATCTTCCAAGAAGAAGGTTGTATGAATAGGAAGACTGACATTCAGAATTTGAGTAATCTCTACTCCCTCCTTCTAACGCTTGATAAGCACAATTGTCTTCATATTAATAACAATAATAATAATAATGATAATATTAATAGTTTTCACTAGTTTCCTACTTGTGTCATCATGGTAGGTGTTCCCCCTTTATTAAAAGATCCATAATAATATTAATAATAATAATAAATAACATCAATAATCACATATTAATTCTCGTTAATGTGAATTTCATTGGAATGATATTTCACAACAGTTCCATAATTTTGGTACCACCCCGGTATTCTCTTGAAAGTTTCAATCCGATTGTTTCAGTGTCTCGCGTCATTGCAAAGATCGATTCTTTTCATTCATTTAGTAATGATGAATGCTGTACTTAACCTGACATTTTCAGTTTCCGCCATTATTCTCACAAGTCCGCGTGGGTGTGTGGATTTTCGATTTTTAATGTTTTACCTTTTTATTTTTAATAATGTTTCAAATTTGAACCAGTAGTAGGCAAATGTATTGCCGACTGGACCTATTTCTTAAACGACTTGCTGTTGTACACTTTTCCTGTATTCAAGATCTATGATGCAATATCGATCAATGTAAGTTGTAGAAATGTTTGTAAGAACACTTTTTATAATTTATGTTTTTCTTTCCTTATTGTAGTTCTCTGATGATGTGAATAAAGATTTACGAAAGTTTGGAGAATTGAATAGAGTGTATTTTTCTTCTTTTGCTGCAATCCCCAAAAATATATTTTTCAATTTGTATATATATATATATATATATATATATATATATATATATATATAAATGATTTCTATGACAACATCAACTTGTCACAAATTGTCATCAATTTGATAACATGCCAATTTCAATATTTTCACACTGAAATTGTACAATGATGTTTCTTCATATAAATAGATATTATATTATTGTGAACAACCTCAATTAGTGTAAGTAAAAAATATTTTTACTTTAAAACATATTTTAAATGTATATAATATTTATTCTGTAGATTCTTTGTTAATGATAATAATAAATTATCGAAAGCTTAGGATTAACTAAACAGAGTTTTCTTTCTCACATTGCCGCATTCCCCAATAAAATATATATATATATATATATATATATATATATATATATATATATATATATATATATATAAGTAAAAGGCGATGATTATCAGGTATGCGGTGAGTATAAGAATTAATTAAAACTCTATATTCCCATTCTCAATATTTCGCCATTGTTTAATAGCTTCATCAGGAGACACTACAATAATTGAAATAGAAATAAAATAACAATGAAACGAACATAAACACTTACAGATTTTAGGATCAATAAAATTTGATGTACACCATGTCAAGCCAACAACTAGACTAATTACTAATTTACAAAAACGGTTCTAGTGTGAGGTAAAAACAAGATACAATTTAAATTAAATGGGGAAACAATAAAATGAGTAATCTGAAGATACAAATATCTGATGTGACAAAACAATCTTAAAATGAATGTAACAGGTGACAATAAATATCACTGAGTTTATTAGTGTCAGATTTGAGATTAATAGTATCCTTTTGCTTGTTGATGTGATACATTTCAAAAAATAAACGATTCTTGTAATGGTCAACTTTCTGCAGAATTTCTGTCTCGTCATAATTGAATGTATGTCCTGTTTTTATAAAATGATCAACTATTGCACAGTTATTCTTACCTACTCGGCAACCACTTCTGTGTTGGGTAATACGGTTTTATAACCATTGAGACGTTTGACCAACGCAGAATCCCGAACACTGCGAGCAATTTATTTTGTAATTAATGTTGGTTTGGTACATTAAAGGTGTTTTATCTTTGACTTTAGAAAAGAGGAGAGAATTAGTAGTTGAACTGTACTTGGCAACTCTGAAATTGGCGTGAACTGTTTAAACAGTGGTAAAATCAATTTAGTTAAACCATTAATATACGGAAGTCTTTTAAATTAAATGACCTGTTGATTACATTTGTCAACCTGACCATCGTAAAAGTGTGTGTTAAAGATTAGTTTTTTTAAAATGTGCTTGGGGTAACCGTTAACAAAAATATCAAATAACGATCTTAAGTTATTATTAACAAATTTTTCATCACTAACGTGTAGGATTCTATTTTTCATAGTTAAAACCAAGTTGTACTTCTGACTCTTAGAATGATCAGAGTAGAAATTCAAAAACCTACCAGATGATGTTGGCTTTTGATAGCAATCCAACAAGATAATGTTATTATCGGATCTTATCACTCTGGTGTCCAAGAATGGTAAACTGGCCCCAATCTCTAGTTCCATAGTGAATTGTAAATGCTTATTAAACGAATTGAAAACATTAAGTTTCAAATCGGTCTTATCAAACGGAACAGCACAATTTATATCATCAACATATTTATATAGAAAAGGTAATTTGAAAGGCAATTTAGGGATTACATTGTCAAGTAACTCGTCAAGAACAATGGTGGCTGGAATTGGACTGATGGGGGATCCTATAGGTGTGCCAAAAATTTGGCGATCAAATTCGTTGTTGAAACTGAAAAAAGTGTTATTAAATATAAATTTAATTATTGATGGTGTACATCAAATTTTATTGACTCTCAAAATCTGTAAGTGTTTATGTTCGTTTCATTGTTATTTTATTTCTATTTTAATTATTGTAGTGTCTCCCGATGAAGCTATTAAACAATGGCGAAATATTGAGAATGGGAATATAGAGTTTTAATTCTTATACTGACCGCATACCTGATAATCATCACCTTTTGCTTAGATTAATAGTACGGTCGATAATTACCACAGAAATGATTTTCTGATTTAAATATATATGTATATAGGGTGAATCACGACCAACGGAATTGAGGTTTATAGCGAAACGGTAAAAGTTTTAGAGTGCTTGTCACTCTAGTAGTTTGTACGTTCATATATGCTACATTTTATAATTATTTGAAAATATACAGGATGTTCCAGTAATGTGTGGCGTATCAAAGTTATATTTTTTCCTATGGGACACCCTATATTTTATTGCATTTTCTGATTGCTCCTAAAAAATAAAATACTCCTTCATAATGGTACCCTATACCTAAATACAGAGGGTTCCGAGTTATGCTGATTTTTTTAAAAATGTGAACATTTCGAAAAAAATTAATAACTTATTGATATAACAAGTGCTAGCAAATCTTCTCTTACATCTAAATAGTTGGACATTCGTTGAATGTATTTAACGACTGAGTACTGAACATCTCTTTACAGGTTGTTCAGAATTTTCAATTCCCTTACTATATCATTCAATGTGTAATATCGGGATTATTTTAAACGGAACACCCTGTATTATAATAATTCATCGTGTTCAAAAAAATATCCTCTTTCGAATGATATAAGGGTGTCCTATACTTATGTATTATACTTTTCGTGTAATTTACAATTTTCCTAAATTGTATGGTAAATCGATTTTAAAACATCTGCAATTCTCTCTAAATTTTAAACTAATGATCTTGGCATAGTTGTTCCAGCGGCGCAGCCGGGTGCTCGAAATAGAGCAAGTGTTTGAAAGACCAGTTATCCACGAATACTTTAAGCTATTTTTTTCATTGGTGCACTTCGAAATCATAAAATATTATTATTATATTATTACTACAAAAAAATTGAAGTCTGTCCTCGATGCCCAGCCAAGTTTCATTTCATAAAAGTCCGCCCTCGATGCCCAGCCAAGTTTCGTGAAAGTCCATCCTAAATAGTATTTATTTTTATTTAAAAGAATACAATGTATATATGAATATATATATATATATATATATATATATATATAAATTTTGCAGAAAAAACCAAATAAGACATTGGCTCACAATGAAAATATACAATTTAAAAACTAATAAAAAAAGTTGACATTGATACTTACGTTTCTCGAGTTGGTGTTGTTACCATAGAGATATAAAAAACGCGCGTGTTTGAAAGTTCGATTTAAACACGCTGAGGCGTGCTTTAAATAGGGCATCAATAAAAAAAACTTACATTATTCCACATATCGGGTGTTATATACGGGAAAGCGTTCGAAATTCTCAATTTCATATCGTCTGGTCTAGTAGGGGGTGTAGCATTCACAATATTTTTAATATAACCCCATATGAAGAAATCCATCTCAGTCAATTCTGGTTACCTAGCTGGCCAATTATAAGAACTGCCTCTACCTATCCATTTATTTCTAAATTTTCGATTGAGGTAGTTCCCAACAGCACGTAAAAAGTTAGCAGGAGCTCTCTCTAATTGTAGCCATATTTTCCTTCGAATGCTAAGTTATAGGTTTTCGAGAAGGATCCAGAAGACTTTTTTCTAAAAACTCAAAAATATTCTGCCATCCAGGTGACCGTCAAAAAAATACGGGCCGATAACATACTCGCCCACAATCCCTCCCCTAACGCTTACACTCCATCGGTGTTGGCGATCAACAGTACGGAATAAATGTTTGTTTGCTGTATGGTAATAATGAAAATTGTCATTTTACTAACCCATTATTGTGGAAAGTAGATTCGTCAGTGAACAATACATAATTAAAAAAATCAGGATCTTCTCCAACTTTATCGAAAGTCCATAAACAAAAATTTAAGCGTTTATCATAATCCTGTTGTGTCAACTGCTGGTGTAGTTGAATATCATACGGATGGTAGTGATTTTTCTTGAGTAGTCTACACACACTCATTGGACTTATTCCTAATTCACTTGAAATTTTTCTATTACTGTTATTAGGATTTTCCGTAACCGGCAGCAATACATCAAATTTGTTGGCGTTGTCGCCAGTAACTGGCTTAGTTTTATTCACCTTCTCGTATGAACGCTACCAGTATCACGAAATCTAGTGAGCAGTCTTTCGAAGGCTAGGAGACAATTTTTTAAACATTCCCCAATACAAAGTATCATGTCGACTCTTTCGTTTAACGGGTACTGCTTCATTTTGAGTAGCAACAAAATTTGGAACTAACACAAGATTGTTCAGAGAATTAACAGAGAAATGTCATATAATCACTTTAAGTTAGGTACCGACTAGATTATGTAGACATTTTTTGTGTTAAAATGGATTTAGCATACAATTTAAGAGAATTGTAAATTGCACGAAAAGTATAATACCTAGGCATAGGACACCCTTATACTATTCGAAAGAGGATATTTTTTTGAACAGGGTGAATTATTAAAATACAAATGCATTTAAAATAAGCCCGATATTACACATTGAATGACCTAATAATGAAACTGAAAATTTTGAACACCCTGTAAACAGATGTTTAGTACTCAATCGTGGAATACATTCAACGAATGTCCAGCTATATGGATGTAAGAGGAAATTTGGTAGAATTTGTTATATCAATGAGTTATAAATATGTTCACATTTTCAAAAAAGTCGGCATAACTCGGAACCCTCTGTATTTAGGTATAGGAAACCATTATGAAGGAGTATTTTATTTATTAGGAGCAATCAGAAAATGCAATAAAATATAGGGTGTCCCATAAGAAAAAATATAACTTAGATACATTTCAAAATAATTTTAAAATGTAGCCTATATGAACGTACAAATTACTAAAGTGACAAACATTCTAAAACTTTCGCGATAAACCTCCATCTCGTTGATCGTGATTCTCCCTGTATATATATATATATATATATATATATATATAATAAGCAACGAATATATATATATATATATATATATATATATATATACAGGGTGTCCCGGGACTAATAGGAAAAAAGTCAGGAGTTATTTGATCTTTATAAAATTCACGGCAGAGCTATAATATACGTGTATGTTTATTTTGGAAAGGTAAACAGTTTTGCAGTAGTGCCTTGAAGCCAGGGACGGACTACTCGCAATGGTTAGTGATCCAAAAATTTCGCAGGGATGGCACACCCTGTATGAAATTATCGAAATTGACTTCCTCACACATTAAGCTAACGAAAAGGTACTCTTGTTGGAATTCTACAAAATAAGCCGTTTGGCTAATATTTACAGTTTTATTAATGCACTATGTACCAATTTATGCACCATTTTTATAAGTACACAACGAGGTAAAACTAACTTATTAATACTATGTCCAAGATTTGCCTACAGTACTACAAAAAAATAATTTAATGATAGCAAGAAGATAAAAAACATTAACGACGTATCAATTCGTAAGTTGGTAAAAACTTTTTAAAAGTGTTTTTACCGTTTATCAAGTAACCATAGGATTAGTTGTCAAACGTTGTGTAGAATAGTTCGTTGTCATTACTTGTCAATAATTCATAAGTCCTTAATTTAACTGTTACAATGGCAGAATTCACTTTTATTGAGTATGCAGATATGCATTTAATGTATGGACTGGCTTCTCGAAACTGTTTAGAGGCCAGAAGGCTTTATGCAGAACATTTTCCAAACAGAGCATTGCCAGACAGACGAATGTTTGAGCGTATTGATCTCAGGTTACGAGAAACAGGTATGAATAAGTAAATGTAATTTTCCATGTATAGAAAACAAAATTTTAAATTTTAGGAAGTTTTTTGCCAAAAAAAGGTGGAGAAGGTCCAGTACGAAGCGTACGTACTGTGGCAGTTGAACAAGATTTGTTAAATGCAGTTGATAATGAACCATCAACGAGTTTACGAAAATTATCAAGAGAACATAACGTCTCGAAATCAGTCGTTCATCGCGTCCTAAAAGAACAGCTGTTATATCCTTTTCATATGAAAAAAGTACACAGTATGACAGTGGCTGATTATCCTGCACGACTTGAGTATAGCCAGTGGTTTCTGCGACAACAACAAGCAGACAATACATTCATTAGTAACGTTCTCTTTACGGACGAATCCGGTTTCACCAGAGATGGAGTCATAAATTCTCATAATATGCATTTATGGGATGATGTGAATCCACATGGCATTATCCAAACTAGGAACCAGCATAGATTCATGGTTAATGTTTGGACAGGAATAGTTGGCAATCATTTGATAGGGCCATATTTTATTGACGGTACTTTGACCGGTCAGAGATATTTGGAGTTTTTGCAAAATGAGTTATGGAACCTGTTTGATGATGTGCCACTACAAACTCGTAGGAATTTATGGTTCATGCATGATGGGGCTCCTCCTCATTTCAGTTTAGATGTTCGACAGCATTTACACACAAGGTTTCCTAATAGATGGATTGGTCGTGGATGCCCTTTTCAATGGCCACCGCGATCAGGAGACGTTAATCCTATGGATTTATTTCTCTGGGGTTATCTCAAAAGTAAGGTATACGCAACACCCGTGCAAACAAGGCAAGATTTAATAGACAGAATTGTGTTACACTGCAACGTTATTAGAAATAATATGGGACTGCTCTTTCAAGTACAAAGAAACAACCTTCGTAGACTTAGAATGTGCGTGGAAGTGGGAGGAGCTCATATTGAACATTTATTAGAATAACGTTAGTTTTTATTGTTGTTTAGGAATTAGTTTTAGTCCAATGTTTTATAAATTGTGATTTTGAGGTTTTCTTAATAGTTTAATAATTTTGTGTTCGTAATTTTGATTAAAAGCAACTGATTACGTTGTTTGCGTACCTATTCAATTATTATTAAATGAGTTCTTAATGTTTTTATCATCTGCTATCATCAAATCATTACTTTTCCGCCCAACCTATCTAATATGCGAGAAAAGTATTGGTTTACCCCAAAAAAGTTGGAATTTTGACAAAAATTTTTGAGTTATTTTTACGCTTTCCATCAACAACAACACGAAAAAACGGTTTTTAGAAAAAAAATCCTGTGTGTATGTCGTCGTCGTTGTCGTCGGCCACGATACAGCCTCCGGAGTGCAATGAGTCACCAATTTTATGATGGAATATTATTAAGGATATGTCACAAATAAACACTATTGATTTTCAGCTCATCAGAGCCAGTACAGCGGGTGCTATGGTACTTGAAGTACGGCCTTTTGACATTTTTTGAGAAATTTCAGTTTGTTAGCACAATACAGCCTCCGGAGTTCAACAAGTCACCAATTTTATGATTGAATATCATTCAGGACATCTCACTGATGAACCCTATTGATTTTGAGATCCCCAGAGCCAATACAACAGGTGCTACAGTATTTTAAGTACGATATTTTTGTCATTTTTGGAGAAGTTTCAGTTTGTTAGCATGATACAGCCTCAGGAGTATTTCCAAGTGACCAATTTCATGATTGGATATTATTCAAAGCGTCTCAGAGATGAACCGTATAGTTATTCAGCTCACTAAAGCCAGTACAACGGGTGCTTTGGTACTTGAAGTACGAAATTTTTGTAATTTTAGGAGAATTTTCAGTTTGTTAGCACGATATAGCCTCCAGAGAATATACGGTTGATCAATTTTATGATTGAATATTGTTCAAGGTGTCTCACAGATGTGCCCTATTGATTTTCAGTTGAATTGAGCGAGTACGGCTGGTCCTATAAATCCAGATATACTAAATTTTTGGTTGTTTTTGAAAAAATTTCGGTTTGTTAGCACGATACATCTTCAGAAGTGTATACAAGTAACAATTTTATAATAGAATATTGTTTAGGGCCACAGATGCGGAAAAGTTGGTTTTAATCTTTAAAACCGTTTATTGTTTTGTAATACTGTAGGTAAATCTTGGACATCGTATTAATAAGTTAGTTAGGTAAATTGGTACGTAGTACATTAATAAAACTGTAAATATTAGCCAAACGGCTTATTTTGTAGAATTCCAACAAGAGTACCTTTTCGTTAGCCTAATGTGTGAGGAAGTCAATTTCGATAATTTTATACAGGGTGTGCCATCCCTAAAAATTTTTTGCATCACTAACCGTTGCGAGTAGTCCGTCCCTGGCTTCAAGGCACTACTGTAAAACTGTTTACCTTTCCAAAATAAACATACACGTATATTATAGCTTTGCCGTAAATTTTATAAAGATCAAATAACTAGTAAAAAAAATAAAAATAAAAACCAAATTCAAAATTAAAACTTTGGAGGCCTATAACTCGAAAACGAGGGCCAGCATAGAAAAAGTTTATATGAAGTACTAACATTATTTTGGCTCAGATTTTACGCTCCTGACTTTTTTCCCATTAGTCCCGGGACACCCTGTATATATATATATATATATATATATATATATATATATATATATATACACATACACATATATAAATATATAGCTAGCCTGTGATCGTTGCTGATCAATTAAGTGTACTCTTTTCAAATTTCCAAGCCTTTGCAAATCTTTATTTACATATTCAGTGAACTACAAAGAGAGAAAAACATAATTTATAAAACAGTCCGCTACAGCAGCTCCATAACTTACGCTAATCGAGAGTGTATCCTTGATCTTAACATTAGGACAAGTGTTAAGCCAGTTAACATTAAATAACGAAACAAGTCCAGATTGTGGAATTATCTAGAAACAGTTAGTTTCATTTAAAACAGTGCTATGGTAGATTCACAAAGTAAGGGTCGAGACAGTAAATTTCATATTATTATCTATTAATAGCTCATTTTGTTCCTTATATCCGAGTAATTTATTTTTGATTAACCAATGAACAATGTTAGACCAAACATATATCTCATAGAGATGATCGAAGGTAACCTTCGGTCTTTGAATACTATAACTTGGTTATCGAAGCAGCGTCAGACAGTGCAATTGTAAGTGTTGGTGTACTATTAGTGAATAGTGTGTTCAGTATAATTCTTTAGCATAAAATATGAGTTGGTGTAGTAGGAGAAAGTTTGAAACAACCGATACTGAATAAATGAAATGTTAAGAAACGGTTATATCTAAAAATGAAAGAAACGGGGAACCAACACTCAAGAACTCATTCATGGGGTAAACTGAAGTAGTTATAATTCAGTTTATATCTAATCAGATATTTATTTAATTGTAATACTTTATTAGCAAACAAAACGTTTGCTCTTTGACATCCAGATATATTGATTGTGAATCTACTTTGTATCAAAAATAACAAATTTTTGTATCCTTTGCCTACGCCTTTGTATTTCTGTGTGAGTCTAGATAATGATAAAGCGAGTGCAAATTCTATTATCAAATGTGATGTATACCTGCATGGTTGGGAAAATTTCTCTCAATAGTACAATCAAGTGGAAAATCGTATACAATGAGAAATGTGCATTCATAATTTTATGTATCTACTATATGCAATTTCCCGCATTAGTGGTTTTATTTCCGTCGTGTATTGGTTTAGAAGATTTGTGATGAGATACTACTACGTCGAAAAATTACGAGGAACCTGTAATGGAACACAAAATATCAATTATTCACCAAAATTATTTTATCGCTCTCAAATCTTCGGAAATAATACATTCGAACAATTTTCAGAAATCTACCAAAGTACTGCGGCTTATTAGTTAAGTCAACCAGTTCACAATCCTCCCAGGCGGATTTATGTCAACTGGTGGGGCATCCATCTATATCCAAGAATCCATGGACTACTAAACCCAATCTGACCTTGACGTCTGAGAGAAAAAATATCTCTATACGATCTTTTTAACATATATAACTATGTCATCTTCGGACGTTCCCTTTCACGATTTTGTGTCCACAATCTCTTAACTCTATTTACACTTCATTGTCAGGGGAAGTTGTATCATTGGGAACCATAATATTCCATTTCTCTCTCGTAATTCCAAATAAAATATCTCACACATTTACATCTAGTTTTTGGAACACTGTCTCTATTTTGGACCTCTCGTTATGCTCTCTTTCTATAATACTTTCATACATTCAATATGAACTATAAGAGCATACAATAGCGACCTCATTATTAATCATAGAATATTTCTGTGACAATATAATTTACTCCAAAATAGTCTTATGGCTCTTCTTCAAATCCCCTGGTGCTAAAATAATCTATATATCCTCAAGGATATTGGACAGAACGGTAATTTCCAAATCTTCATATTGGGCTTTTGAATGGAAAATATTTCTACGTAAGATTTGGTTACAATATTTCTCCACCAATTCACCCTACTAGCATGAAATACAAATTCTATGCTGATGATCTCATCATTTATAATCCATCAAATTCTCATAGAAATCATAAAATTTCCACATAATCTTAATAACTGTCTTAATAACGTAAATCAATGGTCACTATGAACAGCACTCTTTCTCATCATCGATATCTTCTACTGACTACTTCTGCCTAAAATCAAACATAATCGATATTGGCGATTTGGAAGTCCCTTCTGATAATTTGAAGATTTTGGGAATGTATTTTGACTCTACTCCAAACTGGAAACACTACCATAACTATTTGGAATAATCATTTTTACCTTCATTAGATGTAATGAAACTCTAATCTCACTATACTTCAGGATCCGACTATCTCGATGTAATCAAATTCATTATCCTTCCCAAATCACTACATGAAGGTTTTATCTATGAATATACTCTCCTTTAAGATGCTATTCGATTCAATCCAAAATCAAGCCCCAAGAATTTATACCGGCGCAATCCCCCTGATGAACGTAACTGTTGAAAATTTCAGCCTCTATTGAAAAAAGATCATTTATCCAAACGAATAACCTCACCTTTTCCCCATTTAATCAGCCCAAATTTTCAAGTTATAAACGATATATAGTATTTTTTACGATCTAAGAGAGTCACTAGCCTCCATTTATTATGTGAGATGTAATAGAATACTTTTTCTACGACAATTATACCATAATAGAAACTTTCAAGTTCGACTAACGACACGTTTAAACGAAGAAAATAATATAGAACTTCCAAACCTAGCTACTTATAGAGGACAAGCTGCCGGACATCCTGATATCGAGAATTTAGAAGTAACAGAAATAAGATCGTGTTTAAATTGTTATCATGCAATTGCAGAGGATATTAGACAGAAGGAAAACTATCCAAATTGCCCAAGACTCAACGTTTTAACTTCCTATTTAGTCCGTGGATTTATAATATGTAATGCACAAGGTAACGTAAGAAAAATGTCGGCAGAATGTAGAGCCAATACTTTTTTAGTTTCTGTGCCTGAACATTTAAAGTTGTGTGACATTCATTTGGATAATTATGGCTTTTTATTATTTGATGTACATGGTTGCTTGCGTTATGTTAATAGACCGTATCTTTTAACTGGTATTCAAACATTTCTGTTCAGTTTAATAACTGTTGCCTATTCAAAGATTCATGTCAGAAACTGGGAAGAATTTCGAATAATTTTATGAAGAAGAAGAATTTTATTGTGTGCGCCAATTGAACAATATGGTAATAGTGTTTTTTTAATGAAACCGTGAGTTTCATTAAAAAAACACTAATATGAGTAGATTCCACGAAGTAAGGGTCGAGACAGTTAATATGGTAATAGAAGAAATATTGGGCAAAATCATTTACTTGCTTACTTGTTAAGACATCGGATGAGATTTTAAAATTACTTTTTAATTATTCTTCCAGACAAATCACTAGTTTAATAATATCTAATGTCCGCCTATCTCTGATGCAAACATTGGTACCAGGCAATATTAGATTCGAGATCAAAAACCACAGACAACTTTATATAAGATCGTGTGCCCGAATTTGTCAACAAGCTTTATAATCATATACCTAAGCCAGTGATTCGTATAACTAAATAGCGTCAATTAACTGGTTAGTTGTATTCTCATTATCATCCATTTTAGGTAATGAATTTACGGCTACTTTTAAATCAAATGAAGCCATTTTTGTGTCCAAACGATAGCTCGTATGGACAATATTTAAAATTTCTTAAAACAATTTATTAATTTTATATATATTAGCTTTTGTTATTGAAATTAACTGTCTCGACCCTTACTTTGTGGAATCTACTCATATCATTGTTTTAAATGAAACTTACTGTTTCTAGTTACCTTCACAGTATATTGAAAAATGTTAAAAATTCTGAAAAATTGACAATTGTTTCGATATTATCTAAATATTATCGTCAGAATGAAATGTAACTTCTGTCATTCTGACGATGATATTTAGATAATATCGAAACAATTGACAATTTTTTAGAATTTTTTACATTTTTCAGTATACTGTGGAGTTAACTAGAAACAGTAAGTTTCATTTAAAACACTTTTTTTATTGAATTTTCCTCCTCTGTGTATTAAAAATTTTTAATTTTTGCATTAATATTAGACAAAATTGGGTCAAAATTAACATATATTTTCTTAACTTCCCTAACTTTCTTATTTAAAATATCGCCGTTTCTTCTCTCTGGTCCTATTTTTATCAAGTACTTGCTTATTTCATATAATTCGTTGTAATGTTTAGACATAGACATTTATATAAGGTGTGAGGGAAGTTTGCAAATTTACTTTAAATTCATTAACTAAGAAGTGCATGTAAAATATTCTTTTTTTTACAAATTACCCTTACGTTCTTCCTATGTTTATAACTCACTGATTTTTGCACATTGCGTTTTCTTCTCTTTTTTTCACTTTCACAGTTTGATACTTACATGGTTCACTTCTAAACTATTTCTTGACTCCTTGATATCTCTTTCCTAATTTCATTTACTATTCTTCCTTTGGAGAAACTTGTACAACATAACTGCCAAAATGAACACAACTGCAATGGAAGCAATTATTCCTAGGACTCTCACATCACTTTGATTAGAGGACTGGGACGTCTGGTTTGTAACACCTCCCTGTTTCCTGCTTGGGCTATTATGACCTCCTCTTTAACTTCCTAGGATTGATTACTTCCAGCCATTATTTTAATTGTTAGACTCTGTTCATTCTATTTATTACAACTCCATTTCAGCCACTCTAATTTACTATACTTATTTTACAACAATTTTGAGAACCTATGGCAGGATCGCCATGTAATGACTTCTGTAGGGGAACTATTTTCCATGTTTTCAAATAATACAACTTACTCGTTCGAATTGACTTTATTGAATATATAATAATATTACTTCTACTTTTCCGCGTAACATATGAAATTTTTTTTGAGTTGTTTTTAAGTTTCCCATCAACAACAACATGAAAAAACGGTTTTTAGAAAAAAATCCTGTGTGTATGTCGTCGTTGTCGTTGTCGTTGTCGTCGGACGTTACATGTTTTGTTAGCACGATACAGCCTCCGGAGTGTAACAAGTCACCAATTTTATGATTGCATATTGTTAGGGACATGTCACAGATGAAGCCTATTGAGTTTCAGCTCACCAGAGCCATTACAGCGGGTGCTATGGTACTTAAAGTACGACTTTTTTGTCGTTTTTTGAGAAATTTCAGTTTGTTAGCACGATACAGCCTCTGGAGTTGAAGAAGTCACAAATTTTATGATTGAATATTATTCAGGACATCACACAGATGAACCCTATTGATATTCAGCTCACCAGCGCAAGTACAACAGGTGCTATAGTTCTATAAGTGCCATATTTTGTCATTTTTGGGAAAATTTCAGTTTGTTAGCATGATACAGCCTCCGGAGTATATGCAAGTGACCAATTTTATGATTGGATATTATTCAGAGCGTTTCAAAGATGAACCCTGTTGATATTCAGCTCACTAACGCCAGTACAACGGGTGCTATGGTAGTTGAAGTACCAAATTTTTGTCACTTTTGGATAATTTTCAGTTTGTTAGCACGATACAGCCTCCAGAGTGTATAAAAGTGGTGCAGAAAATCACCAACACGGAAGTCCTTGCGCGGATCAAAAAATCAAAAGAACTGATGCAGATTGTTAAGGAGAGAAAGACGAGATATATAGTCCACATAATGCGAGGCAAAAGGTATGAACTCTTGAGACAGATCGTTGAAGTTAAAATACAAGGAAAAAGATCAGTGGGAAGAAGACAGAACTCTTTGCTGAAAGACTTAAGAAGATGGTTTGGATGTACCTCAATTGACATCTTCAGAGCCGCTACATCCAGAATAATGATCGCCAAATGGATCGCCAATCTCCGACGGGAGACGGCGGATTAAGAAGAAGAAGATCCTTGATACCAATAATTTATTATTGTTATTAATGTCAACTGATTGTACAGGAAGTTTTGTTTCCACAAATATAAATCCACAACAATAGTGACCCAACTCTACTCATAAAAAATTGAAACAGGGCTGAATGCATAAATACGAGATGCAGTAACCATTTTAATAACAAATTACTTAAAAACTAAGTAAGCTACAAGAATCAAACAAGACTACAATCAAGTTGGTGGACTCACCTGAAAGTGACTTTTCTATATAGAAATAAAAATTCTTCATACTTTTAATTGTTTTAATAATAATAATAATACATAACTAGTAATCTCTATTAGTAATGTTAAATTATAATCCAAATACGTAGAAACTACCGAAATATAATAAGCTGCTGCGAAATTTGAATGTCATGCATTTTGTATCTAATAAACCTGCAATATTTGTATCAAGAATATTGGGCTGAATAATTATATTTTTGGCCAAAGAATCTTTATAGAGACCGGACATTGTCATTTAATTAATCAAAACAAACAAACTTTTAATTTATAGAAAAAATGTACTCTAACTTAGTATTTATTTTAAGGAACTGGAGAAGTGAGTAGATTGTTAGAATAAAGATCGAGAGTGGAAAAATATATCTGATAATTCTGGAATGTTCCTGGATAATGCAGATTTTTTTTAAGTAGGCTGTTTAAAATGTTACTCTAATGAACTATATTTATATACATATAGATAAATATTCAGTGAAAATCAAGTCAACAATATCAAGTCTTGATGTTGAATTATTATTTCATTTTTATACAACGTTGGCATCAACTCATCATTAATAATTGGAATGAACATTTTAGAAAGTTCAAATAGAGAATAAAAAAATTTACCATATTCATCTTGCAATTTTTTCAATTAGATAGTTATAATTAGTATTTTTCAAAGGTGCATAGATAGAGAAAACCAAACACTATAACCTCCTGAATAAATCTTGATTAGAATATGGATATATCCCAGATTATATCCGTTACTAAAGTTTACACAATGCAATATTTACTATTATATATCAGTATTTCCTCACGGAACGATACAGGTTTAATTTAAAACGTTAAACTAAGGGTTGGTAGAATGTAAACTTTGGAAAATTAACAAAACCCGAAACACACTCCTAACTAATATAATATATAGGATAAAGTTAAGTACAGTGTGATACCAAATAATTTTTGTCATTTGATTTCACATTTATATGAATAATTTTTCAAATGAATACGACAGATCTGCCAATAATGTAGTATCCTTTTCTCATTCGAATACGAACATAAGATAGAGATGTTCCTTTGATACGTAATTTAAATGCATTTCATCGAAAGCTTGTTTATGTGTACACCAATACGTGGTTAGGAATTTTTTTTCATTTTTGTTGACGCTTGGTGATGTGACAGCAAATTTTTGCAAAACCTAGTTGCTTTCAATAAAATGTTGTTTCTTGAAACTCCATCCAACTTCTCCAGATTTGTATTAAATTTAGTACCGTTATCTTATTTCCAAGAAAATTATTGAAACACGAACGTACACTTCATATGACTATAATTAAAATCCTAATTTTTTCTATTTCTACGGTTTGAATGGCTAACCTGTCGTTTTCTTCAAGATACAATTGGTTGATAAATTGTCAAATACACACAACCTTAATCCTTATATCGACTTGATAGTGAAAGTACGTACACAAATCAATTTGAGTTCCATAATCTTGACGTTTAATTCAGGATGAGCTCAGGAAGGATTAACTTTTCTGATCCTGTTACGCTTCTTAATTACCCTAATTTCACTAAGCATCCTTCGAGTAGACGTATAATTGAAGGATTCAGGATTCAAAATAAAATTTCTCAGTAAGTATTATTTATGTGAACATACGGGGGAATTCCTAATACATTGAAAACTAGATTCACTTATCATATGTATCGACAATGACTTTTATTCTAGGATTTACCTTTTGTATATTATTTTACTACCAACATACTTCTTTTATTACCTAAAATTTTTCTATGCAAAACGTTAACGGTAACAATGAATTGTTGATTATTTATTTGTCAAAAACTGATATTTGACATAATCATAGGTACATTATTGTTTTTTGACTCAGCGGTTTGCTACATTTTTTGGTGTTTGATCTAGGGCAAAAATGTTTTTCATTAGTAATGAAATACGATCTGAATATTGAGAGAATGCGATAAAAACGCCTTATTATCAGCAAGAGTTTACCATGAACGTTTCCTTGGAAGGCGGCAACCTACGAAAGCAAGCTTGGAGAGATTGATAGAGCGGTTCAATCGAATATTTTCAAATTGATATCTCAAAGTACATAGGAGATACTTAACTTTATCACACTAATCAATCGCGATAACTATAATATTCGGACAACAACAAGATTTGTTTTGACCTAGTAGAGGCTTAAAACAGTCCAAAACGTTTTCCTATATCCAATTTACATTTCTGCCGATATTCTAATAGATCTCCTCTAATAGATCTCCTCTATTTTTTCGTCCTTTTGGTGTCTAATTAAAAATGTGTTTAGAGAAATCAATCTACTGTCATTCGTTGATCTTCCCATGCCACCTTGAGCTAGCTTAACTGTTTTCTCTCTCAACTGCCAGACTTCACTGATGAAAACTGTTATACTCTTAATTATGATGTTAAACATTATGTGTTTGCGATAATATCTTCCTTTGTTATTTATTTGAGATTACTGAGTAAAATATAATTCTATGCCTGTATATCGAGTGAGTTTTAAGTATGGAATGCTTCAATTATCTCGGAAACGGATTGTAGGATACTTATAAATTTTGGTTTGTCAGGAATTTGTAATATGACCGATATTTTGGTGGCTTTGACATTGTTCTCAGATCTTTCGTTTTTCTGGACATATAATGATCTTTATTATTTGAAATAGATCATCCTGTATACTTTTATGTTTTTAAAATCCTTGAGAAATGCATAATTTTTTTTTCATGTGATATGTACCTTACCATAATTTCGGTGTTATAGCTTCTTTTGCAACATATCCGCCGAATTTGAAATAATACCCAAAGATGGCTATGGGGTATATTCTGTCACTAGTCCTTTAACATTTAGAGGCCTCTTAAAAATAAGTTATTAACGGGCCTCTAAAAATTTTCGGTTAAAATGCAATTCTGCAAGTATACATTTCAGACGACTGCAAAAATTATTTATTTTAAAGGGCCCCTTTAAAATTTTATGTAGAGTATCGGCCCACACTGCTTAAGGAGCTATTTGACATTAAATAGCTAAGTTAGAGGCAATATTTAATGAAAAAGAACATTCCTAAATACCCTGCACGAATTGTTTTTGTTTCTTGCGCCCTTCTAGTCATTTATGGAATTAATTATTATAAGTACTAGTTATAAATATAGAAAAATGTCACGGGCGCCGAGATCGACAAAAAAACAAAAGGAATATGTAATAAGCCTTTTAGAAGAGGAATGAGCTGCTATTAGGAAGAAAAGTAAATTAAATTAAATAATGTTTGGAAGGATCCAACTGCAAAATTAAATTTATTCGGTCTGCCAAAAACAATTAAACACTTGAGAGACGTACGTGATGTGATGTCTATAATATAATATCAATTTTTTGTTATTTCATACCTATGAATTACAAATATTTTTCAGACAATCAGTGAAATGAAAACTAATGTTAGGAGGCGGACCCGGCACGTAAGACATGGTCACAGAGACACCGGAGGTGGTGCTCTGGTTAAGCCTTTAACGGAGTTAAAAGAACGAATTTTGGCACTAATAACCAACCTTACTATAGAAGGGGCTAATATAGAGGAAGCCGGAGTCATAATTGCTGAAAATGCTGAAGAAATTCCATTATTACAACCCACACAGTTTTCTCCTGCAGAAACTGTAGTCCCTAACGTTGTGAGTAGTTTCTTAAATAGTAAAAGCTAGTAATTGGAAATGTTGTTATGAATGATAAATTCATTTCAGTTTCTTATTTAATAGTTATGAATATATATTAAAAACATTAACAAAGTTGAACAAAGAAGATAGATGAATTTTATGAGCTACTAGATCATCAATATAGGGCGGCTCCTAGGCATGATATCAGGGTAGTGATGGGAGATTCTAACGCTAAACTGGGAAAGGAGGAGTATCTCAGAGAGGTGGTAGGAAGACATAGCCTACACAAGATAACCAATGATAATGGGCATCGATTAGCAGAATTTGCAATATCTAATAATATGGTAGTCAAATCCACCCAATTTGAAAGAAAGAATATATATAAAGCCACATGGGTCTCAAATGACGGAACAACGCGAAACCAAATAGACCACAATCTCATAGATGCAAGACACTCTAGTAGCATCATCAGTGCACGAAGTATGAGAGGAGCAGACAGCGATACTGATCACGTTCTAGTTAAATCCAGGCTGAGAACGAGAATAACAACACAGAAACCTGAACAAAAAGAGTCAAGAGAGGGATGGGACGTAGAAGCTTTTCAAGAACCTAAAAAGGAAGGTGAGTACCAAATGGCCTTGAGCAACAAATTCGAATGCGTAAGACACGAGGAAGATAATGAAAAACTAGAGAAAACATGGCAGCAAGTGGCAACAGTCATAGAAGAAGCAGTTACAGAAACTATTGGAAAAAAGAAGAAACGCCCCAAAAGAAGGTGGTTTGACAGATAATGTGAAGAAGCACTGAAATTGAAAACAAATAAGAGACTGACAATGCTAATAAACCCTACGATTGAGAACATGGAAGAATTTCACAGAACAAGAGCACAGATAAGGAGATTACTAAGAACTGAAAAGAAGAACTACCTAGAACACCAAATACGGGAAATAGACAGGGATAGAGGCATGAATCAGACAAGGAAGTTCTTTAGGGAAGTAAAGAGAGTGAGGAGGAATGGGAGTGTAGGAGGAACAAAAGGCATGAGAAATAAAAGTGGAGAACTGATAATGACGGAACCGAAAATTGTTGAACGATGGAAGGAGTACTTCAAACAATTACTAAATATTGAAAGGGAGACAGAGGAAGAAGACATTACCTTCCACTCAGCGGATATAATAATACCACCACCAACACTCCAAGAAGTAAAAAATGCGATAACATATCTCAAAGATCATAAAACACTAGGCAATGATGGTATAAATGCAGAGTTGTTAAAAAAGGGAGGAAATGTTTTACATCGAAAAGTATATGAAATGATCCTGAATATATGGGTACAACAGAAAATGCCTAAAGATTGGAGCGAAAGTATCATGATACCTATACATGAGAAACAAAATAAAGTAGAATTCAGAAATTATAGAGGAACATCACCTATCAACACGACATACAAAATATTGGCAACCATATTACTGAGAAGGTTAACCCCTTATGCGGAAGACGTTATCGGCGACTATCAATGCGGGTTTCGTGCTGGAAGGTCTACGATAGATCAAATATTCACGATCAGACAAATATTAGAAAAGAACTGGGAATTCAACCGGGATGTTCACCAAATCTTTGTTGATTTCCAGCAAGCATATGACTCTATAAAAAGAAGCAGGTTGTGTGTGGTAAACTCATATGCACAGGTGAGGTTAGGAAGCAGAACATCAACTGAAGGTTTTGCTAAGCAGGGTTGAAAGCTATTGTTGGCTATTGCTGATTATATAGATACGGTGGCTCATTCAACGGGAGATATGAGAGAGGTGTTCTCCCAACTCGAGGAGGAAGTAGGTAACCTGGGTCTACGAGTAAATGAAGAATAAACTAAATACATGGTAGTAACCAAGAACCCAAGACATGGAATCCGACAGAATATTTCCATTAATGAGTACAACTTTGAAGTGGTTGAGGAGTTTAAGTACCTAGAAGCGATAATTACAGATAATAATAGAGTAGAAAGAGATCTTCGAGCAAGAATAATGGCGGGAAATAGGGCGCTATATTCTCTTAAAACATTCTTGAGATCTAAACTGTTAAGAAGACAATCCAAGTCAATTATTCGCCCGGTGGTTACATATGGCAGCGAAACCTGGACCCTTAATCAACGGGAAATAAATAAGCTTCTTGTCTTTGATAGGAAGGTTCTTAGACTGATATTTGGACGGCAACAAGATGAGGCAACAGGACAATTGAGAAGACGCCACAATGGTGTGTTGTCAGCGCTGTATGGCAGTGAGAACATAGACACATAAAGGTTAATCAAATAAGATGGGCAGGGCATGTTTTGAGATCAGAGGACCACAGATTGTTAAAAACAGTATTCCTTGAGAGACCAGAGGGTAGAAGATCAAGAGGCCGATCCAGGAAAAGACGGGAAGATGCCGTCGCAGCAGATGTTTCTAGAATGGGAGTCCAACAGTGGGAAATAGAAGCACAAGATCGAGGAAGATGGAGGGCGATAGTGGTTGCGCCCAAGACTCACCCAGAGTTGTAGGGCCAGGACAAGAAGAAGAAGAACAAAGTTTTCAAATGTACATAAAACAATACATCTGTCTAACAAAAGCCTATCTATTATGAATTGTTTTTAGGAATTTGAGGTAATAAAGGGAGAGTAGGAAGGCGAACTGAGAGAAGAACGATACAAAAGAGAACCAACCTCCAGTTAATAAAATATCCAAACTTAAACAAAAGTTTAAGAGAAGACCTCAAGTGAATACTGTTATCAAAAGTCATGACAAACAAATAACAATCCTTGCCAAATCCAAATTTGCCATAGCAAAATCTATCAACAATTTGGCAAAATCAGTAAAGTTGACAACCCTTCATTTACTCATATTCAAAAAACTTAAAACAAATGTTTTCATTTATTTTTTCACTTTTTTTATTATAAAGGAATATTTTATTTACAGAATGTTTTTCATGCTCATATATTGTATTTATATATTTTTGTAAGGGATGTTTTTTTACTTTAAATGAATGTAGGTGCTTTATAACTATGTGTTAGTGTATATTTCTATTTAAATATGGGTTTTTATAACAGCATTTGTATTTCTATTCTTCATAAATGCAATACAGAAATTTTATTGAATTCATTGACAAAAAGGTTACAGTATATTTTTAATTTTTGGGACTTACACTTTATTCTAAATTATTGAAATGCTGTTGCACATTCCAAAATTTCCTCTTCTGGAATGTCATCTTTGTAAAATTGGGCTAAGTTGTGTAGAACACCACAGACATAAATTATTTTTCCTGGTTTCATGGGATCATAGTTTAAAACTCGGTGTTTTAATAAACATCTTATTATCGTCTTTAGTATTCCGTTTACCTTCTCAACAGTAGTCCTAGCTTTTACAAAATGCTAATTATAATTATTCTCACGAGGATCTTCTTCTGGATCTTCAAATGGAGTTAAAAGGAAAGGTTGAAGAGGATAACCAGAGTCGCCGATGAGGAAAAAGCTAGAATATTGGCAGGTTTTGTTCTGTAAGCAATGTCTTTCAAGTGACCCCACAGGAAATAGTCTGAATGATTCACGTCGGGTTATCGCGGGGCCTATTCGATAAAACCACGCCTTCCAATCCATCTTCTGGGAAACACATTATTTGAGTCGCTGCTTTTAAAATTAATTAATTATACTTGCATTTTATTTAATAATAGCATATTCTTATAAATATATAAAACAAGTATTTGTTATAACCTTATAGTTATAGCCCTTTATGGTTATAACTAACAGTGTCAACATGGCTCAAAATTTCAGCACCTGTTTCATGTGTCAAGGGTAATCTATTTAGTAGCTTTGTCCTTGTTTAATTACCTTATAAAAAGAGATGCAAATATCGTCAGAATGTGCTCGACGATAATTTCGAATACGCTGTAGTATCGTAGTATATAATGTCAAAAGTGGATTGTTTAAACGAGCGCCATTACGACTAGAGAGTAAACATTTAGTTCTTTCGTTTTGATGTGTTTTTCAAAGACTTTTAGTCACAAAATGAACGGTTAAGTTAATTAATAAAATGGTTTTGGATTATCATGGTTCGTCGGTGACAAGTTCGTCAGAAAAACAGCCGAAATTACCAAGGTCATGTATCTACAATGCCATCCCCACTTTTTGTAATTCATTCATTATTTCACCTCTGTCGTTTAGGATTGTTGGCTGCAAAAATAAACGTGTTTATGAATGAATAGCCCTCTCTATTGTATATTATTACTCTGAAAAGTATAAATGCTTGACGATTGCTGAAAAGAAGGAGTTCATCGAAAAAGTGGAGAGAGGTGAGAGGAAAAGTGATGTTGCAAAAGAATTTAAGTTCCTCTGAGTACTTTTTCAACCATAATATAGAACAAGGAGAAGATTTATGCTACTCAAACTGCTGGAATAAGGAAAAGCACTGCTGAAAGTGAATTTCCTCGTCTGGAAGACAGCCTGGTCATTTAGCTAAGACAGTGTAGGAGACAAAAAGTATCTATTAGCGGAAACTTGTTAAAAAAAAGCAAAAGAGTTCGAATCTATTCTAAGCATCAAAAACATGGCAGCAAGTGAGGGAAGGACTACAAATTTCAAGAAGAAGAATGGAGTTGTGTTCAAATAAATTTGTGGGGAAAGTGGAAGTGTTCATGATGTAGTTTACTCAGATTGGCACAGCAAGTTGAAAACTTTGATAGAAAACTATGTTACCCGAGACGTTTTCAACACTGATAAAACCAGCCTCTTTTTCTTTTTCAAATGTTTACCTGACAAAACTCTTACTTTCAAAGATGAGAACTGTCATGGGAAAAGCATAGAAAAAATATATTGACTGTTTTCCGTGCATCAAATATGAAAGGACCGGAAAAATTGAAGCCATTACTATGGAAAAGCATTGAGACCGCGATGTTTCTGATGAGTGAAATCGTTTCCTTCTACTTTTCACGCTAACAAAAAACCTTGGATAACTACAGAACTTTTTAACGATTCACTTTCAATAGATAACGGGGAAATGAAACGACTAATGCGGAAAATTCTACTCTTTTTAGACAATTGCACTGTCCACAAAATTCCTCCTACATTGTCCAATGCAACACTCTACTTCTTTCCACCTAATACTACTTCCAAACTGTAACCATCGAACCAAGGCATCATCCATAATTGTGAGACGTTCTATCAAAAAGGAATTGCTAAGCATGTTGTAGAATTTCTGGACGATCAGCTACCTGCGAATATCACGGTCTTGGCGGCAATTTTACTGATTGACAAGGCATGGAGAGCTGTAACACCACTAACAATCTGAACTGCATAAAAAATCCTGTTTCGTAAAAGAAGATCAAGAAAATCAGCCTATAATTACGGAAAATGAGGTACTGCCAATACTACCACTTGTTGACATCAGCGGTGTGAGTTTTTATGACTTTGTTCAGGTGGATGAAGATGTTGCTGTCTGGGGTTCTCTAATCGATGTCGAAATTTTATCTGTTACAGATACAGATCAAAAACGGACGACGAAGAATGGTATATCAAAGTCTTCGGCAGAGTTGTCAATAAAGGAAACAAGAACCGCATTCGACACATTATAAAGCTTCTCTCTACAAAACAACCTTGATGAAACAGTATTTTAGGAACTATTTCTGATAGAAAATGTTATTGATCAGTCTCTGCAACGTGCTTTGAAGCAAACTAACATTACAGATCCTTTCCGAAAGACATAATACATACATAAAGAATTACCATTATGAATTACATGTACATACATATGTACCTCTAACCTTTTGATTTTGTAATAGAAATAGACATTAATAGATACATATGTATAACTCAAAAATTCGTTGTTTCTTATTTTTTCTCCCGAAATTTCGAACCATTTCATATTTCAAACTCTCGAAAATAACTGAAAAGGGCATGCAACTTAAGAGAACGACTTGTCGAATTGATGCACAGAGTCGAAATGGAACTGGTTTCTAGAATATCAGACACGTGTAAGAAAAGCAATCATTGCTGGTTATTTCTATCATATTGCATATGTATCTAAGGGTGGACATTATAAAACAGCAAAACATAATCAAACAGTATCTATTCATCCAAATTGGTAATTATTTCAAGAGCTACCAAGATAATTGCTATATCATGAGTTTGTTTTTACGGCTAAAGAATGTATGTGACATTTATTTGAAATTGACAATAATGTACATTTATTGACATATCAATTTATCATGAAATTAACGTTCATGAAGAATCGATATACATCAGTAAAATATGTTTATGCTTGCGAGAATATCGATAACTGAGTTTTAGTAGCCGATGTAGATTCATGTGAATAAAAGGAGAAGAGGGCGCTGGGTTTATTGGGAGGCAGCCAGTAATTTAAGAATGATTTCATGCTAGCAAAATAGAAATCGCTTGTGAGAACTGGGGTGACTTAGTGGCATGGAGTAGGCCACACTAAAATGTTCGTACAAAAATCTCAAAAATACACTTCAAATTTTCTAGAAAAAAGACTTGCCGCATTTTATCTAGTGGGCTTGAACAGTATTCGAACAAGTGAAGAAAATACTTTGTAGATAGTTTAGCTTAATATTTTCAATGAAGGAGTAAACTCTTGTCATCCGTAAAAGAAATAAATCACTAAATAAACAATAGAGCGAATTAAAAGATTAAACCCACGTTTTGGAACTTCTTGAAAATTAGGCCAAGTCTTATGAATTTTTTCTTGCCGAATATTTTTTCTATCCGCTTAAAATTAGTTGGAAAATAACTATGAATAAAAAAATTATCTAAATAAACTTTAGTCAATAAATTTGGAAGATTGTTTCTCTGTAAGTATCAATTGAAAATAAAAAAAGTTGGTTCAATTTAATAACCAACATGACATTTTGTGTAATTTAAAAAAAATTGTGATTTAAATTACATGACATTATGTTTATTGAATGTAAATCTTATTCTTTCTAGAATCACTTGAGATGCGTACATGGCGCAAAGTTTTACTAACATCCGTAGTTGGCAGTTCTGATTTTTAGAAATATACTTTTGAAATAACTACAACTTTTCATTTTTGTCAATTGATGATTACTTATTATTATACCAAATAGTGACAGTACAGTTTTAATACTATATACATCAAACATGAAATATCTCTTTGTACGGTCGCGTTCCGTTACAACTAAAAACAATTATGAAACTAGAAAAGAGAGGGGTAAACATTGAATACTAAATTTTCTATCACCCCTTCTCCATTTGAATGTTAAAACAAAAGTAAACATTTGAATTGGTAATTAACAAACATTCAGTTTCTTAAGACATCTAACCTATACGTCAAGAATTTTCCTTTATTCAACGGTTTTGTAAACATTTTCATTTGTTGGAATATATTGCAACTTAATTTCTTTTCTCAGACATAAGTCTTTTATAAAATGATATTTTATGTCGATATGCTTCGACCGTTTTGAATTTTACAAGTTTTTAGTTAGTGAAATAGCACTAAAATTATCAATTTTCAATACAACTGATTCATAAACTTTAATTCACTCAAAATACCTTAAAGGTTGATAAGTTCTTACGAAGCGATACCAGCTGAGATATATTCAGCTTCCATCGATGATTGAGCAACACACGTTTGCCTCCTGGAATGCCATGATATTGGGTTTCCAGCATGGAAACATATGAAGCCACTTCACAGAAGGCCATTGACTCCTGCATATTCCCCTTCTGGAATTGTAAGCCATATTCTTTGGTATGATTTAGATAAAGTAAGATTCGCTTACCAGTATCCCATGTACTTATTCTTGGTTTGGTTTGTCCAAAAATCTACTCAAGTAAGCAACACTGTAAGAAATGTCTGGTCTGCTTACTAAAGAAAGGTACATAAAACTGCATATTAGTATTCGGTAAGGATCATTATTGATAATAGGTTCTTCTTCGTCGACTAGAAAGTTAACTTCCATTGGTGCTACTACTTTTCTTACTTCGGCCATTGAGAATTCCTCAAGTAACCTTGTTATCATTCTAGTTTGCGAGGTTTTTAGACATTTTTAGTTTTTGCTGAATTCCATACCCAGAAAAGTTTTTACTTCTGTCATCTCTTTAATATTAAATTCATTTCGCAAGTCTCTTAGTAGTTCTTGAACTTGGTTTTCTGGTTCTGTAATCAGCCCGTCATCCACAAATAATACCAGATAAACATCATCTTTTGTGTACAAACAATAGTCGTAATCAGAATGTTTAAAATTCAGTTGTTTCATGACTTGGTTGAATTTTATGTTCCAGCACTTCGGAGCATTTCGCAATCCATATAGTGCTCGATCAAGTTTCAGATATTTTGAATCTGTTTTTAATCCTTACGGTGTCTTTATAAAAATTTCAGTGTCTATAACCCCATTCATAAATGCTGCTGGTACATCAATTTTATGTAGATTCCACCCTTTTTGTACTGAAACTGATAAAAGGACTCGTATTGTTGATAATCTACAGACTGGAGCATAGCTATATTCATCTCCAGTGTTATAAGGCACATGAAAACCTTTTCCAACTAATTGGGCTTTCTTTGTTACATCTTCTTTAGTTTTGAATAGCATTCTGACCCACTGGCAATTTTGCAGGTTTCCATGTTTCTAGTTAATCGTGATTTATCGTGAGAGATTATCTCTTTATCTGTTGCTTAATTCCAATAAGACATTGTACTTGCTTCCTTGTAAGTTTTTCGGTCCTGTTCTAGTTTGGTCAGCAAACAGTAGGCTGTGTATATTTCATAATCTACCAGATTTTGAGGTAGTCTCACAGTTTTACCGGATCTTGTCATTGTAGGTTCTCGTTCATTGTAAGATACGTTTTCTTCATTTTCATCACTCATACGTGAAGAGCCTTAAAAATTCGATAAGTTCGCATTTTCTACTTCATTCTCATGTATACTTTCTTTGTCTTACTCAGGTAATTCTCTAATTATTTGTTTTGGCTGATTTTCTATGGTTTTGTGCAAAGTTTTTTCCTTCTTCATCATTTTATATTCCATGATGCTCTTATCTACTAGTACATCCCTAGATCTTATTACTATTCATTTTCTGGAAGCCATAGTCGATAACCTCCACCATAATATCCTACTAGTACTCCTTTTTCTGCTCTTTTGTCTAGTTTGTTTTGCTTTGGCAATACTGTGTACCATGCACGACTTCCAAATACTTTTATTTAACTCAAGTAACTTTTTCCATGAAAATTTTTTGCAGGTGTTTGACCTTTAGGTAGACTTTTGGTAGTTGATTGATTCAGTTCATACACTGAACACTTAAGTGCTTCCCACCATAATTCTTTTGGAACTCCTGAGTCTATTAGTTTTGTTCTTATTTTATTTAGCAGTGTTCTGTTCATTTTTTCCACTCTGTGATAGCTTTTACTTTGACATTCTTTTGTCTTTCTTGTTCATACTCCATTAGATTCTGATCGGCCTCGTCCTTTGTTTTCAACGTTTGTATAATAACAAAATGTAAATAGTCATCAATTATTGTTTGAAAATATTTCGACCCATCAAAGGCTACTGGATTAAATGGTCCACAGACATCACTATGTATTAGATTACCAATATTTTTGGTTTTTCTCTCAGACTCTTTGAATGATAATTTGGTACCTTCGCCTTTCATACATGTTGAACACACTTTGTCCAAATTTGGTAAGCCAAGCTGTGTTAATACTTCTCTACTGTGATGGCCTAGTCTTCTGTGCAACTGATCATTAGCTATTGTACACATTCACCCTTAATTACAAGTGTTTCCTCACTCACAACTTTGTCAGCTGCTAAAATATAGACTCCTTTTGAGTATTTACAATTCAGAAGAAAATTTTCTCCTTTTATCTCCATTTTATGTTTCTCCATGATTATCTTGCATCCCTTTTCTGTCATTTTTTATGCAGAAAGTAGATTATGGTGCATATTAGGTACTATTAAGATTTCGACAGATACCTTTTGCCCTTGGCATTCAAACTTCAAGGTTCCTTTTTTATTAGGTTTCAGATTTTCACCATTTGCTATCTGGATTGTTAAATCCTCCGGTAGAGATATTATATTGGTAATGTGTTTCTCAATATTTTCTTTCACAAAGTGATCACTCGCTCCTGAATCAATGACAAAGTATAAATTGTCTTTGACATCACATAAATTTGCTGCGTACAACTGTATTTCAGTTTCATTTTGTTTCTCATCAGCGTTATTTGCCTGCTACTGATTATATTGACTGTATCCTCTACTTTTCGTACCTCGATATCCTCGTCTTCCTCCACCTCGGCCTCTAGCATTTTTAGGACATTTCCCAATAAAATGATCTGTACTTCTACATCTGTAGTATCTTCTATTATCGGTTGCCTTTAAACTTGTCTCATTATTATACTTTTGACACTCCTGTGATAGTAACTTTAGTTCTTTATCTAATAATCTAGCTTTTGAAAAATCCATGATTAACTCATCTACTGTATCTAGAGCTGTTACTATTGTGCCATATGTTGGCGGCAACGTCAAAAACAAATGGCATACTCTATCACTTTCATCTGAAACAGTTCCTTGTTCTTTCAGTTGTCGGATGACTGAGTCAAACTTTACAAAATGGCCTTCTAATATTTCCCCACATTCTGACTTTAGATTCATTAGTCTTCTCCAAGTTGATAATTTGGTAAAAGAGCTCGACCTGGCAAATACAGCTTTTAGAGCTTCAATTTGTTGTTTTGCACTTTTGTAATATTTGACAATGTTTATCAGATAGTCCCTGAACTATGATTGATTTCGTTTTTGTGTTTTTCTTAAGCCAGTCGTTCAGTCGCTCTTTTTTGCTTCTGTTGCCGTTTCACTTAGTTCTGTTTGTAAAATATTCTCGCATAGTTCTCGTCTCAGAATTGTTTGAATTCTGAACCACCAATTATTAAAATTATTTGCGTCCAAAATTGGAACAGGCAAGCTTGACAGTCCCGACAATTTTTTTATATTTTCCGTGATGATAATAATAATGTTTTCTTTTCACTGATTTCAGCTCGTTTTTCTTCTCACTGGATCTTTAGGAACGCCAAGAATCTGGGCCCATAATCTTTTAGAAATATACTTTTGAATTAACTACAACTTTTTATGGTAAAATTTGAGAAAACCTACCTGACGCCGATTTCGAAAATTCTTTTTTGATTATGTAAGGCACTTACTAACAAACACATAGCACCGCAAATTTTGCTGCGGAAACATTAAACAAGCGCAGTAGAAGGATTTCCATTTTCGAATTTGTCCCTTTTCGAGTGGACATTTTTCATATTTTCTTGTTGTACCTATATATACATATATATTCTCGAAGTATAATATTTAATTTGTCCTTAATAGATATGTGATAATTGTAGACTGAATCATTATGATAAACACTAGTTTTTTTCAAAATGACTTTGTTATGCTTTGACAACAATCTCAACTGACATTTGCTATTCACTGACATTAGCGACGTTGCCAAATTGATGAAGTTATGAAATTACGAAAAATGTAAGTCTCGATTTCGTTTGTATGCAGTTACATAGATATTTTTTTATCTATGGTTATTTCGGAATTCCATGAAGTTAGTTTGCAAAAAAAGCGCGCCGGGTCGACGTTTTGCAATTCGCGCGCGCGAATTGCGAAACGTCGACCCGGCGCGCTCGCTTCGCTCGCGATTTAAATCCACATTATTCTGTAATACGAGCTTGAATAAGTATACCACATACGTTATTAGGAATATATGCACAATTTAAAAAGAAACTTTTTTTATGAACAGCTATCAATAGTTTGCAAAAAAAGCGCTAGGTCGACGTTTCGCAATTCTCGCGCGCACGAATTGCGAAACGTTGACCCGGCACATTATTCAGTAATACGGGCTCAAATAGGTATACCACATACGTGTATAGGTTATTCATTGATATGTATTAGGTGTCGGGGAGCGATCTTTAAAACATGTTTACTGTTTAAGCCATAAAGGTTAAATAATTTACTCATTTACACCTAGATTAGTTAATAGGTTTCTGCTGAATAATTTTGTCAGCTGAGACCTTTATAATAAGAAGCAGTAGTTGATATATTCTTCTTTTTTAATTTTTCTATTGTCAACTTTGGCAACGTTGTTAAAAAATTTGACGTAAATATTAGAATTTTCACACTTTTCATATTGAAGTTGTACTGTTAATATGTATTTCCGCTGAGAAATTTTTGGTTTTCCAGGTTAGTTAATTAATGTTTTATACTGTAAAAAATTTATTTGGAAATTCGTGATACATACAGATTCTCAAATTTTTCCCTTTTTATTTTTGTAAATTGATGACTATTTTTTATTATACCAAACAGTGACAGTACAGTTTTAATACTACATACATCAAACATGACATATGATTTTGTACGGTCGCGTTCCGTTACAACTAAAAACAGTTATGAAGCTAGAAAGAGAGGGCGTAAACATAGAATACTGAATTTTCTATAACCGGTAGTATACTAATTTTACGCTGATCTGCAGCTTTGTTTTTTTCATATAGATCGAATTGAATAATTTATTTTTACTCACCCAATGACAATCGAAGTTATTTATTTGTACAAAGCTTGAAATCTTTAAATGATAGCTTACATTTTTTGAAAATACAACGTATTGTAGAAAGTTCACTGAAACTGAAGTTTCTATACTTTTGACCCCTATAGTCTTGTATTGGGCTGACCGCGATAATTATAATGTGTTGCCGTCATGATAACAATTGACCCTCACCGAAAAAGAAATACGAGTATATATACAATACAGAAAAGTATATGAAGAGTGAGAGCAAATAAAATTTATTAAATGCACTTTGCGAACAATTTTCTTATGAGGATAATGTCTTGCATGTTTCTACTTCAACAGAATAGTTTACCCATTTTGTTCATTTCACAAAACGTTTTCTTTATATGTAATAAGAAAAATCACTTCTTCTCATGTATGTTTAAGTATTGATTTTTTTGTTGTAGTTAGATATATTATTAGCTGGTCACTTTGCAAATTAATATTAATAAGCAGCATCACTGACAGTGTAGAGGAAAGGGGGTAATATCGCGCAGTGAGGTAATATTGCGCACCACAAAATAAAAGAGGCGAAGAGCGAGAAGTGAAATCTGGCAACACGTACGTTGTTCCTTATCGTTAGCCACTATGTTGAACCGGTCTCGGCTCGCTGGAAGCATTCGGTTGACCGCTGTAAATCGAAGTGTTCGTACACGTGTTTTCCTTATAATTTTCAGTGGTTAAAAATAAGCGAGGTAAGTGTACATACAGTCATCGAGCTTTCCTATATACAAATATTTTCTAGCATATTTCGAGAACCAATCTATATGTTTATTTTCTATTTCCATGCGTTAACAACGGAATGTTGGTTAGAAAAACAAACCAAGGTCGATATGGGGTAATATTGCGCAGCACGCGATATTACCCCACACTGCGCTATATTGCCCCATATTATGGACTTCAACATGTTTCCTAATTTCAAATGGTCAGAAACTATCAAAGGAAGACCCAACGACAGAGCTGGACCATTGAACAGCGCAATAATGATTTGGCTGATATACGCTCAGGTGCTAAAATACGCGAGGCTGCAAGAAATTTCGGCATTCCCGAATCAACACTGCGCCACCATCTAAAACCTGGAACAGAAGTTGACTGCTTGGGGAGGAAACCTCTTTTTACAAGACCACAAGGAAAAGAGTTAGCAAATCACGTCATGTAGTGGGCAAATTTATTCTATGGCGTAACTCTACGGGAGCTGAGAAGAATAGCTTTTGACTTCGCAGAAGCTAATCACCTACCTCATAAGTTCAACAAGGAATCTGGGCTAGCAGGAAAAGATTGGCTGTCGTGCTTTATAGAGAGAAATCCCGAGCTGAAACTTCCACAACCAGAACGCACAAGTCTCAATCGTATATCCTCATTTAATTCTAAAGCTGTAGGAATTTTTTTCAAAAACCTAGAAAAACTATTGACCAATTTCAATTTTCAGAGCAATCGAATCTTTAATGTCGACGAATCTGGTATAACCACTGTCCTGAAAAAGTCTGGAAAAGTTTATGCGAAAAGGGGACAGAAACAAGCCGGCGTTGGAATTTCAGCTGAACGAGGTCAAACGATTACCATCTTATGCGCTGTCAGTGCAGCAGGGACATACGTTCCCCCAATGATAATTTATCCGAGAAAACGAATGCCTCCTCAATTAGAAAAATACGGCCCAATAGTTGGATTTATTCCTGTTCTGACAATGAGTGGTGGAATGATGATTTATTTCTAAGGTGGATGAAACATTTTCAAAATTATGTGAAAGCTGGGGAAGCTGACCCGATTTTACTTATCCTTGACAACCATGCAAGTTAGATTTCGTTGCAAATTTATAATTTTTGCAGACAGAATTACATCGTACTCCTTACAATTCCTCCTCACACATCAAATCACCTCCAGCCTCTTGACCTAACGTTTTTTGGGCTACTAAAGAAAGCTCTGTTTGCTGTGTATGACTCTCATATGATTTCGACTGCACACGAAAGGATCACTGTTTATGACGTGGCTCCTTTATTCAATCAAGCATACATGAAGGTTGCAACTATCGAAAAGGGAGTCTCAGGATTCAAAGCTGCTGGGATATTTCCTTTTAACCCAAAAAAGTTTACTGAAGAGGATTTTGCAGCAGCTGAGGAACTTCGAAAACTTGTCTTGGACCCAGAAGAACGTGAGAGAAGCGTTAATCCAGCTCCTCCACACACTTCCTCGATATCTGTAGATGCTTTGAAAGTAAAACCGTTAACCTCTGAAGATGTTCAGGAGCCACCTACACCAATGTCTTTAACTGTTGAAGAATCCAGACCATCGACATCGAAAACAAATTTACCATCACATGCAGGTGTCAAATTATCGGATCTTGTCCTGATTCCCAAGTAAGTAGTTAAGGCAGTGACCAAAAGAAAAACATCAACAAAGGAACAATCCGAAATTTGAACTTCCACACAAATGTAGGCTACTCTCCTGGAAAAGAAGCTAAGAGAAACCAGAAAAATGAAAAACAAAACAAAAACCTCAAGCGAAAAGTGAGTGCAGGTATGAAAGTACAGAAAAGATTCAAAAAGAAAGTGATACCCGATAAAGAAGACACGTCGGATAATAATTTTGATTCATCCTTCAAAGAAGATCTTTCTGATGACAACAACTTAGACTATAATGAATTTGCTATTCAAGAAAAGCCTCCTGTAGCCAACGAAATATGTGTCATATGTGGTGAATTCGGAAAGAATAGGGAGCTTTGGTTCCTTTGCGTAAAATGTGCAGTATGGGTTCGTTCAGAATGTTCTGGTTGGGAGTCTGCAGCAGGATACACATGCTATGATTGTCGACTTTGGCTAGGCGCCGATAAAGAATAGAAGAATCGTAACGTCGTTTATTTTAGTTTTGAGTTTAGATAAGAGAATATCCGGTGTACAACTTTGGTAACAAGATTTAATTTTCTTATTTTTTTCTTTTGTTTTAAAATTTCATTCCGTATGTCCTTTATAACACTGCTCGACATAACCCCACATGATGCCCTATATTTCTCGACATATGGGGCAATATCGCGAAGTGAAACTGGAGCAATTTCACCTTTTTTCGCGTATCCGGTTTTTTTATTAAATAACACGTATGCTATCATAAAATAAACTCATTGTATTAACATTTTTTCCAAATTTAGAGCACTTTACAATAAAAAAATGTAAATTTAATAAATGATTCGGCTTAGGTGCGCCGTATTACCCGACTTTCCCCTAGGTACTGGTGTAGTGGTAGAAAATAGTGTGTTCAGTATGAATATCACCAACGGTTACAGTAATTACAACTTGCATCGTCGAATATGTGAGAAAAATTATAAATCATTGATTCATTATGAAAAAAATGGCTACCGTATATAGAGGGCGCTTCAAAGTTAAGGGAAAATTTGAATTAATTGAAAAACACGGTCTACTCCATCAAATTATCAATTTTTCATTAAATAGTAACTATGGTCTCCTTGTAGTTGCTGATACATACGCACTCTTCTGCTTAGATATTCCATAATGCATGTGCTCGTGGGTCTGTTAGCATAAGCTTTTTTTTTCGAATAGCAAAATTATTAAAAAATATGTATTTAAAAAAATAGGCCTTTCTTCCTTCCAATTTATAGCTTAATAATTTTATCTTGTTAGATATTAAAGTGTTTCCCTTGTTCTATTTGGCAATATCGAAGTCTATTGTAACAACTGATGTAGCACTGCGCAACTGCTCATTTGTTATTTGTCGGGTTGTTATCAGTATTCTCTGTCTTAATTGTCCAAATGATCAGGTTTTGTTCATAATTGTTTTCAAATAACCTCAAAAAAGAATCTAATGGATAAATTGAAGGACTTGCTGGCAACTCTATTGCGCCCCTCCGAAAACTTCATTTAATAATTTCGTACATCAACACTAAAATGTGACGCTGCACCATCCTGATGAAACCAGATGTTGGGTTTTGAGTGGTGAATTCCCTTCCAAAGCCATTCTTCCATTAGTCGGTGTCATGTGAATACGAATCTGGATGTTCAAGCGCAGTTATCGAAATTCTGGGAGATTGCAGAGCCTTACCATTCTAAGCCATCGAGGTCGACTGAAGCAAAAGAGTGTGAGGATATTTGTGTGAAAACCACGGGCCGAGACTCTGAAGGCAATTTTATAGTGCAGATTCCCTTTAAACAATCCATATATTTGCTGGGCGATTCTAGAGTTCAAGCGTTGAGGAGGTTTCACTCTCTAGAGTGGAAACTACAGAGAAATCCAGTGAGTTTATTAGAGAATACATTCAGTTAGGTCATATGTCCCTGGTGAATGAGTTGAATGAGGTAGAGGTGTCATACTATTTTCCACACCACAGTGTAATTAACCAGACCAGACGACGAAACTTAGATTAGTCTTTGATGGTTCTACGAGGTCGGACACTGGGAAATCCTTGAATGATCTTCAGTATGTGTGCCTCACAATTCCGGACAATTTGGTATCCATACTTTTGAGATTTAGGCTATACAACATGGTGATATGTGGAGATATTATCAAAATGTATCTCCAGATTTGAATACATCCCAAACAGAGATACATACAGAGGATACTGTGGAGATTTGATGTATCTGAGGCTATTAAGGAGTACGAGCTTAAGACGGTATGGTAACGCGTCTTCTCCCTTCTTAGCAGTGCGTTGTCTGTAACAGTTGTCTAATTTCTTACTCGAAGGTTACGAGGATAATCGAGAGAGATTTTCACATGGATGATATAATTTCGGGTACAGATACGGTTCAGGAATCAATTTCTCTGTGTAATAACTTGCGAGCAGTTTCGAAATCAGGTGGATTCGAACTACAGAAATGGGCATCTAATAGTGAGGAGATATTTCAGTATCTTAAGGAGAGTAGTGATTCTTCCGTAATCATAAAAATAGGTGAAAAGGATAAAACCAAAACCTTAGTTTTGGATTGGGTATGTACGCAAGATGTCTTGACGTATCATGTTTCAGAACCGAAATTCTAAAAGGTTATTTAACGCGTGATACTGTCAGAAATATAACTTATATTTGATCCTTTAGGTCTTTTGGCACCTACCGTTATTCTGGCGAAAATGAATCTTCAAAAACTGTGGATGAATAAGCTTTCTTGGGATGAAGGGGTTCCAATGGATATTGATACCCGGGGGACAGTATTTCGACAACATATGGGCAACCTCAATTCCCTGCGCATTGCGAGAAAAATAACTTGTAGAGATGCGATTAACATCGAAATTCATGGTTTTGCTGACGATTCATTGGAAACATACGGAGCATGCATCTATGTTCGTAGTGTGAATGAGAGAGAAGAAATTGAAGTACAACTTTTGTTAGCGAAGAGTAAAGTTGCCCCTTTGAAAACAATTCCGAAATTAAAGTTGTGTGGAGCTCAGTTAATTCAAAAAATAAATATTTCTATGATAAGGAAAGTTAATAGCTATTTTCTTTGGTGTGATTCAACAGTGTGTTTGAGCTGGATCAAAACCCAACCAAATCTTCTTCAAACCTTCGTGAGTAATCGAGTATCTCAAATATAGAGTTTAACAAATTCTTCAGATTGGTACTATATTCGGATCAAAGAGAATCCAGCAGACTTATTATCCCGGGTAGTTATACCCAATTTACTCCAGAGTTCAAAGCTTTGGTGGGGAGGACCAACCTGGCTCTCTCTGTAACGTGAATTTTGGCCAATTTGTGCATTTGAGCTTGAATCCAATCTTCCAGACATGAAAAAAATAGCTACAGTGTTAAAGATGCAGGAGATAGATTATTTTCCGTTCCACAGATTTTCTACTGCAATCAGACTTAAACATGTTACAACTTATTGCCTAAGATTCTTAAAGAATTGCCGTAGTGGTGAGATGCTGAAGGGGTCCTTGAGTGTGAGAGAGTTGAATGAGGCGATGAAACTCTTAGACAGATTGTCCCAGAGCGTTTGTTTCGAGAATGAGATTGGGTTTCTAAAAAAGGGGAAAGAACTTCCAAGGGAAAATAAGCTACTTAAATTAAACCCGTTCCTTGACGATGAAAGAATTTTGCGTGTTGTAGGTAGATTGGAACTTTCAAATTTCAGTTTTGGGGAGAAACATCCGGCGTTACTACTTAAATCATTATTTAACCACACTAGTTATCAAATACCAGCATTTGAGATTATTGCATGCCTGTCCTCAATTGTTATTAGCTCGTATTAGAGACAATTATTGGCTGATTAGAGGTAGAGTTTTAGTACGAAAAAGTGTACATGAGTGTATCCGATGTGTCCGAAATAAACCTAGCCAAAAATTCCCAATTGTAGGAATGTTATTAGAATCTCGTGTAACCTGCGCCGCACCATTCCAAACAACGGTGGTGGATTACGCAGGTCCGTATATTCACAAAGACAAAGGAAAGGCATGGGAAGTGAGAAGTCAAAATGTTACGTTGCGTTTTGCCTTTTCTACGAAACGTGTCCATCTAGAGTTGGTTTCCGACTTATTGACGGAACCTTTTTTGGCGGCATTTCGACGTTTTGCTTCTAGGTGAGCTGTGCCTTCACATATTTATTCTGATAACGGAAAGACGTTTGTTGGAGCTAGAAACGATTTATCGGTCTTGGGAAAATTTCTAATAAAAAATAAATAAACTGTGATCGAGTCGTGTACAAATAAGTGAGTACAGTGGCATTTCATTCCGGCAGTCGCCACTTATGGGAGGTTTCAAATTATACAAAATATACCACCAAAGACGTAAAGACGAACTTCAACCTTTTATAATTGACTTATATAAAAACCAAAAATAAAAAATTTTAGATAAACAAAATGAAAAGCCAAATCAATTCCACTTCTTCTCTCTACGTAACCAGAAAAAACATCGACCTAAATTGTGATCTCCATATTCTAAACTAGATCCGCAAAAACCAAATAAGACAAGAACTATCCGCAAGATGAATAAACAAAACACAACCAGAACACACTTGAAATTTGTTAAAGACATCGTAAATAGAAGGAAAAGTATATTTTATAAAGATCTTCTTTGCAGGATGTGACATCTGATCAAGATACAGGAAATCCCCAATAACGGATATTATGCCGCAAAACTTGGCAAATCAATTGAGATAAATCATTATCATAGACATATTTTACATATTAATTTAGAGAAATTAGCTAATACTTTAGACACAAACCCCAATGACCTTTTCGATTCGTCCTTAGAAAACAGACCAGTAGCTTCTTTCAAATTTCATAAAATCACCTCCTAGATGAAGCAAAAGAAAATCTTCATCAAATAACTCGAAAGCCTAAAAGAGGATTATTTAAATTTCTAGGCACAACAATTAAATACATAACCGGAAACACCGACGATTATGAGAATTATTAAAATCACATATTAGGTACCGCTATGGAACTTAAAGAAATTGAAATTATAACTAAACTTTACAAAGTAAACTCTTTTTGTCATTAAATTATATATATAAATATGTATATATATGTATATGTATATATATATATATATATATATATATATATATATATATATATATATATATTAAGGTATTTGGACTTTTCTTGGACCAATTTATATTTATATATATATATATATATATATATATATATATATATATATATATATCATCATCATCATCATCATCATCATATGCAGCTTTTTCAACCATTTTGTTATGGTGTCGCCTCCCTTTACATATTTATTTATTCCATTTCCATGTGGGCCCATTGTTGTCTATTGCTAGCTATGCGGCCCCAAGTTGATCCTGCGAGTTTCTTTATGTCGTAGTCCCATCTTAAGTTGGGGCGTCTTCTTGGTCTTTTCACGCCTCGGGGATACCATTGCGTTATCTTTGTGGTCCATCTATCGTCTGTCCTTCTAGCGAGATGCCCCGCCCATTGTCACTTTAGGGATCTGATTCTATTTATGACATCTATCACTTGGGTCTTTTGTCTGATCCAATCAAGCCTTTTTCTATCTCTCCTTGTTATTCCAAGCATGCATCGTTCCATAGACCTCTGCGTTACCTGGAGTTTTCTAATGATATCAGTTTTCAGGGTCCAGGTTTCACAGCCGTATGTTAATACTGGTAGTACGCACTGATCAAACGCTTTCTTTTTCAAACGGAGTGACATTCTAGACTTGAAGATGATAGAGTTCTGTCCAAATGTTCTCCATGCTAATTTGATTCTTCTGTTTATTTCTGGAAGTAGAGAGCCTGATATGTGTATTAGTTGACCCAGGTATATGTATTCCTCTACTATTTCCAGGGCAGTGTCATTAATTGTTATTTCTTGTGCGTTTATCAGTTCGTTATACATTATCTTGGTCTTACTCAGATTTATTTTAAGGCCTATTTCGTTGCTTGCTGCATTCAATTCATTTATTTGTTGTTGCATTCCGCCAGGGTTACTCGCTATCAGGATGATGTCATCAGCGAATCTTAGATGGTTTAAGTATTCTAAATCTATATTCAGACCTGTGTTGTTCCAGCCCAGTTTTCTGAAGATGCTTTCTAGTGTTGCTGTAAATAACTTTGGTGATATTGCGTCTCCTTGTCTAACTCCTCTGCTGGTAGGGAATTCTTTTGTGCCCTCATATATCCTAACTCTCGCTTTGGCTTCCCTATATATATTTGCTAGGGTCTCAATATATGGCTTGTCGACCCCTTGTTCTGTTAGGGCATTTATTACTGCTCTGGGATATATAGAATCGAATGCTTTCTCAAAGTCGATATATATCGATATATATATATATATATATATATATATATATATATATATATATATATATATATATATATATATATATATATATATATATTTCTATTTGGTAATTTCTTGAGATTCGGTCCTTATTATGAACTTTCATCAAACTACATAATATTATTCATCTAATATACTTTATTTAACGTTTCGGCTGATTTTTTAGCCTTTTTCAAAAAACAAGTTATCAGGAACAAAAACTTTTATATCCACATAGTGTGCACGTCACATTTAAATTAATAAATAAATAAATTAATTTTAAATGTGACGTTCACACTATGTGGATATAAAAGTTTTTGTTCCTGAAACCTTGGACTTGGACCGAATCCCAAGAAATTACCAAATAGAATATATATATATATATATATATATATATATATATATATATATATATATATATATATATATATATATATGTATATATATAAAATTAATATAATTTCATAAAATACGAGGTGTCTATATGAAACATAAATTTCGATTTTCTACTACACCTACTTTTAGTCGAAATTTCAATAATTTCGACGTATTGGCCTGGCCGTTCTTCGAAGGGAAAATTAACTACATTCCTGGCTAATACCACGCAGAATATTGAATTACATTCCCTTCGAAAACCGTGACGTCGATCGACCATTTTGCCGGCCATTTCGAATTATTCATTTTTATTTCTACTCTAAACATTCTACTTTCAGGAAATCGATGGACACTTAATAGTACGTCTTTATTTCTTATCGATTTGCATTGCGGTACTGAGCTATATTGACGACTTCTGTCGCACATTTTTATTAACAAATATAAAAAGCATTTCGTAAATTAAACACTCAAAAAACCATTATACAATAGGAAAAACGGTGTCCAAAAAACACGAAACAAATATAACAAGTGATAAGCAAGCATCTAATCCAATCTAATCACACATCTAGAGAAATTCACTTTAACGCTGTGTGGTGGCGTATCGCTTAGCAAGAAATCTCAATAACAATAAAACTATCCAAGACCTCTCAGTGCCGCAAGTAGTCCCAATCAAGCTGTATCCGAAGCACCAAATCATGATAGAAAAACTCCAGAGACGCATGGTCAACTTCAACTCATCGAACAGATATCTCTTTTTCCACAATTTTCGGTAGGGCTTAGGATTGTTTCCTTTATTGTAATGTCAACGGTTTTAGCTATTTTTATAGCAGTTGCGTTGAAGAAAAGGAAAATAATTTTTATATGGGCCCAAGCTATAACTAACTCAAATCCAGATTCTTCAAGAGTTGTTCGAGGACGAAGTCTGGACCAAAGGAGGGAAGAAATTTGACCCTGTCCCGTGGTCAGCGAACTCAATACACCGAGTAACGTGATCAGCATTTCAAAACACCGATGTTATGAATATAGTCACTTTTGTATTTCAAAGTTTCAATGTTGTACATTTAATTTAACTGAACCTAACTGAAATTAACTGTCTCGACCCTTACTTCGTGCAATCTGCTCATATTAGTGTTTTAATTGAAACTCACGGTTTCTAGTTAATTCCACAATAGATTAAAAGTTATTGAAAATACTAAAAAATTGACAATTGTTTCGATAAATCAATATCATCGTCAGATTTATCGAAACAATTGTCAATTTTTTAGTATTTTCAATAACTTTTATTATCTTGTGGAATTAACTAGAAACCGTGAGTTTCAATTAAAACACTAATATTAACTGAACCTCTTTTTAATATAACTATTTTTATTAATTTCAACATAATATAAGTATGCAATTTTTTAAAATAGATGTAATTTGTTATGGAACGGTTAGAGTTGTGCCATAATAACCAATTTAATGATTTTTGTTAAGTTTGATAATGTTTAAAAGGAAATAATTCTATCACATACATATATTAAATAAAATATATTTTTTTAAGCTGGTTGATTCCTGTAACATACACTCTCGTAAGTGAGAGATGAGAGTTTGTTGTACTTGAATAGCTAGTTGTTCTGCATAATTAATAATAGTTTTCAGAACTCTTTGACTAAAAATTTCAATGTAATGTATTAGTCTTGTTATTAAAAACAATTAATTCCGTACAGCATTATTCAGTATTTTAGTCGGGTAAAGTTTTGTCACAATTTGAATTTTTTTGACAATTCATGTTTGTGTCACCATCAGTGCTTTTTGTTGGGTTGGAACATTCTTGACTAGTTCGCTGCTTTTTGTGAGAGAGAGAGAGAGATTTTGCGATTGGTCGGGGTTGTTTTGGCTCGGCGGATAGCGGTTAAAGTGGCATCCGTATAGATTTGTAGCGCTGTGGCATCCCCCGATATACACAATATGTATATAGAGCATCCCTAATGCATCGAGATGACGCACAGAGTGGCTTCCTATTATTTGGCAACACTGAGACCTTGATAGATTTTATTAGTAGGTAGATTGGAATTTGTTCTGTCCTGTATATTGTGTATAGATCGCGTACGAAGTGACTTCCAGTAATGTTAAATATGAATTTGTTCTTCTTTAGAGAGAAGAATGAAACACATATTTTAGTAATTGCGATGTTTACGGTTGTTACAAATCCATATGAAGCTAGATACCCACTAACGCATTTTTCGTCCTCCGATCTAACGGTAGTTAAGGTTGAATATGCAAAGAAAGGTCAAGAGAAAGTATTAATACTGGCATCCGCATACCTCCCCTCAGATGCAGCTAAACCACCACCAACTAAGGAGCTGGAGGACCTTGTTGAACAATGTCTCACCCAGAAGCTTGAATTGGTAATAGGCTGCGATTCAAACTCTCACCATGTAAGCTGGGGCAGCAAAGATATTAACACTAGAGTTAAGTCTTTTTATGATTACATAACAAACAAGAATCTCTGTATTCTAAATAGAGGTACTGAACCAACTTTTATTAACTCTCGTACTCAAACGCGAATAGATATTACCCTATCTACTATAAACACTTCGAATATAATCTCCGGCTGGCATGTATCTGACGATATTTCATTGTCGGACCACCGCTAGATAAAATTCGAAATAAAACTGGCGCTCACAACCTCTACAATGACTCGCGACCCCAGGAAAACGGACAGGACAAAATATGTCCATTGTTTGAAAGTGGATCTGCGAGGAGTCGAGGATGTGCTGCCTAACAAGAAAGAAGATTTGGAAACTTATTCTAAAACCATTCAAAACTCCATAATTAATGCCTATAAGATGTCTTGCCCACTCAGGCGGGTCGATCTTGATGGAGGATGTTTGGAAATATCTATGTTTTCCTCTTTGAAAAGGGTGGACTTCAGCATGGAATATTCAGACCATAAGCTTGATAGAGAATTTATTACAGCAGATTTTCTGTGAAAGTACGTCAAAAGCACGGTTACTGCAGTAGCAGTCTTTGTTTGACACCAATTCTTTGAAGTATTCCGTTGCTTCATACCTCTTCCTTGATTTTTCTGGAAGCAGCAATAGTCAAGCGATATTTGCCGAGTCTTCTATATCCATTTGGCTATTATACAATTCAATAATTTCAATTCATTTTAGATAATAAACTGTCAGCTTGACGTTGATAAAATAAAAATGCTAAGAACGCCATAGAAACCGTTCACAGCTGTCTTCATAATTTCATACGAAAAGTATCAAACTAAATTAATAAAAATCTAAAAATAAATTATACAGGGAGGGGAAAAATCTTATATACATCACGGGATGTACATTTAGTAGTCTCGAACTATATTGCCAGCCATCGCTTACACTCGGGCTCAAAATCGTACTCGACTAGTAACTGTTACTTACATCCCTTGTAGTATAAATAACTATTTTTTCGGCGCTCTACTACGAGATATTGCCTTTCCCAATGTCAACTATGTCATTGGACTTTGCTACTGAAACTTTTCTCGTGCAAATCACGAATACCAGTTCCAACGTTCATATCAAGATTTCAATTTTTGACTCCGTCAGAACATATTTTCCACAGCTCTATCACAGTTATCGGACTCTGTATGATCATTTAGTTTCCATATACCTACAAACTTCTCATTTATATTTATACTTCTAATCTTCATATCATTTTCTTATTTATCGTTGTTGATTATATTCTTTAGTTTCTTTCATCAAACAAAATCTTTTATATCTATAAAATGCCGTCATATCGTTTGCTTTCCAAATCTGTTCATAGCGAGAATGTTTGTCATTTGGAAAAGTAAAACAAAAAGCTAATTTCAAAATAAAATGTTTGAGATACTTCTGGCGTCAAACTTATTTTAATTTTCTTACAAGTTTCAAATTAGCACGGATTTAGAATTTATGGATACAATTTAATATAAAATAACATCTACATAAATACTGTGCCGCACTTTGAAAAAAAGGAAGAACATATATATGGAAATTAAACTACAAACAAATTGTATCACTAGAATGAAGGATCAGAACAGGATGCTTAGATAAGAGAATATATAGTCTCTATCAGACTACCGTAATGGGATACAAACGAGACGGCGACAATATTCCCCTAATATTAAAATTCGACGTAATTGTGGAAGCACTGGGCGATCTAGCAGTGCTATCGGGAGTTCGAGAGAGGAATTGAAATGAAAATTGACTGTTCTCGATTTCCAAAAAACATATTATTCCCATTGTTATGAATTATAAACTTGAGCATTGCAGAATGCAATCGACCATTGGCTGCTTAGTTCCGGATATAAGTAGAATAACACCGTTTTTTCTTTTGGTCGAATTCGATATTATTTATCAACATAGTCTCCACCAAAAGCGATTCAGAATTTTAAACACAAACACCATTGTACGTCATCAACGACGTTAGTTTTACGTTATAATAATACCAACTAGGTAATTAAAATGTCCCTAACTAAGCAAAAATCCCAAAATGTCAAGAATATTCACGACAATTCATAAATGTAGTAACATTATTATAAGAAGAATTGTCTGAGTATGGTGTACATACTAGATATAATTTGAGTGGATGAAACGACGAGTACTGAGTGTGTATTTGATTAAAATTCAGCTAAACGCTTTCAGCCATTAGGCTATTCTGAAAGCTGTCCTATAATAGTATATTGTGCAACAAGTGGGAAAAGTTCAACTTTTCTCACGAGTGTGGAACTATGTGGCACGAGCCAAGGGCGAGTGCAGCAAACACACGAGTGAGAAAAGTACTTTTCCGACATGTTGCACACTATACTTTTTCTAAAACTGCACAAATTTGGAGAATACAAGTAAATAGTTTTGTAGAAAAAGTCGAAGCATCGAGGACCACCCACCGAAAACGGCAGGGCATCGAGTATAAGTTTCTGAAATTGGCTGGGCATCGTGGATCCCCTACTGGATTCTCCATATAAATGTATGTAGAGTGGGCAAAATGCCGTGAGAAATAATATTTCTCACAGTGTGAGCAATATATGGTTTTGAAATTAAGTAAGCTATGAGAAATACGCTACTTTTCATGGTAGTTGTACAAAAAATTATAACATTTGTAAAAATTGGAAGAACAATTTAAATAAACGGTTTTAAATATTAAAACTAACTTTTCCGCATCTGAGAGATGCCCTGAACAATATTCTATCATAAAATTGTCACTTGTCTACACTTCGGGGGATGTATCGTGCTAACAAACTGAAATTTCTCCAAAAATAATAAAAAATGTTGTATATCTGGATTTATAGGACACGCTGTACTCGCTCTAGTCAACTGAAAATCAATAGAGTACTTCTGTGAGACACCATGAACAATATCCAATCATAAAATTTGTGACTTGTATACACTTTGGAGGCTGTATCGTGCTAACAAACTGTAAATTCTCCAAAAATGACAAAAAATTTCATTGCGATGACGTTCCTGCTTCTATGATGACGTCACAGATACCTTGTTTACCTTGGATGAAATTACTGTAGGTCCCAAAAACATTACCCAATTTTCAAATGAAACTATTCGTTAATTCCTGAGTTACAGCCTGTAAAAAAATCTTTTGCACGGGATTGATAATAAGGAATTTCTTAGATTGGATTTGTTTGAGACAATTGAGATCTCCAATGAACTTAATGAAAATGAGCTTTGTTTAAACACACAAGTGAACTGGGACAGAGATTACATTCCTCTCCATCAGAGGATTAAATATAATTAAATTTACGTTAAGTATCGCTACCATTGCAATACTCACTAGACCGATCTTTGGGTTGGTACTGGTGTTTTCACTTCGACATTTATGACATTTGACTTCACACATTCCGCATCTGGTTGACGTTGCTTCTGCATACTGCATGGCCTGAATTTCAACATGTTTCTCGTTTAGTTATTAAGCAGAACAATATTAATTGTTACAATGTTTTTTATTTATTCAGCAACTTCCTGTTTACCTGACTTGTAAATACTCATCTAATAAGTTTTCCAAAGTTATAACGTCACATTTACAACCCATATATCTGTACTTTCAACTGAGTATTTACTTTCAGGAAGCACTGAAAATGACGAGAGTCGAAAGCGCTTTGCAGTAATAGTAATTTTTCTACGCCTTATCTTTAAAGTACCTTGCATTTCATCGGTTTGTAGCGCTTAAAGTGGTTGTTTATGGTTAGAGTGAAAAAAGTAAAAAAGCGTTAAAAAAAGTGCCATAACGTTATCTTCATTTCACGCTTTCCATAAGCTAACACAATGGAACTTGGCTGGGAATCGAGGATGGACTTCTAAGGTACTTGGCTGGGCATCGAGGATGAACTTTTATGAAACTTGGAGTACGTATAATTGTAATTTACCGAAGGTGCTTAATTAAAATATCCCAAATTTCTATTTGCATTTTATTTTTTTGTATAGGGCTGTAGAAAAAATAATGTATGCAACATGTGCATAAAGTGTCTTTTTTCCACTCATGGAATTGCCGCACTTCCATTCGTGAAAAAAAGTACCACTTTATGCATTTGTTGCATAAATTACTATTATGCAACAAGTGCATAACGTGGTACTTTTTTTAATGAATGGAAAAAGTTGACCCAGGCGAGTGCGGCAATTCCATGAGTGAAAAAAAGACACTTTATGCACATGTTGCATACATTATTTTTTCTACAGCCCTATACAAAAAAATGAAATTCAAATAGAAATTTGGGATATTTTAATTAAGTTCCTTAGGTAAATTACAATTAATAACGAACGCATAATGATTGAATTGAAAGTTATTTGTAGACAACGATATTAAGAAAAACTAACAACTAAATGATATATTTTTGTTTCACTTCGCAATGTGAATATTGTTAGGATGACTTATGTTAATTTTCGATCCAGTCACGCTTGTTTCTGTTTTATTACCAGATAAAGCTTCATTTGAATGGTGAATATTTGTAACAGTCAAATTGGTCTCTTGATTCTCATATGATGTAGAAGGTTGATTTAAAAAACTGCTGTTATTAGTTCCTTGTAAAATTCGCGAAGCACAATTCATTTTTGTGTTGAGAGAATTGCTCACATACTCTTCGGCAACAGCAGTGGATTTCCAACCTCGATGTTGTTTTAATTGAAGAATATCTCCACCCGAATCAACTAGAAGCGATGCCGAAGTACGTCGCAACGTATGACCTGTATATTCTTCTGGATGCGGTAAATTTAAATACTGCGTAATTAACGATGGAATTTTCGAAAAAGTGTTTATACCAACAACCTGTTTTGTACATTTTCCATTTCTATATGATAGGAAGAGGTGGTTGCTGGTTGTGTTTTTCGGTCTCAGATTACATATTTTTGATGTATTAAATTCATGTTTGAACTGGTTTCTCCAATTACTGTAAAACGCCGACTTGTATGCGTTTTTGAATCTGGAATCGTGATGAGTAGAAACTCCCCTTTATTTTAAATGTCATCAATTCTCATCTTATACAACTCTTCTCTTCGACAACCTCCAGCTATTCCCAGTATTAATGTAACCTACGAATTAATAAATAAAGTAACAAAAAACTAATTGAACATTCAAAATTTTTACCTTAAACACTAAATATTTGTCGTCCGGAGCATTCAATAAAAACTTGTGTATTTCCTCTCTTGAGAATGTATTGGATTTTTTAGGTTTGTACCCAACCGATTTTCGTTTCAGAAATGCTATTAATTTGGAGTATTTACTCAAATCTACATTATCATTTATAATTAAGGTTGCTTTCAGTTTAGAATAGCTGGACCATAGTGTAGAGGACTTGAATTTTTTAGACCTTTCTTCAAAATAAGCTAATAACACGCGTTCTGTGAAGCTGTGAATATTATTCTGGTTCCGCCATTCCATAAAAGTGTTATATTCTTTTAGGTAGTTTTCTTTGGACTTTTCCGGCAACAAATGTTGCCACATTTGCCTTTTCTATGATTTCTTCAGGAGTACATATTTCAAACTCGGAATCTTCACTTTCCATCTTAATAATAATAATAATAATAATAATAATAATAGAAAGCCACTACTAAATTAAGACAAATCGAATTACTGATTAAGTCAAATCAGTTCATGTCCTGTCATGTCAAAATCAAAGGTGATTTTATATTTTATTTTCAGTAAAGGTGTGGACGAATTGCACTAATACACTGTATTAGCTTGGAAAGCGTGAAATAAAGTTAACGTTATGGCACTTTTTTTTACGCTTTTTTACTTTTTTTCACTCTAACCATAAACAACCGCTTTAAGCACTACAAACCGGTGAAATACAAGGTACTTTAAAGATAGGGCGTAGAAAAAGAGAATTTATACACTTAAATACAAAACTCTACTCTATTTATTTATTATTTGAACAAGTGTATTCTGCTCCACATATTTATTCTACTTCTTGATCTAACCAAAATAAGTATTAAACATCAGGTAGGCATCACATGAAATATCATTTCTGACATTCTGAAATAATTGTCAATTTCTTAGAATTTGTACCGTTTTTACAATATATTGTGGAATTATTTAGAAACAGTTATTTTCGTCTAAAAAGGTAATATCAAAAGATTCCACAGAGTAAGGATAGAAACAATGAAGTTTTAAAATCGTCTGCGGATGGTATCGCAATAAGGAGTGTAGGTGCTAATTAACTGAAATGTATTAGCCAGCTTATTATTATCATTGTTATTAGAATGCTTTAAAATGTAACAGAATTATCACAAATGAAATTAGTACAACAAATTTTTTCTTACTTCACGTCGATAAACTTTCTTCTGCGCGATTGCATGCTGAAAAATAAGTTTTATTACAATTTTTATATTTAATTTGTTTTATAGGACTTTACATTGGAAAATGAAAGGTTAAGAAACCCCCTTATTAGAATCAGAGTTGAAGCCATCTATACATGTAAGAAAACTTTTAAAGTAAGTAAATATGTGTCAGACTGACATTTGTTTTGTAGGATTCCCAATTAATATTGATAGAAACAACTGAATTAACGGATATTGGATCTGCATCTATAGAGCCTGCAAGTTATTTGTTACTTGTATTATTCGTTAATAAAATTATTAAAATTTACTATTTATTGTACAGGAAGTGATGATCATGGACGAAGTGCTAGATAGCAATCATGAAGAAAATATTGAGGTGAATATACAGCCTGCTAGTAGTAATTCACAATTACATACTACTTGTAAACTTGCTGGAAAAGTGAGTAATACATTTTTCACAAGACTTATCAAGTTAATTGAAAAAATTTCACCGAGAAAATACGAAAATTCGGCAGAACCACACCATATCAAATCTGATTGGAGTCAATATGTTCCCAATAATTTAAGGAGGGAAACAAATAAAAAACTACGCCCCACAGTTAAAAACCCAACCTACTTTGAAAAATAATTATATTATAAAACCAAAACGGAACTGCTTAAAAAAACTTTTGAATGCGAAGGAAATGATAGAATAAGAAGAATCGAAAGAGAGGAGGAGGAACATAAGAAAAAAATGATTATATTAGATTTAGAAATAGAAATAAAAAGAAAACAATTAAATCAATAAAAAAAATTAAAACAGTATTTTTATTATCAATACAATAATTATTCACAATTTAACAAAATGTTCATTAATTAATAATGTTCTTATATTTTCAGGAATATTTCCATTATTTTCAATAGGTAATAAATCATCATTTTCTTCGCGAACATTATCTTCTGGAAAATTGTCCTTTAAATCAATGGCAATATCATGCAGTACTGCTGTAGCTACTATAACTACCGTAGTGGTCTCTAATTTTAATCTCATTCCTAATCGTAGTATGGGAAATATTCTTTTCCATAACCCATATTGGTGTTCTACGACATTACGAGTTCTTATTATTGATTCGTTGTAAAGATTTTCAGCTTCTGTTGCAGTTCGAAGTAATTTTGTTAACAGATATGGCTCTAAGGAGTATCCACTGTCTCCAATCAACATGTAATGACCAAATTCACCATTTTCAAATCTTTGTTTTAAGCGACTATTACTGAAAATCGTTTGGTCGTATACAGATCCCGGCCACCTTGCAACAATATTCCTTATTTTTAATTTTGCGTCACTAACTATTTGAACGTTCAATGCAAAAAATTACTTTCTCGATCTGAATATCTCTGCATCATGTCCACCAGGAGAGTCAGTTTTAATGAGAGTACAATCAATTGCTCCAATCGTTCTTCGGAATGAAGCAATTTTATAAAAGTCCTCAACAGCTCTTTCCATTTCATGATGATCCTCATACATATTGATATATTCAGGTCTCAGAGATGCAGTTGCTACAGACACTCTTTTAACAATCCTACAGGCTGAAGCTCGTGATACTCCTATGAAATCTGCTGCTGCTATTTGAAAACTTCCAGATGCATAAAATCTTAATGTCAACAAAAGTTGTTGCATTGGTGTAATACATCCACCTCTGAAAAAATAGTACCTATATAGTAGGTATTTGTAGTTAAAAATTCTATATTCAACTTACCTATTAGTGGGCAATGCAATTTGTCCTTCTATTTTATTTGAAAGATATATCACCGTCTGCTTTCTTAATCTAAATCTCTGAAAAAAATCCAATTCATCATATTTAATAAAACAATCGACTCTGGGTCTGTACATTTTTGGTCTTCTTATATAAATATATTCTTCTTCAGATGAGTCTGATGAACTATCACTAGATGTTTTAAACATATCCATATTTTTATAAACAAACTCACAAACTAAGAATTTGAGATTATATCACTGTCAAAGTAAAGGAAGCTTTTATGTATTAAACCGCCAAAATCTTCACTTTTTCTTTAAAGTCGACTTTTGGCCAAAAGGGTACTTTAATGTTGATTTTGAAACCGAACTTTTCTGTTAAAGGTCGCTTTAAAATTAAAGTAATCTTCAAATTTATTATGAAATCGTCCGTAATTATGTAGTATCGGTCAACATGACATTTAAAAATAATAATCAGCATAACCTTTGTTTCAACGTTTACGTCAGATCTGGTATTTTTGGGACCGTCCTTGAACCCACTATGTCATGAACTTGCTAAATATTATTAACAACTAAAATGATATAATTAAAAAGTTGAAATATATTGTTAACTATTTGCTATGAGTGAAAAAATAGTTTTATCAACTATCCAATATTGCCTACCTTACGAAAGTCTCATCAATCCTCATCGTATCATTTTACCACAAGAGATGAAAATTAAAAAATCACTGAATTCAGTGTGTTTATTTTTGTTCTGTAAAAGTAACGTATCTCAAGTTATTGAGAATAAAATCAAAGCATTCTCATTATAAAAACATAGGGAACTACACTTTATTTGGCTCACGTCGTTTATTATAAGGCTCCTTTTGTTTATAATAAGAGTACTATACTTTATAAAAACGCACAAATGTTTACTATTATTCATTAATTAGCAATAAAATATCCAGTTCTAATTGATAATTCATAAAAGATAAAATATATAAATAACATGATACTGAGACTAAGTATACAAGATGTTTTTCTGTACATAGAAACTGAAAGTAATAATGATAATAATTAACAATTTTAATCCTATTATATACATCGAAACATGGAATTTATATCAGGAACTATGAGTATGCCTATTAGCGTGAATTCCTCAATTAGTACATATTTGACATTGATTGATTTTACTTTCGATGTTTGGAGAAACAGAATACCTAGATCTGACCAAAATCCAACACAGAAGCGTAATATTACCATTACTTTGGAAAACAGAATGTTACGAATACGTGAGACAAACAACATTAATGAACAATAAAAAATATGTAATAACGGTATTATCAGAAAATGATTACAAATAGAAGTATAAGAACATAATCGCTAAAACCAGTTTTCATCTCTCTTCCTTTCCCCATGGTGACAAGTGGAATTATTGACACACGGGTTACCTAACACGAAATAAATTGTTGTTAAGGATAAACTGACATTTTTTTGTATAAGCTGAAAATAGTACTACGATATAAGGTAAAGGGTCCCCAAGTGGGGCTAGTACGTTATTTCTAAAGTTATTATATTAAAGCACACAGTATGTCACAAACCTTAAATGAATAAAGTTAAAAAGTTTTACAATAAAGAAACTGCTAACCATGCATTTTTTGCTTGTCATTTTTATATATCGATGGGTTTTTGACAAAACATCGTAAGCGACTAATTTCTCGAAAATTATGTTTTTCTACGTCCATGTCTGTAAACGTCAAAAATCGCACTGTCAACATTAGCAATAACATGCACGTAATGAGATCTCATAACATACACGTGCGTTTTGAGAAGAAAACTTAAACTTCTTGGTTTAATTAAATTACAATCAAATTTTTATTTACGTAAGACTTTATTTGGTCTATTTACATAAATTTAGTCAATTAAAAAACATAAAAACTTTTAGCATTAGCGAGATGTATTTAGGATTGAAAGAGTGATGCCCCTAAATGTAGGCAGCACATCATGCAATTTCTTTAAAAATAGGACACGTTTTCTTAAGTAGTATGCTATGAAAATAAATGTGTAGTCATTTATATTGTCAGTTTCTTGAACAAAATATAATACAATTATAAATAACCGGTCATCACCATTAAATAATAAAGCACAATCGATTTACAATAATTGTTCAGTTGTTATTAACAACTATTATAATAAAGTTTAAATGATTGCGATGTTTTTTACTTAATGGAAGAAAACGAATGGGCGTAGAAAAAGTATAGTACGTTACACGAGTTGTAAGCCCATTACGCACTCATGAAATTTATGTACTCGCCGCTGCGCGGCTTCGTGCATAAACTTTTTCATTTCGTGCGTAATGGGTTACTTACAACTCTTGTTACGTAATATACTATTTTATACCAAACTGTTGCTTACGATGAACGGCACATACACATAACTTAGGTCAGCCTGTTAATTATTTTAAAACGTATACAAAACTAGTATTAAAGTTATCGTATCCACCAATAATTTTGTAACGGTTTTCATTACGGACGTATTTACATCGTAACCGCCAATATGACCCTGACAAAACATCGTATGCGCCGTATACTCATCGTGGTTACGATTTATCCTAATGTCGCTTACGATAATTTTTTGCCTCTCTACCTTAATTTGGGCTGGGCAGTAACAAGCCTGCGTCGACTTGTTTAGAAGTAAACTAAATTAATTTCATTTCAGTTTGCTTTAAATGGTATTGACGAGTGCATCGTATTCCATTAATAATAATTAGAAATAAAATACGTTAGAATTATTTATTTTATTGCGATTAAAGATCTTTGAAATTATTTTGCTGGTGAGTTATAATAAATTATTTTTTGCTTTTATGTTTAGTTATATACTTTTTATTTATTTAGATGGCTCATTCAAGAGGTTACCGCATAGCCTTAATGGCATTGCGTGATATTGCTGATACTAGTACTCGAAATGAATGTGTAAATGATGACAACGCGAATAAAATGCAAAATATCTATCCAGTTTTAAAACCAGTACAAAATGAAAACAACACTGAAAGTATTGACAATGAAAATAACGTCGATTCTAATAGTATAATGGAAGTTGTACAAGATCAGTCAGATATTTTAATTGATATTGCTAAGATTCCGATAATGCTTGTAGATGACTTTGTTGAGGACGTTTCAAAATTCAGTCTGGAAAAGGATGTTTCTATTTAGACTTCAAATTTAAATGACACCATGAGAGAAACTCTTATAATAATTCAGCATTCCCAAGAAACCGCGTGAATTCTTTAAATTCTTCGGTCTTGCATATTCTTGAATTATTTTTATTCTTTGTGGATCTAATTGTATAATATTTTGATTAATTTCATATCCCAAATATATTATCTCTTCTTTATAAAACTCACACTTTTCTTTATTCAATTTTGAACCTGCAGAATCCAGAGCTTTTAAAATTGTTTCAAGATGAAAATTATCTTCCCGTATATTTTTAGTACCCAACAACCACCCTTACCAAATAAACTGGTAGACTACTCATCCAGTTCAGAATACGAAAACTATGATAAGAGCAGTTCTCCTAAAAGCAAGACGTTAAAAAGATTTGACTCCGATTACTCTTTTCATGAAGATAAACATTCCGATTTTGGCTGTTCTGGATCCGATATTGAAGAAACAGATGATATCGCAACAGACATTGTGGGCATTTCTGGGTTAAAAAAAAAAAGAATCAAGAAAGAAAAGAAAAAAAACTGAGAAAGCGTTAGGGGCTAATAAATCCGTTCAAGAAAATCCGTGTAATAATAAAAGATGCCAAAATGGATGTATAGGAAATTTTACAGAACAACAACGACATGACATATTTGAATACTACTGGGGTTTGGGCAGTTATTCTAGGCAAAGAGATTGGCTTTTACCATATATAAAGGAAAAAGAAGTAAAGCGAAGGCGAACAAAAAATGTAGAACATAGTAGAAGAACTAAAAACTTTAGTTACTTTATTAAATGGAATGAGGTTGAAACTGAAGTGTGCCAACAATTTATTTTAAAAACGCTTTGCATCTCACAATTGACATTACGATACACTAAGGACCATGCAGGTCCTGGTATATTTGCCAAAGCCGATCAAAGGGGAAAACATAATCCGCCTCACAAAACTACAACCGAAGACAGAAAAAGAGTTCACGAATTTATTAAGAAGTTACCTGCAGTTGCCTCACATTATTGTAGAGCAAGTTCAACTAAAAAATACCTATCTAGCGAACTGAGAAATGTGTCTTTCTTATACCGGATTTTTGTAAAGGATCAACAAGAAATTTACAAAATAAAAACTAAAGTATCCCTAAAAGTATTCAGATCAATATTTAATATAGACTTTAATATCGGCTTTCACCTTCCGAAAAAGGATAAATGCACCATATGCGAATCTCGAAAAGACGAAGAAAATAAATTTAGCGAAGCTGAAGATTTGTTATACCAAATTCATATTAAAGATAAAGATGAGAGCAAAAAACAGTTTTTTTCGGACCAGAATATTGCAAAAGAAGACGATAGTTATGTTTGCGCAAGTTTCGATTTGCAAAACGTTTTAAATACGCCCCATGGAGACAACATGCTATTATACTATTCACGTAAATATGCGTTTTACAACGAAACTGTGTATAAAAGCGGAACAAGAAGTGCTTATTGCTATTTATGGGGCGAAACAGATGGAAACCGAGGCACCAATGAAATTTGCTCAATTCTTCACAAATATCTGGTTGAAGTTGATGGTCGAGAAAACGTTGAAAGTGTTTCTTTATATTGTGACAGCTGCACTGGTCAAAATAAAAATAAGGCCATGCTAATAATGTTGAATACGTTCCTAAAAAAGGCAAGTAATATCCGCCACATTAAAATAACTTTCCTTTTACCTGGACATACTTACATGTCAGTATATGCAGCCCATGGAACAATAGAAAGATTTATTCGTAGGCGCATTGTTTGGGCACCGTGAGAATGGCCCACCTTAATAGCAAACGCTAGCTAGGGTTCACCCTAAACCTTTGGAAGTTATTAGCATGAAGTATTCTGAATTTTTATCTTGGAAAGCGGTGAGCGAAAATTTCTTTCCAAATAATAGGAAGAACTTTGAAGATGGAACTAAATTCCAAATATGTCAAGTGAGAATTGCATTATTGGAAAGAGGAAAAGAATAAATCAAAATTAAACATTCTTATTCTGATACAGCTGAAAATTTTATTTCGCAGATTTCTTATGGAGCTCCTAAAGGTTTGTTAACGTTTTCAGAAATTACGATATTTAAAGCCCTATTTTTTATAATTTCAGGTAGAAGATCAAAGAATCCCCAAAAATCACTGGAATCTATAGGAAGGGCAGAAGCTCCGGATGTTTTAGCAGAAACTGATGACGAAGACCAATACCAAGACATAATTTAAGATGAAAGGTTAAAATAATTTTTAAATGTTATTATTATTGTCATTTTCGTTTTTTAGTACAGAGTTTTCATTTATGCAATGAATTTTATTTCAAAAAAACATCGTAAGTGTATCTTAAGCGACAAACAAATATACATGGCTTTCAAAAAATGTATTGACAAAGTATCATAACCTGCAAAAATACCAGAATATGTTAAAGTTGACTAAAATTGACTAATCTAACCTAAACTATAAAAATACAAATGATTACAAAAAAAATTTAACAGATTTAAGTTCAAAAACAAAATAATGAGAAGGAAAAAAGTCCTCCTGTAAAATTTGACCCTCGTCGCTTACGATGTTTTGTCAAAAACCCATCGATATGTACATTTTAACATAACCACACCTTTTTTATAACTCTAGGCGCAAACAAAAAATTTCAAATTTCATGCCTAATGCTAATCGGAACTTTTCAAACTTTATCTTAGACAAAGGTTTTGTCAATAAGTCAGCTATCTGATCTTCGGGTTTGACATAAATAAATTCTACAATACCTTCGTCTATTTTTTAAACTTGATATCTAAATGGTTATATCTTTTATTATTATCGGGACTTTTGGCTAGGCAAATTGCTGCCTTATTATCTTCGTATATCTATAAATAAAACCAATGGTGGATTTTCTGTCAATGGTATCACCTTCCCAGTCCGAATCAACATAACCTGTCAAAATGCACCGGTTGGTTTGAAAAGCATTTTTAACTGAATAGTACCTTGAATATATCTAAGTACCCGTTTTAATGATTTATGTAAATTTTCGTTTGCTTTTGATTGAAATCTACTTAGTATACTTATACTCTCACATAAATCAGGTAGCCAAAGCAGTGTATATTATACTGCCAAAAATTTTTCAACACAGCTTTGGCAACTCTACATTGTTTTCTTCGGTTTGAAAAACCTCCTTTTAATCTAAGTTACTGTCAAGAGGAGTGATAATACTTTTACAGTTATGTATATGAAACCTCTTTAGTACAGTTTCGACTAAGCTCGTAACCTAGCTCTAAATTCTGTTCGATCTTCATACCCAGATATTGAGATATAACCCTAAATTTTTTATATACAATTTATTATTTAATAGATTTTTTTTAAATTAGTAACTCATTTTTATGAATGCCTATAATTAAGACATCGTCTACATAGATTAATAAATAAAGCTTACCTTGTTTACATTTTGAATATAAACAGTACTCATTCTGGGATCTTAAAAAATCATTTTGTATCATTAAAGAATCAAACTTTTTGTTTTAACACGTTGGCGAGCTTTTTAAGTCATGAATTGACTTATTAAGTTTACAAACAAAATAACTATTATTTACATTGTTACCTGGAAGCGACATATATACCTCTTCCTCTATATCACAATACAAAAATTTACCTCGGACGACCATATGGTGTATGGGCTGCTTAAACAAATTTGCTACTACAAGCAACATGCGAAACGTTGTCAGCTCGGCTACTGGAGCGTAGATGTCGTACAGTTCGTTATCACAGTTTTGTTGAAAGCGCAACCAATCTCGCTTTAAAATCACTATTACTTTTTTGTTTAAGTACCCATTTACTTTGAATCACTTTTTTGTCTGTAGTTCCAGCAAGAACGGAAATCAATCATGGTCACAATAGATGTCCAAAAAGCTTTTGACTCCGTATGGCTCGAGGGGCTGATATACAAACTAATTAAATTAAAATTTCCGGATTATTTAATAATAATTATACATTCATATCTGAGTAATAGAAAATTTTATTCTAACTTTACGATCACGTGGCAGGTTCATATGACATAAGGGCTGGAGTACCACAAGGCCCTGTTCTATTACCTTTGTTATACTCCCTATTTGTCCATGATCTCCCAACATCCCCTAAATTAATAATGGCAATGTACGCTGATGATACTTGTTTTGTGGCAACAGCAAAAAATCAAGAACAAGCACTTAACACTGTACAAACTCATAATAACACTAAAATTACACCTTCTTTCAAAGAACACGAAATAGCTATTAACCCTTCAAAAACAGAGTATTGATTACTCAGAAGAATAGCTAGAAAAGCCGATCCATAGCAATCTCAGCTTTGCGTAAATGGGCATTACATTGCCCCTAACAATACCCTAAAATACTTAGGGTATCCAATGCAGAGAAATACTTCGGGAAATGCGCACATTTCACGGCAAATTCGAAAGGTCAAGATTGAAATGTGTCGACTATATCCACTCATATCCAAAAACAGTAATCTCACAAGCCAAAACAAAATACTAATATACAAACAAATCATAAGACCCATACTCACTTACGCTGCACCCTTATACTACACGGGCACCAAACTCAATTTTCACTCTTTGCAGGTGATACAGAACAAGTGTCTCAGAAAACCATAGCATATTTTACCCCAAATTACCTAAAACTTATTGGTTACATGACCAGGCGAATATACCCACTATCAAAGACTTTATCAACAAAATCTCAGATAATTTTTATAACTACTGTCTGCCACAAGATCTTCGAAACACACTCAAAGTTGCAAGTCGCGCAGAAGGCATCCGATATAGTGGGTGTAGGCTTCTGCATGGATCGTTAATTACATAACTAGGTTGTTGATTTCCAAACCACATTATCGTTCAAAGGAAGTAAAAGTCTTGCGGTAACGCACAGCGGCACTTTTGCTCCACAAAATTGATAAATTATATAACAACAAACCAACGTCTGCCAAGTTGCTTTCTCCGAAAACTAATACCCCGTTTCAATTCGTAACCCAGTTGTTCAGCTGTATTTCTGGGAACACCCAAGTCGAAAAGTCATAGCAGTCAAACTTTTATATTAGGTACAAAGTTATTATATGAAGAGACAAGGGACGGATAATGCTAAACAGCAAGGAGCCGTGGATACATACCGGAGAGAAGAGAGGAGTAGAAAATCGCCAGACTACCGGCTTTATATACTGTATATAATATTTTCTAACCTTTTGTTAATAGGGAGCGAAAAACTTAATAAAGCCCTTTTTAATCTAATCTTGTCTGTAGTTCTTGATGTATTGCTTCTTGCCTACTTCGATGAGTTTTCACTTAGCATTGCATCTTCATAGGTAATTGGCTGTTCTTTTTCTGTTTAAGAACTCACATCATAATCTCTCATCCACAATGGTTGTCTAATGTCTCTTCTATTTATTCTTCTACTTAAATTTTCTTCTCCTCCGTTTTCTGAGTCGATATCTGCATGATCCTGATTATCTTGTTGCTCTTTGGGTAAATAATATTCTGTTTCTAGTTGTAATTTTACTATTTCTTCATTTTTTGTTGTACTGATGAATTGGTCTTCATTTTCGGGAATAACAACCACATATCTATGTATACCAACTCCATTTTTATCAGGAAAATATATGCGATATCCTTTTACTGTATCGCTATATCCTACAAACATGCCCAAATGACTTCTTTCTTCAAAATTTGTTATTTTTTGTTTGGGAGCATGTACAGCATATTTTGAGCCAAATTCTCTGAAAAATGTAATATCAAAGTATTTTTCGAACCAAAGATTGTGTGGAGTTTCTTTTCTGCTAGAGTTACAACCAACTTTGTTAAGAACAAAAACCGCTGTATTTAAGGCTTTCGCCCAAAGGTCTTTATTTAAGTTCATACTGTTCAACACTTTTCTTATTGTTTCAACCAAAGTCCTCATATCTCTTTCGGCTCGTCCATTTTGTTCTGGGGTATCTCGACAAGTTGTTTCGTTCTCGAACAATAGTTTCAGATCTATATTAACGAATTCCAAGCCGTTATATTATAATTTATGTTATATTTTTGTTCATTTCAATAAACTTTCGGGAACAATTTATAACGTCTGACTTGTGTTTCAAGTAAAATACAAATCTGTAGCCTGGAAAATCATCTTTAATTAATAGGAACTATCTTACCGGTCCTAATGATTCCACTTCGAACGGACCGCATGAATCAGCATGCATAAGTTGACAAATATTATTGGCTCTTGAACTGCTTAGCAGAAAATGCAATTTGTGTTGTTTTCCACGGAGACAATCAGTACTATGAGGATTCTCTTGTTCTTTGTATTTCACTTCACGTGTCTTTAATGATTTTCTTACTTGCTCGAAATTTATGTGTACCATTTTTTATGTCAATCCGTTAAACTTTTGGTCATATAATATTCATAAGCGTTAAACAACTTTACTACATACAAGCCTTTCTCTTCTTTTCCGCCTTTTAGAATTTTTTTTTATTTTTTCAACCTATTAGCATTTTTTTTGTTTAAATTGGACTTCACCTCCGTTCTCAATTACTGCATTTATTGAGAGTAAATTACTGCTTAAGTCAGGCACTAACAGTACATTATTTAATATGTACTTTTCACCCATTGTTCCTTTTCGAACAGCTTGCATTGTTGGTCATATGAGAAGTACAACCTGAATCCACAACAAACTCTTCACATTACTTCAGGTAAGGATTTACTTAAAGATCGGTTTTATATATCTTCCAAGAACATGCAACGTACAAAAGGCGGTACAAAAGTTGTAGTACCGAAAATTTAGACAATTCGTTGGTATCAGTTAGAATTACGGCTTATAAGGCTAAGTTGTATAAAGTGTCTTACCAAGCGTTATTGGAGAAACTGAAGAATGTAGGTACATACAAATCCTTTTGGGCATGCGGCAGTTCTCACGAAGAAGGAACAAAAATTAATAAACAAATTGATTCACCACATGGCAGAGATGGAATTTCCGTCATAAAGGAGCATTTTGTTGGTAAATTAGTTAAATTCATTTAGGGATGAAATTGCAAGGAGACGCTGGTACAAAGCAGTTCTGAAAATAAACCCAGATATGAGCTCAAAAGTATGTCAAGCATTAACTACAGCACGAATAGGTGCAACAGAAGAAACAATACGACAATGGTTCGACGCTGTTTATATGTATTTAGAAAACAACAACTTTCAGGAAATTCTGCAAGATGGTCTCGAATTTTCAATTGTGATGAGTCGGTTTTTTCTCTTGTGTCTTAAAGATCAGGCTGTTTTGGCAACGAGAGACTCAAAAAGTATTTATTGTCGATCCGGTGGTAATGAAAAATACAATTTCTTTCCTTGGGACTTCAGCTGGTGGGAAACTAATGCCGGTAAAGGATATCTTTCCTTATAAGCGGATCCCAATGAATATTCTTGAGAAATATCCCAAAACTTGGGTAATTGGCAAGTCTGATAATGGGGGTTGACGTGCCAAACATTTTATGATGAGTACATCGCAAATTCGTTCAATGGTTTCTTATTGAAAGAGAACATTAAACAAAACCGTATGGCTCTTTCTTGATGGACACCTTTCACATCTCTCTCTACCGTTAACGTTACCGTTTTGCGAAGAAAATGTCATCATTTTCGTGGCAATCCTACCCAACTCAACTCACGCACTCCAACCCATGGACGTAGCGGTGTTTCATGCTTTAAAGAATATGTGGAAAAAAGTGTCCGCGACGCGCGGATAGCTAGTAACACAAAAAAGATGGAAAGAGAAGATTTCGGCCTATTTTTAAAAGAATGCATTCAAAGGACTTTCAAGGTTGAAATTTAAAAAAATCGATTCCGACATGCTGGTTTATTCTTATAACCGGGGTCCCGGTTAGGTTCACGAGCTCACGAACTTAGAAGCATAGACAAATTTTATCATGAAATAAGGTACAAACAACAGGTCCACAAATAAATTGATATAAAAAAAATCGAACTGAAATTAGCTAATTCACGCATAAAGTTACTGGAAAAATACCAATATTGATCACAAAAAATTTTTCATACTGATATCATGTTAAGTAATATAATTAGAGCTTTAAGATGGAAAAATATAGGAGACATTTACCTTAACTGAATTAACTGTCTCGACCCTTACTTCGTGGAATCTACTCATATTAGTGATTTAAATGAAACTTACTGTTTCTAGCTAATTCCACAATATATTGAAAAAATGTTGAAAATTGTTTCGATATTAAATATCATCGTCAGAATGATAGAAGTTACATTTCATTTGATGCTTATCTGATGTTTATTAATTATTTTTGGCTAGACCAAGAAGTGACCTTCCTTGCGATTGACTTAATATATGTTAATAGAACAAAGAAGAAGATGTGATATTACAAAAATTGAAGCTTAGATATTATTAGCCCTATGGGGATATCCTGGATATCATTTTTCCCAATTAAGATCAGTATTACTGTTCAATGATATAGAAAACCAGGAAAACAATATCTCCTGATCTTTATAATTATCACTAAAGAAGACAGTTTATAAGTGGAGAGCTCCCTAGATTTATCTGTTCATTGACGACTTCATATTGTGGGTTTCTTAAGTGTCTTCTAATTTCCAATTCTTCAAGGAAATCCAGTTCTTGTTTCTTATCACAAATATGTAGTACTTCTAGTTCTGTGTTATGTCTCAATGAATGATTGGTGACAAGTAGATGTTTTGCGTAATGGGATTTATCTGGTTGTTTTAATATCTATGCTCGTAAGTGTTTACTGTATCGGATTTCAAAATTTCTAAGGGTCTGACCCAAATAGACAGCATTACATTCTGGACATTTAAGTTTATATATACCTAATTTCTTCAATGGTGATATTTTTGTTTTTATATTAAACTATTTTGTACTTACGTTACTTTCTGTTTTAAAAGAAATTGTTGTATTCGATGCTGAAGATATTATCTTTAAAATATTATTAGAAATATTTCCTGCATATGTGATGGTTTTATAAGTTTTTATTTCTTCAGTTTGTCTAGGAAATATTAGTTGTAATGCCACTTTTTCTCCTTTTTTATTAATTATTTATCATATATAATGGATAACTACTGGATGTTGCTATTTGTTTAATTGTATTAATCTGTCTATTAAAATTACATTTGTTCATAGGAACTGAAAATGCTCTATGTATCATTGAATTATATGGCACTAGTTTATGTGACATGGGGTGGAACTATAGACCGAAAAAGTGTGAGATCAGAACATGGCAGCTGACAGTTACTGAGGGAAGCCGAATCAATTATTCAACTTATGTCTTGTCTTGACCGTCGTAATATTTTGAAAGTTTATTAGTTTTTTCATTTGTAAAGTGACACTGCAGTGACTATCAAATAATTTTGCCTTATTGCTTCGTTCCTAAACTTCCATCATATACTCTAACTCTACGACATATCCACTGTTCAAGCTGTCTCCACATTTCTTTAACACTTGAATTACATTATAAAACTGCTCCGCAATTCTCGACAAATCAATTATTCAACTTATGTCTTGTCTTGACCGTCGTAATATTTTGATAGTTTATTATTTTTTTCATTTGTAAAGTGACACTGCAGTGACTATCAAATAATTTTGCCTTATTGCTTCGCTCCTAAACTTCCATCATATACTCTAACTCTACGACATATCCACTGTTCAAGCTGTCTCCACATTTCTTTAACACTTGAATTACATTATAAAACTGCTCCGCAATTCTCGACAAATTAACAATAGCTATGTTTAAGCATATTACAAAACGTAAAGTGAACGTGAATGAATATTTGTTTTCCCTCAGTAACTGTCAGCGGCTATGTTTATGACGTCATTGCTTTTTTGGTCTATATGGAACAGTCACATAAGTGTGTGTTGGTTTACTGTAAATTGAATAATCAAGTACATTATTAATTCTTTGAATTTTTAAATCAAGAAAATTGATTGAGCTATTTCCCTCAACTTCAGATGTAAACTTAATTTTTGGGTGTAAATTATTCATGTGGTTGAATAATATATCTAATTGTCGTTCACTACCAATAAAACAAGCTAATATGTCATCTACATATTTATACCAAAATAAAATATTTTTTGAAATATTACTTTCAAAGATTTTTCTTTCTAAACTGTCCTCAAAAATGTTTGCCAAAATTGGTGATATAGAGCTTCCCATTGGTAAACCTTCATTTTGAATATATATCTAATTTAAGAAACAAGAACAAAAGCTACAGAAACTTGAACACAAACAACATAGAATTCAATACTCTAATCATCATGAAACTGTAAGTACTTACATACCAACACACGTTGCACCACGATTTGAAAACTTTTTAAAACCCTAATTTTAAAGATAGTGAAATGGAATGTTTAAATAAAGGTTTAAGGTACAGCATACCACCAAAATTTACTAATAATATTAAAGAACTTAAAGCTACAGAATCAGAAATAACTTTAAAATCTAATTCAAATAATTTTCTTTATGGGAAATTAAAAATTGCCAATGTAATCAAAAATATTGAACCTTCAAAAGTTAAACGTCAAACAAAAAATGATATTACAATTTCAAATTCAATCAAAAAGAAATAAAAGAAAATGGAAGGTAATAACCTAACAGTTACAAAATCTGACAAAGGGAACCCAACTGTCATATCGACAACTAAAGATTATAATTCAAAAATATATAACTTTATAGAATCTAGCGACGTAAAAGTTCTTAGAGCAGATCCAACAAAAAAGTTTTCTAATAATGTAAGGGATATTGTTAATAATTCAAATTATCTTTTTAGTGATTACGGGAAGAGGTCCATCATAAACCAGAATCCTCACTCTCCACAATTATATGGAACCGTTAAATTACATAAAAGAGTTGATAATATACTTGATTACAACACACACTGATGTGACTATTCCATATAGTTCCAATCACCCCATGTCACATAAACTGGCGGCATATAATTCAATGATACATAGAGCATTTTCAAATCCTATAAACAAATGTAATTTTGAAAAAGAGATTAATACAATTAAACAAATAGCAACATCCAACGGTTATCCATTACATATGATAAATAAACTTATTAATAAAAAATAGAAAAAGTGGCATTACAACTAATATTTCCTAAACAAACTAAAGAAATAAAAATTTATAAAACCATCACATATGCAGGAAATATTCCTAATAATAATTCAAAGAAAATATCTTTAGCAACGAACACAACAGTTTCTTCTAATACAGAAAGTAGCGTAAGTACAAAATTGTTAAATGTAAAAACGAAAATATCAGTATTGAAGAAATCAGGTATATATAAACTTAAATGTCCAGAAAGTAATGCTGTCTATTTGGGTCAGATCCCTAGAAATTTGGAAATCTGATACAGTGAACACTTAAGAGCATATAGATTAAAACAACTAGATAAATTCCACTACGCAAAACATCAACTTGACACCAATCATTCATTGACACCTAACACAGAATTAGAAATATTAAATATTTGTGATAAGAAACAAGAACTGGATTTCCTCGAAGAATTGGAAATTAGAAGACACTTGAAAAACCACAATATGAAGTGGTCAATGAACAGATAAATCTAGGGAGTTCTCCACTTTTCAACTGTCCTCTTAGGTGATAATTGTAAAGATCAGCAGATATAGTTTTTCTGGATTTCTATATCATTGCACGGATATACTGCGCTTAATTGGAAAAAAGGTATCCAGGATATCCCCATAGGGCTCATATTATCTAAGCTTTATTATTTGTAATATCATATATTTTTCTATTAACATATATGAAGTCAATCGCACTTCTTGGTATAGCCAAAAATAACTATTAAACATCAGGTAGGCATCAAATGAAATGTATCTTCTGTCATTCTGACGATGATATTTAATATCGAAACAATTGTCCAATTTTTAGAATTTTCAACATTTTATCAATATATTGTGAAATTAGCTAGAAACAGTAAGTTTCATTTAAAACACTTAATGAACAAAGCTTTTTTTTACACTTGACACGTTAAGAATGGTAGTACCGTTGTTGTTACCGGAGGAAATATAACATATTATATTTTCCTACGACCACATAGGAAAGTAGCACATAGCGCACTCTGTACTCCCATGGGAAGTGACCTTTATTCACACGTGCGGAAAGTATTTTTTCTACAACTGCTATAAAAATTAGCGTATTTCTCATAGCTTACTTAACTTCAAAACCATATATTGCTCAGACTGTGAGAAATATTATTTCTCATGGCACTTTGCCCACACTACATACATTATGGAGAATCTAGTAGGAGATACTCGATGTTCAGCCAATTTCAGAAAGTTATACTCGAAGCCAAGCCGTTCTCGGTGGGTGGTCCATATACTGTCACAAATAAAACGTAAGATTAGTCAGGTCACTCAATATACACGATCTGATATTTACATATTGTTCAATAAAATGGGTGGTCGTAGTAAAAATATTGTACATTACTTGTGCGAAAGTGACTTACGCCTTGTTCTACAATATTTCCCACTCGTGTGAAAAGTGTCACTTTCCGCACTCGTAATGTAATATACTATTTCTTCCGAACATATTATAACAGACCGGAAATTAACCTATGAATAATATTAATGTAACAATGTAACTGTTAAAATTCACTCCTCCATTCCACTTACCCTGTATTAGAAAACAATGAACCGATATCTTATAAGCAGTGTCAATTTTTTCTGTTAGCTCGTGAATTAAATAATGGCACTTTGAAAAAAAGCTGAAAAACTGAGATCCATTCGAATGTATATCAAAGTAACATTTTTACCTTATATATTACAAAAAAACGGATTAAGTTTGTAGCAGCATGTTCAGTTTCCCAGTTAAATTTAATGGTAGTTTTTTTTGGTCTGCGACCGTCCTATAATAGCAGATTTAGAAGGAGAATCATCAACCAATCATCTGTCCTTAAAGCGCATTTAAATTTCACGATGTTATAAAAAATTAGTTAGCTTGAGAAATTTAAATTAGCAGCCAACTGAAAGGATGTTTTTTTTATAAGAAATGTGTTTTAGATGAATGTGAGAAATGTTTTATTCTTATAGGAAAGTTACAGGAGAATATAGGAGAGAACTTTTATATAAAAAGATAGGCGAAACATGATATTTCTTTATTTTTTTTGATGTAACGAATTTCCAGTAGTTGTTGAAAAAGAAGATGTTTTTAGAGTTAGTGAGGAAAAACATAGTTTTTTGCACAATTTCTAAGGGAAATAAAATACAGTGAATGTTTTTTTAATAGATAAAAGTAGGAAAACAGTAAAGGCGTTTTAAAATGGGGAAAACAAATAAATTTTCTGTGCACCAGCTGTAATGTATGTGTATCCATTAAACTTTATTAATTCAGTATCACAGTATGTTACGTTATGGCAACTACAGATTAATATACCCTTTTGTATTTCTTGCTTTCACTGAATGCGTTCAATAGTTTCCACTTTCCACACTTGTTATGTAATATGCTTACACAATTTTATTTTAGGTTGGATTCCTGGAGAAACTATTTTTAATTTTCCTCCCAACCTATCTAATATGCGAGAAAAGTATTGGTTTACCCATAAAACAGTTGGAATTTTGAAAATTTTTTTTAGTTATTTTTACGTTTTCCATGAACAACAACACGAAAAAACGGTTTTTAGAAAAAAAATCCTGTGTGTATGTCGTAGTCGTCGTCGTTGTCGTCGGCCACTTTTCCTTACATGTCTTGTTAGCACTAAGTCACCAATTTTATGATTGAATATGGTACTTGAAGTACGATATTTTGTAATTTTTTGAGAAATTTCAGTTTGTTAGCACGATACAGCCTCCGGAGCTCAACAAGTCACCAATTTTATGACTGAATATTATTGAGGACATCTCACAGATGAACCCTATTGATTTTATCATTTTTTGAGAAATTTCAGTTTGTTAGCACGATACAGCTTCCGGAGTTCAACAAGTCACCAATTTTATGATTGAATAATATTCAGGACATCTCACAAATGAAACCTATTGATTTTCAGCTCACCAATGCCAATACAACAGAAGCTACAGTACTTTAAGTACGATATTTTTGTCATTTTTGGAGAAGTTTCAGTTTGTTAGCCTCCGGAGTATATATAATTGACCCATTTTATGATAAGATATTATTCAGAGCGTCTCAAAGATGAACCCTATTGATATTCAGCTCAATAAAGCCAGTACAACGAGTGCTATGGTACTTGAAGTACCAAGTTTTTGGAGAATTTTCAGTTTGTTAGCACGATAGTAGTCTCCAGAATGTATACGATTGATCAATAATTTTATGATTGGATATTGTTCAAGGTATCTCACAGGTGTACCCTATTGATTTACAGTTGACTAGAGGGAGTACAGCGGGTCCTATAAATCCAGAAATACTTCATTTTTTATTATTTTTGGAGAAATTTCGGTTTGTTAGCACGATACATTCCCCGAAGTGTATACAATTAACAATTTTATGATAGAATATTGTTCAGGGCCACAGATGCGGAAAAGTTAGTTCTAATCCTTAAAACCGTTTATTTTTTTCTAATTTTGTACCTGATTTTTTCAAATTTACTGTACTGCTTATTAATAGTGAATAAACGTTTTAAATGCTTTATTGCTTTTTCTGTTATTTTATTTTAAATGTACAGGGTGAACAACTAAGAACGACTGCAGGCCACATCTCAGAAAAAAAGCATGGTACAACTTTCAAAAAAATTACCTCTAGGTAAGTGATCCTGAAAAATTGGTGGAAAATATTTTGCAGACTCTAAAATATCCGCTAGGGGTGGAATGAACACTCGAAAACAAAATACTCCAAAAAACATACTAAAGGTGTCCTAAGAATACCATTTTGGAAATCTTAATGAGATTATGAAAAAAATTTAATTGAGGAGATTTTTTGCCATTATTCTTCAAATAATGGGTGGGGAAGGTTCAAACTTATGAACAAATGTATAACTTTTTCGTTTTTAACTGATGTTAATGATTTTAGCTGCATTTAAAAGAGTTTCTCTGTTTAATAAGATTGATAACAAAATTGGATAATTTTGTATCCACTCTGAAATTTCAAATGTAAATTGAAGCTTTTTTTTATTTTCTAAATCTGATATCGTGAATCTTATATTTTGGAATAGAATTAACATTTAGACTCGCGGTTTCCACTAAATTTCTATTTTTTAACCCCTTTTCATCAGAATTTAATAAATGCCTCATTACATTTGAAATTTCCGAGAAAATGGGAAAATTGTCGACTTTTTCACATAGCGTTGACAAAATTGTCCAATTTTGTTATTTTTGTTAAGCATATCTTATTAAAGAGGAAAAACTCTTTCAAATGACGCCAAAAACATTGGTATCGAATAAAAAACAAAAAAGTGTTATGACATTTGTTTTTTAGGTTGAACCTTCCCCCACCCCTTACTTGAAGAATAAGGACAAAAAGTCTCTAACTAAAGTTTTTCATAATCTCATCAATATATCAAAAATTGTATTTCTTTTTTGGAGATAATCACAGTATTATGTCTTTAAGTGTTCATTCCACCCCATAGCAGATATTTTAGGAACTCAAAAATATTTTCCAGCGATTTTTCAGGATCATTTTCCTGAAGGTATTTTTTTAAAGTTGTACCATGACTATTTTTTGAAATATGGCCGACAGCCGGCGTTCTCACCCTGTATTTGCTGATTAGGCACAGAAAAATCTTTATGATGTCATCTAGAATGTTTGAGGTATATTATTTAGAGGTTAAGTATTGTCCATATAACATCTAAGAGAATAAAACTGTATTGTTTTTGAAATGTTGCATTTAGATCATTGGTAAGATGTTATTTTTTAAACATTGCATTAACATCGGCAAGATGTTGAAAGGCATTTCTGAATGTAACAAAAATGTTGCTTTTAGTTCATTATGAAGACTTCCTTCTGAGGAAATTCTAGTAACATCTCAGTAATGTAAAAAGGCAGCGCTTTAACATCGCTGAGAAGTTAATGTGTAACATCACAAAAGTTAACAGCCAGAAGCTGGGCATAAGCGGTTGTAGAGATGTGCATGTGATGAAAACAAGAGGAAAAAAAGGAAGAACATTCTCACAATGTGACGTTGAATTAACATAACTGTAATATTCATTTGCATAGTGGGTACGATAATGCTGTTGACGAGGAAAGTGGCAAACCGGGAATAATCATGGATGTACGTACTGCAGCACTAAAAAAAGAACAAGATATTCTTGCACAAACTGTAAAAAATATTTGTGTCTAGAGCATCTGACGGGATTATGTAGGAATTAATATGATAATTATGATGTTCAAAATTTCGATTAATAGTTTCAGTAATCTGTATGGATTTCAAGAGTGAAATTTTATTTTCCTTATTTATTAACATACAAGTTGCCTGTTTGTGTTTTATGTGGAACTAGAATTTTTTATTGGTTATAATTATTTTGATTTAACTAAAAATGACAATTTTTTAATACCCCCTTAAAAATGTTAAAACAACAACAAAATTATAAATTCCATATATTTGCATAGACAATAAGGTACACAATTATATTATTACAAATCTTTGTCACCTACAACTAAATTTCAATTTTTTTCAAATCTTAGAAAAGTAGGTTTGTTAGACCGACGTTATCAAAAATTTTAAATTTTGAGCGAAAGGTTGAAGAATGTATATTAAGCACTAAAAGAATTGCATATTTGGATCATAATCAAATTGATGAAATATTGAATATGTTTAATCACCATATTCTCCCAACTAGCTGCTTACTAAAATCAGTACTTCGAAAGATTGTTTCCACTTCTAGTATTCTCATTTCAAGATCTTCTTCGACACATGAGAGTCAATTTATGCTTAAAAGGTAATGCGTTAACTGAACCATTAAAACTAATTTGATTAAGCTATTTTTAAATTTTTGATGAAATTTGTAAATTTCGAAATATGGTCACGTTATTTTAATGAAAAAAAACTGGCATATTGGATTTGGAAATAGGTAATATCTGCGTACACCTACCTCAGAAATGATTCGGATTTGTTTTACTACGACAACGCAGTTTACAAAACCATAACTAACCCGCTGCAGCCCACTAAGTAAGTGAAAATAAAAGAATATTTTTTACAGAGTGAACTAACTCTGCATCAATAAAATATTGGGCATAAGCATGCGGTTAAAAAAATTTTCATTGCATAATTGTCCTTTGGGAAAGTATGCTGCTTCATTAGTAAAACATTTTAATATGGAAAGCATAGCCGCTTATTAAAAAGTGAGTTTAAAATATTGAGTTCACCCTACAGAAAATTTCCATGATTGAATTTAAAATTTTAAACTGTTACTTGATTTCTCTTCTTTTCATATATAATGTGGAAAATCCAGAATAATATTGGTAATATGAGGTCCTGGTATATTCAAATATCAAAGGTATCTTAAAACACTTACCAAATTAAAAACACAATAACTTTTTTAGACAAACAACTTTCAAATAACACAAACACGATGGGTACTCTACCGTTTCAACATTTTTAAAAAGACTAATTATAAATATTTAAAAAAGCTCGAATAGTATTTTAGGTTAGTAACGCCACTAATAATTTACGGATTTTGTATTTGACTAGTTGTCAAACCATACTTTGCGCGATCACAAATGAAGTAAAGAGAGTGGGATTCGTACAGAACGTTTATAAGATCGGTAAGTAACTTTCGATAAAGATATAGAAAACAAAACACGTCATTTTGTGTTTCACGCATATTATTTTTATTAATCTGCTAAGTTAATCTTCTATTAACTAATAAATGCGTTACCAAAATATTTTGTATAGGCCAATTTGAATTTTATTCAATCACCGTTCATTTTGGGACAAAATGAAAGGAAGAATTAAGATCATGCCCGTAGTCCAGTAGAAATTCGATAGGATTATCAATTATTCATTTTCTGTCGTAAGAATAAATTTTTGTTTATCTCCACCATTGTATTGCCATTTTTGTCACTAACACCTATTGCACACTGACGGAATACACGACTATTTGTAACGGGTCAATTTTAACGTTTATCATTATCAACAAACTGAAGAAGCATCTGTAAGCCAAGGAATGGTGAAGAGAGTACTATTTTCTTTTTTTGATAACAATTTTATGATTACAATTTTAACAGTGTGCATGATATGCGATTATTTATCCGGTTAAATTAGCTCCAAAAATAGGAGTACCCTTACATAAATTCCCAAGAAGCTGAAAATATAAATGAACGTTAGGGATACCATTATAATGAAATTGTGGAAAGTCCCAATCGATCCCTTGTGTGCAAAAGTTTTTATTCAAGGTCCAAGTTCGTAGAAATGGTTTTTTTGGATTTTTTAGCAAAACTGTTAATTTCATGATAAAAATAGCTCAGACAAAAACTTGTAGATGACGCAATTATCTACAAAAACTGTACTTAGACGTTTTTCCCTAAGTTTCATGATTTCGGAGAAAACGCGATTCTAAAACTTACTAAAGTTATATTACCCGTTACATGCATGACTTCGGTGCCTTTGTGCATCATTGGACGCATAATATAAGAAAAAGTATTAGTCTACCTGATTAATATATGACTATTGGAAGATAATTTTAAAAAGATAACCTGAAAAGAAACACAGTCCCTCATTTAATGTGGTCATGTGACCTTGGACAACATCTGACTACTGTTTCAGTAGTCTACGTGGCATTGCCCGTCTAGCATAGCTCTATATATATATATATATATATATATATATATATATATATATATAAATTATTTGTTATTCGTTAACTTTGTATATAATTTTTTTCCATTGGCATCAAGTTAATTCTAAATTCTGTATCAATTTATATTTTTTTTATTTGACGTTTCGCTCTCTAATTTGGAGCATTTTCAAAAATTTTATACATTGATGTTAAACCATAAATTGAAAACGAGTGATTATTTTCAATCGTTTCCAATTTATGGTTTAACATGAATGTATAAAATTTTTGAAAATGCTCCAAATTAGAGAGCGAAACGTCAAATCAAAAAATATAAATTGATGCTGAATTTAGAATTAACCTGATGCCCAAGAAAAATGGAAAAAATTATATATATATATATATATATATATATATATATATATATATTGTTATGATTTTGTTATAATGTAATTCTGTTTTGATTTTAACCTATTTATTATAGAATGAAATTTGACATAATTTTGCCGGGCGCCAATTTTTATCAGTTACCTGTATTTGTCTCCTACTATATTCTTCTTTTTACAGCTCAGTTGGATCAGAACACAATAATCTCCCTCAGGTGGTTCCGTTGGACGTATGTTGGACGTATTTGTTATCTAAATTAATTAGTGAAATAAACAACTAAACTTCAAATGTGCAAATAAACGTGATAACTTGTATTTATCAGTAAGAATAATAGTCCAACATAAATCAAATTCCTTATTACCTAATACAAGTTCAATAAACCCCAATGTTTTTAAATCCCACCCGGAATTAACTATATTTTGTTTATTTTTTACATTCTAATGTCATCTAACTATGAAATACTTAATTAACCTAATCTTATTCTACTCAAAACTGACATTTTCTGTTTTGTTAATTGTCAAATTACCAACTAACATGGACTTAATCGTTTATTTTAAATAGTTTGTCACGGAGGGTTTGTAAAATTGAAATTGTCTATTTGTTTCAAACACTATCAAGAATTGGGAATATCGATGCCAGTGAAATTGATATTTTGTTGATTTTGAAATTTGAATATCGCCAAAAATTTTCTACTCTACTAGCGTCTTAGAATGATGAAATACTAGATTTCACTATACCTTAGCTTTATATTTTCGACTTCGTTCCATTTGCAGTATTTTTATGTGTCACTAATTAAATTTTAAGTTCAATTATGGTGAGTACTTTCCTTTCTATTGTATTATCTTCCTGGATTAGTTTATTAATAGTTTTGGTTTTTATTCATGTTTTCTTCACTTCTATTCGATTTATTTTCTTAGTTTTTCTATAATCTTTCTTACAAAAAGGAACTGTCCCTTTCTTAATCCATCAATCACTGTCAAAAAATATCCTTCTCCTCGATTCTTCTCAAATTTGGCCTACTTCAGTTGCTACCAGCCACAATTTTATTTTACATTTTTCTTATTCACTAATTTTCACATTGTATATAATTGTTACTAACTAATTACTAAACAGTTTTATTTATATTTCTAATAAATACCTTTTATACCTTTACTTGCATTTTTAAATTCCAAAATTATTTTTTAGTCCTATTTTGACGTTTATATATTTTTTTAACAGTATGCTAAATTTTTGTAGCAGACATGATAAATTCTGATTTTTTTATTTGTCTTATAACTTATCTTTTCTCACTAAGTTGATTTATTTTTTCAAAATTGCTGATTTGATTGCTATGAAAAGGATACAGATACAGAAAAATATGGTAACCGTATCAAATTGCTTGTCTGGTTTAATCTCAGTATTTTATTCATTTATACAAAATTCGTTCTATAATTTTATTGGTTAATATTTGAATTTTTGATATTGTGATAATATATATATATATATATATATATATATATATATATATATATATATATATACATTAGCGGCGTGAAGTGGCATACCCCATGTTAAAATTGCGGTTAAGGTGGCATCCGCGGTAAAGTGACATCCAATATACGGATGCCAATTTGCAAATCGAAAAAAAATAGTGCAATCGACTTGGAATATCATCAGCTATCACATGAGGTGAAAATGGGCCGGAGTCTAATTTACACCATATTTGAATGGATTTGTAACTAGAGTTCACAGAATTTCTGTTGTTCGGCGCTGGTCTCGCTTATTTGTATATGCCGGTTTGAATAAACGGTCAGACAGGCATCCGTGTATATATTGACCATCTAGCGGACACTTTGACTACTGTATATCTATTTTATATGCACTTAGACATCCGAACAACGTTGCCAATTCAACGGTTCATCTTTAAAATTAAATATAATGGTTGTAATCATATCAGTTACAAGTATAAATTCAATTTTCCGTCGCACTAATTGGCATATATTGGAAATAATTGAAAATGGAACTGAGAAATTGTTAAACATGTTCTTGAGAATATAGTGTTTTTTTATCAACTAAGGTAACGTGTCAAAACGTTATCAGAAATATATCGATAATTTTACACTATCAATTTTTGCCTGTAAAAAATCTAAAAATCATCCGATTCCAATAATTATTCTTCAAGTGTTCGTTTTTACGGGGGTTTATAAAAAAAATCCCAATGGCACAGGACCAATTGGACAGACTTATTTCAGTAACATGTTTGCATAAAAACCAAAATAAAAAAATTAGAAAAGTAATAGAATGTTTTAAGATGTACAAAAAACCAAAGTAACATTCTGGCTTCAAATCAAAAAAAAATAAAAAAAATTTCTGGTAAATTTGTGAATTTTCTTAAATAAATGTTTTAATGTACAATTTAGACAAAAAATGTTAAATACAAAAGTTGTAGAACGTGTTAAGGTCTATAAAAAAGCTCAGTAACTTTTTTGCGTCAAACGAAAAACAAAGGGAATACGATTTTTTTTCAACTTTGACAGGACGCCATTTTGTTTTTACTGGGCCGATTTGGCTCAATAACGAACTCGTCCAAGATTTTGGCCTAACCGATTTTTGTAGCGAGTTTGGTTTCGATCCGTCAAAAAATACGCCCTCTATCGGGCTTAAATATTCCGTTATAATTTGTGAATTTTCTTAAATAAATGTTTTAATGTACGATTTAGAGGAAAATGTTAAATACAAAAGTTGTAGAACGTGTTAAGATCTATAAAAAATCTCATTAACTTTTTTTTCGTCAAATGAAAAACAAAGGAAATACGATTTTTTTTCAACTTTGACAGGCCGCCATTTTGTTTTTACTGGGCCGATTTGGCTCATTAACGAACTCCTCCAAGATTTTGGCCTAAACGATTTTTGTAGCGAGATTGGTTTCGATCCGTCAAAAAATACGCCCTATACGCCCTCTATCGTGCTTACAAATTCCATTATAACACATACATATATATATATATATATATATATATATATATATATATATATATATATATATATAAAAGAGAAGATGTAGGAATATCGCGTGATATGTTAACAACAACAACAAAGAGATTCATGGGTAATTCACGCAAAATAAAGGGCTACTGAAATAGAGTGGTAACCGTGGACATGCATGTTTCTGGCTCATTTTGCCTCTTCAGCACGGCATAACCAAATAAGGATGTGAAATTTGGGAGCAAAGATGTTAATCGAAACATAGGAAAACACAAAATAACGGATTTCAGCTGGGAAACCAAACGCTCATTTGTGTCTTCAATTGGAAGATCCCGAGTTTTCAGGACATCAACCAACATCGACACGGAGGCGCATATAGCCCCCCCGCCATATATATATATATATATATATATATATATATATATATATATATATATATATATATTATAATTAACACCTTAAAGCGACAAATTCTATTATGATTGTGATTATTTCTATATACACAATTTATTTTAATTAACTTTTGATATATATAACGCGTTTGCTATATATTTAATAATTTATGGACGCCAACTTACCATAAATAGGTAAGTAAAATTTAATATAATTATTCTGACTTAATTCAAATTATCATAAAAAGAAATCATGTGAATGTATATGCTCCGGCTATATATAAGACCTCTTATTTTCAGGGAGTCGGTTCTCGAATGAATTGCAGTGTTCAAATATATCTTTTCTTTTTATTTCCTGTTTTTTTTATATAAATTTAAATTAACATTTTTACACAGTTCTACAATTAAGCTTTTATTCTAAATTTTAATTCAAGAAACACCCTGTATGTTAATTTTCTCTAATTTGACCTAAATTTATTACTATTCAAAATTTTACCATCACTACCTCTAAATTGTATACTAAAAACTCTTACCTTTCTTCATACAGGACTGCTTCTTTTGAATTCCTCAAACAAAGATCTTTGTTCTGGATGAATTTCAATATCTAGCTTACCTTATAAAGAAAATCTATTAAAATTACAATTAACTAAACAAAATTTCTATATCCAATGATCCAATAATTAACAAAATTTCAATAATTTATACGACTTCAATCAAATCAAATAGAACTTTCTGAAAGTATCAACAAAATAACCTAATTTAATAATTAAACAACTTAAAAAAAATTACTATAAAATTAACTAGATCTTTCTCAAATGGTTAACGAAATAACTAAATTTCATAATTACACAACTTTAAAAAAAACATCTAACTAGTATAAAATTTAAACCGACCTTTTAACTTAATGTTCTTTTTCTGCAAACTCGTCGGTATATGTTTATTTATGTGGTTCCGCTGTCTTATATTGGGTTCATGTATTTCTTTACCATGTTGCTTCTTTCCAAAATATTTATTTCTGTTCTCAATATAATGTTCTTCTTCAAATTATTAGTTACCGTCTCCAATTATTTATTTTGCTCACAATCTTCTAAATATGTTCTATTTATGTCTACTATCTGTGTTAAAATAATCTCACGTGCTATTTTCCCAGTCTTACATCATTCCATAATATTTATTCTCTGTTTTCCATATACTGTTCTAATTTTCAATCCCTGAATCGTCTCCAATATAATTTATTTAGTTATTTTTTCGTCCTTTCGGGATAAACAACTTCCGTCACCAAAATATGTCAAGTGAATAGTCTCCCGTTCCAACAACCTCTCTCCTCACTTCCTTCCTTAGTTTCCTTAAAGGCTTGTTCAAATAAATTTTTATTTTCATCAATGTCATGTATTGTCAATCTCAGATTTTATTCGATGGAAATTAATAGATCAACTATCAACAATACAACCACATCGAACATATCATTTTCCTTTCTAATCATAACAATTCTCAATTAAGACACTTCCTATTTCCTACTTCCGTATACTTTTTCAGACGTTAACACCCGTTTCACAGCTTTTTGTAATTCCTACACTAATAAATTTCTCGGTACACTCAAAATTATGTTTCTCAAAATACCACTTTCTTTCAAATAATTAAATATTAAATACGTGATCAACACATGTCACTACAATGGTGGGACAACCTGTATGTGACAATATATATATATATATATACATATACATATATACATATATACACACATATATATATATATATATATATATATATATATATATATATATATATATAACCTTTGGAGCGGAGGGTGATTTTGGCATCTAGGAACACCAAAATGAAAAACTGCATTGAAATTTTTCCGAAGTCGCGTCATGCTACTCTCTACAATAGCCCTATTTCATTCTGAAATAAGCCTAAAAATATGAGAATGTCAGAAAATTGGTACATATATCGGTTTTAGGGCTTTGAATGATCATGTAAACGCTTATTCACAAATAATTGTTAATACTTTTTCTTCAAGTACTAAAAAGAACAAAAATGTTGATTATTCATTTTTGAATAAATCAAATTGAAAAATTGGAAAAAATTTATTTTGCAAACCGAAGCTAACCTAACCTGACTGGGTGGCCGTGAACGTGTATAATCATCGTTAGTGTTACATTATCTATGACATAACATGTAATAAGTAGATACTCAATGAATCAACAAAACAATGGTTAGGTTCAGGTTGAATCCACCGCAAAATAAAATAATTCAAATTTCTCAATATCATAACATCAAACTCTCCATGATTCAATGTGGATCGCTGTGAATAATGAGTGTATCATCAATGCAATAAAGACCAGTATGTGGCAATCCGTATATCTATCATAACAAAATTATAGCAGTTTGCAGGATGTCCGATAACTTGATTCCTTGATTAAAATTTTATCTTTTAAGTAACACTTTTTGTTTTATTTTAATTATGAATTCTGTTTCAATTTCTTATTGCAACAATATAAATTTGTGATGTTTTTTGAAGAGTTATATTTTGAGTTGCATTCCAAAATACAGCTTCAAAATAAATAATTAATTATAAAGGTAACCACGATATCAGGTAGTTTAAGTATGCTAAAGAATGTCAAGACTGACAGATTTCTATTTCGATTATTAGGTTTCTGACCCGGGTGTCATAGTTACTTCAAACTATGTAATGAAAATTGAATGTTATTTCGAAAATATTCTCGAAATACATTGAGGCTACTACTGAGAAAACCCTAACATATATATTTTGTTATAGATATGTAGATGGCATATTAGCTTGTTTCATAGGCAGTGAACGACAATTAGATTCATTTTTCAATCATATTAATAATTCACACCCAAAAACTCAATTTACATTAGAAGTTGAAGAGATTAGCTCAACTAATTTCCTTGATTTAACAATTCAAAGAGTTGATAATTAATTACTCATTTTACAGAAACCAACGCATACGATATTATTCTGATGGACAGATCAATACAATTAAACAGATAGCCACATCAAACGGTTATCTATTAGAAATGATAACTAGTTTACTCAATAAAAAGAAGGAGAGAGTAGCATTACAACAAATATTTCACAAACTGACTACATGAGTACAAAATTATAGAACCATCAGATATGCTGGTAAAAATAAAAATTTGAAACCCTGTTTTTCAGCCGTTTTTCATGGACGACTCAGTCGAAAATTCTGGGGAGTCATATTTGTATATTCGGGACAAGGTTATTAATCACAGTCATAACAAGTGAGTAGTGCCTCGGCAAGGAATCACATCCTTCTCCAGAAGTACGCCAAGGTGGTGGGAAATGCCAGAACATCGGCCACACTATAGTTATTTTTTTCACCTCCTTTGTAAATGGATATGTTAAACTATTGTAATAAAGATATTTTTAAATTAAATTATGCTGGTAATATATCTTTTAATATTTCAAAGGTAGTATCGTTAGCAACCAATACATCAATTTCTTTGAAAACAGGAAGTGATGTAAGTACAAAATTGTTAAATGTTGAAGCCAAAATATCCCAATTGAAGCAGTCTGGTATATAAAAACTTAAATGTCCAGAATGTGATGCTATCTAAATCGGCCAAACCCTGCGAAATTTTGAGATGTGACAGGGTGGGGGGAACACTCAAGATCGTACACACTGAAACAACCAGAAAAATCTCGTTTTGCTAAACATCTACTCGACACAAATCATCGACTACACCTTACACAGAACCAGAAGTACTACATTTTTGTGATTAGAAACAAGAATTATATTAGAAGACACTTGAGAAACCACAATATGAAGTCGTCAACGAACAGATCAATAAAGGAAGTTCTCCACTATAAAATTATATTCTCAAGTCACAATTGTAAAGATCAGCAGATGATAGTTTTTCTGTTTTCCTATATCATTGTATTGTGATTTAATTCAAAAAGAAAATACGTAATTTGAAATTGACAGAGTTTGACATGCAGATATAACAATTTTGAGTAATATTTATTCGTCCTCTACATCGCAATGATACTAGTTCTCACACAAAAAAGGAGATAACTGAATTGAATTATACATTTTGCGTGAATTACCCATGAATCTCTTTGTTGTTGTTGTGAACATATCACGCGATATTCCTACATCTTCTTTGTTATTTACTATGGGTCGGAAGGTTCATGGCGGGGGGGCTATACGCGCCTCCGTGTCGATGTTGGTTGATGTCCTGAAAACTCGGGATCTTCCAATTGAAGACACAAATGAGCGTTTGGTTTCCCTGCTGAAATCCGTTATTTTGTGTTTTCCCATGTTTCGATTAACATGTTTGCTCCCAAATTCCACATCCTTATTTGGTTATGCCGTGCTGAAGAGGCAAAATGAGCCAGAAACATGCATCTTCCACGGTTACCACTCTATTTCAGTAGCCCTTTATTTTGCGTGAATTACCCATGAATCTCTTTGTTTATATATATATATATATATATATATATATATATATATAATCCGTTGTTTTGTGTTTTCCCATGTTTCGATTAACATCTTTGCTACCAAATTCCACATCCTCATTTTATATTGTAACGCGAAAAATTCGCTGAGCTGTCGTAAATTTAATATTGGCTAACCTGTCGACTGGGAGAAGTCACAGCGCTCTCGGTACGTAGTTAAAAATTTCAGTCCTCCATTTGCCGTCAACGTGTAAACACACCGCTTCAACTAAAAATATTCGCATGTGCTCTGGGAGCCATAAGTGCTTTATTGGAAAATCCGACAATTCCGACATAGGGGAAGAGAAATACGGCTGGAACCAACAATTGGCAGCTCCGACTCGGTAGGATTCTGGTCCAAAAACGGTCGATGACTGTGGGTTCCATAAAAATTTAGTGGAATTGCGTTTTGAGGTAAATTTCCGTAGACGGCGTTAGCTAGAAGGATTCATTAACAAGGGGGGTTTTTGTATATGGACATTAAAAAAAATCACTGATTGGAATTTAATGGGTCAGTGAGACCAGTTCCAGGAGAGCTGGGATATTCTGGAGAAACTTCAGTTCCTGTTCTGGTGCCGGAAAAGGATAAGTGAACAGTTTTCCTTTTCTTACTTCTTCAAACTCATTAGCTAACTCACATTTATGCTTCACATATTACCGTTTTTTATATTAAGTTTTATTTCTTTTTTCTTGCGGCAATTACTATAATCTCGCTTACACTTGTATTTTGTATTTAAAAATTTGAAATCTTTGCTCATAGATTAAGATACGCTAGAACACTACGGTACGTACCTAGTATTGCGTTAATTAGTGGTTTTTTACCTATTTCTAATGATTTTATGTATATAACTTGCGCCGTACATAATTTTGAGTTGTATTTTCTCTAGCAACTCGTTACTATTTAAATTTTTGGCTTATGCAATATTTATATTTATATTGATGTTGGTATAAATTGCGGAAGTGTGGACCCTTGTAACTATACATTGTTGATTTTGATATATATATTATCGTTGTATTTTTGGAATATTGTACACGAACAATTTGGTCGATTCTCTAGAATTTTAGAATTGAGATATCGGTGTAGTTTGGGGCCCTCAGCTCTTCTGCACCCTGAGATTACAGCCTTCAGCTGAGCTCAGTCGTTATTTGTAATATTTCTTTGGTAGTGACATTGTAACAAATATTTTGAAAAGAGACCTTTGGTCCACAAAGACTAATTGAATCTTCAATCAGGGGATATTTGCTGACTTTTATTTTCTTATGAAAATTTACCTATCAGATTAACCTTTGGAGTGTGTAGTGAGTGTTGTTAACCCACTGAGGAGTTGTGGGCTAATTAAAGAAGTCTTGGGTGCTTGCCAAAACTTCTCTGGCGCCCTTTTTGTATACTTAATAATTATTTGAAGAATCCACCCCTTCTTCGACACGAAGCTAGTCGACTGGCGAGCACGGGTTGTACCACGTGAGACCACCCGCATACCTATAACGAGCACTGTGAGGGTTTGTAGGTTTTTCTCGTTATAATATATATATATATATATATATATATATATATATATATATATATATATATATATGTATATATATGTTATATACGAAAAAACGCTTATGTTTAAGTAATGTTACGCAATGTCAAACATCAGATTACGATTTCCGTATTTTCATGAGAACGATGCTACGTTGCGTTTTTATAAAATAAACACATTAAGTAACACAAATATTATGTTACAGAAAAATAATGATTTCTGCACTTTCATGGGAGCGACGCTACATCGAATTCTCCATGAAAATAAACGCTGACGTTGATTTAACAAATTCTATAAATTCTTTGACTTTATGTAAAATAGTTAGTTACAATTATAATTTCAACCTATTACTTTTTTTTATATAACATAAAACTGTGTAACTCAATAAAAATTGTTTTTAAAAAGTTTAACGTGAATTTGTGAATATAACAGTGGCGCAGTCAGTAGGATTCCTAAACACATTTAGAACAAGGATTGCCTAACTAAGTGTGGTGGTTCCTAAACCTTTAAGGAATTTTCAAGTACCAGCTCCAGATCTTCAAGAAGCAGACGGTCTCTCCGGCACCAGGAACACGCAAACTGCTAACCAGGTGTAGCAAAGCTCACGGATAAGGATTTCAGCTGCCAAGGAAGGAATGAAAATATTTACGTAAGAATCATCTCGTTTTATTTTTATTTAATATTTTGCAATTTATTTTTTATTTTTACCAAGTTCTATTGTCATAATTTACTTTTTTTTGAATACAATCATTTTAATATAAAGCAAAATGCCTGAAACACGTAGTGCAACAAACGCTAATGCCAATGCTAATACTCCAGTTGCTCAAACCGATCAAGCGTCGAATCTAGAACCTTACAGATTATCAGAAATATTTTCAATAATTCCGGAATATGACGGTAATCAAATTTTCTTAAATACTTTTATAAATGCTTGTAAAACAGCTTACAGAATGGCCGACAACGACCAAAAAGTACTTTTAACTCTTCATATTAAAAACAAACTCAAAGGAAGAGCCGCTGAATTAGTTAATTCACGCGACCCTTCAAATTGGGAAGAAATTAAAACATTATTAAATACTCACTTTGGAGATTCTCGCGACTTAAATTCGTTGATTCAAGACCTTCAAAGAATGAAACAACTACCAAACGAATCGCCTTTAATTTTTGTTTCGAGATTACAAACTCTGGAAGCAAAAATGTATTCAGCTATAAGTAAACAACAGCATTTAACAATAGATCAAAAAGTAGCACAAACACGTCTTATAGAATCATTAACTTTAAATACTTTATTAACCGGTTTAGATCCAAAAATCGGTCAAATTGTTAGAGCTAGTAATCCAATAAGTGTTTTATCAGCTATTTCACGAATCAGAAGAGAACTTCAATTAACATACTATGAAAACCACAAACCTCAGACTAATCGTAATACAAATAGTATACCTACTCGTAGATTTAGCCAAAATTCACCAAAACAATGTAATTTTTGTCACAGAATAGGACATACTATAAATGAGTGTCTCACACGTCAAAGACAATCTCAAAATTTAGCTCAGGGTTCCTTTAGACCAAATCAAACTCCTAATTCACATAACCAAACTGGCCAAAATTTTCAACAAAGGCCACAATTTCAAAATAACCAACAAAATCAAAATCGCCCATCTGTAATTAGACCAAATCCAAGTTTTAGACCTCAAGGACCACCGGGAAATCGACCCAATACAAATTTTAATCAACAAAGAACTTTTCATTTCAATCGAAATCGTGATTTTAACAAACACTCTCATAACAGTTATGACTATTATACAGATGATAGTCAAAATTATTATGAAAATCAAGAACAATACTCCGATAATTCACTTGATTATCAAGAATATTACCAAGAAATTAACCCCAGTGCTCCTGACTATTATACTGTTAATAGTGAAATAGAGGAGAACTATTATACTGCTGATAGTGATCCTAACTCTGATAATGGTATACCAGTTTGCAATACGAATGAAGACGAAACTTTCGATTATAGCCATATCGAACAAGACAATTTTAATTATAATAATGAAAATGTTTATAACTTTGATTCTGATAACCTCCTAAATCCAAATCATGATTATTATCAGGATTTTCGACAAGGCCCTCTACAAACGAAACCCCCAGATCCGCTAAACGACCAAACTTCAAATTTGTCGATCCCAGACCTCAGTTCACAAATTCAAACCATGAGTTTGAACAGTCCAGAATCGGACTGCCTCGAACAGATGTTCATGTAAAAAATACCTTACCGGTAAATTCTAAAAACTTATACTATATTAAAGACAGAACAAACACTTATAAAATTCTAATTGATACAGGTGCTGGATTATCAATTTTCAAACCCAAAACTTGCGAAAATTATAGAAATCGATCCCCTGAAAATGTAATTATTCAAGGTATAACGAACCAAAAAATAAGAGTTAACGAATCAACCCTTATTCCATTTAAACCTAACGATCCACACAGAGTATTCATTTGTAATTTAGATATTGATTTTGATGGATTATTAGGCATGGATTTTTTGGAACATTATAATTGTATAGTTGATCTAAAAAATAAACAACTTATTACTGATTTCAAGATTGTACCATTATTTAAAGTAACAGATAATGAAACTACCAATATTTCAATTGAAAACCAATTTCCACAAATTTACAAAAATACAATTTCCATTGAACCTAGGACTGAACAAATATTTAAACTAAAATGCGATTTAGTTAATACTGATGCTATACTGGTAGGTCAAGAAGTAGAGAAAGTTAAACTACCAAACGCATTAGTTAAAATAAATGAAAAAGGAGAATTTTTTGTTTCAGTATTAAATGTTAATTGTATACCTAAAACTGTAACATTTTCAAAACTTAACTTAGAACCATATGAAATAAATAATGTAAATAATATTCAACTAACCACCCAAGAAATGTGCACCGACAGAACATCGGAATTAAAAAATCAACTAAGACTTGATCATCTTAATGAAGAAGAACGAGACTTAATTTCTCAACTTTGTCATGATTTTTCTGACATTTTTTATTTAGAAGGAGACATACTTACTTTCACCAACGAAATAAAACATTCCATAGATACGCAAAATTCTAAGCCCACTTATGTAAAATCATATCGCTATCCCCAAATTCATAAACAAGAGGTGAAAGATCAGATCAATAAAATGCTTTCACAAAACATTATACAACCCAGCAATTCTCCATGGTCGTCGCCCGTGTGAGTTGTGCCCAAGAAGCTCGACGCATCAGGTAAACAAAAATGGCGTGTTGTCGTAGACTACAGAAAACTGAATGAGGTTACTATAGACGACAAATACCCGTTACCAAACATTGGAGATTTATTGGACCAGCTTGGTAAGTGTCAATATTTCACGACACTAGATCTTGCATCAGGCTTTCATCAAATTGAAATAATGCCTGAAGATATACCAAAGACCGCCTTCACAGTTGAAAACGGACATTTCGAATTCCTCAGAATGCCGTACGGTCTAAAAAATGCACCTTCAACATTCCAGAGGGTCATGGACAATGTCCTTGCTGGAATTCAAAACGAGCGATGTCTTGTCTATATGGACGACATCATCGTCTATTCACCGACAATTCAAGAACATATTACCCGCTTAACAGAAGTATTCAAGAGACTTCAAAAAGCTAACTTAAAACTTCAGCCAGACAAGTGCGAATTCTTGAGAAAAGAAGTCGCCTACCTTGGACATTTAATCACGGAAGATGGCGTTAAGCCGTTTCCGGCAAAAATTGAATGCGTCCAAAAATTCCCTCAACCTACGAACCAAAAGGAAATAAAATCCTTTTTGGGACTCGCTGGTTACTACAGAAGATTTATACCGAACTTCGCTAAAATTTCCAAACCAATGACAAAACTTTTACAAAAGGATGTCCCATTTAATTTTGACTCCGAATGTCAAAAGTCATTCCAAGAATTAAAAAATGCTCTTACTTCTACTCCGATATTGATATACCCAAACTTTGAAGAACGATTTCTTTTAACTACCGATGCTAGCGCATTTGAAATCGGTGCAGTTTTGTCACAAGGCCCAATAGGTAAGGATTTACCGATAGCCTATGCGTCCAGGACATTGTGCAAAGCAGAAACCAAATACTCTACGATAGAGAGAGAACTGTTGGCAATTGTGTGGGCAGTTAAACACTTTAGACCCTATTTATATGGCCGAAAATTTACCCTTATAACTGACCACCGACCACTTACTTGGTTATTCTCTATAAAAGACCCCGGTAGTCGTCTAGCACGATGGCGCCTTAAATTAGAGGAATACAACTATCAAATTGAATTCAAATCTGGCAAATCCAATAAAAATGCCGATGCCCTTTCTCGAATAAAAATTAACCACATAAATGACTTTGATTCATTTCGTTCAAAATTAGGAAACTTTAAATATTTACCTTACCCAATTTATCCCGCTCTTGAAGATGCAGGGCCATCCCAACAAACTGAAAATAAACCTGAAATTGACTGGGATGCCGCTGCAGAAGAATTTTTGTCTTTTGAGGAACTTTATAAAACAAAATCACTGATCGACTATTCTAAAATAGAATATTCCAATAATCATCTACTAGACAAACAAAATAAAAACATTTTAACCTTCTTTCAACAAAACAATTTATAAGATTTTCATGAAAAAATAATTGAGGATATATTTGAGGAAAACCCCGACTTTTCTTATGCAAAAATTAATGTACTTAGCAGTAAAACTGTCAAAAATAGAAAATACCTTATTATTGCTATACCATGGGATCCAGACAGTATTAGTGAATACTTATTTGCTGCAATTTACAGAAATCGAGATTTATTTAAACCTTCAGAAAAATATTTTATCGAAAATAATCCTGACCTACCAATACTAGAAACACTATCATTTCTACTTTCGGAAGTTGACGTAAAATTCACTATTTGTCAAAATATTACTAAAGAGCCAGAACAAAATCAAATACCTATCATCTTAGATCAATTCCATAATGGCAAAAGCCACCTTCACCGCGGAATTAATGAAACTATTAGGCGAATACGACAAAAATATAATTGGGCCGGCCTCAATCGAGATGTCGAAAATTATATTAAGTCATGCCGGGCATGCCAAGAGACAAAAATATGTCGCAAAAATTTGGACAGTCCCCTCGTTATAACTGAAACGCCTAAAACACCTTTTGAACGTATTAATATTGATATTTTAGAGGTACCTCAAAAGAATTACGCTCTTACAATAAGAGACGAACTAACAAAATTTTCTCAAGCATATCCGCTTGAAGATAAAAGTGCCAAATCCGTTGTCACTTCATTATTAGCTTATTTTCAGCATTTTGGTGCACCATTTCGCATTCATTGCGATGCCGGTCGCGAATTCAATAATGCGTTAATGAAAGACCTTTGTAATATGTTCGATATTAAGTTAACATATTCAAGTGTCGGTCATCCGCAAAGTAACGGATCTCTAGAAAGATTACATGCTACTCTGTTAGAAATGATTCGATTAAATTTAGCAGACCACCCCAATGAACACCCCTTCAGTATTTTACCATTTGCTATTATCGCTTATAATAACTCTATAAACAAAACACACGGATTCACACCATACGAACTTGTATTTGGACACACGTCCAGTAGGCCTCCCGAAAAATTATACAATGAACAAGAATTAATTACTAAATATATTAGAGATCTAAATAACCGCATATCCTATTATTATAAAATAGCGAGAGAAAAAACCATGAAGCAAAAAGAAAAAGCTAAAGATCGATTTGACAAACATGTCTCCGAAAACAAACCAAATTATGAAGTAGGTGACAAAGTTTACGTAAAAGAAACTCAAATAAAAAACAAGTTAGAAAATAAGTTTAATGGCCCTTTTGAAATACTAGAGATACACAGAAATTCCGCAACAGTATTAAATTTAGAAACAAATAACAAATCAAAAATAAATTTTGATCTTATGAAACCCTATGTTGAAAATTAACTTATTTTCAGGTTTCTGCTGCTGATCGGAACAGCAACATGTCAATATAAAATCGAACCCATAAACAATACAGTTGGAATCTACTACCACGACGAAACCAAAATAATGGTTTCGAACGACGAATGGACTTTATTAGTGCATAAAAATATATCAGCTTTTAAACAAACTTTTGAAAGAAATAATAGAATTCTTGACACAATTCAAAATACCTTTACTTCAAACTACTCCAGTATGAAGTCCTTCCGATCCGAAGTAAAATCACATTTGGCATTATTGCAACAAATTACAAAACCTATTGGCGATAAATTCAGTGAAATATCTTTCGATGTTAAAAGACAAAAACGAGGGTTAATTAATGGTATTGGCACCATATTTAAATCAATAACCGGAAATCTCGATGCGTCTGACGGTGAATATTATATGGACTGCATTAATAAATTAAAAACTGATCAAAACCAGATAGAAAACTTATTAAAAAATCAAATGTCAATCACAAGCTCAGTCATAACAAATCTCAACAGTACTATAGGACAATTAAAATTAAATGAGAAAATATTTAACTCAGATATAGAAAAAATTGAAACCACCATTCGACAATCAACAAACGAAATTGCGCTTATCGAAGCCAAATTAAATTTCTTTGAAATTTGCGAACAACTAATGGAGAGTTATTCGTATCTTGAAAATACTATTAATGATATTCTAAGCTCTATCACTTTTGCACAGCTTCAAATAATTCATACTTCTATTATTGAACCAGAAAATTTGATCACTGCTCTTAAGAAAATATCAGAAAATACAGTAAGAAAAGGTTTACCGCTACCAATAAAATATTCTGAAATTTCACAGTATTTGGAAATAATCGATCTCGAAGCATATCAAACAAATTCAGATCTTGTTTTCGTTCTTAAAATACCTTTGATTGAACCACAAGTATTTACTTTATTCCACCTATACCCAATACCAATTTATGATAATAGAACTGGATTTCACCACATTTTATCATTTTCACAAAAATATTTAGCGCGAGATGATGATTCTTTATCCTACATTCCAATCCACGATTTACAAAAGTGTAAACAGTTATCTACGCATCAAAAGTTGTGTCGCGATGTTTACGCGTACCCTATAGACGATAACGCGATATGTGAAGCCCGTTTGTTAAGACAATATAAGACATTTCCTGCGAATTGTAAAAGTGCGGTAGTCAACGGACAAGGTTATAATGTGCAAAAACTCGAAGAAAACGTGTGGCTAGTGTCGATTGCCGAACCGGTACACGTGACCATAAGTCTTCCAGACACAAAAACGAAGACATTAACCGTAAATGAAAATTCTATTTTACAGCTATACTCAGGATGTTCCGCTTTTGTTGGCATTACTAAAATACAAGCTAGTACCAGAAAAACTATAAACATTCCTCATGTACTTCATCCCGTAATGGTTGATTACAACTGTTGCCTAGACATTCCAAACAAAGTAGAAGTACCCAAAATAGAACCACTAGATCTTAATAACATTAACTTGAATGATCTGCAAGTGACAAAACACAAACTGGACCAATACTCAAAAAGTTTGGATGAACTCATAAACAAACCGTTTGTTGAGAAAAATATTTCGTGGTTCACATATACTACGATCTCACTCATCGTTGCCTTGATCGTCCTCTACACCTGTTATAAGTGTAGAAATATTAAATTCAACAAATCGCCAGGAAAGCCTGTTCCGGACCAACCAAATGATGTTTTTATCAAAATTCATAACATTCTGCCAAAAAGAAGACCCAAACTTGACACCGAAGCCTCTGAGGAAGTGGAAATCGAAAATTGACAATTTCATGGTTTAATGTACACCTTTATATTTTTATTTTTGTATTTTGCGTATTTTCCTTTTAATCTTGAAATCTCTGTATATATTGTATTGTCTATTTTATATTTTATGTATTTTGGTTTTTATTCTCAAAATTGTTGTTTATTAAACAACAATTTTAATTAAGGGGGGAGTTGTTATATACGAAAAAACGCTTATGTTTAAGTAATGTTACGCAATGTCAAACATCAGATTACGATTTCCGTATTTTCATGAGAACGATGCTACGTTGCGTTTTTATAAAATAAACACATTAAGTAACACAAATATTATGTTACAGAAAAATAATGATTTCTGCACTTTCATGGGAGCGACGCTACATCGAATTCTCCATGAAAATAAACGCTGACGTTGATTTAACAAATTCTATAAATTCTTTGACTTTATGTAAAATAGTTAGTTACAATTATAATTTCAACCTATTACTTCTTTTTATATAACATAAAACTGTGTAACTCAATAAAAATTGTTTTTAAAAAGTTTAACGTGAATTTGTGAATATAACATATATATATATATATATATATATATGTGTATATATATATATATATATATATATATATATATAAATAAATAGTGCGTGATATATGAACAATAAGCAACGAATAGATTAGTGGGTATTGCACGCAAATAGAAGAAGGGGCTACTGAAAACAATGGTAACCGCAGACATGTATGTTTCTGAATTCTGTTATATTTTCTCATGTTTTATTCAACACCTTTGCTCCCATGTTTCACATCTTTTCTTGATTGTACCGTACCGAGGACGGCTAATGAGCCAGAAACATGCATGTCTGCGGTTACCACACTTTTCAGTAGTCCCTTCTTCTATTTGCGTGCAATACCCACTAATATATTCGTTGCTTATATATATATATATATATATATATATATATATATATATATATATATATATATATATATATATATTACATCAGAGAAATATGAAAAAAAACAATTTACAAGAGTTATATAAATATGTCAATGCACAACATCACACAAATCATAATTCACGAATTTTACGTAAGTAATTAAATATTACAATGAATCATTCAATGAAATGAACGAATATAATTTGCAAATATATTTCGAAGAACACCACATTTCTCGGAAAATCAAAATTAATTGGAGAAGTTTGATAATCGATAAAGAAGAAATTGTATTAGGGAGATTAGAGTATTCACAACAAATTCGGAAATCTAATAAAAAATTATTGTACGAACCAAATTCTGTTGAAAAAGGAGAGAGATCATACAAAATCGAGGGTATGGGAATACTTGAATATTGACGACAGATTTTAATTGATGAATTTTCAATCGGTTTGAATGCACCTCCGGATTAATGAAGACGAATAGGAATTGAATCGGGGTTTTCACAAGGTGGTTTAAATGTGTTTACCTCAATCAGAGGCGATTATCACGAGGATATTAACTCGGATGTTTTAATAAGTGGTTTTTCTTCTTTTACCTAGATGAGTAATAATAATCGTACCTATAGAAAAAAATACGGCGTCTTGAAGGTCAGACACTGCAGACTGTTTGAAAAACAAAAATGTAGATTTTTGTCGTGCATTGAAAAGCCAACTATTTGATATTGTGTAAGGACATGAGACGTTTTATATCAGATATGCAGTTAACGAAATGATGCTTGCACATGATATGGTGGTACTGAAAGCGTAGATAGAGCATGCACAAGAAGATATAATTATTATTGTGCCATCTTATCGATTCAAGCTGAGTCGGTCTGAAGTCTATGGATATTTTCTGTTTATACGGGTTAAAAGTTCTAATAATTATCATTTTTTGGGTAATCATTCATTTTGTTGATATCCATACTACATTGTTTGGGAATTTCATTTCAATATTTATATAAACACAGCGAAAAAATTGCCTTATCCAAAAATACAGATTATGAAACGCCTAAACAGTATTGCATCATATTTTTCAAGGACGTGGGTCCTCTTGTTGTCACAATGTCACTTTCGATGCTTTCTAGTGAGTAATTTTTTTTTCCTAATATAATCCTAATTTAAATATTGCCCAAAAATCAAAGCGTCTCTTTCTCCTGTAATATTCAATACTAATAATTATCAGTATATTAATCATAAATTCAAGTTTTTATAAGAAGTTATAAACTGTCTCTATTTGATTTTATAGAATTGATTGGGATGAAGTTGTCTGTGAATGTTTAGGAATTTTTATCATATGTACTTTCTCAGTAAGGCTAATTTTATGTAATTCTATACGCCATAATGGTAACATCTCTACAAATGCTTGAATTTACCATATTAGATTCTATAATATTCAATGTTTCTCATTTATCTGGATTTTACTAGAATTTGACCCAACAGTGTTCTCTGCAATGCAAAGATGCTATGTAGTTTCTGATTCCTGCTAATGAAGGTTATCTAAATGTTCTCTAAGCACCGAATATTTATAGTCCTGAAAGTTAGTCAGGTAGTTACCGGGAATACTTCGGCGCAATTAAATTTTTCGCCAAAATTAATTTGTTTTAGCTATAAACTTAGAAATAAATTTCGTTATAAAGCTATAAAAATGTAGAATTATCGTGTTTCATTTGATATAAATGTTCAAGTGAATATAAAAACAGAAGAAATGTACCAATTTCTCAAGAACTAGAATAACGAGAGAGAAACTAGATTATAATTGTTTTTAATATTGTTATCTCAAACTACCGTGGAAAATTTAAAGGATCACGTAATAAAAATAAAAATTATGGTAATGATTATTATAAATGTATCAAGATTTAAAAGAATGCTATTGACTGTTGGTCCAGGCGATAGAGAAATCGAAATGGATGTTGTTTGATAACGCAAACATTTTTATGCAGAAAGTTGTCAAATATTGTGTACAACAATAATCTATGTTTGCCTACTCCAAAACGTGCTTGCTAAATGCTGTAGAACAACAAATGTACCAAAATATCGAGAAATGACCCATTTTTCGATACATTTGTGTCTAAAACTTTGAAACAAAGCCTTAAATCAAAAACATTTACTCCTTCTTTTTTGTTTATTTGACGATTTCCTATAAGATTATGAGAATCGCGAACCGAAAAACTTTAATTTTCCATGAATAATATGAGAAAATTGGTAAAAAATCCTTCATAAAAATTGATAAATATTTATAAAATTTTCAGAAAAGATAGTTAAACAATTACGCACAAAATATTTTGTAACGATCGATAGCGTAATTTTTCACTGCCACAATTATTAATTAACAAATTATAAAAAAGTTGATCGCGCGTACATTGTTTAAACAACGTTGAAAAAGGAGCACGCAATTTTTAACAGTTACTTAGTGTCATAACAAACAATAAGCAATTATAAAAATATCCATTTTACGTTTTAATAATTTTTTTAAATTTTGTCAAATTTTTTCCATTATAAATAATTTCTCGTTTGCAGCATTGGTTCGATGTAATTTAAAAATTGTTTCCCATCTGAATACTGCTTTGCAAGCACTTTCATTTTAGCCCAAAACGACGGAATTTGACCGTGTAGATCCGGAGATAGAGGCCCACAAAGTTAATAATAATTTATGGCTTACTTAATCGTTCCATGAAAATTAAAAAAAAAATACTCTTTTATAGCTGGTTGCAAATACTTTCTATATCCGTCTTGTGCATTTTTGACAGATGAAATCCTAATGAAAGAAAAATCGATAAAAATACCGTAATCACAGGAGTTCGTCGGCCGAGCAGCGTGGGAGCAGGAGTGGGGATAGCGGAGAGCAGCTGTGCAGTCGCACGGCCCGGGTGTTTAAAAATGCGAACGCGCGGTAAAACATAAGTTATCTCGGCAACGGTAGCACTTATCGAGACGATTTTTTTTAATTCGATGTCGCGAAATGAGAGGAATCAGAATATGCCATCAAAAAACAATATTACAAAGAAATTTTGCATGAATTTCAAGATAAAAAAAGTATGCTATTTTCATTTGCATATGATAAACAAAGACCATTTAAGAAAGAAAATATACTTTTTATCTATATTTATTATTGAAACGTTTAATTAGTTGCATGATTTGAAGAACATTAAGCAACAAAATAATTTTTCAATCATACAACTATTTTTTTGATGCAAATGAAAATAGCATAATTTTTTGATGGCATATTCTGATTCCTCTCATTTCGCTACATCGAATTGAAAAAATCGTCTCGATAAGTGTTTTACCGCGCATTCGCATTTTGAAACACCCGGGCCGCGCGACAGCACAGCTGCTCTCCGTCAACCCCGCTCCTGCTCTCACGCCGCTCGGCCGACGAACTCCTCTGATTACGGTATTTTCATCGATTTTTTTTTCATTCGGCTTTCATCCGTCAAAAATGCACAAGACGAATATAGAAAGTATTTGCAACCAGCTATAAGAGAGTATTTTTTTAATTTCATTTTAACGATTAAGTAAGCCATAAATTATTATTAACTTTGTGGGCCTCTATCTCCGGATCTACACGGTCAAATTTCTTCGTTTTGCGCTAAAATGAAAGTGCTTGCAAAGCAGTATTCAGATGGGAAACAATTTTTAAATTATATCGAACCGATGCTGTAAACGAGAAATTATTTATAATGGAAAAAATTTGACAAAATTTAAAAAAATTGTAAAAAATTATAAGGACGTAAAATGGATATTTTTATAATTGCTTATTGTTTGTTATGACACTAAGTAACTGTTAAATTGCGTGCTCTTTTTTCACCGTTGTTTAAACAAGGTACGCGCGATCAACTTTTTTATAATTTTTTAATCAATAATTGTGGCAGAGAAGAACTACGCAGTCGATCGTTAAAAAAATTTTGTGCGTAATTGTCATATGTTTAACTATCTTTTCTGAAAATTTGATAAATATTTATCAATTTTTACTTACAGAAAAAATTTACGTATGATTTTTTACTAATTTTCGCATATTATTCATGGAAAATTAAAGTTTTTCGATTCGAGATAACCTTATAGGAAATCATTAAATAAACAAAAAAGAAAGAGTGAATGTTTTTGATTTAAGGCTTTGTTTCAAAGTTTTAGACACAAATGTATCGAAAAATGGGTCATTTTTCGATATTTCCGTACATTTGTTGTTCTACAGCGTTTAGCAAGCACTTTTTGGAGTAGGCAAACATAGATTATTGTTGTACAAATTATTCGGCAACTTTCTGCATACAAATTTTTGCGTTATCAAACAACATCCATTACACCCTACTTTTACTGCTCTACCGCCTGGACTATGTGAGAAGGTGCTCCGGGAAAAGTTCTTGAAGTTCAAACAAAATTTTTCTGTGAACGATAAGCTCAAGTAACTTTAATAATAACATTCGGTCGATAGCCTTTTGATGCAATAGTATCAAAAATAATATTTATTTATTCGTAACATTTCATAATATAAATTATAATCTTACAAGTTCACAAAGATAGTAAGAATAAATATAGGGTTGGTGATAGTTTGAACCAACATATCACACTGTGACTGAATTCCAGCTCGTTAAAACCCATGAGGTCCTTCACGAGCAATAGAAACATTGGTTATTTCAAATATTATAGAATTAGGGAATGAACCTATACAATGTTGTAAAAATGTAATTAAATATTAAAAAGAAGAAAAAAACAGGATAACCAAATATTAAGGGGTGAAATATGTGAGTGATGGAGACGTAAGTTCAATTGTACACTAATTTTATGTTTGCCTTGAATATCTATAATAATTATATTAATATTTTTTTTGGTCAATAACAGCATGAATATCCTATCTGTTTGAATTTAGGACAATTTTTTTAAGAATGCTTTTAATCATGTTCAAAGAATTATTAGTTGTAATATACATTTTATGCATATTGGGTAAGTAATTGAAGATAGATATAGAATATTTCTTTGTTCAATTATTTTGCTACTTATGTTGGTAGATACACAATTTTTATTTTTTAACCTAGTGAAATAGTTGTGTTCTATATTTTGTGATATATTTTTATTTTTACAGATGTTATAGTCCGTATTTTCGAAATACTCTATATCATTTCTAACAAATGTTTCGGTTAAAACAGTCATATCAAAATTTTGTTTTAATAAACTTTATATCGCTTTCTGTTCAAAGAAAAAATATCTAGAAAGATTTGACACGAGACTTTCCCAACAGCTTGTGAGGGATAACATAGTAATAAATGGCATAAATAATTGTTGCGGTATAAAACTATTGTACAATTCCAAGGGGATGGATAATGCTTATTGAGCCAATGGCCACGATTCTAAGATCCTGACACAAAGTTGGAAATACATCCAATACATGTGAATATCCTAAATAATTGAGAATAAGCAACCCTTCAATGAAATCTAATTGAAATAAACAATGATGATAATATGAAAATCAATTGTATTCATACTGTTACGAGCATCAGTGTCAAGTGAGAGGTGGGTAGATTAAGATATGAATAATGAATTATCATGTCAAAAATATATTCAATTTGTGCTGCGTATAATAATATTTGGTGCTATAAAAATATCGCCTTGAAATCAACTGGCAAAACCATGCGATAGAAATTTTGACAGCAAATCAGAATACCAAAAAACTTTTTTAATAACAGTGTGTCTAAAAAAATTTATTTTGGTCCACAAATATCCACACACAATTTGTTATTAATCGCATGTTTTGAGAACTTGAAGCAATAACAAAATCCGGAAATCATATTTGAATGTACTTACAGGTTGGCAAATTAATTTTGGCAGGCGGAAGTTTGGCAACTTCCGATGCGCCGTAGCAAAGATGTATGCGGATTGCAAGAGCTCACTTCGCTGGCAGAATTTGTAAGCTTCGTTTCGACAGTACAGTTCAGAGAAAAGTGTGATTACCTGGGTTGTGCAATACTAACTTGTTATGGCGACTCCAGAAAGTGGAGTTGTTCATAAAAAGTTGAGTGAGGAGTGTCGTGAAATAATTATGAACGTTTTAAATTTAATGACCGAAGAGGCAAACAATGGCAAGTCAACAACTCCATTAACAAAGGTAAGATTTAATTATTGCAATAAAATTAAACAAAAGTATTTATCAAATTTACACTGGATAGTAAATTTTTTGAATCGATTTTCGTACATAAAATGTTTATTTGTTAAACGATTTAAAAAAGTGACATTAGGGTGAGACAAATTATTTTGCCGCCTACCTCTATCCAAAGTGTATATTTCCTGACCTCATTGTAAGGAGCAAAGTCGTACTTATCCTCCCTAGAGAGGAAAAGTACTTTTCCTTCCTAGGGAGGAAAAGTGGAAGTGACGTCATAGTACGTTATCAATGAGATAATTTTTGGAATTCCGAGACAAAAGTGGTCACTTCAGTCTCACATGTTAGAAACTAAAGTGTCACTTTTATACCCAAGGGATATAAAGGGACAGTAAAATTCGCAAGGGATTTAAAGTACAAATAAAAACGTACATCCCCGATGCATTTTAGAATTCCGTCCTCGAAGCCCAGCCAAGTTTCGTAAAAGTTCATCCTAAGTAGTATTCATTAATGTTGTTTGTTAGTTTCATAAATGAATTATTTAAAAATTTCTTGTTATTTGAGGGAGGCGGAAAAATCCTCTGTATAACATGGGGGTAAAGTGCCTTTTCCTCCCTATTCTCGGGAGGAAAAGTAGCACTTTCCTCCCTTGTTCTACAAATAGCTATTATGCACTCTTGTGTCAATTTTATGCTGTTATGTCATCATTACAAACAAATCGATGCCATTTTCAGTCCATTTAGAGAGAGAGCAACCCAAATGGCACATTTTTTGGTTTTTGCACGCCTGCGGCTCATACGTCAATTTTTCTATTCGTTTAAAAAAGCACCACTTTAGGCACTTGTTGCATAAATAACTATTCTGTTTCTGTCTACAGGAGTATATAAAAGGGCACATGTTTATTTTGTGTAAGACACCTATTTAAATGTAATAGGTGTTTTAGATTATAATTATTATACTCATTTCATACCTATCTCTATTACGTTATGGTTTTATTATTTGTTTTGAACCATCTTCCGATTTCAGTTCCAATTGAGGTTTGGTCATATTAAAATATATTTGAACTAAAATCTAAAGATCGCTTAAAACAACTAATGAACTGAAACGTAATAAACAACTCATGAACTGAAACGTAATATAGTATTTTTGTATTTAATACTTCTTTTAAATGGCCGAAAACCACGACAAAAATTTTTATCTCAGAGAACGGTCACTGAAAACAAATTTAACTACTTCCTCATTTTATTTGTATAAAAATACACATGAGTAAAACTTTTAATACGACATTTATATCGACTTATTTTATTGTCAGGTCATCGAATGAGTTTCTGCTGGTACGATAAATAGTCAAAAAACGCTTTCCCGTATTAAAAAAGAAGCTCTGGCAGGAACTTATGCTGACACTGATGTGCCTACAAAAAAAACAAAGAACGTTCAGCATCCGTATGGATCAATTCGACAAAACTGTGCTTAGAAGGTGCATAATAAATTATCACTTATCCGAGAAAAAGTACCCACGTTAAGAAATGTACACCAAATCTTTGCAGATAGTTATGGCTTCGCAGGAAGTCGCGAATCTCTGCGAAAACAAATACATTCTTTGGATTTTCGTGGGACAAACATGACAAACTACAGAAGTTTGTTAATTGAACGTCGCGAAATCAGACATTTACGCCTAATGCATTTAAGAAACATAAAAAAGTGCAGAGAACAGAACAAACCTATTATTTATATGGGTGAAACATACATTCATTCATGTCACACGCACCTTTAAGGATGGAGCGACAAGAGTAACGAAGGATTAAGAAAACCCGTTTCAAAGGGTATAGGTTCATCATTGTGCATGCAAGAAGTGAAAATGGTTTTGTACGTAATGCTGGTATTATGTGGAACTCCTAATCAAAAACATGAGATTATCATAGTAAAATGGCGTACGAAGTGGGTATAAGAAGAACGTATTCCAAACCTACCAAAAAACGCTGTTGTGGTAATTGATAACGCCCCATATCACAATGTTCTAAATGAAAAATTACCTACGACTGCTTGAACTAAACAACAATTAAAAAACTAGCTTTCTGAAAGAAACACATATATATTACAGTGCACAAATGTTAAAACCGGATCTTTATAACGTTGCATAATGTACAAACCGCAATATAAAACTTATAAAATTGATGAATTGTTTATTCGACATGGATTGCAAGGCTACCCCCTTATCACCCGGACTTAAATCCTATCGAAAGTGTTTGGGCGGCACTTGAAAAATATGTGGCCAAACGAAATGTTACCTTCAATTTTACAAAGGTTGAAGACTTCTGTAATGAATTTTTTGACACATTTTCTGCAAATGATTGGAAAGTTAGAGGTGACCATGTTAAAACGATTGAAGATGAATTTATGAACAATGAACCACTTTTAGATACTGTTGTAGATACTATTATTATTAATTTGGGCGAAGACGGAGATAGCGAGGTTGATGAAGTTGATATAGAAAGTGATTTTGAAGAATCATTTGTAGATGCACATCATTATTTTACTGTTGATGTACATGACTATACATCTAAAACATATTTTTAATTATAGTCTTTGTTTGTAGGTGGTATGACTGAATACATTAAAGGCAACAAATGTAAATAGGTGTTATAAAATTGTAGATATTGGAGACGAATCCCACTAGAGTAATATAATATTTGCAGCACATATGTACATAGTTGTAAATAAACAATAACTGACGGCACCCAGAACCAAGATTTTTTTTATTTTGCCATTCCTAACTCTGTAAAAAGTGTGAAGGGATGTTCTAATTGCATAGTAAATATTTGCAAAAAACCCAAAAATTTACATAAGAAAGTAGAAATATCTACCACAAAAAAACTTTAATATTTTATTTATATTATTAGTATACTTATTGGACCATCTCTAGAGGCGATTTCCCCAATTTGTTTTTCAAATTTTATGTATAAACCCGAATTTTTACATTATTATCTATTACATATTATTATTTTAGAAAGCTTAACAGTTAGGTATGTCATTAACTATTACTACGAACAAATAGGAAAAATTATTGACCATTGTTAAATTTAGAAAGTCGTTTAACAATCCTTATCATATTGTACGGTTTATCTACAAAATCTAACTGACTTCCAATTTATATACAAATAAACCTCAATGACGAATATTATGAAGGGACCACTCAAAAAATATTAATTCGAAATAAATGTGAAAGTTTATGTCTCTTGGAATCTATTTATCATTCATTATTTACATAACATAAAATAATAAAGGGTAATTAGAGAACTCCCCGTATGGTTTTTGAAGTAATAAATAATTATGTCTACAAAAAAAAACAATTTTCGTAGAAAAATCTAATGGTTTTCATTTCCTTATTGATTCAATGATTAATAAATAATAACACATTATTGTTATTTTGTTTTGTAAACTCGATTTCATATAGCATTATACATCTGCCACAATTTATTATTTTTAAATCCAAATTAAAAATAATGTGATACCCTCGTACGTATTAGCAGTCTCACAACCTTTAAAACTTTGAATGCGAAATCTACGTCGCCTGCTCTTCCCGGTAATTGCGTTTACAACGATGTTAAGTTATATGGTTTTCTCGCACATCGTCAACTGCCAAAATAATTTGCCGACCTGTATATATTATACAAATGAGTCAACATACCTAAGAATGAAAACAGTTCAATTTGAAATTTGGAAGGTTTAATATTATTTTTATTCCATAGCAAAGTTACACCGAATAAATTACATTTTTAACTTTTATAAGAAAACTCTCAAATTGTTTATATTTAGTCATATTGTTATAAATGACTTAATTGTTTTTAATAACACGAATTTACAACTCTAAAAATTCATTGGAGTAATACAAATGCTATCAAACTATTTCTATTCAGTCCTTTTAGTAGAAATTGAAAATAGTTTTCATTATTTATAAATAACACCCAAATGGAATTTCCAACAATGAATAACATCCGAATAATGCCAACCACATATTGAGTTATATATATATATATATATATATATATATATATATATATATATATATATATATTGAGTTCTCTTACTTTTATAATTTTTTAATAGCACGGAAATAATTGAATTTTCAATTCTATGATTTCATTTGAACGATACAAATTGAAGGTATCAAATTAAATATAGGGACGTGACTATAATAAATTTAATATTTTATTACATCCAAATAACATAGATAATTTAAATTCTCAAAAAAAAATCATTCAAAATCATTCCAAATGTTAGTAAGAATCATTTCAACCAAATGTTATCAAATAATGTATGTCCAAATCTATCATTATGATTTGAAGGATACATTTTCGTTATTTTCAAATATCAATTAATAAATTCAATTTTTTTTACTGTTTCGACCCTTACTGTGAGAAATCTACTCACATTACAATTCAAATTAAACTAACTGCTTCCAGATAATTCCACAATATATTGAAAAAACGTTAAAAATACTATTAAATTGACAGTTGTTTCGATATTAAATATCATCGTCAGAGTGACACAACTTACATTTCATTTGATGCCTCCCTGATGTTTAAAAGGTATTTTTAGCTAGACCTTGTGATTGATTTAATATAAATTAATAGAAAAAAGGAGAAGATATGATATTACAAATACTAAAGCTCAGATATTATTAGCCCGATGGGGATATCCTGGTTATTTTTTTCCCAATTAAGATCAGTAGAACTCTGCAATGATATAGTAAACCAGGATGATTTTATCTGCTGATCTCTACAATTAATACTTAGGAAGATAGTTTAAAAGTGGAGAACTCCCTAGATTTATCTATTCATTGACGACTTCATAATGTGGATCTCCTAAGTGTAAGGTTGCCAGATGTCCGGGATTTCCGGGATTGTCCCGGAATTTCACGTCTTGTCCCGTGTCCAGTAATTCGATCTATTATCCCGGATTCCGAAAAATTTAATAATAAACAATAAATGACACGGCTAGGCGACAGGGAGCGAGCGCGTTTTCTTCACTCGCCCCGACACCCGCCGAGTCATGTCATCCCTTTCTCTCGCTCGCTTCCTTTGGTCATTCGCAGCGTGGCCAGTGTTAGTACGTTCGTATTAGATCTAGTACGTTTTTATAGATTCTGATACGACAATACGCTGCTAACAAATCTAGTACGCTTTCAGATTTTAGCTGCATTTGAATGGTTCGAAGCTCCAACCTGTACATATTTTGGTGGTCCTCACCCCGAATTCCTTCCTTGCTGCCCCAACAGGCTAGCCACCCCTAAAAATCCACAAGAAACCGCTCCAGTCACACCGGAAAAACCTTAAGTTCCCTACGACCTATCAACCGAAACAAAAATCATTATTGAAAACCTTACAATAACCTTAATGAACACCATTCCTAATTCCAGAGACATCATAGCCGACACTATTTTACTCTCATCAAGAGTGAAAGTAATTCCACTCAAATCAGCGATTCCCACCCCCCATCGGTGTTACTGGTTTTCTGCGGCTTCCCTGAAGCATTGTGAATTTATTCACAAGACAAATGGAAAATATTACAGCCGCAACTGTACCCGCTTCCACTTGCTTGATGATTATTGTTACTTCGAAACCACCTTACCGAGCACAATACATCCAACTTTTGCAAACTCCTCTCCTCGAGCTCGAAAAGCATGCCGCCACCACCCATCAACTTTTCTATACACCTTTTAAACAGTCTCCTAATTACTTTTTAAATAATAAACTAAAAATCCTAAAATTCAAACACAAAATTCTTCTTATTAACTCTCGAGACATCAGCTAGAGACACCCCAAATTCAACTTCTACTTTCAAAATTTGCAACACCTACCTCATGTGCCTATTAACTATCCACAATACAACGCCGTTCGTCGTCTCTCAAATCAACCCAATTCTAGACACTTTTTTTACTCAATTCCAGACACTTTTAAAACCACACTTCTCTTCCAACAACAGTCCTCGTTGCTAACCGAGTCTGCCTTTCTCTCCAGTCATTTTATATCGAAAAACCACTCGCCTGCCCCCAATTCTACGTAAGTTCTCAATAAAAACCAATCCAAGACACATTTTCTACCACTTGACTGTTTCTTCAGTCACCCTTCAAAACTCAATCTCAACTGCACGCCGCACAAACATCCCCAACCCTAGCTCTGCAGAGGAACTATATCCTATAACAGGGCCAATCATCTAAACATCCAACCCTTATCGAATATACAAAGCCAAAAAACAAAACAAAAAACTTCGAACCTATCTCTTTCTCTCTCTCTCTCTCTCGCTCTCTCACACACACTTGATAGTCTACTAGAGTTTGAATTTATAATTACTCCATTTAATTTATGATTAACATGTTGATTTCCCACCTAAGTCTATTTAATCAACGAACCACAAGAAGATGTTGATTTTGTGTTTTTTATTTTTAAGTCTGATTTTATAAGATAGTACATCATAATGTACTTGTTGATTGCCTACTATAAAAGCAAAGTTCTTTAATCTGGACAAATAAAAGTGTAAATTTGAAAAATAGAATTTATTTTCTATTAAAAATATATACAAATATAAATTAGATATCCCGTATTTTATATATTCATAGCTATAGCCACGGCCCAACATGGAATTGTTCCGGAATCGGTAAGTACCGATCTGGCAACCGTACTTAAGTGTCTTCCAATTTCTAATTGTTCAAGGAAATCCAGTTCTTGTTTTTTATCACAAATATGTAGTACTTGTAGTTCTGTGTTAGGTGTCCAATGAATGTTTGGAGTCAAGTAAATGTTTTGCGTAGTGGGATTTCTCTGGTGGTTTCAATCTGTATGCTCTTAAGTGTTCACTATATCTGATTTCAAAATTTCCAAGGGTTTGACCTAAATAGACAACACTACATTTAGGACATTTAAGTTCATATATACCAGACTTCTTAAATGGGCATATTTTTGTATTTACATTTAACAATTTTGTACTCACATTATTTACTGTTTAAAAAAAATGTATTTGTTGCTTTGGAATATTATTAAAAATATAATATGCATATGTGATGGTTAGATAATTTTTTATTTCCTTAGTATGTTTAGGAAATATTAGTAGGGATGCCACTTTCTCTTCTCTTTTATTTATAACTGAATCAATTTCCTTGATTTAAAAATTCAAAGAGTTAATAATGTACTTGATTCTTCAATTTACATAAAACCAACACACACTGTTGTAACTATTCCATATAATTTCAAACATCCTATGATACATAAATTATCAGCATATAATTCGATTATACATAGAGCATTTTAACAAATATAATTTTAAATGAAAAATATTATCCATTGGCTCAAATGTGGCTGACAGTAACTTTTCTGAATAAAAGTGAATGTCACAGCATTTTAATAATTGACAACAGTGCAGCTACTAGTTTAGGCCTACATAAGGGCCATCTTCAGGCTGCAAATTATTATTTTGTTATAACTAAAGGAAACAATCACAAAATTCTCCAACCTTACCTGATCTAAAAGACTACTTCCGTGGGTAACACACGTCGATCATCATAAAATGTTAGAGGAAGAATGTGTGAAAAATTGGAGAGTGTAGTGTAGTAGATGAGTGCTCGAGCTGAGAGGTTCATATTTCAAAGCTCCGAACATACGACAGCTAACCGAAAGCGAAGCAGAGTTTTGAGGAGAGCTATCGGACCAGGGTTGATTTTTAATCAATCAATCCGGCGTTATTTACGCAAATAGTGTTTTTCAACACTCTCCGATTTATGAAAATTTAAATAAAAATTAATTTTTCAAAATCGTTATTAATCGGATGTTTTAAAGGTTTAATTTTTTACAGAGATGTCGAAGAAAAAAGATGAGTGGCCGCCACTACCTCCCAACAAACAACCCAGCAAAATAGAAGAATATGACGATGACGACTACAGCGACAACACTTCCGACGAAGAACACAGCAGGATGGAAGAGCTTGCAAAAAAATATGAAAGAAAGAGGCGACAAGTTCCAAAAAAGATGGGAAGAAGAGAAGATAAAACTGCAGGAAGAGAAGGACAGAGTCCAGAGAACACAAATCGAAATAAACGGACTTCATGTCGTCTTGAAGAACCTGGAAGCCAAAATCAAGTAACTCGAGGAAGAAAGAGAAAAAGAGGAAAGTCAAAGTCCAACAGAAAGCATCCGAAAGAAGGCCCAGAGGAAGGAACCCACACAAGAAGATGAGACCGAAGAGATGGACTTCACGGAAGTGGTGTCCATCAAGACGATCCAAAAGGAGCAGAGGCAAGAAGCCGCCGCGAGGAAGGAAGCCGCCGCAAAGAAGGAGCAAAGGGACGACGAAGCGATGAACGTAGCCATCCGCGAGAACCAAACGAGGACGACCAGGCCGCATATTTCAAAACTGCATATTGATTCGAAACCAGTAGTTAATTGCTGCGCTGCCATTGGCTGGATTGTGTAGTTACCGTCTTTTAAACTCGAATTTAAAATGTTCCTTGCTGTTGTTTACAACTTAGGGATGTCAAATTTCTTCAATTAGACTTTACTTTTCATAATAGCATTTTGCAAAAAAAGGTACTAATATCATGTGATCACACTGCATGAAAATATTGATAGAAATTTTACTTAAATCTAAATTAATACATAATTTAGTAATTGTCATTCCATAATGGCAGAGATAGCATTAAACCAATTGATGTATCGTATTCGACTAAAAACGGTCGCAGTCGCATAGGGAATTACGGTGGAAATCCAGCAAATAGCAGCGCCGCATCTAGCTACTGGTTTCGTATCAATGTGCAGTTTTGAAATATGCGACCAGGCCACCACCGGTCATACTACGGAGCACTTAGCACTGGGGGTCTGTACGAGAAGAAATGCAGACAAGAGGAATCAAGACGAGGTTCATCACCATCCGAGAGAGGCTTGGAGTGAAGATCCCATGCGTGTATTAAATAAATTGATTTATAGTTCTAAATTTTATGATGGTCCTGTTGATAACGAAGCTAGAGTTCCTTTTAAATATAAAAAGTTACCTCATATTCCACCTCTAACTAATAAAGTTTTCTCACATTTCAAATCATTTAATAACTTAAAGATATCGAAATATAATCTCACTACGATTCAAAAACTTTTCACAAAAATGAAAGATACAGACGAATTATTACGTAATAGTGATGTCATTTACTGTGTTCTCTGTTCAGCATATCAGGGCTGTTATATAGGTCAAACTTCACAAAGTCTAAAACAAAGGTTAGTACAGCACAGGAGTGACTGCCGTATAGGGAAGAATTCATAACTTTGAAAGCAATTATAGACGTCGATTATTTCTGGAGATGGTTCAGGTAAATATCTGTAAAAACTCTATCAATTTTAGATCAGATAACCAACCAACTAAGTGTGATCTATTGCAATATTCTTAAATTTGACTGATGGACTGCACGTCATGTGTTTTACCATATTTTAATCACTCACGTTGTAAGTTACTTTTATTTTATTATCCTTATGTTTCATTAATTGATGATTGTAGCAATAACCTCCTGAGGAAGTTGTAAATTGACAACGAAATATAGAGGCACTTTGAACAAAAGAATTTGAATATTGATACAGACCGATTACCCAATATTTACCTTTCTTTTCCTTTAACGTAGTACAGTCGTTATTTCAACTTAAATAATTCTATATATATGTATATATATATATATATATATATATATATATATATAACACCAAGCAAAAAACAAGTGTTATCATGGGAAAGCACGCAAAAATAAAGAGGTTACTGAAGAGGAGTGGTATATATATATATATATATATATATATATTTATATATATATATATATATTTATATATATATATATATATATATATATATATATATATATATATATATATATATATATGTGTGTGTGTGTGTGTGTATGTGTTATAACGGAATTTCTAAGCACGATAGAGGGCGCATTTTTTGACGGATCGAAACGAAACTAGCCACCAAAATTGATTGGGCCAAAATCTTGGACGAGTTCGGTAATGAGCCAAATCGGCCCAGTAGAAACATAATGGCGGCCTGTCATTTGACGCAAAAAAATTTTTCATAGACCTTAATACGTTCTTCAACTTTTGTATTAAAAATTTTTCTCTAAAACGTACATTAAATTATTAATTAAATAAAATTCACAAATTTATTTTTTTTTATTTTGATTTGATGCAAAAATGTTACTTTGGTTTTTCGTACATCTCAAAACATTCTATAACTTTTGTATCTATTTTTTCATTTGATGTATAAATACTACTTGAAATATTTTCTTTTTAATTTAACCCAAAAATGTTTCTAATGTTCTATGTAGAGTAGAGCTCAAAACTTCACTTTAAAATTATACTACAACTTTATAATTTTTTTGTGATGAGGAATTTTCTTACACTTGCATAAAAAATACCAATAACCTTAAAGAAAAATAATAATAAATTAATGTAAGGGTTATAATCAAAATATGAATTTTGATGCAAAAATGTTACTGAATGAAATAAGCCTGTCCAATTGACCCTGTGCCATTGAGATTTTTTAAACATATTCTAAATATATTGTGGAGTTTCATTTAAAACTATAAAATTCAATTTTCATCATTAAAAATGTATCAGCATCAGCTCAACCAAATGTTCTTGGATTATTCATATTTAGTTTCCATTATTTTTTAATAAAACCGAATAAAGAAATTTTTTTATGCATAAGTAATCACTAGAATATCAATATCAATAGGACATCAAATATCAGTGAATCATGTTAATATGGTGTATATCAAATATTATTCAGAGAAGTAAAAAATTCTACTTCTTAAAAAAAATGTATTCAACATTTCGAAGGTCATCAAGTAATTTCAATTAAATATTATCAAATCAGTTATATTTAAAAGAACTTTAAAAATCGATTGATACTTACTTCTGGTCAAAAAAATGTTTTTGAAGCCATAACATTGTCAAATTACATCAAATACTAATTTCCTGAGTTCGAATCTAACTTTACCACTTTCTATTTATGAAAATTATGAATAGAAAATAATTTACCTTTCCACAGTTTAATAAAATTTCAAAAAAAATCCTTTTGTCTACTAATAACTATTCGAAAAAATTTTCGCGCTCGACCTCTTATCCGAGAAAACGTTTTAGCGATTGTGATTCTTTCATAGTCTTGTTTTTCCGCTCCGGTTCAACCAGAGTCTGTTTAACGCGCTTTCAACTCACAAGAGAAAACTTTGTTCATATCCCTTCCCCTATTTTCTCCCTTCCAGTCACAACCCCCACTATTCCATCCCTTAGAATCTTGGCGTTTTCCCTACGGAGAGAAGTCAGCACCTGTTGAAAATTATTATTATGATAAACTTGGAAAGCAACCCTACAGTTTTTTATGACATTTTTTGACTGGACAGCATACTAAACGTTAGTATGTATGAATGAATTGGGAAGCTACAATTACTTGCAATCAAAGAACAAAAACTTGTTAATCAGTCCCTTATTTCCTGCAAATATGAAATAGAAATCACGTTTTTTGATAGTGTAGTATGAATTATCTTTGTTTTCAAGATAAAATGTTTTCATTTGACAAAACAAATCTAAACACCAAACAAAATGCCTTCATTCGAATAGTGTATTGAGAATGAAAATAGAACTGTTCTAAAATTGTGAGAGAATATTGTAATAATCTAGAAGTAGACCCAGATTGCAGTCACAACTCTGACTAAATATGTCAAAATTAAGAATAAAAGAAAACATAAATATATGAAAAGTAATCAATCAATTAAGTAGTCTCAAATCAGATTAGTTCATTGAATTTTCCACGACCGAAAGATGTTTAGATACATGAGAAACATATATTTTTTTTTCAAATGTTAAGAAGTCTTCAGCTAAACTAACTGAAGATGGTTTCAAAATATAAAAATAAATAAGGAGAGCTTATCTGAAAAAATATATGCATGGTTCAAATACAATATGAGTTAAGTGCCAAATTAGTGAATTATTGCCAAAAGGTATGATCATTGGTCCTGATGTGAAGAAACACTGGGTCCAATTTTACCGTTCTCATTATATCATTGCCAGTATAACAGAATTGGAAATAATCGGATAGAAATAAAGAAATCATTCGAACGAATGTACCAAAAAAATATTTTTAGGACCTTGACCTGTTATTTCTTCCATTTATACCTCATTCTTAGCATGAGTAATTATTTTGTTCTTGTGATATATTTCAATGAATTTTCATTTATAGGCTGGATACAAATACTATATTAATTGAATGAAGTTTCATAGTTTTTGAAAAATCTTGTAATGAATGTACTTCTCTACTCGTCGTGGCATGCTGCCAACTAGGTGATTGATATCTTCTAGTGGTAGAGGATCCCAGACAGGGGCGTAGTGTTGCCGCTACGGGCCTGTGTTCCATGGGATCCCCGGTTCCCCACCCATTACAAAACGAAGTATCTACTTACTTTTATTAAAAAATAAATAACGAACATAACAAAAAATTAAGAGCAATAACAAGCGACATAACATAAAATATAAAAAAAAGGAAATCACTGATCTAATTAAACTTTCATTTCGTCGCCTCATTACTTTTATTCAAAAGCCGATACAATCAAAAATACGACTTTTGGTTTTCAATTGACATAATTGACAAACCCGACAGTCTTTTCTGTCCCATGGTGTTTCTAAAAAATTTTTTTATCAATTTCAACTTGGAAAATGATCGTTCGGCGGTTGCTACCGACACACCCACAAAACAAGAAACATAACTAGTCTTTTTTGTAATGTTCATTTTAGAGACTTTGCGTGATGTTTATTTAAAACGATATCTCCTAGATGTTTAAATTTTATAACCAACTTTATTAACATCCATGTCATGTAATTAAAACATATTTTTGATGTACAAAATAATATTTAAATTCGCAGTTACATACACATCCTTTGAACTTCTTTTTAGCAACTTCCTATAGGAACCCACTATGCAAATATATATGTTACAGTCACGTTAACTCAACATCACATTGTGATAATGTTCTTCCTTGTTACTTTTCCGCCCAACCTTTCTAATATGCGAGAAAAGTATCGGTTTACACAAAAAAAAATGGAATTTTGAAAAAAAAATTATTTCTACGTTTTCCATCAACAACAACACGAAAAAACAGTTTTTAGAAAAAATCCCGTGTGCATGTCGTCGTTGTCGTCGGCCACTTTTCCTTACATGTCTTGTTAGCACGATACAGCCTCCGAAGTGCAATAAGTCACCAATTTTATGATAGAATATTGTTAAGCACATGTCACAGATGAACCCTATTGATTTTCAGCTCACCAGAACCAGTACAACGGGTGCTATGGTACTTGAAGTACGACATTTTGTCATTTTTTGAGAAATTTTCATTTTTTAAGCACGATACAGCCTCCGGAGTTCAACATGTCACCAATTTTATAATTGAATATTATTGAGGATATCTCACAGATAAACCCTATTGATTTTCAGCTCACCAGAACCAATAGAACAGGTACTACAGTACTTTAAGTACGATACTTTTGCCATTTTTGGAGAAGTTTCAGTTTGTTAGCACGATACAGCCTCCGGAGTATATACAATTGACCAATTTTATGATTGGATATTATTCAGAGTGTCTCAAATATGAACCCTATTGATATTCAGCTCAGTAAAGCCAGTACAACGGGTGCAATGGTACTTGAGGTACCAAATTTTTGTCATTTTTGGAGAATTTTTAGTTTGTTAGCATGATACAGCCTCCAGAGAGTATACGATTGATCAATTTTATGATTGAATATTGTTCAAGGTGTCTCACAGATGTACCCTATTGATTTTCAGTTGACTAGAGCGAGTACAGCGGGTCCTATAAATCCAGATATACTACATTTTTGGTTATTTTTGGAGAAATTTCGGTTTATTAGCACGATACATCCCACAAAGTGTATACAAGTAATAATTTTATAAAAGAATATTGTTCAGGGCTACAGATGCGGAAAAGTTAGTTTTAATCTTTAAAACCGTTTATTTTCCTCTTGTTTTCACCACATGCACATCTATACAACCGCTTATGCCCAGCTTGTGGCTGTTAACTTTTGTGATGTTACAAATTAACTTCTCAGCGATGCTAAAGCGCTGCCTTTTCACATTACTGAGATGTTACTAGAACTTCCTCAAAAGGAAGTCTTCATAATGAACTAAAAGCAACATTTCTGTTTCATTCAGAAATGTATTTTAACATCTTGTAGATGTTAATGCAATGTCTATAAAACAACATCTTACCAATGAACTAAATACAAGATTTCAAAAACAATACAGTATATTCTCTTAGATGTTGTAGGGACATTACTTAAACCTCTAAATAATATACCTCAAACATTCTAGATGATATCGTACATATGTTTCTGTGCCTAATCAGCAAATACAGCGTGAACAACTAAGAACGCCGGCTGTCGGCCATATTTTAAAAAATAGTCATAGATCCACAAAAAATATTTTCAGGGAAATGACCCAGAACAATCGCTGGAAAATATTTTTGAGTTCCTAAAATATCTGCTAGGTGTGAAATGAACATTTAAAAACATATAATACTGTGATTATCTCCAAAAAATACAATTTTTGAAATATTTAAGCGAATATGAAAAATTTAGTAAGGGACTTTTTGTCCTTATCCTCCAAGTAAGGGTGGGGAAAGGTTCAAACTTGTTAAAAACAAATCGTCACCCTAGTATTACAAGGTTGTATGTGACATTTTTACATTTTTCTGATTTTCAGCATAACAAAGTTCTATGGACCAATTACTATATTTTAAGCATGAAATGAATCTTCTAGCTAACATAGAACCTTAGTTATCAACAGAAAATCAACGGTGTACGTTAAAAATTATTCATTTTGTGTATAACAACGGTGAACGTTAAACATGGACTTTGTAATAAAAATATATATGGTAAAAAAATATTGCAGGGTTCCATGTTCTAACATACAACCTTGTTATAATATTTTTGAGGGTATGTTGTTTGTCTACAGTGTTGGAGTAACAGGTTCATGCGAATGTGCTCCTGCTGTATTTTGAAAATTTCAAGTAATGGGTGATAGTGATATAAGTGATGGTCACGGCTATGACTCTGACCGAGATAAGGAATACATTGCTCCTCAAAAAACATCATAAAATGTAACCAGGTAAGATTTCATTGTACAAGTTAGGTTAGGTTTTCGGGATTATAAATAAGTTTTCTTTTAGTATTAGAATTCGAGGCCATTATATTCCATTGCCATCCTTACCGCCAAGATCATATAGTAGCGATAGTGGAAGTGACTCCAGTTCGATTCCACAAGTTACCTTAGAAAAAAAGTGCAGTATTTTTGAAAACAAAGAAAACTAAGCTTTAAGAATGTTATTTTTTTGTCTTTTATTAATCTGCCCAGTTGTTCAACGGAATATACTAAAAAATGTAAAAAGATTATTGGTATTTTAAAAACTACAGGCAACAAAGTCAATACTAAATTAGATATCAACTCAATGGCTGGTAATTCTACTTTAATTTTGGAAGCTGATTTAAACAGGTAACATCAAAATACAGCATAATAATTAGGGTGGTGGTAACAAAATAAACTAATTTTTTAGAAGGAATCCTAGTTGTGTTTTAAGTCCCTTACAAACAACGGAGGAGAAGGAAGGATCAACAGATTTTTCGGAAGTTACTGAAGGAGAAATTTGTCGTGTTTCACAGTGTTAGAAAAGAAAGAATAGAGTCTGATGAAGAATTGTTCGAAGAAGGAAAAAAGAAGTTGACACGAAAACGGAGAAATAATATTTCAGAGTGGGCATGTAACAAAATAAAGGCTAGGTTTGATAAGGGCCTTGATTATATTTCTTCCAGGAAAAAGACAGTGGCAGCCAAAGAAATAAAAAATAAAAAAGATTGTGTCCAAAAATACTTTTATCAGTGTTCTCGGAGTTTTTGATGATTTTTGGTAATTATTGGTAAATTTTGGAGGTTTTAGGTAATTTTTGGTAGGTTTTGTTAATTTTGATAATTTTTAGAGAAAATTCTGTTTGTTAGCACTGGAGTGTATACTTAAGTGCGGAAAAGCTAGTTTTAATCTCTAAAACCGTATATTTTGTAGTGATTTCAGTGAGGCAATTTGGTTCACACACTAAACGAATAGAATATAAATTTGTGAGAAACTAATGATGTGAAAATGTGCATTTTGTGCGTTATATTGAATATATCAAGCAAGTATTCGAATATCTATATAATTTTGTCAAAAAAGTGTCCAGCTGAATTGTGTTTAGGGACAGTGATAAAAGTAATTTTGCACTCGTTATTTTCCCAGTGGTCGTTGAGTACAATGAAAAAACAAATATTCCAATCCATAGTCCACTTTTCAACTCTCTGGGAAATTGATATTACTAACATTGTAAGATAACAATGTCCATTGTAAGAAATTTCCCAATTAGGTGTATCATAATCAATCCGTGGGCTATTAGTAACGTTATTCATTATATAAATATATTGAGCAGATATATAATTGAATGCATAGGAATTTTAAAAACTCCAGATAAGCATTTTAAGTAGATTAGCAAATTTTAATCGAATTTTCCCTAGAACGTCAGAAGAGAAAATCGTGCCTAATCATGTAAGTTCCAAGTAGTCGTACATAATAACCAACGCCCTTGAATAACTTAATTTTTGATAATTTTGTAGTAGATATTGATATTAAGTGCGTAAGTATTGTAAAATGAATCAGCAATGTCTATTGTTACAAATTTCCAATTAGATTCAATATAATCGGTACATTACGAGTAAGACACGTTTCCCATTATATATCTCCATGAAATACGTTCTTTTATTGCTTTGATAAATGAATATAAGTCATATCTTATACACATATGCACAATTTCGATATAATTAAGAAGGTTCAATTTGTCCCATAGATACCGTTTTGGTACCCACTTACCTTAAAAAAAATAACTAAATCTAATGCAACTATCTTGTAGACAAGCTGCCGTTTGCAAGTGCAGATTTAATGCCATATCATAAATTTGCTAATGTACCTTAAGTAATAAAAAAGATATCACGTATAAGGGGTGTTGCAAAGAGAAATCGATTAAGAGGATACGTGATGTGCAAGAGAGCAAGACAATTGTTTTGTAGAAACAAGCAGCAACAGAAATAAATACTCAATATAAACCAAAAATCATAAGAAATCATTAGTGAAATTTTTATATCACTACATATTATAAAGCAAAGTCATTCGCCGCGTCTGTCTGTATATTCGCGATAAACTCAAAACTACTAAATAGATTTTTATACGGTCTTCACCAGTAGATAGAGTAATCTACGAGGACAGTTTGGGTACATAATTTGTCAAGGTTCTGTGACAATTGCTTGAATTATAGCGATAAATATTGGACGTGTCTGAAAAAGTCAAGCCACCTGAGAGCTTTCATCGAAAACGCTGCCTCATCTCTTTCAGATACAACAAAACAATGCACGGTGGAATATTCTGCTTTTATAGATCAACAAAAAAGTCTGCGATGGCATATATCTATGTTTTAAGGACGGTTTACTCTACCCAGTGTATCTTCTAAGAAAATGGTCACGCACAATGCGGTAATTGGGAAGTTATTTATACAGATACAGTAATAATCCTTATCAACTTACATACACGTAGGTTACCTTAAGCATACTATGCATATTATTATAATATTTTACACTATATAATGTAAATGACTATCTTAGGAAATTAACTGCCTCATCCCTTACTTTGTGGAATCTACTCATATTAGTGTTTTAAATGAAACTTACTGTTTCTAGTTAAATCCACAGTTTATTGAAAAATTCTAGAAAATTGACAATTGTTTCGATATTACCTAAATATCATCGTCAGAATGACAGAAGTTACATTTCATTTGATGCCTACCTGATGTTTAATTATTTTTGTCTAGTCCAAGAAGTGACCTTATCGTGAATAACTTAATATATGTTGATAGAAAAAAGAAGATATTATATTACAAATATTAAAGCTTAGATATTATTAGCCCTATGGGGATATCCTGGATATAATTTTTCCCAATTAAGATCAGTATCAATGTGCAATGATATAGAAAACCAGGTAAACTATATCTGCTGATCTTCACAATTATCAGTTAAGAAGACAGTTTAAAAGTAGAGAACTCCCTAGATTCATCTGTTCATTGACGACTTCATATTGTGGGTTTCTTGAGTGTCTTCAAATTTCCAATTACTCAAGGAAATCCAGTTCGTGTTTTTTATCACACTGTGTTAAGTTTCAATGAATTATTGGTGACAAGTAGATGTCTGGCGTAGTGGGATTTTTCTGGTTGTTTTAATCTGTATGCTCGTAAGTGTTCACTGTATCGGATTTCAAAATTTCTGAGGGTTTGACCCAAATAGACATTAGATTCTGTACATTTAAGTTTATATATACCAGATTTCTTTAATGGTGATATTTTTGTTTTTACACTTAACAATTGTGTACTTATGTTACTTTCTGTTTTAAAATAAATCGTTGTATTTGTTGCTAAAGTATTATCTTTGAAATATTATTCGAAATATTTCCTGCATATGTAATGGTTTCATAAGTTTTAATTTCTTTAGCTTGTTTAGTAAATATTAGTTGTAATGCCACTTTTTCCTCTTTTTTACTAATTAGTTTATTTATCATATGTAATAGGTAACCGTTGGATGTTCCTTTTTTTTTAATTGTGTTAATCTCTCTATGGAAATAATTACATTTGTTCATAGGAACTGAAAATGCTCTTTGTATCATTGAATTTTATATGCCGCTAGTTTATGGGACATGGGATGATTGGAACTGTATGTAATAGTCACATCAGTGTATGTTGGTTTTCGGTGAATCGAATAATCGAGTACATTATGAATAATTTGAATTTTTAAATCAAGAAAATTGATTGAACTATTTTCTTCAACTTCTAATATAAATTTAATTTTTGGGTGTAAATTATTAATGTGGTTGAAAAATATAACTACTTGTCGTTCACTACCCATAAAACAAGCTAATATGTCATCTTCATATCTATACCAAAATAAAACATTTTTTGAAATAATACTTTCAACGATTGTTCTTTCTAAACTGTCCATAAAAATGTGTGCCAAAATCTGATAAGGGGAACGTTACTGATGATTATAATTCAAAGATATATACCTTTATAGAATCTAGCGATGTAAAAGTTCTTAGAGCAGGCCCAACAAAAAAGTCTTCTAATAATGTTAGAGATATTGTTAATAATTCAAATTGTCTTTTCAGTGATTACGGAAAGAGGTCCATTATAAATAACAATACTCATTCTCCACAATTATATGAAACCGTTAAATTACATAAAATGACGAAACCAATTAAATCTGTAGTTTCTTATGTTAATACTCCTAATAATATATTGGCAAAGAAACTTAACAATATACTTAATAGTTACGGATATACATCTAAAGATTCAATTAGAAATTCAATGGAAGTGATAAAAAAATTAGAAGCATTCAACTTGCAAGATAGCTCTAAGCTTATTTCATTTGATGTTACCAATATGTTCACTAAAATTCCTCCTAAAGAATGTCTAATACTTGTAAGAGAATTACTAGAACATAAAAATAATAATCCAGGAATAATATCAGATATACTTAATTTATTTGATGTATGTATTAATAAGAATTATTTCACTTTTGATAATAAGATATATATTCAAAATAAAGGTTTACCAATGGGAGCCCTATATCGCCAATTTTGGCAAACATTTTTATGGACAGTTTAGATTGAAAAATCTTTGAAAGTAATATTTCAAAATGTTTTATTTTGGTATAGATATGTAGTTGATATATTAGCTTGTTTTATGGGTAGTGAACGACAATTAGATATATTTTTCAACCACATTAATAATTTACATACAAAAATTAAATTTACTTTAGAAGTTGAACAAAATAGTTCAATCAATTTTCTTGATATGAAAATTAAAAGAGTTAGTAATGTACTTGATATTCGATTCACCGAAAACCAACACACACTGATGTGACTATTCCATACAGTTGCAATCAACCCATGTCCCATAATCTAGCGGCATATAATTCAATGATGCATAGAGTATTTTCAGTTCCTATGAACAAATAAAATTTTGATAGAGAGATTAACATTAAACAAATAGCAACATCCAACGGTTACCCATTTCACATGATAAATAAACTAATTAGTAAAAAAGAGGAAAAAGTGGTATTACAACTAATATTTCCTTAACAAACTAAAGAAATAAAAACTTATAAAAGCATTACATATGCAGGAAATATTTCTAATAATATTTCAAAGATAATATCTTTAGCAACAAATACAACGATCTCTTTTAAAACAGAAAGTAACATAAGTACAAAATTTTCAAATGTAAAAACAAAAATATCAACATTAAATAAATCTTGTATATATAAACTTAAATGTCCAGAACGTAATGCTGTCTATTTGGGTCAGACCCTTAGAAATTTTGAATTCCGAAGGTAATTATTTTCTTTTTGGGTGTTATTGCAATTGCGTTTGGTTTTGATAATTTAGTATAAAATTTCGAGGTCGAATGTTTGTGTTTGTTGTCTTCGGATAGATTGACAGATACTTGCGCACTTATTATTAAAATTTAAGTTGATAGATACTCACATACTTATTAATAATATTCTTTTCACATATTTTATCTTTCGAAAGTTAATGTTAATGTAGCGTTTTATATTTGCGTCGTGTTGTCATCTGATGGAATTGATTGCTGGAAGTACGTAAGTATCTGAGTGAAATTTGTCGCAGGTTATCAATCCATAAAACCGATTTATGTTGTATTTGATATTTTTTTAGGTTGATACGTAATATCCCATATTCGATGCATGTGGCAGATGCGATCCCGCGACAGACAAAACTTCTATGCATTATATGCTCTCCGCGCTCCATGTTTACTATAACGTATGGTCCCAAAGTTTTTGGAAAATTTTTAGATTATTTATTTTTGTACCCAATGTCGTTAATTCAAGTTGCCATTGAAACTAAAACGTCACACGTAATCAAGTTTGATTATGACAGTTTAGTTTTGCAAATCGATTGTAGCAAAATGTCTTACAAATTAGATATTCGTCAGGGCATTTACAATCTAGTTGGACGAATACCTAAGCATGATATTGTTGCAATCTACCAAGAGCAAAATATAAGTAAGTCAACCATTTACAACACTATAAGGAATTGTGAAGAGGGTATACCATGCATTAATTTACCCAAAAGCGGTAGACCAAGAATTTTGAGTCTAAGAAGAGAAAGAAGACTGATGGAAGCTGCTAAAGACAAAGTTGGAGTTCCTCAGAGAAAATTAGCCCGGTGATTTGGTATTTCGAAAATACTGTATTAAGAACAATTGATCGCACAATCTTAGTGTTTAGGAAAAGAAGAAAGACACCAAAATACACCGCAGACCAGCTAGAAAGAATTCCGCTTTGTTGCCGCGAATTAAGGCGTATCCACTTTGCCAATAAATTGATTGTAATGGATGATGAAAAATATTTTACCTTATCCCATTCAGAGATTAAAGGAAACGAAGGGTTTTATACCGATAACATAGAAAATACACCAGACAATGTTAAATTTAAAAGTAAATCGAAATTTGAGGATAAAGTTTTAGTGTGGTGTGTCATTTCTGAAGCAGGATTGGTTTACCCCAAAAAAAGTTGAAATTTAGAAAATAATTTTGAGTTATTTTTACGTTTTCCATCAACAGCAACACGAAAAAACGGTTTTTAGAAAAAAACCCTGTGTGTATGTCGTCGTCGTCGTCGTGGTTGTTGTCGTCGGCCACTTCTCGTTACATTTCTTGTTAGCACGATACAGCCTCCGGAGTGCAACAAGTCACAAATTTTATGATTGAATATTAATCAGGACATCTCACTGATAAACCCTATTGATTTTCAACTCACCACAACCAGTACAACAGGTGCTACAGTACTTTAAGTACGATATTTTTGTCATTTTTGGAGAAGTTTCAGTTTCTAGCGCGATACAGCCTCTGGAGTATATACAAGTGACAAATTTTATGATTGGAAACTATTCAGAGCGTCTCAAAGATGAACCCTATTGATTTTCAACTCACCAGAGCCAGTACAACAGGTGCTATAGTACTTTACGTACGACATTTTTGTCACTTTTCGAGAAATTTCAGTTTGTTAACACGATACAGCCTCCGGAGTACATACAAGTGATTAATTTTATGATTGGATATTATTCAGCCCTGATTTATGTATTTTTTTTCGTTTTTTAGTGTTCGCAGCTTGAATTTATTGTTGATTACTAGTTCTTTGTTCTTTTCTTTCCTCAGTTCGACCAGGCAAACTTTCTTTCCTAATTTCCGTGCATCGTCCACTTTTATTTCTGTTCGCAATTGTTCTTAGAACAATTTTTCTATGGCTTGTTTAATTATTTTATTATCATGAATATCTATATTTAATCTAATTATGACAACATTCTTCATTTTCTTTCCCCTTTCTAAGCTTTCTAATCCTTGATAAGCTTTTTCATGTTTTCATTTTCCTCTTTAATTTTTTGATTTTCTCTTAAGAGTTGCTTGTTCTCTTCTTATCTCGTTTTTGTTTCTTTTTGATCTTGTCTTATGTCTCGCTTCCTCTCTTACACGAATTCTATTAATGAATCTAACTTCTCTTCTTTTCTCGGTGCTTTATCTGTATGTTTTCTTGCTTCGGTTAAATAGTACATCCCGTTTCCTTTACCACCGTCTTCACTTGTGTAATCATCACTATCCATTTTTGCCTTCATAACCAAACTCTAATTTTATGTCGCCAAAATGTTTCACTTTTTATTTATTTTAATGTTTTAAGTCCGCCCCCCACTAAACAAGAAACATAACAAGTCTTTTTTGTGATGTTCTTTTTTGAGGCTTTTCGTGATGCTTATTTGAAACGTTTATAAGATATCTCCTAGATGCCTTAGTTTTATTACCAACTCTATTAACATCAATGCCATGTAAATAAAAACATATTCTTGATGTACACGATAATACTTGAATTCGCAGTTACATACACATCCCAAGAACTTCTTTTTAGCAACTTCCTATAGGAAACATTCATACGATGTTAATTTGTATACTTCTCACTAATGTCACATACAGAACGTTACTGTAATATTACAAATTAACATGTTTCTAAGATGATCACATGTTGCATTTACTTTCACATCTTTCGAAATAATTTTTAGTAAGTTCGTGTGATTACGTCTTTATGATGTCACTTCATAGTAACATAGAAAAAAAGAAGAAAACAGAAGTGGAACTGACGAACGAACATATATGTGGAAACAAATAACAAGCCTGAAATGGCGGATGGTTTTCAGTTTTGTGTTATATTTCATTTGCAGGAAGCACATTTTTTGCAAGTACTTGAATAAAGTGGTCTTCGTTTTCGTTAGGTCCTACTTAGCTTCAGTTTCTATGCTTAGTTATAATTCTTGTTATAATGGACGAACAACAGCTGTTATCGGTAAGTACCTATTCCAAAATCATAATTATTAAAACTTAATACTCATTCAAGACTTTAATCGGCTATTGTAGATTGAAATTCCAGGTGGCGAAATTGTACACTAACATTACATAATAGAGTTTACAAAATAAGGGTTTTCTCAACTTTTAAAATATTTTAGTTAAGTAAGTATATTTTAGAAACGATTCACAATATTTTAAATCCTAGATATGCATTATACCCAACAAAAAACTTAATAATGCAATAGGGTAGATATTATTAATCATAAGGAAATATGCTCATATGTTGGCAGATATTTGAATCTAGAAGAAAATATTTTCAATGTTAAAGATGTTTCAGAAGCTACTTACATAAATAAAATAAAAAACAAATAGTTGGTAATTATGTAAAGAAAGGGGAATAACTATTTCAGATAGTCTGATACAGACATTGTATTGTTACGAAACAGCACACTGGTTTAGTCCCTAAAACCGACTCTGTCTAAGCCAGGTATAAAAGTTAAAAATATGGCGGATACGCAGTTATAAAAAACTGTTTACGACTATATTATGTAAACATTGTTTTTGTGACCAGAGTTATCTAGAAAAGGCCAGAAAAATTATTTGTGAATGTGTAAGCCGCAGCCCAGAATTTACCAGTAAAAACGGCTTTAATATATAAGGGACTGATCAGGAAGAGTTAGTTAGTTGATAATTTGACATCGTGAGATAAACAAGTAAATAACTGAATATAAATTAGTGAACTGTTTATATAAATTAGTTTAAGTGAATATACTGTGTATATAATTAGTGAATAGTGTAGTGTTTAAATGAATTAAATAAGTGAACCCACCGAGTGTTTAGAATTTATCCCACCCGTTTACTGTTTAAATAAATTAGAAAAACATTACATTGGTGTCAGAAGTGGGATAATATAAATAAATTGCAACGTAAAAATGGCCAAGAGACTATGTGATCTGAAAATGGCAGAATTAAGAGCAGAATTGGAAGATCGTGAGTTGGAAACGTCCGGTAAGAAAAGCGAATTAGTAGAAAGACTTAAAGTGGCACTGGAAAATGACGGCTTTGATCCAGAATCATTTTTATTCAATGACGAGGCTTCCACCTTAATCTCGTCAATTTCTGCTAATATGAAGAACGATATTTCTGCCATGGAAGAAAAGATTTCCACTAATGTGAAAAACGATATTTCTGCTATGAAGAACGATTTTTCTGCCATGGACGAGAAGATTTCTGCCATGGAAGAGAACATTTCTGCTATTGTTTCTGCTAACATGGACGAGAAGATTTCTACTATGAGGAATGATATTTCGGCTAACATGGACGAGAAGATTTCTGCATTGAAGAACGATATATCTGCCGATATCTTATTAATGAAAAACGACATTGCCGCTGACTTTGAAAATGAAATTTTCATCTCTAAAATCTGAAATTGAGAATAAAATGTCAACGATGGACGAGAATAAGATTACAACGATGGACGAGAAGATTAAGATTAAGATGACAACGATGGACGAGAAAATCAAGGAGTTGGAAAAAAAGATGGCAGATATAAGGACTCAAGACACGCCAACGGAAGAAAAGAAGACCGAGCAAACAAAACCTTGCAAGCCAGAAACACACCCTAAGTTAGAACACATTGGTAGTTTTACCAGAGTCAAGGCCCCATCGTTCGATGGAAATATGTCGTGGACCAATTATGTAAAACAGTTTGAAGCAGCCGCTAGAGTGAAAAATTGGTCCGATAGAGAGAAGGCAGTGAATTTAACCATCGCGCTTCGCGGAGATGCCTTTGGAAGAAACGGACGACTTCGAGCAGCTGAAGAAGAGGTTGGACATGCGATATGGTCATGAACATCTAGAACATTTGTACCAATCTCAGCTGAATGAATCCCTTCAAGAATATGAAGTGGACATCGCTCGACTAGTTCGATTTGCTTATCCGTCAGCACCAGAGAACATGATGGAATGTCTGGGCATTCAGGCCTTTATTGATGGCTTACGTGGCCCCGATATGCAGAGGACACTCCGTTTAGCCCATCCGAAAACATTAGTCGACGCATTGACAGCTGCTCTTGAATATGAAGCAGCAACGAAGGCTTCAGGATATAACAAAATTAGGACCATCCAAGAAAAAGGTGACGAAGACAGATTTGACCAGTTCGTCAGTTTCATAAAAGGTATGATGGACAAGAAACCAAGAAAAATCAGATGCTGGAATTGTGGCGAGCTAGGGCATGTACGTAGTTCGTGTGAGCGCCCCAAGACTCCTGCAAAACAAGAACCCCAGTCACAGGAAAACCAGAACGGGTCGGCTACGAGGGGGCAGCACCGACCCATGATCGTTCCAAAGACCCTCTCATACTGATAGCTTCTCTCAGATGTCGCAACGACAGTGTATATGTGGATGGCGAAGTAAATGGCGAGAAATATGCTCTGCTGGTTGACACTGGAGCAACTAGAACCATTATACGACCAGAACTAATAAACTCCAAGAAGAAGCTTTTACCAACGAGAATGCGACTCCGGACCGCCACAGGTGAGAGTGCCAACGTTTACGGTAAGACACAAATCCAATTGGGAATTGGCGCAGTAAAATTCACGCATACGGTAATCGTAGCTAACATTGAAGAAGACGTGATTCTGGGAATGGATGTAATGAATGTACATGGTTTCCAATTAGACTTTAGAAACAGAACCATTAAAGTGGGTTCCGAGGAGGTGTTCCTGCATCCATATGAAGGCAACGCGGTGTTGGCAGCTGTACAGGAAGATACCGTTCTACCTGCACGAAGCGAAACCATGATAGTAGCACGGCTACAGGGAATCATGGAGGAAGGTACACCGGTTATGATGGAGCCAAGGAACCACGACGAAGGAGTTGGCAAAGGAGTACTAATTGGAAAAGGATTGGTCACGTCGGCAAAAGAGATCCCAGTACGTGTGATAAACGTGAACGATTACCCAATTACAATCAAGAAGGAAACCAAGATTGAATCCTGCGTACCAGTGACGTCTATAGTTCGTCAAACAACGACCAAAGACAATTCTAATGCCAGATTCGAACAAATGTTATCAGTAGCTGGTCAATCTTTGGATCGAGCTGAAAAAAAGAGAATGAGAGAATTTTTCTTGCAGTATCGAGACTTATTCATACCAAAAGGGGGAAAGACTGGCAGAACATCAGCCGTAAAAGACAGAATCGATACTGGTAATGCTAAGCCAATTAGACAATCAGCTCGAAGACTTCCACAAGCGAAGAGAGAGGAAGCTGAAATAATAATTCAAGAGATGGCAGAAGAAAAAGTAATAGAACCATATACTAGTCCATGGCTGTCTCCAGTAGTGCTCGTCAAGAAAAAGGATGGGACTACGAGATTCTGCGTGGATTATCGCCAGCTTAACAACGTGACGAAGAAAGATAGCTATCCCCTGCCTCGAATTGACGATACGCTAGACACTTTGGCCGGCAGCAAACTGTTTTCCACCTTGGACCTGAAGTCTGGTTATTGGCAAGTGGAAATGGACCCAGAAGATAAAGAGAAGACTGCTTTTACCACAGGATCTGGATTATGGCAATTCAACGTCATGCCATTCGGGCTCTGTAATGCGCCTGCGACATTTGAAAGACTTATGGAAAATGTCTCGAGAGGGCTGTCTTGGAAGACATGCCTGGTCTATTTGGACGACATCGTAGTACTGGGGAAGACATTTGACGAACATCTGAAGAATTTGGACGACGTATTCAAACGACTCCAAGCTGCCCAGCTCATGTTAAACCCGAAGAAATGTCAGCTGTTCCAAAACCGAGTCAACTATCTAGGTCATATAGTGAGCAATGAAGGAGTGGCGGTGGATCCAGAGAAAATTGCTTCCATTCAGCAATGGCCGCAACCAACCGACATACCTCAAATTAGGAGTTTCCTTGGACTTTGCACGTATTATAGAAGATTTATCAGGAAGTTTGGAGATATTGCCAAGCCTCTAACGCGACTCACAGAAGAAGCAAGAGCTTTCCAATATGGCGAAGACTGTCAAACGGCTTTTGAAACTTTGAAGAGGGATTTAACCTCGGCGCCGATATAAGGATATCCATTACCAGAGGGAGACTTTATTCTTGACACTGACGCAAGCAACGTAGGAATTGGTGGAGTGCTCTCACAGATCCATGGAGGGCAAGAAAGAGTGCTGGGATATTTCAGTAAAGTCCTCTCCAAACCAGAACGAAACTACTGCGTCACAAGAAGAGAACTTTTGGCAGTAGTGAAGTCCGTGGAACACTTTTACCAGTATCTCTATGGTAGGAAGTTTTTAACCCGGACTGATCATGCAGCACTCAAGTGGTTGATGCAGTTTAAGAATTACGAGGGCCAGATGGCTAGATGGATTGAACGACTTCAAGAATATGATTTCAACATCGAACATCGAGCCGGTGTGAGTCACCGAAATGCCGACTCCCTGTCCAGACGGCCGTGCCCAACAGACTGCTCCCACTGCAACAAGGTGGAATCTAGGGAAGCTGCAGTTTCAAGAAACTCTGTAGTCAACGAGGAATGGTCACCCACCAGGATCAGAGAAGATCAGGAGAATGATCCTCACCTGAAGATGATTCGGCAATGGAAGAAAGAAAACCGGCGACCTACCTGGCAAGAAGTGTCAAGATTTTCACCGAAACTCAAGGCGTATTGGGCTCAGTGGGACTCTCTTGTCCTGGAAGAAGGGCTGTTGAAAAGAGTCCTTGAAAACGATGATGGTTCCGAGATAAGGATACAGCTAGTTATCCCGAGAACAAGAGTAGCTGAGGTACTGAAGAAGTTACACGACAGTCCATCGGAAGGTCATCTGGGAGTGAAGAAAACCCTTCAGCGAGTCCGTGAAAGGTTTTATTGGATGAACAGCTCCGACGATATGAAGGACTGGTGTAAGGAATGTACGACTTGTGCTACGAGTAATGGACCACATCGCAAGAGAAAGGCACCCATGGAACAGAACAATGTTGGAAGCCCTTCCGAGAGGATTGCTTCAGACATCGCTGGACCATTTTCGACAACAGAAAATGGTAGCAAATATATACTGGTTATAATGGATTATTTCACAAAATGGGTGGAAATTTACGCGATTTCCAACCAAGAGGCCACAACTGTAGCAGATGTATTGGTGAAAGAATTTATCAGCCGATATGGAGTGCCCTTGGAAGTCCACAGTGACCAGGGAAGACATTTTGAAAGCCATCTATTCTAGGAGATTGGCGAGAAGCTGGGAATGAAGAAGACCAGGACAACAGCATTACATCCACAGTCAGATGGAATGGTCGAGAGAATGAACAGGACTATTTGGAAATACCTGTCCAAAGTAGTATCCAGCCATCAGAGAGATTGGGACCAGTATCTTTCCCTATTCGCATTGGCTTATCGATCTGCCGTCAATGAGTCCACCGGTGAAACACCGGCGAAAATCCTGTTTGGACGTGAAATGAGGCTTCCTTGTGACCTGGAATTTGGGTGTCGGCCTGGAGAAGATATAGCAGGCGAAGACTACGTGATCCAATTGAGAAGAAGGCTGGACGATATTCATGAATTAGTTCGAACAAATCTTCAAGTTGCCAGCGACAGAATGAAAAGTCGGTACGACACGCAGGCCACAGAAGGCGGTTTTAAAGAAGGGGACAAAGTATGGTTACACAACCCGGCGAGGAGAAAAGGATTTTCTCCAAAATTACAAAAATCCTGGGAAGGTCTATACTTAATCAAGGAAAGGATCAATGATGTTTTATATCGCATAAGCAAGATCCCCAACGGAAAACCAAATGTAGTTCACCGAAACCGACTAGCGCCATTCGAAGGAGACCATGACATAGAGGAAGGAGTAAACCTTATTCGAGATGTGTCTGACCCCACCTTCGATGAATTTATGGTCGCGTATGGAGGTACCGGGAAAGCTAGATATGGAGTCACTTCGGAACAACAACAAGATTTGTTCACTCTCCCGGAAGATTATTCACATTACAGTATTAAACAGTACCAAAAATATTGAATCGAGTATCTCTAGTTCTAGTTTTTGTAGTAGCAGTCATAGCCATCAATATAGTATTGCAGGTTTAGAAAATTTTAACATTAATACTAACAATTTTTGTGAACAATTAGAGACTGTTTAAGACTTTAAAAACAGAAATTTCTGTTAAAACACTGAATACAATAAAAAAGCTGTAGCTGTCCCTTACAATGGTACCTATATTAATCTAGTTGAAGAATATGTATTTTATGGCACTGAATGATCCAGTCAACAAACAGAATTCAATTATTTATTATTTTAGAAACACAGCTATTGGATACTCAATTGGATACAATTAATTATAAACTCATTTAGCTTGATGATGTGTTCATATTTCTTCTTCATAAGTAGTTTTTTTTGTATACAGTGTATTAATAATTCTTAGTTTTCATTAAGTTACAATTCCACAATGTTAATATACAATATGTTCCAGGATGTAAATAACAAGATGAGAATAGTATATTATTTTATACAGAAAAGAAGTATGAATTTTCATGGCACACCTGAATTTATCTGCGAAACGGAGTGAGGCATGTAATGGAAGGTAAATCATGAAAAGTCACTTCTCGAAATAAAATATGTTATTCCTTTGAAGAGCCCCGCATATATCTTGTGAAAAATGGGTCCCAGTCAATTGGCTGAAAATCAAGTTTGATGTAGTTTATGATGATCGATCAAAGGTCTCGGCACAATTTGATCTAAAGTAATTGTTTTATTAGCTGCTGTTCAGAACACCTTTAAATGTTTCACAGATAAGGATTTTGAAGTGTGCGTTATGGAATGGTACAGGCACTCGAAACAGCGACTCTTGCGAAAGAAAAAGTAATCGTAAGTAAACGATAGAATTTTCTTTAATCAGATTGGACTTCTGTTGATTTAACGTAATGTTTCATAAAATCTTTATGGTATAAATTTTTTATTAGTTTTAATATTACTAAAAAACTATTCGAATAAATTTTCTGTAAACTAGCTGTAATGTATGTGTATCCGTTAAACTTTATTGATTCCGTTTCAAAGTATGTTACATGTAAGGTTTGTTCCAACCGAAGTAAATACCATTTTATTACCGTACAATCTCAGTAACGCAGCAAATTTGATGTAAATTACACAGACTTATTATATTCACTAATCAGCAGGTCAACTGGATTTGTATCGTAATTTTACGGTTTTTGTGTTGGTAGGAACAAACCTTATGACAACTACAGATTAATATATCCTTTTTTATTTCTTGCTTTCACTGAATGCATTCAATAGTTTCCACTTTCCACACTTGTTATGTAATATGCTTACACAATTTTATTTTTTTTAGGTTGGATTCCTGGACAAGATATTTTTTTCCTAATTTTGTACCTGTTTTCTCAAATTTACTGTATTGTTCATTAAAAGTGAATAAACGTTTTGAACCCTTTATTCCTTTTTTTTGCTATTTTATTTTAAATGTACAGGGTGAACAACTAAGAACGACTGTAGGCCACATCTCAGAAAAGAATCATGGTACAACTTTCAAAAAAATTACCTTTAGGTAAGTAATCCTGAAAAATATGCTGGAAAATATTTTGCAGTCTAGAAAATATCCGCTAGGGGTAGAATGAACACTCGAAAACATAATACTCCAAAAAAACATACTAAAGGTGTCCTAAAAATACAATTTGTGAAATCTTGATGAGATTATGAAAAAATTTAATTAAGGAGATTGTTTGCCATTATTCTTCCAATAATGTGTGGGGAAGGTTCAAACTTATAAACAAATGTATAACTTTTTCGTTTTTTAACCGATATTTATGATTTTAGCTGCATTTAAGAGTTTTTCTGTTTAATAAGATGGATAACAAAATTAGATAATTTTGTATTCACTCGGAAATTTCAAATGTAAATTGAAGCATTTTTTAAATTTTTATATCTGATAACGTAAATCCTTTTCATCAAAATTTAAAAAATGTCTCATTACATTTTCAATTTCCGAGAAAATGGAAAATTGTCGACTTTTTCACAGCGTTGACAAAATTCTTCAATTTTGTTATTTTTGTTAAGCATATCTTATTAAAGAGAAAAAACTCTTTAAAATGACGCCAAAAACATTGATATTGGTTAAAAAACAAAAAAGTGTTACGACATTTGTTTTTTAGGTTGAACCTTCCCCCACCCCTTATTTGAAGAATAAGGACAAAAAGTCTCTAACTACACTTTTTCATAATCTCATCAATATATCAAAAATTGTATTTCTAGGATACCTTTAGTATGTCTTTTTTGGAGATAATCACAGTATTATGTTTTCAAGTGTTCATTCCACCCCATAGCAGATATTTTAGGAACTCAAAAATATTTTCCAGCGATTTTTCAGGGTCATATACCTGAAGGTATTTTTTTAAAGTTGTACCATGACTGTTTTTTGAAATATGGCCGACAGTCGGCGTTCTTAGTTGTTCACCCTGTATTTGCTGATTAGGCACAGAAACATCTATAGGATGTCATCTAGAATGTTTGAGGTATGTTATTTAGAGGTTTAAGTAATGTCCATACAACATCTAAGATAATACACTGTATTGTTTTTGATATGTATCATTTAGATCATTGATAAGATGTTATTTTTTAGACATTGCATTAACATTGGCGAGAAGTTAAAAGGCATTTCAGAATGTAACAGAAATGTTGTTTTTAGTTCGTTATAAAGACTTCCTTTTGAGGAAGTTCTAGTAACATGACAGTAATGTAAAAAGGCAGCGCTTTAACATCGCTGAGAGGTTAAGTTGAAACATCACAAAAGTCAACGGGCATAAGCGGTTGTATAGATGTGCATGTGATGAAAACAAGAGGAAAAAAAGGAAGAACATTATCACAATATGATGTTGAATTAACATAACTGTAATATTTATTTGCATAGTGGGCCCTGTTTACTATATTCTACCTTCGACTCTTATCAGTTATATTTTAGCTTTAATCTCTACTTTTTATAATAAGCAGTAATTTAATAATAAGCAATTCTCAATATCTATTCAAATCTCACTCAGTTCAGCCATAAATTTACTGGGCACTAAATAACACTTCACAGAACAATCTTACACGTTTTGTTGATTTCCGAGTTCATAGTTCTTCGAATAATTGGTGTTCATTACGGAACAGAACTCAACACAACCATACAGGTATTTAGCAGGACTGGGCAAGAAGAACATTATGGCCATTCAATAATACATAATTTACTTAAACATATTTTCAGCTGATTAATTTCACGCCAACCATACCCATCTTATGTAATATAAAGTTTTCATTTATGATTTTCAAGGCGGCGATCACGGAGCTTTTAGGTTGTGGCTCCTCGCCTATTCAAACCGTTAGCATCTGATTACCGCTGAAATGTAATAGTCTAAGATCCGGGATTAGAAAAATATACCCTCATCTGTTATTTAGATGAAACAATTTTTTATAAGCTGATTTCAATATCATGAACTTATAAAAACAACCTCTGCCATCATAAGCCTGCTGCAATTAATAGTAATTAATTAATTAACAACTAATTTATTTTTAATTTTTACTTTCTCATGTTAGTTACATGTAGTAAGTTAAAACCGTCAATATTTTATATTATATACCTCACTGTAGTAGGCACCCATCTCTATGATTGCTATATTTACCTACAGCCAGGTGAGAAAAGGTAGATAGATGTAGCTTATTTCCCTCACATGTTAATTAAAAATTACGAGCATGATTTGAAAATTAAAAAAAATTGAATTTATTTAGATGTGGCAGTTACCTTGAAATCATCTGCAGCCTTTATAATAAAAAGTTCAATTTCGAAAATTTAAGAAAAATATATTCTGATAAAAGAGACAGACAATCGGATTTTTTGTGCAAGAGACAAGGATACAACAGCGTAGCTGCGCATGCGTCCCGGAGTACACTGCGCGTAGTCGTAAATTCCAAAGCTTGCTCCGTCCGTAATACCGCGTGTCAAAACATAACCAAGAAATTTTAGTGGCATCGTGACAGACTGGATGATGAAAATATTGTTATATTTATAAAAATAAAAAATAAATTATTTAAATTATATTTAAAATATTACATTTTGAATATATTATCACCCTAAAAATTAAAAATGAAGCTCCAAATTGATGATATTTTACAAGATACCTGCAAAAATAATGATGATAACGAAAATGAAGCAAAAAACTCAGATGATGATGGTGGAGAAAATTTGCCTTGCGATAACCGAGATCTCGATGATTGCATTGCTACTTCAGATGAGTCGGACCAAGATTAAATAATTGATTTTTGACTTACAATTATTTTCAACATAATGTAATTGCTTTAATTTTCTATTTTTCATTTGTATACAATATTTTCATAATAATAAATACAACAAACATTCTAAACCTTCGGTTTTAAAATTAATTTCGGCGCATAAAAATTATAATTAAGGAAATTTATAAAAAAATTTAATAATTGAAGCATTAAGAAAACTTCACGGTAAGTGTAAACTATTTCGGTAATTTTTCTTAAAAGTATATTTTCTTTAATATTGCACACTATTCCGAAAATTCAAAAAATTTCGTAAAAATTTAGAGCTATCTTTCTGGTTATCTTTCTTATACTCCAATTCTCATCTTTCCTCTCTATTCTATTACGTTCAAATGAGCCTGTGGTGCGCGCGCATGAATTTTACGCTGTCTTTTTTCATTGAAGGAATAAGTATTATTCTATCTCTCTCTTCGCAATGAGCTCCCATAGCTGCCGCTAATTTATATTTTTCTTATTTATCTTTGGCTGCATCAGCCTTTTATAAGATAGCCAAACATCAATATGTTTAGAATTCGACGCCGTTTATTATTGTACTTGGATTTTTTAATTAACATGTAAGGGAAATAAGCTATATTTATTTACCTTTCCTCACCTGGCTGTAGGTAAGTATAGCAATCATAGAGATGGGTGCCTACTACAGTGAGGTATAGAGTATAAAATATTGACGGTTTTAACTTACTACATGTAACTAACATGAGAAAGTAAAAATTAAAAATAAATTAGTTGTTAATTAATTAACCCTCAACTACTACCGACGGGTCCTGAGGACCCGAACGAATTTTTAAACTGATGTATTTTCTTTTAAAGGTAGCGAAATATCTTATGCGCCCCTGTCCTCTCCTACTCCTACTTACTGCAGCTAGTTCAAGTGCTACGCTCAGTATCACAGTTGCCGTTCAATAGTTACATTCGGGTCACCAGGACCCGTCGGTAGTGCACGTGTTCTAAGTTTGTTTTTATTAACCGTGTTCAGAATTTTAAATAATTCTTGGATTTTTGCGGTGGTACTCAGGTAAATGGGTTTGTTTTATTTACATTATTTATAATATTTAAATAATTCTTTTTTAATCAGTAATGTATTATTTTATTCCAAAAAAATTTTTTTTTAAATAATAATGTGAACTTATAGTGTTCATATTTATTTTCAGAAAATGGCATCCAGATCAGGAGGTTTAAATAATAAAGCGATATTAAATGATGAAGAGTTTTGGCAAGAAGAAGAGGACGGAGATGTACACAGATTGGCTGAAAGTGAAGAAAATGAATTAGGATCGGTGGTTGCTGAGGCTGCAATACTACAAGAAATAGAGACCTTCGCAAATGAAAGTGACCAAGACGAAGAAGATAGCGAGATCTATAGCGATCATGATACTATTACAGACCAAGAAATATCCGACTCAGAGGACGAAGAAGACGAAGAAATTGTGAGAAATGACTGGTATGGGAAAGACAATACCAAATGGGCAAAAACACCAAGTATTAGAGGACGAACGGCATCTCATAATATAGTTACTGTTTTGCCGGGATTAATCGGCGCTGCTCGAAATAATCGTCCATCTACCCCCCTCGAAGCTTGGAATTTACTGCTTTCTGAGGAAATGCTGCAAAAAATTGTTACCTACACTGACATAAAAATTGCTTTTTGTAGAGAAAAATATGCGACATTCAGAAGGCGTCCTCAGGCGAAAAAGAAATGCAAACCAGCTTTTACTGCTGACACCAGTTTAACTGAGGTAAAAGCGCTGTTAGGTATTTTGTATCTACAAGGTATATTTAAATCCGGACACGAAGACATTCGATCAATGTGAGCTGCATATGGGACTGGGAGACCTTTTTTTCGAAGTACCATGAGTCTCGCTAGATTTTCATTTCTACTAAGTTGCCTGAGACTTGATAATATACAAACACGAAAAGAGAGGCTCAAGACCAATAAATTAGCCCCTATTTCCGATTTTTTCAATGAGTTTGTCACCAGATCGAAATCATGTTATTCCCCAGGGTTTTATTTAACCGTTGACGGAATGTTAATACCATTCCGAGGAAGATGTTCGTTTAGAATGTTTATTCCGAACAAACCCGCTAAATATGGTATTAAGGTACAGATATTGGTCAACACAGAAACCTATGCTGGTGCCTAAAATAAACCCACTGCTGCAATTAAACCCACCTTAGCAAATCCTACCAGGTTTGTTCTACGACTAGCAGACTGTATTGAAGGAACTGAAAGAAACATTACGGGTGATAACTGGTACACCTCTGTAGAACTTCTAGAGGAATTAAAAAAGAAAAAACTAACTTATGTTGGCACCGTAAAGAAAAATGAAAGAGCTATACCTCCCGAAATCTTGCCACATAGATACCGACCTATTCAGTCATCGATTTTTGGATACTGCTCTACCAATACTATAGTCTCCTACGTTCCCAAGAAAGGAAAAAGAGTAATTATGCTTTCCAGTATGCACCATAGTGGGTCCGTTAATGAAGAGAGTCAAAAGCCAGAAATTATCCATTTCTATAATAATACAAAGTCAGGAGTCGATGCTCTTGATTCAAAATGTGCACTTTATTTTACATCTAGAAGGACAAATAGATGGCCAATGGCAATTTTCCATGCAATCCTGAATATTGCAAGTGTCAATTCTCGTGTATTGTATCAATTTGCTTTACATGGTGAAGAAATAGCACGATTTAATTCCATAAAAGAGCTTGGTATGCAGTTAGTTGATGCACATTTGCGGTCCAGAATGGTTAGTAATAAGGTCCCTTTAAAAATTCGAACCGTGATAGCAGATACTTCTGGAACGGCGATTCCAGCTGCAGAAGAACCGAAACAATCTATCGTAAAGAGCAAAAGAAAGAGATGTGCCATATGTCCAGCCGAAAGGGATACAAAGACAGCCATGTGTTGTGATGTTTGTAACATACCAATATGTAATCAGTGTTCTAAAAAGCTATGTCCAAAGATTGTTTGTTATAAAATTTTCTGGCCACCCTGTACAGTGGGTCCTAGGGACCCGCCGATAGTCAATATGTTAATGAGATTGGTCGATAGTAGCTGAGGGTTAATTACTATTAATTGCAGCAGGCTTATGATGGCAGAGGCTGTTTTTATAAGTTCATGATATTGAAATCAGCTTATAAAAAATTGTTTCATCTAAATAACAGATGAGGGTATATTTTTGTAATCCCGGATCTTAGACTATAAGTCTTGTTTTTTTTATTGAGAGACAGCGTGGCATCACGATAACTAATTTATTTAAACAAAAATAATATTATAAATGTAGCCCTTATCACTACATTGATAAAAACATTTCGGTTTATCACACGATTGTTGTGATCATTTTGTCATAATCTAGAGACGATTCATAAGAAACATACAGCGGGCGAAGGTTATCTATAGAAGTAATACGCAAATCGTCAATCACATTATCATACAATATGTTATTTTTAAAAAAAATATATACAATCCTATTTGAAATAAAAATTTCTAATAACTTTGGCATAACACGATATTGTATCATTTTTGTGTACCTTTTGAAATTCTTGCCTACATGAGCATATTGTAATGTTTTCTTATTTACTTAAAAGTTTTTTATTACGACGGGTCGGATAAATTTATATACACGGTATGTCTATTCACTTTATTTATTTATTCACAAATTCACTATATTCACTTACACTAATTTATACAGGGTGATTCATAACTATTGGGACATAGGCTAAGGGTAGATTGTTTGGTCCAAAATATGGCGATAGGACCAAATATACCTCAATAAAATTTTGCTGTGGAAAAAGATAAAGGGCCTTAAAGTTGAATTTTTTTTTCATTTTTTGCTAATAATGTCTCTGCATATTCATCGATTGTTTCATACAGGCAATATTATTTTATGTATTATTTGACATTTTGTTACAGGGGGAGCCTCGTGAAGGATTTCTGATGATGAAATTGACTGGTAACTTTTTTTGACGAAACTTTTTAGTGTTTTTTATTAAAAAATATAACATAAACATCATTTCTACGTAATATTAGTACTCTTGTTCAAACACGATACACTCATTTGTTTTCGAGAAAAACGCAATTGAACAGTTCAGAGTATCGGAAGGGCATTTCAAGTAACGGACAATAAAAAAACTGTGGTCCATTACTCGTAGCACAAGTCGTACATTTCTTACACCAGTCCTTCACATCGTCGCAGCTGTTCATCCAATAAAACCTTTCACGAATTCGCTGTGGAGTTTTCCTTACTCCCAGATGGACTATCGTGTAACTTCTTTAGTACCTCAGCTACTTTTGCTCTCGAGATAATTAGCTGTCTCCTCATCTCGGATCCATCACCGTTTTCAAGGACTTTTTTCAGCAGCCCTTCTTTCAGGACCAACCTAATAATCTCTGATCCTTGTGGGTGACCATTCTTCGTTGACTAGTAGTTCTTGAAACAGTCCGTTGGGTACCGCCGTCTGGACAGGGAGTCGGCATTTCGGTGACTCACACCGGCTCTATGTTCCATGTTGAAATCATACTCTCGACGTCGTTCAATCCATCTAACGATCTGGCTCTCGGGATTCTAGAACTGTATTAACCACTTGAGTGCTGCGTGATCAGTGCGGATTGAGAACTTTCTTCCATAGAGATAATGATAAAAGTATTTCACGGACTTCACTACCGCCAAAAGTTCTCTTCTTGTGACTCAGTAGTTTCGTTCTGGTTTGGAGAGGACTTTACTGAAATATCCCAGCACTCTTTCTTCCCCTCTTTGGATCTGTGAGAGCACTCCTCCAGTTCCTACGTTGTGTGCGCCAGTGACAAGAATGAAGTCTCCCTCTGGTAATGGATATCTTAATATAGGTGCCGTGGTTAAATGCCTCTTCAAAGTTTCAAAAGCCGTTTGACAGTCTTCTTCCCATTGGTATGCTCTTCTTTCTTTAGTGAATCGAGAAAGGCCCCACGTTGGGCGCCACTGTCACATATATTTCTTCCTCGGCTTGCGACTTTTCCTCAGATAGTGGTATTCGACTCCAGTTAATGTATTTTCATAGCTAACACTGGGATGGGGTGAACAATCAATATTAAATTTGACACCACCAGTTTTTAAAGCGATACTTTAATTAAACAAAAAACTAAAAAGGTTAAAAACTGGAAAACCTTATATTCACTTTAACTCAACAAAACGAAATATTGAAAATATTTTAACGCGATGGTGCAAGTTAATATAAATTGCTGAAAATCCAATATCAAATGTTCAGCAAATTATATTTATTCATAACTCAATAGATAATTCACATTAGCTGCATATCCAAAATACAAGACGAATACGAACGCCGTTATCGATTTCCTTGAATTGAGTATAAGACAAAGAACTTATCTTGATGAGGTTCTGGAACTATTTAGCTCACAGCTAGGACCTAGTGGATGGAGATAGTGTTCCTAATCCATTCCGGCCGGTTTTGTGTTATCTCTATGGTGGTGTTCAGTCATAGGGCCTACCCAGGGGTTGCAGAGCAGCAAATATGTGAAACCACTACGATGTAGGTATTAACTTATAATTGTTACTATAGGAAGAGACTTTTCCTATGAACGATATCGTTTAAATATAGAAAATTTGGAAGTGAAGCAAGTTTTTTAATTTCAAATCATTAGTACGCTGAAATTAAAATACCATAGTCCGATAGAAATCGTAACAGCCGATCGGCTTGTTACAAAGGGGCTTGGGAATATCTACAAACTTCCTGATAAATCTTCTATAGTATGTGCAGTGTCCAAGTAAGCTCCTGATTTGATGTTTGTAGGTTGGTTGCGGCCATTGCTGAATGGAAGCAATTTTCTCTGGATCCACCGCCACTCCTTCGTTGCTCAATATTTGACCTAGGTAGTTGACTAGGTTTTGGAATAGCTGACATTTATTCGGGTTTGACATGAGCTGGGCAGCTTGGAGTCGTTTGAATACGTCTTCCAAATTCTTCGGGTGTTCGTCCAATGTCTTCCCCAGTACTACGATGTCGTCCAAATATACCAGGCATGTCTTCGAAGACAACCCTCTCAAGACATTTTCTATTAGTCTTTCAAATATCGCGGGCGCATTACAGAGCCCGAATGGTATGACGTTGAATTGCCAAAATCCAGATCCGGTGGTAAAAGCAGTTATCTCTTTGTCTTCTGTATCCATTGTGATGATCCCAAAAAGTCATTATCAAAAGGAAATACATTGATAAAATTGTGTAAATAATAATTTCAATATGGATAGCGGCCAGCGAACTATTAAGGACAAGTAAACATAACAAAACATGTCCACTTTGTAAGACATCGTATTCACACGACCGGCAAGGTCAAGATTACGGGCCACTGACTGCGTTAGATTTTAATACTTCCTATAAATAGGAAAGTTTGACACCTTAAAGGATGATTCATTATTATTATTTTGAATAGTACAAACGTATGCATTTCATCAATAATCTGTGTTAGTAGTTTATAATCATATTTATCCCAGTGAGTTTTAAACGATGTTATTTATTCATCCCTAAAGAATGGTTCAGGAGGTTAGTGTTTCTCAAAGATAAATGGTTCTATGATTAAAGAAGCCTATACGAGGGGCACTTGCAGAGTAACCACCACACCATGTCTACTTGCCAATAACCAGACTTCAGGTCGAAGGTGGAGAAAAGTATCTAACATATCGTCGATTCGAAGCAGAAGATAGCTGTCTTTCTTCGTCACGTTGTTTAGCTGGTAATAGTCCACGCAGAATCTCGTAGCTCCATCCTTTTTTTGACGACCACTACTAGAGACACCCATGGACTAGTAGATGGTTTTATTACTTTTACTTATGCCCTCTCTCGAATTATTCTTTCAGCTTCCTCTCTCTTCACTCGTGGTAGACTTCGATCTGATTGCCTAATTGACTTGGCATCACCAGTGTCGATTTTTTGTTTGACGGCTGAAGTTCTACCAGTCTTTCCTCCTTTTGTTACGAATTGGTTTCGATACTGCAAGAGAAATTCTCTCATTCTCTTTTTTTTCAGCTCGATTTAAGGATTGACCAGCTACTGATAGCATCTGTTCGAATCTGGCATTAGAATTGTCAGTGATCGTTGTTTGATGAACTATGGACGTCATTGGTACGCAGGATCCAATCCTGGTTTCCTTCTTGATGGTAACTGTGTAATCATTCACGTTTATCACACGTACGCCGACGTAACCAATTCTTTTCCAATTAGTACTCCTTTGCCAACCTCTTCGTCGTGGTTCCTTGGCTCCATCATAACCTGTGTACCTTACTCAATGATTCCCTGTAGTCGTGCTACTATCATGGTTCCGCTTCGTACAGGTAGAATGGTATATTCTTGTACAGCTGCCAACCCCGCGTTGCCTTCATGTGCATGAACGAATGCCTCCTCGGAACTCACTTTCATGGTTGTGTTTCTAAAGTCTAATTGGAAACCATGTAGATTCATTACGTCCATTACCAAAATGACGTATTTTCCGATGTCAGCTACGATTACCGTATGCGTGAACTTTTCTGCGCCCATTCCCAATTAAATTCGCGTCACTTCGTGAACGTTGGCAGTCTCACCTGTGGCGGTCAGCAATCGCAGTCTCGTTGGTAAAATCTTCATCTTGGAGTTTATTATCTCTGGTCGTATAAAGGTTCTAGTTGCTCCAGTGTCTACCGGCAGCTATTAGTATGAGAGGGTCTTTCAAACGATTATGGGTCCGTGCTACCCTGTCGTAGCCTATCCGTTCTTCTTTTCCTGTGACTGGGGTTCTTGGTTTGCAGGAGTCATGGGGCGCTTGCATGAACTGCGTACATGCCCTAGCTCGCCACAATTCCAGCATCTGAGTTTTCACGGCATCTTTTCCATCATACTTTTTATCAAGTTGACGATCTGGTCAGACCTGTCCTTCCGCCCTCTTCTCGGATGGTCCTAGCTTTGTTATAACCCGAAGCCTTCGTTGCTGCTTCATATTCAAGAGAAGCTGTTAATGCGTCAACTAATGTTTTGGGGTGGGCTAAATGAAGCGTCCTCTGCATATCGGGGATGCGCAAGCCATCAATAAAGGACTGGATGCCCAGACATTCCACCATGTTCTCTGGTGCTGATGGATAATCGGACCATATCCACTTTATACCCTTGAAGGGCTTCGTCACGTTTCTGCTTCGGTTCTTCAGCTGGGATTGATACAAATGTTCTAGATGTCCATGGCTATATCGCATGTCCCACCTCTTCTCCAGCTGCTCGAAGTCATCAGTTTCTTCATGTGGTATCGTCTGAAGTACATCTAAGGCATCTCCCCGAAGGGCGATGGTTAGGCTTACTGCCTTCTCCCTTTCGGACCAATTATTCACTCTAGCGGCTGCTTCCAACTATTTGACATAATTGGTCCACGATGTCTTTCCGTCGAACGTTGGAGCCTTGACTCGGGCAAAACTGCCAATGTCTTCTAACTTGGAATGTGTTTCTGGTTTGCAGGGTTTTATTTTTTCGATCATCTTTTCTTCTGCTGTCGTCTCTTTTATTCTTAAATCGGCTATCTTTCTCTCTAACTCCATTATTTCCTCACCCACCTGGTTTTCCATCATCGACAATTATTCTCGATTTTATCCTTCATCGATGTCATCTTATGCTCAATGAATATCCTATTTTAGAGACGAAATTCTATTCTCGACGTCAGCGGCAATGTCGTTTTTCATTGATAATATATCGGCAGAAATATCGTTCTTTATGGCTGCAATCTCGTTCTTCATGGTTGAAATCTTCTCGTCCATATTAGTAGACATCTTGTCCATGTTTGCAGAAATATCATTCTTCATGGTTCAAATATCGGTAGAAATTGATGAGATTAAGGTGGAAGTCTCGTCTTTAAATGGAAATGTTTCTGGTTCCAAGCCGTCACTTACCAGTGCCATTTTTAGTCTTTCTATTAATTAATTCTTTTTCCGGACGTTTACAATTCGCGATTCTCCAATTCTGCCTTTAGCTCTGTCACTTTCAGGTCACTTAGTCTCTTGGCCATGTTTATATTACCCCTCACCTGACACCAATGTAATGTTTTTCTTATTTAGATATTTAAAATATTTTATTACGACTAGTGGGATAAATTTATACTCACGGTATGTCTATTTACTTAATTTATTTATTCGCTAAACAATTCATAAATTCACTATATTCACTCACACTAATTTAAAACACTTCACGACTGTTTGTTTATGTAGACTTAATTTATATATTTACTTTTTCATTCTTCGTCTCACGAGATCACTTTATAAACTAAAACTAGTGGTAGGTAGCCTCTGTTTTATATTAAGTACCTTTTTTCTGGATCTTTCAAGAATGCGGTTCACAAACAAACGGCCTAACTGGAGGTCTCTAGATAAGACTAGTCACAAAAAATGACGGTTCGAAGAAATCCCTGCGCGCTCGCCAAAATTTTAACTCTCATATATAGCGATGTTCGGAGATGGATTCAGGCACTACACCAGTGTGCGATTCCGTAACAATATATTTATTATTTCAACTGCGGTTTAGTATTGGCGATTCGGCCATATACACTTTTATTTTCTTGACGATGTTAATGAATGTCAATTTTGTCAATTTGCGTATCAAGTTAAAGTTGAAATTTGTAAAGTTTTTTTCTGTCGTCTTTGATTTTCTCATATTAGTATAAAATGTTGAAGTATGTATACATTTATGGAAATGTTTCTATGACACGGTAACAAAATTTTTGAATGAGAATACGAGAGAAAGAAGAATTTTCCGTAACAAATTAAAACCATGGATCAATAGTGAAATACATGATTTGATAAAACATAAACGAAATTTGTGGACAAGATTTAAACGCACCAACAATAATGAGGATTTCTTAACTCACAGAAGATTCTCTAATACAATAATTAGTCGGTTAGCTAACGCCAGAAAAGGTTTCGAGGAAAGTATTGCTAATAGTGGCAACCCTAAAAAGTTTTTTAAGCACATGCGTTCCTGTCTTTCGTCCAAAGTTGGTGTCCCTTTACTCAGGAAAAGTGATGGAGTATTATGTTCGTCTAATTATGAAACTTACGAAACGTTGTCCATTAGTTTTTCTGAGACTTTTACTTCTGAACCAATGTATGACACTTTGCCTCAAATTTCTGGTGCTCGGGTCTTAGAATCCCTTAGTAATATTGAATTTTCACCCTAGCAAATTAAAGGAAACATATTAAATATTAAGACGAACACTTCTCCTGGTCTTGATGGTTTGCAAGCAATCTTTCTTGAAAAATTTACTGACTCAATTTCCTATCCACTTCTAATCATCATGAATGCCTCTTTCACGCAATGTTCTATTCCACCAATCTGGAAATCGGCGTCAGTTACTCCTATATTCAAGAAGGGCAATAAACTGGATCCAAGCAATTACCGACCAGTAAACCTGGTACCTATTGTTTGTAAAATTATGGAATCTATTATTAGTGAGGCCATGTCTAGGTTCCTTCTTCAACAAAATGTCATACCTCTTCACCAACATTGTTTTGTTCAAGGTCGCTCTACTATGTCCAACCTTCTTCACTGTGTTAATGACTGGACAAAAGCTTTAGACAAAAGAGATCCGATTGACGTATTATTTGGACTTCTCCAAGGCCTTCGACAAAGTCCCAGAAAGAAGACTTTTATATAAATTAGATCACTTTGGCATAAAGGGGTAGCCTGAATTTATGGATCACCAATTTTTTATCGGACAGGATTTTTAAAGTCAGAGTCGGCTGAGAGTTCTTCAATGACAGGCCAGTTTCTAGTGGTGTTCCACAGGGTTCCGTCCTTGGCCCATTGCTGTTTGTTGTTTACGCAAGCCATCTTCAAATATTGGTCTCAAACTCAGTTTCTTTTTATGCCGATGTCACAAAAATATTTGCTAACCCTTTAAGAGACCATCTCACCCTCCTTAATGACCTACACACTATACAATGGTGGTGTTTGGACTGGTTGCTTCCCCTGAACATTAATAAATGTAATGTACTCCACATTGGCAACACCAATCCCAATTTGTCATACATCTTAAATGGGCAGATACTAAATACGGCTACCAGCCATGAGGCCTTAGGCATCTTAGTGAACTCAAATTTATCGTGGAGTGAACATGTTGTGTCCGTATGCAACCGCGCGAAATCCAGACTCTATCTGATACAAAAATCGTTCTCTAGAGTATCACTTGAAATTTACTGTAAACTGTACAAATGTTACGTGCGTCCTGTTTTAGAATATGCGGGTCCTGTGTGGTATCCTGATCTTATTCGCGACCAAGTTTTATTAGAAAACGTGCAAAGGAGGGCCACTAGACTTGCATTTGGTCGCCTAAGGCCTTAAATGAGGAGCGACTGACTGGGGCGAATCTCATCTCGTTTCAAGACCGTCAACTTCGGAGAGACTTGATATTATGTTATAAAATCATTAAGCACAACTTTGGTGATCTCCAATCTATGTTTCTATTCAACACTGATCTTCTTAGACTGAGAGGTCACCCATTTAAACTTAAGAAGGAGTCCTTTAGATCCCGAGTAAGACAGCACTTTTTACCAATCAGAGTGTTTGATGTCTGGAACAATCTTCCTGATGATGTTGTTAACGCACCATCAGTTAACGCATTTATGAACAGACTTCTATTTAATAGTTAATAATGCGCATTGTTGCATTTATTATTTATCTGAATTTGTTTTATTTATATCCTTTTTCGCTGTATAGTTGTTGCGGTTATTGTTGAAAACTACGATTTTGTTAATTATTGTTAATTTGTCATTGATTATGTTTATATGCGTTTAAGCACTTATTTATGTTTTCAGATCATGGGCTTCATAGGTTCTTACCTCAGCCCTCATTTCTATTGTAACAATAATACTAATCATTAAACATCGACAAAATGCTATTTTTGACAAATTGGAGGCAAACAATTATTCCATAGAATTGTGTTTCTGAATATTATGCACACTATGTAAAACTGTTTTACCGAAGTGAAAATGGTGATAGTGAATATACTCATAAGGAAGGGAGAAAATGTAGCGTATTCTAATTAATTTGGCTGTGATTAGAAAGTACTGATTTTTGGTATGAAGAATGAATAAAAAAAATTCTTAAAAGTACATTATAAATAGAAAACTATTATTCAAATCACGTGCATGTTTTTTCATGCTTGTCGCTTATAATCTGCTACATTTTATATTTCTAGCTCTTGTTATACTTTGATATCCTTCAGTTTGAATATTATATTATATGCGCCTCCTTATTTTTCAATTTGCACCCATCAGCTCAATAACAATACAGTGGAGTTTTAAGTACGGGTATTTCTTATGTAAGTACTCTAGTTGCAGCTCAAACTTATCTTTATATTCTCCGCGCATCCAATATCTATAGAAAAAATAACTTAATTTAATATTTCCGAAGGCATTCTAACATATTCCAAAAGCGCAATTACAAACGTTCTGTGGTGGTTACTCAGTAAGTGTCCCTCGTATACATTACGTTTACCATAAAGGTATATTATCTTTGAGGAAAACCCTTACCTAGTAACCGTTCTTCGGGAGTTGAATAAACGACATCACTTATACAAAATCGCTGGGCTTTTAATATATTTAAAATACACAAATATAATATCATATCATTTAACTTATTCAGACTAATAATAACAATTGAATTCTTGGTTCGTTACACTCCTAATTTATAGGAAGCGTTTCGGACAATGTCCTGCGTGCCTGACCTTCATCTATTAGTTGATCGTGCTATTTACATTTTTAACCAGAACGTGCTTCCACGTATATCTAACATTGACCTTCCTAGATCAACGCTCGCTAAATATTGTACTTAATATTAACCTAATTTAAATCTTATTTCTATGCTAATGTCGTTTTAGCACTACCGTCCTTTCGGGATCATCACATCATCCCCTCTTAGAAGAGAAAAATTATCATTTTAATTTTTCGATATTACCTATATCTATAACAGTTTTTGTTCATTGTTTTTATTTTTGTTTACTAAACACTACTTGCTCGTTTACAAACACTCTTCACTTGTTCACAATTGATTCCGGCCGTTGTATTTATACATACAATTCTTATGAACTGTCTGTAGTTTATTGTCCGGAGATGTAATCTCACAATTTACGCCTTTTATTCCCGTTATTTTAAACGGGCCTAAATAATGTGGATCAAATTTATTTCTCCTTTCGTTTTTAACTAATAACTAATTCCCCTATTCTAAAATTTACGGGTGAAGAATCCTTTTCACTATTACTGACTCTACTTAATTTGTTATTTATTAAAAACTGTTTGGCTCTTTCATTTGCGTATTGTAACTTATACTTTAATTCATTATCGTATCTTTCAAGATTGTAACACGGTTCAAATTTTTACATTTAAAAATTCTGGTAAATAGGGTTTTCTCCCGTATAATAACTCAAAAGGAGTGTATCCGTGATACATGTTTGGTGTTGTATTATAGCAATATGCTTTTTACAAACTCGCACCAGTTATCCCTAGAATATTTGATAAAGTTTCGTATATACTCATCAAATGTCCTATGTAATCTTTCACAACTTCCTATGGCCTCGTGATGTTATGCTGTTGAAAAATTATGTTTTATATTTAAAAGTTCCGCTAAGTTCTTCATCATTTCTTTCTCATATTCCGTCCCTTGATCTGTTCTTTTCTCCTTCATCAGTCCGTAATTTGGTATAAAATTGTCAAATTTTGCTTTTGCTATTGTGTGTGCTTCCTTATTCTTGACCGGTATCATAACTGCGTACTTAGTTAATTCGCATAATATTGTAATACAATAACTATTCCCGTTGTTACTTTCTATGAATGGACCTATTGTGTCTATGTAAATAATATCAAACAGTTTTATAGATGTATCTGTTATGACAAATTTTTCTTTACGATTAAGCTTTGCTTTATTCACTTGACATTTATGACAATTATTCACATACTTCCTTACGTCTTCTTTCATATTTTTCCTCTTGAAATTTGCTCTTAGTTTCTTTAATGATCTATTATTTCCTACACGTCCTCCAAACATTGGATCGTTGTGGTATCTTTCTAATATCTTTTGGATCTCTTCTTTTTGCTGTACCGTTTTTGGTACTTCGCATATACATACTTGAATACTTTTTAACCTTTGACTTCATACTTCTATAAATTCTTCTACTGTGCTTTGAATATATCATCATTTGTATATGTTTTCATTCTTTTTACTTCATTTCTTACCGATAGCTCTTCAAGCTTTTCCAACGTTCGTCCTAGGTCGAAGTTGTGTAATCCGGTAATTAAGGCTTCACTAAATTTCAATTTATTTTTGATCCGAATGCTCATCCTTAGTGAGATACGGCTATTTTCAAAGTGGAAAATTGGTCATTTATGTGCCTCAAGATTATTCAAAACTTTTACTACTGAAGGTTTTTGTATTCTTACTTCCTTTGTTTCTTCGTTAATCCTTAGATCCTTTTCTGTTTGAGCGTTTTCTTTTCGCGTTTGTGCTCTTGTGATTGCCAAGACATGTGAATTATTTATATATAAATCCTTAAGTTTTTCTATGGATATTCTCGATATGCTATCTGCGTAATTCGCTATACCTTTAACATACTGTAGTTCAAAATTAGTTGATTGTGCTATTTACATTCCTAACCAGAGCGTGCTTCCACGCATATCTCACATTGACCTTCCTAGATCAACGCTCGCTAAATATTGTAATTAATATTAGAAGTAGAAGAAGGTTGATGGGTGTATTTTCTCAAAAGATGAAAGTGTGTAAATGAATTTTATTCAAAAATTAAGCTAAGCGCTTTCGGCAAATAAACATGCCATCATCGGAGCTTTCGTCAATGGTAAAAAATACCTCTAAAAAAGGGAAACACTGAAAGGGGATCGGCATCACAGGCACAATAGTTAGATGTACCTTTTCACAAAATTAACAAATAAAATGAAACTAAAAACCCCCTCTTTTATGGGGTGAAATTATTCACTCAGATCATTTTTATATTTTAAAGATGGAGCAACGAAGTATGCAAAATAAAATTCAAGTGTGTACATAGTCTTCAACAGTCTTCCATTGTAATTAATATTAACCTAATTTAAATCTTATTTCTATGCTAATGTCCTTTTAACACTACCGTCCTTTCGGGATCATCACACTTCAATGTTTAACCTTCTCATCTTCATTCAATCCAACCACATTAAAAATCAGGAATCAAAACTTCCTTCTATCGTCACAAAACAAAGACATAAGATTAGGATGGATTCCTAGTCACCGTGGCATCAGTTGTAATGATAAAGCGGACGAGCTGGAAAACATTGGAAGACCGGTCCCAAGAACTGATTTCACACCTACTTATTCCAAAGATATTGTTACGAAATTGCAAACTTGGCGAATGCTATGAAGAACATTTCTACCAACATGGACGAGAAGATTTCAACCATGAAGAACGATATTTCTGATAACATGGACAAACTTTCTGCCGATATCTTATTAATCAAAAATGACATTGCCGCTGACGTGGAAAAGAAAATTTCGTCTCTAAAATCGGATATTGAGGATAAGATGACAACGATGGATGAGAAAATCAAGGAGTTATAGAGAAAGATGACAGATTCAAAAACACGAGGCACGCCAGAGGACGAAAAGAAGACCGAACAAACAAAACCTTGCAAGCCAGAAACACACCCTAAGCTAGAAGACATTGGCAGTTTTACCCGAGACAATGCCCCAACGTTCGATAGAAAATGTCGTGGACCAATTTCGTGAAACAGTTTGAAGCAGCCGCTAGAGTGAATAATTGGTCCGATAAGGAAGAAGCAGTGACCTTAAATATAGCGCATCGGGGAGATGCCTTAGATGTACTTCAGACGATACCTCTGGAAGAAACGTATGACTTCGAGCAGCTGAAGAAGAGGTTGGACATGTGATATGATCACGAACATCTAAAACATTTGTACCAATCCCAGCTGAAGAACCGTAAACAGAAACGTTATCAACCCCTTCAAGAGTATGAAATGGATATTGCCCGACTAGTTCGATTTGTTCATCCATCAGCACAAGAGAACATGATGGAATGCTTGGGCATCCGGGCCTTCACTGATGGCTTACGTGATCCCGATATGCAGAGGAAGCTTCGTTTATCCCATCCCAAAGCATTAGTTGACGCATTGACAGCTGCTCTTGAATATGAAGCAGCAACGATTGCTTCGGGTGATAATAAAGTTAGGACCATTCGAAAGGAAGGCAACGATGACAGATTTCACCAGATCGTCAGTTTGATAAAAAGTATGATGGACAGGAAGCCGAGAAAGATCAGATGCTGGAATTGTAGCGAGCTAGGGCATGTACGCAGTTCGTGTAAACGCCCCAGGACTCCTGAAAACAAGAAACACAAATCCAATTAGAAATTGGCGCAGAAAAGCTCACGCATACGGTAATCGTAGCTGATACTGAGGAAGTCGTGATTCTGGGAATGAGCGTAATTAATCTACATGGTTTCCAGTTGCACTTCAGGAACAGAACAATTAAAGTGGGTTCCGAGGAGGTATTCCTTCATCCATATGAAGGTAGCACGGTGTTAGCAGATGTACAGGACGATACTGTTCTACCTGCGCGAAGCGAAACCATGATAGAAGCACGGCTACAGGGAATCATGGAGGAAGGTACACCGATTATGATGGAGCTAAGGAACCACGACAAAGAGGTTGGCAAAGGAGTACTTATTGGGAAAGGATTGGTTACATCGGCGAAGAAGATCCCAGTACGAGTGATAAACGTGAACGATTACTCATTTATCATCGAGGAAGAAACCAGGATTGGATCATGCGTACCAGTGACGTATATAGTTCGCCAAATAACGGCCACTGACAATTCCAATGCCAGATTCGAACAGATGTTATCAGTAGCTGGTCCATGAATCGAGCTGAGAAAAGGATAATAAGAGAATTTCTCTTACAGTATCTAATCATACCAGAAGGAAGGTAGGACATCAGCCGCCAAACACAGAATGGATAGTGGTAATGCCAAGCCAATTAGGCAATCAGCTTAAAGACTACCACGAGCGAAGAGAGAGGAAGCTGAAAGAATAATTCGAGGGATGGCAGAAGAAAAAGTAATAGAACCATCTACTAGTCCATGAGTGTTATAATTATTAAAAATGTTCTTTATTCATGTAATGGTATCTAAGAACAACAATTAGAAAAATACATAATATATATGTGCGCCGCTGTCCAGGCCATTTTTCTCCTTGTTGTGATCGTCCTGTAAGGGGTTCATGGCTCCTTGCTCGTAGACATTATCCATAATTTTTCACTATATACAACAACTTTGTACCTAGAATATTTGTGACTCCTAGAATATTTCGGCTAGGTTATCCCTGATAAGTAGCTAAAAAACAGGGTTTCAAAAATGATATGGGGTTTTTAGTTTTAATCCATGAGTGTCTCCAGTAGTGCTCGTCAACAAAAAGGATGGAGCTACGAGATTCTGCGTGGACTACCGCCAGCTAAACAACGTGACGAAGAAAGACAGCTATCCTCTGCCTCGAATCGACGATAGGTTAGATTCTTCGGCCGGCAGCAAACTGTTTCCCACCTTGGACCTAAAGTGTGGTTATTGGCAAGCAGAAATAGATTCAGAAGACAAAGAGAAGACTGATTTTACCACAGGATCTAGATTATGGCAATTCAATGTCATGCTATTCGGGCTATGTAATACGCCCACGACATTTGGAGGTCTCATGGAAAATGTCTTGATAGGGTTATCTTGGAAGACATGCCTGGTCTATTTGGACGATATCGTAGTACTGGGGAAGGCATTTGACGAGCACCTGAAGAATTTGGAAGAAATATTCAAACGGCTCCAAGCTGCCCAGTGCCCAGCTCATGTTAAACTCAACTCAACTCAGCTATTGCAAAACTGACTCAACTACCTAGGTCATATAGTGAGCAATGAAGGAGTTGCAGAGGATCCAGAGAAAATTGCTTCCATCCAGAAATGGCCGCAACCAACCGACAAACACCAAATTAGCAGTTTACTTGCACTCTGCACATACTATAGAAGATTTATCAGGAAGTTTGTAGATATTGCTAAGCCACTAAGTCGACTCACAGAAGAAACAATAGCTTTCCATTGGGACGAAGACTGTAAAACGGCTTTTGAAACCTTGAAGGGACATTTAACCACGGCGCCGAAATTGGGATATCCATTACCAGAGGGAGACTTTATTCTTGACACTGACGCAAGCAACGTAGGAAATGGAGGAGTGCTCTCACAGATCCGACGAGGGCAGGAAAGAGTACTGGGATATTTCAGTAAAGTCCTCTCCAAACCAGAACGAAACTACTGCATCACAAGAAGAGAACTTTTGGCGGTAGTTAAGTCCGGGGAACAGTTTTACCAGTATCTTCATAGAAGGAAGTTCTTAAATCGGACTGACTACGAAGCAATCAAGTGGTTAATGCAGTTCAATAATCCCGAGCGCCAGATTGCTAGATGGATTGAACGATTTCAACATCGAACATCGAGCTGATGTGACTTACGAAATGCCGACTCCCTGTCCAGACGGTCGTGCCCAACAGATTATTCCCACTGGTACAAGACGGAATCTTGAGAAGCTGCCGTTTCAAGAACTACAGTAGTCAATGAAGAATGGTCACCTACCAGGATCAGAGAAGATCAACAGCATGATCATCAAAGTAGATTCGGCAATGGTAGGAAGAAAATCGGCGACCTATCTGGCAAGAAGTGTCAAGAGAAAACAGATAGTTATAGTTATCCCACGAACGAGAGTAGCAAAGGTATTGAGAAACTTACACGACAGTCCATCGGAAGGTCATCTGGGAGTGAAGAAAACCCTTCAGCGAGTCCGTGAAAGGTTTTACTGGATGAACAGCTCCAACAATGTGAAATACTGATGTAATAAATGTGCAAGTTATGCTACGAATAATGGACCACTTCGCAAACGAAAGGCACCCATGAAACAATATAATGTTGGAAGCCCTTTCGAAAGGATTGCTTTGGACATCGCTGGACCATTTCCGACAACAGAAAATGGTGGTAAATACATCCTGGTAGTAATGGATTATTTCACAAAGTGGGTGGAAATTTATGCGATCCCGAATCAAGAGGCCACAACTGTCGCGGATGTACTGGTGAAAGAATTTATTTATCAGTGATATGGTGTGCCATTGGACTTCCACAGCGATCAAGGAATAAATTTCGAGAGCCAGGTATTGAGGAAATTTGTGAATAGCTGGGAATGGAAAAGACCAGGACAACACCGTTGCACCCATAATCAGATGTAATGGTCGAAAGCATTAACAGGCCCATTTGAAAATATCTGTCCAAAGTAGTTTCCAGCCACCAGAGAGATTGTGACCGGTATCTTTCCCTATTTTCGTTGGCTTATCGATCGGCCATAAATGAATCCACGGGTGAAACACCTGCGAAAATTCTATTTGCACGTGAAATGAGGCTTCCTTGTGACCTGGAGTTTGACTGTCGGCCTGGGGAAGATCTCAGGAGAAGATGGCAGGAGAATATTACGTGATCCAATTGAGAGGAAGGATGGACGATGTGCACGATTTAGTTCGAAAGAATCTTCAAGTTGCCAGTGACAGAATGAAAAAACGGTACGATACGCAGGCCACAGAAGGCAGTTTCAGCGAAAGGGACCAGGTCTGGTTACATGACCCGATAAGGAGAAAAGGATTTTCTCGAAAATTACAGAAATCATGGGAAGGTCCGAACGCAATAAAGAAGATGATCATCGTCGTCATCTATCGCGTAAGCAAGATCCCCAATGGAAAACCGAGAATAGTTCACCAAAATCGACTAGCGCCATTCGAAAGAGACCAGGAGAAAGAGGAAGGATTGCGCTATGTACAACAAGAGTCTGACCCAGCCTTCGAAGAATTTATGGATGCATACGGAGGTACCGGAAAAGCTAGATACGGAATCACTACAGAACAAAGACCAGATTTGTTCACGCTCCCGGAGAGTACTCACTGGCACATAACATCTTCGCCAGTAACAAAGACACACGAGGGTTGGCAACCGTCTTAAGAAAGAAGTTTGGACAATCAGATAAATTAGAAGATCAGATGCCAGCCCCTGGCAAGACACTGAGTCTCCAACAAAATTCGCGGTAACTAGAAACGAATCTCCAGATTGATCCACCTACCGGGATGTGTGAGAAGCGCTACGAATCGTTCGAGATGATGTGCTGGAATCCCACGTGGAGAAACTAGCAATACCCAGGATAGAGATCAACCAGTTGTATTGGCAAGTCATCAGGAACATGATAGAGGTGATTCTCCAAGATACCAGTTGTCCACATATTAATTTGCAACTATATTCCTCGTTATTTGTACCCTTTGAAGACGGTGCCCTGTTATTTCCATACGACCGGAAATTGGGGTTCAGTTGCCGATTTAATCATCTATTTCCGGCTTCAGAGAAGTTCCAGGAGGAACATCCTTTTAAGGAGGGGGTAATGTTACAAAATCGCACAATGTTGTAGTCCCTGAATCCAACTCTGTCTAAGCTGTGTAGGAAAGTTAGAATACTGGCGAATACGAAGGGATTTCTTCGAACTGTTTGCCATTGTTTTTTTATGACTAGTCTTACTAGAGACTTCCAGGAAGGTCTACTGTTTTGGGGAGCCACAATCTAGAAGTTTCAAGAATAGAATATAATAATAATAATAATAATATATATTCACCATTCAATTTGAATTATACAATGATTTTTATAAATAAATATAGAATTCCCACAGAAGGGTGAACCTGTGCGTGGGTTGTAACCATATTAAATAACATAGATTGTAATGAATAAAACCGCAAAAATAAAGTTTTTTCCGGTATTAGCAAAGATCACCAGAAGATATATAGACATCATATCAAAATCACTTACGGATAATATAGAAGAAGAACCTACCACTTCACAAACAAAACAATTAGCAATAAGATTATAATAAACAAAATTGCAAAAATAAATTTCTTTTTAATGCGAACTGAGAGGCACGGAAAAAAATATTTCCGCAGATATCACATTAAAAATCATTTGTAAATATTATAAAAAGAGCACCATACTATATAATAACACTTTAACAACAATATTTTCTTCAAACAATTCATAACATAATTCACAAAAATTACTTTTCAAATTCCCAAGATTGTGAGAGTATATATTATGTAGGGTTGGAGATAGTATGAACCAACATATCAAACAGTGACTGTATTCCAGCTCGTATTAGGTACTTAATATATAAGAGAGACTACCTACCAACAGAGTTTAGTATATAATTTGATCTCGTGATATAAACAGTGAACAAGTAAATAGTCTAAGTACACAAACAGTAGTGAAGTGTTCATATAAATAAGTGTAAGTGAACATACTGTGTATATAATATAAATTAGTGAATAGTTTAGTGGATAAATAAATTAAGTGAGGATACATACCATGTGTATAAATTTATTCCATCGTCGTAATAGAATCTTTTAAATAAATAAGAAAATAACATTACCATATATATATTCTTCTCATGCTGTAGATCACAACAAATCATTCGTGACTTTCATAAATCCCTCCAAATCCTAAATAATACTTATGGTCCTTACATTATACACGACTTTTCCTTCAAATTCCTCTCCCACCATAACATCAAAAGCATCATAGCTTGTTTGTCAAATATAAACTGTAATTCGAGTGCTCTTCATAATTACGATGATTGTCATGAAACTAGTCAAGCTAGTGCAACTGTAAAGAAAAATGTTTACAATACACATACACTCAAAATATTTTTGGCATGTTTGAAACAACTGATGGGCTCCACAATTCGAGCTATGAATGTCACTGTTTTAAATGAAATACAACGTTAATTTAATGTCCCTAACTTTGGTCAAAATTTAATACCAATTCAAAATTTTTCAAATCCATTTCCTCGAAGACCCATCAATGTTCAACCCCGATTCCTCCCACATAGATTCCCGACTAATAGACATGTTTTTGTTTCTCAACAACCTTCAAGAGTTCCAAGTAACGTCTGGAAACCTAATACAAATTTCCGCCAGCCCAAAGCAACTCCTATGAATGGCATCTCGTCAAATAAATTTAACAGATCCAACTTTAATCGAAACCAAAATCGATTTGCACTTTCACTTCGACAACAATACCAACCCCAACCATCACAACCCGAATCAACAAATCAGACGTAGACATTTTTTCAATCTATAACTAGAAACACCTTCCATACATAATAATTTCTGATGCTCCCTTAAAATTACTGATAGATACCTGTGCTTCAAAATTATTTATAAACCCCGAAATATCTGAAACTTATTTCCCTAATTATATCCATAAAGAACCAATTACCATCAGCTCAGTCTTCCAAACCACTACTAGAGATTTTTGTGATAAAATTCCAGCTTTTCTCAAATTCAATTCTGATAAAGTCATGAAATTTCATCTTTTTTAATTCCACCATATCTTTTACGAAATTTTAAAGGATTTAGAAATACATATCGATTTAAAAAATTCACTTTTAAAAACACAAAACTCAAGCCTACCATTATTACACTACTCATCTAAAAGTAAACTTCTAATTTCCGCTCATGTTGAACCCAATTCCATAGAAACAGCAAAAATACATGTCAATATACCAACTAGTACTGTTAGAATTCCATACAATGAACTATTTAGTTATAGCATCAAGGAAAAAGTCACTTTTAAAAAAATGGATATGCCTCAGTTGATACATTATGTTTATAATAATGATTTTTTTTTCAGAAGATTCGTCAAAAGGTGAGATAGTTTAGTGCTGTGTGATTATTAAAGTAAACATATCAAACCATAGGCTGCGGCATAGCTATATTCGCAGGCATATGGTCAAGCCTAACGGCATGGATATTACACAAAAATGATAGAAAGAAGAAGTCCAAAGAGAAAATTGGGCTTACCAAGCAAGACGAGGAAAATCCTCAAGAAGTCAATGCACAAGCATCCAGCAACGTTCACTAGACTGACTCACGCGGCAGTATAAACATTCCGTAATAAGTGCGCGGAACAAAGTTTTTAAAACAAAAAAATATTACTATAAACATAACGTATTAGTAACCAAAAACAATTTAATACCAAGTGCAAACAAAGCGCGCGGAATAAACAGTTTCTTTAAAAAACACATAATGTATTAGTTATCCAGAAACAATTTAAAAACCAAGTGCAAACAAAGCGCCCGGAATAAACAGTTTCTGTTGAAAAACAAAACGTTATTATAAACATAATATATTAGTTAACCAAAAACAATTTAAAACCAAGTGCAAACAAAGTGCGCGGCAGACAATACGCAAACGTGGAATCAACGACAGTAGCCGAGAAGTTGGCAATACAGGAAGCAAAGGGCACATAACGAGAGAGTACTTCGTAACAAGCAAATCGCCGAAATTGTGGTCCTTAGACCACCTCCAATTAGTCCGACAAAAGTTTATCAAATTGTAAATCGTCCTCGCCCCATTCCACGGGCACAGTATTGAAACCAAAACGGTTTCTCGCCCCATAATTCCGCCAAACTAGTAATGTAGCAGTACCAAGGAAGGATATCTAATCCTTCACTGCACGAATTTATGTTCAAATACAAAAACTATCCATCCTCTTCTGGATACATAAACCAGTAAAAACTAGTGAGGAAATTAGTATTGTCCCACACCTAACAGAGGAAAATGCAACATAGTGCAACTAAGTATTGCAACGATGAGCACAGAGATGCAAGCAGTTAACAATCAGTGTCTCAGTGCGGCATACAACGCGTAGTGCTCAAGGTCAAATCGTGGTAACATGTAACGCAGTGACACAATTTTGTACTTAGATAAGTTTACCGTAGGGGATGCACGTAAAAGGTGTTGAACAGGTAAGTCCAACACTTTTTCAAAGGGGGTGGCAATGTAATAAATACCAAAATAAGAAACATAGGGAGGATCACCCTGTATAACAAATTACCTTTTATATTGTAACGTTTAAACTGAAGAAAGTGGTTGTTAACATACATACAATGTAAAAAACACTTAGCTAAGCGGTCTAATTTGTTGCAAAAAAAGAAAAAGATAATATTTTAACAGGAAATAATAATTGAGTCAAAATAACAAAATTTTGCGGAATCAAATAAAAATTCGTTGTTAATCGAGGTAAAAAAAACACAATTACGTCGAACGATAAGTTCCACCAATCAGGAATTAACAGGTACAGAAAAATAAGCGATGCTGACATAGGGAAAATGTCGAAGCTACGAAAATGTAACAGTTGAGTTTAAGTAATATATAATTAAGACGTAGTGTTTTAATTTATCAAGTGTAATTTTTTTCGAAAGGAGAAAAAGAAGATTACAAGGGAGCGTCTACGGTACGCGCTCTGAAGGTTTTTTTTTGTTCGAAACGCGAGTCGTGGCCGTCGGCGTTTTTGTGAACACCCAGTCTGAGAATTGGTAAACCTAATTAAAAAATATACGTTGAATACATACTAAAAAGTCTAAATGATAGGCGTAACGTTGATTCTGTGTATACTGATTTCAGTAAGGCCATCGACAAAATAAATCATTCCGTCCTTGTCTCAAAACTTTCTGAAGTCGGTATACATGGTAATTTATTAAGATGGTTCAACTCATATGTCAGAAATAGGTCACAACAAGTAGTTTTAGGTGCTCTTAAATCTAAGGCTGTGGTAACTACTTCAGGAGTACCTCAGGGGTCCCATTTAGGTCCTTTACTTTTTAATTTATATATATAAATGACATCTCTAGTTGCTTTTAATTCGCTAAGTTTGTTAATTATGCCGATGATTTGATAATATATCACTCAATTTCATGTGCATATGACAGAGTTCGATTGCAAGAAGACTTAGGCAATTCATCCGCCTACTGTGTGAGAAATAATTTGTTTTTAAATGTCTCAAAGTGTAATTATATACAATTTTCTCGTTGTAATTCAGACTTGAACTACAACACATATGAAATTTCTAATAGCGTATTACACGCTGTAGATACGGTTAGGGATCTTGGTATTCTTTTAGACTCTAAATTACTTTCCGATCGGCATATTTGTAATATAACTAGAAAAGCTAACCAGCAGTTGGGCTTCATATACAGAACATGTTTCGAACTTCAAAATCCTCTTACAGTTAGATCATTATATATGGCATACGTAAATAGTATATTAACGTTTGGTTCTACTATTTGGAACCCGCGTTGTTCGGTCTATATTTCAAAATTAGAAACAGTCCAGAACAAGTTTATTTTATATTGTAAAAGAAAATTTTATCCCGATGTGGATAGGCAACGTATTCGTTCTAATTTAAAGATAATTTCACTAGAGCATGGTAAGCAAATTGCGGATGTACTGTTTATTCACAAAATCCTCAATAACAATATAGATTGTCTTGAACTTACAAACTTCATAACACGTCGTATTCCCAGCCACTCAACTAGAAACAATTATACCTTTATCACACATCAAGCACTCACCAATTATTTTCTAAATTCTCCTGCTCACAGAATAACAAACACTTACAATAAATTGTCCAGTATTGTTGAAATGTTTATTTTTTACCACAGTGCAGATTTGATTAAAAAACTACTGAAAGACTATTTTTTGCAAATTAATTTCATTCTATTACCTATTCTTGTTCTCTCTTTTTTTTGTATACATGTATTTACTTTTATTTAATGTAGTTATATGATTATATTTATATTTTCTTTTTTACCTAATTTGTAAAATTATGTGTAACTATTCGTAGATACTTTTATGGGTTTGTTCTGTTTGTATCCCAAATAAATAAAATAAAATAAAATACTAACTGTGTGTTATGACTTTTTTTGTAGGTTGGTCAAATTATTAACATTGCCAGCCCCCATCTATGATACTATATATATATATATATATAATTTTAATCTATGTTATTTCATATCGCATACGAGTATTCAATGGTGATACCTCTCCGTATGAATCAGGAATAGGGAGCAGATTTGATGTTGAATACTAAATTATTAATTTCAAAGTTTCATATATAGGGTGCGTGAAACTATTTAGGTTACGGCGATTATTTTCAAACTAACAAATTTAATTTTATTCTGAGTTTCATTCTCGTTAATATAACAGGGTATCTCAAGTTTTCTCTCGATCCTATCATTGGTTTTAATTAATTACAGTCACAAGACTACATACAATTATTCCTGACGCTTTGTCAATTGGTGTAATTTCTTTTTATTTCTTAATTTTTTTATATTAAACTCGTTTATAAAATCATTATCGGTTAGTTTATTTTCTCAACCCGGAGAGCATGATTATATGAACACATAACATATACCCATAAGAGCTAAACCTAAGATATTTTCTCAACCCACCCCTCTAACTGACGTAACCCTATAACACAAGACCTCTCATTACCAACGACAACTGGTAGCAGCGGAGGCCGAAGCCAACTCTTTCGGGCATTTCTTCCAGGAGCCGACGACTCCTGTTACCTGCGAAATCGTGGGTGGTGACAGCCAGCTACGGTGCCTTCTCGGTCCATTAGGGACATTTTGACAGCAGAGTTTTTCTTGGTTATTACAGAGTTTTCTTCTGGGTTATTACACTAGTGAATACGTTACTGCATGGGTAACTCCAGCGAATAATGAATTTTTTTGTTATTACATTTGTGACACCGGTAATTACATGACGGAATTCTCCTAGGTTATTACAATATCATAAATAACACCGAAAATGTTCAAAATATCTTTCTATATAAACCCATTCTGAAGAAAATTACGATACACACAGATGACTGTCATTGCAATACAGTTAAGACGACGGGCAATTTCGCGATAGTATAAACCAACATCTCGATAGGTTACAATTCTACCCCCGTCAAAACCGCGAACGTGGTCCTAATTTCGACGTACTCGAATTTACGGTATTTTGTTACGTTTAACACAAGTATATGAACTCGAAATATCTGTACTTACTTTCGTAAACAGGCTTCTTCAAATAATTTTTTTAAAACATTTGTTTTTCTGAACATGGTCATAGATAACACATCGATATTGTTACCATGCTCTAAATATGGTCATTATGTTGCCAAAAAATCAAGGTCAAGAAATTATTCCTTCTGGGTGTACATCTCTAATGATGTATATAAAGTCTTGAATACATCACAAAATGTCGATGTTGGCAAATTGAATCTTCATTTTGGAATTATTTATTTTCAACTCAAGTACTGGATGAAAATGCATTTTCCAAATAAAAAAAATCCTAAAGTAGAGTCATACAGATTAGTTTAAAAGGTGTCACAGGACTGAACAAGTATTTTAATATTTCTGAAACTTTTGCTTTGACATACTATCTTATATTGAGAATGGACTGAAGTTTCTCTTTAAGACTACCGGTAACCAATTTTACATTTAAAACAATAAAGTATATGTCGACATATCATCCTGACATCTGATTGGTGTGGTATTTGAAGTATGCACTTATTGCCGATCTCGATTCCTTTGTTTCCCGGAATTTCAAACTTTCACTGAGTATAATAGACAGGAATATTTCACCCAAAGACATTTAGTGGAAAAATCTATCAATTTTATCAGAAATCTTTGTTAATACAGAAAAGATAATACGTGGATTGCAACGATGTCCTACATTTTTCAAGATAAATATAATTTTTTGTAATAGTACAATATCAATCAAAATGAACAGTTTCAAGCCGTAGAATTGCACAGGTTATTTTCTCTTGTCCTATTTGATTCAACTATTTTTTTCCTTCTTTGGCTTTGGGAGGTGGATCCCATTTGTCCACGAATAAACAAGTTATATGACATTAAAAAGAAAAACAAAGGACATGTCGCAGCGCAAACATATTTACTCATATCTAAGTCACAAATTATTCATTGCCCTCTACAACAGAATTCGTGATAAGGCGCGTTTACCATAGATCAGACTAAAAATGCCTCTCACGTCAGCTGACTTCAAGAGTAGATTCTGCCAATATTTGCTCTCGTTACTTGAGAAAAAAACTGGCGGTAACCAATGGAATCGTGTAGACGGAAGTTTCAAATCAAGATTAATACCTAAAGCGTTTTATTTGCGTTACTTCCGTTATCATTATGTGTTTATTCCTGTAAGTTAGATCCAATCGAATTATTCTTCCTTCCTTGTTGTTACACACAGAATATCACAATTAAATGTTAGTATAGATGTACAATATTTAGCAGACTTCTTGCATAAACAATAAATTTGCGTTTCTCGAAGCGCAAACATAAGTATTTCACTCAGCTACTCAGCTAGCGAGGTATGCTAAAGCCTATATTCAGCTAAATAACATGAAAAGTTTTGGGTAATATTCCTAAGAGATACTCGCTGAGTTCTTCAGTACGTTGGCAGTTCTGATTAAGCTCCGCCCTAAATCCCTTCTCAATACTCACTACATGGTCCATTTTTCTTTTTCGGCCACTCTTCCTGGAGTAGCTCACACGTTCCTTTCATGAGCTCACAACAAAAATGTTATTAATTGACTGAATGAAACGACGAGTACTCAGTGTGTATTTATTATTAAAATTCAGCTAAGCGCTTTCGGTCATTAGGCCGTTCTCAAAGCTGTCCTATAAAATTATAATGTTTGTAAAATTTGAAAGAAAAATTTAAAAAAGTTGAACTTACGTCATAAAAAATCATACAACAGGTGTCAAAAAACATCGAATGAATACAGAATGTAGAAATGTATGATGTTACATCATTATTAGAATGAAATGATTAAAAACATTAAAAATACCCTTTCAAGAGGGTGTACAAGTATATTTTACATAATGAAACGTCCCATTTGAAAGTGTAAACTAAATTATATCTGATGACAAGTTTGACGTTAATAGACGGTGGCTAATAAGCCAGCGTGCAGTAAAACGACAAGTGTATAATAATACAACGTGTTTGTATGATGAACATTGAGTCAAATGTATGTTTAAGAGGATGAAAATATTCATATAGAGAACTCAAAATTGAAGGAAATTTTATATATTACTTTTATATTAAATTTAGAAATGAAGGTAAAGATGTGATCAAATTAAAAAATTAAAAAATCTCTATTCAAATTCAAAATTCCGAAAATTCATCTAGCCTAGATGAATAGGAAACACCCCTCCACCCTTGATTGTCTAAAGAAAAGTGAATTAGGGGTTGGATCCATTCCCCAGCCAGTCTGGAAACAAGCGCAGTAAACCTATATGTGTAAAAAGCTAGGTAACCTAAATTAAACATTTGGTCGTAAATACAACCATGGAGGAGTTTACATAATGTAGTAACGAAGGTGGAAAAGTACGCTGGCAAGGTGAGCCCAACAGCTGATGGCCTCTCATATGAATTAGATGTAAATGGTAAGGTGATTGTGACCTAATGACCCAAACTATGTCCCATACATAGCCCGGCGTCAAGAACTCCATGTGATTATTAAACTTAAGGTAATTGTTACAAACCTAGACCCATACTAGGCATGTACAAGAAGAGAAGAATTCATAGGAGTATGTTACTCCTGTAATAAACACAAGATATGACACAAATTCTAAAAACACCCTATATAGATAATTTCTTTTTTAATTCAAAATAGTTATTAAATTCTCGACCTCAACTAAAGTAAAAAACACAAACAAAACAAGGTTATCCAAACATATTAGATTACGAGCAGGTCAGGTTTTGTTGACCACAAACATAAACAGATATGAATAATTAACCTTCATAGAGATATTTACGATTTTTTTTGCAATTGTACTCAATTCTATCTTCGAGATTTTTCCGCTGTACTCGAGATTTTATTTAACCCTATTTTAGAGATATTTACGTTATACTAAGGATTATAGTTAATCCTAGGTTAACATTTTTGATAATTGCGTAGAGATATTTACATTGCACTTGAGATTTATGATTAATCCTATTCCAGAGATATTTACATTGTGTACTTGCGAGATATTTACATTGTACTAGGGATTATAGTTAATCCTAGGTTAAAGAATTGTGATAGACATTTATCCTATACTAGGGGTCACAGTCAGTCATATCTTAATCTATTATTTTTCGAGGTTTATTTAACACAGTTTTGTTTTTCTTTGTAATATATGTTTATATATGTTTTAACCTTTCAATTTTATCTCCACAACCTCACTACTCACCCCCTCCTATCCGTCAAGGAGGACGGACCGGCTAACCCTGCACTACGAACTCGGGCTTGGCACACTGTATAAGCCCAAGGGGCCCCACGACGTCTTTGACCGCTCGAGCCTGGAACAACCCCCTCCCTCGAGGTAACCCCACAGGGAGAATTCCTGGTTCTACAATTTTCTTGTGCCGCAAGGCACGGGTGACAGCAAGCTGCAACGATCTTGGAAGGAGAAAAAAAAGAATATATAATAAATAAAGCGAATTCACTACACCGTGTGACAGCGGTGACCCAACGAAATTTTAGTACAAAGGAAATACCAGATTATTACACTTGTATGAGAGATATAGAAGTCACAACACTGGTGACAGATAGATAATTCATTACACTGGTGAGAACGGCTACCAAAGTTACAAGTCATTACACTGGTGACAGCGGTGCTCCAGATACTGAGTCCGTACGGCAGAGGTTCGCAAGGGAGGAAGTCCTAGTAATAATCCTTTTTTTCTTTTTCGATAAAACTACCCATTTCAGGCATCATAGAAGATAAAAAAAGGTGGGAGTACATAGTTAAATTCAATCAGATTAATTAAGGCCTTGTAAATTTTACCTACATAAGTTACATTCGATAAATACTTCATTTTAATTTCATATTTATATCACAAAATAAATATTGCGACATACGTCTAATCAAAATTAATATATAACCATAGTAGTATAAGTTCAATCAGGTATATCCGCTTAGTCATTTATTTTATTTAATTAATAGGCATTAAAAAACGAACGTTGAAACCAAATCTATTTTTAATACATAAACATTTAGGCTACGTATGAAAAGTCAACAGCACATATATAAGGGAAAAATGTGCGAAGTCATCAACAAGCTTCCGCAAAAGACTAAAATAGCAATATAAAATATAGTCCGGAGGATAGCTTCACGTTTGAGAAATATAAAAAGTGTACAGGAAATTTGGTTTTACTTTGATTAACGAACGGACTATTTTCTAAATGAACTAGACATTAACGATTTGAGGAAAGGTGTTAGGAAATATTCATGCATTAAACGCGAAATAATAAATTAAATTAAATTAGGACGATTTTGTGAATAATACCGATCCATATATATTACACTATAAATAATCCTTTTGTCATTACTTTTCCAATTATCCATTTCAGGCATCTAGGTAATTAAGACTTGTGCTAACTAATTATAGGAACACTAGGAAATAAAATAATATGCCGTTAGAGTCCACAGGAGATTCGAGTAATATGCCAGCAGCGCTAAGGATACCACAGGCACCACCACTAGGGGTGATCGCCTCAACTTTAACAGACTTCACAGGTAAAGACGCAGCCAGATATATAGAAAAGTTGGAACTAAGGGCCAAACTCGACGGATGGTCAGAAACAGAAACACTGACACTACTGAAATTCAAACTCGCAGGCGCAGCCCACGATTTCTTCAAAGCCGACCCAAGATTAGACACAGCAACATATGTTGAATTTAAGCCGTTCTCACCAGTGTAATGAATTCTCTATCTGTCACCAGTGTTGTGACTTCTATATCTCTCATACAAGTGTAATAATCTGGTATTTCCTTTGTGCTAAAATTTCGTTGAGTCACCGCTGTCAGACGGTGTAGTGAATTCGCTTTATTTATTATATATTCTTTTTTCTTTTTTTTCTCCTTCCAAGATCGTTGCAGCTTGCTGCCACCCGTGCCTTGCGGCACAAGAAAATTGTAGAACCAGGAATTCTCCCTGTGCGATTACCTCGAGGGAGGGGGTTGTTCCAGGCTCGAGCGGTCAAAGACGTCGTGGGGCCCCTTGGGCTTATACAGTGTGCCAAGCCCGAGTTCGTAGTGCAGGGTTAGCCGGTCCGTCCTCCTTGACGGGTAGGAGGGGGTGAGGAGTGAGGTTGTGGAGATAAAATTGAAAGGTTAAAACATATATAAACATATATTACAAAGAAAAACAAAACTGTGTTAAATAAACCTCGAAAAATAATAGATTAAGATATGACTGACTGTGACCCCTAGTATAGGATAAATGTCTATCACAATTCTTTAACCTAGGATCAACTATAATCCCTAGTACAATGTAAATATCTCGCAAGTACACAATGTAAATATCTCTGGAATAGGATTAATCATAAATCTCAAGTGCAATGTAAATATCTCTACGCAATTATCAAAAATGTTAACCTAGGATTAACTATAATCCTTAGTATAACGTAAATATCTCTAAAATAGGGTTAAATAAAATCTCGAGTACAGCGGAAAAATCTCTAAAATAGAATTGAGTACAATCGCAAGTAAAATCGTAAATATCTCTACGCAGTTATCAAAAACAAAAATAGTCAGATGAAAGAGGAACACTACGCACCTTCAGAAAAAGGGGTCCCTGAATATAACTAAATAAGCTGCCTCTACAATTTTAGGCCGTAACAGTAGATGAGGGGCGCTGATATATAAGGATCACTCGATATGACTGAAATTCACTGTAGGGTCCCTTAACTATCTTGGGATACCCGGTTAAAAGAAAAAAATATAATAACGCAATCCAATACCCAATATAATAAATGAATTGTACTTTTAAAAACTTACGTTTTGGAAATCTCACTAGTCACATAAATTTTCACACTATTACTTCTTGAGGGTGAGGGTCCGTCAATACTCAGACTCGCCTCACCAGGGGAGAGATATCACCTATCTCTCACTGACTGCTTAACTGTCCTCAATTTTTTGATATTTATTTCTCGAGTTCACCTTCAATGAAGGTTAATTATTCATATCTGTTTATGTTTGTGGTCAACAAAACCTGACCTGCTCGTAATCTAATATGTTTGGATAACCTTGTTTTGTTTGTGTTTTTTACTTTAGTTGAGGTCGAGAATTTAATAACTATTTTGAATTAAAAAAGAAATTATCTATATAGGGTGTTTTTAGAATTTGTGTCATATCTTGTGTTTATTACACTCCTATGAATTCTTCTCTTCTTGTACATGCCTAGTATGGGGTCTAGGCTTGTTAGAGTGAAAAACTCCGCCAGTGGTATTGTCGGGTGGATTGAGTAGCTCGATGATACTGCTACCGGTCCCAAGCCCGGATAAAGGAGGAGGGTTGTAGCAGCAGGCTAGCTCCCTGCTATACGTAAAAATTCAACTTGCTAAAAAGCCTAAACATCGCCCCGGAAACACGGACGGATCTTATGGTAAACGACAGAAGCAACGACAACGGTTAATGAAAATGGGAACATGGAATATACAGGGAATAAAACACAAAGTCAACATCATTGTATCAGAAATAGAAAAACTTGAAATGGATGTGGTGACCCTTACCAAAGCAAAGAAAAACGGCACTGGTACTGAACGAATTGGTAAATATCTGCATATATATAGCGGGGTACCAAAGGATGAGCGAGCAAAAAGAGGAGTGTCCATCTTAATAAAGGCAACATTAAAAAACAAAATTACGAAATTATCAATGAAAATATCTTAACAGAGAATATCAAACTCCACCAACATAATGTCACGTTAATAGCAGTATATGGCCCTTCAGACGATGAATCAATCGCTAATAAAGAATCCTTCTTTGAGATCCTCAATGAAGTTGTTAATAAGATTGGGAACTCTAGAGAGATCGTGATGATGGGTGACTTCAACAGCCGAACAGTAATATTGTAGGCCCATTTGGAGAGGAGCAAATGAATGATAATGGTAACAGACTCATACAATTATGTGAAACCAACAACTTAAATCACGAATGGCTTCTTCAATCATAAAGATATACATAGATACACCTGGACACAACCAACACGTAATCTGAAATCAGTAATAGATTACTTCATCCTTAGACAAAAATCAAGCATACAGATAAATGATGTCAGAGTACTAAGATCATTTTCTGGTACGAGACAAAATATTATTCACACTAAAATATAAAGTACAAAATGAAGACAACCAAACGATTGACTTACAAGGAGTGCCACATACAAAATATAATCTTGATAGCCTGATACATGACAGTACAATACAATTATATTAACAAAGACTAGACAATAAGCTGATACCAAATTTTCAAGACCTCACATTTCAAGAAACCTATACTAACATCATCTCAAGTATACACGAAGCGGCTAAAGAATCATTAGGAACACAAAAGCAATATATAAGTGATAATTTGTGGTAGAATGAAGATATAGAAGTTTTAGTAAAACAAAAGAAAGACTTATACCTAAAATGGTTAAACACAAAAAATCCAGATGATCTCGAACACTACAAAATGATTAAACGTGAAACAAGAGAATTGATTCAGAAAGAAAAAAATGAACTTTGGGATAAGAAATGTCACGATATCAATACCTACATTGGAGGACGGAAAACGCAGAAGCTTGGAGATTCATAAATTCAGTTCGAATATCACATAAGGTAAGATCACACATACAGATAATAGAAACAAAAAAATGGATAGACTACTACAAAGAATTACTTAATGAAGACAGAAAAGAATATTTGAATGAATCAATTACGGAGGAAATAGATATACAAGGCGAACACGTTGAAATCACTGGGGATATGATCAAAAAAGCAATAAAAGGTTTGAAAAATGGAAAAGCTTGTGCCCCTGAGGGTGTGTGCGCTGAACTTCTGAAGAATGGAATAGATACTTTGTTCGGGGGTCTAGCGTGCATATTCAACTTGTGCATTAATGGACATCCCGTTCCAGAAGAATGGAAAACTGCATATATAACACCAATCTATAAAAAAGGCGATAGAAAACGATGTGAAAATTACAGACGAATATTTGTAACAAGTGCAGTCAGTAGACTGTATGGACGAGTACTGACAGATCTTATAGAGGATGAAACTGAAGGTCAAGAAGAAGAACAACAAAACGGATTTCGTGCTGGAAGAACATGTAACGATAATATATTTTGTCTCAAACAAATTATTGAAAAAAAGACGGCAACTAACAGAGAAATACATATAACATTTGTAGACTTACACAAAGCATACGACACAATATCAACGATGAAACTCTGGGAAGTTCTAAAAGACACCAACATCAATCACACTCTTATTACAGCTCTACAAAGTCTTTATAATGGAGCAAACTCAAGAGTAAAAATAGGAAAATATATCACTGATGAATTTACAGTGAATAAAGGTTTGAGACAGGGATGTTGTAAATCGCCAACATTGTTCAAAATCTATGTGGCAGCAGCTTTAAAACAATGGAAAAGGAAAATTCATGGAATGGGAATAGAACTCGATAACACAACACTTTATACTTTGCAGTTTGCCGATGATCAAGCAATTATATCAAATGATAAGGAAGATATGGAATACATGATGCGCAAGTTGATTGAAGAGTACGAAATCTGGGGTCTAAGGGTCAACATTCAAAAGACCAAATATCTTTGTATCGGTGGAGAACCTAGTGATCTAAGATTAAATAATGATCGAACAATCACACACTGTCAAGCCTATAACTATCTGGGAGTGACATTTGACTCAACTGGGACAGATAACAAAGAAATAGAAAGTAGAATAACAACAGCGAAAAAGAGATATCTTGTCGCAACGGCATTCTGTGGAATAAAAATATTACAAAGAACAGAAAATTCAATATATATGAAACTTTAGTGAAAAGCAGCCTATTGTATGGATCTGAAGACTGGAGACTCACAGAGAACTATAAAAAAAGATTAGGAGCTGTTGAAATGGATGCCATGAAAAGATCACTCAAGATTTCAAGGAGAGGTAGATTCAGGAATGACAGCATTAAAGAAATAATGGGGATTGAAGGTACCATTATCGATGACATAGAGAAAAAACAACCTACATGGTATGGGCACATACAACGTATGTCAGAAACAAGACTCCCTAAACAAGTATTGAACTGGCAACCGATAGAACGTCGGAAAAGAGGAAGACCGAAAACCACTTGGAAACAGGGCGTGGTTAAAGCCATGAGTGCTAGAAACCTGCATGAAATGGACTGGGACGACAGGAGAAGATGGAGGCAAGGCGTCGGACAACGTCGAAAGATGTTCTAAGCCGGCCAATATATATTACTATATATTTTATAGTTGACGATTATATATTTATTTATCTAATTAAAATTATGGGCGCCAGAATTGGTTCGCTTACCACGAATTCCAATTCAAAATAATATATAAGTTTTGAAAAATTGTAAATTTCTTTTATATTGTTGTTACCATATCTCAGGAATGGATTCGGCACTTGACGCTTGCCAGCAACAGGAAGCTATAGGTAAGATATCAAAGAAAATACAAGACGAACATAGACAAACGATTTAATTAAATGTGAATAAACGAAATATCAGTTCTTTGTTAATCAACACAAATTAAATTATACATATTTGATAAATTCAATTGAAATATTAGCGCAAACCTTCGCATAAAATGATTTATACCAATTATAAATTTATTTACATCAAACCAACCAAGTAAATTGCGCTCAAACTATCTATGGTGTGCGTTGAATGTACATTTACAGCGCTTTCAATCCCAGCTGTTGTTATTTTAAATATAATCGTTGTGTGGTGTGTGTATTCTGTGATGGGTATGATTTGATTTGCAATGATAAAGGATGTTGTAGCGTGTTTAAGATTTTATTATTGTTATTGATATGAACTTGGTAAGTAATTATTTTAATAAGAAATTAGTGTTTCATGTCCGATATATTAGTGGAGATTGAAATGTTTGAAACTAATATTTATCTAAGAAATTGATACGAATGATAACTTAACCTAGACATGTAAATATACTTGAAAATGTTTTTTATAGGAGAAGTTTCATATATACACGAGAAATAGTGTTCATAGTTGAGTCTTCTTAACCCTGGGTATGATACATGTGAAGCAAACGATCGTGACTACGATCGAATAAACCGCAACTCAGGATGTGAAAAGTGATGAAATGTGAATTATTTCACCAGTTAAATACCGCAATCAATGGCAAGATATATAAATAGTCATCGAAACTATATTAATAAGGTAATTGTTCAATCTTACCAAATCTAGACGATAGCACAATTATTTTCACATATTTGTTTAAATACTAATTATGTTTTTAATTAGTTTACTATTAAAGCTTTGTTGAACACGTTGGTCAACGTTTCAATATGATTTTGATAAATTATGTTAGGTTATTGTGAAAAGAAACAAGAACTGGATTTCCTTGAAGAATTGGAAATTAGAAGACATTTAAGAAACCTACAATATGAAGTTGTCAATGAACAGTTAAATCTAGGGAGTTCTCCACTAATAAACTGTCTTCTTAAGTGATAATTGTAAAGATCAGCAGATATAGTTTTCCAGGTTTTCTATATCATTGCACAGTTATACTGATCTTAATTGGAAAAATGATATCCAGGATATCACCATAGGGCTAATAATATCTAAGCTTCAATATTTGTAATATCACATCTTCTTTTTTCTATAAACATATATTAAGTCAATCACAAGTTAGGTCACTTCTTGGACTAGCCAAATATAACTACTAAACATCAGGTAGGCATCAAATGAAATGTAACTTCTGTGATTCTGACGATGATATTGATTTAACGAAACAATTGTCAATTTTTTAGTATTTTAAATAACTTTTATTATATTGTGGAATTAACTAGAAACCGTGAGTTTCAATTAAAACACTAATAATTAATTTTAAATGCTATCAAACCTTTATTAATGTGTTATTTTTTTAATTGTTAGGATGCCAATTTAATTTATTTATTATTGTTTCAAATTTTTTTTTAAATGTTTCTCTCAATGAATAAATTAATTTTATTTCTTACTTTTTTTTAAATACCTCTCCTCCAAATATTTGTGAAACATAAATTTATCTCAGGGCGATTAGTCTCAAAACGGCAATTAGATATATTAGCAATTAAACAAATTGTTGACTAAAATCATTTATGTAAATTCATATACAAATGGTTACAAATAATAAAATGTGACGCCTATGAAGCTCATTTGCATAATTTTCATATTGTGTATCTTGAAAGCTTTGGTAGACACCTGCAGATACAAAGCTTTTTTTGTTAACACAACTTTTATGTGGAAAAGAATTTATATTTTAAGCTTTGAAACAGTATGTTTAAAATCATTTCTTGTGGTGTATCGTTTTAAATTATTACAAATATTTCAGCAAAGTGAAGATTGATATTTATATAATATATGTGTGTGTAAAATGATAAATTTTGTGACTTATTAAAACTATAATTTCTTATGAACTATAAACATGCAATTTACATTTTTCAACAAAATATCAGGTAAGTTGTAAATCTTATACCATTATCATTTATTATTTCACTTATATAGTTATTCTTAATGTTACATTCAATTTCTTTATCAATTTTCGGCCTTTTAAAATTTTAAGTAAGTTTATAATGATCATTTGTTTAATTCAGTAAGTTTGTTATATCATTTTGGACCAAAATAAATTCAAATATCACCAACCTGGTGAGAACTAGCTTCTCCAATATGTCCGCGTTTAAACACTTTACACATCTCTTGGCAGCGACCCCTCATTTCTTGATAACTCGTTCAAATCTCACTCTCCTATTAAAAACTTGTTTATGCGTATTAGGGATTGTTAACTTAATCACAGTATCTTTTAATTAGACTTAATTGATGATATTTATTACTTTTGATTTAAAAATTTAACTCCGCTATTCACAGATGTTACATCACGCGTCTCCTTTTCACTTCTCCCTCACTGTCTCTGTTATCTTTTTTATCAACAACCCTTTGTTGTTGACCGGAAGTTTTACACTCTCTAGAATGTTCTCTTCATAGTCCTATTGTCTGATTGGTCAGCTCTAATTTTGATATATCGTAATTTTACAACAGAAATATTCAAAAGCATATGTATACAATTTATTTCATATTTGTTTTCTATTCACCACATTTTAATCATAACATTTCATTAGTTTTCCTTTTTTTATCAAATTTTATCCTCATCATTTGTCAATAATCATAGTATTTCCAGTTGGTATTCCTGTCTCATGTTTTAATTCCTTTTTTATCGACATTGCATACAGATTTCATTAAAATTTATGTTGCTAACAAATGAATGTTTTCGTGTCTAATGTCTCGGCTTCCGTCAAGTTAATTAGTTGATCTTGGTTTCTTTTAAAGTTCTGTCTTGTGTTACTTATAACGTAAAATTACCTTATTGATAATTTGCAATGATTTTGATCTGGCTTATTTATTTATCCTTGATTATACTATAATGAAATTTAATTTGATATCTTGATATATACTTAGAATTGATAAATTTAGAGAAATATTATTGACAAATGATTATTTAATTTATATTATGTAATCAATATTATTTACATACTTGTTCATTCTACATACGCTATAATATAAATTTCATAATTCTTTTCCATATATAATATTTTTTCATTATTTCTAAATTTAAATTAAGTGATCTTATTTAAATTTTTAATTTTCCTTCCAAACTAGAAACTATATTATGAAAATATTTAGATGTCACGTATCAAATTGCATAAGATTTTCTTAAACTAAATATCTTTATCTGAAACATTTTAAATAGACGTTTAAACCAACAGTTTTACATCTTTCTTAAAATTATTAAGTCAATTATCTAATTTCCTGACAAATCTATGGACATGACTCATGAGTCCTGTGGTTTTATGTGTTAGACAAAATTTTTTTATCAAACTTTCATTTGCTTAAATTTTATGATCTATTTAATAACTTAGAATTTTAAACTTAAAATCAACTAAGTCTTTCGAAGAAATTTTGCTACTAGACTTATACCTTGATAGACTGCTAATCAAATTGAATTTATAATTATATTTGGTATTCTATTTAGACTTACTACTTGAATTCCTTATTTCTGTTATGACTGAATGTTCTAAAGAAACTGAATTTGTTGTCATATGTTATTGTTATGATTGTTTTATCTTATGATATTTCTAATATTTAATATCTATGATCTTTATATTTTATTCCTTATTGAATATATCATCTCATATATATATATATATATATATATATATATATATATATATATATATATATATATATATACGAATATATATATATATATATATATATATATATATATATATATATATAAATATATATATATATATAAATTGTTCAATTTTTCTATGGGGATATTTATTTTTATATGATTTATCTTTATTGTATTGTATATTTTACCTTTTTTTATTTTACCTTCGGCTAGCTCCTGATGATAATCTGTGAAATTTAATTTTATTTATAATTTATATGATAGTCGGCAGCATGAGACTCCTCCCTTTGAGTTCTGGACGCATATGTATAATTTTGATACACATTTGAATATTGAAATTTTTCTAGTATGTTTTATTCCTGAATAAAATATATACCTTTGTTTTTATCGATTCCAAATATTATTATAGAATGAATGAATTAAGCACCATTTTCTAAATGTATTATGAATATTTAATAAAATTATAAAAAAATACCAACACTTTAACGAAATCATTTATTAAATTGTTGAAATTATATTCAAATTCTTTTTACATAAATATTCTTTACACCCCTCCTGCATTCTTGACTGGACATGCGCAATGAATGCTTAAAATAACTGCGTCGGCGCATAGGAGAAAAAAATCCTCGTATATCGTTTCACAACGACACGAAACGTATGGTTCACAGTCGATGTTGTTTGTATGAATGTTTTTATAAATTTAAAATTCTTAAATTAATTGCAATCATCGATATATCATTGGAAATTACACTATACAGTTACATACATATATCAAAATGCGAGTGAAGTGAATGATGAATAGTTATAGAAATAGTTAAACATGCATTAGAAGAAATAGAAGTGAAATAGTACTTTACGTGCAATGTAAACAATGATGAGGTGAAATAAAAAGTTTTTACAAGTAAGTACAAATTATAACTATTATTAAAGTTGCATGATAATCAAAATTACATGGATATCCATGGATATGAAATGATATTCATCATTTTTCATAGTTTTTGGCCTTTATTTAGAAAATTCAATGTAAACGTATTATTTCTCTTTGGAATTCCAAATTAAGAAAACTTAAAAACCACCGACCTTATTTCCAATTATCGGCACTGTGGAACTGCTGCTAAGCGTCTCTTTTTCTTGGGAATTTCTTAGTAAAGAAATACTCTTTCTGCACACTGCACTTTATTACACAGTTGAAACGAAATTGATATTATGATTTTATAATGGTTTTTAACTTAAAATTATATACTTCTACATAGTTTTATGAAAATTTTTGTAGAGGAGAGCTACATAGATGCTAACCGTTCTTCTACCAACGCCCGATTCTCAATTCTTTTTTAAATCAACAAACTTTTTCACATATCAAAAACAAAGCCTCCATATTGTTTTTTTTTATTCGATAATTGTCAATTTGAGTATTTTTCATGAAAATACAAAATTCTTTAATTAAAATTGTCCTGGAGGATAATAACACTTACATAAATGGGTTTATAATGTCTTAGGGAATATATAAAATGTCCTTTACATGTATTACAATCCCAAAATTTGTTGTAATTCCCTTTTTATGGTGTATTTATTTACAATTAAATATACAATTTCTACAACCTAAAAAAATTATTTATATATATGGAACTGTTTAGTTTCCAATTTATGAATTTTTACTAATTTTATTTTATATAAACTCTTATTTATTTCCAAATTTGCCTTTTATGTTTTATATTCAATTCCAAATCAATGATTTTAGGTTGGCACGAAAATCACTAGATTTTATTACTTCCTGTTCATTAAATTTTATTTAGTTAACAGATTTCCTTGACATATAACATGGCTCTGTTCCGTATGTCATCTTTCATAAAGTTTTTCTTTTTTTATAAATTCCTTTTCAAATTGTAAACTTTTACTACCATCGTCTGTGAATATTGCTAATCAATTAGTAAGTTGATTATTAATTCTTGTTATTTTAGGTTTCAAACAAAACAAAATTCTACTTCATCCAGATATTGACATAGCAGTGTTCAGATGATTTTGAAAATTGTTGACATTGACTTGACCTTAGGATTTAATTGTGAAGGTAAAAATTTTATACTTAATTATAATGTTCTCATTAAAATTTTATTCCTTATTCTTTAATCCTTTCTTTATAATTGGTTTTCTCAATATTTGATAATACATTTGCTTACTTCATTCATTCGTTTATGTTAAATTCAGTTTTTAACTAGGTAGTGTCTAATGGTACACCCTACGTATTAATGAAAAATCTTTTTAATATTCAATCTCATACTTGAATTATTTATATATATTAGAGGACTGGTTCAATATATATATATATATATATATCTATATATATATATATATATATATATATATATATATATATATATATATATGTTAAGAGTGAAAGCGGAGGATAGAAAAAAATAAGAGCTCTAAGATATAGAACACTTATATATTAATGAACCCAACTATGACCCATACATAACTAGGTTTCAAGGAAACAATGTGGTTAAGAAGTTTTTTTGATAGTTATGACAAACCTAGATCCATACTAGGCATGTACAGGAGAGAAGAAACGGGTGAGAGTATAAAGAGAGGAAAGGGATGGCGCATATGCTAGAAGTTGTAATAAGAAGTGAAGAAGTCAAAGGAGTGTGTCAAGAGTAAAAAGGAGGGAAGGATATAAGATGATAAGAGTTATCAGATATAGAACACTGGTATACTGATGACCCAACTATGACCCATACATAGCTAGATTACAGGGAAATCATGTGTTTATGAAGTTTTTAGGTAGTTATGACAAACCTACATCCATACTAGGCATGTACAGTAGAGAAGAAACCGAGTGAGATTAGAAAAAGATGAAAAGGATGGCAGATATGCCAAAAATTGAAAAGGGGGTGAAAGTTATAAGATAATTGTGACAAACCTAGATCCATACTAGGCCTATCACGAAAAAGAGGAAACCGAGGAAGAGAGTAGCTAAGAGTGGAAAGATAGCAGATGTGCTAGCAATAAGAATAGAAGGTAGTATGCCATACCTATAACCATACTAGGCATGCGCAGGAGAAGAAAAAATTAAGGAAAAGTGAAGAGAAGGGGATGATTTGCTCAAATTTATGAGATTGCTTGTATGCTGAACCAAACTATAACCCATACATAGCATGGTGTCCGAAGTACACTGTGGTAATCTAGAACCAGTTCCAAGAACAAACCCAGATCCATACTAGGCATGTCTCAGATAAGTTTATGATGGGAGGTTTCATTCCTATTATTTCAAAATTAAATATACGATGAATAGGTTGTTGAATGGAGTATGTAAGTTTCTAAGTGTCTAGAACACAGTGTGTAATACAGTGATATATGTAGTGCAAATGTCAGAGGTAAATAAGGTTGAGCAAACTTAAAGTAGAAGAAAAGAAGAAATAGAGGTGAAGAATCTATAAAAGATAGGAAAGACTCATTCATTCGCCTTTTACGAAGCAGCCGAGTGCTGGGCGAAATATTCTTATACCGGATCGCCGCGGTGAGAAGGTGAGACGAAAGCCCTAGAGGACCACAAAGTTTTGAACAGAGGCTGAAATTTACAATTTAGATATACTTGTGTGTTGATACAGTGTTCTGAGTTAACCTTCATTTCCCTGAGTTTTTCTAGATCCTCGAGCAAGTCCATCTTTCTGAAGTTGTTCCTGGGAATGTAATGCGAGATTATAGGCGTGATGGAGATAAGTTGTTGTTATAAAACTTAATATGGAAGCCGTAATTCGAAGAAGTAGGTTTGCTAAGATGTTCCTTGATTCTATTACCTAAAGCACGAGTGGTCCCACCCACATAAGTAGATGGACAAAAATCACACGTTAATTTATAGATACCACTTCTATTAAGTTTATCAATAGGGTCTTTGTTCTTAGAGAAAATTGTGGAAATGGAACATTTAGATTTAAAGGAGATTTTAACATCTTCAAGATTGTGATAATCTTTGAAATTTCATCTGAAACTTCACCACAATAAATCGATGAACGATACTGAGTCGGTTCGTTGTTGTGAACCTCAGGGTAGGCTAAATTCCTTCTCAACCTCCTTGTTGTCTTCGAGACCATACTGTAACGATGTTCCGGTGAACACCGCTGATGATACGCCTATGGTTCGAACCAATCCAGTTTTTATCGACGGCTGATGGATATATAAACCGACCAACAATTTCGATGAGACAGTCCGGTCGAGGCATTCACTCGAAAGGATATCTCCTCCAGTCTGGCGAGGTATTGACTCGTTAGACTCTACCCTTCCGTCGGCGAGTTATTGTTTTGCCGAGCATCCTTCTTTCCATTTGGTAGGGTATTGACCTACCAGACAACGGCCACCCGTGTGAGAGGTATTGACTCTCACATATTCCTATACTTCCCGCCGCTAAGGTACTGACTTAGGGGTATTTCGTCTCGCCCGAGGTATTGACTCTGACGAGCATCCAGAGCCCGTATTACCGCCTATACCCGTGTACCGAGGTCTCGGCGTTTGCATCGTCCAAACCACTATTCCGTAGGTATATCTCCCCGGTCGACGAGAAATAATTAGATACACAACCTTAGGGGGACCGATACAATAAGTATTTGACTTTAGGCCAGGTATTGATCTTGTTGTACATATGTAAAAAGCGTCTGTAAATATCTTTATAAGAATAAACTTATTTTATTTTGGAATCCTGTCTCTGACTGTACAACCCTACCCCGCAATCCGTAACCACCCCCTTACGGAGGGTTACACATGGCGCCCGAACAGTAAAAGAATGAAATAAGAGCAGTCCATATTCCTCAAAATATATATACAGTGCAGAAAACTACCTATAGAGTTAAAAAGAAAAAAAAGAGAAATATACAGGGCGATCCGAAACAGTCGGCGGACACAGACACAAAATGACAGACGACGAAAACACCTCAAACCAAGACGGACCAGGCAGAGTTGGGCGGATCTACAAATCAAGAAAGGAAGAATTAATAACAGAACTAGGAAACCGAGGTAAACTAACGGAAGGTAATGTCGAGGAACTAAGAACAAAACTGGTGGATGAAATTAGATCAGCTAAGAAGAAAAACATAGAACCCCTCCCCGTAGGCCTGGCCGTAAACGCAGACATGACGGAAGAAGACATATGCAAACAAATGGACGCAATCAGAAAATGGGGACTACATAACAACGATTCGAGAGACCCCATAGAGTTCCTAGAACGCATAGAAGAGCTCCAAACCGCACACGAAATACAGGATAACGTCATGCTAAGAGCGCTTCCAGAAACCATGAAGGGCAAAGCAATAGTATGGTACCGCAACAACAAAAAGTATTGGGACAATTGGAAGGATTTTGTGAGAGACGTCACCAATTTCTTTTCGACGACAGATAATACACAGTTACTGGAAGTCCAGATACGCAACCGAATGCAAATAGAAAATGAAAACCCCAAGAATATATCATAGAGATACAGACACTCATCCGGAGACACAGCAAGTCAATACCTTGCCGACGGAAGGGTAGAGTCTAACGAGTCAATACCTCGCCAGACTGGAGATGTCATTTCGAGTCAATGCCTCGATCGGGCTGTCTCATCGAAATTGTTGGTCGGTTTATATATCCATCATCTGTCGATAAAAACTGGATTGGTTCGAACCAGAGGCGTATCATCAGCGGTGTTCACCGGACCAACGTTACAATACTATCAACAATTTGAGGAGAATAACCATTGTTCAATGCCAACTGTTTCCAGATATTCAGTTCTACGCTGAAATTATGTGGAGAATGAGGGACCCTAAGTAATCTATATACATAACAAGATATAGCAGACATTTTGTGTTTAATAGGGTGGTTAGAATGTATTGGTATAAGGTGATCAGTCTGAGTGGGTTTTCTGTATATGGAAAATTCAATGTCAGAATCTTTCCTTGATAAAGTCAAATCCAAAAACTTTATTGTACCATGGTTTTCGATTTCCAAAGTAAACTGTATGGAAGGATGGATATCGTTAAGTTTGCTGAGGATACTGTATGCATCCTCTTCATCTTTATTAACAAAAGCTAAAACGTCATCAACATATCTCAACCATTTAATGGCTAAAAAGTGGATTAAAATAACTGTCTCGACTCTTACTTCGTGGAATCTACTCATATAAGTATTTTAAATGTAACTCAACGTTTCTAGCTAATTCTACAATTTAATGAAAAATATTAAAAATTCTAAAAAAATGACAATTGTTTCGATGATATTCAGTTATCGAACCAATTGTCAATTTTTTCGAATTTTTAATATTTTTCATTATATTGTGGAATTAGCTAGAAACGTTGAGTTTCATTTAAAATACTAATAAAAAGTGGATTGTCATTGAAGATAACCGTTGACTCTAGTTGATCAAGAAACAAATGCGCTAACAATGGTGAGAGTAGGTTACCCATGGCTAATCCATCTGGTTGTCTGTATACTCTGTCATTGAAGGATAAGAAGTCCTGCGAAAGACAAAATTTAAGTAGAGCGACAATGTGAGATGTTGTAATTGGGTCAATGTTCTTAGATTGGAGTAGGTTGCTAACTATAGGGATTGTATACATTTTGGGGACGTTGGTAAAGAGATTGGGAACATCAAAAGGAACCATTAAAAAATTAGACTGGAAGTTAAAATCTTTAGTTCTATCTGCCAAGTCGAAGGTGTTCTTAACAGTGTACACTGGTTAATAATTTAGAGTTGTAGAAAGGAAGTTATTGACAAACACTGGTATCATTGGAAGGTTCTCTTTATGCATCTTCGGAAGTTTAGGTACGTGGGAGTTAGTAGGAGTGAGATGTCTCGTATCGATGCCATGAGTGGGGGAAAATGTCTTATGCTCATTCAATATGTCTTTTAGATCAGTTCTGAATTTCTTAGTGTGATATTGTTCATGATTAAGAAGTTATTATTTTGTAGAAATTCTTCCGTTTTATTTATGTAATCATCTCGATACATTTGATTCAATGTTCATCATACTAACACGTTGTATTATTATACACTTGTTGTTTTACTGCGCGCGGGCTTATTAGCCACCGTCTATTAACGTCAAATTTGTCATCAAATACCATTTAGTTTACACTTTTAAATGGGACATTTAATTTTGTAAAATATACTTGTACACCCTCTTGAAAGGGTATTTTTAATGTTATTAATCATTTTTTTTCTAATAATGATGTAACATCATACATTTCTACATTTCTCCATTCTGTACTCATTGGATGTTTTTTGACACTTGTAGGATTTTTTATGACGTAAGTTCAACTTTTTACCTACGACCATCCCTGTAAGTAATCAAAAACACACAGTTGGCAATCAATGTAAGACGTCTATTGCGCACGGTAAAACAAAACGCACGGCTGTAAAGTGAATCGCACGGCTTCCATAGCAACCACTTAGCAACTGTCAACAGACGTAGCCATTTTATTCAAAATGTATTACTTAGATATTTGACGTTGAATTTCATTTTATATATAAATGGTAAATAACATTTATTAGATATGAGATTGCATTTAATACTAAGAGTTATTTGGAATTATATGATAATTGGTTCCGTTTCATTCAATCCAGATCTTTTAGCTGTCTGAATGTATCTCATATTACTAAACAATAGTATATTATACACCAAGCGACTAAACTGGCTCATTTAATCCCGCGGGTGGCGTTTGATTCCTGAGGGAAGTAATCCACCTAAGGCATTAATGTCACTTTAGTTGAGAGGTGTATACGCTATTTTATGCAATTCCGGTAATTCTACATACATTTTTAATAAAAATGAATACTACTTAGGACGGACTTTTACGAAACTTGGCTGGGCATCGAGGATGAACTTCTAAGATGCTTGGCTGGGCATCGAGGAGCGACTTTTATAAAACTTGGTTGGGCATCGAGGATGTACGTTTTTACTTGTACTTTAAATACCTTAATAAGATTATAAACACAAGTATAAGTGGGTCGTAGGTAAAGTATAGTACGTAACTTGTGTTGTAACGCATTTTACGCACTCATGGAATTACGCACTCATGGAATTACTTTTCCGTTCGTATGTAACTTTTCCGTTCGTGCGTAAAATGCGTCTTACAACACACGTTACGTAATATACTATTAAAAGTTTTCTTTCAAATTTTACAAACACTATAATTTTATAGGACAGCTTTGAGAATGGCCTAATGGCCGAAAGCGTTAAGCTAAATTTTAATAATGAATACACACTTGAGTACTCGTTGTTGCACTCGATCAATTTATATCTAGTGGATACACCATACCCAGACAGTTCTAAAAATGTTATTGGTTCTTGAAAGTCTTAACGACATAATGATGATAATCTACATGCATCCATAATTTCACCGAATTCCAGTATATGACAAAAAATAAGATATTAAATTCTCAACATTGTATTTATTAATTTGTTATGAGCTCACAGTGGGGTTCGCAGAGAATATCCGAAAGATTGTAATATTTCTCGTTATAAAAATATTTTGTTCGAGTCTTCCTAATTCTTTCCTTTCTTTTATTCATTATTAGATGTTATCTCATGTTCAAGCCTTTTATTTTTTTACGTATTTCATTTTGCGCAGGAAGTGGACAATGAGGGTTCCAATTTATCAACGGAGTATCATCACTTAAATTTCATTGACTTTGTTACCTGAAATTTCCCAGATTCTATTTTAATTGGAACATCTCTCAAATCAAACATAGTCTACTTTCAATCGAAATACGCAAGGAAACTGGAAAAAAACTTTCACGTAATTTTCAATTCTTCTTACATATAAATGTGGAATATTTCAAAGTCAGACACTTTATTGGACTCATTAATTTGCACAAGGCTTGTAAATTTATCTTCCAAATTTTACACAAGCAATTCAATTTATTCTCAAAGCTGCCTTAAGATATTTTTAAATTTATATATTTGGTTTGAATACAAAAAAGTGATAATAGCATGAATTTCAAGTAGCCCCCAGCACGAATTATATTTTACCTTCAAGTGAATAATAGCTATGGTATGAAGATCAGCAAAACTCGATATTTTTACCAACGTATTTAACGAATTTCCCAATTTTGAATCTCATAGATACGATAAACCACAAATGAGTATTGAAATATTCATTATTTCAAATTATTTATAGTGTTTCTAATCTTATATTCTATATTATTATCAATAATTTTAGATTAACGTTTCAAATTTGCTCCAATATTGCCATGTAATTTTGAAGGAAGACTAAATCAAGACTAAAAAGCTGAGAATAGCAATAAATAGGATATAACTTCTAAAATAAACGAGAATAAGAGGATAAATGCTTGAATAGACAAGATACATTGGATAGAAGAAATAATGAAGAGCAAGAATTTACTATTACTCAAGATGTTAGTCAAGGTGACACATTGTTGGAAGCTATTTCATATTGCGATAGAGAGAATTACTCACAATCATGAGATTGTCAACAATAGTTATTTATACTACAAGGGATGTAAGTAACATTTACCAGCTGAGTACGATTTTACGCACGGGCGACTGCGAGGGCTGAGAATACATTTCGAGACTAGTAATTCGAGCCTTGAATTATATAAGATTTTTTTTCTACGACGTATAGAATTTCTTTATACCGACGTAGTTTTTGATTATGGAATAGCTTCAATCCAGCCCTAGGATAAGAATGTTCATTCTCACCCTTGGTATGGAATGAATACTTATGGCACCTTCTAAATATCACGGTTCATTTGACAGAGGAAATAGGCGTGTTCCGTTTTCTACACCAGCAGCACTACGCAGAGTAGAAGTAGTGCAGAAATGTCAAAATGCATAAAAAATTCTCTAAAGGGAACGTAAAATGACTAATATGATCGTTGAGTATTAATTGTTAGAGCCAGAAGTACAGCAAAGGTGTATTTTGAATAATTTTGTAACAAAAAAAAGAAAAACAATAATGGTCAAGTGTCAAAATTGTTCAATTATTATCTATTTTTTGAAATTTTCGATTAAAATTGATAAATACTTCATAAAATGTAACTAAATTTGTATAATTTCATTTAAATAATAGATATTACAAGGCTTCATTCCTTTTTAGTGTTTGATAGTGGCAGCAGTGATGATTCCACCACAACTACTCCAGAAATTAAGGAGTTAGCAATTCAAAATATGTTGTTTTGTTTTTTATTTGATAGTCGTAGAAAAAATATATTCTAAAACACGGGCGAAATTCAAAATTCTACAATCATAGAACCGTTTTCCTCGCCAACGGCTCGGGAAACAAATCTTTCTACTCGTGTATAATTCTGCTTATTCCACCTTGATATAGAATAAACTATTCTCCTCCCTACAAAATTTATTCTTGGATTTTTATTGATTCAGTTCGATACTTTTCGCATGAAATAATGAAGCCAGCTCTGAACGGTATCTATAGCGTCATAACCATTTTTATTTTATCAACAATTTATCATCAAAAATTGAAATAATTTGAAATTATTAATTTTATAATAGCCACTAGGGGAGTAAGGGGTAGGATGCGCCTAATATAGCCTCTCCTATTCAAATGTCAATCTCACCTTCGAGTGGTGCTCCCTGTTAGATGACTAACGAGGCTCTGACGACCGAATGATTGCCGGTATAAGCAATCCCCCATCTACTGGTCAACAGCCTCGGCTGGAGTAGCCAGTGAATGAAAGGGCACTCTTTTGTCCTTAGATTGGGAAACTGGATCTAACGGCGGATGAACCAAGGAATTAGTTAACGGCATAAGAATATGGAAGGCAACGGGAAACCACCGTATTAAGGATCTGTAAACCACCGTATTAAGGATCTGTAAGATAGATATCCCAAGATAACCAAAATGACCTCATTTAACTCGAAATTTTTTGAAGATATTCCTGCAATATTCTGAATATACAGAGAATATTCCCTGAATATACAATTTGGAATAATTCTACAAAATTCCAAATGAATCTATCAAGAACATTCATAGTATATATTGAATATTCTGGAAACTTTCATTGAAGAATATTCTTAGATAATCTTTTTCTGAATATTCTTAGAATAATCCTAGCTTATTATTAATACGAAAAAGAATATTCATTTGGGAATATTCTCCGAATATTTAGGATATTCCCATTTTCACTTTCTAGGAATATTCCAAAAAGCATAAAGATATTCTTGGCATTTTTAGAGAATATTCCAATATGCCCAAATGAATATTCCACAGATATTTATAAAATATCTAATGTTGTCTGGGAATGAATCACAGAAAACGCCAGTTTATTATTTTTACACAAAAATAATTTTATACTTCAATGAACAATACAAGAGCATTCACAAATTAGAATTTCACTTTATAAATAATGAAAAGTGTTGCGTAACTAGTGTTGCAATGAAGAATAACTAATTAAGTGAACATCCTCTATATATTTTTTCTAAAGTTTTGAATATTCGGAATTGTGGCGCCAGAAGAATTGGTTACTTAGATGCACCAACAATGATACATAAAAATCCATTGTCGGCGAATTATTATTTTGAATTTACAACGAATTATTTACTTAGGAGTGCCGACAATAGTATCGGTGAGCTATTCATTAGTACGATTATTGTAGGCTGTAAAATTTCTAGGTGCCTGTTTGCTTGGTAAAAGATAAATTTATCAAACAATGGCTGGGTTTATATGGGCTCAACAGTATGAATAAATAAAAAGTACGCCGAATTAGGCATAATACAGTTTATAATTAGAAATGCAGACATATGTCCAAAAATCGTACGATTTGGGGCGGTTCACCTTTTCTTTAATTTCGTTGGTTATTCGACGGGTGTCTGGCCGTTTTATTTCTAAAGAGACCGGTCCCTTTTTCGCTGATTGGTTGAGAGGAAAAATGTTGGTACCATTATTCTGCAGTGAAGTGGGAGCAAAAAAGGATTTTAAAGATCTGTTCGAAACCGCACTTAGGCTCACCGCATATTGAACCCAGCACACGCACATCCCAGGGACAACCCACGCGTGTGTTATTCTGTAAACAATGGTTTAAAGTAGGTTACCGCATATTGAGTCCAACCCACGCAGAGCACACGCCCAACCCACGTTCGCTTTGGTTGGCTTAAGTGTGTCGCACAGTTTTCGTGGGTCGTGTGTATAGCTTGACTTATTAAAAATGGAGAAGTTAATAGAGGTAGTCCGAAGTTTCCCAGTTCTTAATGAAACCAGTTATGAAGATTATATAATATCTAAATTTAAAGATGAGTTGTGGACACAGATTGCCAAAAGGAGATACATTATTAGATTTATGTCGTATTTTGTAAGTAGGTATGTATAAAGAAGTATGTTTGTATAATGTGGACCATTTAAGAGGTATCTTATGTTACGTATAAAACTTCTTTGTTTCAAGGTAAAGTATTATATAAGGTGTCCCATTTCAATTCGGCCGGCGAAATAAAATAATAACATTACACTTTCGGAAAACAGTTATAGAGATTAAAGGCAAATATTCGATGCCACCAATACTTTAACCTTAATTAGAAGGTTTTGGTCTGGGTTGGGTATGGCTTGGGTTCAATATGCGGTAGATACGAGAAACGTGGACGTGGGTTGCGCGTGTGTTGTTTGTAGTGATCCCTAAAGGACAGTAATGGCAAAAGGACATTAGTATAGAAATAAGATTTAAAAATTAGGTTATTACAATATTTAGCGATCATTGATCTGGAACGCTTAATGTCAGTTGTTAGTGGAAGCACGTTATTCTTAATATATAAACAAACACGTACAATTGATAGACGGAGGTCAGGCATGTAGTAAATCATACCTACACTTCCTATAAAATGAAAGTTAACGAACCAGGATTAATCAATTGTTATTAATAATTTGAATAAGTCGATTGACATTATATCTGTGTATTTTTAATGTATTAAAAACGATCCCAGTGATTTTTATAGAAGTGATGTTGTTTATTCTATTCCCGAATACAGGTTGCTAGGTAAGTGGTTTCCTCAAATATAATATGCCTTTATGGTAAAGTCTAGTATACGAGGGACACTTACTAAGTAACCACCACAGTGCGTGGGCTGTGCGTGTGCTAGGTTCAATATGCGGCAGGCCTTACGGTCTGAGAGTCTGTAAGTTTTTCAGGCTACCCTTAGACAATACTAAAGTTAGTGCCTCAGTCTTCCCTTAGATGCTAAGGGCTGAAGAGTGAGTATTTCTCTAGTATACATCAAGTAAAGAACTCACGATTGAAGTTCTTTCTATGCAAATCGAAGTTAAGAGCTAAAGAGTGTGGGTGTCTTGCTAAAGGCGCTCAATCATCAAGACAAGCTAGGGCACGGACTGAATTAAATTACCAATAATTTTAATAACATTATTTGACAATATTCGAGTGGCTTAGCTATAAGATTTCGAGCAGACTAGTATAAATGTAAATATTCTTGTACAGTTAAGATTAGAGTATTTTGGGCGTAGTCTTATTTTCACTCCATTTATATAGACGAAGTGTTTATTATTAAGCTATCATTTGCAACTAATTGTATTTTTTTAATATTATTGAAGTGACACTTTTTATGGGACCCTACAGAATTTTTACTCAGGATGTAATTTCGTAGAGGCTAACAAGTTTCGTAAAGCCTCTTTTTTCTAATTACCATTCACACTTAAACTGAGTGAGAGAGATGCAACGCTGTTCTCCCCTCCTGTAATCACTCGACTCGATTTAAAATAAAGCGAAATAGCTCAGTAGGTATGGAGCGTCGTACTATTAACACGGAGGACGCGGATTCAATCCCCCAAGGGCCAGTACTATTTGGTTTTTTAGGTATAAAAAAAGAAGAACTTAATAGGCATTTACATTCAATTTTTTTAAAGAGAATATTCACTTTTGTTTGTCTTTTATTATAAATAGTTTTCTTATCCGAAAAAGTATAGGTTTTATTTTGGAAATAATTTTTGTTTTAATTTTTCACAGAATGATCTTTTTTTATTTTGTGGATATATATTTATGAATTTTCTTTGTACACTCATTGACAGTTTTGCGTTGTAACGAGTTATGTCTTTTGAAGCATGTTTGATTGATTTTTCCGATGGTATTTTAATTTTAATAAGTGGATATAACTCGTTTCTTACTTTCCAACTTTGATTTCTGGGACCGTTTCAGTCCCGTAATATTGATTTAAGTATTTATTATATTAGTAATTCAAAAGCCATGATTTACCATTTAAAGAAATATGTAAAATTTATTAAATTCCGCTTTTCAAAATTTAAATTATCGAGGACGCCCGGTATATAAACTATTTTAATTAAAACAAAAGCCGTTCAGTATAACAGAAATAGTTCTTGTTGTAATTAAATCGATTCAAGTTGATTCCCTCACCACCGTTATCGCCAAAAATTTTAGGTAGGAAGTAAATTATAAATTCGAAAACAGAGCGTTCTAAAATTATTATAGTTAGTAGAATCGAGAGATAATTTGGCCGTAAGCAGATTTAAAATTGATAGTGTGAAGTGTCCGACCGTCCAGTATTTTCTGAGTAAGTGGAAATTTATTTTGAAAACCGAATAAAATATTTCCCCGGGGTTTTGAAGTTTTATATTCAATTTCCATAAAATATTTTTAGTAGTTCAGCTATTTAAGAATATAATTCCGCATTTTGATAAAGCTGGTAAGCCGGTATTTTTTTTTGAAACGATAAAAACCAAACTTATTTACAGTTTTTACCACCGCGCTCTGTATATTGTTTCTTTGGAATTCAGGTCTGAGCCTTCAATACATTGAAGTAACATTTTGATTTTAATTTTGCGATACAGATTGTTATACCCAGTGTCCTGTTTCAAATTACCCAAATACATATTAGATTTTTATTTGCTTTTCTCCTCGATAATTGGATTCTATTTCGACTGTGATCTTTTGTTTTTTTATTCAGAAATTAACCTCTCTGTTATACAATTTTAACTGACCGGAAGTTTGAAAAATTGAAAAACGTCTGTGAAACGGATCAGAGGCTGTTGCCACCAGCCGTTTCCCTTCCGGAACGCGCATAATTTTCTCTAGATCACTTAGATTTATTTTGGTTCCAAATTATATATAGTTTTATTTGACCGGAAGTTTGAAAAATTGAAAACCGACTGTGAAACGGATCAGAGGCTGTTGCCACCAGCCGATTCCCTTTCGGAACGCGCGTATATACTTTTTATCTATTTGTAAAAGTTAAAACTGAGTGTGGGGCGGATCAGAGGCTGTTGCCACCAGTTGTTCCACTCTCAGCAGGTAATAATTTCGTTTCATATTTATCTATTCTAAGACACAGTTTTATTTTGCTTGTATTTGGGTAACCGCTGTCCTAACCTCCGACCAATATTTTAGAATAATTTTAACCGATAATTTGAAAATTTAAAGTGTAAATTCTCCTATATTAATAAGATTCTCAACCAAGTATGAGGCTGTTGCCACTGATTGATTGATAATCTAGTTTAAGTTCTTTAGTTTTTTTGTTATAAATTGGTCTGGTCACATTTTTCCACCTATCCCGATTGATCATCCCTACCGCGAAGATAGTTTTATCCCGTTGACTACCGGGATAGGTAATTATTGTTTTACTGCTGCTTACCGCATAATTACAAAACTGCTTATACCGCTTCCGCTGTTATTAACAATTGTATTTGCTTGCTTACATCTGTTTTATGGTGTCATTGCTCACATTCCTTAATACCGGCAAATTTAGTATGGTGCATTATAACATAAGGCTTGAACACATTTGCTTACTGTATATAACTGATTCGGTACCGCTTGAAAATAACCATAAATTATTGAATATTATTTTGTATGTATATATTTTAAATAGGACTTGTAATATACAAATAAATACGATCACTGTTTTTCTTCATATCCCGTAGCTTCGCCGTCTGAGGTTTAAAGGTTTTTTAGATGTGTTAAATTCAACGAGATCCCTGGAATTTTCCGTAACCTCCATCTGAGGCGACCTGGAACTCTTGACGCGAAGGGTCAAGGGGCCGTGGAGTAAACCACGTAAAATAATCTGGCGCCCGAGCATTTGTTTCACAAAACTTTGCATCGAGGGTGTCCAAAGTGACGCGTCAGTTGGTAAGAACCTGCGAGAGGTGAAGGATGAAGCGTCACAGCGTCATAAAACATAAAAAGTTCCACTTCTGACGCTGTTAGTATTCGACTGGCGCATAACTCTTGTTGCGGTGTATGTTATTCATTCTCAATATACAAGTTTAACAAGTTTTATAGGAAGATAATAAGGGAGGAACAAGGTCCAGTAAGTTACTTGAGGGGATTTATGGAATAAGAAATCGATAAAATACTCTCTTTAAAGCATGTTTCCAGTGTATACGTAGTTCGATTTTTTTCAAACGTTTCTGTAATATCTTGGTAGTGAAAAATGTATATCTAATAAATCAATATTTACTACTTTCAGATCATGAAGAGGTATTAGCAAAGCGTCAATTTTTCCCGGAAGCAATGAAAAGTCCAAGAGGAAGAAAAAAGAAGAAAAGGGAGCTTTACTCAAGTATTTTCACTCGGTTACCCAAAGAGTTAAATCTGAACGTGATACAGAACCTAGTACTAGTGCCATTGCAAGTCAAAACGCTGTTCAGTCATCTAGTGGCAGATTCGAATTTTTAGATTTATGTACTAAACCAGTTGTAGTAGGTGATCAATCCGAATTGCTGGTGAAAAGCGGAAGCTCTGAAGGGATCGATGATAGTCTTGATAGTTAGGATGAATCCATCAGCGATTACAAAGATATTAGAACTTGGCCTTTACCGATTCCCGATAATCTTCGAACACTATTTATGACAGTACAGAACCTTGACTGTAATTTTGCTGAAATGATTCGGCCAGGGCCTGTAGATTCTACCATCAGTACGATGTAGCCAAGTGTGGGTGTGAAACATGGGAGCAACGATATTGAATGAAATGAATCCACGAGTTATCCATATTTTGATTTCGTTTCTTCACCCCGGAGCCGGTATTTCCAGACAGGAGGGCTTTATGCGCCTCCATGTTGATATTGGTTGTTGTTGAAATCCGTTGTTTGTGTTTCTCCATGCTTCATTCAATATCGTTGCTCCCAAGTTTCACACCCATACTTGGTTATACCGTACTGATGACAGCTAATGAGCTAGAAACATGCATGTTTACGGTTACCACTCCTCTTCGGTAGCCTCTTTCCGAGATAGCACTAGATATTCAATGGACGTACTAAAAATATTCGTTTTCGGATATTGTATTATTCTATAGACCCACTTTAAATATTTATATCCTTTCTAGAATATTCTATGGACCATGAAATGGGAATTTTTTTGAATATTTTATGAATATTCTATAAATATTTCCAAGGAATATTCAAGAATATTCTGAGGATATCTGTTGAATGTATGTAGCAAGATAATCCAGAATATTCATAGAACTTTCCAATAGCTATATTCTACAAATATCCAAGCAATATTAGGAATATTATAAGGATATCTATGGAACGTATATAGCAAAATTTCAAATATTGGTAGAATATCCCAATATGGATGATACCTGTTGAGCGGGTAACACTGAATCATAGTTAGTACACCTCCCTTTTCATCTTCAGTTTCAAAGACAGTTGATTGAAATTTGGGAGATCCTGTATACTTAATGAACGACAGTATTGTACATATCAATTCTTTTCCAACTTCTTGTTCCACCGGGAATGATACCAACTTTCGTTCAATATCGCCAATCATTTTATCCATAAGCTCCATTAGTGTGAGAGAGAATATAATTACCCGCCAGGGAAAGCTTCTTTCTCGCACTCATCGAGATTATGGGAAAATTTATTGGCGATATATCTCCATAGTCTTTGGATATATCACCATCAAACCTGGTATCATTGAATTCCTTAGGATCATCCCTAACCGACCATGTAATAATATACAGAGAAATATACAGAGAGTTCCATTTGAAAATCGGAAGTTGGTATCACTCCCTGTGGAAGCGGAAAATAAGTCCCAAATTCAAATAAATATTCTCTGAAACTAAAGTAGAAAAGGGGGAGTACCATGATCCAGCGTTCCCTGGTATATATCTTACAAATATCTAAGGAACCTTTCAAAATTTCGAATTGTATATATAGGAAAAAATATTTTCAATTGACATAATTAAAGGCGAAACATTGAGTTCAATTTAGTTTATTCATACATAAATATAAGATGTACCTAATAACATAACTGAAACTAACAATTTTCAAATTCGAGATTACAAAATTCACTGACTTACTCCATACTCAACGACACTTTTTGAAACCGACTTCTAAAGTTCCTTACATTTGGCTAAGAAAATTCCTGTTTTCAATTCAACTTCTTTGTTTGTTATGTTCTTGTACAACTTTTGGACGGCATATGAAACAATAAAATAATTATATTTTTTGTTAATAAGCAGTTTCTATTCTGCTGTGATTTTTGTGTATGTATGTATGACAATCAAAATATAATCCCAAAATCTGGAACAAAAAAGATGAAGTTAAACATCAAACATGTAATTCAAAATATAATTCTTGTAGGAGACAAGTAAAAAACAAAATATTCCCAACAAAATAGTGATTAGAAGTTATTTGTTTCTTGTACATGATATATTAAAATAATTTACATGTACATTCCAAAATAAAATAACATGATTATACCTACTACTGCTTCAAAGAGCTTTGTTTTTCCAAAGCATTTTTCCCTTTATATCCATGCATACTGTAGCCCTCCATTGAATACTCTGTCAGGATTTTTTGCAAGAATCTTTTAATATATTGTTGCAAATCAGAACCTTCCAATCTTGCCAGAGGTACAACCTAAAATTGTATTAATTTGGAAGTTAATCTCATAAGTTTTAAAAATTGAACAATTACAGTTTATAAGCAAAGTTATAACAAACGAACAAAAATATAAGACCGCTTTCATCTGTGTGAACAGTATAAATATGCCTGAAACTAGACAATTGACCAACAATAACTTTTTTCACCAAATGTCAGATCTAATTTAACTTTGAATTAGCAGACTACCAGTGGTATAGAGCTTTCTATTCAACCCCAATTAATAAAAGGAATAGAGGTAACTATAGGCATTTTGATTAAGTAACTCATAGCATACATCTCGGTAACATAATTATGTATATATATATATATATATATATATATATATATATATACATATATATATATATATATATATATATATATATATATATATATATATATATGAATATATATATATATATATATATATATATATATATTTATTAAGTTATCGACCGTTACTTAATTATAGAATATTTCATAAATTTCGGGTATAGCGGTCTGTAGGCAATTAAAACTGCAATTTTTCTAGTATTCTCAATATTTCGCCATTGTTTAACAGCTTCTTCAGGAGAAATTCTACAATAATTAGTAATGTACATTTTAAAACCCATTAAAATTAACAATAAATAAAAACTTACAGAGAGCAACAGTTGTTTTGCCGATACGGGCACTAGCATCACATTACACACATTAAAAATAGATTAATATAAAATGTTTCTATTCTGCTGTTTTTTTATATATTATAGCAAAAGTGATAAGAATTTAAAAGTTGTTAATATACAGAGTGACATGTTAAAAATAATTGAAAAGATTACAATAAATATTGCTCAAATTGTTAGTATCAAGTTTGTAGTTTAGGTTGTTTTCATGTTTCTTGATATAATACATTTCAAGGAATAACCTAGATCTGTAGTTGTTGTTTTTTTTTAGTGCTAGTGCCGTATCGGCAAAACAACTGTTGCTCTCTGTAAGTTTTTATTTATTGTTAATTTTAATGGGTTTTAAGATGTACATTACTAATTATTGTAGAATTTCTCCTGGAGAAGCTGTTAAACAATGGCGAAATATTGAGAATATTAGAAAAATTGCAGTTTTAATTGCCTACAGACCGCTATACCCGAAATTTATGAAATATTCTATATATATATATATATATATATATATATGTGTGTATATATATATTTATATATATATATGTATATATATATATATATATATATATATATATATATATATATAGGAAACGAAAGGTAAATATTGGGTAATCGGTCTGTATAAAAAGTTAAACTCTTTTGTTCAACGTGCCTCTATATTTCGTTGTACTTCACAACTTCCTCAGGAGGTTATTGCTATGAACATTAATTAATGAAACTAGAGTACAATAAATGAAATAAAATTACTTACAACGTGAGCCATTAAAATACATTAAAACACATGATGTGGAGTCAACCAGTTAAAACAGAAAAAATAAGGACGAACACATTGGCTATTACTAGTATACTAAGTAAATAACATCAAATAATCTTTTTAAAACTTGTCATACTAAAAATACATTCTTTATAAGCGAGAACAAAAAGTAAGTTGGAATTATCAACTAATTACAAACATTAGAAAGTTAAAAGTGAAAACAATATAGTCCAGTAAAATTATTAACACTACCACAGTTAAAAACATACTTATCAATATTTCAGAATATTGCAGTAGATCACACTTAGTTGGTCAATGTCTGATCTAAAATTGATCGAATTCTCACATCTATTAACATGAACCATCTCCAGAAATAGTCGACGTCTATAATTACTTTCAAACTCAAGGATTTTTACCCTATCATAATCAAAAGTATGGCTCATATTTTTGACATGTGATGCCAAAGCACATGAATTTTTTCCCTATACGGCAGTCACTCCTGTGTTGTACTAACCTTTGTTTCAGACTCTGTGAAGTCTGACCTATGTAACAACACTGACATGTTGAACAGGGAACACAGTAAACTACATCACTATTGCGTAATAATTCGTGTTTATCTTTCACTTTAGAGAAAAGTGATTGGATCGTAGTGACATTATATTTCGATATCTTTAAGTTCGTAAATGTTTTGAAATGTGAGACAACCTTATTAGTAAGAGGTGGAATGTAAGGCAACTTTTTATATTTGAATGGAACAACCGCCCCATTATCAATAGGACCATCATAAAAGTTAGAACTGTAAATTAACTTATTTAATAAACGTGTAGGATAACCGTTGTTTTTAAAAATCCAAAAAAGTTTTTTCAAATTATCGTGTAAAAATCTTGTATCGCTAATATGCAACACTCGGTTTTTTAAATTAATAACTGTATTGAATTTCTGCTTCATAGGATGATTCGAGAAATAGTTGATATATCTACCAGACGCAGTCGGCTTTTGATTGATTGGTATTAATAAAACTGTAAATATTAGCCAAACAGCTCATTTTATCGAATTCCAGCAAAAGTACCTTTTCGTTAGCTTAATGTGTGGGGAAGTCAATTTCGATAATTTCATACAGGGTGTGCCATCCCTGCAATTTTTTTGGATCACTAACCATTGCGAGTATTCCGTCCCTGGCTTCAAGGCACTAAGGTAAAAGTCCCAATTATTGACACTGTCCCAATCATCGACATTTGTGCACTAAAAATCAAAATAATAAGAATCGGATGCTCGCTACATCTATTGTCGTATCATTATAAGTAATAAGTAGGTTTTTCCTACTTTACCTAAAAAGCTTTGGCCGGTAATGCAGAAAATGTTGATTCTGCCAATATTTCAATTCCGTCATTCTGTCGCCACATGTGAACTGATGCAGATCCTTGTTGAAAGTGCTAAGAAACAAGTAAGCTGATTATGGTTGTTTCAGTTTCACATATTTCAGTTACTCAATGGATATAATTGTTAATATATATGTAGAGCCTAAAATTTGTGTATTTTGTCAGTTTTTTGGCATAAAATGTGTAAAAATTTATTATTCTGTACTGTCTATAACTGGTACATCCATTTTTAGACTTTGTATCATTTATCGACATAGGTGTCGATAAATGGGACAATGTAGCTTTCTCTCTCACCATTAATATTTAAATGTAGATAGAAATTAGTCTTATTCTGTCTGCAGAATTTAAAAGAAATTATATTGAATTACCAGTTTACCAGTTATCGACACCCAATTTTCCGCTTATAGTAAAAACGCGAAGTTGATGTATATGTGTGTCGGTGTTTGGTACCAAGTATGTCAATAACTGGTACTTTTTTTTCAGTAGAAATATAAGATGAGCAATGCTAAGAGATTCCAATATTCGGTTGAAGACATGGAACAAGCTGTCAATGCTGTTAAAAATGGAATGCCTACTGCTCAGGCTAGTAAAGTTTTCAAAGTTTCAAGAACTACCATAATAGGAAAAGTACAAGGAAAAGTGCCAATTCAAAGGAAAATTGGCCCTGATACAACCCTAACTAGTGGTGAAGAATAGTTATTGGTGAAATGTATGTTTCACATTGCCAGTTGTGGTTTTCCTGCAACAAAACTGCAGCTTATAGACAGTGTACAATTGCTGTTGAAAAACCTAAATAGAGCAAATAATTTCACTACCGGAAGACCAGGTCGCCACTGGTACGAAGCTTTTATGAAAAGGCATCCAGAACTTTCACAAAGAGTTTCCCAAAATCTAACCAATGCTCGGGCCAGTGTAACTGACAACAAAATCCGCCGTTGGTTCGAAGAAGTTAGAAAATATTCATCTGATACTGCCAATTTTTATATAACATCTCACCCCTCTTGGATATACAACTGCGATGAAAGTGCCTTTTTTCTAAGCCCCAAGAATGATAAGGTTTTAGTTAAGGAGAGCGAAAAAGCTGTTTATTCATTCATTAACAATGACGAAAAGGAATGTCTCACAACGTTAATCATATGCAGCGCATCAGGAGAAATTCCTCCACCTATGATTGTATATAGCTATAAAAGGTTACCAAAAGCTGTCATCGACAAGATTCCACAACAATGGGGTGTAGGGCGGTCTGAGAATGGATGGATGACAGGTGAAACCTTTTATGAATATATCGCCAATGTTTTTCATCCATGGTTGATCGCTAATAACATAGAATTGCCTGTCATCCTTTTCGTCGATGGACATACATCTCATTTAACCATGGCCGTTAGCGATTTTTGCAGCAAGAATGGGATAATATTAATCTCCTTCATAGCCAATGTCACTCATATCTTACAGCCACTTGATGTGACAGTTTTTCGACCACTCAAAATGGAGTAGAAAAAGTCTATTCACAATTGGCGAATGCAAAATAACGGGAAAAAATTAGCTAGGGATGATTTTGCTCCTATTTCGAAAATAACAATGGATAAAATGAGAAACTTTCCGGATATAATTAAAAATGGATTTAGAACATGTGGCCTAGTGCCATTTATGCCTGACAATATTAATTTTCAAAAATATTTCAAAAATACACCCAAAAGTAACGAAATAATTGATGAAGAACCTGACCATAGGCTGTTTTTAGATTTATTGGAAAAAAAAATTCCAGAAAAATTAGATTTGTTCCAGGCTTCCGGAGAAACCTGGAAAGGCGCGGTTGAAGATACAAGCCTGTACTATTTGTGGCGTTCTCTAAATAACAAACAATCAACAACAAACATGTCTGCTGATCCTTCATTGCCAGAATATCAAGACGTACAACTTTTTTGTGGTGACAACTTGGCAGTAGATGAAGATCATTATACAATTAATGAATCACATATACAGTTAGATGAAAATGTTACAGGTGATGAACTTGAAATTACAGGTTTACTAGATGGTGAAAATTTGCAATTGCCAATAGTTATAAATGTGCCAGAAACAAATGGTAACGACTTTCAGATGCAGAAGGAGATAGACAGCGATAATATTAAAACAATTATTGACATTCGTTTAAACCATGTAAATAATAATGAGACTGATGATTTACCAAATAATGTAGATAGCCTGAATTACACCTCACTAATGAATGTGATGAATCCCCGAACGATGTAAATATGAAGCAAAGAGATGAATAGTTGACTAATACAATCATTGTAGATACCTATTTGTCCTTAAATAATATTGAAAATGCCGAAGAAATGATACATGAGTCTATTAATGAAAATAAAGACTTAGAATACATAAATATACTAGATAATGAAGCACCACAACTAAAACTAATTGAAAATGAAACAAGAAACTCGAATCTGAAAAAGAAAGTTTAAAATTAAATGATCAGGATAATATATCTCCCAATGTATCTGCAAATGTTGAAGACAATGTACCACTCGATGTACCATCACCATTTTTAAAAACTCTATTCTGGCCGACACCAAAAAGAAATACAACGAAAAGAAAAATTGTTGAAAAAGTTCCGGCAGTGGCATCTTCCAAAGAATGGCAGGAATATTTTCAACGAAAAGAAGCGAAAAAAAACATTGAACTACAGAAAAAAGAAGAAAACAAACAAAAGCGGAAGGAGAAAAGAGCTGAAAAGGAAGAGTTGTAGAATAAAAAAATGAAAAAAGCCTCAAGTAGAGATAAAAATAAATTAGTTACAGATAAGACTAAAGAAAAAAATGATAACATAGACAATATACCTTCCTCCAGCCAAAACATCATTAAAAATAGTGAAGAATTAAAAAAAGCATTAGAATGTAAGAATACAGAAGAGTTCCATATTAATGACTATATTATAGTGAATTATAACGGCCAAGCACTACCAGGGATAATGATCGGGAAACGTGGTTATGAAGAAAATGAAGAGTTCGATTACGAAGTCTCACACATGGAGAATAATGGACTCAATTGGGAATGGCCCCGAAGGGTTGACATTCTTTGGTATAATGTGGACGAGGTTCTTAAAAAAAATTACGGAACCAAAAATAAATAATAAACGCGGGCTTTACTGTGTACTGGAGATTTCTGATTCAGTGGTTATTTGAGTTCCTATATTCTAACTACTTATCATTCAACTGTTTTGTTTATTGTGTTATGTTCTTTTAATAAATATGTTGTAACTATGAGATTCTTACTTTGTGTTTGTAAGTAACTCATTATTACTTATTTAAGTCAATTACAAGTTACTTACTTACTTGAGTAAGTACTTCAAAACAACTTTCGTAAGTGTCAGTATTACGTACTCACGTGTGTCGATATTTGGTACAAGACAAATTTCCCCATGTCGGTAATTGGGTCAAATGGAACTTCTCAACAATTTTTTTTTATAAAAATTTATGTATTGCTACTTGGAATATAAACATTGTACAGTATTAATCAACATTAAAACAATACACAGTCAACTTTTTAAAGCCATAACTCTAATATTAAAACTTTTATTACCATGTGATTTAGCAAAAACCTCTTAAGGTGTCGATAATTGGGACATTTACCTTACTGTAAATCTGTTAACTTTTCCAAAATAAACATACACGTACATTATAGCTTTGCCGTAAATTTTACAAAGATCAAATAACTAGTAAAAAAAATAAAAATAAAAACTAAATTCAAAATTAAAACTTTGGAGGCCTATTACTCGAAAACGAGGGCCTACATAGAAAAATTTTATATGAAGTACTAACATTATTTTGGCTCAGATTATACGCTCCTGACTTTTTTCCCATTAGTCCCGGGACACCCTGTATATATATATATATATATATATATATATATATATATATATATATATATATATATATATATATATTAACATAGAGTGAAACCTGCAACACCCTGTATACAGAATTATGAATAATATACTACATACTTCAAGTAATAAAATTTTTTTGGAATTTGATTTTTTTTTAAAATGATCTAAAAAGGAGACAATCTGTACTATTTACTATTCAATAGAGAAAGCATATAAAGGATCTAACTGTATGATTATAGAGAAGAATTCAAATAAGCTTTATAAGAATATAGGTGAAATAAAAACAACAAAATTTCCATATTTAAAAGAGAGAATTTTAGAACGTTTGTTACATATGAATGAAAATAATAACCCATTGTTCTCATTGTCAAAGTAAATTAATATTGTGATTTGTTTTAAAGAAGTGAATATTAGGATTTGAAGGAAGTTTTCAATAAGATTATATAAGTATTTAAAATATGTGAATGTAGGAAGTAAAATGAAAAACATTAACTCTATGGAATATGACATTTGTTGAACGATTTGACATTCTGAATAAATACTTTAGAAAATAAGAACTGTCATTTAGTAAATTTATTGAAATACAATTTAAGGGAGAAATATATGGGTTATAATCGTTTAAGAGGCTCAAAGCAGAATGTTTTAAAATGATGGATGGACAATCCACTATTTGAAATGAAATGTTTCAAATAAGAATTTTGATAACCAATTTTGATTGGTGGAATTCATTTAAGATAATTTTATGAGCGACAAGTAGATTGCTAATAATAAAAAAATTGAATGGGAACAATTTGTTGATTATACAGTCTATTGATGATTGACTCTTTTTTGGGTAGAAATTTTTAAGAAGCAAAATTTATTGAGAAAAATTTTCTAAATTTTTAAAAAACAACAATTTTGCATTAAAAATTAGAGAAAGAAATACATTATACTTGAATGCTAGTCAGCAATATATTTAAGCAAGAAGAATTACACATTATAAGAGGAAAATTGGTAATTATATTTGAACACTAGCCATAAAACTTATAGATGTAATTAAGTAAAATCTTGTATGGTGGAACGGTGTCTCCACCATACCTTTTAGAAAGCTTTGAATTATGTGATTTGATTAAAATGTATTGATGTGGACGAAATGTAGCACCGTTTCTGGATATTATGCAAGCTGGATAAATTGTATGGTATTTTCCAAGAGGTAACCTAAAACAAAATAAAAACCATTTATTGATGTGAATTAATTGAACTATACAGTGAAAAAAGGTATTTAAAACTATTTTAATTATATATAAAGAAGGTAGAGTGCAAAGAATCGAACTTTGATATTAAACAGACGCTTATAAGTTTCATCTTCCGCCATCTTTCTATCATAGACGTTTATATAACGGATTTCGTGTTATAAGATTTGTGTTAAAAGTTGCCTATTTTAAATTATATATAGAAATTGTACTTCATTCGAGTGGATGACTTTATTTGAATGAATGATCATAATAGATAATGGGTTTTCACTAATTTATGTCCTGTAAAAGAATAATGTATTTGTTCCTACAGCATTAAATAACGTTTTGCTATTTGAAGAACATTGTGAAATTATTTTCTTGAGATTTTTCATTTCTCTATGGTGATTGCTCCATTTAGTTTAAACTTTTGGTAGCTTTAAACTGACATCTATGAATTGTGGAGAGGTTCAACATTAAACACAGGACCGTCTTTAGAGTTTATTTGGAAATGATGATAAAGCAAGTATATTTTGATTAACAAAGTTTTTATTGAAAGATAGGAATATTATTTGAATTTCGGCGCTCATATTAGAAATTGTTTTGTTTTTCTACATCTGAACCCTACTCTGAGATCAGAGAGTTTCTCATGCAAAGAAATAATTATTTTACAAAAAAATCTTAAATATTACAATACACCGGGCAAACAAAAATTAAATATCAACTCAACTAAACTAAAATTAATAATTCATAGTATTTAAACTTTTTAAATATTCTCTTATACCTATTCTATCCACAATAATATGTCACCGCAACGTGGGACTAAATTAGAAATTTTGTAAATAATATTAAAAAAGGATAGAAAGAGTAATTTTTGACTGTAAAAAAAATTTAAATAAATAAAATGGAAAGAAAAATGAACATAACTGGGGAAAGAGTTCAGGAGAAGAAAGGAAAGAAGCTGATTGATTTAAAAGTATCGAAAATGAAGGATGATAGACAACAGGAAGCGCAAGGAAGAAAAAGTAGAGATGATCAGATAATGCAAATGTTGATTAGTATGAATGAAATGATAAACAGCTGGGGGAAAGAAATTAGAGAAGATATAAGAAAGTGGAGTGATGGAATAAGTGAAAATTTTAAGAAAAGTAGTAAAGAAGCAATGAAAGAAATAAATAAAAAAATGGACGAACAAAATGAGATTATGAATAATATTAGGGAAGATATAAAAAAAAATCAAGAAGAAATGACACAAGCAATAAGAGGAGAGGGTATTAAAGAAATAACGGAAATAGACAATTCACAGATTAACAGAATGAACAAAATGGAGGAGAAAGAAAAGGATTTCAAAGGAGAGATTCAAATGGATGTAAAGATACAAAATGAAAATATAAATGATGATACTATAGAACAAAAATTAAGTAATAAAATGGAAATTGATGAAGTAAAAATACAAAGACAAATAAATGAGGAAATTATAGATAGCAATTTACAGAATCTAGGAAGTGAGGAAGTCATGAAAATTTATGAAAAAGAGATTTATTGGAAAATAACGGACCCAGATGTTAATATATTGAAACGAATAGTGACATATGGTAAAAGAAATAATAATAATAAGGGGATACAACTTAATTGGAAGTTGGAGGAAATGAATAAGATATTACAAGAGACCAAGGAAGAAATAGAAGAAATCATAAGACAGAATATAGAAACAATAATTCATGCAGAAAATTTCGAAATGAGATTAAAACTTGGCAGAAATATGAAGATAATTGATCCAAGAAATTTCAATAGGATAATTGAAAATGAAATGATAGGAAGTAAGAGTATTATGGGAAATGGAATAATAAAAAGAAGAAACAATAATATGAAGAAACTGGAGACGCAAATTTTGATGAACCTATTGGAAGAAATTGATGAGATAGGGGATAACAAAATAAAAAAGGACTTAGTGGAACATTTAAAGAAATTTAGGATACAAGAGAATCTAACAATAAGAGAAGAGGATAAAACGAAATTTAGGAAAAGAAAATAAAATTGAATAATAAGGCGGTATTATAGAAGGACCGGAATCTAGAAGGCGAATAAGGAATTGTAAAAGGTCAAGAAGGTATATAAAAACAACATGTAAATAAAAAGTTTATAATTAACAAATAATAATGTCAAACAAAAAACATATGTAAATATAATTTTGTACATAGATAGAAATTAGGATATGTAAAGATATAATTATGAAAAACAGAAATAATTACGTTAACAGATATAATACCAATGGAGATTATAACAATAACAATAATTATAACAACAATTCAGGAAATAACAATAACTATAATAAGAACGATAGCAACCAAAACAACTATAATAAAAACTTTAAATATAATAACAACAAAAATAACAATTACAGAGAACAGTATTCAAAGGAGAGAAGAGAGAGTGATAACATATGAACATCCAAGGGAATACATTGAATTTGGGGAAGATTTGGAATTGAAAGAAATAACGGGATTAATAAAAATTAAAGGAAAATTAAATGGGAAACAAGTAAAAATATTAATAGATACAGGTTCGGAAGCGTCCATAATAAAAACAAAACTAATAGAAGAAAATATTAAAAATTATGAAAATAAGCTAGTCAAAATACGGAAAACTACATTAATAGGAGCAAATGGAAAGAAATTGTGTGAAGTTAGCAGATCTATAATACAAAGCATTGAATTAAAGCATGGGAAAGAAGTTGAGATGCAATTATTGCTAGTGGATAATTTAGAAACAGACATAGTTATAGGAATAGATGAATTAACGAAGTATAAAGCAAGAATTGATTTTGAAACGATGGAGATAGAATTAAATGGTAATAAGATTGAATTTGAAGAAGAAAATATGGAAGAATTGGATATTGAAGAGGATAATAAGAAGTTATGGAATATAGAAAGGAATGGAAATATGAAAGTATTGGCAATTGAAGAGGATAATAGGAAGTTATGGAATATAAAAAGAAGTGGAAATATGGAAGAATTGGAAATTGAAGAGGATAATAGGCAGTTATGGAATATAGAGAGGAATGTAATTATGGAAGAATTAGAATTTGTGTGTGGAAATAAGGAATATGAAGAGAAAGTGAAGAATTTAATAATGAAATATGGGGGATTGATTAAAAAGGAGATGAGAATGGCAAATAATTATGTACATAAGATAGAAGTTAGAGGAATAGAAAATTTTAGAATAAGAACTTATCCCATACCTTATAAATATAGGAAAGAAGTTGATTTAGAAATAAAAAAAAATATCTTAAAGACGGTATTATAGAGAGATGTAACACAAGAAATATAAATCAATAAATTGTACCGAGATAAGCGACTCTGAGAAATGTAGAAGTAATAAGACGCATAACGAACATTAAAGAATTTTCAAAAATGGATTTATAACATGATTTTTTAAACTAATTCCTTTGGATGAAACTTGTAAATGAAACGTGTACCTAAAATAAAATAAGAATTTGTATACATATTTAATCATGGTATTGTAAATAGATTAAAAACTATTTGAAGAGGATACTGCAACACAGGATTCCAGAATCATCTTTGTAACAGCGACCTGAAATAAAAAGAAATGTATTATTAGTAAGGGTATCAGATAGAAGTAAACATGTATGTGCAAAATTGAGACCACCTTTCGAGGGACCATATGTGGTAGAAAATGAGAATGGAGTAAATAGTTATGTTCTAAGATACATAGAAAGTAATGAAATAAGAGGTGTTTTTAATATAAAAGATTTATACAAATACAATAATTAATGAAGAAGTTAAGAAAAATAAAAAAAGGAGTTTTGTAAATATTTGAAGTAAAATTTACATTCATAAAATTTTTCCTTACATAAAAATTTGATAAACGCAAAATTTAGGGGATGTTAACATAGAGTGAAACCTGCAACACCCTGTATACAGAATTATGAATAATAGACTACATACTTCAAGTAATTAAAAATTTTTGGAATTTGAATTTTTTTTAAAATGATCTAAAAAGGAGACAATCTGTACTATTTACTATTCAATAGAGAAAGCATATGAAGGATCTAACTTTATGATTATAGAGAAGAATTCAAATAAGTTTTATAAGAATATAGGTGAAATAAAAACAACAAAATTTCCATATTTAAAAGAGAGAATTTTAGAACGTTTGTTACATATGAATGAAAATAATAACCCATTGTTCTCATTGTCAAAGTAAATTATTATTGGGATTTTTTTAAAGAAGTGAATATTAGGATTTGAAGGAAGTTTTCAATAAGATTATATAAGTATTTAAAATATGTGAATGTGCACCCACCTTAATAAATATAATTAAAAGTGTATACGAGACAGTTAGAGCCAAGGTACAGATTGCAGGCCAAAGGTCTGAAGAATTCAAAATGTGTAAGGGAATAAAACAAGGAGACAGTTTAAGCCCACTACTGTTTATAATAATCATGGATAAGATTGTGAAACGAATCAAAGAAAAGTATGAGCAGCTGAATACTATAATTGGACACAGAAATTTAGAACCAATAAAACTGAGTAGTCTACTATATGCAGATGATGTGGTTTTAGTGGCGAATACAAAGAACAAAATGCAAAGACTAGTGAATATTTGGACGAAAGAAGTAGAGAACATGAATATGGAGGTGAACATAAATAAAACAAAAGTGATGATAATAAATGAAAAACAACCAGGTGATCAAAATAATAGAGATATTAAATGCAAAAACCAGACTCTAGAAAGAGTAACAACATTTGAATATTTAGGAAGTATAGTAACAGCAGATGGAAAAATAGATGCAGAAATAACAAACAGAGCAAATAAATCAACAAAAATATACTACTCTCTAAATAAAACAATTCTTGGACATAAAGATATAGACTTAGAAGTAAAAATGAAAATTCATAATATGATAACAGTTCCTACAATAATATACGCAAGTGAAAATTGGACTGTGCGAAAAAAGGACGAAACTAAAATAAATGCCATAGAAATGAAGCATCTAAGAAGAATTTCAGGGAAAACTAAATGGGATAGGATTAGAAATGACGTTATTAGAGAGACAACTAAGCAGGAAGCGATAATTGGTAAAATAAAAAAGAGACAACTTAGCTGGTATGGTCATATGGTAAGAATGGAACAAAATAGATTAACTAGGAAAATAATGGAGATTGGAAAGCCGATCAAAAAACATAGGGGTAGGCCTAGAAGGAAATGGTTAGACCAAATACAAGAGATAGGTTTAGAAAGAGGAAAGACCATAGCAGAAATGAAAAATCTAGCAAGAGACAGAAAGGCATGGAAGAAATGGGTACAGGACACGGAATCCACATCCGACGCCTGAAAGGGCAAAAGGATTTAGAAAAGAAGAAGAAGAAATATGTGAATGTAGGAAGTAAAATGAAAAACATTAACTCTATGGAATATTACATTTGTTGAACGATTTGACATTCTGAATAAATATTTTAGAAAATAAGAACTGTCATTTGGTAAATTTATTGAAATACAATTTAAGGGAGAAATATATGGGTTATAATCGTTTAAGAGGCTCAAAGCAGAATGTTTTAAAATGATGGATGGACAATCCACTATTTGAAATGAAATCTTTCAAATAAGAATTTTGATAAACAATTTTGATTGGTGGAATGCATTTAAGATAATTTTATCAGCGATTCTGAGATCAGAGAGTTTCTCATGCAAAGAAACAATTATTTTACAAATAAATCTTAAATATTACAATATACCGGGCAAACAAAAATTAAATATCAACTCAACTAAACTAAAATTAATAATTCATAGTATTTAAACTTTTTAAATATTCTCTTATACCTATTCTATCCAGAATAATATATATATATATATATATATATATATATATATATATATATATATATTATTAAAAATAAGTAGTTCCATGTTTTCTAGCATAAATATTTGGTTTGCTGTAATGTCTGATATTCTAAATGATCTTGTTAACTGCCGAACAATTTGTCCGGGACTCTCTATTCAGATTTGCTATAAAAATATTTCAACGAATTTCTTTCGTCTTAAAGCATACCCTGTTGGTTCCAGCACAACTGCTGATTCGGAATATTATGTGCGCCACTTCTCAAGTAAACAATTCCCTCGTCGGTGGACTGATTGTGCAGTGAGCTTGTTGGGCATTCGAAAAGTCTTAATTTTAATCCTTTGTATTTTTTAATTTGGTCGCAAATGAAAAGAATATTTTACAAATGGAAAAATATTTCTTCTCCCGAATTCCTACGGAACATAGAAAATGCTACGACTGCGATAGAAAATAATAGTGAATGGTTATTTGAAATGTGAAGATATTGTCAAAATGGATTATTAAATGCATTGCAGTAAATATAGGGCAATTCAAGGACTTACCTTAAAGTTTTATCATTACTTATTGATTTATATTGAAGTTTTCCATTATTATTCATCGATTTGTTAATGTCACACATTCAGAGAATAAATCTTTCTATAAATTGGAAATACATTCAAGATTTTAAAAGCAAAGCGAGAACCTATCGAGGTTTTCAAATCAAAGAAAAGTTTTGAGTTTAACGCACTTGTTGTTGTTCATATTAAAAATAAACGGTTTCAAAGATTAAAACTAACTTTTCCGCATTTGTGGCCCTGAACAATATTCTATCATAAAATCGTCACTTGTATACACTTCTGGGGATGTATCGTGCTAACAAACCGAAATTTCTCCAAAAATAAGAAAAAATGTAATATATCTGGATTTATAGGACCCGCTGTACTCGTTATAGTCAGCTGAAAATCAGTAGGGTACATATGTGAGACATCTTGAATAATATTCAATCATAAAATTGGTCACTTGTATGTACTCCGGAGGCTGTATCGTGCTAACAAACTGAAATTTCCCCAAAAATGACAAAAATATCGTACTTAAAGTACTATAGCACCTGTTGTACTGGCTCTGGTGAGCTGAATATCAATAGGGTTCATCTGTGTGATATCCTGAATAATATTCAATCATAAAATTGGTGACTTGTTGAACTCCAGATGCTGTATCGTGTTAACAAACTGAAATTTCTCAAAAAATGACTAAAAGTCGTACTTCAAGTACCATAGCACCCGTTATACTGGTTCTGGTGAGCTAAAAGTCAATAGGGATCATCTATGACATGTCCTTAACAATACGCAATCATAAAATTGGTGGCTTGTTGCCATAGATGTATAATACACAGTAGATAAAGCATTTCATTCATAAATTGATATTGGTTTTGACCTGAACATTTAGAAAGAAAAAAATATTTTGCATCTGGGTTAAATAAAGGGAGACTCTAATGTTGGAACTCGTATGGCAGTGCTGCACAAAAGCCTAGAGAAGGAGATTTACGCGCGCTCCTAACACAATCAGTGGCGTATCCCAATAAATTAGATACGTATAGGTTATTAATTCGTGAGTAAAAAACAAGTAGCAATAAAATAGATTATAAAGGAAAATTAATTATTCATACAAAGGAAATAAAAACACATATTTCTATATACACACACACACACACACACACACACACACACACACACCTACACGCCGCCCAATATTTATGGCAACGTGTGCATAAGCCCCAATTGTGGTTAAATTGAGAAGATGCCTTAAACATAGTATTGTGTCGAAGAAAAAGCTGTGTGTATAGAAACCATCGATTCACACTCCGTTTTGTCGGAGGTATGAATCGATATCACTTGTGGCAACGGAACCACAAATATGCTTCAACAGAGAGTGTGTGAAAGAGTTGCCACAACTATCTGGATATGTGATCATGTGTAACTTAGGTTGCCAGAATTATTAAGAAATTGAATGTGTTTGGGAAGCAATGTTGTCATGTTTAAGAAAATTACTAGATATACTTAGAAACATTTAATTTCAAGCATTAATCGGTGTTATTTTATTCACATTGTAAGTTTTTACTAAAAATAACTTCGATATAATTATTTTACAAAGTTTCACAATCAGGTAGGTTGTTACTAAATTTGTCAGTAGTCTCATAGTGTGTTTTTAACGCATCACATCCTGGTGGATCTTTATTATCCAAATTAGTGTTTTCAGATAATTCAGTTACGTTACCGGTTTTATTTCCATTTTGGGTTAGGAGTAATTCATTACTATCTAAACCTTCATTATCACAATCAGATATGTCAACAGGTATTTGGCTTTCACTATAGTTTAGGCTTGTAAGACACTTGTTTATTACAAAACTTTTATCGCTTTGATTACTTTGAGTTAATACATTCAAATTTTCCTTGTTAATTACGATATTTTGAATAACGTGTATCTTGGTCGATGGCGGACTGTCTGAACAGTGAGACGATAGAATATATTCGCTGCCACTAGTTTTAGGTTCACTTTCAGATGAATCTGGAAAAATTGGGATTAAATATTGATACAAATTAAAACGCTACTTATGAAATACGCGACATTTTCACTCCTAGAGATAATATTTATTTCTTAGAACCGGTGATAATTGTAACAAATGCTGATAAAGTTATTGGTAGGCAAAGCGATTATTTCCAAAATGAAGTAAGTGATTACAATATAATATAAAATAAATGTAGTAAAATATGACATTTGCATTATTTGAGTCTACAGTAACAACAGTTGATGCATTGGTATTGTCGTAGCATTTTAACCTAAATCAATCATCCCCCACCCACCCCCTAAGGGCGTGGCCCTACACCATTGAATAATAAATTTTTGGATAACATTTTTTAGCATAACTACGTAGAATTCGATTCCAAATTTAAAAATTTATGTTGTCGACTATTTTACAAATCCACCCCCACCCCCAACCTAAGTGGGTGGAAGGGGGACGACCGATATAGGTTGAAATGAAAAATAATCATTCATCAATACATTCCTGTGAAATTTTTTTTATCAAATATGGAAGTATGCTAGACCCGAGATTCCTACACCATTGAATAATTAATTTTTTTTCATAACTTTTTAAAAAAAAATGTCAAAATGAAATTTCAGGTGTATACGTAAATAATTACGTAGAATTTGTTTCCAAATTTAGAAATTTATTTTTAAGACTATTTTACAAAGTCACCCCCCCCCCTGCCACAGGGGGTGGGTGGGGGATGACTGATTTAGGTTAAAAAGAAAAATAATCATTTATCAATACATTCCTGTGGATTTTTTTTATCAAATATGGAAGTATACTAGACCCGAGAGTCCTACACCATTGAATAATCAATTTTTTTGCATAACTTTATAAAAAAAAAGTTGTCAGAATGAAATTTCAGGTGTATACGTAAAAAATTACGCAGAATTTGTTTCCAATTTTAAAAAATTATTTTACGACTATTTTACAAAGTAACCCCCACCCCCGCCATAGGGGTTGTGTGGGGGATGACTGATTTAGGTAAAATGAAAAATAATAATTCATCAATACATTCCTGTGAATTGTTTTATCGAATATGGAAGTATGCTAGACCCGAGAGTCCTACACCATTGAATAATCAATTTTTTTGCATAACTTTATAAAAAAAACGTTATCGAAATGAAATTTCAGGTGTATACATAAAAAATTACGTAGAATTTGTTTCCAAATTTAAAAATTCATTTTTACGACTATTTTACAAAGTCACAGGGGGTGGGGGGGGGCGGTATGACTGATTTAGGTTAAAATGAAAAATAATCATTCATCAATACATTCCTGTGAAATTTTTTTATCAAATATGGAAGTATGCTAGACCCGAGAGTCCTACACCATTGAATAATTAATTTTTTTGCATAACTTTATAAAATAGAATGTCAAAATGAAATTTCAGGTGTATACGTAAAGAATTACGTAGAATTTGTTTCCAAATTTGAAAATTTATTTTTACGACTATTTACAAAGTCACCCTGCCACAGGGGGTGGGTGAGGGATGACTGATTTAGGTTAAAATGAATAATAATCATTTATCAATACATTCCTGTGGATTTTTTCTATCAAATATGGAAGTATGCTAGACCCGAGAGTCCTACACCATTGAATAATTAATTTTTTTGCATAACTTTATAAAAAAAAATGTCAAAATGAAATTTCAGGTGTATACGTAAAGAATTACGTAGAATTTGTTTCCAAATTTAAAAATTTTTTTTTACGACTATTTACAAAGTCACCCCCACCCCTGCCACAGGGGGTGGGTGGGGGATGACTGATTTAGGTTAAAATGAATAATAATCAAATTGACTGTCTCGACCCTTACTTCGTGGAATATGCTCATATTAGTGTTTTTAAATGAAACTCAAGGTCTCTAGTTAATTCCACAATATAATACATTTCATTTTATGCCTACCTGATGTTTAGTAGTTAATTTTGGCTAGACCAAGAAGTAACCTAACTTGTGATTGGCTTAATATATGTTTATAGAAAAAAGAAGAAGATGTGATATTACAAATATTGAAGCTTAGATATTATAAGCCCTATGGTGATATCCTGGATATCATTTTTCCAATTAAGATCAGTATAACTGTGCAATGATATAGAAAACCAGGAAAACTATATCTGCTGATCTTTACAATTATCACTTAAGAAGACAGTTTATTAGTGGAGAATTCCCTAGATTTACCTGTTCATTGACAACTTCATATTGTGGGTTTCTTAAATGTCTTCTAATTTCCAGTTCTTCAAGGAAATCCAGTTCTTGTTTCTTTTCACAAATATGCAGTACTTCTAGTTCTGTGTTAGGTGTCAATGAATGATTGGTGTCAAGTAGATGTTTTGCGTAGTGGGATTTATCTGGTTGTTTTAATCTGTATGCTCGTAAGTGCTCACTGTATCGTACTTCAATAATGTACTTGATTATTCAATTTACCGAAAACCAACACAGACTGATGTGACAATTCGATTCAATTCTAATCACCCTGTCTCACACAGACTAGCGGCATATAATTCAATGATACATAGAGCTTTTTCAGTTCCTATGAACAAATGTAATTTTGATAGAGAGATTAATACAATTAGACAAATAGCAACATCTAACGGTTATCCATTAGATATGATAAATAGGCTAATTAGTAAAAAAGAGAAAAAAGTGGCATTACAACTAATATATCCTAAACAAGCTGATGAAATTCAAACTTATGAAACCATCACATATGCAGGAAATATTTCTAATAATATTTCAAAGATAATATCTTCAGCAACGAATACAACAATTTCTTTTAAAACAGAAAGTAACGTTAGTACAAAATTGTTAAATGTAAAAACAAAAATACCACTATTAAAGAAGTCAGGTATATATAAACTCAAATGTCCAGATTGTAATGCTGTCTATTTGGGTCAGACCCTTAGGAATTTTGAAGTACGATACAGTGAGCACTTACGAGCATACAGATTAAAACAACCAGATAAATCCCACTACGCAAAACATCTACTTGACACCAATCATTCATTGACACCTAACACAGAACTAGAAGTACTGCATATTTGTGAAAAGAAACAAGAACTGGATTTCCTTGAAGAACTGGAAATTAGAAGACATTTAAGAAACCCACAATATGAAGTTGTCAATGAACAGTTAAATCTAGGGAATTCTCCACTAATAAACTGTCTTCTTAAGTGATAATTGTAAAGATCAGCAGATATAGTTTTCCTGGTTTTCTATATCATTGCACAGTTATACTGATCTTAATTGGAAAAATGATATCCAGGATATCACCATAGGGCTAATAATATCTAAGCTTCAATATTTGTAATATCACATCTTCTTCTTTTTTCTATAAACATATATTAAGCCAATCACAAGTTAGGTTACTTCTTGGTCTAGCCAAAATTAACTACTAAACATCAGGTAGGCATAAAATGAAATGTAACTTCTGTCATTCTGACGATGATATTGATTTATCGAAACAATTGTCAATTTTTTAGAATTTTCAATAACTTGTATTATATTGTGGAATTAACTAGAGACCTTGAGTTTCATTTAAAAACACTGAATAATAATCATTTATCAATACATTCCTGTGGATTTTTTTTATCAAATATGGAAGTATACTAGACCCGAGAGTCCAACACCATTGAATAATCAATTTTTTTGCATAACTTTATGAAAAAAAAGTTGTCAAAATGAAATTTCAGGTGTATACGTAAAAAATTACGCAGAATTTGTTTCCAATTTAAAAAAATTATTTTACGACTATTTTACAAAGTAACTCCCACCCCCGCCATAGGGGGTGGGTGGGGGATGACTGATCTAGGTAAAATGAAAAACAATAATTCATCAATACATTCCTGTGAATTGTTTTATCAAATATGGAAGTATGCTAGACTCGAGAGTCCTACACCATTGAATAATCAATTATTTTGCATAACTTTATAAAAAAAATTGTCAAAACGAAATTTCAGGTGTATACGTAAAGGATTACGTAGAATTGGTTTCCAAATTTAAAAATATATTTTTACGACTATTTTACAAAGTCACCCCCACCCCCGCCATAGGAGGTGGGTAAGGGATGACTGGTTTAGGTTAAAATGAAAAATAATCATTAATCAATACATTCCTGTGAATTTTTTTTATTAAATATGGAAGTATGCTAGACCCGAGAGTCCTACGTCATTGAATAATCAATGTTTTTAAAAATTTTTTTGGAATTACTTTATAAAAAAAGCTATCAAAATGAAATTTCAGGTGTATACGTTAAAATTACGTAGAATTTGGTTCCAGACTTAAAAATTTATTTTTACGACTATTTTATAAAGTCCTCCCCACCCCCGCCCTTAGGCGGTGGATGGGGGAGGATTCATGTTATAATGAAAAATAATCATGCATCAATACACTCCCGTGAAAAAAAAATTGTTTTATCAAATATGGAAGTATGCTAGATTGCTAGACTCGAGAGCCCTACACCACCTGCTTTAGTATTATGAATATAAATATTTTGAATTGAATAGTCAACTAAAACTCTTACATACTTACCTTTCAAAGTGGTCTCATTGCATAGCATGTGTTTGGAATCTAACACGTGTTCACGTTCTTCTTTATTAAGACATTTGGGTAATCATATTTTGGAAGAAATATTAGGTTATTTTGTAACTTGTCACATGATCTGGTTTCAGCCAAATGCTGTTTTGTTTTTGATGAAATTTCATTAACAGCATTTATTTTGTTAACAGCGTTTTTCAGTTTTTGTAGTCTCGTTTTGAGCATTTATTTTGTTAACAGCGTTTATATATATATATATATATATATATATATATATATATATATATATATTTCTCACACACACTGTTCAAATTGCGGCAACTCAACTCAAAAGTGGAATTAGAACTAAAAGTCCAACAACATCGCATTGTTGCGTAGATGGAGCCACTCCCCCGTTGCCATAATTTAGCTTGTGTCAATAACATGCCACAAACTAAATAATGGAAACTAACACACATTCTAGAGTAATGAAATTAAAAACAAGTTTATGGATATTCCCTCGGAAAAACGAGCATTTACTGAAACGTTAACCAGATTATCAGTTCAATTCTTCAAAATCATGACGAAATGATGTAGTGGTAGTGAAATAAATTGAAAAAAAAAATTCTGGCAACGCGTGTAAGTTGCCACAATTTTAGGAGTTGCCAAAGTGCAGGCTTATTCACACACAAGTTGCCATAAATATCCTGAGACGTACACACACCCACACACACACACACATACACACAGGGAAATCATTGTGCGGCCACTTGACACTGACGTGAATTAAGGGGACAATGAAATTTCCACATTTACTATATGTGGAATTTTTTTACCTACTTATAGCTATTTGAATTATTTAGAAACACTCCTTCTTTCGCCACTTTTGATGCTAACAGACTTAGGGGGTCAGACCTCTAAAAGATAGATATGGTTATATATTACGGTATATCGCCTAATGCGGCCATACACACTCCCTTAAACACTTTTATGTCAAGGTCGCCCTTTTTGTAGAAAATTAAGTTATTACTAACATAACGGGGCCATACACATACATGGTTGTCACATCGTTTGAAGACTCGTTTAGAATAAGGTAAATTTTGCAACTACCTTTACTAAGAATAACAATACTTAAGTGTTTATAAATTAATGGACATCATATGTATTAACAGTTTTTGAAAACTATCTTGGAAATAATCCTCTACTCTTGAAACAAAAGCGATGCCTTTTTTATTTTAAAATATGCTATAAACGTATACATTTTTGACGGTTTTATTACATATGATATGGCAGTTCGCGTTTTTTTATTTATTTTTATATCCAAATTAGAAATTTAAAGTTTTTACCACAAGTGATAATATGTTGGATAGAGCTGGGTTTTACTACCTATTAACTTACGTAGTAGCCCTAACTCGTAGGTACTATGTCGTTAAGTACGAGGTATAGTGAAGATATGCCGTACTTCGGAAGGAACATAAATCCGGTGGTCCTGAGTACATGGATGTTGGGTTTGTTAAAGTTACCTATTTCTGATTGTTGCGACACCAGAGAGTTCACCAAAAATCCCAGTTAGGGGTAACGTACTACCAGCGTCGTTGATTAGACCTGGTAGCAGCTATAGACCAATATTTTTTTATTTTAAAACATGTTCTAAACGTATTTATTTTGCAATTTCAAAATTTTAATGTCCGATATTTCGAAGATAGCTGAACTTTAGATACTTATGTTTAATTTCACTTGTTTTCCTTTTTTTGTCAGTACTACGAGATGTCGATTTATAAAAATGAACATAAATTTGGGAAGTTTCATGTACAATATAATTAATTACGATATATATAGATATAAACATAAGGATAAATCATACAATCGAACCCAAGATCCCCTCATTTCATGCACAGTGTTATTCATTATAAATTAGTTGTTTGGTTACAGCTGAATTGTGTTAACATGCTATCAAAAGTTCAGTAGCATTAAGGGAATACAGAAATTATTAGTTTTTTTTTAAATAGGCTACCCTGTATATTTTTACATTATATAGTATATTATAATATGTTACCCCTACCTTGTACTATTTTTGAGTTGAATGTTGACAATCTCAGTTTTATTAGTTACTGTAAATATGAAAAAGATAACATTATCAAAGTAAGCTATGGAAATGACAACTAATATGTTTGATAATTGAATTTTTTCTGATAAAGTAATTAAAATGGTTTACATCAAGAAAGAAAAAGTCAAAATAGAAAATAAAGATTAATTTGAAAAAATTATAAAGAAATAACTCATAAAAGATGTTCGATTTGTCCACCAGTATTGTCAATGCATAATTAATAACGCCTTCTTATATTTATAATAATATTGCAGATGACTTTAACATTTTCATTTAGTTTGTTAATTTCAAGTTGAATCCTTTCTTTTCTTCAATCTCTTGTATATTATTATTATTAAAAATGTCTTTTAGAAATCCCTAAAAAAATGAATCCATGAGGGTCAAATCCAGGTGGCCACTTAATAGTTCCATATACACTATTTATTTAATTTATATTTTAGTATTCTAATCTTTTCTTTCACTCATATCCACTTCAGGGAAATAAATTCAAGATGCGCCTAAGATTTGTCACTTATTATGCACAGGGGTTGGATGTTTAATGAGTTTTCAAATAATCATTGTATCAGTCAGCTCCACCTTCATGCGCACAGGAAACAATTTCAGGATGACCAGTGGTAAAATTGGAGCATAGAGACCAAAGGTGCCGACAACAAGTGAGCCAACTTCTGTAACCTTTAGTCTGAATCCACATGAGTACGTGGTTACAACGGATCCGTGATCACGTACTCATGTGGATTCAGACTTAAACTGTGCTGAATACGTTCATTTTTCTGATTTTCAAAACTTGCAGTTGGGATACCGCATCAGCTATATTTTATTAGTTTTCCGTTATAAACATGATCGCGGTCGGTCGGGAACAAGAAACTATGACCAATGCCCACATTGTGGGGTCTTATTAAACACACCGAAGAGGGTGTCTATTTATTCGACCTAATTACTAATAAGTGTTCTTTTAAATATCTTATTGAGTGGTTCGTCGTTGTGCTTGCTATCCCATAATGTATAAAAAAGGATCATTCGTTGCAGTTTACACGGAAAACGGTATTTATGCGTATGCCGGGAAATCATTATGTGGCCATGTGCATTATTCATACTATAGTGGTGTGGCCATTTTTTTAAATATATTGTGTTTTTTCAACGTTTCTTATTTTAACTTGTTTTATTCGTAATTTTATAATAATGCACGCGGAGATTACCATTTTCGTTGAGTATTTGAAAAATAATTATTAGTTGTCTAATTTCCAAATACAAAATGTAAAGGTATTAAAAGACCATAGGGTTCCAGTGAAAAGCAAGCTATCTTAGAATTTTTCTCCCAAAATATAAAAAAAATTAAAGTTCCTCAAAAGGCAGAAGCTGAAAAATGTATCAGTGAAAATATAATTGTATTAAATAAACTTGGAGAGACGTGAAGTTTTTTGTCCACAATCAAATAGTCAAGAAGAAACAATTATAAAGAAGTTACTATTTACTATTTTATACAAGGTGATCCAGAATTATATTACCTAATTGCTAAAGCAACATCTAACAATAAGTATACATTTTTATATACACTTGTTCCGAAAGCTAATAATAAGGGAGATACTACCCCATTAAGGTGTGAAATGTGAATCAAGTATTGTATAAATATTTTTCAGACACTTAATAACGGGTTTATAATTTGGGAGTGAATATATGAAATTTTAATGAAATTAACTGTCCACAATATAATGAAAGTTATTGAAAATTCTAAAAAAATTGACAATTGTTTCGATAAATCAATATCATCGTCAGAATGACAGAAGTTACATTTCATTTGGTGCCTACCTGATGTTTAGTAGTTATTTTTGGCTAGACCAAGAAGTGACCTAACTCGTTAGGTCTTCAATTCTTTCATTCCATGTTCCCTACTTCCTTTCTCCTGTAGTAGTAGACTGTATAGTATTCCTTTTCCTTATTTCCCTCTTCTTTTCACCTTATTGCTTGTAGGGCTATTATCTACAGCTTATATATTTTCATTTAATTTGCCATTTGTTTCATTTCCCCTGTATTCAACATTGTCCTCATATTCCATGTACCTATTTTTCTCTTATTACTATTTTTACATTTCTCATTTTCTTTTGTTATATTTTCATTTTCCCTGGCTTTAACATTGGCGTTATATTCCATGTACCTATTTTAATCTCCTCACTATTTTTACATTTCCTCTTTTCTTTTGTTATTTTAATGCTTGTTCTACAGCGATTGTCGTTTATATTCGTACCTATAATATTTATTATTACTGTCTGCTCAACTTCTTTTGTTAATATTATCCACCTCCCCATTATGGTTACTGACGTTAATACGATAATTTTGCATTGATTAGTTGCTCAATGGGATTAATTTGATATTGATAATACTATTACACAATAAAATAAATTTATAATACCGAATTTAAACCCAACATTTAACTTAAACTTTTTAAACAGAGCACCCTGTGTTTAATTTCATTTTTAAAATCTTCGAGAAGAGCTGATATAAACAAACACTTGGTTTATAGCTAGCGACAGAGCTATACCAACGTCAAAAATTGCCTATATTTCAACTGCAATTCATTTTAGTCTAGAAACTGTCAAACACCGACTGTTTGTACACTGAAATGATGGTTATTACAAAAGAGAGAACACCGACAAGTGAAAAAGAAAGTTTTGGAAGGTTGCATTGCCATAATTTACATCTGTACTGTAAGGAAAAATTGATTTTGGTAGATACTATTATAATTATGGTTACATAACACTTATTTTTTCAATACACTTTTCATTCTAAATTTTATACTCAGAATATTTCTATTGATATTGTTTTCAATGAATCCATTTAAAGTTGATTATGTATGCCCTATAGATTCCTAATAAACAAAAGTGTCTGGGCTGAAGCGTGCATTTTTCGAATACGCAAAGACTTGTTATTTAATATTCAATAGTTACAAGCAACTTACTGAAGCGGCAACACCGCGCTGTACCAAATAATAAAATAACATATTCACAACTTCCAAATATTTGCACTTGTCCCATAAGGTAAGTTATATTCCGTGTAAATGAGTTCGCCTAAAGAAGATATTATAGAGGGCAGCACATGCTGATCAACTACTTTGACCACACAATGTTCGCTTCCATCTCATCGATTAGCACACATTTTGGCACAACCTATAACATCATTTTTGGGGTCAATGTAATAAAGTAGGTACCATTCGAATCGGCATAACGTGTAGAATGCGTTAAAGCTGCTTTTAACTCATGGGGTCCCAAAAATGGTCACACAATTCAGGATGGCCATATTACTACTGTTCAAATAATGTATATGGCCACATAGTGATTTCCCGAAAAACGCACACACACACACACACACACACACACACACACCCACCCACCCACACCCACACACCCACACCCACACCCACACCCACACCCACACCCACACCCACACCCACACCCACACACCCACACACCTACACACACACACACACACACACACACACACACAGAGTCACTGGAGGTGTACCCCAAGGCTCGGTACTAGGCCCACTATTGTGGAACATTATGTACGACGGGCTATTGAAACTGGCACTGCCAAGAGAAGCTAAACTCGTGGCATACGCTGATGACGTTGCCATAGTGATAGTTTAAACATGAGGACTCTCCAGAATGTCCGTCCTGTCCTGGAGTTAGGGAGGACGCGGAGCACGTGTTCTGTGTCTGTCCCCGTTTCAGCACAATACGCAGCGACTGGGAAGCTACCGTTCATTCGAAAACACGACCAGAGTCACTAGTGAAAGCTTTGCTATCCTCAGAGAAGGCCTGGGAGGCAAAAAGTCGATTTGCAACAGAGGTACTCCAAGAACTTCGTCGTTTAGAAAGAGAACGTGCAAAAAATCGAATCGCGTGAATAAAAAAAATTTGATTTAGACAGACAACCTCGTAGAACGAAACCACCATGAGTTCGACTTATAGAAGGAAGGGCGATAGCTAGATCCTCCCTCTGCGAAGTAATGCCTAAAGGTGGTACCGCGGGGGAAACAGAGGAGGTTTTTAGTCGGTATTGGAAAGGCTTCCGAGTCCGACATACCAAGCAGAACACCAAGTCCTGACGATACGTAAAAGTATTTTCCTACCTCTATAATAAAAAAGCACACACACACACACACACACACACACACACACACACACACACACACACACACACACACACACACACACACACACACATAATTCCTACCTATAATTCGTTCATAATATCTATTAACCACTTCAAAATCCACAAACATCAATTTTAACCTTATCTTTACATACAAAAAAAGTTATCTTAAAAACACATAATTCCTACCTAAAATTCGTTCATAATATCTATTTAACACTTCAAAATCCACAAACATCAATTTTAACCTTATCTTTACATACAAGAAAAGTTATCTTAAAAACCTTCCTTTCTCTATAACAAAATCAACCTTTTCATGACAAAAAACGACCCTAGCCTACGCTTAATTCAACCGTCGTATGTTACGGTTAGAGTTTAAAATCATGCAATCCATTGGCCAATTCCCCACGTGATCTCCCCTACTTACACCCACTCTGAGCGCCACATAAATACGGCCCCAACCCAACAATTCCAGACTTACAATCCACTCGAACAAAGAGGTAGTTAACAATCCTCTCCACCCGGAGAATTGACCGGCATAATTGAAATATCAATCAGTATTCAGTTGAATCAAATAATGTAATAATATTAAACCTCATAACCAGTGATTAGTGAAGTATTCTGAATTGTTACGCAAACAAACAACACTTATACTAAAACCTGAATAAACAACAGTGAAAAGTGCGAACGCATTTAATTTATCATACCATACACTCAACTTCAATGAGCAACTCTTGTCACATCAAAGTGGCTGATCCGTCGAGATACATATATAAATATTCTTACCGCATTTCACACTCTTACTAGACACTGCGAAACATACAGCATATTGTGAAGTTGCACGAGGAATAGCATAATTTGTTGCAGCGGTATGACTAGCCATGTTACGATTTGCAACATCATCAACTGCTTGTGTCCATGATTGTCTGTTGGTCTTTTTTATAACTAAAGTAGACACAAACGTTGGTTTAAGAATAGATCTAACTGCTTGATAACACGGGGAAATATGAACAGTAGCATTATGGGCACACTGTTAGTGCTCAAGTTTCCCCGCTTAGTATGCCTCAGGCGTCATATTGGAATATACAGGGTGTCCCAGGAGTTCGTACCAAAAACTTGGGAGGTGATAGAACGACTAAAAATAATGATGGTATTTCATATAAAAAATTTTCTTTACGCCCTTCGTTAACGAACTATAGGGCTCTAAAGTTGGGAACTAAAAATGGTTTTTTATTTACAATTATTAAATGGCTGATTGGAAATTAGTAATATTCCAACCGTTAATAAACACCACAAATGCACACTTTTTGGCGTGATATACAAGTCTACAACATACGTGTGAACTCAGGTGCCGACTAAGTTAAATGGTGGAAGCGCCATTTTTTTGGTAAGTAAAACTTTTTTCAGTTATAAATGCAACAATTAACCCTAAAAAACTTTATTGAAAACGAACATTACTTCAATAAAAGTGAAAATAGCAACAAAACCCTGAAGTTTCGTGACTAATACGTTGAAATTTACATTGTTACTTTATTCAAAAAGGATTTGTTACTACCTTTTCTTGTTCATAGTTACGTAAAATGTCCGCAAACATGACAAAATCCCAGTCACGTTTACAAATAAACGTTCTTGTTACAAAACTATAACATATTATTTCCGTTCTTGGAATGTTCCAGTTACTTCGTAATTTTAACGTTACGATTATGTGAGAAAAGTTACATTTTCGTTTCGAAGCTATAACATCCTAGTTTCGTTTTTGAGATGTTACATTAATGTAACATTTCTTAATCGAAACTAAAGCAAACCTATTTTTAGTGGGAAATCAGTCAAAAAAAATTATACCTTCTCTAACAAAAAGTTCAAGTTCATACCGACAGAAAGAACTGTCTTTGTAGCAACAGTTTTTTCTATTGATTTGAATTCCTATTGAACTTTTGATAAAAGAAAGTATAATTATTTTTATTTGGCCGATCCCACTAAAAATTCAGTAGTTATTATATGACTCCCTTCACATCTTATATGTCTATGTATCAGAATAGCTTGGTGCATACATCAAGTAATGCAACTGTAACCATATTTATCAAACAATGTATTTATGTGATGGAGGCGTTTATATTTTGGTAATTATTCTTTTTATCTCACTAGTATTGAGTTTTTATTATTTTCACCACTCTAACCTATACGCACCCCAATCAAATACATGCTCTAAACATGAATTTAAATACTTTCTGGGTAGTTTTAATAATATATTTATGTCGATTGAAATAAAAAACATATTCTAATTTACTTATGTACATAAATATGTTCATATAGAGATTTATGTAAAGCATCTACTGCACACACGTACCTCTGAAAAATGAATCAAATAGAATTATAATAATATTCACGTAAATGTTAACTTATATTGTTAAAAAATATTTATATTTACCAATGCCTCTGCTGCAGCTCTGCTTTCTTGAGCCGTTGGTTGGCTTGTTGAAACCAATCCATAGTTATGATCTCGAATTCCTTATCAGTTACAGTGTGGCAGTGTTGTGCTGCATCTAAAGATGAATATCAATGATTAAGTATAAATATTGAATGAAAATTGTAAATATTCATATATACTAATAAAAACTGTAATTGTAAAGTAATGATTACATCAAAAGTTATACATATGCAACTGTACTAGAACTTGATCATAAATTGAGACTATTTATTCCAAAATTGTGAAAGCGAGTATTTGTTTTGTATTATATGCGCCGAAAAAGTGTTTCAAGAGAACTATATATAACATAAATACATTTTAGATCACTGAACTATTTATAATCGCAGCCTTATTATATGTAGAGGTAAAAGCAGCAGATGCTATAATTGGGTAAACTAGTAAATTTAGTACTTACTTTACGATTCATCTTCCTAAAACACACGTTTTTGAAAACGAACCCATGATATAAAGTGAATTAAAAGAGACGCGAGGGAATACTTGATACGTATTCGCAATGATACGGCGTATTCCGGGTGTGCTCCAGTTATAAAAGTGAAATACGTTATGAATACGTTGTTGTTTTGTCAGGTTGGAAAACTTGTATAATATATTTAAAAAAAGATTAGACAAGACATATGCTTTACTTGAAAATCTTGGTGTATTTATAATATTTGTGATTCAAACAACCCAGGTAGCACATACATTTTGGCCGAATATTGGTTAAATATAGTCAATAGAATGGGACAATATAGATTTTATTGCATTGGCCCAATTTAAAATGTGAACATTTTGCGATGTTGTTACAATATCAATAAGTTATATTGGCCCCATATGAAAAATCAGGTAATTCGCCAATGTAGTCCTGACATTGTTTATTTATTATTTTTCCAAGTTGTCCAACATCGGCGGTAGCTTGGTGTCCTATATTGACCTAATTTTGGAATACACATATAGGCCCCACATTAGCTATTATATGTGGTACCAAGTAGTCCAACATTGACTAAAACTTGGTAATACTATATTGGCGCAATATAGGAATAGACATATAGGTCCTACATTAGTTAGTAAATGTTACTCCAATTTGTGTACAAATCGGCTGAAATATTGTATTGCTATATCGAAGTAATATTGCAATACATAGGTAGGCCTTATATGGGATGTTCATGATATACTAATATCAAATGAAAATCGAAATAAAAACTTCAAATTTAGTTTTAAAATAAAAAGTATCTCTGCACTGAAAATATGTATACATAAGCAAGAAAATTAACTTAGCGTAGACAAAAAACAGACACTTGTGCTAATTGCTAAAACCTATCTTGAAACAATCCTATTAATGGCTGTAAAAAATACATTTAAATATTTACTCAGAAATATTACAAAAAAAGTTGTAGAACCTGCTAAGCACCATTTTTGAAAGTTATTGAAATAGGTCAAATAAAAGCCCAAATTTAAATTAAACATCTATTTAAAGAAAAATTATTTTCAAAATTCAAATTGGATATACTGATAATATTGACATGAAATTAAAAGTACTTCTAATTCTAATTACTTCTGGCGTTTCAGTGTAACTAAAAAAAATTTAAAAAAAAACCAATATAATTCTACTAGTTTTTTGACATCGGTTGTCCCAGATACAAGACTCAAAATATTTACCTGAAAATTATAAAAATTTTGAAATAAAATGTATGAACACTTAGATTAACTACATACCATATTTTCATAGAAGTGACCATCTTCCAAATTATTTTCAAAGGTATTCAGATCTTCCTTGTTATCAAATGGAAGCTTACACTCAGATTCCTTCATCATGTTTGTAGGATATTTTTGAGCTAACAGAGTTAAATGTTTATTTACTTGGATTATATCTGTTATAATTTGTTTTATATCATACTCGTATTGTAAAGGTCCAAAGCTCTTAACAAGTTTTTCTACATTCTCCATTAATCTTCCACAATCTAAAAAAAGTCATAAAATTCAGCATGCTTTTTGAATAACTATGAATTTAAATAAAAAAATTTAAATAAAATATTTAATTTTGTTAAAAATATATAATGTGAGTTACTCACTGTGACATTGCAGAAGTGTCATATCCCCAGCCATATTAGGTACATTTAAATATTCATCAGTTGTTACGGAGAGATTATTTGTTTCTTTACTGTCACCAGAATCCGAGGAAAATGATGATGCATACTCTAATTTTGATGTCATTTCCTCAGCTAATTTTAAATTTGTTACAGCAGCCTTACAAGTCGCTGGATATTCTGAATATGTAGTATTTATATTTTTGCTACCATTGGCACGCCAAGTATTTGGTATAAAATCACACTTGTTTCCTCTATTCCAGATAACAATGTCCCAAAAGAATTCCATTTTGATCTAAATATTAGCTTAATTTAAAAAAAATGTATAAATTGCGAATTTCCTGAACAAGTGAGAACAACAATTATGAGTTAACTCTGATACAAATTTATAGTTGTTAATTTTAATAAACATACATTTACTACGAAATTCTTGAATGCCAACAGTAAATAAATACATATCTTCTATATACTTTTTAACAGGATACATCAAACATATTGGTTTTTAAGGTATAACAAGTATAAAGTACAAGAAACAACAATTATAGAAACTGGACATATTCATTAACCATAAACAAGTATTAAATACCAAGCAATATTATTCAAAATTTACATTTGTTTAGACCACTAGAAAAGTTTAGTAATTCCACAACAATATACTATAATAAAAATTGGATCCTTAGTTATAAAATAAACAATAAAAATCCAACCGGGAACAAAACATTTCAGTTTATTCACTTTAAAACATTATCAAGTACCTACTAAAATTGGTACAAATCTACAAATACACAAGTAAGATATTTAACATTTTTAATATAATAACAAATATACCATGTCCCGCTATTCGTTTAGATATTATTTTTGTTGGCACATGTACAAGTACTAACCGATATAATGTGAAATATGTTTTACAATTTTATGATAAATATATAGGAGAATATAATGGTCTACACAGAACAAACATGAGGTAGGTATGTATATTGTAAATCACCACATGTTGTACCTATATTTTTCATATAATTAGTGATACAGCATATTGAGTACTCGTTATATTATTAGTTATATTCTAGTGTAAAAATGGTTATATAGGTATATATTGTTAACCAGAAAAATCAAACGAATTAAGAAAATTCCGCTAGATAATAACAATGAGATTTCAATACCTGTTTGAAAGTAAAAGTGAGAAGACTATGGTTCTTTATAAACCAAATTGAACTTTAGAGTAACTGACAAATCAACAAGATACCTAATCGTTTGTTATTATAAAACATTTACCAGTAAAGCGTGTGTGGTTTTTGTGAAGATAACCTCACTTCAGTTCTTACTCCTCAGTAAATTCACTTTATTTTATATCTACGAAATAATAATTATATGCAATGCAACCACTTTTATCAATATTTGTCAAATGAATCTTACCGATTACAAAAAAGCACTCCGCAATCACACAAAACATGACACAACACCTTTCTTAAGACGCACTAAAAATTAAAATAATATGGCGATTACGGCATTCGGGCTGACGACCGCTGCTCCGTTCGTGCTCGTGAATATCGATTAGGGATGTGTGGCCAATGATATGGATTATATCCCTTAAATGCAATATGGGCAAAATATTGCTACAGGAATATTGTATAATCTACATCTAATAATGTTGGCCCAACCTCAAACATTTGATAACAAAAATAATCCGTAACTTCTACATTGGATTATTATAATTTTAGGAATATCTATAAATAAGAATATGCCAATATTGTAACAATGTTGTATATGAAGTGAACATTGAATATAGTATTCCCAAAGTATATAAATATTGTTACAATATTATTTCTTTTTTACATTGGTTAAATATTAAAAACAAAATATCGTCGTATTATTGTTAAACCTACATTGTACCTATTATCAATATCTAATATTGCTTGTCTAAACCAAAACTTTTTTCATTCAAAATTACCGGTAATTTCTATATCGATTTATCGTTGGTGTGGTAATATACATCAATAAAACTATATCAATGTTATACCAATATTGGTTAAGAAGTGAAAATTTAATATTGTATACTCAATATATATGATTGTTGATCCGATTTTGTTGGTTGATTATTTGAATGATATCCTGTAAACACAATATCTGTAAAATAATATTAAATCAATATTGTATGATCGACATCTAATAATGTTGGCCCAATCTCATTTTATTTACATTAAAAATAGCATGTGAATACTATATGGGATTATTATTGATCTAACAATATGTATCAATAACAGAATACCAATATTGTATCAATGTTTGAAATACATAAAACATAGAATGTATCATTACCAATGTACACACATATTTATCCAATATAGTTTGTTTAGTATATCGATTAAATTTTGTAAAAGTTATATTGGCCGAATATTGTTAAATATATATTGTAATATAGGCATTTATTAACATTGACCCAATCCTGACTTCTCAATTTCCAATATATCTATATTGAGCCGATATAGTTTCGATCTTTAGCCAATTTTATGTGCTACTAGGGAAGTTTATAAATCAACGGAACTGATATAATTAAAATAAACGTTTTTAGATTAACAAGAATGTTATGTTTCTAATACATTTCATTTATATTTAACAGAGAAGTTGACGCAAAAACATGTTGGCAATGTAAACTTAAAACATTTTTTGAACCAACATGAATGCTACGTTTCTCACACGTTTTGTTGGAAACGTTAGAATCATATGCTTACATTTAACATTCCAAAAACATAATCAATTTCAACGTCACACAAAATCGTACCTGTTGCGTCAATTAGATATTTAAAGGAGAACATCTTGTAAGTTACTTGAAAATAACGTAACTCAACGTCTCAAAGACGTTTCTTGCTTAGTGGGTACATTACGTTAACAGATTAAAAAACGAGTAACCAAGTAATTAACGACATTAAAAAAGTCAAAACGGTTTAAAAAATTACAACAAATGTTCAATATGGGCTCCTCTCATATCCATACATTTCCACAATCTTCTAAGATTAGATGTTTGTACTTGAAATAACATTCCAGGATTATTTCGGATGTTTTCGCAGTGAAAACTTATCCTATCAATTAACTCATTTCTTGTATTTACAGGCGTACTGTAAACTAAGCTTTTAAGGTAATCCCAAAAGTGAAAATAGCATGTGTTGATATCTGGCGAACGTGCTGGCCACAGAAATGGTTCACTCCTTCCAATCCACCTATCTGGAAAAATATTGTACAGATGGGCACGTACCTCACGACTGAAATGAGGGGGTTCTCCATCGTGCATAAACCACATACATTGGTGCTTTTGTAAAGGTACATCCTATAATAAAATTGGCAGAATATCCTTCAAAAATTGTAAATAAGACTGTCCGTTTAAACGATCCACTAGGATATACGGACCAATTAAGCGGTTGCCTATAGTACCTGCCCATACGTTGACCATAAACCTTTGTTAGTGTTTAGTCTTAATTATCCCGTGAGGATTTTCATCATCCCACAGATGTAGATTATGAGAATTAATTATGACATCCCTGGTAAAACCTGCTTCATCTGTAAATAGTACATTTTTAATGAAATGTCGGTCTTTTTGTACATGAAATGGATGCAATAGTTGCTCCTGAAGTATTCTATGTATACTTGATTCTGAAATATTAAATTGTGCTGAAAGTTTCCTTAAACTGGTTGTAGGTTCATTATCAACAGCATCTAGTATGTTTTGTTCAATTAGTGAAGTACGTATGTTTCTTATACTCACTTCGCCACCTTTTTTCTGTAAAAATGATCCTACGACGTAATTATCCATTCTAAAAACAGTTTATAAAATTTCTGCAATAAGCTGATCGTACCTGTTTCCCTTAAACTCCGATCTATGCGTTCAAACGTTTTCCTGTTAGGTAACCTTCGATTTGGATATCGTTCCGAATAAAGTCTTCTAGCTAGGCTAGAATTTCCGTCTGCCATTCCAAACATCATTTGCATATCCGCACACTCATTAAAGGTAAATTCTTCCATTTTTTAATTTAAAATAAATAAAGTTACAATTTCTTACCCTGGCTAGTGTAGACAGATGACAAGCATTTAGAAATGGGATGACAGCCGCCTACTTGGAATAATGTATTTGGTTGTTGTTGGTATTCTCGTATATTTACTTTTGTTGAATTAATTGTGTTTGTTTTCAAAAAAGCTTTTAATACATCAAAATTAGTGAACAGTGAAAGTAGTATTAACAATGTAAAAGTTCATTTTTATAAATGTAGACTGCACCAATTTATTAATAATTTACTAATATTACAGGATGCTATAACGAGAAAACCTACCAACCCTCCCAGTGCTCGTTATAGATATGCGGGTTGTCTCACGTGGTATACAACCCGTGCTCGCCAGTCGACTAGCTTCGAGTCGAAGAAGGGGTGGATTCTTCAAAAAATTATTAAGTTTACAAAAAGGGCGCCAGAGAAGTTTTGGCAAGCACCCAAGACTTCTTTAATTAGCCCACAACTCCTCGGTGGGTTAACAACACTCACTACACACTCCAAAGGTTAAACTGAAAGGTAAGTTATCATAAGAAAATAAAAGTCAGCAAGTATCCCCTGATTGAAGTTTTAATTAGCACTTTGGACCAAAGGTATCTTTTCAAATATTTATTGCAATATTACTACAATAATGTTCCAAATAATGTCTGAACTCAGCTGAAGGCTGTAGACTCAGAATGTAGATAGGCTGAAGGCCGAAATCTACATAAATCCAAAAATTGCTAACTAATTTATCAGTTACAGCTTAAGTAAATAACTGTCAAGCAGGTTCTATAAACTCTGAGCAGAGCTGAAGGCTTCAAACTCAGGGTGCAGAAGAGCTGAGGGCCCCAAACTACACCGATGTCTCAATTCTATAATTATAGAGCAACGACCAAATGGTTCATGTACAAAATCTCAAAAATACAACGATAATATATATCAAAAATTAACAATGTACAGTTACAAGGGTTCACACTTCCGCAATTTATACCAATATAAATACAAATGATTGCATAAGCATACAATTTAAATAGCAAACGAGCTTAGCGTTGCTAAAGAAAGTATAATTCGAAATCATGTACGGCGCAATATTATATACATAAAATCGTCAAAGTTTGAAAAATCCACTAAATAAAGCAGTACCCAGGTACGTACCGTAGTGTCCTAGCGTATTTTAAACTATAAGCAAAGATTACAAATTTTAAATTCAAAGTACAAAGTGTAAAGCGAAATTATAGTGATTGCCGCAAAAAGAGAAATAAAACTTTACATGAAAAACTGTGAAATGTGACGCATAAAGGTTACAATGCTTCCTGTAATCGTACATTCAAAATAAATGTGAATGTGCCAATAGGTGTGCAGTGCGACATAAAATTGCCCATATCCCTTAAACCGTTAATGTTATCGAGATGTTACAACAGGAATGATATCTTTCAAAATGTTCACAAAAGCCAATTGTTGCATTTAAACGGAAAAAATTTCACTTACCAAAAAAATGACGCATCCACCATTTAACTTAGTCGGTACCTGAGTATGTTGTAGACTTTTATATCACGCCAAAAAGTGTGGAATGATGGTTTTTATTAACGATTAAAATATTAGTAATTTCCAATCAGCCATTTAATAATTGTAAAAAAAAACCATTTTTCATTCCTAACTTTAGAGCCCTATAGTTCGTTAACGAAGGGCGAGAAGAAAAATTTTTATTTGAAATACCATCATTATTTTTAGTATTCCTATCACCTCCCAAGTTTTTGGTACGAACTCCTGGAACACCCTGTATTCACCTTTTCAAAATAAACCACAAAACGATCCTGTGGATTCAAATTACATTAATGTAATAACTAAACTCACCTTTTGATCGTAGAACTGTATTAAACGAAACACTGATTGGCGTAGTAGGCTAAACAAAATCGTATAAAATTATATCACTTGTATAAAAATATATCGCTAGAATAACATTATTGGCGAACATTTGACTCGACTAAACTGGTTTCCCTGTTACAGCCACTTGAATTTTACATTATGCCAGACATGTGTTGCCATGTTGCACTGGAAATTTGAGGAATTGTTCGTTATTCCCCGATGTTCACTATGCCACGGCTTCCCCTACATTGTTCATTAGGGTGGAGCGAAAACATTAAAAAAATTTTTTTTATAAAATTTTGACAACGGCTAGGAACGAAAATGTTCTATTTATAAACACTATTTCCTGTGCAAAATTTCAGCTTCCTACTATTCTGTTTTGAGGGGTCACACAAACGTCAAAGTTATGTCAATTTCAAGCATATTATTTTCATTTTATTATCGGTTAAATTACGTCGGATTTTCGCAAGTTTATAGCATATTACAAAAAAATAAGCTATAAACTTCCCAGAACTCACCACGTGGAGGTATCCGACCTAGAGTTCCTACCTCCCACCCACCCCTATACTCATAAATCGCTTAAAGTCCTTTTTGGTTTCGAAAACTGGCATTTCTGATCGGGATTGCAGTTTGGCCATTACATAGCCGTCTCTAGACTCTTTTCCTGAAACAATCAAAGATGCCTCAGAGACTATTTTGACATGTCTTTCTACAGCCTGTGTATGACACGGAAACTTTACTAAGTCCATTTCAGGTACAGTATTAATCAGCTGATTTAGGTCATCATTTGAAATGCTTGCCAAAATAGGTGGTTCACTCAGTTCACAATTCTGCCAATCAATCAAGTCGTAATATGTAGTTGCTTTAAAATTTATTTTAGGAATAATAAATTCTCTTATCTGTTTACGAGTAGGATCATTTCTGGTCTTCAAAATACGCCTTAAAGCTAATTCTCGAAGAGAACGTTTATTATCATTTAGTAAACAAATTAATAAATTCTCCGGGTGAGCGAAATATGCATTTCTTTCTATTACCGGATCTACAATTTTTAAAATGTTTTGGGGTAAAAACCTTGATCGCTGAATCATTCCTAATAAATGTTTTGGGCCATCTAAGCAAGATGATTTTATTTTTATGTCAAACTAAGTCGGTGCGTAGACCTTAATCACAAAAGAACTAAAAATCTTAAGATTTGTTGAAGGTACTTCCGTTGCTGCATATAAACGTAAAATTCGGTTGGCAGAAGTAAGCCATCTAGAATGAGCTAAGGTTCCTGGGTTTCTCTTTGATAAATCAAATGAAAAGATTCCAGAAGATATTGCATGACATGCTTCATATAAATATTTTTGGTCGGTACTTAATACAGCAACATCAACGTCGGGCAATTCGCCTTCTATGGGTTGAAATTGTACAACTGGTAGTTTGTCACATGTTTCCAAAAGTTTTCCAATTTCTCCGGAAAACCCCCGCGGCCCTGTTGTCTGGCCATCTAAAAACAGGAGTAGGTGTCTTAATGGCAATTAATTCGCATGAAGCATGCAAATAAACCACTGAAGTGGTTTTTTAAATCTCCTTTCAAGCTGCACTATTATTCCGTTTTTCCGTCCCGTATTCACAACAGTGCCATCACAGCCGATAACAACTACACTATCCAACATAATTTTCTCCATTATGAAATTAAACAAAGATAATGAAATTTCCTTAGCGGTACCGGCTCTTGGACAAACATGCCCTAAATATCTTGATCCAGGTTCACATAAAACCACAATGTGTTCCTCGACAATAATTTTTTTATGCATTTTTTGTTCAATAGTTTCAAAAGTAATGGTTTTGTCCTTGCGACAGTCAAAATAAATTCCTTCAATGTCACTTATAACTTCTTTGTTTTGAATCGCCTTTCTAACATTTTTTCTTGCTCTCCTAATTTTACTTCTATCTATAACTTTGGACTGGTCTTCTAGAGTTATTATTCCAACATCCTAAAGAACTGCACTTGACAACATTGCAGCAGCCCTGTCTGAAATTCCCGTTCTATCACATACTACAGCCAATTTGTTAATGTTAACTCGCATTTGAGATGTGCTGGGAATAACTAATGCTTCTGAAGGATGTTTCATGCTTTTTGCGGGAACGAATTCACGATCATCTAATTCTGACGAACTGCTCGAACTTTTATCCTCATCTAAATCATTAGAATTGACAAATGTCAAGTTTAACTTGGAAACCTCTTTGCTTTTTCTCTCCTCGATTTTGTTTATTCGGGCAACGCGTCTCTGTAAAAGTTTACTGGTTACCACATCCAACCCAGCAATAATCATTTGCCTTTCACGCCGCTGATCTAATAAAAATTCTTGCTCTTTACTTGGAACTTTGTACAAACACAAGCACTTTTCAAAATCAGAACATTTACAAAAGCTGATGTCAAACAGTTTCTTTTGAGCTCTATTGAAAAATAATTGGGCCTTTGGGTTCCGTAGAGACGCCGGCAATTTTTTAACCTTTTTATACTTCTCAAAATAGTCTTTTAACATTTGAAAAATTCTACGGTCACTCAAATATGGCAAACAAGCTTTGTCCCATATACTTTTAACATCTCGCAAAACAATGTTTGCAACTTCAGGAAAAGTTGGCTCTTTTTTACACTTTTGTAATAATTCGAACCTCACATACAAATAATGCTTCATAACATCACAGAAAGTAGGCAAAACCGTAGTATTAAGTTGTTTGTGAAAGCCCCAAAAACGGTGCAAAGTACGTCTTTCCGCGTTTTCGGCATAGTTATTTTTAAAACAGTTTTAGCACTACTTACAACAGAACAGCTCGAACAACAGTCAACTTGCGACAACACTCAACTTGCGATTACTCGACTTGCCTGACGCAATATTATTTATTATTTTCTGAGAAACCGACAATTACCGAGTAATACCGCGAGCCATGGCTTTGGCTATGTTGCCACTTGTTGCAGAAAATACTTATTTTTAATATATTGAGAAATTTCGCCAGTAGTGTGACCCCTGAAAAACATGTATAAAAAATTTGAAATTTTTACCATATAATCAACTCATAAGAAGGAAACTTTTTGGCACTAGCCGTTGTTAAAATTCAAAAATAACTTTTTTCGCTCCACCCTATTGTTCATGTTTCTCAATCGTATTGTAGATTAGTGAGCAAAAAAACTGCATTTATATATAAAGGTAAGTACAGACCGGCCAACAATTGACTGAATACATGTTGTAAACACCGTTGTCAACATGTATCCCATCAACTCGCAACGTATAAATAGATACTCGGCAACATAATATCTATGTTGTGCGGCAAGACATCAAAGAATTTTGTTGAATTTTGCATGTATCCGTGTTTTCCATTTCAAATGGTAGCATCGTTCTGTCTGGACGGTGTTGTCAACAAGATACATCAAAGCAGACTAGTGAGGTGTTTATTCGTTGTTTTATTTCGTTGTTTCATACATCTGGCAGGTATGTTATTAAGAATAAATTCGTATAAACGCATATCAGTGATGACTTCAAAACTTCGGGTACAATTGAGGAGATTTACTGCTGATGGTGGAATCGCGACACGGTAGTTCGTATTATTTTTTACGATTTTAGGGCGACCAAACATAGAACTTCTTCAAAATCAGATTTTGTAAGTCGGACAAAATTGTGGAACGAACTAACATCGTTCAAGATTAACTTTGCCATTAGAATGTCACTATATTGCAAAAACTCTCGCTGCCACCATAGTCTTTTTCATTTTGGCATGAGAAGCTATTATTATGAAAGTAGCACTAACACCAGCTGCAGTAGACAGTTCCATTTTTACCAACATTGCGTTTAATTTGAACGCGCAACAGATATTGGTTTGGACGCGAAACACTGTTGACCACATGTTGCTGGACACAAGTTGTTATGTCGAACAAATATGCTGCAAACATCCGTCATTATGTTGCCAACGGTTGGCAACATTTTGCGGTCTGGTTTGTACATACCTTAACATTGATTATGTGTGTTTTGTGTAGTTCTTGGAAGAAAGAATATACCTTAACGTAAGTTATTCTTTAAGCACGTAACTTTATACTCCATTATCTCAAAACACGTAGCTCAAAAAATTGTGCCCTGTGGGAATATTTCAATTTAACTATCTCATTCTTTCAATTTTGTAATGTTCATTCAAATGATGGTATTTATCTCAAGACTTACTTATATTAAAACTTTATTACTAATTTGCAAAACAAGTCAATTTATTCATTTATATTCTGACTAATCAACTAACTTGGTACTCCGGATTCAAGTAGTGTTACTGGGAAACTTCCAAAAGTATGTAATGTTTCTCTAACAATATCAATTACTGGACTCTTGTTATTAAGAAATGTTTTGTACTGTTCTATTGAAATTTCTCATACAATTCCTTTCCTGTTATTACGATTTACATTATTGCGTTCAAACCGATTGCGCAAACAAAATAAAGAATCTAAAAGGCGTTAGCCATACAAGAAAGTTACTTTAAAATGTCAAGTGTATGTATGGGTCTTTTATAGTATTTTCTCTGTGCTTATATAAAAAAGGCACACATTCTCTGATTCCCAACTCAACTTGATTGAATGGAGCTAGAAAAGTGTTTTATCAAAGTATGTATATTGCGAACTCAAACATGCACGGTATTATCAAGTTCGTTTCGAAGATAAACCTTTACACCCTTGGAACAACTCCTTTGGGTTTTATTTCATTTCAAAGTCGAACATTGAAAGTTTATTCAAGAGCAAAAATAACTATCAGAATAAAGTTTGTATTCAATATTTTTAGACACGTCATTTATTTCGTGTTGAATATGGAACATTACATTCTAGTATTATTATTTTTGACAAATATTTTTGTAGGTCTTCTCTACTTTCATTAGTTTTTGAAATAACCAGATCTTGAATTTCCTGTAAAGACTTATTGATTTTCAAAGATAGTAATTTCTTTTTTCTTTGTGATTATTAAAATAATTATTTAATAATTTTCTATCAATATCTAGATCAAAAGAAGAGATATTTTGTTACTGAGTGATACTGTTAATTATAACAAAAGAGCATAATTTACTTTTTTGAAATGTGTTCCTTCGTAAATTCGGTCTGATTATTTAGGAGCCTAACATGATCATCAATGGTTGAGAGTGAAATCGTACAGCAATGCCGTTTGATTCAGTATTTTATGAATTACCAATTGATATGTTTCTAAGAAAAGAAATTTTTCATTTCTCTTCCTCATCAAATATCATCACGCTATACAATGATAGGTGAAATACCTAATCAAATTATTAACCTCCTTGGGCTGAGTTCAACTTATTCAACTGCCCGTATTTTAAAAATGGGTATAGTAGTTAGAAATGTCGTGTTTTCTAACGTAATAGTGTCTAAATGTATTATTTGAAACGGTTTGATAGCGGTTGAGATAATATTAAAAATTGGTCTCTTGGGTTTCCGATCATATTTTGTTATTTGACCCATACATCATTCCTTAATATACTGTTACGAAATCGCACACTGGTGTATTCCCGAAATCCGACTCTGTCTTATACTATATATGAAAGTTAAAATTTTTGCGATGGCGCAGGGGTTTCTTCGAACTATTTTTTGTGACTACTCTTACCTAGACTTTTCTAGGGATTCTGACTGTTTCTGGGAGCCCCAATCAAGAAGTTTCCAGAATAGAAGGCACTTAATAGATAAGAGAGACTACCTACCAACGGTTTTACAATTTGATCTCGTGGCAGAACAGGGAAATAGTGAATAGTGAAGTATATATATATATATATATATATATATATATATATATACATATATATATATATATATATATATATATATATATATATATATATATATATATATATATTTATATACATAATTTCAAGAAAGATATTTGCCAACTTATTTGTAATGGATTTTTTTGTGGGGATGTGGCAATAAGATACCAGAGTAAATTCTCTCAGATATTTATTCCTGAGCTATCGAATAATTTTTATTCATTATCAAGGGCTATGAATAATTGGTCAATGTTATCATTATTAATAATTAAATGAAATAATAAATACTTACATAAAACCTATAGCGAATTTTGGAAAAGTTGTAAATTTTTATAATAAATTCTTTTAAACATAAATCAATGAAAAACTCAAAAAACAATATGACAATAAACAAAATATTTGATCTTGAACTACTATAATTTTTATTTTTTTATCATAAAATTAAAGATTAGTATGAATCTTTGGTTCTTTTTTCATAATCTAAAAGATATGCATAGATAACACTAAGGTTATTTAAATCTGTTTATTTATTTATTACATAATTTTGTTCTGCAATATATGTTGTTTCCAAAAAAAGGTGTTTTCTATTGCTAAAACTTTGGCAGATTGATAATCCATAGAATTGCCTTCATAAAACACGTGTTCCGCTAAAGCACATCTATCAGGATATAATCTACTGTCACTTTTATGAGAGGCGATTCGATTGGTTAGCGATCTTTTACTGTGACCAATGTATTTCTTATTACAGATATTGCAAGGAATCTCATAAACTATATTAGTTAATTTGTTAGTAGATCAAAGAAAAGACTCCTAAATGCTTTTTTGCTTTACATTACAATACAGTGTGTTCCATTTTTAAGATAAATAAAATACCTAAAGTAAAATATAAAATCGCATTTTTTGTAAAAAGCGGAAGAGATAGGTATAGGGAACCCTAATGTAGTTTTGAAGGGAATCTAATTCTGCGTCAAATTACGCCAATAAATAGGGGGTGTTTCATTCAACTTTAAGAAGTTATTTGATTGAATGTGTGTCAAAATTTTGAGGCAATTTTTTTCGCCACTCTGTAGATTATTGCATTAAAAATTTCATGTAGTAGTTAACTTTAACCTTTGAGCTAAGCAGTACATTTAATAACGAGCAGCTCGTTGTACGTTACAGGGTGAAAACAATTTTCAAATTATGATCTGTATTTTCAAATTTCTCAAAATTACTCAGAAACGGTCAGTTTTAAGTATGGGATATATAATAGTATTTCACCATCATTTTGTCTATAGTATCTAAAAATATACAGAAATATAGGGTATTCCATAAGAAAAAATATAACTTTGGTATGTAATTTTTTTGGAGATCTCCCTATATATTTCAAAATAATTTTGAAATATGCTCCTCATGGACCCACATATGACTGTGCCAAATGTTTTCCCCTAACTCTCTTCATTTCCCGTAGAAATACCGAGGCGATTGTGGTGGGCCACCCGGTATAGATAATTGAATACATTTCTCAATTCTACTCTCAAATTTGTCCCCTTGCCTTTTTTGTAACTCCAGAAATCTAACATAACACATTCTTTTTTATTTTATTCATTCAACTTGCTTTAATATTCTTTCTAAATTCAGTGGTATTTTTTGTAACACTTAATTATTTTACACTAATGCCGAATGTTTAATAAAACAGGGTACATTTTTTGTTAATATTTATTTAAAAATACAATGATGCACCACATAAAATAGTTTTTTTATTATTTTAGTCAAAATAGCACCTACAAATAATAATAAAAATAACAAAAAAATACAAGTATTATGTCTAACATGGAAGATATATTAATCATTAAATTTACTTTCGTAGACATTTTGTACGAAAACTTTAATCTTTAACCAGTTTTTGTTTTCGAGAAGTTTTCCAGTCAGAAAAATTAATTCTTCACATGCCCTTTGTTTAGGTGGCTTCTTATTTTCAATGTGATTTAAAAAAAAACACTTAATTTTGTCGTTCTTGCATCCTCTTTATTTGTTTTTTGTTTAGGTAATATTCCCTGTTCTCCTCCAGTCCTTTCTTGAATTTCGTTAACTTGAACATTACTATTTTCAGTAAATTCAGTAATTATCCAAACGTTTTCCTTTAAATGCTGCAGCACCTCGCAGATTGATATACATCATCAGGCAAACGATAGTGACTCTTATGTGTTCGATAAACGCGTCCCATAAAAGTAGACAGTTGTTCCAAATCAGTGTCAGTCATACTTAAAATTTGGGAAAGAGTAGCTAAATGTTTTCTCAGCCTTGTAGAAGGTAAATCTTCACTATCGCGATGGGGATAGAGACATGTAGCCGTTTTTCTCGATTTTCAACCGTTTGGTTACTCCAGCTTTCGAAACTCAAAAAAATGTGATTTTCAGTTGGTTGTAGATCCTTTACTATACATAACAGACATCAAGTATGATACATCGTTGAAATGAGCTCGTTGAGAGAATTGAAAAATGTAAAAATATACAGGGTGCCCCATTTAAAATGAACATAACTTGGATATTTAACTATTTTTGGGACGACCCATTTAATTGAAAATAATTTTAAATTATGGCTTTTTTGAATATTCACAAAATAGTCGGTACTTATGAAATGTTCATAAAATGGGGCGTTATGAAGTTATGGACTGTCTCTAATATGGTGAGATACCCTGTATATCAATGAATGCACGAACTAGATAGAATACTGGTTTATACATTTCTACGATAATACGACTACTGTCTCAGTTAATAAGGAAAGAGTGTTACTTACTTCAGATGAAATCATTTTTCCTTCTGTTACAGGAACGTTACAGAAGTCTAAAGTTTTTTGTCGGAAGTGTTATCTAAATATAATATTCAAGTATAAATTCTGTTGACTTCAAATTTTAACATGATTTCATAATACTCGCAATAATATTATAATAATTCCTAGTAAAAAATAATAAATTAATCCACTAAAACAAAGTTCCATATTGTAATTTATACCATTATTCCATTATTGGTATTGGTAATACCGAAAATCTAGCCTAGCTTGTTTTCTCATTGTTAAATAAAGAAAATGGAACACAATTGATTCTGGCCGGAAAATTCTATTGCGTAAATTAAGCAGCGCATTTTACTTCAGAAAAAATTTTATGTTTCATTTGTTTTAACATGGGAAAACTGAGACGCGCTAAAAATCAGCAAGTCTGGCGGAATTTCCTCCAAATTGTGGGACTGGCCTTAGAATTGCGGCCTATGAGGGAAATTGCGCTACAACGGAAACTCGGCCAAACCTGGCGCTAGACTAATTATCCATATAATGTGAATAAAACGTGTTGTTTCCGCGTGAAAAAAGAACCAGCAAACTAGTAACAAGTCGAATTGCAACCTTGACAGCTGTACAAAAGTTTTGAAACAACTCTAACGATTTGTTTTCCCTTTTAAATGAAAAGATCCGTGTCGTATATTAAAATTTATAGAAACTGACTTTAGAATACTTAAAAACATACCTATCATTGCTGAACTTTTTCAGTTTCCCTCCAAAAAACCTTCTTTATAAATACCTTCAAATTATAATTTTGATTGGTTTGAAATTGTGAATAATCTCTTGTATGATGCTTTAGACTGCATATAGTATAAATTTACAATAAAAATAAATAATTTGTTTTGAAATAAATATAGATTGTAGCCAGATATGTATAGATATTATTGTTAGATATTTACTTCAAAAGTGTACCACCTTTTTCTTTGAAATTTGCACAACGTGGTGCTTAAGAATGATAGGTACATAATTTAAAATCATTCAAATATTATTTTTATATAAAATGTATTTTAGCGGTAACAAAATGTATATTATTTCTGAATGCTAATAAGAAACGTATAAAGAAGGCAATTTAAAAAAATATTGAAATATGGATAACTTTAAAATCTATAACCAAATTGCATACTTACTATAGCTAGCAGCAATTATTTCTGTGACCTCTTCGTTGTTTAAAATGCACAAATGAAGAACTAAGCTGCGAAAGCGATAGAGCGTTGTTGCCAAATCGAGGGACAATGATATGGTGGCAGCCTAAGTACAATTTTATTATTTTGTTGTGCCATTTCATCGGTAACATATGAATTAAACTTATCTTTATGCTATTTTATGATATATATATATATTTATATATATATATATATATATATATATATATATATTATTGTGATTTGTATTGGGAGAGAGAATATTAAAATTATTGTTTAGTTTAGTTTAGTTGATATTAAGTTTGTGTTTGCCCGGTATATTGTAAAATTTAAAATTAATTTGTAAGATAATTATACTTTTTTCATGAGAAACTTCATAATCTCAGAGTAGGGTTCAAATGTAGAAAAACAAAACAATTTTAATTTCTAATATGAGCGCCAAAGTTTAAATAAAGTCCCTATATTTCAATAAAAGGATTTAGTTAATCAAAAATATACTTGCTTTATTATTTCCAATTAAACTCTAAAGACGGTCCTGTCTGTTTAGTGTTGAACCTCTCCACGATTCACAGATGTCAGTTCAAAGCTACTAACTGTTGAAACTAGATGGAGTAATCACCATAAAGAAATGAAAAATCTCAAGAATATAATTTTAAAATGTTTTTCAAATGGAAAAACGTTATTTAATGTTGTAGAAACAAATACATCATTCTTTTACAAGACATAAATTTGTGAAAACCTACTATCTAGTATGATCACTCATTCAAATAAAATCATACACTCTGGTGAAATATTATTTCTATACATGATTTAAAATAGGCAACATTTTATAAAAATTTTATAACACGAAATTCGTTATATCAAAGTCTATGACAGAAAATGGCGAATAATAAAGCTTATGAGCGTCTATGGAATATCAAAGTTCAATTCTTTGTACAAAATCGGTAAGTTTACTCTACCTTCTTTATATATAATTAAAATGGTTTTAAATACCTTTGTTCACTGTATTGTTCAATTAATTCACATCAATGATTGGTTTTTATTTTGTTTTAGGTTACCTCTTGGAAGACACCATACAATTTGTCCAGCTTGCATAATATCAAGAATCAATGCTATATTTCGTCCACATCAATACATTTTAGACAAATCCCATAATCCAAAGCTTTCTGAAAAGTATTGTGGAGACACCGTTTCCACAATACAACATTTTACTTAATTACGTCGATAAATTTTATGGTTTGTATTCAATTATAATTACCAATTTTCTTCTTATAATGTGTATATCTACTTGATTAATTATATTACTGATTAGCTTTAAAGTATAATGTATTCCTTTCTCTAATTTTCATATCAAATTGTTGTTTCTCCGAAAGTTTTAATAGTTTTTCTCAAAAATTTTGCTCCTTAATATTTTTCTGCTACCAAAAAAAAGTACCTAGTGAATAGTCTACATTATCAACAAAACTGTCCCCATTCAATTTTTTTTTATTATTAGCAATCTGCTTGTCGCAGATGAGAATATTTTAAACGTATTCCACCAATCAAAATTGGTTATCAAAATTCTTATTGAAAATCTTCATTTCAAATAGTAGATTGTCCATCCATCATTTTAGAACATTCTGTTTTGAGTTTCTTAAATGATTAAAACCCATATATTACTCCCTTAAATTGTATTTCAATAAATTTTTAAAATGACAGTTCTTATTTTCTAAAATATTTATTCGGAATGACAAATCGTTTAACAAGTGTCATGTTCCATAAAATTAATGTTTTCATTTGACCTCCTACCTTGACATATTTTAAATAGTTACATAATCTTATCGAAAACTTCTTTCAATCTCTAATATTTACTTCTTTAAAACAAATCATATTATTATTTTACTTTGACAATGAGAACAATGGATTATTATTTTTATTTATATGGAACAAACGTTCTAAAATCTCTCTCTTAAATATGGAAATTTTGGTATTTCATTTCACCTATATTCTTATAAAGCTTATTGAAAATCTTCTCCATAGTTATACATTTAGATTCTTGTATACTTTCTCTATTAAATAGTGAATAGTACAGATTGTCTCCTTCTAAATAATTTAAAAAAAAAATTCAAATTCCAAAATTTTTAATTACTTACAGTGTGTAGTCTATTATTCCATAATTCAGTATACAGAGTGTTGCAGGTTTCACTCTATGTTAACATCCCCTAAATTTTGCGTTTATCAAATTTTAATATTAGGAAAATTTTATGGACGCAAATTTTACTTCAAATATTTATAAAATTCCTTTTTTTTAACTTCTCCATTAATTATTGTATTTGTATAAATCTTTTATATTGAAAACACCTCTTATTTCGTCACTTTCTATATATCTTAGATCATAGCTATTTACTCCATTCTCATTTTCTATAACATATGGTCCCTCGAAAGGTGGTTCCAATTTTGCACATACATGTTTACTTTTGTCTGATACCCTTAGAGCATGGACGATTACTAAGTCTCCTTTATTAAATGTTGTTTCAGCTTTTCCCATTTTTTTCATTCTTCGTAGATATTTGTTTGCATTGTTTTGCAAATTTTTATTTACTCTTTTCAATACCTTTTCAAATTCTTCTGTAGTATTTATTCCCCATTTCCTTTGAGGTCTCAATTGTTTCATCAAATAAATTGGACTTTCCATTGTTACTGTGTTTGGTAAATTGTTTAGATAATTTTGAATTTCTTCTATGTGATTTTCCCAATTATTATGATTTTGATTCCACAAAGTTATTCTCAGAAACTTTATCACTTCTCTTATGTACCTTTCAGATGGATTTGAAGATGGATGTCGAATACTAATTGTTCTTAAATTTATTTGATTTTTACCACAGAATTTTTTAAATCTTTCATTTGTGAAATAGGTAGCATTATCTATTATACAATTTTTAGGTTTTATAATTTCTTTCATGTACTCTGATAGTTTTTCCATAATGACTTTACTTCTCGTTGTTTTTGTAGGGTATAATTTTACAAATTTTGAAAATAAATCAACCACTATTAAAATATGGCAATTTTCTTGTTTACTGGGTATCAAATTGCTCAGGAAATCTATAGCAATTATTTCCCCACATCTCGTTGTTAATATAGATTTTGCTATGTTCTCATTTTTCCTATGTTTGCTTTTTCCTAATTGACAAATATGGCATGTACTGGTGATCAATTTTGCGATACTTTGGTCCCCTTTACTAATATAATTTTCTCTGAATAGTAACCATAATTTTCTAGCTCCTATATGTCCATTTCTCCTGTGTAAATTTTCTAAAATTTTCCTAGCTAAATTTTCTGTTATTATAAATAAATTTGTTTCCCCATTTTTCTTTATCCATATAGCTTCTTTCAATTGTCCTCTTCGTTTCTGTTTTTTAGTTAATCCCATTTGGTCTTCATTGATGCTATTCAAAGAAAATATCCCATCTAAATCTTTCATGATATTTACCCCAATTTTTACAATTTTTTTATTTTTATTATTATCCCCCTTACTTTCTCTGCTTAACGCATCTGCCACTACATTTGTCTTTCCTGGAATGAATTTAATTTCAAAGTCATATTCCTGTAATATTAAACCCCATCTATGAACTCTACTGTTGCCAAATCTGTTTTTCAAAATTGTTGTTAGTGAAGAATGATCGGTTTCAATTGTAAATTTTGCTCCTAATAAATAAAATCTAAATTTTGTCTCACAGAAAATTATACTTGCCAATTCTAGTTCTGATACCCCATAATTCCTCTCATAATTTTTCGTTACCCTTGATACAAAGCATATGGGTACTTCCATACCATTTTGTATCTGTAATAGCACTCCTGCAAACCTTTCTTTGGATGCGTCCGTTCGTAATATGAATGGTAGATCATAATTAGGATGATAAACCTTCAATTGTTTAGTAAATGCTTCCTTCAAGTCATTAAAAGCCCTTTCTGTTTCCTCAGTCCACTTCCATTTATTTTCCTTCTTTAAAAGCTTTATTAAAGGTATTTGTTTCATGCTCAAATCAGGTATCAGACGTTTGAAATAGTTCATCATTCCTAGAAATCCTCTAAGAGATTTTAGGTTTGATAGTCTCTTATACTCTATTATTGCTTGTATCCTCTCTTCATCCATGGACATTCCATTTTGGTCTATTTTATAACCTAGGAAGCATATCTCTTCCTGATAACATTTTCATTTATTTTGATTTATTTTTAAACCTGCCCTATCTAATTCTTTTAAAATAATTTCAATATGTTTTAGGTGTTCCTCTTCATCATTCGAGAAGATTAATATATCGTCGATATAATGAAGTGCAAAGTCTTCAAATTTATTTAGTATTTGGTGTAATGCTCTAACCAAGGCCGAACAAGCACTTTGTATACCATATGGAGCTACACAAAATATGTACAACACACCATCAATAGAGAAGCCTGTGTAATCTCTACTATCTTCATCCAAAGGAATCAGCCAAAAACTGTGTTTTAAATCAATTTTAGAAAATATTTTCGTATTCGTAATGCGCCCAAAAATGGCTTCCACATTCATCAGAGCCTCGTATTGTGGTACAGTGTATTGATTGATATTTCTTGCATCTAGGCATAATCTTAATTTACCATTTGCTTTCTTTACGACCACAATAGGGTTTACATATCTTTCGTCACATCTCTCTATAATACCATCTTTTAACATATTTTGTATCTCGGAATCAACTTCTTTCCTATATTTATAAGGTATGGGATAAGTTCTTATTCTAAAATTTTCTATTCCTCTAACTTCTATCTTATGTACATAATTATTTGCCATTCTCATCTCCTTTTTAATCAATCCTTCATACTTCATTATCAAATTCTTCACTTTCTCTTCATATTCCTTATTTCCACACACTAATTTCAATTCCTCCATAATCACATTCCTCTCTATATTCCATAACTGCCTATTATCCTCTTCGATTTCCAATTTTTCCATATTTCCACTCCTTTTTATATTCCATAACTTCCTATTATCCTCTTCAATTGCCAATACTTCCATATTTCCATTCCTTTCTATATTTCATAACTTCTTATTATCCTCTTCAATATCCAATTCTTCCATATTTTCTTCCTCAAATTCAATCTTATTACCATTTAATTCCATCTCCATCTTTTAAAAATCAATTCTTGCTTTATACTTCGTCAATTCATCTATTCCTATAACTATGTCTGTTTCTAAATTATCCACTAGCAATAATTGCATCTCAACTTCTTTCCCATCCTTTAATTCAATGCTTTGTATTATAGATCTGCTAACTTCACACAATTTCTTTCCATTTGCTCCTATTAATGTAGTTTTCGGTATTTTGACTAGCTTATTTTCATAATTTTTAATATTTTCTTCTATTAATTTTGCTTTTATTATGGACGCTTCCGAACCTGTATCTAATAATATTTTTACTTGTTTCCCATTTAATTTTCCTTTAATTTTTATTAATCCCGTTATTTCTTTTAATTCCAAATCTTCCCCAAATTTAATGTATTCCCTTGGATGTTCATATGTACAGATGATATTTCTTACATTTGGTATGTGCTCGATCCAAAATTTTCGTCGGGCTCTTGTTCAGTAATTATTTCCGGTTCTACCGATATCACTCTCTCTTCTCTTCTTTGGATATTGTTTACTCTTCTCTGTCCTCCATTTCCATTTCCTCTTTCTTCCTCCCTATATTCTTTTCTTTGTTCTCTATTTTCTTCTCTTTGTCGGTTGTCATATTGTCCACTTCTATTATTTTGTTCTCTGTAATTCTGTTCTCTATAATTGTTATTGTTATTTTTTTTTTTTTTTAATGGGTGGGAAAACCTTCAAAAGGCGCTTGGCGTAAAAGTTGTAGGTTGCCAAACAGTGTGGGATTTGTACCTCACTAAAAACCCACCCATAAGGAGCATCGACTACTGGGGTCATTAGCTCTTGATCATTAGCTCTTGTTACTACATTTTATATATGTTACTACATTTATATTTTCAGATTTTGTCGAATAGTTTGATGCACTTCATATATTCTAAGGTGTTCTTCATATTTTCGTTATTCAGGTTCTCTTCGAGTTGGTGTTTTATGTCATATTGATGTCTTTGCGGATTGAATGTGTGACATTCATTGATAACATGAATTACTGACATAATCACATTACACTGATCACAAATTGGTGCTGGGTCGCCTTTCAGAAGATGTTGATGGGTGAGACTTGTGTGTCCTGTACGAAGTCTAAATGCTTTAATGGTTTCTAACCTACTCAACCCTGTGGATTCATACTTCTTCTTCACCTCCGGTTCTAGTCTACGGAGTAAAGTATTTGTTTCGTCCCATATAGCTTGCCATTCGTTAATAATTTTTCTTTTTAGATTATTCATAAAATCAGTTTTTCTGACTGCTTCATTATTGGCTGATTCTTCGTCACTTTGATCATCAACAATAATCTCAGGGAATTCAACGTCTATACTTCTCAAGTACTCAAGATACCTTATTGCAAGGGGGCGAGTGATGATGCCTCTATTGTCGTATTCATTAATATTTGGGAATAAAAATTGGTTATTAGGATTTTTAGTATTCAATTTAACTCTTGTGAAGTATGATGTTTGAAGGATTAATCTTCGTTGCTCTAGTGGCATTAGACCGGATTCACAATAAAGACTTTGAACAGGGGTCGTCGGAAATGCTCCCAGACAGTAACGTATTCCTAAATTTTGAATTTTATTTAATCTGTTCAAATGACTCTTCCTCGCAGAGGAATAAACAATGCTGCCATAATCTATCTTGGACAATATTAAAGCTTTGTATATTATAAGAAGGCTTTTTGGATCAGCTCCCCATTTTGTATGTGCCAAGACTTTGAGTATATTAAGGGATTTTCTACATTTCGTGTTGATAAGTTCTAAGTGTTCATGCCAGTTTAATTTTTTATCAAATACTAAACCCAGGAATTTAATAGTATCGACGCAGGTTATGATGTTGTCCTTTAAATATAAGAGTGGATCGTAATGGGGTTTTCTGAGTCTACAGAAATGTACGCATTTTGTTTTTTCTTCAGAGAATTTAAAACCAATTTTTTCTCCATTTTCAATAATCTTATTGATTGCTGGTTGCAGTGTACGTGTAATGTCTCCCACTTTTTTACCGCTGAAAAAAATTGCAACGTCATCGACATAGAGACATTTATTGATTTTTTGATCGACGCCTCTACAAATTTCGTTTATAGCGATTGCAAACAGAGTACAACTAAGTGTTGATCCTTGCGGTACGCCGTTTTGCAGTGTCCTACTTGTTGAAAATTCATTTGCAACTCTAACTTTGAAACGTCTATTATCGAGAAACGATTTTATGAATAATGGTAGTTTTCCTATTAGTCCAAATTTTGACAATTTATCCAGGATTCCATGCCGCCACGTCATGTCGAAAGCGCCTTTAATATCAAAGAAAACAGCTATTAGGTGTTCTCTTTTTCGAAAAGCTTCTTGAATAAAGTGTTCCAGTAAAACTAAGTGATCTATCGTTGATCTTTTCTTTCTATATCCCGCTTGGTAGGAAACTAGTAAATTATTTTTTTCTAGATAATCTTGAAGTCTGTTGTTTACCATCCTCTCGACTAGTTTTCCTAAGCAGCAGGTGAGACTTATTGGGCGATATCCTGATGGCGATAACCTACTTTTATTAGGTTTAGGTATGGGAACGATTACAGCTTCTTTCCAGGAATCCGGGTAGGTATTTTCATTCCAAAGTTTGTTGTACAGCTTTAAAAGCATTTCTTTGGTTTCTGGTGTCAAGTTTTGCAGCATATCATTTGAAATTGTATCTATACCTGGAGCACCGATTTTTGATTGGTGAAGAGCTCCACTTAATTCTTCCATGGTAAATGGTAGATTGTAGTATAAATCATTGTCTGTTGAGAAATCTATACTTGCTTCCGAGCTGTTTTTTGTTTGTAGGAAGTTTTCATCATAATTTTCGTTGCTGCTGATTCTTTCAAAGTGAGAGGCCATTATGTTCGCTATTTCCACCGGATCTTCAGTTATAATTCCACTTTCCATTTGTAAGGAGGTAATTGCATTGTAAGTGGTATTGCCTGACACTGCTTTAACTTTTTTCCATACTGTATTTATTTCGGTATCTGGTGTAATTGTTGTTGTGTATTGATTCCAAGTATCTCTTTTGTTTTTAAGTATTATTTTTCTAGCCATCGCCCTAGTCTTTTTAAATGCTATTAAATTTTCAGTGGTTGGGTACTTTTTGAAATTGTTTAGAGCCGCTTTTTTAAGATTAATGATATTTTTGGTTTCTTCATTCCACCAAGGTACAACTTTTTGAATCGGTTTACCTCCTGATTTTGGGATACTACTGTTTGCTGCTCTAATAATGCAATTTGTAATTTCCTGTACACTCGGCTGTGCCGGTGGTCTTAATGAATTTCTAAATGTTTCCCAGTTAGCTTTGGCTCTATTCCATTTGATGGGTACTGGGTGTATGATTCTCTGTTTTCCTAGCTGGATGCATATCGGGAAATGGTCGCTATTGTGTAGATCATCATCAACACTCCAAGTAAGTTTTGACAATAAATCGCTGGATGCTATCGTTAAATCTATTGCAGAAAAGTTGTTTGATTTTGTGTTGAAATGTGTTTTGGATCCTGTGTTAATAATAGCTAAATCATCTCTTTCTAACCATTTTCCCAGAATACGACCTTTGGTATCTGTTTTTATTGAGCCCCAAAGTACATTGTGGGCATTGAAATCTCCCATTATTATATATGGAGAGGAAAGCTGCTCAATAATACGGTCTATTTGTTCGACTGTGTAAGTCGTGTCTGTAAAGTATATATTACATAATGTTATATTCACAGGACTGATAATTTTTATTGCAACAGCTTGTAGTTCGGTAATAATGTTTATCTCTGAGAATACAACATCTTTTCTTGCAAAAATTGCAACTCCTCCATGTGCTCTATTTTCATAAGTAACTTCATGTCTAACTGCTATATTCTTTTCTTTGTTCTCTATTTTCTTCTCTTTGTCGGTTGTCATATTGTCCACTTCTATTATTTTGTTCTCTGTAATTCTGTTCTCTATAATTGTTATTGTTATTATTATTATATCTAAAATTTCTGTTATAATTGTTTTGATTGTTGAAATTTCTGTTATTATTATTATTATGTCCTGAATTATTGTTGTAATTATTGTTTCTGTTGTAGTATCCATTGTTATAATTTCTATTGTTAATGTTATTTGTTCTATTATAATTTTGTTCATAATTATTTCTTCTACTATTTTGATTATTTGTATTATTCTCATAATCATCGTTATTGTTATTATTGTATTGACTATTTCTATTAAAATTGTTATTATTGTTATTATATTGATTGTTTCTGTTAAAATTGTTACTATTATTATTTTTATTCCTATTATAGTTATTATTATCTACTTTGTTTCTTTCTAATCTTTGCAAATAACTACTTAGTCGTTCTATGTTTTTAACATTCTGAATAGTAATTGTCTCAGTTATCTCAAATTTAAAATGTCTAGATATAAATATTATTATTTCCTCCTCTAGTATGGGTGGGTCTAGGAATTTAGCATTCATGAATACTGTCATAGCATAATCATTCATACTTTTTCCTCTTCCTGTCTCATATTTTCCTGAGTAGAGTTTTTCTCTTACTCTTGCTTGGGCACTATTTCCCCAGAAATATTTTATAAACTGTTCTTCGAAATCTTCAAAATTATTAAAATCGTCTTCTTCACTCGTGTACCATACTAATGCATGATTATCTAAGTATTCTCTTATCATTTCCTTTATATCTTCTTCATTTTGCATATTTTTTATTTTATTCTTTAGAATTTTTATGAAAACCTTTGGGTGTATTTTCCTATTATCTCCAAATTTGAGTTCTCCTCTATTTCCAATATAATTATTTATTATCTTGGTTTCCATCACTCCATTTCTTGCTTCTTGAAAATTCCTATTTTCTCTTTGGTCATGTTTTTGCTGTAAATAAAATAACCTTTCTTCCATGTCTTCTAACTTTCTCGTCATTTCCAGTGTTTCTTTTGATTGTTCTTCTTCGAGAATTCTACTTTCAGTTTGTTCAATTTTTCCTTTCATAACTTCAATTTCCTTTTATTTTTCCCTAATCTTCTTTTCTATTTTCACTTCCTCTAGCTTTTGCTTCTCTTTACATGATTCTTCAACATTTTGTTGAAATTCAGTCAAGGTTTTATCCCATTTTCCCTCTAAGTTTCCCATTCTTTCTTGGGTGTCTTGAACTCCCATTTTGATTTCCTCAACTTCTCTTTGAATTTCTCCTTTAAAATCCTCTTCCTTCTCCTCTATTTCCTTGATTCTGTTGATCTGTAAATTTTCTATTTCCGTGATCCTTCCAATAACTTCTCCTCTTATTTCTTGTTTAGTGGATTCTATTTTGTTTTCCATCTAAATATTTGATTCTTCCAATTTCTTCTCAACATGTCCCAATTTTTCTTCCATTAATTTTATTATTTGTTCCTTAGTTTGTTTTATTTCTTCTTTGTTCTGGTCCTTTTTTCCATTCAAATTACTCATATCTCCCCTAATATTATTCATATTCTCATTTTGTTTATCCATTTTTTTATCTTGTTTATCCATTTTTCTATTTATATTATTCATATCTCCTCGCATACTATTCATATTTGCAGCTAATTGTTGCATAATTTCCATTAATGGATCATTTCTACTTGTCCTTCCCCGCTCTTCCTGTCTTCTATCTTCCTGTTCTTCTGCTGCATCTCCCATCAAAACTTCTTCTGATAATGGTGCATCTTCTTCTTCCTGTCCTTGTTCTGCAATATCTTCTTCCGAATGTTCTCTCCCCTGTTCCAAGTATTGTACCTGAAAATCTCCTCTACCATTACTCCTTTCTTCATCAGACCTACTTTCAACTCCTACCTGCTTTCCGTCTCTTAATGTCATTTTTCTTTCCATTTTCTTTATTAAATTTTTTTTAATACAGTCAAAAATTACTTTTTCTATCCTTTTTTATTATTATTTACAAAATTTCTATTTTGCCCCACGTTGCGGTGACATGTTATTGTGATTTGTATTGGGAGAGAGGATATTAAAATTATTGTTTAGTTTAGTTGATATTTGGTTTTTGTTTGCCCGGTATATTGTAAAATTTAAAATTAATTTGTAAGATAATTATACTTTTTTCATGAGAAACTCCATAATCTCAGAGTAGGGTTCAAATGTAGAAAAAAAAACAATTTTAATTTCTAATATGAGCGCCAAAGTTTAAATAAAGTCCCTATATTTCAATAAAAGAATTTAGTTAATCAAAAATATACTTGCTTTATTATTTCCAATTAAACTCTAAAGACGGTCCTGTCTGTTTACTGTTGAACCTCTCCACGAATCACAGATGTCAGTTCAAAGCTACTAACTGTTGAAACTAGATGGAGTAATCACCATAAAGAAATGAAACATCTCAAGAATATAATTTTAAAATGTTTTTCAAATGGAAAAACGTTATTTAATGTTGTAGAAACAAATACATCGTTCTTTTACAAGACATAAATTTGTGAAAACCTACTATCTAGTATGATCACTCATTCAAATAAAATCATACACTCTGGTGAAATATTATTTCTATACATGATTTAAAATAGGCAACATTTTATAAAAATTTTATAACACGAAATTCGTTATATCAAAGTCTATGACAGAAAATGGCGAATAATAAAGCTTATGAGCGTCTATGCAATATCAAAGTTCAATTCTTTGTACAAAATCGGTAAGTTTACTCTACCTTCTTTATATATAATTAAAATGGTTTTAAATACCTTTGTTCACTGTATTGTTCAATTAATTCACATCAATGATTGGTTTTTATTTTGTTTTAGGTTACCTCTTGGAAGACACCATACAATTTGTCCAGCTTGCATAATATCAAGAATCAATGCTATATTTAGTCCACATTATTACATTTTAGACAAATCCCATAATCTAAAGCTTTCTGAAAAGTATTGTGGAGACACCGTTTCCACAATACAACATTTTACTTAATTACGTCGATAAATTTTATGGTTTGTATTCAATTATAATTACCAATTTTCTTCTTATAATGTGTATATCTACTTGATTAATTATATTACTGATTAGCTTTAAAGTATAATGTATTCCTTTCTCTAATTTTCATACCAAATTGTTGTTTCTCCGAAAGTTTTAATAGTTTTTCTCAAAAATTTTGCTTCTTAATATTTTTCTGCTACCAAAAAAAAGTACCTAGTGAATAGTCTACATTATCAACAAAACTGTCCCCATTCAATTTTTTTTTATTATTAGCAATCTGCTTGTCGCTGATGAGAATATTTTAAACGTATTCCACCAATCAAAATTGGTTATCAAAATTCTTATTGAAAATCTTCATTTCAAATAGTAGATTGTCCATACATCATTTTAAAACATTCTGTTTTGAGTTTCTTAAATGATTATAACCCATATATTACTCCCTTAAATTGTATTTCAATAAATTTTTAAAATGACAGTTCTTATTTTCTAAAATATTTATTCGGAATGACAAATCGTTTAACAAGTGTCATGTTCCATAAAATTAATGTTTTCATTTGACTTCCTACCTTGACATATTTTAAATAGTTATATAATCATATCGAAAACTTCTTTCAATCTCTAATATTTACTTCTTTAAAACAAATCATATTATCATTTTACTTTGACAATGAGAACAATGGATTATTATTTTTATTTATATGGAACAAACGTTCTAAAATTCTCTCTCTTAAATATGAAAATTTTGTTATTTCATTTCACCTATATTCTTATAAAGCTTATTCAAAATCTTCTCCATAGTCATACATTTAGATTCTTGTATACTTTCTCTATTAAATAATGAATAGTACAGATTGTCTCCTTTTAAATAATTTTAAAAAAAAATTCAAATTCCAAAAATTTTAATTACTTACAGTGTGTAGTCTATTATTCCATAATTCAGTATACAGAGTGTTGCAGGTTTCACTCTATGTTAATATATATATATATATATATATATACATATATATATATATATATATATATATATATATATATATTGTTGCTATGACACGATTGATTAGGCCGTTGGTTCAATTCCTACTTGAATATTCCACAATTTACGATCTGTAGTTTACGATTTTACATCTTTATGGAATCTAACCTCACTTCGGAGTTTCCCTGATGATGAGGACAAACATCCTCGAAAGCTTGGACATTTTCCGCTAAGAGTATATCTTTTCCAATTTTTTGCTGCAATCCCCAATATTCACTAGTTTTATATATATATATATATATATATATATATATATATATATATAAGTTCAGATCGAACCATACTCATATCAAATTGTATATTCTTAGATTGTAACCATTTTTTGCATCTTTTTTTAATGAAGATGTTGTTGGAACCTTCTCTACCCTACGGCTGTGGTAAGATGCATTGTCCAATACAATTATAGCACCATCTGGCACTTTTTTATTAATTCAGAAAACCAGTTTTCAAATACCAATCCATTCATATCCTCATGATAATCTCCAGGTTTTTTACTTTCAAATGTTAGCAATACATATTTAACAAATCCAGGCTCAGATCCCGCATGAAGGATTATTAAACGTTTGCATTTTTCAGGTGGATTTTTAAACCTGTAGACAATTCTTTAAGAAAAGCATCTCTTTTATCTCGAATAGATGTATATGTCCATATTTTGGAATTTGTATGACCTTTATTTACCAGGTTTTATCAAGGTTATAAATGGGTCTCTGTTCTCGCCAATACTGTTTGATGGATCGTAGGTAATTTCTTCTCCATCTTACAATATCATTGCATTCTATTAAAATACTCTTTCTATTTCTAATGGGAGCCAATTTATCAATCGCTTTGCGAGCTTCTCTGGTTGTAAAGTCATCATACCGAAGAAATGATGATAGCAACTGAAAGCGTGTACGGGACATTATTGAAGCAATTATTGGCCTAGCATAACCTTTTTCCGCACACCACAGCATATTTCCGGTTTTCCTCACTGTCTTCTTCTGTATCACAATATTTTATAATATCGTCCAATTCGTCTGCATTATCATCATTTAGAAACTCATTTCAAATTCAGTCAGTCTCTTAGAATTACGTACCTGTATTTTTTAAAACATATTTTACTGTAACGTTATTGCAAGAAACTATAACAAATTACTATAACGTGACACGTTATGTACGATTAACAATCACACACTGTAGGCTCAGACATGAATTTACTCCCTCCCGACGGTGAATAATCCCACTGCGCATGTGGAGGTGGCAGCAAAAATTGCTGGCTTCAAGTACCGAGCGGGGTACAAATGCACCCCGTGCCAGTTTTCATTTTTTAATTACGTTTCTTTGAGAGTTGTGAAAAAATTGAAGAGATCAAGTTTTACTGTCTTTATTAACAATAATAAAATATGGAGGCATAAAAAGCAATATTTTAAAAATTAAGCCATAATAACTGACGCTGAGGTGCATATGTACCCCGCTCGGTACCTCGAGAGTTAAACACGAGCTAGCGCCAATGTGTGTCTCGTATGCTTTCACCATACATAAAAGTCAAGGCTGAAGTTTGAATAATGCTCTCAGTTTTATTGGGTCATCCACGTTTTTTTGTGGGTAGACTTATTCAGCTGCAGTGACGAATTTGCAAGATATTAAATATTGACTCTAGAAGTATTAACACACACAGCTATAGTCAAGTTTTATCGGATAAGAGCCAAGTATCGCCCTGATTGATCGCTTATTATAAACAGTGAATCAACAAAGACAAAAAGCAAAGATTTGGAGTGGGCTATGAGAAAAGGTACTTCTGATGTGCAAGATATTCAGTTCAAAAGAAGGAGGAATAAATTATCAAAATAAATTTTTTTTAATAAGAATAATAAACTTGCTTATAGAATATATATGATACGTACCAAGCCGGAAATTGTACAATTCGTGCACCGTACAGTGATTTTTGTACCGAGCGCGAAGGGTATAGACTACTGTAATGTTTCTTATTTATTTAAAGAATAAACGGGTAGGATACACTTCAAACACACGGTATGGCTACTTACATAATTAATTTATTCACTACACTATTCACTATTTATGTACACAGTATATTCACTTAAACTAATTTATATTCACTTATTTACTGTTTGCTACTTCGGTGTATTCTTGTTTATTCCACGAGATCACTTTATCAACTGTACTGAACTTCCCATGGTCGGTCATTTATATATGAGTGCCTTTTTTACTAGATAATTCTAGATTGCGGCTTACACAAAAAACAATTGGCTCTCGTATTTTGATAGTCCCAAACAATTCTAAGAAATCCCTGCGTGCCCGCCATTATTTTAACTTTCATACATGGCTTAGACAGAGTCGGATTCAGGGAACTATACCAGTGTGCTGTTTCGTAACATTACCCCCTCCTTAAATGGCAGTTCCTCCTGGAACTTTTGTGAAGCCAAGACTGGATGTTTGAATCGGCAACTAGCCCCATTTCTACACTTTACGATCTTATGGAAATAGCAGGGCACCGTCTTCATCGGATGCTGATAACGGGGGTTGTAGCTGAAAATTAATATCTGGACACCGGTATCTCGAAATATAATCTCTACCATGTTCCTGATAACTCGCCAATCCAACTGGTTACTCGCTCTCTTAGGCATAGCCAGTTTCTTCACGCTGGATTCTAACACATGGTCTCGGAGGTTTCGAAGTGCTTCCCACACATCGCGGTAGGTAGATCGATTTTGAAATTCATTTTTAGTTACCACGTAGAAGACGTACCGCGAATTATGTTTCAGTTTCAGTGTCTTGCCAGGAGCTGGGATCTGGTCTTCAATTTTTTCTAATTGCCCGAACTTCTTTCGAAAGAAGGATGCCAACCCTCGTGCGTCCTTGAGACGGGCCGGGATGTTGTATGCCAGTGAATGATCTTCCGGGAGAGTGAATAAATCTTGTCGATGTTTTAGAGTGACTCCATATCTAGCTTTCCCGGTACCTCTATACGCGCCCATAAATTCGTCGAAGGTAGGGTCAGACACATCTCGAATATGGTTCACTCCTTTCTCTAGGTCATGGTCTCCTTCGAATGGCGCTAGTCGGTTTTGGTGAACTACTTTTGGTTTTCCGTTGGGGATCTTGCCTATGCGATATGGACTTTCCTAGGATTTTTGTAATTTAGGAGAAAATCCTTTTCTCCTCGCCGAGTTGTGTAACCATGCTTTGTCCCCTTCTTTGAATCCGCCTTCTGTGGCCTGCGTGTCGTACCGACTTTTCATTCTGTCGTTGGCAACTTGAAGATTTGTTCGAACTAATTCATGAATATCGTCCAGCCTTCTTCTCAATTGGATCACGTAGTCTTCTCCTGCTAGATCTTCTCCAGGCCGACAGCTAAATTCCAGGTCACAAGGAAGCCTCATTTCACGTCCAAACAAGATTTTAGCAGGTGTTTCACCCGTGGACTCATTGACGGCAGATCGATAAGCCAATGCGAATAGGGAAAAATACTGGTCCCAATCTCTCTGATCGCTGGAAACTACTTTGGACAGATATTTTCCAATAGTCCTGTTCATTCTCTCGACCATTCCATCTGACTGTGGATATAAGGATGTTGTTCTGGTCTTCTTCATTCAAAACTTGTCGCAAATCTCCTGGAATAGATGGCTTTCGAAATTTCTTCCCTGGTCACTGTGGATTTCCAAGGACACTCCATATCGGCTGATAAATTCTTTCACCAATACATCCGCGACAGTTGTGGCCTCTTGATTCGGGATCGCGTAAATTTCCACCCACTTAGTGAAATAATCCATTACAACAAGGATGTATTTACCACCATTTTCTGTCGTCGGAAATGGTCCAGCGATGTCTAAAGCAATCCTTTCGAAAGGGCTTCCAACATTATACTGTTTCATAGGTGCCTTTCTCTTGCGATGTGGCACAAGCGTAGCACAAGCCGTACATTTCTTATACCAGTCCTTCACATCATCGGAGCTGTTCATCCAATAAAACCTCTCACGGATTCGCTGGAGGCTTTTCTTCACTCCCAGATGACCTCCCGATGGACTGTCGTGTAACTTCTTTAGTACTTCAGCTAGTCTTGTTCTCGTGATAACTAGCTGTCTCCTCATCTCGGAACCATCATCGTTTTCAAGGACTCTTTTCAACAGCCCTTCTTCCAGGATAAGGGAGCCCCACTGAGCCCAATACGCCTTGAGTTTAGGTGAAAATTTTGACATTCCTTGCCAGGTAGGTCGCCGATTTTCTTCCTTCCATTGCCGGATCATCTTCAGGTGAGGATCATTCTCCTGATCTTCTCTGATCCTGGTGGGTGACCATTCCTCGTTGACTACTGTAATTCTTGAAACTGCAACTCCCTTATATTTCGACTTGTTGCGTTGTGAATAGTCTACAGGGCATGACCGTCTAGGCAAAGAGTTAGCTTTTCGGTGATTCACATCAGCTGGATGTTCACCCCTGTCTGATTTCCCCTGTGACAGGAGTTCTTGGGTTACAGGAGTCTTGGGGCGCTTAGACGGACTGCGTACGTGCTGCAGCTCGCCACACTTCCGGCATTTGATCTTCTTCGGCTTCTTGTATGAATTACCTTTCAACAAGTTGACGATCTGGTCAAGTTTGTCATCGTCATCTTCTTCCTGTATGGTCCTACCTTTGTTGTGCCGCGAGCCCTTCGTGGCTGCTTTGCATTTAAGAGGTTTCGTCACGTTTCCGCCTTCGGTTCTTCAGCTGGAATCTGTACAAATGTTCCAAATGCTCGTGACCGTATCGCATGTTTAGCTTCTTTTTCAGCTGCTCGAAGTCATCCGTTCCTTAAAGTACATCTAAGGCATCTCCCTGAAGCACGATAGTTAAGTTCACTGCCTTGTCTCTATCGACCAATTATTCAATCTAGCGGCTGCTTTAAATTGTTTCACATAATTGGTCCACGACATTTTTCCATCGAACGATGGGGCCTTGACTCGGGTAAAACTGCCAATGTCTTCAAACTTAGGTAGTGTTTCTGGCCTGTAAGGTTTTGTTTGCTCGGTCTTCTTTTCTTCCGCTGGCGTGTCTTGAGTTCTTGAATCTGTCATCTTTTTTTAACTCCTTGATTTTCTCGTCTATCGTTGTAATCTTATCCTCGATTTTCTCGTCCATCGTTGACATCTTATTCTCGATTTCAGATTTTGGAGACGAAATTTCATTTTCAACGTCAGCGGCAATGTCGTTTTTCATTACTAAGATATCGGCAGATATATCGTTCTTCAAAGTAGAAATCTTCTCGTCCATATTAACAGAAATGTCGTTCTTTATAGCAGAAATATCGTTCTTTATAGCCGAAATATCGTTTTTCACATTCGTTGAAATTTTCTCTTCCAAGCCAGAAATCTTCTCGTCCATGTTACCTCTAAATCAAAGTGTAAATAATGAAGTGAAATACTTTGTTCACAATGGTGAAATTTTCGAAATTTTAAAAAACGCACATATTGAAACTGGTCATGGTGGATTACATAAAATGCATAATGCTGTAAGAAGCAAATACGTAAATATACCACGTCAAATAATTCAACTTTTCTTAAGTCACTGTGAAACTTGTGCAAAAAAAGAGCTCATCCAAAAAAAGGAGTTGTTGTGAAACCAGTGGTTTTTAATGAAGTTAACTCTCGTGGACAAGTGTACTTAATAGGCATGCAATTTTACGTCCTTTAAAAACAAAAACAGCAGCGGAGGTTAGTTATAATTTAATTGATATTTTTTGCATTTTTGGTACCTGTTCAATACTCCAGTCAGATAACGGACGAGAATTTGTTAATTCTGTTACAGAAGAATTGACCGTAATGTGGCCCCAATCAAAAAGTGTCCATGGCAAACCGCGACACTCTCAGAGTCAGGGGAGTGTAGAAAGGGCCAACCGAGATGTAGAGGAAATAATGAGAGCTTGGATGATAGATAATGGTTCAGCTCAATGGAATGAAGGTTTCCGTTTCTCTCAGTATCAAAAAAATAATAGTCGATTCTGGAGTCAAGCAATCTCCATTTGAAGCTTTATTTGGGAGGAAAGCCAAATTAGGACTAGCATCTAGTACTCTTCCAGCCTCTGTCATTTAAAGCTTGAATTCAGAAGAGGATGTAGAAACAATTACTGGTTCAATGACAAATGAAATTTCTAAGGAAACGGAGGAATCAGAGCAAATCGAGAAGAGAGAAGTTCAAACAATGTATATAATTTTCAACGTAAATTCTTTTATGAGAATCCATCAGCATTGTTATAACGACAATGATGCTATGTATTTAATATTCACGCATGTGCAGAGCGTCGTTAAGAAACGTTCGTTCCGTCTCGAATATGTTCGTTGTTAGTTGGGCATGCGCATAAGATAGTGTATATTCGTTATGATACTGTGTTGGTAAATTCCATAGGCGTAACCATATTGATTAAAAAATATATTTAAATAAAAAATTTCATTATGAAATTAAATAATTGAAAATATTGTGTTTTGTGTTTTTTTTATTGTGAATGAGTGAAATATATCTAAACAAAGCCAGGACTCAAAGAGTAGAGAAAGTCTCATGCTCCAGAAATAATATCATATATAAAATAATAATATATCAAAAAATAAAAATTAATTACTGTGCTAGCCACACATAAATTCAATAAATAATCAAATATCTATCTAAAATTAAAATAACAAAATATTATTAATAATATATGTATATATATATATATATATATATATATTCATTCATTGACGGGACGTTTATAGTCATATCATATAAAATATTAATATAATTACAAACTATTAATAGATAATTAATTACATTATGAGAAAGAGCAAAAAAAATAAAAGAGAACAATCACACAATAAAAAGTAAAAATAGTTACAAAATATCTACAATAGAATAAAAATCTAAAAGTACACCAAGATATATTATAAAAGGATGAAAAACTATATAAAAACATATAAACACAAATAAAAGTATAGAACTGTATAGATAAAATAAACAATTATCCTAGGTTAACCATATTTCATCAGGTATTCAAGTATAATGCACTCTCAAAGGAATAGCTTATGTACTCATCAATGCTGTAAAAACCGTGTTCTATCAGATAAATTCTGACAAATTTAGAAAATTTCGCATCGCTCATTTCCTTTATTTTTTCCTCCGGGTATAGTTTGTCCAATTTATTAAACAGATTGAAATCAAGTCGATTCCGTTTAGCCGTTGACAGACGGGAAAATATATTTACTAGATCATTTGCATTTCTAGTACTGTAACCGTGGAAATCGCTATGACTCGAAATAGAATTTAGAATTTAGGTACCGATGTATTCTTAGAAGTTGGTCAAAGATATATTAACAGGGTAGACACAGAATCTTTTATTTTTAAAAATTTCTTTACAATGCGCTCGGTATGCTTGTAGTGATCCCTAAAAGACATTAAAGACAAAAGGACACTACCTTAGAAATAATAATATTTAATCTAATATTAATTATAGTATTTAAGGAGCATCGGCCGACCATACCCAATGTCATTCACCAAGGAAAGATTGTTTTTGTTATTTTATAAACAGACATGTATAGTTTACATATCGAGGTCGGCTGTGCAGAAAAACACAACTATGTTTCCTATATAATGGATGTGAACGAACCAAGATGAGATTATTATTATTGTTATTAATACTTCGAATAAGTCGTTTGATATAGTAGTGTATTTTTAATGTATTAAACTTGAACCCAGTGATTTTATAAATGTGTCGTTGTTTATTCTGTTCCCGAACACAGGTTGCAAGGTAAGGGGTCTCTTCCAAAATAATATGCCCTTATGGTAAACATCGAGTATACGAGGGACCCTTACTAAGTAACCACCACATGGCGATCCTGCCAGGATCGCCATGTGGTGGTTACTTAGTAAGGGTCCCTCGTATACTCAATGTCATTCACCAAAGAAAGATTATTTTGTTATTTTATAAACAGACATGTATAGTTTACATATCGAGGTCGACTGTGCAGAAAAACACAACTATGTTTCCTATATAATGGATGTGAACGAACCAGGATGAGATTATTATTATTGTTATTAATACTTTGAATAAGTCGTTTGATATAGTAGTGTATTTTTAATGTATTAAACTTGAACCCAGTGATTTTATAAATGTGTCGTTGTTTATTCTGTTCCCGAACACAGGTTGCAAGGTCAGGGATCTCTTCCATAATAATATGCCCTTATGGTAAACATCGAGTATACGAGGGACCCTTACTAAGTAACCACTACATGGCGATCCTGCGAACGAAATGGTAATGGTAAAATTAATTGTATAATGGTTATCGCCACCACATGGCGATCCTGCAAACTAATGGGACATGGTAATTATAAAATGGTTATGGTAGAATTAATGGTAAAATAGATATCGCCACTACATGGTTATGGTAAAATTAAAAGTATAATAATTATCCTGTAAAGTAAATGATAAGTTATGGTACAATTGATGTTATAAAGATAGAACTATATGGTTTTCTACTTAAAATTGGGACCTTGGAGAAAAGAAGCAATGGGAGGTTCATCAACCAAACAGGAAGCAAAAGAAACAGGAATTGTCAATAACACTTTCATGGTACAGCAAGATAATGTTGCGATGCACATCATGGTATTACTATACATTATAACAATAGCTTTTATCTGCAAGTTTGTTTGGTCAGTATGGAAAACACACCAAAGAGCGTTGAAAAGAGATATCAACAGAAGCAATGCAATAAAGCAGGCAACAGGAACTCTCACCGTATAAATAATTTGTAAGTACACATGCATTCTATTCTTATGAACAAAGTTTTTTTTCTTAAATGTCAATAACGTGGGAAGATTTTGAGAATAAATTACGATTGATTGTAGAAGAAGTTAATAAACAGGTAAAAAGGGTTTTGAAGAAAGAAACTCCTAAAAATCCTGATATACATATAGAAGTAATTAGTGGCATAGTAGGTCTTTACAATAATTTTACTAGGTTAATAGAGAGACTTGTAAAAGTTATTCAAGTAGGATTAGGGATAAAGCTGAAAGGGCATTTCAAGCGTTAAATTGTATTATCAACATACCTACCTCTATATTTGAGGAAATCGACACAGTTGTATTACAAGCAATAAGCAAACAGTTGAAAATGGCAACAAGTATGAACGATTTTTTTAATTTTGCGAGTAAAGTTTTACCGAATGAGTTTAACGGCGAAGCAAGTAAATTACAGTCATTCTTAGACTCATTGGATTTACTACAGACAAACACGAATGGTAATGAGGAAAATGCTATCCTATTGATAAAAACGAGATTAACAGGAAAAGCTAGAAGTTTAATCACAACGGAAAACTCCATTGCAGACATCAAAGATAAACTAAAAGCAGGGATAAGAGGAGACAATCAAAGCCTTCTCCTAGCGAAACTGGGCAAAATAAGACAGAACGGAAAGGATGTAACACAGTATGCAACAGAAATAGAGAAACTGGCGGAAAGATTACAAGCAGCATACATTTCAGAAGGGATGCCTGGAAGACTAGCTGAGAAATATACGAAAGAAGCAACGATTAGGGCAGTAACTATGAATGCCGCAACGGATGCAAGCAAAACGATAATTGCAGCGGGAAGTTTTGAAACAATACAAGAAGTATTATTAAAATTGGTTTCAGTAGAAGGTATAGTAGGACAACAACACGTCTTACATATGAAAGATAACAGGAATTTCTTCAGGAAATCAAACTTTGACTTTAGGAATAACCACCGGAAAGGAAACAACAGAGGATTTTACAATGGTAATCAGTCAAGAGGAACATTTAGACAGTATAATCAAGGAAACAACTACGGCAGATACGAAAATTTTAATAAATATAAGAAATACAATAATAATGGAAATTACAATAGTCAAGCTAAAAGTAACGTAAGAATATGTGAAATAGAAAATGAAGAAGCAAGAGAGAATCAGAAACAATTGGGGTTTTGAATAAAAAACCAAGTAACGAAAGTAAAATTACAGAAACATATTCAGCATATTATTTAGATTTATCACTTTCTAACTTTATAGAAATTCAGACAAGTATATCTGATAATATCTACACTTTTATATTAGATACAGGAGCAGACATTTCTTTAATCAAAATTTCTAAAAATTTTCCACATCACTTGATGGAAACAAGGAATAAAATAAATATTAAGGGGATAACTGAAGGATCAGCTAAAACTTTAGGTCAAATATACATAAACCTCTATATCAATAACATAATATTAAGACACTGTTTTCACGTAGTGGAAGAAAATTTTCCAATACCAACAAATGGACTGATAGGAAGAGACTTCATGACAAAAAATAATTGTGTATTAGATTATTCACAATCAGAATTACATATAAATTGCAAGTCTAACAATCCAGAAACCATACAAATTTTTGGTAATCCAGAATATGATACTTTAGCAATACCACCTAGATGCGAAGTATACAGGCTAATAGAGAATTTCAGGAATTTGAAGAAGGATACAATAGTAGAGCAACAAGAAATAGCACCAGGAGTATTTGTAGCCAGATCCATAATATCAGGGAAAAACCCGTACGTTAGAATTTTAAATACAAATTATGAAAGTATTTCAGTAAAAACCAAGAATATTGAAACTTTAGATTTAGATTTATTCGATATATACACAATTAAGACTGAGAGTAGTAATAGAATGAAAGAATTAAGGAAAGCATTAAATTTAGAAGTACCGGAATATGTACGAAACGATTTAACGAAACTGTGTGAAAATTACGAGGATATATTCGCTTTGAAGAACGATATACTAACACACAACAACTTCTATGAACAAAAGATATCAGTAAAGGATGATACACCAATATACATAAAAAATTATCGAACACCACATTCACAGTCAACAGAATTAAATAGCCAAATAGAAAAACTCATAACACAGGGAATAATAGAACCCTCAGTATCAGAATATAATAGTCCAGTATTATTAGTACCCAAAAAAATCGTCGAATCAGGATAAGGCGTGGAGACTTTGTATAGATTTTAGACTGCTAAATAAGAAAATAGTCACAGATAAATTTCCTTTACCGCGGATAGATGCAATTTTAGATCAATTAGGGAGAGCAAAATGGTTTTCAGTTTTAGATCTTATGTCAGGTTTTCATCAAATACCTTTACAACAATCTTCTAGAAAATACACTTCGTTGAGCACCGAAAAAGGCTTATTTCAATTCACAAGACTACCTTTTGGGTTAAATATAAGTCCTAATAGTTTTTCACGAATGATGTCAATAGCATTTTCAGGCCTAACGCCGGAAAAAGCATTTCTTTATATGGACGATATAGTCGTAATAGGAATTTCAGAGAAGCATCACTTAGTCAATCTAACAAAAGTATTTGACGCATGTCGTAAATTCAATTTAAAATTAAATCCACAAAAATGTCAATTCTTTAGGCGAGAAGTCACATATTTAGGTTACAATTTATCAAAGGACGGTGTTTCACCAGATAAAGCAAAATACTCAGTCATTCAGAATTACCCAGTGCTAAAAAATGCCAACGAAGTCAAAAGATTTGTTGCATTTTGCAATTACTATCGAAAGTTCATTCAAAATTTTGCAGAAATATGTATTCCTTTAAATAAGTTAGCGAGGAAAAATGTAAAATTCGAGTGGTCACAAGAGTGCGAAGACGCATTTCAGGTCTTAAAAAGTGCATTAATCAACCCACCAATTTTAAAATATCCAGATTTTAATAGACAATTCATATTAACTACAGACGCTTCGAATAGCGCATGTTCGGCAATTTTAAGTCAAAATTACGAAGGGATTGACTTACCCATCGCATTCGCATCACGCAGCTTCAAGAAAAGCGAGCTTAACAAACCTACCATCATAAAAGAATTATTAGCAATTCATTGGGGAATCAATCATTTTAAATGTTATTTATATGGTTCACCACATTTCATAGTAAAAACAGATCATAAGCCACTAACGCATTTATTTGCAATGAAAGACCCGACGTCGAAACTAACGAGAATAAGAATCGATTTGGAAGAATACGATTTTGAAATACAGTATGTAAAAGGTATAGAAAATTACGCGGACAGTATATCGAGAATATCCATTGAAGAGCTTAAGGATTTATACATAAATAATTCACATGTCTTGGCAATCACAAGAGCACAAACGCAAAAAGAAAACGTACAAACAGCAAAGGATCAAAGGAATAAAGTGGAAACAAAAGAAGTAAGAATACAAAAACCAGCAGTAGTAAAAGTTTTAAATAACCTTGAGGCACATAAATTACCAATTTTACACTTTGAAAATAACCGTATCTCGCTTAGGATGAGCATTCGGATCAAAAACAAATTGAAATTCAGTGAAGCCTTAAATACCGGTTTACACAACTTCGACCTAGGACGAACGTTGGAAAAGCTTGAAGAGCTATCGGTAAGAAATGAAGTAAAAAGAATGAAAATATATACAAATTATGATATATTTAAAAAGTGCACAGTAGAAGAATTTATAGAAATAGGAAATTAAAGGTTAAAAAGTATTCAAGTCTGTATATGCGACGTACCAAAAACGGTACAGCAGAAAGAAGAGATCCAAAAAATATTAGAAAGATACCACAATGATCCAATGTTTGGGGGACATGTAGGAAATAATAGGTTATTAAAGAAACTGAGAGCAAATTTCAAGTGGAAAAACATGGAGACAGACGTAAGGAAATACGTAAAAAATTGTCATAAGTGTCAAGTGAATAAGGCAACGCCCAGTCACAAAGAAAAATTTGTTATAACAGATACATCTATAAAACCGTTTGATATTATTTACATAGACACAATAGGCCCGTTTGTAGAGAGTAACAACGGAAATCGTTATTGCATTACGATATTATGCGAATTAACTAAGTACGCAGTTATGATACCAGTTCAGAATAAGGAAGCACACACAATAGCAAAAGCAATTTTCGACAACTTTATACCAAATTACGGATTGATGAAAGAAATAAGAACAGATCAAGGAACGGAATATAAGAACGAAATAATGAAGAATTTAGCAGAACTATTGAATTTAAAACATAATTTTTCAACAGCATACCACCACGAAACAATAGGCAGTTGCGAAAGATTACATCGGACATTTAACGAATATATAAGAAATTTTATCATTTCAGATTCTAGGGATAATTTGTGTGAGTTTGTAAGAATGTTCGCATATTGTTATAATACAACACCAAATACGTATCACGGAAACACTCCTTTTGAGTTATTATATGGGAGAAAACCCAATTTGCCAGAAATTTTAAACGCAAAAATTGAACCGTGCTACAATTTTGAGAAATATGATAATGAATTTTAAAATAGGGGAATTAGTTATTCTAAAAAATGAAGCAATAAAAAAATTTGATTCACATTATCTAGGTCCGTTTAAAATAACGGGAGTCAAGGGGGTAAATTGTGAGATTACATCTCCAGAGGAAAAACAACAGACCGTTCATAAGAATCGATTGTTTGTATACAATGAGCGGAAACAATTGTAAATAAGTGAAGTGTGTTGATAAACGAACAAGTAGTGTTTACTAAACAAAAAACATTCATTAAAACAGTTTTAGATATAAGTGTTATCGAAAAATTAAAATGATAATTTTTCTCTTCCAAGAGGGGATGATGTAGTGATCCCTAAAAGACATTAAAGACAAAAGGACACTACCTTAGAAATAATAATATTTAGTCTAATATTAATTATAGTATTTAAGGAGCATCGGCCGACCATACCCAATGTCATTCACCAAGGAAAGATTGTTTTTGTTATTTTATAAACAGACATGTATAGTTTACATATCGAGGTCGGCTGTGCAGAAAAACACAACTATGTTTCCTATATAATGGATGTGAACGAACCAGGATGAGATTATTATTATTGTTAATAATACTTCGAATAAGTCGTTTGATATAGTAGTGTATTTTTAATGTATTAAACTTGAAGCCAGTGATTTTATAAATGTGTCGTTGTTTATTCTGTTCCCGAACACAGGTTGCAAGGTAAGGGGTCTCTTCCAAAATAATATGCCCTTATGGTAAACATCGAGTATACGAGGGACCCTTACTAAGTAACCACCACATGCTGATCCGTCCACAATTCGGATTGCTGCCGTTTGGAGCGTAAAAACCTTATGGAGCCCGCTTGAGTTACCCCATAGCGATATGCCATAAGATAGGTGACTGTGAATCAAGGCACAGTAGGCGACTTTTATTACATTATTGTCAATAATATGTCACTGTCCCGGAACTTCCTTTTGTTATTATTTCGGAACAGACCTTTTGTAGCCTTCACAGGCCTTCTACCTCATTGTGCACCTGTTTATCGCCTAATTTGGTTCATTCATTTTCCCATTCTCGGTTTATCTTCTTTTGTTTGAGAGCTTGAGTGATGTACGTGGTGACGGTACTCCACTTCTCCCCCGTTTGAAGCATCTTGGCAACGGCTGTCTCCGAGCTCAGTTTTCCGGTCTTCATCGTAACTTCTTGTCTGAGGTGCTCCCATTTTGGACATGCAAAGAAGGTGTGCCTTGCGTCCTCATCCTCCGTGTGGCAAGAAATACATGTGGCCTCATTTCCCTTCCCTATCTTCTTCAAGTATGAACGGTAGTAGCCCTATCCTGTCAGAAATTGTGTCGGGTAATATCCAACCTCGCCGTGTTTCCTCTCCATCCATTGTCTCACGTTTCCAATCAGGGTGACAGTCGATGATATTAGCTTCGATAAATCTGCGTCACTTGGATGATTTAACAGAGAGAACATCTTCCCGGAGACAAAAGGCTTCATCTGTGCTATTCAGGACCAAGTTATACCAATTCGTTCTTATCTGAAATACATCGTAAAGGATCAAAACATTACAACAACACAATGCAGAATGTGCGGGGAAAAACATGGAAACGTTGAACATGAATCAAAGAGAAAGTTCTCTATTAAAAGTACACACCAGAAAATGTGTTAGAAAATCAACATTACTTAGTCTACTGGGACAGAGAAGTTCAAACCTACAAAGAAGTTCAACACAATAAGCCAGACATTCTCACGTACAATAAACAAACAAATACATTGTACTAATTGACATTGCTGTCTCAGCTCCAGCTAACATCTCAAAAAAGGAAACAAAAAATCGAGAAATACTAACCCCTATGTGAAGATCTAAAGCAAACCTGGCAGGCCACAAAAGTTAAAACTATCAAAATCCCATTATCGGAGCAACATGGGAAATAGCAAAAGGATTGCAGACATATCTTGACAGCCTCGGAATAAAAAAAGAACTCTTCTTCGAAATCCAGAAAGCCGTAATCTTAAGCACCTGTAACATAATGCGAAGAGTGTTAAATAAGAAATAGATAGATAGCTTTGTGAACCTTGCAACATAAAACTTGCCGGTTCAACAGTCAAAGACATCCGTGAATAGATAATAATAATAATAATAATAATAATAATAATAATAAGAAATAGAAAAAGATAAAAAGGTAGCAAGAATAATCGACATTACAGTACCTAATGATCACAATCTCCGAGAAGCGAGAAACCAAAAGATCACAAAATATATAGATCTTTCTCACGAAATAAAAACTATCTATCAGCTCGATCAGGTCACAATACATACATTAGTTATATCTGCGACCGGCCTTGTTGAAATAAATTTGAAACAGGAACTAAAAAGATTGGAATTAGAAGACCCTACGAAACTGATACTCACCGCCCAAAAAGCAGCAATTCTGGGCACTTGTCGAGCAGTCCGGCGGGCGCTCACACATGACTAATCCGTTGATATGGCATCCCGGATTAGCCAAGCAAACCCAGGAAAACCCTGTGAAAAAAAAAATAATAATAATAATAATAATAGTATAGTATAGTATAGTATAGTATAGTATAGTATAGTATAGTATAGTATAGTATAGTATAGTATAGTATAGTATAGTATAGTATAGTATAGTATAGTTTATTGACGTTTAGTATTCAAATAGTACATATAGTCACAAATTATGAAGTTCCTTAAATTTTGATATAATAATTAAAAACACCTATGTAAATTTCATAGTCCACTAAAATATAAGCATATAATAACACAATAGCAATAAATAACATAAATATATAAAACGTAAAAACAAAAATAAATATAAATGCAGATGTTAATTAGTTTAACACAGTCCAAATACATAAATAGTCAAAGAGTCGCAGATAACAGTCAAATATTACATTAAAAAATCAATAATTAAAAAAATATATGAATATATATATATATACAATTAAAAATCATCCGTTTGGGAACCGATATGCAAGTCAAGGGTTACTGCAGAACGCAATAAAGTCATCCACACTATAAAAACAGTGTGCCAATAACAATTTCTTGATTAATTTCGAAAAACCAATTTTATTTAATCTTTTTATGTCAGTGCCCTTATAGTATTTTTGCAATGCATTATATAAATTATAATTCAGCTTGCTGTTCTGAGATAAGCAAATTCTTGATCTCTGAGGCACAATGGATGTCGCATTCCTAGTGTCATATCCATCTACGTCCGAGTGAAGTAATAACAGATCGATATTGCTATGAATACTCCTCAGACACTCGTAGACATATACACAAGGAAGCGGAAGTATTTGTAATTTTTTTAAATGTTTTTGGCAAGGATCATCATATTCGGCGTTTATGATTACACGTACAGCCATTTTCTGGAGTGAGAAGACTCTCGCAACATTAGTGGCACTGCCCCACAGTACAATACCGTAGTTAAGGTGACTATGTACAAGGGCGAAATATACTGTTCTTAAAACCTGTTGACTAAGACAGCTCCTCATTTGCTTCAAGGCAAATATTTGGGAAGCGAGCCTTGAACATAAGCCCTCTATGTGAGCTGCCCAATCCAATAGCGAATCGAGAGTTATTCCAAGTAAGCTGACAGGCTCCGAAATTGTTTTGAGCTTACTAGATGTGAAACAGATGCTCTGTGTTTTTTCTCCATTCAGCTTTAAATGGTTGCTGTTAAACCATGATTTTAGTATCCTCATGCTAGAGTTGTTCAACGTCTCCTCACCCCTAACCAATGTGTTCGTATCATCTGCAAAGAGAATACAACGTGCTTCCTCCAGCGCAGTTGGTAGATCATTAATATGAATTATGAACAAAATTGGTCCTAGTATAGATCCCTGCGGAATCCCTTTAGTTATTGGAGCCAACCGCGATTCCGCATCTCCAAAACCCACATCCTGGTTCCTATTAGACAAATATGATCTAAATAACCCCAATTCGTTACCCCTCAGACCATAATAAGACAATTTATCTAGAGGATATTAATTGTTAACGCAGTCAAAAGCCTTGGTAAGATCACACATAGTAGCAAATGTGTCATATCTCTCATCAAAGCCATCGACTACACTTTCCACACTATCTACTACGGCCTTAACTGTGGACATGTTTCTACGAAAACCAAATTGAGAAGGCGACAGTAATTTTTTGTGCTCGAAGTAAGAAATGAGTTTTTCCGTAATTAGCATCTCAAAGATCTTGCCAATCACTGCTACAATCCTGATGGGTCTATAGTTGTCAGGGTTACTGAATTCACCTTTTATGTGAATGGGTATCACTTTAGTGATTTTTAGTGCATTAGGCCAGCACCCTTCTAGGATACATTTGTTGAATAAAATATCCAATGGTTCAATAAGAGTCGCAAGTGACGCCTTAATCATTAAGCTATTTAGGCCGTAGAAATCCAGACAAGATGAGTTTTTTAGACTCAATATTGCTTGCCTAATGTCAGCTCCCACAATGGGACCAATAAAAAAGAGCTCGAGGTCTTAGGGATTTTATGGAGATATTCAATCGGATGTATGGCATTATTGCAAATAGTGGCAGTTATTTTATCTGCAATTGATACGAAAAAATTATTTAGATTATCCGAAGTCAGTTCGGCGACAAGAGCACCACTAGTTTTAGTTCTTGTATTCCTTTCGGAATTTATTATACTCCAAATAGTTTTACTCTTCTCATCCGATTGTTGTATTTTACTAGAGTAGAATTCTCGTTTTTGTGTTTTTATGGCTTTTTTATATTTTATGCGAGCGGTACGATAATTGCACCAGTCGTTAAAAGCATTTGATCTTCTACTTATCCCCTTAAGTCTGAATACCTCAGTCTTCATTTCACGCAGACTTTCACTGAACCATTCGCATTTTCTAGCTTTTACCCTACAAGTTGTTAAAGGAAAACACATGTCCACATTTAGCGTTAAAACACTCATCAGCCTCCGAGTTGTCTCATTCGGATCACAATCATCCAAGTCCAGATCATGCCAGTTGGTATTAGTTAGTCTGTTGGAAAAATTAAGAATTCGTTCATTATTCACTATTCTTCTTTTCACCGATTCATTACTTGTTTCTTTTATAACATTTTTAATTTTAAGAAAGATACCAGAGTGATCCGCTAAACTGAGATCATGAACTCCAGTGCAAATTTCATCGGGGTTCATGGTTGAAATGATATTATCCAAGCATGATCTAAATGTTGGAGTAATTCTCGTTGGCTTACTTATGTAGTGTTTTAAACCGTACATATTCATAATGTTTCTAAGGTCGCTAGCGCGTTCAGTATTACTATCTAGTTCCATATTAAAATCTCCGAGAATATTAATTTTTCTATATTTTTTTGAAAAAGTATACAGCAAATCATGGAATTTTTCTTTGAATACACCAATATCACCACTTGATGATGATCTATATGTTGTTACCAATAAAAAGCTTTTGTTGACAAATTCAATAGCGCTCAATTCAGCGTGGATAGACAAACAAAATTTTGAACAATCAACTTCCTTCACAGATAGTTTGTTGTTACTGTAAATAGCGACACCTCCGTGTTGATTCTTGAGGCGACAAAAAGCTGTTATCAGTTTAAAATTGTTGATTTTAATCATTTTTATATTATCTTTCGTTAGCCAATGCAAAGTATATCAACATCAAATTCATTTAATATCATACGAGTATATAACTCATCAATTTTATTGGCTATACTCTGAACATTGATATGTAACACTGAACACATCAAGTTACCTGGCGAATCTGATAATATGTTTGATGTACCCCTATTTGTCAAAGATATCAAATTTCCTTGATGAAAAAAAACGATTGAGGATTATTCCGCATGGCCATATGTCAGGTTTTAGTATTAACTGAGATTCATCAACAGGTATCGAGATCTTAAATGAGCTATACTCGTTAGGATTGCGACAATTCAATTTCACCACCTTCACATTTGGAGCGAATTGGGATAGACGTTGGAATAACTCTTCGTCGGTAGTGTCAGCGGAGAACCTAGTAACGTGGTAATGGTAATGCATTCTGGAATTTGTTACTGCAGCGGTTAATTTACAGTCGCCATCACTCTTACAAGAACCTACCAACTAGCTCTTCGTCCTGTTCGCAGATTCTTTAGAAGTCGCAGATCCTGCTCTGCTAGTTCGCAACTGATCATTGAGTTTAATGCTTACAGAACTTGCACTCTGCACAGCCTTTGCAACTGCATCTGCAGATATAAAATTAGATGTTTTATTTAGGGTCTCTTCTTAAGACGATGAACTAGGCTTTTGCTCCATATCTTGCCCATTGCTGCAATCTATAATCTGTCTATAACTTTCCGATGACTGGCCAACGAGTTCATTAGGCTGTTTTAGTCGTTTCAATAAAGCAACCTGCTCTGTAAGTGCGTCTATGGCTATTTTTTGGTTTTCGATAATTGTATCCTTATCCCTTATTATTCTCTCAAGAAAACTAATCTTTAGGCCATCAATAATATTTAAATTGTCATTGTCCACTACAGCAGAATCACTTTGGATATCGTTACCCGCTGTTTCTCCGATGCAACAATTAACGGTGTCTTTGGAAAGTAATTTGATCTTCAAATATGCCAAGCAACATTTGTGGGATAGTCTACCACATCGTACGTATTTAATACCCGTCGTTACGATCTTATTACATCGAATACACGGGAGATCATTACTATTGTTAGCAATTGAATTCTGCATATTTCAACAAATTTACCCAGTCTACAAAACAAATTAACAACCTTTGGTGGAATAGGTATTCTCCGTAAAATTAATTCTGGTAAAAACTGACGTAAAACAAAACACTTTAAAACATTGAAATGCAATAATGCGATTAAAAACTTGGATATTGATACCGAACACGATAAATTCTGCAAAGCAATTGAAATATACGATTCGGACAAGTCAAAATATTCCATCCAAAAAGAGTCAGCACAAATAAGAGAAACGTATCTTATAACAGATAAAGCTCTGAGGAATGCAAATGCGATTAAGGATGTAATTGAAAGGCACAAGATCCAGACATTACAACAAAAGCCACTACATGGACAATTTTTCAGGAATCTAAGCAAACCAACAGTTAATGAGGTGGGAAGTGTAGCCTGGTTAGGTAGTTCTGGACTCAAAGGAAAAACTGAAAGTCGCATTATTACAGATCAAGATCAGGTACTAGCTACTTGATACTATCAAAAGAACATATTGAAACAATCGGTAGACAGTAAATGTGGGCTCTGTGGCAAATCAGATGAACACATTAGCCACTTAATAGCCGGATGTACGAGTCTTGCCACAACAGAATTCACTAACAGACATAATAAGGTTGCTTCATTCATCCATTGGTCTATATGCAACGCAATAGGATTGCGTGTAGCAGAAAAGTATTATAATCAAGTCCCAGAAAAAGTCGTAAGCAACAACAACATCGATGTTATGTGGGATATGGCTGTAATTACTGATAGAACAATCCTGGCAAATAGACCGAACATATTACTATATGATAAGAACATAAATACATGTCTTTTGATCGAAATATCTGTCCCAGATGATAGCAATATAGTGAACAAAGAAAACGAAAAAATAGCAAGTATAAAGATCTAGAAATCGAGATAAGTCGGATGTGGAATACAAAAACTAAAGTGGTACCCGTTATTGTAGGAGCATTGGGAATGATGCGGGATAGTTTGAAAACATACTTAGAGATGATCCCAGGTAAACCATCCATGTATGAAGTGCAAAAAATTGCACTCATGGGAACTACTCACATAAGAAGAAAGGTGCTAGGGTGAATGACTTTGATCCCTAGTTGAGAAACGTATTCACCAATTTTACCGCCAAATCTATAGTAAGGCGAGAGGAGAAAAATATAGAAATAATAATAATAACTCATATATTCTGAGACATCAGGCACACCCCTAAAATGTTCTAGCCATACATACAATCCGACAGATAGAATAATAACACCAGCAACAAAGAAAGAAAACTGGGAAGGTAAAACACTACACGGAAAACATCCACAACATCTATCACAACAACATATAGACTTGGAGGCATCCAACATGTGGCTCACAAAGGGGAATATCTTTGGCGAAACAGAGTGATTTATGATCGCAATCCAAGACCAAACGATAAACACCAGATACTGCAGCAAACATTTAATCAAGGATCCAAATACACCAACAGACAAATGTAGAATATGCAAACAGCACATAGAAACAATTGATCATATAACGGGAGGTTGCAACATACTAGCAAATACAGAATACACCAGAAGACATGATACTGTATCGAAACACATACATCATCAACTTGCGAAGCAATACAACCTTATAGAAGAAATCGCTCCTACATACAAATATGCACCACAGAACCTACTAGAAAACGACAGTGCTAAACTATACTGGAACAGATCAATCATCACAGACAAGACAATACCACAGAACAAACCGGACATTACACTAATAACCAAAAACAACAAAACTACTTACTTAATAGAAATCTCCATACCTAACACAGACAATCTATAAAAAAAATTGGAGAGAAAATTGAAAAATACATACATATCTCAGAAGAAATTAAATATATGTGGCATCAGGACAGAGTGATTATAATACCGATAATATTATCTAACACAGGAGTTATACCAAGAAATCTACACGACAGCATCCAGAAATTACAACTTCAGCCAACAACGTACATACCATTACAGAAGTCCGTCATACTAGATACCCGTACTTGCTCTATAACTAGAAAATTTCTAAATGAGAACTACAGCGAATAATAAAAAACAGAATGGAAACTATGCTTTACTTAACGTCCGCATATATTTCTAAATTCACCAGAGAATATCTGAGAAAAAAGAGAGATAATAATAATAATAATAATAATAATAATAATAATAATAATAATAATAATAATAATAATAATAATAAGGGGTTAAAATGGTAGTGAAGCGTCTCTTATAGCCTCTCCTACCAATTCCTGCTCGCACCTCCACGTTGGTAGCCCCGGTAACTATCTCTGGGGATTCGGGATCGGGTAACCATCCCCGGTGACGGATCTGCAGCAGATGGGCTAACGCGAGAGGGAGAACCACCACCACGCGGGGTAGCATCCCGTATGGTGTGAAAAAAAAGTGCTTTCAACACACGAAGAAATCGTTACTCGGGCGGGGAAGGATTAGATGCTGGTCCTTCCAATCGGAACCGTCAGGATGTCCAGCATGTAGATGAGAATGGTGGGGGCACCGCTCATCGAAACGTACCCCATAAACCGCTTGAACCTACGGCGCCTCGGAGACGTGTTGTGCGACAGCCTGTCGCACCCACTGAACCAAATCAGGCACAATCAGAAAGACGACGTATGAAATGGGACAATGAAACCAACAAACAAGTAATACGTTCGTTTTTCACAGTTACGGCTCTGGAGACTGATATGACGATGTACCGCATGCGACTGCATAATCACTTCATTGAGAAAATTCCACACCTAAATCACCTCTCAGAACAACGAATAGCAGATCAACGTAGAGCTATCATAAGAAATAACCTAATACCTCTACCTGCAATCGAACAAATAAGGGCAGAGGTGGAGAGGGAGATTGATCAACAGCCTATAAATGAAACCCCAGAGACTCAGGAACAAGAAAGTAGAGGACCTGAAGCTGACCTACCACTATTAAGTCTTCGACCCTTAGTAATCAACCGTCAAACATTATGGGAAGAAAACTACCAACAACATCTTACTGAATTCAGAGGATCCGACACAGCCAGCAGGCCGGCGCTACCAAAACTCATTTATACTCCAAACACACACTCTCTCTTAGGAATTGCTAATCAAATTCTGGAAAGTCAATTGGATGCAGATATGAACCTCGAGGAAATACATCTTCACGTGTATTGCGCAGCTTTAGCAACAATCAAAGCCAACAAACAAAAAATACTAAAAGCACCTAAGACACGTACACCTCAAAAACCGAGATGGGAACAAAGACTTAGTACCAAAATCGAGAATTTGAGAAAAGAAATTGGTAGAATTCAACAAATAGCAAATGGGCAAAAATCCAAAAAGCTGCTAAATAAAATCCCGGTCCAGATTAAACAACAGCTGGAAGGAAAAACAACAAATGAAATAAAAACAATTATATATGATACCTTAGATACCTGGAAACAAAAACTTGCAGTTGCTTCTAAAAGATTAAAAAGATATCAGGAGAGCTACCAACGCAAAATCCAAAACAACTTCTTTTCAAAAAATCAGAAGGGCTTCTATAGATCGTTTAACGAACAACCTGGTTCTAAAGGACAACCGCCAAAGAAGAAGAATTTACAGATATTTTGGGAAGGAATGTGGTCGAAGGAAATCGAACACCAGGAAAATACACCTTGGATCAAAACAGAAATTCAGAACAACAACCATCTACATATGCAAGAAATAATATTTACATTACAAGATCTAAAAAAGGTAATAAAAAACTTGGCCAACTGGAAAGCACCAGGGAACGACGGTATCCAAAATTTCTGGTACAAAAAACTTACGGCTACCCATCATCACCTGACCAACCAATTTAATATCGTTCTAAGAAACCCTGACCAACTACCAGACTTCCTTACAAATGGTGTAACTTATCTTCTTCCAAAATCTGATCAAACCCAAGATCCTTCTCAATATAGACCCATCACGTGCCTTCCTACAATGTACAAAATCTTCACTGCAGCACTATGTGATAAACTGTACGCATACCTAGAAACTAATGATATTCTAACTGAGGAGCAGAAAGGGTGCAAAAGAGAATATATGGGCTGCAAGGAACAAATAACAATCGATAATGTGATATTGGAACAAATCAGAAAGAAGAACAGAAATCTATACATGGCTTATATAGACTATCGGAAAGCTTTCGACTCGGTGCCCCACAGTTGGTTGATAAAAACTTTGGAAATTTACAATATACACCCTGTGGTGGTTAGGTTTCTAAAAAGTACTATGAGTAATTGGAAAACAAAACTCAAAATTAACCTAAATCACACAGAACTAGAAACTGAATCTATCAGTATTAAAAGAGGAATCTTTCAAGGAGATACACTTTCCGCTCTATGGTTCTGCTTGTGTTCAAACCCATTATCACGTGGCCTAAACCACACAGGATATGGAGCAACTATTAGAGCGGATCGAAACTCAACAACCATAAGTCATCTATTCTTTATGGATGATCTGAAACTATATGCCGCGTGCAAAAAACACCTAGAATCCAACTTAAAACTCATGCACCAGTGGAGCACAGATGTCGGAATGTCGTTTGGTATGGAAAAATGCCAAACTGTATCGGTTGAAAAGGGAAAGCTGAAAGAAGGAGAACCTATAGAACTAGAGCCAGGCAAATATATTGAAGCCATGACAGACAAACCCTACAAGTACTTAGGAATCCTTCAGACACACAAGATAGAACATAAAAAAATGAAAGCCATATTAACCACCGAATTCGAAAAACGCCTTTACAACCTCTTAAAAAGTAAACTAAATTCAAGAAACCTTACCACGGCCATAAATAGCTACGCCATATCCGCTCTTCAGTACTCCTTCGGAATAATTAAATGGACTCAAACGGACCTGGAAGCAGTAAACAGAAAGATTAGAACCGAGCTAACAAAACATAGAAAACACCATCCAAAAGCGTCCGTCGAAAGGGTAAATTTACCTAGAGAAAAAGGAGGTAGAGGAATAAAAGATGTTGTGGAAGCTTGCACTCAGCAAATTGCAGGCTTGAGGAGTTTTTTCCGCCACCAAAATAGTCAACTTCATAAAGCCATAGTGAAAACAGATACGGGTTATACACCTGTAAACCTAAGCATGGAAAACTTTACGCCCTTTAATACACGAAATGAGGAAGATAAAATTAGAAATTGGCGTTCAAAAGAATTGCACGGAAGATGCATTAATGATTTACAGAAAGACACGATAGATCAAGCTAAATCGGTTGAATGGCTTAAAACTGGAACGCTGTTCCCAGAAACTGAAGGTTTTATGGTTGGTATACAAGATCAGGTTATAAAAACGAGGAATTACCAAAAGTATATCTTGAAGGAAGAAATACCAACAGATAGGTGCAGAAAGTGCAACAGAAGTCAAGAAACGATTGAACACATTCTTTCTAGTTGCCAAAGCATAGCTGAAACTAAATATCTAGAACGACACAACAAAGTTGCCACAGTAGTATACCTAGAAGTACTGAAAAAACTTAACCTTGATCCACAAAACAACGAGCCATATTACAAATATAAGCCCCCTCCAGTTATCGAAAATCAGTATGTTAAGATCTACTGGGATAAAACTATCATGACGGACGTAACAGTACGACACAACAGGCCGGACATTACAATCATTAATAAACAATCCAAGCAAGCTCTGCTTATTGACATATCGATCCCAAATAATTCTAACACAGAAAGCAAATACAATGAAAAACTAAACAAATACGCCGAGCTAAGGACCGAAATAAAAGAATTGTGGAATCTTAAAGAAGTCAGGATCATTCCAGTTGTTTTATCCTGTATGGGGCTAATTCCCAAGAAACTAAGTACTTCCCTCAAAGACATTGATATTCCTGAGTCAACCTACCGATTAATGCAAAAATCTGTAATCCTGGATGCGACAAACATTGTTAGGTCATTTCTAGAATAGTGACACCCAACGAAAGTCTTGCTGTTGAGGCCGACTGTCGTTGAAACACGCCGGGTGTATATCCGGTGACACAAAAAGGAAAATAATAATAATAATAATAATAATACACTTACAAAACGAGTTGAAGAAACTGAAATTGGAAAATGTTGATAAGAATATAATTACCGCCCAACAAGCAGCTATATTGGGAACATGCCGAACCGTCCGACGAGTGCTCACACATGACTAGGCTGCTGAAACCTTGAGAATCCCAGCCTGGACATGCCAATCCCCCACTGACAAGTGTGAATTAAAAAAAAATAATAATAATAATAATAATAATAATAATAATAATAATAATAATAATAATAATAATAATAATAATAATAATAAAATAATAATAATAAGCCTTCAGATAGTCAGGCGGCTCCTCATTCGGGCTTTGTACAATAACTGCTGTACCAAGTTGGTTGTAAGGTTTATATTAACAGCTCGGTACAAATAAATTGTACAGAGCGCGAACAGTACAAAACTCGTAATTCCAAGTCCGGTATATCGCACTTCGTACAAAGTAGTCTATACCCTTCGCGCTCGGTCCAAAAATCACTGTACGGTGCACGAATTGTAGAATTTCCGGCAATTCCAATGTAAGGTTATGGCGAGCAGACGTATCATTCGTGCTTTGTTTAAAAACTGCTGTGCCAAGTTGGCTGAAAGATTAAAATTAACGGCTCGGTATAAATAAATTGGACAGGACCCGAACAGTACAAAACTCGTAATACCAAGTCCGGTATATCGCACTTCGTACAAAGTAATACACTTCGCGCTGGGTACGATACGGTGCGCGAATTGTACCATTTCCGGATTGGTATGTAACATATACGAGTACATTCATAGCGAATGTTCGGTTGACGGTGCATGAATAATTAAATATTTATGGTTACACCTTTGGTCTATAGAAAATAAGGCAAATATAGATAAAGAGAAAATAACAATAAAAAATCAAGATTTACATTCAAAGTATTAAAAATAATAAAAAGCAGTACATGTAATGGACGCCTGGAACTAACAATAGTTACTTGTTATTTGTGTAAATAGTGCAAAAAGTGCATATTTGTTGCACGATGCATGACGTTTGCAGCTCGAGACGAAGTCGAGAGCTGCAACCATGCTGAGTGCAACAAATATGCTTTTTGCACATGTTACACACATTTTTTCTACGATCGAAATAAATATGTTTTTAAATCAAATTTTATTAGACTATTTTACAACAGGTACAATAAAAAATTTACTTTTTTGGGATAATTTCAATTTCGATATCGCAATAAGCGATTATTAGTGATGGACAAACTTCATTTCCACTTATTTTTTGAGTTTTGGTTTTATTTTTACTTAAAATAGCTCTTTTTCGGATTGTGAAGCTTCCGGTACTGGTACTTAGTTCACCTTCTAGAATTTGAGCAGCTATTTCTGTTTTTTTAGACATTTACTCCTCAATGTAATCCATTTCATTAACAATTCGAAGTGTTTCATTTCGAATATAATTCGAACACCATGTATAATGTTTAGTTATTCTATATTCAAACGTATCTTCTGTTTCGGAGACACAGAATAGAGGCATTTTTACATTGATAAAAAATTATAATTTTGCCGTAGCAGATGGCTTGGAATAAATTCATGAAACAGATGTGGGGAATATCGAAAATTGAAATTTTTTATATCCATGAATAGGATATACTCTAGCTGTATTTTCTTGATAATTAATAAAAGTATTTCTAACTAACCAGTTAGCATTTGAATCATGGTCGAGTATTTTTTTAAATGCCATTAATCGCAAAAAGAGAGAGAACATACTTGCGGCAATACGGGTATAACAAACTTTTCAGGCATTTGTTTTCATTCGGAGTTCGGCATATTAAAATATAAACACTTTACGGGGGATGTAATCACCAGGAATGTGAAAAAAGTTAATAAATTCGAATCGGTTTGAAATATTAAATAATCCATTTAGAAAGAGGGTTAAATTGTTGAAAACCCGTAATACCTCGCTTACAATTTTTGATATGCAAATACCTCGGAAAATTTTGAATTTTTTACTATTCCTTACGATCCTTTATCACTAGCATATATGTGTATAAAGAAGCGGCTGGCATTGAAAGGGGTTTGGTATTTTCGTTGTTTATTCCTTTATTTCAGGAATTATTGATTATCAAAAATGGCTTTATTAATTTTCAAAATATTCTTCATGGATATCAATACACTTCTGCAGGAGTTTGATTCAATTTTCTGAAGTTTCATAAAGCACCCTTTAATAAAGGTGTGATTTATGTCTGGTTGAGAAAATTCCATCTGGTAGTCCATTGTGATAAAGGAAGGGGCTTACACGTGTTCGTGAGATATTTTGTTCCAACAGGGAACAGGAAGACGTTCCGAGCGCTTGTATAGAGAAAGATATCCAAATCGACCTAGATTTCCATGGCACACAACATTTTCTCAAATTGACAGGAGATTGCGAGAATTTGGACAATTCAATTCAAAATTGCAAGGTTGCGGTAGAAAACGAACTGTGCAATTAGAGGAGGCTGTTCAAGACCGTAATGAAAATAGCCCCGATTTAAGCACTCGCACCATTGGCAAATCTTTAAATGTAAGTAATTCAACTGTGTGGAATATTTTAAATGAACAGCAGTTGTATTCTTATAAGTATACTCAAGTTCAGGCCCTAAAACCAGCAAATTGTCCTCAAAGAGTGGAGTTTGCCAATTGGTACACCCAAAAATGTTTAGAAAATAGGCATTTTACCGAATTTGTTCTATTTACTGATGAAGCCAAATGAACACGTGAGGGTATTTTTAATTCAAGGAATAGCCACGTGTGGTATGACGAAAATACATATGTTATTCGACAACGTGGATTTCAGGAAAAAGTCTTGCTTAACGTGTGTGCAGGCATTCTTGGAGATTGTATAGTGGGTCCATATTTAACACCTAATGAACTCAATGGTAATATTTATTGTAATTTTTTTAGAGAATCCCTGCCTAATATATTACACGACGTTGTACCATTAAATATTAGGGCGAATATGGATAATGTATGGTTTCAGCACGATGAGGCATCTGTACATTATTCTCAAGCGGCCAGACAACTTATAACCCAACAATACGGAAACAACTGGATAGGCCGAGGTGGACCCAATATGTGGCCTGCGAGGTCACCGGATTTAAATCCAATCGATTTCTTTCTGTGGGGTTACATGAAGTCCCTAGTCTACGATACAATAGTAGAAACGGAGGAGGAACTGATGGCAAGAATCCATGCAGCTACAGAAATTATTTCCGGCGATCGCCAGTATTTCCAAGGTATGCGATTTTTAATGAGAAAACGTTGCAGATTATGTGTAAATGTAAATGGACAAAAGTTTGAACATCATTTTCAATTTTTTGGCTGCTTAGTTAAAAATTATGTTTGAATGGAATATTTATTTAACTTTATAATTATCTTATTTTTTATTAATTCTTTTGTCAATAAAATCACAAGTTTGGAAAAGTATTATCAACAATCCTCTCTCAATGTTTTATATGCATTGCTGTTCCACAAATTAGTTCCTGTTACATATTCTAACTATTAGTAGTTTGGTAGTTATTAAAAAATATTCAAGAAAAATATTTTTTTTATTTTTCTATTAAAAAGTGATCTTGCAGACTTCATAAAAACATTAAATATCTTGAAAACTACAAATTTTTTGATATGTAAAGGTTGTGCGTTTTTCACGTGAAAACTATTGAGGAATACAAAATCAAATAAAAATGGCTTCAAATGCCAGTGGCGTCAAAAATGGGAGAGGAAAGGTGACATATTCTTCCAAATGTACACCACTGGATCAAGAATTGAAACATGTTTTTTCATCAAAATATGCCCTTTTACATTTAAAAACAACCTGCCAAATGTTAGATCAATATATTCATCCATTTTAAAGTTATCAAACTAAAACATTATATTTTTCATAACTTTAACACCCTGTATTTCGAAAAGTAAATGGGTTGGACCCATCAATCCCCATATTATCTTGTCCAGTTTTACGAGAGGTATCTACCTGCAAACGTTGTAAATGTCATTTGAAATCACCCTGTATAATAATTATTTTTGGCTAGACCAAGAAGTGACCTTGTGATTGACTTAATATACAGTATTAGGAATATTGTGTGGTGACATATGTTTAAGCGACAATGTGATGGAAAGAAACAAATATAAATTCAGTGTATTACCTACTCTTTTTCTGATCATAAAGTGGAAAACGTGCCAAAGTACATGTCCATAAGCGACGACAATGAGTTACAAGTATAAATTCATTGTAGGTATTAACAAGATATCAGAAACAGTGAAAGTTCTGAAGAAAACTTGTATGATGTCATGTTGCCAACTTTTATTATATATTTATATTAATTGTAAAATGCATTGTTCTAACATGAGAACTGTTATAACTCTACTTGGTTATTTGATAATTATTATTTATAATTACCTTATATTTCAATATTTAATTTATTTGGTAATTTATAAAGACTATTATTGGTATTAATAATTTAACTGCTGTACTCGAAACTGAATTTATTTTCCACAACAGCTACAAGCTCAACTTCAAGGTGAAATAAAAACTTGTATTGATAATATTTTGTTAGGTATACAGGATGTACCAACCAATTAAGTGTGTTACACAATCTCACCCCAAAATTGGACAATCCAAAAATTGTTTACACTTTTATACCAGAAAAAAAAATCGGTGTTATAAACACATTTCTAATATTTACGAAATCTCCAAATACAGCATAAACGAAAAGAGAAATAACATTTTTCCGTTACCCATACAACATAAGATTAGAATATTATTTTTTAAACGTTTTTACTTAACCAATCTTTTCGTATTCACTTCACTACACACATTTTTTTTATAAAATTTCTGCACTTTTTATTTATTTTTTTTCTTTATACCTAATATTTACAAACATTATACGTATATATAATTCTCAATTTCTCGACCTTAGAAAGTATCGAGGCTGTTTTCATTGTCAGCATTAGAATTGTTTTCTGAGTTAATAATACCTGGTGAAACAGGGCTGTTAGTTGCAGTTTCTCCTACAAGCTTATTTTCTGCAGTTCCTGATGTAGAAGGGTTGTTCTCTGTTTCATTTGCTTCGTTGTTACCCAACGACGCGCGCAATTGATTCGAATGACGTCTTAATTCTTTACTATCTTTAGTCCTTACATTAAAAATGACTGAACCTTCTGTACCAGTTACTACTCCCTTCGTCCATGTTGGACATTCTGAATTTCTAAAATCCCTTAAATAAACTCTTTCACCGACTGTAAAATTTTTAGAATGCCTCCCATAATATTCTTTTGGTTTTTCAATTTTGTCGTTCACTATTTTTGTGCGTCTGGTGTTAAAAAATCTAATTTCCCTCCAATTTTCCTTAGAAACATTTTTTTTGCTGGTGTTTCACCTGTTGTACCGTGGAGTATTGCGGTAATCGAATAAAAATTGTGTGAGAAAATCGTCCACATTTTTATTTTCAATACAAGCCTTTTTTATAGCCAATTTGGATGTTTTTACAGTATTTTCGGCTTGGCCATTGCTCCTTGCATATTTTGGAGTAGAGAAAAGTTGTCTTATTCCATTACTTTTTGCATATTGACGAAATTCGTTTGATTGAAAAGGAGGTTATCCGATACTATTTTACCCACACCAGCCCCTGAGCATCTTACTCTGAAAAAAAATAATATGGAAGAAGCTGCTTTCACATTCGTAAAGTCAACTGAAACCAAAAATTCTAACTTATCTGATTCCACTAGAGAAAACTCACATATTCAAAAACAGGCGCAACCAAAAAAATTATCAAGGAAAAAGTGACACAGGTGGTCTTATTTATGATAAAAAAGAGAATGCAGATTGTTTCAATAATCACTACAAAAACTTGCAAAAAAAATTCAAAAACCTGTGAATTCTCCCCTAAGGAAAGCATCTTCTGTGCACTCTATATTTTTGGAACCTACAACAGAGGGGGAGATTATTGAAACAATATCATCTCTCAAAATGAACAAAACTCCCGGTATCGATGAAATTAGAGCTGAAACTTTGAAAGAGATAAAAACAGAGATAGCTTTTCCTCTGAACAACATTTTTAATAGAATAATAGAAACAGGAAAATTTCGCAAAGAACTTAAAACAGGGGTTATTGAACCAATTTTCAAAAAAAGAGACAAACATGAAATTCTAAACTACAGACCAATTACGCTCATTTCAAACATAGCTAAAACACTAGAAAAAATAACCAAAAAAAGAATGGTCTCTTACCTTAACAAGCATAATTTCATTTCAAATAATCAGTATGGATTCAAAGAAGGGATTTCCACCCAAGATGCTATTATTTCTCTCACCTCCAAAATATCAGAAAATCTAGAAAGGGGTAAGCCAAGTGTATGTGTTTTCTTAGATCTTGATAAGGCCTTCGACACCGTGAACCACTCACTGCTGTTGATGACCTTGCAAAATATGGGTTTCAGGGGAGGCACATTGAATCTCATAGAAACAGAGAGCAATACGTTAAAAATGATAACGTGGTTAGTGAAAAAAGGATTGTGGAATGCGGAGTACCGCAAGGAACAGGTTTGGGGTCAATTCTCTTTACAATATATATATATCAATAATATATTGCGGCACGATACTTGGTAGAAGCATTGTTTGCTTCGCTGACGATACAGCAGTATTGTACAGTGCTGATAGCTGGAATGACCTCAAAACTAAAGCAGATGATGACATGGGTAAACTCTTTGAATGATTCGCAGATAAAATACTATCAATAAATTACGAAAAAACATTCTTTTTACCATTCTCTTGCTATACCAACTCACTACCCCAATATGATACATCGAGTATCGGGAACAATATATTAAATCGATCAGTAGGAAAAATCAAGTATTTAGGAGTAGTGATAGACACCTCAGATGGAACTATCATGTTGACCAAGTGACTAGAACATTGAGGAGAATTCTTTATAGATTCAGGTATTTACGAAATATATTAGATACCTCGCGAATGAAAACAATCTTTTGTGCAATTGTGGAGTCTTGTCTTGCATATGGGATAGTGGGCTAGGGTGGAGTAGCAATATCGCATTTGAAAAAATTAGACGTATTACAGAAAAAATTTCTAAAAATTCTCCTTGGAAAACCATCATAATACTCATCGGTAGCACTTTTCAAAGAATCAAAATTACTAGACCTCAGGCAAGTTTACTCCCTAAGAACTGTTGTGGAACAACATAAAAAACGAACCAAATTGAACTATGTAAATCATAGGCATAATACAGGACTTAAAGTCAATGCACAACTGAGTACAATATGCTCAACCAAAACAATCCTTCAGGGAACATATAATCATCTTGCAAACCGGCTCTACAATTGCTTACCTCTGGAAATCAGACTTACAACGACAATTTGTTCATTCAAAAAAGTTGTCAAATGTTTTATTTCAGAGACAGATAGAGTCTCTATACATCGATTAATTGACCCCTCGATCTCATGAAATATACTCTGTAATAGAGAGAACATTATATAGTTGTTTACTATGCTGACATAGAGAAGACGAGTTCATATTCATATTCCTTATATTGTTTTTATGTTCCTTTAACCTCATTTATTACTCAAGCACTGTTGACTATTATAATTACCATCAATTATTATTGGCACTACACTGTGTCATTCTTCAATCTCGATTGTATTATGTACGTTAATGTGTAAACGTGTATATAGGTGTATATTTAATGTAATTTGTGGATATGAATTTTTGTTTATCTGTGCAGGGATGTGCCTATTATGTATACTATTCAAAAACATTATTAATTGTATAATGCTACTGTTCCACCCTTTTCAGTATTATATTTACTCAATAAACATACACGATGAAGAACACCCACGCCCAGGCAATGCCTTAGTGGGTGTTTATTGATTATTATGAGAATTAAGTCTATTGTTGTATTGACGTTTTATTGTTTATTCATATTGTAATCTATTTATTAAAATTAAATTAAAATCTTCCAAAAGAAATTAAAGATACAAGCAGCATATTTTCATTTAAAAAGAGAGTTAAGAATTTTATTTGGTTACAAGAAATATTTGCTTATAGAGATCTAATTGAGCCTATCACTGGCAAATAAAAAAAAAGTTGCTTTGTGTGGTTACTGTCTCTGTTTGTAAGTATTTAATATTTTAGTCGGTTTATATATTAATGTACCCTTTTATTTAATGTACTTATGATCCATATTATTCAGGATTTTTATTATAAAACGTTGTTATTTGTCTAATTTAGGTATGTACTAATGTTGTAAATATTGTAGGCGCTCAGCTAACTATAGTTTCCCCACGTCCATGCGTTTGCCTTAGTGGGTAAATCGGTTTATTTGTCTTTGTTCAGTTGTAAAATGTATTACCTTACTACGATTTTGTTGTTCTAAGAATATGATCATAGTCATCATTTTAAAATGTTTATAGATGAATAAATATTATTATTATTTAATTAATCTGGACGTTATTGAATAACTGTGACGACTTGACCGAACTCGGTTAATGCGGATTGATCTAACCGTCGTATTTTGCGGAAAGCGTTAACCCTGTCTATCAATGATTTTGGCAATGCCTCTAAATCCACATTTTCTTGTTTCCTTTTTAGACCTCCGGAATGCTCATGGACCGAATAGTTAAAAGGAATTTGAATAATTCAAAATTGCTCTATATTACATATTGAAAAGCAGAAGGAATTTAATAAATCTCTTTCATTTGTTCGATAAAAGCTTTGTGAACAGATTTGCAGTTAATTTCGCGTGTATGGAATGGGTAATTTGAGAAGAGTTAATTTTTATAATAGTCAGGTAGTACAAGACGTCTACCTGACGGTATTTTCACCATAATCAGAGAGTAATTCCTTCTTAAAGTCTTTTAATTAATGAACTAATTAAGTGCTTGAATTGTCATCGTGATAATGTACAAATAACTGTAGATTCAGTTTGAATAGCAGGACTAGAAAAGCCACTATAATGAGTTTCCTAGTTAAAAATGTAAAAAGTGTAAGTGTTGTCAAAAACCTACAGAAGCTCACCATATATTGAATTGTTGTATGTGTATGGGCACGTTCAAAAATACTTGAAACATCTACTGAAACAAGAAGTATCAATACCAAAAAATATGGACTTGCTCACAGTGTAAGTAAAATAACTAAAACATTATAAAAATAAAATTAAAGTGGAAATGTCTTATACTGCAATCGAATATATAATCCAGTAGTTAACGGAACGGAACGTAAGAAAAAACAAGGTTATTTTATTTGGCATACCCGAACAGGATTCAACCATCTGTAATAAAATGTTTATCAGCTGTCAAAGTGAGCTACAATTATTTAAATCCAACTGTACGGACCATGTATATGCCCACATATCACAGGCACGTCCATTGAACATCCATTGGATGTACGGACTGGATTTTTGATGGTAGAATGGACGTCTAGTCATGTACATTGAAACGTCCAAAAAACGTCCAGACCTCACTGGATTTAACATGCTATGGATGTACATTGAGGATATATTATGGGTATACAATCAAGATATCCAGTGGACGTACATTGAAGACATTCAATAGATATACATGAAGAGTGTATGATGGACATCTGAAGATTTGATGAATGTGCATTTAAAGAATTTTGGATGTATGTAATGGATATTATAGACGTTCATTGAACGTCCAGTCATGTACATCTGAACATCCTATGGACATACATTGAGGATGTCTTATGGACGAACAATAAGGATATTAACTGGGCGTATAACCAGGATATCCATTGAACGTAGAATCAGGGTATCCACTGGACAAACAATCAGGATATCCACTGGGCGTACAACCAGGATATCCACTGAACGTTCAATCAGGATATCTATTGAACATGAAAACTGGATATACACTGCTAGCGAAATCTAAATGTGAAACATCGAGTATATAATTGATACCCACTAATATAAGATAACATAAGGTGGTATTCCAAATTGAGAATGGATTTTTACAACACAAAGCTTAAAGAAAATATGTATTCTATAACATAACACACTCACAAAACACAAAATAAATTATACAGACAAAATATAACAGAAATTCTTAAGAAAAATCTAGAACAAAAATTCATTATATAATGAATCAAAATAGTACTCTGAATTAAAAAACCCAACATATTTATATTCCCATACTAAATTGAAAAAATAAAGTCTCTGCACTTATTTCTGTTCATTGGCTCTTCGCAACCATTTTGAAATTGCATCTTCGCCTTCCTTTTTTGGAATATTCAACAGCTCCTGAAAAGTCAGTACAATATATAGTTCGTCCTCAAACAAACAAAATAACCATACTAAACTAAATGTTTTGTACAAAGAACTCTTCACTCCTTTTTTAGGTCGAATAAATTCAAATATTGAAACTCTTCATTTGCTCAAAATTCAGTTTTGAGCACATTCAAGAAGACATCATTTTGTGAAGATAAAAGTAAAAAAATATGAAATATGAAGTTTTCAAAAACAATAATAATACTCGACTGTGAATACTTACTTAGAACTAGATAACTTTAGGACATTGGAACAGCTTTTCAGTTTTCTTCCCAAAAAACTATATTTGGCAGAAAATGTGTTAGTCAATAATACTGTCATTGCACTTTTGACAGTTATACGCTGAATTGCCGCCTATATTTGCAAGTTCAGGTACCTACAAAAAAATCAATTTTTCTACGCCCTATCTTTAAAGTACCTTGTATTTCATCAGTTTGTAGCGCTTAAAGTCGTTGTTTATGGTTAGAGTGAAAAAAAGTAAAAAAGCGTTAAAAAAGTGCCATAACGTTAACTTTATTTCACGCTTTCCATAAGATAACATAAGATATACTTCTAAGATACTTGGCTGGGCATCGAGGATGAACTTTCATGAAACTTGGAATACATATAATTGTAATTTACCAAAGGAGCTTAATTAAAATATCCCAAATTTCTATTTGCATTTTATTTTTTTATATAGGGCTGTACAAAAAATAATGTATGCAACATGCGCATAAAGTGTCTTTTTTCCACTCATGGAATTGCCGCACTTGCCTGATGGCTCATGCGGTCAACTTTTTCCATTCGTGAAAAAAAGTGCCACTGTATACACTTGTTGCTTAAATTACTATTTTGGAATATTGTTCAAGGAATGAAAAATATTACTCACTGTTTATTCAAAATTATCGATTGTGCTTAAATAATTTTCCACTGCTTCAAGTGTAATTTCGTCGTTGATGGGAAATGGGAACTTTGAAAAAAAGATTCGCCCTTTGTAGGTTTCTCTTTAGCTGATAACATTGATTTTATATCAGAGATTTCAGTTTTCATATCAGCTAAAATATAGGTCAAAAACACATATTGTTTTTTTTATGTTTTTGATTTCATCAACTAAAACGTTTGCAACAATTGAAATATATCGAAAACTTAAATTTTAATATATCTACCTGATATTTTCACTATTCTTTCATGGAATTGATAGCAGCAACAATTTTCAACAGTCACGTAGTAGCAGCAGCATTTCCTATCAAAAGTAAATTCATTCATGTAAAATCAGTGAGAATGAAGGAAACATATATGGAACTGCGTATGTATTGAAATGCAATTTTATGGAAAAAAGTAAATTATCTATTTGTTCTGAATATTTTCACCGACTCTGAGCGTTCTATTTGACCAGAAATCTTATATTCCCTAATGTAACACACTGAATATTTTATACATACTGTACACTGGTACACAATTATTGTGTGATGAATTATGAGGCTTACCGGGAGGCTTGGGCAATGATTTTTCTTTTTGAGAAGCAGTCTCGTCCTCTGAAGAAGAATCAACATGTCATACTTTTCGTGTTTGGAGTTCAAATCACTCATAAATACCGCCACATTTAATTTTCTCCTTGCTTCTAAATAGGTATCTGAAAATTGAAGACCATTATCAATGTACATACAAAGTGTTTCAATTTTCTTATATGAGAATTCACAAAATCGCAAGCATGCAAAGGTGATATAATTTTTAGGAAGCTACTTTAAAAAATACACTCCATCATTTTACGACATTTATGTCACAGTTCTCATTCTGGTGTCTCAAAAGCAGTTCTTTTATAATATTTGTTGAACATAGCATTCCGAGTTGTTTTTTGGTATCGACTTTTCATGCTTGCAATTCAGGACTTACTTCCAAGCAATTAAATTCAAAGGGATACCTACAATAAAACAACCAACTATGGGTACAAGCGACTGAGCATTGAGGTAGCACGTCTAAAACATTTTTAAGACTATTCCATTATACTCGTATAAATAATTGATATGATTATACAAAAATATACCTATTGTTGTGATCACACGTCGGCTAGTTGTGTTTTTAGAGTGATATATTAGGTGAACCGCTTTCAGTAAACATAATATGCTAATTATGCGATGCAGAATTATAAAAGTAAGTAGTTATAAAAGCATGAATCTCAAATTCCTACTCACCTCTTTTCTACTTGCTACAATCACATTCACGATTTTATCACAATTTACTAATAATTTAATTGAGATTACTTATAACAGCACTAAATTAAACGTTTCCTAAACGTTACCTAGCCTCATATGCAAAACGTGAAGAATGCGCAGTGCTACCAACACGTTTGCTTCAGCAGAGAGTATATATGGAACATATGTACTGAACAATTTTTTATCCTCAAGTTTGCTGTAAGTTTTTTATATATTCTGTAGGAGGCTGGAACGCAAGATTTCTGTGATATACGAGAATTTGTATCTGCCGATACACGGTTTTATGAAGCTACGCATATTCAGAATGCAGGATATGCTGGAACAAATATTTTGCTTCCATAATGTAGGTACAACAAAAATTGAAATTTTATGGCGTATATGTCATCGATAAACTTAGGCCTAAAGTCTAGTTAGTTTATAGCATAGATAGTATATTATCATCCTAATATAGTTCTAGATGCCCATTTTTGATTCACTGATGTATGTACAATTTGTATATGGGCAAATTCGATTCAGTTATCTACGTCTGAGGGCCATTCACGAAGATGCAATGATGGATGCCCCAATTTATTCCAACAATGTATATCCAATGGACATATATAAACGTACTATTCTTGAAGTGAGAATTAGAGACACTCGTGTACATTCCAAAAACATACATAAATGTACAATTTATGTATATCCAAATTCCGTTAAGTTTTGTACGTCTCATGGCCATTCGTAAATGTACAATTATGGATATTTCAACATTGTGCATCCAATGGACATTCATAAACGTACAACTCTGGATGTACATTATAGCCATTCCTGTACATCTCAAATATGTACAAGTTCGGTCCAGCTCTGTACATCTCATGGCCGTTCGTAAATGTACAATTATGGATGTTTCAAGTTATTCCAACATTGTACATCCAGTGGACATACATAAACGAACAATTTTGGATATGAGAAATAGATCCAAAATTGTACAATTTTGGATTTATCCCTTCAGTGGTGACGCATGGAGACAGAGACCGCATGCATGAATTATCACCAATAAAAATTCATGTGGGTGGGGTGGGAGGTCCTCGCGTTATGAGTGTATCCGTGACGGGTCGACAAATATTAGTGTGTATGGACTGTTTAAGCTGATCAGTAGTTTAACGTGTGTGCTTATTTACGGTCGCCTAGTCCGTGGTCATCACTGATCTAACCGAAATTTTACTTTGGTAATTTTTTTTAATTAACGCGTTTTAATTATTTTTTAATCATCCTCGTTATTTTAGAACAATGGCAAGCTACGAACAGGAGCAGAATAGACTTGAGAAGCTTATGAATGATGTTTTCAATGATGAGGAGGAAGAAGTAGCGCCCGAAGATGAGAACGAAGAGGAGGCAGATCATGTTGACGTAAATTCAGAGTCGTCAGATACTGAACAAGAGTTTGATAATGAAGAGGAAGATTTAGCGGAATCTATTGGCCCACATTTTATTGGCAAAGATAAAACTAGAAGTAAGAATTTTATCAAAATGAAGCTTCCTTCTGTCGCTGCTGGACTGCGTGACCTTCAGAATCCATTGCAAATTTGTCGTTCATTTTTTGACGAGAGCATTATAAACCTTATGGTGACTCATACCAATGAATACCTTCAATATGTAGCAGAGAATTACGGGCGAGCAACTTACACCCGACCAACTAATAAAGTAGAGATCTAGGCGTTATTGGGATTGCTGCTTCTAGCTGGAGTAAAAAAATGCAATCATCTAAATGCTGAAGACCTTTTCAAAACGAATGGTACAGCTCCAGATATATTCAGAACTACCATGTCTCTTCAAATATTTCGAATGTTGATTCGCTTTCTCCGCTTTGATGACATAGAGAAGAGAAGAACGTCGTACAATGGACAAGTTGGCTCCAATCAGAACTGTATTTGATAAATTTGTGAGTAACTATAAACAAAATTACAATATGTCGCACTATGTAACAGTTGATGAGAAATTGGAGGCTTTTAGGGGCCGGTGCCCATTTCGACAATACATGCCAGCGAAACCAAACAAATATGGAATCAACATTTTCGCTCTATGTGATGCGAAAATGTTTTATACATATAATTTGGAGGTCTACGTTGGAACTCAACTAGAAGGACCATTCTCTCAGGACAATAGCGGAATGTCCATTGTTCAGCGGCTATGCGAGCCTATCTATGTTTCTAGGCGTAATGTTACGACAGATAGATGGTTTACTAGCGTGCCATTAGCTAAGTATTTGTTGCAGAAATAACTCACAACCATAGGTACAATACGCTGTAACAAAAGAGATCTGCCACCCGAAATTGTTCAGCGTAATAATTCTTGTGCTATTGGAAGCAGCATGTTTGGGGTTGGAGATAATTGTACGATTGAATCGTACCTACCTAAAAAAATTAAAAACGTTCTTCTGATTTCGACTTGCCACGATGATGATAAAATTGACGCTGAAACTGGGAAGTCAGAAATAATAGTGGATTTTAACAAGACAAAAGCGGGGGTGGATGTAGTTGATCAACTTTCGGTCAACTATAATTGTGCACGACCCACACGACGCTGGCAGATGGCTGTGTTTTATAGTTTATTGAATATATCTGGTATAAATACTCAAGTGATACATGTTGGAAACACCGGAGAGACGATTTTGAGACGAAAATTTCTTGAGAGTTTAGCACTAACTCTTATTAGTCCTCAACTAAGGGTTCGAGTTCAATGCACCAACCTTCCAGAAACTATCCGCCTAAGAATATCAGAAATCTGTAAAATACCATTGCCGGAGGAGGAACAACCGGAGAGGCGTCTTCTAGGAAGATTTGCCGAATGTGGTTATAAGAAGAATCGAAAGACGAAGTATTGTTGCAGAAAGTGCAATAAGTTTCTGTGCTTGGAACATGTTGGCATAGTGTGTAACAATTGTTTTGATATTTTGAACAATGTGGAATAAAAGGACTTTTATAATATGTTTTAACATTTCCAGAATATATTTCTATAAATTTGAAAGCTTAGTTTTTTAAAGCCATATAATATATTAGAAATTGTTAAAGTGGTCTACCAGACCGGCGTCATTACTCGTGTTATGGATGTTTACGTCACCACTGAAGGGTTAAGAATTAACTCCAGTTTTGGACATACCAAGGACTTCCAATAACGATTCAATATGGACGTTATGGTGAAATCCAATAACATGAGTCCGACGGGCATCCATATGATATCCAATCATGTAACATACAAGATATGTCCAGATGTCAAATTCCAATGTACATCCATAGAAGGTCCATGGACATTTGGACTTCATTTGGATCTGAAATGGACGTCCGATGGACTTTGTGCTATGTAGGTGGGTAAGTACAATGACAATAACTCATTGTCTCGGCCTATTAGAATTACTTTGTGCAATAAAAACTTGGTACATAAGTGCATTAAAGCTTCCAAAACTCTGAAGAATAATGCAAAATTAATAAATATTGTATATACGAGTATATCGAGTAATAGCCCAGTCAATATTATAATTTAAAATGCTTAGTTGACGATAAATTCATTTAATATTATAATTTCAACTAATAACCGTTCAAATGTATTTAGTAATTCTATAATTATTGAATACAGGTATCGACTATATAACGATTATTTTTAACCCGCAAATTTGGAGCGCCATCCTACTTTTTAAGATACTTAGCGATAATGTATAGAACAAAATACATTGCTTTAAACAATATTTACCTATTTATATTCAAAAACAGCTTAAACATAACACCAGGTAATTAACACTATCGTATATCTTGCTTTATTAAGAAGAATTAGAAATAAAAATTTCAAATAACTTATTATTTTTCACATCATTTACTGAACTATAACTAATATTTTTGAGAGTGCGTTCTTTATACAAGTACAGGTGTTTAGTTGGTAGTACGACATAAAGAAAGAGTGTAGTATTTTCTGAGGAATTTGGGTAAGTATTTCAATTATATTTCCAGATAAACATTAAATATTTACAATGTGGCGTCCTTGGGAAATATCGAGTTCGGTCCAAAATATTCTGTGTTACAATATTTAAATAATGATGATGGAAGTGAAAATAGGATTCGACGACATTTAAAATTGGAAGCGCAGGAAATATGTTTCAATGTGTATAAGGATCTACGGGAAAAATTTGGATTCGATGAAGAAACAGCATTAATGCAAGCAGTAGCTTTTTTAACAGAATTTCCCCTGTCAACTATACGTAAGATAGCCAAGAATGGGTCCTACAAACGCAAGAAGCGATGTGATAAGGGATTGGTCAATCATTTAGATATGTCTGTAATAAAATTATTAAAAACCACCATATATGAATGTCACAAAAGTAATGAATTACCTACGATTGAAATAATAAGAAATAAATTTACAAATGCCGGCCGTAATGTAAATGGCTGTAAGAAAACTATTGAAAACTGGATTACAAAATTGGGATTCAAATTCAAAGCGATTAATTAACGTCAAATAGTCATGGAAAGCGGAAGAATAGTGGATATGCGGTGCCACCTACCGTTATTCACACTAAGATTCTTCAAACTCAAACTCGGTGCAGATTTGCGCTTTTAGGTATTGCCTCTAACTCTTGCGGAGACGGGGGGATTCGTTCTTCGAAGACTAAATAAAATGTAAAAGGGCGCCAGGCAATCTTGCCTCCCGACAACTACCTACACAAGTTTTCCCACCCAAAGACTACCAAATAGGTGGAGAAATAATAAAAGTCAGATGTCGCTTACCCAAGTTTAAGTTTAATAAATGACTTAGTTTTGCCAAGAAAATGTTACAAAGTCCAGTCAACTGCTACGTACAAGTGTATCATAAAATTACAAAAATTACAAGAAATTCCCCCAAATGTCCTAAAATCCCATAAATCCTAACTTCAATTTTTCATAGGTAAGTGAAATCCCCCCTCGATTGAATGATATACAAAAATATATTTACAAATATCCCAAGCAAAAATATATATCCCGTACCTTTAAAACCAATGTATCCCTCCCCAATAGTAATTCACTCCCTGAGTACCACAATTTGTACGAAAGAGTTATGGCGGGCTATACTGTCAAGTACCCAATGGCACTTTAAAGTTTCTATAAATTCCTCTATTCAAATCCTATATATCCCTCCAAGTAAAATCCTATATAACCCCCCAAGTAAAATCCAATAACTCCCCCCAAGTAAAATCCAATAATTCCCCCCAATTGAAATCCTAAGTAACAGCCTGGATTGTTCGTTGGGTATAAATATGTACAAACTGTGGATCAGCTGTTTGAGAATATTTTGCTTAGTATTTAAAATGGATTGAAACTATGTAGTTAAAAACGCATTAAGAAAACCACAATCATAAGTAAAAATGCATATAAAATCAGAATATATTAAATCATTTGTTTACAATAATTAAAAGAGCAACAATAAATATAAAGAAATTACCTTAATAATTGTCTAAAGTTTGAAAATGCTTAACAAGTATAGTGGAGAACATGAAATCTGCCCAATATGGATGTTTAGTTGTCATGAATGAATCAGCTGTTTCATCTGATATTAAACGAGTTTTAGTTATCTAATTTAATAAGAGTATTATTTGAAACAGTAAAATAAATCATTTTCATATTTAGTATAAAGAATTAGATAAGAGATAAAAATATCAATGACATAAAGATAATTTATATTTCACAATATATATCAAATTTATGGAATCAATGAATAAAAAATGATGATGGATTTAAAGAAATATTTGCTACTAGAAAATTTAAATAGTATAAATAACCAAAGCAAAAGATATTATAGAGGAATTTATATTCACAAATATAAATATTATTTTCAAATTGTCATATATATGTCAAAACAAAACTAGACATTGCCATACCGACATATAACAAGGAATTTCACTATCTGTAAAAGACTTGTTCTATTGAAATTCGTTGAATAGTAAAAGAAAACAGATATTTTCAAGTGAAATTTACATTTATATATGTTTCCAAAAACTTGTAGGAATGTAGGAATTGTGAATATAGTTCGACAGCTTCAGAAAGAATGTGATTGGTGGAAAAATGACAGGACAAATTTTGATCAACTAAAATTAACAAGAACTTTATTGATAATTAGTGAGCTTAGAAACAATATATTCGTTGTTGATAAAAAAATTGACGATCAAATAGAAGCGTGGTAGTTGGTCTTTGGCGAGATGATGAAGAATGTTTCCAGAAATATCAAGTAAATCACAAATTTTCATTATCAAAGCTATAGATTCTTAACAAATATAAAACTTAGAACACTCACATGTATTTGTATCCAGTTTTCCCGTGAGAATATCCAAAATTCTCAAGTTAGTACGCAGCTTGAACTTCGGAAGGCGTAGTCCTGTTTCCAGACGGCATAGATCCAGAATCCAGACATCAGGTCAGTGCTTATTTAAATATTATTGGCCAATAATAAGAATAATAACTCTTGAGTATAAATTCAGTGACTATTTCCATGTTTATATATATATATATAAGAATTCTTGCGTCTATATGATCGATCTATAAAAAAGAAAAAGGACTTTATGTAGTTTATTCACTAGACAAAATCTAAATATTATTTAAAAAGGCCTATTCTGTAATATAATAATGCTTGTACTCACGTATTTTCAAATCATATAAGAAAAATGCATCTTACTCCATTCATATAATATTTCCATTTGTATATATAATTTTGTAACCTATTTCTTCCGAACAATTTATTTAGTGTATGTATATAATTTCTAACGTAAATTTTTTTATGCAAATCCATCAACATTATTGTAACGACAACGATGCTATGTATCTAATATTCACGCAGATGCAGAGCGTCGCTAAGAAACGTTCGTTCCGTCTCGAATACACTCGTTTCTAGTTGGGCATGCGCACAAGATGGTGTATATCCTTTATGATTCTGTGTTGGTAATTTTCATAGGCGTAACTATTTTATAAATATTTAAATAAAAATTTCATTATAAAATTAAATTATTGAAAGTATTGTGTTTCTTTTTATTTTAAATGAGCAAAGTATATCCAAACAAAGTCTGAACTCAAAAAGTAGAAAAAGTCTTATGCTCCCGAACGAATATAATACAATTATAATTATAATATAAGATTTAATAACTGAGCTAGCCACACAACAACAAAATCTAAATAAATATATATCTAAACAATTAAAATTATAAATAAAATAAAGAATATATAGTATAATATATATACATATATTCACGGCGTGAAGTGGCATCCGCACATGTTAAAATCGCGGTAGCTGTGGCGTCTGCGGCACAATGACATCCGATATACGGATGTTACAGTGCATCGAGCTCCAAAATATCGCGAACGGTTCAGTGAATACTTGGGAATCTATTGCTGATGAAATCAGCAGGAAGTCACTTTGGTCGTTTTTTGTATAAACTTATACACTTATACACTCCATACGCGGCGTTATAGTAGCACACTTATATATTTATCATACATCTGACGCACAAAGTGGCATCCGTCAGTATACATATCGAAGAACGGTATAGTTTGGCGTCTGTATATGTATTTTTATTACATAGTGGCATCCTGGCAGTGTTGCCGATCTCACTTTTGGTTACAGAAAGCTTTTAACATTGTATGTGATGAGTTATATCTGTTTTCATTTTTTGATACCATTGTTGACAGTGCGGAGGATGCTAGTTATTGCAGAATATTTAACGTTATTAATAGAAAAATTATATTTTCGTTCTACAATTCACTCAAATCGGATTTTGAGGCAAAATAAAACACTACCGGCGATAAAAATGAATAATGCTGGCGATAAAACAAACTAAAGAATTCTGACTTTCCGTAAATAAGGGGAAAATGAATTGAATTTTCCAACGTAAACCACGAGATGAAGTAAAATTACTACTCAATTTTCAGGTTAATTTTCGAATGGGTATAATTTTCTATTTCACTATAGAAGAAGTCAAGATTTTTTTGTGAAAATTCCGAAAACCTAAATGCAATCAGAGTACTAGGTGGATTGTTAATAGTTGACCTAGAATAATGAATTTCACAAAAATTTCGGAGTCGTTGAAACTCTCTGTGGCATATACAGGGTGTATAAATGATAACTGTATGGACTATAACTGCATCCTCATTTGATCTGAGGCAAAAAAGTTGTAGAGAGCAATAAAAGCTACGTATACACTAGATTTTTTCTTCCAACACCATAGCGGTTTGGTGTTGGGAAAAAACTCTAGTCTGTTCATTACTACACCACCGGTTCCAAACAGTGCAGAGCCAAAATGAAAGCTATGTTCCAATATATAGGGAGTCTGATACATGCAAACCTTAAACATGTGTTATTGGTTCTACTGGTGTGATGTCTGCATACAGGGTGTCCCAGACCAACATACAATTAATCCTACAGAGTGAACTATGGTGCAATAGACGTTTGCTCTATAGTCGATTATTGGACGGATATATGTCTTATACGTATGAAGTAAGGTGGTAGGGTGAGTGCGTCCGAAGCTGTCGCCGAGCACCTTGAGAAGATTAACTCGACGACGGACTTTATTTAAGGTGTCCATTAGGTTGAGAGTGTGAGTGAATCTCACTCCCAAATAAACGACTTCCCTGCGAATTTCGAGTCGATCTCCCCAGAGCACGAGGCGGAAGTTTGTAGGTAGAAGGCGTTCGCTCATGGTGTCGGGGTGTTTGAATACGATGGCTTGGGTTTTTTAAGGGTTGAGAGTCACCCGCCATCTCCTCCACCAATTAGAAAACTGAGTCAGTAAATTTTGGGATCGAATGTTGAGAGAGCGAATGTCAGTGGCAGAAATGATTAGTGCGGTGTCATCCGCATATAGTTGGATGTTATCCTGGGGGTGTCGTGGAATTGATGTATTATATGTATAAATCATATAAAGTAATGGGGCGAGTATCGAGCCCTGCGGAACGCCAGTTTGAGGTGTGAAAGAGTCGGATATGCTATAACCAACTTTGACGCTGATCGATCGGTCGGTGAGATAATAATTTAACAATTTGGTTTTGCAATCGGATGCTCAGTAGCTTTCTCACTAGTCCAGCGTGCCAGACTTGATCGAAAGCCTTTTGAACGTCCATGAGGATGGCGGCAGAACAGCCTCGTTGATTTAAAGCTCAGGTGACGATAGTTTGGATGTTGGTGGTGGCGTTCTGACAAGAGTGGCCCGGCCTGAATCCGAATTGAAATGCCGGAATTATGTTATTTTTAGTACAGAAGTTCCAGATTCTTTCCTTCAACAAGCGTTCAAATTCTTTACCTAGGACGCTGATTAATGAGATAGGGCGGTAGGATTCAGGCTTTGTAGGGTCTTTGCCGGGTTTGGGGATGAGAACTACGTTGGCCGATTTCCAACAACGAGGAAAGTAAGAGAATGCCAGGCCGGCGTTCAGCAGGGCACAGAGCGGAGGGAAAATCTCTTCCGGCATGTTTTTGACTGCTGCTTCGAGATTCCGTCGTGTCCTGGGGCACTGTTTCTCCCCGCTCGGCACGCCTGCTGAAATCCTTCGATTGTGAACGGTGTAAGAAGCGGAGAGTTCTCATTTAGTGGAATGTGGACGTGTGGGCTTCGTGTAATGTTACGGGCCAGGAGGTCTGTTTCGACGGCATTGTCCCTGAGAAATCGAGGGTTGTTAGGTGGTGAAAAGACAGTTTGTAGGTTATTTTTTAAGGCGGTGGCTTTGTCTTCGGAGGTGTGAATCTTCTGTCCTTGGACTTCGAGATGTGATTCTGTCCTTCTCTTGAGGCCGACGAGGCGATATAATTTTTGCCAAAACACGTCTGAAGTCCAATTCGGCTGTCTGGGCCTTCCATTTTCTCTGTTTTTCGGTGTTGATTTCGTATCGGACTTGGGCGTTGAGACGGTTCCATTGTGTTTTGACAACGGGATCTCGAGTGCGGACGTATAATCTGTATAACTGTCTTTTTTGACGAATTTGGCAATTCACGGTCCCGATTGTAAAGTCCATGACTTAATTTTGACGTTTGGTCGTAAAGGTGAAGTGGACGCGGTTGCCCGCGCCACTTGTGACGGTACAATTGTATCCGTAGAAGGAGGGGACGAGATGTGTAAGTGTGTAGACCACTAGGCCACCGGCAATCGGGTCGGCGTTCATGATGGTCGTCGCTAAAATCTCGATTAAGATTTTAGCGTCGGTGGTCAGGTCGTAGGGGGTCTGCGGCTTATCGAGAGTCACGGGCGCGATCTCTGCTGCTGATTTCGGTGCTTCCAGCCGCTTGGGGCACCGAGGGGTGTGAACCGCCGCAATTTTTGCAGTGTGGGTCGTTTGCCTTAGAGCAATTTGTGGGTTTATGGTCGGTGTTTCCACAGGAAGGACAGACCGGTTTGGTCCTGCAGGATTCGGCAAGGTGGCCTGTGCTGGAGCACCGGTTGCAGTATTTTGATACTGCGCGTAATGGATTGGTGCGGTTGGAGGCCTCGCATTGATGTGAGAGGCCGTGGAATCGGAGACCCTTCGTTAGGGCAATGTGGTATGCATTTTCGGAGTCGGTAAGAATCCGAAACATTGAGGTTATTTTGCTATGGCGGCGAGACATGATGCGCCAGGACCTGGAAAAAAATTTTGTCCGAGAGGGAAGTGTCTACATTTCTGCAGACCAGAGAAAAGGTGGGCTTGCGGGACCTAGAACGTTGGCGGTCTTGGCGGATGGGGCTGAGACGGATGATGGTGGCTTGGTCGTCACCAAGAGTGTTGCGAAGCTTCCTTGCGAAAGCTTCGTGTGGAATGTCGGACGAGATTATAAGAAGTGCGGTCCTGTTGGAGTTTGCTTCAAGGTGGACGATTTCTCCCCTCAATAGCTAATTGGTGTTGAGGAGGTTGAATAGTTCTCGCTGGGAGACGTTCTTGGGTGGCAGGTTCCGGATGTTTAGCGTCTGAAGTGATGGATATGGTTGTGATTGTTGGGGTTGTGTTGGTTGTTGGGGCTAAGGTGGCTGTTGTCGTGGTTGCTGTTGTCGTGGTGGTTGCTGTTGTTTGGTGGCTGGGGGTGGTGGTGTATTATTCTACGCTCTCGATTAGGCATGGCGTCTAAGCGAGTGAAGTCTTCCGGATAGTTGTTGCTGGTATGAACCAGAGAGTGGTGGGATCGTTGCGAGTGGTGTGATTTCGCGGAGACTATGGGCGATGAACTACGGGAGGATTGTTGTTTTTCTTTGAGTTGGCCTTGGAGGTGGGTGATACATTTGAATGCCTTCTCTAAAAAAAATGGAGGGTGGTGGAGTTTTCATACTCCCGGTACGGATGGAGCGATCAGAAGACATGTTGAATATGGCGGAAGAGACGAAACGATGGGTGTTTCGTTGTGCACGCGGTTGTTAGTGGTGCATGGTTGGCGGACAAAAGCCGGCAGCGGACTCACTGCCGGAGGGAGTTTCCTCCCCGATTAAAGGATCCCTGACTCTTTTTGTCTGCCTGTTAGTATTGTATATTCACCTGAATCCTTTCGTCTTCTCTGGGCTGAATGGCGGTTGGATTTCTGTTGAGTTCTTCGCCGTCGCTTTTAGTTAGTAAAAGCGATTTTCATAAATAAAATCCGCTCTAGGAAGAACGATTTTCATAAAAGAGAATATCCTATAAAGGACAAGTTGAGATTAAAATCTCAGGTAAATTCGGCGAGTCCGGTTGCAAGCGCTGGTAGAAATGCCTGGTTTGTATCAGTGACCAGGTTTTCTTCTGAGCTCTTGTTGCTGGTCCTTCCTCGATGGATGTGTTCACTGCACTCGAAAAAGGTGAAAGTAATAGAAATATAGTTTATTTATATGAAACGTGGTTCGACACTCACGATGTCGTTCAACGCGGTTGGGCAGACAATTCACAAAATAGTGTCTTAATGCACGCTGGGAATGAAAATAGATTTGTACAAACTTCTTTCGGCCAAAAATATCATCAAAACTCTGCATGATGAATAAATCATTTTCGTAAACATATTTGATTTAAAAATAAAATTCATATACCACTGGTCGGTTTCTCTGAAATATTTTATCGTTTCTTTTAATATATTTTTTTACTAGCTTTGGAAGAATCATGAAACATGAAACTGCACAATTATTTTGATTAATATTGTGTTTTAATTGTATTCGTGTTATTGGGTCATGGGATTACATTTACTACGCAAATGAAACTTTAATCAGTATTGACATAGAAACATGAATTTATTGATTGAAATTTCTTGAAAGGAATAGATTTGAAAACAAATTGTGGTTATCAAAAGAACCATTTTATAATAATCTAAATAAAAGAAATATTTTTAATAACACGAACATATAAAAAAGCACAAGTTTCAACGGGTGAAATATTTCCAGTGATTAATGAAATACCCTGTATATTTATATCCGTCCGACAGTCCTCACTCGGTGTCGGAAAATCCCTGGGATCCATTTTTTTGGCACTGGCCTCTATTCCGATCCCAGGATGGACTCTCAAATGTTTTTTTTTCGAAAAATTGTCAATCAAATCCTCTATCTAAAATTTAAAACTGGAACTGGGTACTATTGAAATTTTTTTTCATAACACACTATACAGTGATAATCCAAATCATAATACAAATCATCAATTCATGTGTTAGAACATGTTTTTTACAGTAAAACTCTTTTGTTATTTCAGATATTTTGGCTGAATCTCGACCTTTATTCAAATATTATTTGACATTGACAACCTTAAAAAACTGGCTATGCCTAAGATAGCGACTAACCAGTTGGATTGGCGAGTCATCAAGAACATGGTAGAGGTGATCTTCCAAGATACCCGTGTCCAGATATTAATTTGCAGCTACAACCCCCGTTATCAGTATCCGATCAAGACAGTGCCCTGTTATTTCCATAAGATTGGAAAGTGTAGAAATGGGGCCAGTTGGTAATTCAAACATTCAGCCTCGGCTATACAAAAGTTCCAGGAGGAACTTCCATTTACGGAGGGTCTAATGTTACGAAACAGCACACTGGTGTAGTTCCTGAATCTGACTCTGTCTAAACCATGTATGAAAATTAAAATCAGTTAAAAGTATGGCGGATGCGCAGGGATTTCGTATTACTGTTTACAATGACTATCTTATCTAGACATTGTTTTTGGGACCAGTCTTATCTAGAAAATTCCAGAGAGCCGATTGTTTTTGCGTATGCCGCAATCTAGAATTATCTAGTAAAAAAGGCATTAATATATAACTGACCAACCAGCGGAAGAAGTTTAGTTTATAAAGTGATCTCGTGAAATAAACAAGTGAATGAATAAATTAAGTAAGTGAACCTACCGTATGTATGAATTTATCCCACCTGTCAGGATGTACTGTTTTAAATAAATGAGAAAAACATTACATTATATATAACAAAGATAATAAAATAAAGTGTACCAAAGACGATAACTCAATGACTTGTGTCGTTTGTAAATAGTAAAATATATATGAATATCTAGTCTTTTAGCTAATTTAACGATAACAATAATTTAAAATGTACCTATAGTGTAGACCATAATATAATTATAACTAATTATTATCTGCTATAATAATAATTGAATTACGAATACAGTTCCATAAAAACATTTTTTGGGGTATTTTTCGTTTTTTAATCAAATAATTTTAATAGATCAATTATTTTTGTTTTCAGTTAGTATGGCTTTAATTCTTTTTTAAACATTTTTTTATGAATCAATGCTCTTATATTTCCAGGCGCAGTATTGCAAATCTTGGGCGAGTAAAAGCAATAAGATCTTTCGCTAATTTGTTTTGTTATTAAGAGAACAACAAAGAACTTTTTCTTGCGAGTATCATATTGATGGTTGGGGAGAAGAGAATTGACTTTGTTTACATGGTACTTAACACTGATACATATATTTGTCTTATATCTAAAATTATTGTATCAGAGTATAATAAGTTTGATAGATATTTATCAAAAATAAGCTTAACAAATCGTCTCTGCATGACTTCCAGAGAGTGAGAGAGTGGACACGAATTTTTAAAGCATCCAACCCCTCCCCCGCCCACCAATACTATTATTCCATAATGAAAATGGCTCTCTACAAGCGAGTAAAAAATCGCTCTTAAATAATGTACAGATATCTTTTAGTTTTTTAGTTTTATAAAGAATAGTTTTAAGTTTCTTTGCAATGTAATTAATATGTGAATCCCATTTGAGGCGTGAGTCAATAATTAGACCTAAGTATTTTATTTCCTTTTCAGGATAAATGTTAAAAGGGACGATAGTTCTGACACTTAAATGACCAAAAGAAGTTCTAGAAATGTTACAAGTACAAGGTAAATATACGGAAGAGAAGTAATTATCAATTTAAATTAATTATGGGAATATTAGGATGTATAGAATAAAATTATGAATTTTGCTCAAACTGTTTAGGTATTTTTTATCAGTGAATAATTTATTAATTTTCTTATTTATTTATATATATATATATATATATATATATATATATATATACGATTTTCTACTACACCTGTTTCAGTCGAAATTTCAATAATTTCGACATACTGGCCTGACCGTTCTTCGAAGGGAAAAACAACTACATCCTTGGCTAATACCACGCAGAATAATGAATTACATCCCATTCGAAAACCGTGACATCGATCGGCCATTTTGCCGATACGGACATCTGTGGTGATTCGCAACTGATAGCGGAAGAGCATAGTACACTGACGCGTTTCGACCTTCTTGGGTCTCTTCAAGGGTGCCGAAATGCCTTCCAGTTCAGAATCTCTAATCCGAACTGAAGATTAACGTCCTCCGACAACCTCTCTTGGCTCGTGTAGTTACACAAGCGAGAAGTAGTCAGTTGGCGCCATCTTCACTTTCAGTTGCGAACCGACACCTCAGATAAATGCGACCGTATTAGTCGTATGAAATACAATGAATATAATTCCATAAAATACGATTAGAGATTCTGAACTGGCACTCTTAAAGAGACCTAAGAAGGTCGAAACGCATCAGTGCACTATGCTCTTCCGCTATCAGTTGCGAATCACCACAGATGTCCGTATCGGCAAAATGGCCGATCGACGTCACGGTTTTCGAAGGGGATGTAATTCAATATTCTGCGTGGTATTAGCCAGGAATGTAGTTGTTTTTCCCTTCGAAGAACGGTCAGGGCAGTATGTCGAAATTATTGAAATTTCGACTAAAACAGGTGTAGTAGAAAATCGAAATTTATATTTCATATAGACACCTCGTATTTTATGGAATTATATTCATTTTGTTTCATATGACTAATACGGTCGCATTTATCTGAGGTGTTGGTTCGCAACTGAAAGTGGAGATGGCGCCAACTGACTACTTCTCGCTTGTGTAACTACACGAGCCAAGAGAGGTTGTCGGAGGACGTTAATCTTCAGTTCGGATTAGAGATTCTGAACTGGAAGGCATTTCGGCACTCTTGAAGAGACCCAAGAAGCTCGAAACGCGTCAGTATATATATATATACATATATATATATATATATATATACATATATATATTTAAATAAATAACATGACTATTTAAAGTCTATTTACTAATTTTAAACCGAACCAAACACCAAGAAAAACTTTTTGTACTATATATATATATATATATATATATATATATATATATATATATATATATACATATATATATATATATATATATATATATATATATATATATATAGGTATACATATATATAAAACAATTCTAAAAATTCTCTTTTATTAAATTTTCAAGAATTTTTCTATTTTTATAATAAAATGATTTTTTTACCACTACATCGTTTCTTAATACTGTTTCATTTATTTATGGTATAGATGACTCTTTAATCTATTTTCGAAATATTTATTGCATATTTCTACGACTTTTCGTTTAAGACGGCTAAAAATTAAAACTGAAATCGAATTACAAAAATCTTCTCGGGCAATTTAGCAGAATTGTATTTTTCCTCTAATATCCTTGAAGTGATAGACGTAAATTGGCTTCTTATTAAATAGATCTCTCACTCCCTCACACCATGTCGAATCACGAGATTTTGTTAATTGACGCCTCTTTACCCATGTCGTATATACTTCCTAAAGTTTGTTGTTTTGATTTTTGTTCATGAGTATATCAGCAAGTGTTTGGCATAGTAGTTATTGCCACAGTAAAAATTTTTTCAATGAGATATCTTTCTATTTAGTGAAATTATTATAATTCTCCTCCCTACTTGCCACTATTCCAAGACTTGAAACTGAAGAAATTCGTATTTTGATGATGATCTGGATTGAAAGTACATAGTCAATGTATTGTAAAACTGAGGACATCGATTTCTTCAAATGTTTATTTAAAGTGGAAATAGAATAGTCTAGTATAAACAACATAATAATGTGTACCGTTAGATGGGGTGAAATTGATTTTGTGGGGTTAATTTGATAGTTGGACGGAATTTCATTCTAATAGTCAAACTACGCGCCAAAAATAATTCATGAATTTCTGGCTAGGGTTCAGTCGAAAGTGAGAACTTCGAAAAGTGTTTTTGTGAGCGGTCAGTTGCTTCACAGAGTCTCGAATATAGTGCTAAATCTACAGTGAAAATATGTGAGTACTATTATGTCATTACAGAGTTTATTACCGATTTCATGCTGAATAATTATCTGTTATCAGTAGGATAACCTCACTTTTCGAGTATTACGTCTAATTTTTACACATTCACATTCCACGAGCATTTTCATTCAGTGGGTTCACTTTGATACTGATTTCGGGGTGAAATTGATAGCTATCAAAGTCATCCCACCATTCATAGATGTATTGAGATTTATCTAATGGTTCGAATAAAATAATATTTCTTATCATTACAGAGTAAATTCAACGAAAGCGATGGGGCGTACTCACAAGCGTAAAGAATGTGGTGTTCCTTTCGGAATATTATATAATAAATATAAAGTTATGCATAGTAATTAACATGATTGACAAACAGCTTTTACCAAAGAAGAGGAATATGCTATCATCAAGTCTGGTGTTACGTGTAATAACTGGGGATTTCCATTGAGCATAGAAGACGTTCAGATGGTGACAAAATCATTTCTCTACGATCGTGCAAAAAGTGACTATTTGTAAAACTATGTACTGTGCCAAATGTGCAAAAAAGTATCTTACTTTTGCACTAGTGCAAAAAACACTTCGAACGAATTGTCAATGAATTGGATTAAATTGAGGAGTAAATATCTAAAAAAACAGAAATAGCTTCTCACATTCTAGAAGGTGAACCAAGTACCAGTACCGGTAGCTTCACAATCCAAAAAAGAGCTGTTTAAAGTAAAGAACATGATGAGATATCCACAAGCAAAAATAAAACCAAAACTCAAGAAATCAGTGGAATTGAAGTTTGTCCATCACTAATAAACGCTAATTGCGATATCAAAATTGAAATTATTTCAAAAAAGTAAAGTTATCAGTAATTTTTGTTGTACCTGTTGTAAAATAGGCTAATAATAAAATTTCATTTAAGAACATATTTATTTCGATCGAAGAAAAAAAGTTGTGTGTAACATGTGCAAAAAGCATGTTTGTTGCATTCAGCATGGTTGCAGCTCTCGACTTCGTCTCGAGCTGCAAACTTCATGCATCGTGCAACAAATATGCACTTTTTGCACTAGTTACACAAATAACTATTTTAGATCGTCTATGGTGACAAATAACAAGAATTAAGAACAATACTACTGGAGGAGATTGGGTTTACTCTCTTTTGAAAAGGCATAATAATATACTGACACAGCGTCTAGCTTCGAACATCAAACGTTCACGTGCAGGGGTATCGAAGGAAGTTATCGATGAATATTTCAGGAACCGGAATCTTAGCATCGAAGGTGTCCCACAATCGAACATATTTAATTATGATGAAACCAACATGGCCGATGATCCGGGAAGAAAGCGGTGGTTGTATCGGAGAGGTAAAAAGTATCCAGAAAACATCATAAACCATTCTAAATCAGCAATATCTGTCATGTTTTGGGGCTCTGCTTCAGGGGTATTATTACTATCTTACATTATATATAAATCAGAACACACGTGGGATAGATGGACAGAAAATGGACCTAAAGGTATTGAATGTTGAGCTGAAAGATGCTGCAGTTCCGGCTCAAGATACAATAGAACAAAAAATGGATGGATAGATAGATAGATTGATCTTTATTCAATTAAGAACCCTAATATACATAAAAATAAAATAGAAGTACACAAAAATAAAATTAATTATATAGATAAAATTAAAATTAACAAAATACACTAATAAAATGTGTTATATAAATTTGTCATTAATTATAATATATTTAAACAAAAACACTTCAAAATTGAAAAATTGGAGTAACGACATGAAGCTACAAATTTTTGATATGCTCTTTAAGCAACATTTTAAAATTTGAAAGCGTGGTACATTTTTTTATAGAGTTCATTGTACTTCGATAAACATTTCTACTCATATGTATGTCATTCAAACCTCTGGTATTATATGAACGATTATTTTTGTTAAAAGAAATGTATTCCTGGAAATATTCAGGTGATACACCGTTTACTATTTTAAAAACCAAAATCATGGTAAAGTAATACAGTCTGTTTTCAACAAGTAACCAATTTAGGGAATTTAACATAATTCTAATTGGAGTAAGACGATTTGTTTTTAAAATTATTCTCATTCCACGATTTTGCAACTTCTGCAACATATTGAGTTTGTTCAGATTGAATATGAATATAATTGATGAGTAGTAGTCAAAATGAGGTTGAATAATAGTATTATACACAGTGATTTTGGTCTCCATTGACAAGTTTTGAGATATTCTGCTAAAAAAGTATAGCTTCTTCGATATTTTTTTTTGGATATAATCAAAATGAGTATCAAAACTTAAAGTATTGTCAAGCTGGAAACCCAAATATTTAAATGACGTGACAATTTGTATTTTTTCGTTTTTAATATTTAAATTTATGCTGTTAGTATCAAGTAAACTATATTTATATTTCGTGGTGAAAATCATTGCATTTGTTTTTTTTACATTTACCTTTAGTTTGCTTATTTTCAAATATTGATTAACCTTATCTAAGATACTATTCATTTTCTGGTTAGCTACATCCAAATCTTCATCACTACAACAAATTAAGGTATCATCGGCAAAAAGGTTAATGAATTCACAACTAACGAAAAGGTCAATATCGTTGATGTACAAAATAAACAGAAGTGGGCCTAAAACATTACCTTGTGGAATTCCTGCATCATTATCCATCTCCGATGACACCTGATCTTTAAAACGCACTCTCTGTTTCCGACATTCCAAATAATCTCCAAACCACTCAATAACTGTACCCCCTATACCGTACTGCTTAAGTTTAGAAATCAATATTTCTCTGTCGATTGTTTCAAAAGCTCTTTTTAAGTCTAGAAATACAGCAATAACATATTTATTTTTATCATAATTACGTTTTATGTGGCAATGGTGATTCACAAGAGAATTTTTTTCTGAAACCTGATTGATTATAATTATTGATTAAAATTTTATTTTTCGTAATGGTTCAATAGTTATTCATAAACAGCAATTTCTAATAGTTTTTCTATAGGAGGTAAAGTATTGATCGGTCGAAATTCTTCAGCTTTATTGGTATTAACTACTTTTTGTATTGGAGTGATATTACTTATTTCTAATGCCTTAGGAATCTTACTTGTAGAGAGAGATGCATTAATAAAATTTAGCACAGCATGTCCAATTGTTTCAAAAACTTATTTCACCATTCTTCGGTTTAATGTTTCATGTATTGAGAATTTATTATCTAAACTGCATACCATTTTTCGCAGAACCAAATTTTAAATATAAGTTATTATTTACATTAGACCACGTTACAGTATTCTCAATACTTTGAACAATACTTTCAATGTTTTCTACAAAATATTCATTAAAACTGCTTGCTATTTCTAGACTGTCTGTTAACAATTTCCGCCCTGCTGTAGTTTCAAAGATCACAAAGTTTACATTATCTCGACTATTATCATTAATAATTTTTTTAAAGTTTTCCACATTTGTTTTGGATTATTTCTATACCTATCTATTTTATTAAAGTAATACTGCTCTTTCTTTATCTTTAACATATTCACTACCACATTTCTATGTTGCTTAAAAACTTGCCATTTATTTTGTTTTTCATAACGTCAGTACATATTTTAAAATTTTATAAGCCCTATCCCGTTGTCTAACTTTATCATATACCTCATAATCAAACCAAGGCAATTTTGATTTAAAATGACATGTTTCTATTGGTGAAATATTATTGATTATATTATCGCAATTGACCAAAATTTCCTGATAAATAGTATCAACATCAATAGAATCTAAATTAAAATGACACATTATAAGACTAGTTTCGATTTTATCTAAGTTTTCACTACTTATATTTCTAAACTTGACTATGTTATGACCTGAATGATTAGTATTATTTGAAATAACAGAATGAACAGTTATCTTTGGACAATCGTGAACACTGGCTATTATATTATCTTGATTACAAAGCACATAATCTACCAGTTCTGCTAGTGTTAGTAATACGGGTAGGACTCGTTATATATTGCTTTACCCCATATGATGAAAACAAATTTTTTCCCCATAGAAATTACTAGCTAACAGGTATATATTAAAATCACCGACCAACACACAACGATAATTTGTAGAAAATAAAACATCACAAATTTCTTCTAATTCTTCAGAACTAGATGGTGAGTGGTATAGACATCCTACTAAACAAACTGCAGACTTTATATAAACTTTTACTACTTTACACCAATAATTGTCAATAAATTGAAATGTTTTGAAATTAGAAAAATTTTAACTTTTGTTTAGGTATAGCATAACACCTCCTGTGCGTCTACTCGTTGAGTCATAGCGAATATGGAAATAATTTTCAAATTTAACTTCAACATCTTCAACATCTGCTATTGTTCTTATTTCACTCAGTAAAATTAGTTTGGGATTGTAGCAAGTTATGCTTTCTGGGATTTGATCTCTATTTTTCACGATGCTTTGGGCGTTGAGATAAATTATATCGGAGTCAAGTCGTATATTAGGGTTTACATAGTGTTTTTTTGATTTTTTTTTAAAACAATAGTTGGTTTATTATTCAATGGTTTTGGTAGTATCTCCGTTATCAATTAGAATCTGCAGTTTAGCTTTAATCGATTTAAAATATTCCTGATGAGCCTTAGTTTGATCCCCAAATATTCTAATACTTGGAATGGGACTCAGTTTGATCCCCAAATATTCTAATACTTGGAATGGGACTCAGTTGTTTATTTTTAAGCACAGACCTAGCATCATCTTGTGAATTTAGAATAACTTTGATTGGCCTGATCTTGTTTGTGCCATATTTTCCTAAACGAAACATTTTTAAATTGGTTTTGTCTATATTAAAATTATTTAATATTTTTCAAATAGCTGTTGAATCTTCAAGATCACGCTGTGCTTGGGTTTTCATTTTTGACTCATTCACGTTACAAACAATTATGTTAGAAGCCTGGCTCTGCCTCTCAAGGCAGAAGCAGGCTGTTTCACTGATTGGTTCAAGAGCTCTTTCTTACCTCACGCTATAAGGTTTCCAGGAAAAAAGTGCTCATTGGAGATAACCTTTCATCTCACTTCACTGTCGAAGTGTTACAACTTTGCCAAGAAAACAATATTACTTTTTTTGCCTACCTCCTAATTCTACCCACTTGACATAACCTCTAGATGTTGCGTTTTTTCGGCCGTTAGAATTAGCATGGAAGTCGGTATTCTTGAAATGGAAAATGGAAAACTCAAAATTATTTTCCTTGAAGAAAGAGGAGTTTTCAATGTCGTTGAAAAACACTTTAGATAAAAAAAATGAATCGGGCAGGTGATGCAATAGAACAAAATTTGAGAATCGGCTTCGAAGCGATTGGTATGTATCCATGCAATCCAGAAAAGGTATTGAATGAAATTCCGAACGAGAATAAAGAAAAATAGCCATTTTCAGCCGATTACGAAAACAATTTGGTTGCATTTTTTATAACGATACAATAACACTCCTGTCCGTGCCCCCCCGTAAAAAAAGAAGAGATTGAATATCGTTGCGAGAAGAAGCGTCCCTTGTCCGGGGTCTGAATCTGGATGGTTTGACGAATCAGAGAGAGGTGAAATTCCAGTCAATTGTGCACATGATGAAGAGGTTGAATACAACTCTGTTGAACCAAATAATATTGAAGAAGGGATGTTTTTCCTTGTTCGAGTTCTCTCTGGAAAAAGAAATGCGACATGTTATCGGTACATAACTATTGTTGACAAAAAACTGGAATATGATGTATACGATGTTGTGGATTTCTAGTCCACTGATACAGAAAAATTAATTTTCAAAGAACTGGGGAACAATAAGATCACTATTGCTCTAACTGACATAATTGCTATAATTAGTGAACCAAAAATAGAAAATTCTGGAACTCGTCTCAAAAGATATATTTTCACTTAACCAGTTGATGATGTTGAGCATTGAACATTAGTTCAAAATTTCACTGACGTTACTTTCACGGTAATTTATCTGATTAGTTATGTTCACGATTTTTTTTTATCTGCTTATTCTACAAATTTTTTAAGACAATTTGTCAAGTTAAATTTATGTTCTTCGAATAAATATTTGTTTTGGAAGCTAATTATTGCTTTCTATCTACCGAAGAAGATATCAATTTCACCTCAATGCAGTGCTAATTTGATAAAAAAACGTCTGCACCAAAATGGTGAAGTATGAAATAGATAACTTATTTTGATAATCCTGTACAGAGGACGCGAAAAAATTCGCCCTATCAAAGTCACCCCAATATAGGTGTTGGTTTGATAACGTGATTATGATGTTTTTTTTCGATTGGTTTTATCAAAAAAATATTGTATGATCGTGAGGTTCTATTCTATATGGATTTGTAAATCGTGTAGAATTTTTATTCTGCTGAAAATCTTCATAGGTTTAATTATATAATTCAAAAACTATCAATTTCACCCCATCTTACGGTATCGTAAAAGGAATTCTTTTATATATTAACAAACAAACAGATAACAATATTCTGCAAGCTAGTCATATTCCGCGAGTTCAATATAGGTTGAAGTTGCTAATACATTTTGTTTAACTATTTCGAAGAATTATTATTAAACCGTTATGTAAACAAAAGACGTTACAATTAAACTCCAAATAGAAACTAAAATCTATGTTCATACAATTTTTTCCTAAGGCAGCGCTTTGACATTTGCGAGATATTTCGGTTCGATCTATCTTGTTTATTATTATTAACTTACTCCATTTTCCCTATAAAATATTTCTGATTATCCCAACGAAACGATTTTTATATAATTTGGGACAAAAAATGTATCACATGTGGCAGAAAATATATGTTACATATGACAATTCGTTTTTTCTGAGCTTTCAAAACAAGATACGTGAACAAATTCTGATCGGAATTGAATTAGGCGTCGGTAAGAAGGGATACAGCAGGAGTCCGGTGAATTTGAATTTCAAATTTGGAAATAACCAAATTTGCTTAACAATATGTCTCGTTCTCTACAGGGTGACCCAATGATAAAATATATTTAAAGCTGTGTGCACAAGTGCTGAATATCCGAATATTTCTTTGAAGAAGACACTTTTGTAAAGTTGTGCAGAGTTTATTGTGAAGTCATGTTCGCTGTGTAGTCACTATTTTTGTTATAAAAGATATTGTACAGTCAATAAATACATACTTGTGAATATACAAGATTGAGGGGTTTTGAATAAATTGTAACAAAAACAAGTATAACAGATCAGTTGTACATTTAGAATTGTATAGTAAAATTTCTAATATAAAATCCAACATCATACTATGAAACACTTCTTAAAAAGTCATTTGTAAAACAAGTGTCACAATGACTCGTTTTGTAGTACGAGTGCAGTTTTTGCAAAGCACGAGTACCTCAAAAAGTGATTTTGACAAGTCTTACAAAGTATTTTTTTATAATTCACGTATACAGGGGACTTCATTAAAACATTGTTTACAGTGCCACAGTGAAATCTCTTAGAACACTTGTTTAGTAAATTTTGGTTTGTTATTGTATATATTTTTATTTGACATTTGACTTTAACCTTAACTTAAAACCGTCTGTAATCTGACCAATCAGAAATCTACAGAATTGCCAACTTAAATTCAAAGCACTCCTTCTAATTTAAAAACAGGGATAATGTCATTCTATTCCATTTAAAAAATTCAATAATTGCGAATTATAAATAATATTGTCCAAAACTTGTGTCAAAGTAACTTTTTGTATTACTCGAGCTTTCGCAACTCTCCGCTTTGCGGTTTGTTGTGCAAACTGCATTCGTACTACAAAATAAGTCATTGTGCTGCCTGCTTGGTCAGATCGCAGCCGGTTTCACTCAGCACATTTGACTTATATTATGATCGAACAATTATGTAATTGTAATCAAACCGTGTCCACTTTGTTTGTTATAGCTTGCATTTGTGGTTTCTTGTTTAATCTTATTAAAATATGAAAACACTTCTTGTCAGGATTAATTTAAAAATGGACTCAGATACTATTCTAAGAACTTGCACACTGCATTCAACCTCCCGCCTCCCCCCTCCACCTTTGAGTTAATAAATAATAGACAATATAATTAATAGTTCAGATAAACTGTAAAATATTTATTTGTTGCAAATAGTGTTTAATAAAAAATATGCAAATATTTAGTTCAATAACTATTTTTATATAAAACCTTCGAGAGTACTGACAAGACTGTTTTCAGTTAGAGGATTAACGATTATAGGTTAACTTTACAATTTATTGAAAACTAGGCCATTTTTCATGTCATTTGAAAGTTTCCTGTTCGATATAGGTACCTGATCTAGCTATGAAATATTCCTAATATGAAATCTACAGGAAGAAGTGAACACAAATACATTATTCTGCTCATGTATATCACATACAGATATTTTTGATGATTTATTTCTAGATCAAAAAAAGATTTCTTGTAATATCAAATTAAACAAGTTTTTGTCCTTAGGTACAATGGAATAACTTTTGATACTTCATACTTGAAGGTGTAAATTTAAAACAATTTTTTTATTCAACTGATCTTCGTTTCTCATATAGCTTAATTTTCGATGAATTTACACCCTCTGCTCTCTCAATTATTCTATTTTCGTCCATTGTGGTTCCATTATTCTCAATTACCTACATTTGAACAGAAACGGCTCAGATCGTACAATGTTTGTCAAATTTATGTTTCACGCATATGTATGTATTTAAAACTTCAATTTATGTGCCAACAAATTTGACAACAGTTTTTGCATGTTTCAAATCAAATAAAATTACATTCGTATTTTTTCACCGACGATTTGTCACTTGAAAGCAAATATAGCGTACGTGCTGCATACAAACCGTTTGTTGCCGTTAGTGTGTAGACATTTATTATACGTTTTTAGTGTTTTTATTGTGATTTTGGTAATTCTGAGATAATTACAAAAATGATTGACTAGGTATTATAACAATCTTAAAAGCCAGCATCCAGACGTCTCTGCCAGATATGTACAACAAATACACAAACATGTGGGGTTGCGCTTTCAAAAATGGCGCAGCCAAAAATCGCGCTTAATAAATAGCGCCTAGAAATGATAGCGCTGGTAAAAAGCGTGTGATAATAATAGCGGGCGTCCAAAAATAGCGCAAGGAATGACTAGCGCGTTATTAAAAGAGCGCATATTAAAGTAGTGTTTCAAAGAATACCTAATAGGTAATTCACATAATAATGCCATAATAATATAAAATACCATTTTATTACATTTAAATCTCTATAACAAATAATTATGTGTGTATGAAAGTTAGTTTCGTTGGTATAGATGCTAAGTATCTCTAAATATGATAAAATAGTATGTAAAACGAGTAAGGTGTCGCTTTCATTAGTAATAAAGTATATCAGTGTGAAGTACACGTTACAAGTTACTTACAAAGATATTTTTGAGCTCCACTACACAAAAGTTCTTGCTTCTAGCAAAGAAACTTGCCACCATCATAAAACCAATCTTCGTTGAGTTACAACTATTTTCTTTGAAGAAGCCAGTTTCTATTGTGAAAAAAGTCGTGAAATATTATAATATTGAAACAAAATAGTTCACCAGTGATACTTTTAATATGGTTATGACAAATAAGTCAGTTTGTTCCTCGTGCAGGATGTCACCGCGCTCTGAGCGGTGTTCAAAAACTGTCTTTAATGTGTTAAACATAACATTTGTCAACATCCCTATTGCAAGAAATTTATTTTATAGACATTATGTATATTTCAACTTCATTATCATCATCAGGCTATTTTCACTCGCCTCTGGGTATAGGCCACTTTTCTCTTGTGTCTATCTCAGACTAATTTTGCTTACGTATTAACTTATCCTTTCGTCAAGGTCCTGTTTGTCGTCTCCGGATCACTGTAAATTAACCCTTGATTATCTCTATTTTTCTTAAATAGGCTGTTTAACAGTAATTTTGAACAAGTTCAGGAACCTGTGAAATATTTGTCGATATACCCAGACCCACTTCGGGGAAATTTTTTTATGCTCAGTTAGAATCTGCTTTTGTTACTGCAACTCACAGAAACTGTTTAATGATGACTGTCGGCCACAAATTGAGGTTATAGCAAAGAATAAAAGAACTTGGCATTTTTTAGTAAATTATGTCTTATTGCCTATGACGGACCCTTGAACTGTGTCTTATGATGGATCAGGGGTCCATCATGGGCAATGCATTAGTTACACTATTTTAATTATGTTTTTCTTGGTTTTGCAGATATGGCATTTAAGAAAAGGCAGCAATGGGACGATGATGACATGCGACAAGCTATGCTCAATGTTCAAAACCACAATATGGGCTATAAGTTGGCAGCAAGGACGTTTAGGGTTCCCAACACAACCTTGCGAAGACGTCTGGATAATTGTTAGGGTGATTTGGGAGGCCGAAGAGCAATTTTCTCGAAAGCCATCGAACAGGAGATTGCGAGTCATATCATTGATATGGAAACACGTTTTTTTGGACTAACGTCCAAAGATTTGCGACGAATGGTATTTGAAGTAGCCGAAAAAAATAAAATAGAACGTGGTTTTAATCGCGAAATAAAAATGGCAGGTTGGAAATGAGTCAGGGGATGTCTGAAGCGCAATCCACGAATATCTTTGAGGAGCCCAGAAAGTACATTATTAGCTAGGGCCCAGGCTTTTAACAAGCCTAATATCGAAGCCTATGTTAATGCACTAGCTAATATTATGGAGAAACGCAAGTTTCTCGCCGAAAATATATACAATATGGACGAGTCAGGTTTGACTACGGTCCAGAAGAAGTGCTAGAAAATTTACGCAGCGAAAGGTCGCAAGCAAGTTGGTGCGCTTAATAGTGCCGAGCGTGGGCAACACGTAACTGTAGTGTGCGCAATGAATGCCATAAGCAATTACGTTCCACCTGTTCTTATTTAGCTCCGTCAAAGAATGAACGATGAGCTTATGAATGGTGCTCCTGCTGGTAGCATAGCTTTTGCACAAGAAAAAGGTTGGATGACCAGCGAAATTTTTGGTGAATGGTTAAAACATTTCGTAAGGTACGCTAAAGCTTTTAATGAGAATAAGGTGCTTTTACTACTAGATTGCCACAGTAGCCATAAAAGTCTTGAATCTCTGCAGTTTGCGAAAGAAAATGGTGTAATTATATTTTGCTTTCCTGCACACTACTCTCATCACGTTCAACCATTGGACGTTGGATTCCTTCATCCTCTTCATACGTATTTGGATCAAGAAATCAAATTATGGCTGCGTCAAAACCCGGGAAAGGCAGTGACTGAATTTAAAATAGCAAGTCTTCTCAATCAAGCCTATTTGAGAAGTGCAGTACCATCAAATGCAATAAACTCGTTTAAAAAGACTGGCATCTATCCTTTCAATCCCCATACTTTTGAGAACTGGCAGTTTGCACTAGCTTTAGCAACTAATGAGCAGGTTTTCGAGAATCCAGCTGTCATCAACGGAAACCAAATGGAATTAGAGGTTTGGGATCAACTAAGTACATCTAGTCATAACTTGTTCGTCAGTTCTTGACATCTCTGTGAGATAAATTTTACCTCCTCTCGAAGCTGTAGTCATTGGTACTTATGAAAGAAAAGCCAGAAAACGTGGAAAAACTGGGTCATTTGAATTCAGCACCAGAAATGCATGATCTCAAAGTGAAACTGATTGTAAAGAAAATGGAACTAAGGAAACAACAAAGCAGGCCAGTTAAACGCCAACTTGTCATTTCAAATTACGACAATTCTAATGATGAATCCATCTCAGAAGAATATTTAGGGCAAGAAAAAGACGACTCTGACGCTAGCTGCATTTACTGCAATGAGCTATACTCTCAATCACGAGCGAGAGAAAAGTGGATTCGTTTTCAGAACTGTCAATCTTGGTGCCACAATGAGTGCGCTGATGTCAGCTATCGTTACAAATCATTCATTTGTGAATTATGCATTTAATTTTGTTTTTTTTCTGTTTTGTCAAAGCAAAAAAAATGTTTTTCGTTTATTCAATGTTACTTTGTTCTTGGTACAACGATAATTTGGTTTAATAAACCTTTTAAAATAATTTTATTTGTATTATTTTTTTGGGGGGGCGACATAAGTACATATGCGCCTATGATGGACCCCTTGGATTCATAAAAAAAACACTGGCGCTATTAAACAGACAATCAATTGTTAACAAATCCACCCAACACTATGATCATCTTTGTATTAAGTAGAGATTTACATAAAAAGAAGATCAATAACTACAAAAGCAAAAAAAACTAATGGAGCTTCGTTAAGGGGTCCATCAAGGGCACACTTCCCCTATTAATAATAATAATAATAATAATAATTATTGTTAAAAATACATGAATAACCATAGAATCATTGAAGCGCCAAAGACGCTTGTACGTGATATTTTCACATAATTAGAAAATACACTTATAAAACACCACAAAATATAAAATAGACATACAGCCACCTTATTAAAACTATAGACAAACACCCACCTATAACTTCAGCATACATAATTGGGGATTTATTTGTCTGAATTAGATAAAATCAAAAATCGGTGAAACAGTCACAATAGGGTAAATTGACCAAATCGGAAAAATTTACTTTGTTTATAATTCGAAGTGATAGAATCAATTAGATTCCTAACATCAAATATAAAATTTAAGGTCGACTAGATTATTGAATATTTTTCTGTCAGTATTGTACATCCATTCCTTTATAGAGCGTTTAAATGTTCTATGGTTATTAATGTTTCTCAAGTTGAGAGGTAAAATATTATAAATTTTTTCTGACAGAAATTCCACTGACCATTGACCGATTGTTTTCTCACATATTGGAATATTGAAGTTTTCTTTTGGTCTCGTGTTGTGACAATGTGAAACTGGTTGTACTTTTATTTTATTTCTATGTATATTTGTGATTACCTTTTCACATAAAATTTGTCTCACATCAAATATTTTATTTTGTGAAAAAAGTTTGTCACTAGAAACCCTTTTATCTTTTTTATAAATGATTCTCAGTATCCACTTTTGTAATACATTAAGACCCTGCAAATTGCTTTCTGCTACACCTCCCCAACCTAGGATACCATACTGCAACTGAGATTGCACCAACGAGAAATATAAAATTTTAAGGTTTTTCAATGTCAATAAATCAGCCAAGAATCTGAATTTAGTCAGCAGACCTCTCAATTTATTCTTGACGTTGTTTACTTGTAAGTCCCACTTTAAATGTCTATCTATTACAATTCCTAAGTATTTGATTCGATCTTTTTCAAAAATTTGTACTTGATTATCAATTATTAATGGCCCCAGATCAGGAAGGTGATTGGAGTAGGATGTGAAGGGTAAGTAACTTGTTCTTTGGCTGTTTAGAGTTAATTTGTTATATTTGAACCAGTTGCATATTTGTCTTAAATCCTGTTCTGCTAATACTTTGAGGTCTCTCCAGCTTTCACCCTCATATATTATGGCCATATCATCTGCAAAACTGACTATTTTCCTGATGTTTGGGAATACAATAAACTATTTGTATAAATCGTAAATAATACAGGCCCCAGGACTGTTCCCTGTGGAACACTACAGGTTACCATCCTGGAACAGCTTGAAACTCCGTCTATACTCACTATTTGTTTTCGCTGTGATAAATATTCTTTTAATAAAAAATAAGCTTGACCTCTTATACCGTAGTATTTCAGTTTCTCTAATAAACGTTTATGACAATCTGTATCGAAGGCTTTTGATAAATCCACAAATATGCACATGACCGGGACTTTTTTATCAGCCGCAATATGGCATCCTCAGTAGAGCGCCCTTCTCTAAAACCGAACTGGTTATTAGAGAATACATGAAACTTTTCAAAAAATTCATACAATCTATTCTTTAAAGTTTTTCCAGTATTTTCGAAAACACCGACAATAATGAGATAGGGCGGCAATTTTCGACTTTTTGTTTGTTACCGTGTTTGTGTAGTGGTTTAATGATACCAATTTTTAAACAATTTGGGAATTTACCTTTCTGGAAACATTTAATGAAAATATTAGTTAAAGGCTTGGCAATTTCTATATTTATTTCATTTAAAGTTTCTGATCTGATATTATCCCATCCTGGGGATTTTTTTAGTTTTAAGTTATTTATGATATTTTTAGTTTCTGTTTCTGTTACTGGATAGAGAAACACAGTATTATTTATATTGGTTATATTTTCTGAAAATTTTTTCATATCATTTATTTTACTTTCATAATTTTCACCTAAGTCGCTATAGTAATTATTAAATATATTTACAATTTCATTCTTTGATATTATGAGTTCATTACTCACCTCTAATGTCTCTATTGCTGCGCTAGGTTTTCGATTTGGGCAAATACTATTAACTGCGTTCCATAATCCGCTAGAAGAATTTGGACTATTCTCTATGATTCTATTCGCATATTCTTTTTTAGGCTTATTAATATTCTTTCTAAGTGTGTTCTTTACGCACCTATAATTTTGTTTTAGTATCATATTTTCAGGACGTAGCTTCAGTTCTCCATACATTTAATTTTTTCATTTATTATATTTAGTATTTCTGGGGTAATCCAGGACTTTTTAGTTTTTTTCATATTTACTTTGATAGTATTTGTGTGTAACTGGATATATTTAGTTAGGTTTTCTATAAAGTTTTCCGTAATCAAATCGACATTTTCCGAATCATAAATATCGATCCACTGATTATCGGTCAGAGAATTTCTTAGATTTTGATAGTTAATATATTTTTCATACTTATTTTGCTGAATCTTGTCGGTAGAAATTGACTCATAGTTGTAGATAACTGCGATCGGAAAATGATCAGTTATATCATTATTGAAAACGTATGAATTAAATTGATTTCCATTGTAATTATTTTTAACAAATATGTGGTCTATACATGTTTTACTACTAGGTCTTGTGACTTGATTTATATACGAAATGAAATTAAATGAGTTAAACACATTTTTATAATCATCAGAATCATTAGTGTTTTCCAGTAGATCGATATTCATGTCTCCAATGACAATATGGAATTTAGTTTGTTACCTTAACTGAAGATAATCATAAAGCTCTGTAATGAAGTTATTTTTATCTGTGCTGGGTGATCTGTAAATAGCTGTTAAGACCAATTTAATTTTGTTAACAATAATATGTAATTCAATGGCAGTACTCTGGGCAACCCGAACAATATTATAATTGTATTTTATATTACATTTAATAAACACTAAGATCCCATCATTTTTGTTTAATGTTCCTTCACTGTAGACATTGCTGTAACCTGGAATAGTGTATACATCCTTATCGAAGATAGTGAAATTATTATTTCATATTGCTCAGAAAACTGATTAAGAAATATCAGACACTCATCGTAATGTTTTGCTACACTTCTGATATTCAGATGTAAGATTTTGAAATTTGGGTGATCATGAGTCAAATAGCTTTGGTTAAAATTTTGTATATCATATATGAGTTTTCCTGATATTTCCTCATTCTCATAGTTTGGAATATGGATCCAGTTTCAAAATTAATTATTTCTATTTCTTGATGAGGGTTTTCTCTCTCTAACTGGGGTAGGCGGAGTGTTTTTAGGTTTACCCTCATTTTTTCATCTTCTTTCTTTTTTCTCAGTTCAGCTCCTACGTTTTTTCGTACTACCTTTTTTTCTTCGGTCTGTTTAATTATATTATCATCTAATTGTGTTGTATTTTCAGCTATTTCAAAATTATCAGGCCAATCTTTTCTTGGAGTTTCCGGTTCGCTGTGCGTTGGTTTTATTTCAACAGCTGCCCGATCCTCTTCAAATCCTACAATTTCTTCAACTGTGTATACTATAGTGTTTCTATAAAGTTTTTCGCCCTTTATATAGCAGCGATCTTGGGTTATGTCTCTTAATGTTTTCAGATAATTCTTGAGTATTTTATTTCTCTCCTGCTGAATTGTAGCCAAATCAGGCACTATTGAGTATTGAGCTTTTTGCAGCTCTTTAAAATGTCAATTTTCGCAAAAGTAGATGTTAATTCTACCTTGATCGGAGCTTTTTGGCTTTTTCCAAGTTTGTAAATGTTGCTTATATTTTGTGTATTAATCTTTATATCTAATAAGCTATCCAATTTACTACACACGTCGTCTACGGGGATATTATTGTCTGCTGTCGGAAATCCAAATATGATTATGTTATTTTTTCTACTATTCCTATCTAACCTTTCTATTTCATCTTTCAGTTCCAAATTTTCTTTTTCTAGTCTTCTTATTTTGTCATTTATGATTGATTCAATTTTCAATAATATATTTACTTCGCTTGCATGTATACTATTTTGTAGCTGTTTCTTACTATTAATAATTTCTTGTCTTAATCCATCCATATTTTAAAAACAGTCCGGCAACTATGCTAAGTAATGTTTATATTTCAACTTTCGATACAGAATAAAAACTACAAAATACCAGTTTATATTCATTTCTGGTTAAGGTATATTTATGCTTTAAAAACGTAATAATTGTTCCTAACAGCACTTACTTGCAGGTTTTAAGTCTTAGAACATCACTTTGATCAATTTGGCAATTTAATGCAGACTGATGCAGTTTTAAATCAAAAGGATAGTTTTAAACCACTAAATTTCTCACATTTACTGGGAGCGATAATTATACGTGTTTTACCTATCGTACACTTTACAGTTGAGCAATAAGCAATTAGGATCTATTAGTATACTGACTAGTAAGACACAGATAACATTTGTAGACCTTCAAAACTATTCTGAAATCAATATGTACCTGTGAAATGAAACTCTGTTATGCAGCGTCCAATTCTGCTACCAAAATTCTAGAAATGGTATAGCACAAAACCACCAAACACAATAGAAGAATAAGCGCAACTCATTAGCAACCCCATTGCAAAGAATCTAATTAAGTCACTAAATGCGATAAAGCTGAGAACACACACATGCCATTTAGAGGATTTTCGTCTGTTCAAATTTTAAACTCGTGACACAACGTTTTTGGTAACCCATTTCATATGAACTTTTAAAAAAGTTCCTCCAGGTCCAGTTTGTTTGTTGTAAATTTCTTTACATCTCAGACTTTTCTCTCATTTATTGCAGAAATTTGTACTCCTCATTTTTCACTGATCTTTCCACTGTTCTCTAGATTTGATATCAATTTCCTGCCTCTAGCACGAGTGCTGATAATTCCAGTTGTATTTCATATTGCTGTTCTATCCTACATTCTGTACTGAATAAATTAGATATTTACCTTCCAATCCGAATTATTCGTTTGTTTCGTTAAATTTGCTAGAATTGGAATAGATATTTATAATTTAATTTCATTACTAATATTTTGTCTTAAAATCAAGCAGTACTGTGAATGTATTGATGCACATTTTTTTTACCTGAAAATATAACCACTTCCTGATCGTTTTGGCAATTTACAATACTTTAAAACATGAATGCTGTTTGCTGCATAATGAAGGTTGGAATATTAAAATTGCTCACAAAGTCAAAGAATTAATTTCATACTTCACCTACCTAACTGTTTCAATAGTTCTCCTTTCTGTTAAAAAAGTGATGTAGTGTTTAAATGCAGGAACTTTTTTGTTTCAAACATACAGAATTGCTGGTTTCTTTTATAGAAAAGCAGAGAAATCGACAGACTCGGTTAAAACATCCACTATTCATTCATTCAGTCCACAATGGTCCACATTATTGTAGTTATTAATCACAAATTATTTATTCCGACAATCTTCAACGTTTCTTTCCACTTCGAAGCCTGCCCGAATTCAAATTTCCGGAATGGGTGACAAAAATTTCGTAATTTGTTCACCCTTCTCGAGATATATTAGAGGTAAATTAGTTTCAGAAATTGAAATAACTTTATAATGTAACTGAAGGCATTGAATGTGGTTACAATTTTTTGAAGTGCCTGAAGGGTTATTTAGGGAGATCAACTTGATTCGAAATAGGAATATACTTTTTTATGTCGTAAATTTCAATTTCATTCGAGAGATTTTCCAGTTTGTACACAATTCACTGTAAAATATAATATACTACCAAAACTACCATCTACGGATGACTCTAGAAATAATGAAATTACCATTTAATAAATAATTAAAATTCCTAACTAAATTTAAATCACAAAAATATTTGAAATCACGTAAAATGCCATGTTGTTTATTTCATTTCATTTATTTGTTATAATTTTTAGTAATCATTATGGAAAATTGAGAAAAATTTATGAAAATGGGATTTTCCGGAAAACTGTACATCAGGTTTTGCTCATTCTCGAACTGAAACTCAGTTTCTACGTTATGAATCTACATATAAAATTCCATTCAAAATTCTGTCGCGTTTTTGAGTTATCGTGTTGACAGACAGACCGACCGACCCCAATTTTTTTTAAATTGGTTTTTTGCGCTCAGAAACATATGAAACGTGTAGATCTACTCAAATCTCGAAACGTCGAAATCACTCCATTACAATACTTTCCTTATATGTATACATATATTACATAATACTATACATAAGGTGAAGCAAAAAATTCTTCATTACAATGTTAAATACCTAATTAGGTTATAAATCTGTCAAACTCACATACGATTTTCTTGGGTATTTGCTATCGTTATAAAATACATCCATTTAGTGTTAAGGTTTTTTCATTTACAGCATGATTTTCTTTATATAAAAGAAGAAACAAAAAACGTATTATTGAACTATCAAATCTGTCAGTTTAACAAAGTTGGTTATTGATTTTGTCAAAAAGAATTCGAGCTTACACATTTTCATCAATTTTAAAATTTAGCAAAGATGCCACCGCCATTTATAGTAAGTTTACTTTGGAAAAAAATATATAATCTCTCGAGTTAACTATTTTAGCTGGAAAATATTCACGAGAATCCGATGGATCTTCGCCCTAAGATAACTTTGTACTCAAATAAAACGTTTATACCTGCTGTTAAAGTAACGGGATGGGAGAATTTCCAACTTTCGAAACCTGTAGATAATAATCCTTACAGTCCAGAAACGTACAATCTCTTCAGGTCTCACTACAATCACCACGGTAGTAACTACGACGTTAATTGGTCTACCACCACCAAAGATATGTTGAATCAAGTGTACACAAGAAGGAAAGATTTGGAAATTAATCCTAATAAATTATTGGTCAATGTTTATACTGCGATTGAGTAAGTTAATGATATTAGCTCATTAACAATAATAAGCGTCTAATTTTATGAAACAATCTGACTCATTTTTGAATGTATAGATCCTTGTTGAATTAATAATAATATTAACGTATCTTTAAAATCCTAAACTAAAGAATGATATTTCCAAAATATATAGTTCTTCTCCCAAATATTATTAAATTGCCTTTTGAAATTTACTTTTAGAGTTCCAGTAGCAAAATCAACAAACGATTTCGAAGATACTTATATTTCCACCATGCATAGCAGTTTCACAACTCCACATCCGTACCATATGAAAAGAGTAAGTATTATTTTAGATCACTATATACAGGGCAAATTATATCCTGAAATAATTCAGTAAACATCGAAGCGAGTAACGAGTTTCTGAACGAAATACACGTTCATAAAGTAGTTCTAATGGTTTTTTTGCAACATACCTACCAAATATTCATTTTTACTTTTCCGCCCAACCTATCTAATATGCGAGAAAAGTATTGGTTTACCCCAAAAAAGTTGGAATTTTGAATTTTTTTTGAGTTCTTTTTACGTTTTCCATCAATTACACGAAAAAACGGTTTTTAGAAAAAAAATCCTGTGTCTATGTCGTCGTCGTTGTCGTCGGCCACTTTTTCTTACATGTCTTTTTAGCACGATACAGCCTCCGGAGTGCAATAAGTCACCAATTTTATGATTGAATATTTTTAAGGACATGTCACAGATGAACCCTATCGATTTTCAGCTCACCAGAGCCAATACAACAGGTGCTACAGTAATTTAAGTACGATATTTTTGACATTTTTGGAGAAGTTTCAGTTTGTTAACGCTCTACAGCCTCCCCAGTTTGTTAGCGCGACACAGCCTCCAGAGAGTATACGATTGATCAATTTTATGATTAAATATTGTTCAAGGTGTCTCACAGATGTACCCTATTGATTTTCAGTTGACCAGAGCGAGTACACCGGGTCCTATAAATCCAGATATACTACATTTTTGGTTATTTTTGGAGAAATTTCGGTTTGTTAGCAGGATACATCCCCCGAAGTGTATACAAGTAACAATTTTATGATAGAATATTGTTCAGGGCCACAGATGCGGAAAAGTTAGTTTTAATCTTCAAAACCGTTCATTTAAATCGGAAGACTCAAACAAATTAAATCGTAAGAATCGATATTTAGCGTTTCATCTTTGGCTACCTAGTTGATAAAAAAATAACTAAAATTCAATCTGTAAACTTCACTAAAGAAGTAGTGTGTGTTGGCTTAAGGGGAAGCTCGAATTTTATTCGAAACTCACTGCAAGCGTAGTTCCTCAACAGATGGTTTGTACATTCAATTTTACTAATCGGAAACTGATATCCATACGACCTTTCTACATACAATTTTTCATATACACTGCTGTTTCCTATGAACTTCACATATTTTAGTTTATGCATTTCAACACTCCGTCGGAATCCTTCAAGGGTAATTAATGCTAGTTTCCATGGAACTAGAAGATGCGTTCCCATTTTTGAAGCATTTATGTTGGGGAATATCCACTTTTTTATAGTACATGTTGGACAGTATTTATTTCGTGAATCCAGATAGAGAAGTTTTCCAGTTTTAGCGCCAAAAATACAAGCCACTCCTGATAGAGCACTGTAGTTCACTTTGTATGACCGTTTCGACCAAGCACCATCAGTTATTACCGCAATAAGACAGTTTCCTTCTTTATCCAACACATTCTAGTTATTTGGCTAAACGAAGTTCTTCTTGACCGGCTTCTTCCATAGCAGTATTTGCGGTTTGAAATATGGTTGCAGAAACAATATCATGGTGTTTGGCATACTGATAGAAAGACATTGACGGAATATTCAAAATTGAGTATTGTTCCGTTAACTCAGAAAGTCCACCACCGGTATTCATTGTAGCAAGGACGGCAGCAGAAGGAACATTCAAAGGCTTTTGTGAATCTTCAGAAAAAATATTAATATATCAATATTGCACATAGTGCACTTAAAAACAAAGCAGCTTGAAAGCTCTCTTTGTTTTTCTTTATTGAATGTCATATATGAAAAATTACAATGAAATGGTTGGTGGTTATTGGCATTTTGAATTTGCTTAAATATACTCATAATATCGACAATTCTTCTGCCCTCAAGAATATTTAACTCCCTTGTAGTGCCGTCATTGGCTCTGAGTATCCATCTTCAAGTTGAATATCTCCAGAAGAGTTAGCTAAAATTGGAGATTTATCTACTTGGACTACTTTACTGTCAAGAATTCCAGAAGTAGATCATCATTACTGTTTGACACTGAGTTTTTATTAATAGGAATGCATGTTTCCACCATACGATTTCCTTAATTTCTGAGATTCCTGTAAACAAAATATACGTTCGTTGAATAAAACACTCTGAACTAGAATAGTCGCACACAAATTGTACCTTCTAACCTTATAACAATGAAATAAGTTCATTCACTAATTCAAACAAATTTGAAAGGGAACTTATCCTTTGTTTAATTCTTTTTCTTTTCATATTTTTATGTGAATACTTTGCATTTCGTTGTTGATGCTCTATTCAATATCCTTTTAAAATTGATAAATATTCATTTAGCTCTAGGTATATAACAACCTTACCGATTCCCACAATTTCCTTGAAAATCACTATTACTTTACTTTTCCGACAAATCTATCTATGATACGAGGAAAGTATTGGCTTACCCCCAAAAAAGGTGGAATTTTTAATTTTTTTGATTTATTTTCACGTTTTCCAGTGAGATAAACACGAAAATGGGTTTTTGGAAAGAAATCCTGTGTGTATGTTGTCGTCGGCCACTTTTTGAAACATGTCTTGTTAGCATGATTCTGTCTCCGGAGTTCATCAAGTGAACAATTTCATCATTGGGAATGGTTCAGGGCATCTCACATATGAACTCTATTGATTTTCAGCACACCAGAGCCAGTACAACGGGTGCTATGGTTCTTGAAGTACCAAATTTTTGAAGAAATTTCGTTTTGTTAGCATGATACAGCTTCCGGAGTGTTCACAAGTAACCAATTTTATGATTGGATATTGTTCAAGGTGTCTCACATATAAACACACATGTTCCGTAATGTATAAGTCTTGAAAATTTAGTTTTAATATTTAAAACTGTTTATTTTTTTCATTTTATTCTTGTGTTTATCAAAATTATAAATATGTATAATATTTAATCTATTAATTTGCTAGCTTGAGCTACGCCAGACTGTATGACACAAAAAATTACTAAAAAAGTGTTTAAAAAGATTTCATTGTGACATTTATAATGAAGCCTCTTTTATACGCGAATTATAAAAACCATTTTTCTTACCTCAACACCAAAAGATTCCGACTCCTAGTTTTCGAGTTTTAGGGCTCAATTTAACACTAAATGTCATAATAGGTTTAATTAATAAAAATAAAAATAATATCCGAACATTTAATCAAAACTCAGAAAACTAAAAAAGTACCTACTACGCAGCTTCTGCACAAATTTACAAATAACAACTATTATTTGAAAAATCCGTAACAATAAAACCAAATATTCATACACAAAACGTAACCCACTAAACTGCAACAGCGAAGACCAACTACATACTGGCTAACTCCATTTCCATAACAAAGTAATAGTTATTTGTAAAACAAGTGTCACAATGACTCGTTTTGTAGTACCAGTAAAATTTGCACAACGATCCGCGAAGCGGTGAGTTGTGCAAATAACCAATACTACAGACAGTCACTGTGGCAAAAGTTTTACACCATATTTTTTATAATTCGCATTTATTTAATTATTTAAATAAAATAGAATTTCTTATAATCCCTGTTTTTAAACTATGAGGAGTGGTTTGGATTTAAGTTGGCAATTCTGAAGATTCCTAATTGGTCACATCACAGGTGGTTTTATTCAGCACTTCTGACTTTTGACATAACCGAATTATTGTGTAAATTTAAACAAACTTTCATTTAAGCAAAAAGAGGATGAATATTTGTTTAAAAAAGAGCTTCCTCGTATATGCTGTTGCGATATATTTATATTATATCATGAACAGAATTATTTCTGTAATACATCTTCACTTAGATATCTGGTAAGTTATCCCAAAAATCAAACGTTTTGTATACCTATATATTGATCATATACCATATAAAAATAAACAATTGACAAATCATTGATAAATAAACGTTAGTATACTTTATTCTTTAATTTTTTAAATATAAAAATAATTCTAATTTACCTTTAATATAATAATTTGCTAGCTAGAACAACGCTAGACCATTTTATTTGTAATTTGTGTCAAAGTTAAAGTCAAATGTCAAATAAAAATATAACTAAATTCCATAACCAACTGTACACTAAAAATTACTATAACAGTGTTCAAAGAGCTTCATTGTGACACTGTAAACAATGTTATAATGAAGTCTCTTTTATACGTGAATTATAAAAAGTATATTATATTAGCAGACATAAATTCTCCCAGTACCTATTTGCAAGTTTTTAAAAATTTTCGCTTGTTTCAAATAATCAATAAATCCCCACCTTTCTCAATATTAAACTGTGAATGTCGTGTTTACATACTTGATATTTTGAATGTTTTTATCACGTATAACTAACATAAATGTATTACTATAATTAATAAATATACCAACTATATTGATTTGATAAAAAAGATAGTTTCTTGTCGACCCACGTTTCCCCTACAAGCCTCATCTCACTGTCGATAACGAAGTAGACAAGTGCCTGCATACCATATTTCAGAAGTTTCTGTAATTTTTGAGGGAACAATAAAACTTTTTGTCAATTTTTTGGGCTTATTACTTAACTGATTTTAAAAATGTAATCAGTTTTAAATTCTGAAAAATAATCTCTATGCTTTGATGGGATTGAATTTTTTAATTTTAATTTTTTTTTAAATTCATATTTTTAAGTTTGTGGTTTTAACTATAACTAATTCGAATTTTAAAAATCGAACGCCATCAAGGCATGGATATTATTTTTTTGAATTCAAAAATGTTTCAATTTTTGGAATCTGTTGAAAATTAAGCCCACAAAATTTACAGAAACTTTTAGTAGTTCCAGATATTATTCGAGAATCTTAGTTTAAAATAACTCTCAATATGAAATGAATTCCACTAGTTTATCAGTGGGATAAATATTACAGAACACTGTTGTAAGTGAATTGTTATAATATAGTCGAGGCAATTAAGCATTATGATAGAAAATCTTTTACGATAGGACGTATCGGTATGCGGTTTTTTGCATTCGCTTGCAAAAATTATTTATATCATTCGTACCTACTTTGTACCTATTACAAACCGGAATTCGCAATGCTGAATCCAAAGATGCATGCAAAAAATGCATTTTTTGAGAGGCCTTTTGGCAAATTTAATAACTTCGTAAATAAGAGTCAGAATTGGCTCAAGTCGTGTACCCGGGGGTTTTCGAGGTCGCTGGTCACGATTATGATGTTCAAATTGACCTCCCGAACACCTGGAGCTCAGGAACGCCGACGAACGTCATCTCCGGGGACTATCCCGAACTTTATGCGAGAGACGAGAGAAACTGGGCACCCGGTGGTTTTTGGGTCGCTGACTTCGAATGAATAATCGGCGAACACCCCACGGATACCTTGTTAGGCCCCAACCTGGACGCAGTCGTCATCTTCTTGAATTTTTCTGGAAATATCGACAATAACGAACTGAAAATGGTAATGGGGGCTTTTTGTGCGCGCTGAATCCGAATTTTATGTTGAAAACGACCACCCGAACACCTGGTGCGCCCTAACCTTGCCCTGAACGTCATCCTCGAGGGTTTTCCAGACATAATTGAAAAAAACCACTCGAAAATCGTCACGGGGGTTTTTTTGGCTCGCTTAAATCAAATGTGGCACCAGCCAACATCCCACGAACACCTGGTGCACCCTACCCTGGCTCTGAACGTCATCCCCGAGGGATTTCCAGATACAATTGAAAAATACCAACCAATAATCGTTACTGGGGTTTTTTTGAGTCGCTAAATTCAAATATAGCGCCAACGAACACCTCACAGACACCTGGTGCGCCCTACCCTGGCTCTGAACGTCTTCCCCGAGGGTTTTCCAGACACAATTGAAAAAGGCCAACTAAAAATCGTTACTGGGGGTTTTTCGGGTAGCTGAATTCAAATATGGCACTGACGAACACCCCGCGGACACCTGGTGCTCCCTACCCTGGGGCCAGGGGCCGGTGCCATATTTGATTTCAGCGAGCCAAAAAACCCCCGTAATGATTTTCGGGTGGTTTTTTTCAATTATGTCTGTAAAACCCTCGGGAATGACGTTCAGGGCTAGGTTAGAGTGCACCAGGTGTTCGGGTGGTCGTTTTCAACATAAAATTTGGTTTCAGCGCACACAAAAAGCCCCCAAAACGATTTTCGGTTCGTTATTGTCGATATTTCCAGAAAAATTCTCGAAGATGACAACCGTGTCCAGGTTGGAGCCTACCAGGTGTCCGTGGGGTGTTCGCCGATGGTATATTCGAATTCAGCAACCCAAAAAAACCCCGGGTGCCCAGTTTCTCTCGTCTCTCGCATAAAGTTCGGGATAGTCCCTGGAGATGACGTACGTCGACGTTCCTTAGCTCCAGCATTTTTAGTTGAATTTAAAATATTCATGTTTTTAACAAGTTTGCTCTGAATGTGAAGTATGAAATACTTTTATTTTCATTAATTTTATGTGACAAAATCAAACCAGTCATTTTCTTCGTTTAAAAACTGTAATACCATAAATAGGGTATCTACAAAACTAAAAGTAACGAAATTTAACAAAAATAACAATCAACACATATAGAAGAACTAAAAACGTTAGATAACTATTTTATTAAATGTTAAAAATGTCCACCATTTACTTCCATACAATAATGCTCTACAAGCATGATGTAATATCGTCACAAGCAGTTCGGAAAATCTCTCTAATTATATTCTTCATATCTTCCTTAGTACTCGCGGGTGTTTTGTATACTTGTTCTTTGATGTAGCCCCAGCAAAAAAACATCAATTTTTATAAGTTCTGGTAAACGAGGTGGTCGTTTATGAGGTCCTCATCTACCTATCAATCGTCCGGGAAATTAATAATTTAAATGTGCATTGATCCGTTGGGTATGGTGAACTGGTGCCCGGTCATGTAGGTACCACATTTGCCACTTAACATGAACAGGTAAATGGTGAAGTAGTTGAGATAATTCGTTAGGTAAGAAATTTAAATAAACTTGACCATTAACAGTTCCGCTAAACAAATATATGCCTATGGCATGACCCAGGATTGAAAAAATAATGATTTTTTGCAAAAATCAAATAAATCGCGATTTTTTGAAAAAATTTTAATTATTCACGATTATTTTGATTTACTCATTTTACTATACAGTTTAGTCACAGGAAAGCCGCACACTGGTAAATACCTAACCGAACTTACTGAGGTTTTGATAGAAAGATTAAAGACTAAATTAATACAATTGCAATTATTGCAACTTTTGTCACCGACAACGCTGCGAATATGGCTAAAATGCGGAATAAATTATAAAAAAGTGATACATTAATCACATACCGCTATTCAGCACACTTGTTGAACTTACTTTCCAAAGATTTAGAAATTGGAAATATAAAGTAGCATGTAGTTCAAATAGTAAAATACGTTCGAAACAATCATGCAGCTAACACATTGTATAAAGCGGAAGGAGGGAAAGCATCAGTGGAATACTGTAACGGGCTGTTTCGAAGTTTTTGTGTCTGAGTGGCAAAAGCTACTGAAAGTATGTGAAGAAAACAGGGACGTCGCAGATTTTGATATTAGAGCAAAAAATTAAAACATAGTCATAAAGAGATCAGTGGAAGATTTTCTAATAATTTTGAAGCCAGCACTGGATACTTTACAAAGAAATAATGAAAATCTGTCTACTGCTGTAACGGCTTGGAAGCAACTTGATGCCAAATTCAAAAAAACTGATTTAAATATTAGCCAAATGTCGAAGTTTCAAAAGAAATACAAGCAAGCAGTGACTCCTAATCACTTTTTAGCATTTGTAATAGACCCAACCCAAACAGAATTCAGACAGAGGAAGAAAGTGCGTTAGAGGGAGCACGAAATCACTATGATGGTTGAGTTTTGCTACCATTGATAGTAAAACTTAAGTCAAAATTAAAACCATTTAAAAGTGCGATGTTCGCAGAAGTGGTAAAAAATGTGAGACCACTAGAGTCAAAGATTTTTCCGATAGTAGAGCAATTGTTTGGTGCAATAGCATCCTCGACTGCTGTGGAAAGAGTGTTTTCCAGATTTGGAATTGTTCATAGTAGATTAAGAAACCGACTGGGAATTGATTTGATTCATGATTTAAAACGAAATGATTTAATCGCACCAACTCTGATTCCACCCCATACATTTAATGACCACCTCGTTTGACTAATAGTCCGTGTGCAATGCGGTTAATTTGTTGCATAATAATGGAAATTATGTCTATTAACATTTTTATGAAAAGCTGCTTCATCGGTAAATAATACAAAATTGAAGAAATCTTTGTTTTGCTCAATTTGTTGTTCAGCCCACTTACAGAAGGTTAACCGCTTTTCATAATCATCATCCAATATTTCCTTCATTCCCTGTACCCATATGGTAAGGATGCAAATTGACTTTTGTCGCTTCACGTCTATCACGTCTATCAAAATAGTAATCTGACAACTCTTGCACCACTCTTACTTTGTATGAATGACATTTATCATCGTAAGTAATATCATATGGGCATCTAATTTTTCCACAAAAATATCGAAAAAACACGTCGCTAAGTAATATTTTAACAAAAAGCATGAGTGCTGGTGGCAACAAAAATCCAAGTCGAAGACGAGGATTTTGGCAACTGCACGAATACTACTTATTATAAAGAAAATATTACTTTGCATTGTGTTTTTCCGATTTCTTTCACAGGAAAAATTAGATGCTCGAATGGTATTTGACAAGACTATTTCACGAGTAAAAGATTATTCTGCATACACATACACAGCTTACAAAACATACTACCTTACATGCATACATAATAAATATGTAGGTATTAATTTGAAAACTGAAAAACATCAGGTAATTTATTTAATCACAAAATACTGCGAACTTAATAACATAATAATAATTGTTATCAAAGATATTTTAATTTTTGACAGCTGTCAAGTTTTGCCGTGGGTAAACTCGAAAAAACTGCTGACAGCTACCGTTATACAGTTTTTCCACAGAAAAACCATTTGCAATTCAAAATTGCGCATAACTATTTTCTCGAATTTTTACCAAGTATAAATTTTCTCCACAACTATATAATAATGCACAAATTATTTTTACATATTTGGCTAAATAATGATATAAATTCTTCACACTGAAGAATGAAAAATAATTCACTCTCGCTAGCCAATCACATTCTATGATTATCAAAAATCACGTTAAAACGTCAATACCCAACTATGTAAATCGCTTCTGACAACGCGTCGTCTGAAACGTCAAAATAATCATATAATCATAATTTTACGTATATATAAAGAATAAAATGGACAACAGTAGCGATAGTGAAGATTTAATATGTACGCCTCCCGAAATTAAACAAATTGCTCAATCATCCACAATGAATTTGCTACCGGAGAGATCAAAGCAAGACTATAATAAGATTTATAAATCATTTATAGCATGAAGACATTCCAATAAAGTAAGTTTCTTTTCGGAAAACGTTCTCCTAGCATATTTCACAAAACTTTCCGAAAAATATAAATCTTCAACTTTATGGAAAATATACTCTATACTAAGAAGTACATTAAAGGTTAATAATGAAATACACATTGAAAATTATTCAAAATTGCGGGCGTTCCTTAAACGAAAGGGAGAAGGATTTCAAGCAAAGAAATCGAAAACGTTAACCTCAGAAGATATAAATAAATTTATCACAGAATCTCCAGACAATATATCTCGGAACTAAGGTAACAAATTTAATTGTTCAACTTAGATGTAAAAGTTTGAAATTAGTATTATTCTTTAGGTTGCATTAATCATAGTGGTTATGGGTGCTTGTCGTGATAACGAAACGTTTTTAATGGTAATGGAAGACATTCAAGACCTTAATTCAGCTCTTTTAATAACCATACCTAATACTAAAACAAAGATTGTTAGAAAATTTACAGGTGTATTTTATGAAATATGCAAAAAGTATATAGCACTACGCCCAACTAATGTAACAAATACTTCTTTCTTCTTGAACTACCAACGCGGCAAATGTACTGTTCAGAGAATTGGCATCAACAAATTTGCATCAATAGACCGACAAATAGCAGCCTACTTAAACTTACCAAATGTATATCTGTACACCGGACATAGTTTTCGTAGATCTTCTGCCACATTATTAATTGATGCGGGGGGAGATATTACAGCTCTCAAACGGCACGGTGGCTGGAAAATTACATCCGTGGCTGAGGGCTACCTGGATGACTCAATGACAAATAAAATGAACACTGCGAACAAAATAATGCAGTCGATAAATCAAACCGGAATCACCCAACTACATACAGCACAGACTAGCAGTACTAGCACTACTAGTTTTAATCATAATTCAGTACCAACCTCATTAACTATTAGCAATTGTGATAACTTCACCATCAATTTTGCAAAAGAATGAATCTAAATTAAGAACCTCTATTCATGTTATCTCTATTATTATTCCTAATAAAGTTATAATTTCATTTGAAAATGTAAAGGTTTCTATTAAAAATTTGAGTTACCTTATCTATGTTCTTTACATTTTCATAAATAAATGTGGTCGATAGCTCAGTGGTAGAGAGATACTTGACTTTTACACGCGGGTATCGAGTTTCGATTCCCAATAGAAAATTTTTTTATGCATAGTCGTGGAGGAAGTATAGTCTTTTACTTGTGTAGAATGGCTATTATTCACTTGAATAATTCCAAAACTCACTCGCTGCGCTCGGTCGTCTTGGAAACTACGTGTTTTCTGCCAAAGAAAACGATTCTCCTAACATAACGCAAATATCTAACGATTGGCAGCTGCATCACTTTTGTTAGCCTTGATTTGGGTAAACCTTTTACTTTACGATATTCACAAGCAATTCACTCATTATATTATCTTGTTATGGGATTTCGGTTAGGTTATAAATTATCACCATATCCTAATATCAATAAAATCTCAATTCCTTCTATTCTAGAAGTACGGTTAATTGTGACTTCAAACAAAAACCAAAAATAATAATTGCATTGTAACGTCAAAGCTATTATTGCTGCAAAAATATAAAGGATAATTGATTTGAAGAAATATATTTCTTTATATTTCCAAAAAACGGAAAAACAATTTAAATAAAACCAAATTACAAAACTCTAACGAACCAAAACTCACTCTATATAACATAAATAAATACGCAGCGGCTCATAATAATACACTAACTTGACTCGTGAAAAACTGAGTCACTGACAGTCCTATTGAATTGTTATTAAATTTGAAATTTAAATAGCTTTTCGAATTATTCTTTGCACGATCCTAACTAATACATTCCTTTTCTAGCTCTCCTTAGCAGATACCCCATATCTACAGAACAGGAGATTCTCCAACGTTCCGAAATGTAAATTTCTAGATGATACCTATATCAACGACACTAAAAACCTGCAGAACCACAAAATGTTTCGACACGTTTCTTACAATTGCTGTACCAACAAATTCACAGATGGGAGTTCTGGATATACCAGACAAAATAAATGTTACGATCTAAATTTCTATAAAACGAAAATGAATACTGACAAGCAACTAAAAGTAGTGAATCGGTAAATACTGAAAATATATTATGAATGGCACAATATAGAAGACATTTTTTTGAACAATACTGTTTTTATTTCTGCAGTTTTTATTTCGAATAGACATGTGTTTAATAGGATGAAAAGATTTGCCTTCAAAAAGGTAACGCTAGTTTTATTTTTCTTTATGAAAAATGTCTTTTTAAAAAGAACTAAAATTAACTATAACAAAAATATATTTTAACAAAGAGCAGAAATAATACAAAAAATTTATGAAGACTGTACTGAGAGTTATACAAAGAATGAATTAAAATGGTGTTCAGACAGAATATATAATATCGCATAAAAGTGTCTATTATGCAGTTTTACAGGTGCCCACTTGATAGCGCTGCAGACATAACCCCCCCCCCCCTTTCTTAAGTTTCGAATAACGCGGAGTGGCTTTTCGAAATATTGATTTCTTCTGTAGGGTTTTCCTTTGGTTTCTTCTTGAAAATATTCAAAATTTGGGCTCTATACTTGATGAAAATAAAGACTAAGGCGCAAGCAATTGCAATTCCAATAACTGTTCCTAATATGCTTGTGTAATTATACGGGTTGTCTTCCACTTCTGTAATTGGTTCCAATTGTTTCGAAATTTTTCTAATTTCTTCAAGTTCTTCAAAGTCTATTTTCGTTATGTTCGGAATTTGGTAATTTCTGGAAGCACTTAACGTTTCCGTTTCAATTTTTGGTAGTATAAACGGCTTGTGTAACAAATATCCACTACGGCCGCCCCTGGTATACTACTTACATGTACACCAGCAAGAGGTCGCAAGCGACACCCACTACGACGGCGACCTGCGCAGAAGGGGAGTCAGTCTCATAACCGACGTCGTAACATTAATAACTAAGTTTTAATACTTTTGTGTTTTCACATTAATATATTTTCTATTTAACTCAAACATACTTTCTTACTCTGCAAACCCAAAATCCCGAGACGTACATGCTACACTGGCACCCAACTTAGGGCAGAGTTAAAATGTTTTTGTTAAATCTGTGAAAACCCGAAAAACGCGGTTGTGAAAAGTGAGGTTGTGTTTGAAAAACGTGACTGATATCAGTTCTTGATCACGTTTTTTCGATCTTTGGACAAGAAAAAGTGAAGAGTATCTGTTTCCAAATAATACAATTAGTGTTCTATAATTCCGCTCCCACTTTAAGTGATTTAGGACCGAATTAACACTCCCGGTTTAAATATTTCGATTTATTTCATATAATTTCGTAAAATCGAGTCATTTTTGAGACATTTTCTTCCTGTTATTTTAAAAAACTGTGAAATATGATCCCGGCTAACGTCGATCTTGGACTGGTTTTATAGTTCAGTGCTTAGTGTTGGTACCTGTCTCAACATATACAGAGTGTATCCAGTAAGAGCTAAAATAAGATACTGAAGCCTTCTGAATGTAAGTACGTTCTTTATTTTGCATGTACCTGAATCGTTTTATTCAAAATTGCTGATAAACGTAAACGTTCCTACAATTTACGTTCTGCAAGAAATCAAGAATTTGAAACTTTATCCGCAGTCATGTCGAAACAATCAGAAAACGCAAATAATCAAGTTGTCTTAACAAATGAACAATTCGAACTGCTGTTGGCCAGTTTATCGGTACGTGATAGTCCTAATTTGAACATTCCGTCTCCGTCTCAAAGTGGTAATTTTTCTGAATGCTCGCCACGATTTAATGGCGCGAGGGACGCAGACGTCAACGCATTTATTGACGCGATAGTCATTTATAAAGATTGTCTACAAATAACAGATGACAACGCGCTAAAAGGACTTCCTTTGTTACTTGATGGTTTCGCAGCGACATGGTTTCAAGGCATTAAAAATACGACAAGTACGTGGCAAGATGCAATAAATCTATTAAGAAACACGTTCGGTCCCCAAAAACCACCGTATCGAGTTTACCGCGAGTTATTTGCAAACGAACAAGATTTTAAAACACCTGTGGACATTTTTGTGTGTAAAATGCGTGCTATAATCGCTCAATTATCGGCTAACACATCATCCGAGGACATTTAACTAGACATGGTTTACGGTCTCTTAAATAAAAATATACGAGAAAAGATACCGCGTGAACAAATTGAAACTTTTCAAGGATTGCTTTCGCAAGCGCGACATATAGAGGAGACGTTCGAAAAGAATATTGATATTAATGTAAATAGTAGTGTTTTCAAAGACAATAAATCACGAAATCGTTTCTGTAGTTATTGCAGAAACCCCGGTCATATAAAATAGGAATGCCGCAAGCGACTAAGCGCAAATTCAAAGAAAGTTGAAACTAATTTACAAAATAATGCAAAAGCCGTTTCTTCGACAAACCCACCTATCTCGTGTTAAGGTTGTGGTAATCCCGGGTTTGTTCGGTCTAAATGTCCTAAATGCAATATTTCAGATACGGCTTCAGTAGAATTTCTAAGTGTAGATACATTAGTCGATCCACAACCCAGACCTATTTTAAGCATTAATATCTTGGGTCATAATGGTAGACGCCTTATCGATACTGCCGCAAAACAAATTGTTGCTAGCCATACTTTGTATCAAATTTTGAAAAACGAGGGTCAAACTTTCACATCCGAATTAATTTCAGTCAAATTCGGAGATGGTAAAGCAAAAAATGAAAATGTTCTTACTACTTGTGTGGATGTTATGTTGAATGGCAGGGCCGTCCCTACTAAATTCATTACCTTTCCTGGCTCTCAAAACAAAACATTGTTAGGTATCGATTTTTTACAAAATGCTGATATAGCCTTAGACATTCCCAAAAGGCAATGGTTTTTCTCAAATAATTCACATACTAGGTTTGATTTGTCATTTGAATCCGATCTGCACTAATCAATTGAAATTTCCTGCTGTGAAAACTTACGGGCAGAGGAAGGTGTTATGTTGGCACCTGATGAAAGATGTCGCCTTGATAAATTTCTTAAAGAAAGGGAAAATATCTTCCAGTTGGGGGGAGAAGCAACTCCCTATGCAGAGCTTCATATAGACACAGGTGATCATCAACCTATAGCGTTACCACCGTATCGGTTATCACCCGCTAGAAAGCAAGTGTTGAAAAACGAGCTAGACAAACTTTTATGGAAATGATTCATTGAAGAATGCGAAAGTGCATGGACAGCTCGGGTGGTTTTAGTTCCCAAAAAGGACGGAAGTACTAGACTTTGTGTTGACTATAAACGTGTGAATGCCATTACAACAAGTCCGTTATATCCTTTGCTGCGAATGGATGACTTACTTCATGCCGCAAAAACAACATTTTATATGTTCACTATAGACTTGCGTATGGGTTATCACCAAGTGCACGACGCTGAACGTGATAAAGATAAAACTACTTTCGTGACACATTTCGGTACTCATCGTTATTTGCGCATGTCGTTCGGGTTAAAAGGTGCTCCAGGAACTTTCCAACGGTTCATGGACCAGTTTCGTCGTGGTCTCAAAGACATTCTGGTGCTTATTTACTCAGATGACCTGATCGTGCTGTCTAATTCGTTCGATGAGCATTTAAAAGACTTAAATACTGTTTTTGACAGACTTCAACAATTCAAATTACGTGTTAACTGCGAGAAATCAGTTTTCGCTAGCGAAAAAGTTAAATATCTCGGTCATATAATTACGCAAAGCGGAATATCCGTGGATCCCGAGAAAACGGCGGCGGCGGCGGTCAGCACCTCGGAACGTAAAAGAAGTACAATCATTCTTACAAACAGCCAGTTGGTATCGTCGATTTATAAATAACTTCGCAGCTGTGTCGAAACCACTTAGTGACCTAACCAGGAAATTGTCGCATGGCAATGGACTACTGAGCAACAGAAAGCATTTGATACGTTGAAAAATCTTCTCACATCTGCTCCGATTCTACGATAATGTGATGAGACTAAATCATTCACAATCCGCGCAGACGCCAGCAGCTACGCACTGGGCGCTGTGTTACTCCAAGGAGAAGGCCAGGACGAACATGTAATAGAGTACGCCAGCCGACAATTACTCCCAGCAGAACGAAATCACCCTACATCTGAAAGAGAAGCGTTAGCTGTCGTATGGGCATTAGATAAATTCCGAGGTTACATCGAAGGATCACCTGTAACCATCCAAATAGATCATCAACCCTTACGTTGGCTACTTAATTTAAAATCTCCAACTGGCAGACTTGCAAGGTGGGGACTTCTCATTCAAGGGTATGACATCACGATAGACTACCTACCAGGCAAAAGAAACGTCATAGCCGATACGTTGTCCAGACCTCCATGTAGCCACGAGCTACTTCAAGAATGTGAAATATGCGAAGTCGTAATTGAGCTTCCTCACACAAACGCCTATGAGACAAGGCTCGAACAACTCAAAGATCCAGATCTCGCTAAAATTATTCAGTCGTTCGAAGACCCTACTAGTGAAGCAATCACCATGTGGACTGATCGAGGTTATTTACTCTCCCAAGGAGTAAGTATTCATCTGAGGAAGACTCAGAAGAAGCGCAACTGGTCGTACCCAGTCAACAACAGGAAAGAATAATGAAATAATACCATGATGCTCCTACGGCAAGCCACTATGGATCAGAACGCACATTTCAAAGGATAGCAAAAAACTATTACTTCACTGGAATGATACGTTTTATCTCAGACTACGTCAGTGAGTGTGCCAAATGCCGACGTTACAAAGCGTCGAATCAGAAACCTACAGGACTCGTTCAAACTCCAGCTTATGTCCAGAGATTTGAAACCCTTTCGGTTGATCTTTTTGGACCACTGCCAGAAGGCACTAATAAAGAAAAGTGGATATTTATTGTTGAAGATATATCCAGTAAGGTTGAAATATTTGCCTTGCAGAAAGCCACATCAGAGGAGTGTGCACAAACACTAATTGATGAGATATTTTTCAGATATTGCCTGCCTCGGGAAATTAGAAGCGACAACGGTGTCCAATTTGTTTCTGCAGTAATGTAACAAGTTTGTTTCTTCTTGAACATAAAGAATCCTTCATGCCTCTACATTCACCACCTTCCAATATGGTCGAAAGAAAAAATCGCGACCTTAAGCCTAGGTTAGCCATATTAATAAAAGATGACCATCGCGCATGGCCACAAAAACTACCTGCTATAAGATTTGCCATGAATAGTGTATGGAGCGAATCAACTGGTAAAACAGCCGCCTTTCTAACATTCGACAGAGAGCTCCGCACACCGGATCAGGTCAAACACGATTTCAAATCTATTGTAGAAACCGACAATTTTATTCCACAAATTACTCGTACTTAAAAAAGATTGCAACAACTTGGAACGAAGCCAAGTCAATAAATGAATCGGTTCAAGACAGAAACAAGACATATGCAGACAAAAACAGGCGCAATACCCCATCCTTCAAGGTAGGAGACCTGGTATTGGTTGATACTCACACCCATAGTAATGCGACCAAAGGCATCACAACCAAGTTTCATCCTAAAAGAGATGGACCTTACCGAATTTCCAAAATAATTTTACCAGTAAGCTACCAAGTCTCGGATCCCAGTGACACACAAACATGGCTAGGAACATATCATATGTCAGCCTTGACTATAGCTAATACAGAAGACAAAGAGACTCCTGTAGTCCCGCTAAGAAGAAGAGGAAGACCAAGGAAGTTTACTGGCCCTTCCTCGAGACGAGTTCAGGACCAGGGGGGAGACTGTAACAAATATACACTACGGCCGCCCCTGGTAATACTACTTACATGTACACCAGCAAGAGGTCGCAAGCGACACCCACTACGACAGCGGCCTGCGCAGGAGGGGAGTCAGTCTTATAACCGACGTCGTAACAGGAATAACTAAGTTTTGATACTTTTGTGTTTTCACATTAATATATTTTTCGTGCAATTGCACGCGAAGTCAGTATTTCGCGTTCTCTGCACAGTCCGCGAAATTTAATTTCGCAGCCGTTACCCATAGCAACGGCCGCGAAACCAAACGTCACTTCCAAATTTGAATATATCTTCCAAATTTGACATTTCGAAAATACTACAAAGACAAGGATTATGTTTTATTGAATACCAACAAATACACAAGTACTTATATTATTTAGGATGAATACTTTTTACAACATTTGATTTCTGCATCAAATAAGCCAATAAAATGTTTTCAAACATCGTCCTTATATTCTGTTTGTCACACCAATCTTTAAACTCACCGTAACATTTTTCGTACTGCCGTTTCGATTTTTCGGGTATTAAAACGGAAAGCGCCGAATTTACAACGCTTTTGAGTTCAGGAGGAGGTGGAAGGTACTGAAATATCGCTATCAGTTTCAGACATTTTGCGTTCTGTCAAGAACTGTCAAAATATTTTGTATATATTGAAACAAATCATTTCCATAGCACACGTTAACATTGTTAAATAAATTGAACTGCTGTTGATTTTAGAGCAATAATATATTTATTTACAATTATCTAGTTTAATAATTTTAACGATTGCACGAAAAATAGTGTGTATGCCATGGCCACGAAACTTTTTAACGACCTCAAGATTATCTTGCCTCGGCCGCAAGCGGCCTCGGCGATAAGTATCATTTCGGTACGTTAAAAAGGTACTTCGCGGCCTAAGCATACAAATAATTATTCTATTTAACTCAAACATGTTTTCTTACTCTGCAAACCCAAAATCCCGAGACGTACATGCTACACTTGCCATTACTAATTGGAATTTTATTAATGTATTTCTGGTTATTAGTCCATATTTAGCAAGAGTCAGGAATTTTAATTAAAATTGGAGACGTCACAAGAATATATCTGTTACTTCTACATCTTGAAAATATTTGTTGAGGTTTTTTGAGTATAATTAAGATTTCGTTTTCAGTGACCGGTTCGATGATTGTTTCTTGCAAATTTACTTCAATTATGTGGCAATGTGAGGGATCTTCTCCTTGGAGTAGTTGCGTTGTACAATTATCTTGGGATACAGGATTTTGTCGGCAATAATACGTGTCTTCTAAGAGAGGACATTCTTTCATTGTCGAATTGGTTATCTTCATTCTGTGTGCCAAATAGGGAAATAGAGGGGTAAACGTTTTATGATTTTGGATAACTGGGAAAATATAAAATTCGTGGGTTTTTTCATTAAGGATAGGTATTTGAATTGCAAAAATCAATTTAGAATTTGATATCGACACTTGAGTGCCCATAAATTGATAATAAGTTAATAAATTCTCAAATTTAGGAATTTGATTAGAGTTATATATATATATATATATATATATATGTATATATATATATATATATATAACTAACTTTTAAATATTATGGGGTACAGCCAAAATGTATGGGTGGTTAAGAAAATAACATCAGATGATGAATATTAAATAAAATGCATGATTTTATGATAACTAACATAGTTATTATAAAGTTTCAATTTCTTTCATATCCATTTTTTTTAAATAAATTTAACTTGTCATTACAAAAAATTTTTTATTGGTAATTTTCAAATTTAAATGAAATTAAATGAATTTCAAATCATATAATGAAAATTTATACTAAATCTACATGTTAGTGTTAATCAGGATATTCAACCTTTAACCTTTAACCTCTATATTTACATTTGTCATTAATATATGAATGACAAGATGTAATTTCACACTAGATAAAAAAGTTAGTGTAAGTTAAGGTATTTAGTCTTAAACCTTAACGTTGTCAGTTGTCACTGTTATCAAAAAAAGTCAAAAAAACTATGACTGATCAATCATTTCAAAAAAAAATTTTTTATTCCTTGATACTACAGACAACGTTCTCAGCAATTGATATCAGTGTTTTTTAATTATATGAAACTGAAATCATAATAATGTTATCAATTTTGATATCCTTCAAGAATTTATTCAATTTACTAGTAAGTTTTACTTATATAAAACATAAACCTTGTTTTTTAGTTTAACAAAATTGTATTTTAGCCTTGAAAAAGATAATAATAAAATTATCGAAAGCTTGGTATAGTGAAAATCGAATTTTCTTAACCACCCATACATTTTGGCTGTACCCCATAATATTTAAAAGTTAGTTTTTCAACTATTCAGCCGTGACTACCCTTCTACTTTATTATATATATATATATATATATATATATATATATTTCGAAAATATCAGAACTAGAAATTATTGAATTATGAAGAGAGTTTAATTTGGGAAATACTATAGCATTTTCTAAATTATCTATTAACGTAATCGTTGATTGGCCATCTAAATCAGTTTGGGATATAATTCTCTGAAAACTTAGATAACTTTCAAGAGTTTCTATTTTATGGTAAAATGAAGCTTGTATTTTTTCTAAATTATTTTCAAGAGTTTCTTGATTATTGTTTAAGATATTTATAGATTTATTATAATGTTCAATAAGTTTTTTGTGTAAAGAGGTTTGTAAATTAACTTCTGTAATAATATTTTTCTGGTTTTTCTGTAGTATATCAATTGCTTTGTTATATCTTTCTTCGTCATCTGCATCTAGTGTGCCATTTGTCAATTTTTCCGACGGCATTTACAAGTCCTCTTTTATTTCTGATATGGGGATATAGATTATTCAGTTTTATGTCTAAAGAATTCATTAAAGATTCTGTCCTTGTCAAAATACTTTGTGCTAAATTATGGTACGGTATGGGGTTACTAATATTAATTATTTTAATAATATCTTTAATGGTATAATAATGTTTTATTAGGTTATTTACTTGCTTAAAAATAATGTCTAAATCTACATAGTGTATAAATGTATGTCTATTGTATATAATACAAGAATTTCCTAATTGGATTGGAAGGATTAGGCTTTCGATTTTAGTGGTAGATACATCCTCTTCAATGTATTGTATCTGCAGAATCATGATGTATGTTGTCATCAATGTCAGGAGGTTCATCGTTAGATTCCTGTAACAATTCGTTTGTTACTAATCTCGGTTTTCTAATCAGATTTTTATGGTATGTGCCTTTATTAGTTTTAATGAGGATACCTTTTTGGCTTAGTACTTTCGTCTTTTTTAATTTGGGTAGTTTTTTATTTCTCTGTTTGGTTTTTATGTAGCATGTTTCTTGGTTTGAAAAATCTGGGGGATTTTCGCGCCTTTCATTTCGTTTTTGAATAATCTTTTCTTTTGTGGATTCGTTATTTTGTTTAATTTTTTCATGCAATATTTTACTATTTTCTTTTTGATCTTGTACGGAAGTTGATATAATTGAATGATCGTCTAAATCAAAAGGATCGGGATTGTTTATATGACCTTTAATAATTTCAAAAGGCGTATATTTCGTAACTGAATGAATACTATTATTACAACAGAAAATTGCATTTTTTATTAGTTGATCAGATTTCAAATTTTTATTTTCTTCTTGTAAGCATCGATAATGCTCGATTAGGGTGGAATGGAATCTCTCGACTGGAGAGTTAGAATTACTATTTTTTATGTTGTGAAGTGTAGATGGATGTGGTGTAATTTGCAAAAATTTTGAAGATGGAAATTTTTAAATTCTGTGCCTTGGTCAGACGTAATTTTGCTAGGTAGACCATGATGGGAAATAAATTCGAGTAATTTCTCAACTAGAGATACTCCTGTTATACTGTCTAACGGATAGGCTTGACCATATCTTGAAAATGAATCTATGATTGTTAAATACGATTTATTTGATATATAAAAAACGTCTAAATGGATATGTTCGGAAGGTCTTGAAGCTGTGGGTGTTAAATTAAATTGGATTTCTGTCATACTTATTCTTTAGACAAGTTTCACAATTATTTATGAAATGTTCTATTTCTTCTATCATTTTTGGCCAATAATATCTACGACTAAGGGATGTTTTTACCTAATTTATACCTCTGTGACCTGATTTACTTATATGGTAGTACTCTACTTTCTCTCGTTGTTCGTCAACTGATCGAATATCAGTGAGAATTTTGGTACACATGATAAATTTAAGGGCAGAATTTTTAAATGTTTTTTGTGCAGTTAATATAAAAACTCGTGATAAGGGTTCAATTTGGAAATAAAGAGCATAATTTTGGTTGGGGTTTATAAATTCCATAATGAATTTGATTACGTTTGATTCAGTGTCTACTACTGGTAATGTAACATATAAACGAATATTTTTTCTCTTTTTACTTTAAAAGAAAGATTTACATTGCTAGTAACATATAATTGATTTTTATACATATTTAGTGGTTTTTCAGATATTGGAATTGATAAAATGGGATTTTCCGCAGATGTGTGTACTGTTTCAATGTCGTCATTATCTGGGCTCGCTTCTTCTTCCAACAGGGGTAAATTAATTATGGTACCTGATACATCTCTTTCGTTTTCGTCTAAAATAGTTGTAGTGTCAATATTATCTAAATTAGGAAGTTGATTTCTAGATTCATTGTATGAACGAATTCTTTCGAGCTCTTGATTTACAATTTCATCAATGTCACCTAAATTAACGTCAAGTGATACAGTTTCTAAACATTCATATTAGGAAAGCGAGACAGTGCATCGGCTGTCTTGTTACTTTTACCTTTTAAATGTTTAACCTTCGGATGCCGGTGGGTCGCGCATCTGCGAAGATGCCGGAGGGAGTACATTGTGTACCCCACATTCTTTTGCTTTACAACTCTCAAAATATTCTATATTTTCATTATTACTTATATCTAAATAATAAAAAAGCAATATTTGTTTTTGAATATAATTTTAATAGCATATTCGATACAAATATAATCAAGAAATACAAAAAATAATATTTTACATGACGAAGTTAATTAGAAAATTCTGGATCCAATAAACTACATTTTGAACAAATTTTTGATTTCGTAGTTACATGATGATCAGGACAAGCAAAGTTTCTGCATCTGTCACACTTACTTCTGCTCTTCTTGTCATATTTTCTAGGACAGACTACACACCTTCCCATGGATTTTTGATTGCCCTCGATTCTTGTACTAGGTCCAGGATCTAAGGTGCCTATAAAATCATACATTGCATTTAGTATACGTTTGTGAAAGGTCACACCCGATTGTAGTCGTCTTTCAACATAGGGTTTTATAAGTTGTTGTCCCATGTCTAGTAAAAAGTCTCTGCGTTTATGTGTAGCAGTTATACTAAGCTGGTGGTTTTTTGTTATCCACAACACAAATGCATTTAGACAAGCAATGTCAATTGTATTTTGGAACAAAACAAATGGCCACCTTTTGGTCGATCTTTTCACCGAGTATTCATTTACCATTTTGTCCATGGTGTCAACCGAGCCTTTTGTGTCATTGTAATGTAGAATTATTTCTGGCTTATAATCGGTCTCTTCTCCCGAAATTTTGTCATCATGGTGCTCAGTGCTGAGAAGAATGACGGCTATATTTTTAGTAGGAACATATGAAACTAAGGTATATTTATCTTGAAATGCAAATACGGAAGACTTCTCGGTTTTTGAAGGATGTGGTAGAAGAACTGGAGGAATATCCTGTTTATTCTTCCTCATGGTTCCACATAGGGTCAGATTTTTGTTCAAAAGCTGCTCGTTAGCAACAGGAATACTGGTGAAAAAGTTATCAGTTGTTATTCCGTAACCACCTTCAAGACCTTCAACTAGGTCGAGAACCACTCTTTTTCCCTGGTCTCTTTCCGGTTTACTTCGTTCCTTCACCGTGTAAATTTGAAGGTTTAGAACATATGTTGAGTAATTATCCACAAGAGCCCAAATTTTGATTCTGTATTTAGCGGGCTTCATTTCATATAAACTCGGAAGGGACACTTTCCTCTAAAAGATACTAGTTGCTCGTCAACTGTAAGATGCGAGTTGGGCAAATAGTGTTCTTTGCATTGTCCCACAAACTTTTCGAAGACATTTCTAAAAGCAGCCAATTTATCAAGTTTTCTGCGCTCTGCTCTAGTTGTAAGATCATCAAATCGTATAAAACAAAACGTAAAATGTTGACAAATCTATCACGCGCCATTGATGCACGAAATATCGGCCTACTAAAAAGGGAATTTTTGGTCCAAAGGAAGTGAATAGGTTCTCTGTTTGCCTCTAGCGCCCCAGCTATGATCAAAATACCAAATGCGGCATACATTTCAACAGGGTCTACAGGTTGCCATTGACGTTGTTTGTTAGGGTTTTACGTGTTCCATTCCTCATAATATTTATCAGCTTTTTGGTTAGTGCACTCAACAATAATTTGAACTATTTCAGCGTCAATAAACAATTTGAAGCAATCGGATAGGGAAGAAATATTTTCTGACGTCGGATTGAGTCCTGGTTCGTGCGGGTCTAGGTGCCTTTCTGTTCCAAACTGATCCATTTTTTGATACATATGTAGGATCACTATCATCAATTTGATCATTTTCTTCATCAGTCTAAAAGTAGATATATTATGTACATTTTTCAATAAAGTTCATATCAAAATAGCATACCTCACAAATCTCAGGTTGAACATCTTGAATTTCTATGTTGTCTTCTAACTCAGAACACTACGAATCTGTTTCTAAAACGTTCTCACCCTCATCACTCTCATCAACCCACTGTAAGGCAGTTGCACGATCTGTTTCTGTAGATAAATCCAATTTCCTTTTCTGCGACATATCGCAACACCGACTCACGAAACAAGAGTAACAGTCTCAACACGCGTATCAAATAATACTAACTAAAATAAATATGTCTGTGTGTACGTGCCGTATGAGCGCCTCGGCAACGGTCGGCTTTGCCTACAACTAATATGAGTCGGATGCAAAGTTACGTTGTCTGAAACAGCATTGCCAACCTTGCTTTCAAGACTTAAAATACATGGATGCCGAATGGGGTACAGCATGTATCCCACCTAATTATTTTTTCATTTATTTAAAAAAAAAAAAATTGTTTTTTTGATATATGTACTGATAAATGAGGGTCCAACTGAGGATTACTCAGCAGCATTTTTTGATTCTAAGCAAAATGCAAAAAATACGCCCAAAAAACAGTATGTGGGGTACATTCGTACCCCCCTCCGGCATCCGAAGGTTAATATCGTAATCGAATTCTTCTCATTTCAATCGCCAACGTACAAGTCGTGAGTTAGGCTCTTTCAAAGACATAAGCCATTGTAAGGGTTTATGATCTAAAAAAATTGTGAATTTTTGACCAAATAAATATGGTCTGAATATTTACATGTCCAGACGATTGCTAACAATTCTTTCTCTATAGTGGAATAATTGATTTCGGCTGAATTAAGAGATCTACTAGCGTAGCAAATAGGATGATTATTTTGGGATCATATAGTAGCCTATGGCAAATTTTGAAGCGTCAGTCGTTAATTCAAAGGGTTATTAAAGTCAGGATATGCATGAACTGGTTCTGATGTTAGTGCATTTTTACAAGTATTGAAACAATTAATAAATGCAGGTGTATGTTCGACTGTATGATCATTCTTTAAACATATTGTCATTGGTTTAGTTAGTTTGGCGACATTTTTTATAAATTTTCTATAGGAACCTAAAAGTCCTAAAAACGATTTCATATCTTTAGGTGTTTTTGGAATAGGAAAGTTTTGAATCGCTCTGATTTTATTCGGATTGGGTTTTATTCCATTAGGGGTTACAATGTGGCCTAAATATTCGACCTCTTTACGGAGAAATTTACATTTGTCAAATTGTACTTTTAGCTGTGCTCCGCGTAATTTTGAAAATACTAATTTAAAATTTTGGATGTGTTCTTGAAGGCTCGTGCTGAATATGATGATGTCATCCATATACACCATACCTATCTTGTGTTGAAGGTCCTTTATAACTTCATTTACGGCTCTTTGGGATGTAGATGAAGAATTCTTCAACCCTAAAGGCATTCGAAGATATTCGTAATACGTCTACGTTAAACGCTGTTTTCTCAATAGAGCATTCGCTCATCTGTATTTGGTGAAATCCGCTTGCTAAGTCGAGAGTGGTGAAATACTGAGCCCGACACAGTTTGTCTAAAATATCGGATATATTTGGAATCGGATATCTGTCATCGATGGTTTTCTCATTTATTTTTCGGTAATCGACGACTAATCACCATTTTTGAATGTTGGATGCGTCCATTTTCTTCTTGACAACAATATAGGACTAGCCAGGGAGAACAAGATGGTCTGATTATATTTTTATCTAACATTTCTTGTATCTGCTTCCTAATTTTTTCTCTGTGTACGTACGGATATCTGTCAGATTTTGTATGGACGGGTATTTCATCTTTTATCCTTATAACGTGTTTAGCATTTGAAGTAAATGTTAACCACCTGGCTTAAGAAATGAATCGGAATAGACTTTACATAATAATTTAATAATGTGTTGTTTTTCTTCTTTATTCATGTGGTTTGTTCGAATAAGTTTAGTAATACCGTTAGGATTAGCTAAATTATTTTCTTCAAAATTGTTAACAAAATTTTCGAATTTAAATAACTCATATTGAGAATGTTCAAATGGAGTTACTTGTATTGGTTCTTTGAATGTTATCGTTATAGCATTATTTGTGTGATTTTGGATTTCAATATGTGCAAACCCGTTTTTGGCAATAATTGTGGTATAAATATAATTTCAAAATTTTGCGATTCTACAATAATATCACCATTATATATGTTTACTGGGAGATTTTTTAAACATTTTTCTCCTGCGTCTATTGAAAAAGAAAATTCTATATTATCAGGTTGTCTTTATTTAAATGGTATTTTTATATTAGGTCCTACTAATTGTTGGTTTCGCAAGTTCTATATTTAAATTCATATTGACAAGATTTTTAATACCTATGATTCCATCGAAGTAATCGTGGAAGTCATATACTCGTATTACAAAATTAATATAATAATTTTTACATTTTAATTCAGCAAATGCAGGCACAAGTGCTTGAAATCCAATATCTTTACTTCCAAGACTAGTAGATAATACAGTATTGGAATGGCAAATTGTATTTGGAGAATATTTTTCTACAATAGAAGGTTTTATTATTGATCGCCAACGCCATAGGTACCTAGGACGGTTGTTCTTGAGACCTGACCAGGCAACAAAAATAGCTCCCAATCGGATAATAGGATTCCTTAGAAGCCTTGATCTCTGGGAGAAAAAATAGATGGAGGGTATACACAAAAGAACTTTTCAGGTCGCAGTGTGGAAAGTTCAGCTATTGGCCAATCGACCCCTTTGTAATCTACAATCTACAATTGATCTAGAACTACTGGTATCGATGAATAATCTAGCTTTGGGATTCTTAATTTCTATGTACGGTAAAGGATTAGCGAAAATAACATATATTTCAATTACGTCTTTGTTTTGGAAGGCCCGGTTATCTGAAAATTTTCCTCAAATTGAATTTCATCATTCGTATCGGGTTGATCAAATTCTATTTCTTCATATTCATTAAATTGGTTAGGATCATATTCTGGATTATCATATTGATTTAAATATAATTCTTCAGAAACAAAATTCGGTTTAGCACGTGGATTTGTTTGGAGGAATCTATTATTATTGTTAGTATAATTAACAGGCATTCGACTTCCTTCTGTGAAATTTCGCGACGTTGTCGACATTGTTACAGGTTTTGTTAACTGATTCTGTGGTTTTTGATTAGGTCTGAAAACATTTTTTGCTGGACCAAATACTTGTCGATTCGTGAAATATCTATTATTTTGTGGTATAGGTTCAACAGGTATCGGTTAGGTTAGGTTAGGCCAATATTCTCTGTTTTGTACTACATTATTTGAGACATTGGGTTGATTATATCGATAATTATTATATGAAAGTTGATGATTATTATTTGGTCTGTTATTTGGTACGAAATTTCGATAGTGGTTATGATTTTCATTTTGGTCTGAATTTGACTTTTGATTATTTTGTAATCGTGAATATTGCATACCATTGTTATTACTATTAGAATTTTTATCATGTAATGATTCATATAGTCTTTCGAAATTTTCAAATTCTGCGACATATGCCATCGCATCTTCTAAGGAAGTGAGTTTTCTTAAATGCATATTATTTCTTAGCGTCCCATTACAACCCGCTATGAAAATATTTAGTGCAGTTTTATCGTATTGAATAATTTGACAATTTTGCTCCACAGCATTTATATTTGGGTCGTTACTTATTCTCTGAATTACACTACTACGAAAATCGATAAGGTGCTGATTTTTAAAAGGTTCGGCTCTAATTAATTCTTGTACTAGACAATCTATATCACGCCTATCAGCAAAATACTGTAATAAAGCAGTTTTCAATTCTTGCCAAGTATTTAACTCTACTCTACTGCCGACCATGAAAGCTGCTTCTAACTTTTCTTGAATACATTCTATCAAATGTGAATTTAATTCGGCATAATTTGAATTTCTATAGGATTCGATTAAACTCTCACATCTAGTGATAAATTTGTTTAAATATTCACTATCAACGTTAAATGGTTTGATATTTGCTTATTTAGATCTGAAAAGATCCCAATTAATTTTAGGTGTAGCCATTTCGTTACGATTAATTTCGTTTAATGAAATATTATTAAAAGCTTCTACAATATTATCAACGTTTCTATTATTCAAATCGTTCATATATATTTAATTTATGTAATGAAAAATATCTTAATTCATATCTTCACTAATTCCAAAGAATGGTATAGGAAGGCGAGAAGAGGAAATTTGGCACTTACGTTTAGAAAATCTTCTTCCCTGACTCTTTGGTTCCACTCACTACGTCCTCAATTGTTGATCCCACAGAAAGGGTGGATAGAACTCGCGCTCAAAACGTTAAGGTCATGAAAGTTTATACGAACACCGTAGAAATCGGTACACTATATAGTTTTCACAACTCGCGCGATCCTACTGACTGCGCCAGTTTTATTTTTCTTTATGAAAAACTTCTTTTAAAAAAAAACTAAAATTAACTATAACAAAAATATATTTTAACAAAGAGCCGAAATAATACAAAAAATGTATAAAGACTGTACTGAGAGTTATACAAAGAATGAATTAACATGGTGTTCAGACAGAATATATAATATCGTATAAAAGGGTCTATTATGCAGTTTTACAGGTGCCCCCTTGATAGCGCAGCAGACATAACTCGCTTACTATCTTTATACAATAGGTAGGTACGAGAAATATTCTTTGGTCATATGAAAGCGACAATGTTTCAGAAAAAAAGAAGTGTATATTCAGTGTATCACCTCTTTTCTTTAACAGAACTTCATAACATGAAAAATAATTATATTCTAGTGTATGTATTTTAACTGCAATAATCTACGCTAAGACTTGGATCGTCTATCTCTCGATGCCTCTCTCTAATACACTAATAACGTCATGTGCCATATGCATTTTCTCTTCGACTATGAGACGATTATCGTTTTACATTGGAGTTAAATTAGGATAGAAATTTGGTAGCTTGAATGAGGACTAAATAGTGCGCAATAGGTATATTAATGTTAATCCAAAAACGATTCGGACTGTTCTTAAAAAATGGCTATGGTAGTTTCAAACTGAAGACAGGCCATGAAATATTTCCAGACGATCAATTTTGCAGAATGGAATTTTGTGAAATAGTTATGGAAAAAATACAATTGGATGCAAACATTTCAAAAAATATTTTGTTAACAGATGAATAGACTTTTCCCATACACGATGCACAGAATTCATCTGTTCTGCGATATTGGCCAAGGGCAAGCCTAAACCAATATCCCCATGTTTGGGAAGGAATATTAGGTGAACATTCGTTTGACAAATTTTTTATTGGTGGCAATTTAACCGGAAAGGAATATTTGAATATGCTGCAAAATAAATTACTCTTACAATTAGGTGTCAATTTCAATGATATTTGGTAACAGCATGACGGTTGTGCATCGCATGTTCAATTTAGTAAGAAGAATAAGAATGGATGTCGCTCCGTAAAGACAATTATTTCTTCAGCTGATGAAGTTCTTTCAGTTATAAAGAACAAACAAATTGTTGGTCGTGACAAGAAGTGTTAACCAAAAAAAAACTATTAGGCTCTGTGCGGTCCGAACTTCGAGCTCGTCAGCAAACCGGGGAGCAGAACTTGATAATTAAATATGTCAATAATATTCGTATAATTATTCAAAAAAACTATTGAAGCTTAGTGACTTGGGCAAGCTATATTTATTATCAAAATGTCAGAAGACTTTCAAGTAAGCTCACTGAATTAAGCCTAAATGTTACTAATAGTTGTTATGACATAATCATTTTAACTCAAACTTGGCTCGATGATAATATTCTTCTTCTTCTTTTTTACGTGCCGTCTCCTTTAAGAAGGTTGGCTATCATCTTGGCGATTTTTATCTTTGAAGCTGCGGATCTGAACAAATCAACAGAGCTACTGTTGTACCACTGCCTTAGGTTGTTCAACGAGGAGATGCGTCTTCTTCCTATACTTCTTTTACCCTGTATTTTTCCTTGTATAATAGTTTGCAACAGTGTATACCTCTCCCCTCTCATCACGTGGCCCAGATATTGCAATTTTCTTATTTTGATTGTGTTGACTATTTCCTTCTCCTTTCCCATTCTTCTCAATACCTCCTTGTTCGTTGTTCTGTTCACCCAGCTTATTCTAAGGATTTTTCGATATAACCACATCTCGAATGCTTCCAGCCGGTCAGTGTCGCACTTCTTAAGCGTCCAGGCTTCCATTCCATATAATAGTACTGGAAATATGTAACATTTAAGCATTCTGATTTTAAGATGTAGACTAAGATCTCTTCTGGTTAATGCATTCCTCATTTTATTAAACACTGTTCTAGCCTTTCCGATTCTTGATATTATTTCTTGTAATTTAAAGTTGTTCCCAAGTACTTGTATTTGCGGACCTTCTCCACTGGCTCCCCTTTGATCCATAATGTTTCTCGCTGTTGTTGGTGTTTTGTGATTGTCATGAATTTAGTCTTTTTGGTGTTAAGTGTGAGCCCCTTTTCTTCGCTGATCCGTACTACTAGGTCTATTAGCCTTTGCAGTTCTTCTAGGGTTTCTGCTATTAGTCTGTGTCATCCGCGTATCTGATGTTGTTTATAACCTTCCCATTAACTTTCACTCCCGTTGTTTTTTGACTTTCCAGTGCTTCTTGTACTATATCTTCTGAGTACAAATTGAAGAGTAATGGTGAGAGCACGCATCCCTGTCTTACTCCACGTTTTATTTTTATCTCTTCTGAAAGTTCATTTTGCACCGAAACTTTGGCAGTCTGGTTAAAATAGAGATATGTTATTATCCTGATATCATTCCTGTCAATGTTTTTATCTCTCATGAGTTTTATGAGGTTATTATGGCGGACTTTGTCGAAGGCTTTGTTATAATCGAGGAGGGCTACATATATTGGCTGATTGACGTCTTTAAGACAACACATTAAAATCAAACAACCCCTCTCTAGTACCCATTGCATTTCTGAAACCAAATTGTGTTTCGCTAAGATCTTGCTCAATCAATATGATATGATTGAGCAATGATAATATTAGTGAAACTCAACTTGGACTATCTAACTACAATATCTAGAGGCAGGATCGCACTTCTGAATTCAGCGACTCCTTGAGAGGTGGGGGTGTATTGATAGCGATTTTTAAAAAAATCTATCTGTTTTAATCCAGTCTGGCTCACCTGTTGAGCAGCTCTTTATCCAGTTACATAATAAATGTATTCTTTCTGGGAACTCTATATGTTCCTCCCCAGACTTTTACCGGGTTCATTCTTATCAACTTCCGGATTTGACTCCAACCTTCCATCTGCTACATGAGAAATTGAAGATTATTGCTCCTCGGCTACTGCACAACTCACTGCACCGCTGGTAGTATGTGAGGCTATTGACATTATCTCAAGTATTTGTGCCCTCCACAATCTTTTTCAATGTAATGATGTGGTCAACAGTAGAGGAGCTCTCCTTGATCTCATCTTGTACCCGCGGAATTAGCGATTTGTGGTTCTGTTGATGTACTAATTTCACCTGACTCTCATCATCCTCCACTAGAAACAACGTTGAATTTGCAAATAACACGACCCCTGATAAAATTGAATATTATCGTGATTTTCGTAATGCTGATTTTGCAGTTATCAATCATTGTCTAGAAACGATAGAAAGTTTAGAACTTTCCGAGATGATTTCTGTGTTCTATGGTATATTATCGTAATATTTTTCTTATTTATTTAAAACAGTTTATCCTGACGGGTGGGATAAATTCATACACACGGTAGGTTCACTTACTTAATTCATTTATTCACTAAACTATTCACTAATTTATATTATATACACAGTATATACACTTAAACTAATTTATATAAACACTTCACTACTATTTATTTACTTGTTCCTTTGTTTATCTCGCGAGATCACTTTATAAACTGCCTTCTCCCGCTGGTCGGTCCTTTATATATTAGTGCCTTTATTACTAGATTGCGGCTTACACAAAAACAATCGGCTCCCTGGAATTTTCTAGATAAGACTGGTCACAAAAACAATGTCTAGATAAGATAGTCACAAAACAAAAAATCGTAAACAGTTCCAAGAAATCCCTGCGCATCCGCCAAAATTTTAACTTTCATACATGGCTTAGACAGAGTCTGATTCGGGGACTACACTAGTGTGGTATTTCGTAACATTACCCTTTCGTTGAATGAAACATTACTCCCTTCTTAAATGGCAGTTCGTCCTGGCACTTTTGTGTAGCCGAGACTGGATGTTTAAATCGGCAACTGGACCTATGTCCGCATTTTCTGGTGGTATGGAAATAACAGGTCCAACTGGTTATTCGCTATCTTAGGCATAGCCAGTTTCTTCACACTGGATTCCAACACATGGTCTCGGAAGTTTCGAAGTGCTTCTCACACATCGCGGTAGGTAGATCGATCTTGAAATTCATTTTTAGTTACCACGTAGAAGACGTACCGCGAATTGTGTTTCAGTCTCATTGTCTTGCCAGGGGCTGGAATCTGGTCTTCAAGTTTTTCTAATTGCCCGAACTTCTTTCGAAAGACGGTTGCTAACCCTCGTGCGTTCTTGAGACGGGCGGGGATGTTGTAAGCCAGTGAATAATCTTCCGGGAGAGTGTACAAATCGTGTCGTTGTTCTGAAGTGACTCCATATCTCTTTCCCGGTACCTCCATACGCGCCCATAAATTCATCGAAGGTAGGGTCAGACACATCTCGAATATGGTTTACTCCTTTCTCTAGGTCATGGTCTCCTTCGAATAGCGCTAGTCGGTTTTGGTGAACTACTTTTGGTTCTCCTTTGGGGATATTTCACCTCTTTGGATATTTCTAGTTAAAACCACATGTCTATGTCTTTATCCGTTTTAAATTTATCACCTAAGGAATATTGAGTGAGGAATTTTTTTAAAAACCATTATCATTATTTTCTTACTTGTCAAAGTTCCGTTGTCAAGCGTGCCATGGACAAACAAAAAAATAAGTAGGTTTTAAATTCATTCACATAATAATGTCAATTATTATAAGAATTATAAAGGTAATTACAATAATAATAATGATAAGTTAACTCCAATGTTAAAATGTCATATACCTGGAAATGTGATTGTCACTTTGACATCGATAAAAAAGGTGCACCCTTTTTTATCGGATAAAAACTTCTCTTCCCCAATATATATTAAGCGGACGTCACTTTTACACAAAATGACAATGAGTCGCAAGTATGGTTACTTATAATTTCAGAGCAATTAAGTGTTGGCAAAACTGTCAATTAGTCTGTCAGATTCATGCCCTGCGATCTTTTATAGCCACTGCTAAACTGCATTTTTAACGCCATCTATTCGCTTGGAAGGTTACTAACGACCTTTATCTTACTGATTGCTGTAATACCGCCATCTGTGAATTTACCCACACCAAGCTGGTTGGATGTCAATTTCAAATTTTTTTTGACAAATTCGTAAATTTATGTGGACACAGAAGGTTGAAGGAGAAAATGACATCTGAGAATATTTACAACAATTGTAGAGTGTGTGCCTTACACTTTTTACCTAAAGATTTTGGTCCAAATAAAGTTCTGGAAAGAGGAGTTTTCCCATCAGTCAATTTACCAGGTAAATCTAGGATAATTAAAGAAAAAAAACTAACAACTAACTAGGATACATTTATTCAATAATTGTTTTTATTTTCTAGAATCGTTGGAAACAGTAACTGATGATGTTCCTTCCTCAATAATTGAAGTTGAACCATCAACCTCTTTAGCTGTACCACAAATTGGCACTGTATTGGTAACTGAGAGTCCTAGGACTTTAAAGTTACAGGTAGCTTTAAATGCTCAGTTTGTAAAACTAAGAGCTAAAAAAGCAGAAGAATCCTGTGCTATTAATGAGGCTAGTTGTAGCTATTCAGTTGAACCCGAGCTGAAATTATGAACACCTGCTGTTCAAGATTCTACTTCTGTCACACCAGCTGACTTGAATGCCACAGTTACTCCAAAAATAAGTGAGTGAATAATTAATTGATTTATTAATATACAGGTTTTTTTATTGCTAATGATATTATTTTTTAATTTAGAGAGATCTGATTTACTTGCTGAGGTGAATGTCTCTAGGGTTAAAGACCTATCACCAAAAGCCTGACGTCTCTATCAAATAGCCACTCAATTTAAAAAAAGAGCTACCCAGTTTAGAAGATGTCGTCAGTTGCTGTTAAAAAGGTATGCTGCTGAAACCTTTAAAAAGTCTGAACATTATATTGTATCATATGTGTAATATTTGTTAGCACATGCTATTATCAATAAATTATTCTTATATTAAGTTTGAGAAGAAAATAAAGAAAATCACCTGCACTATTCTATAAACAAAATTTTATATTAAATTTTTGAAACTATTTGTCGACATTCGTCTTTTAATAAACTATCCTTGTTAATAAAAACGGATAAAAGCTTTAAACAGATTTTTGAAGCAACATTTCCTACTTTTAAGCCTAAATAAAATAACAGGTTGTTTCAAAAAGTGTTTAAACTTTGTGTGACTGTTTTATTTGTTTATTTAAGAAAAAACAATATAGGCATAATTTAAAAAACCTTCAGTATTGGCTAGGCTTGCCATCTAGTAGTAGCTAGTAATTTGTGACTAATCATGCAGGTCTCTTCTTTTATTTTTCCCCTGTTGGTGAATAACCTTCCACCACAATAGATGGCGCAGCACTCGACAAAACTTTGTGTCTTCGTACAGGAGATTCCATTCTTCCCCGTATTAAAAGTATTTATCGATGGTCAGATTTTTGAATTTTAACCATATAGTGCTTTTATTTTGAATCGGTGTGATAATTATTTAACTTTGTTGATATAAAAACCCAAAAGATGAATCGTTTTGGTGAAGTTTCGACTGAGCAAATTACGAAAAATATCGAGAAATCTATACCGCAATCTACAAAAAACACAAAAGCTTCAATCTGGAGACAATTTATGGAGTTTTGTCAAGTTGGAAAGTATGAATTGTCCGGAATAATTCCATTACACGAAGTAGCAAATATATTAAAGGATTGGGCCTATAATATGAAAAAGAAAAATGGAGATGATTATAAAGAATATGCGGTTAAATCAATTTGGAATTCGACTGCGAAGATGGTACAAGAAAAATATTTCTGTGAGTACAATATTAAATTTAATCCTTTTGTCGACATAACTTTTAAAGAAGCTCGTGATTCGAGAATTAGTAAACGGAAAGAATTACAAGCTATTCCAGCGAAAAGGAAGGTATGTTCTGTAGCATTGTACAAGAAAGATATACTGAAAATGGCAAAATTGTGGAATGCAGAAGAACCAGAAGGACTATAAAAAAGATTTTTTCATATAGATTCTTATGAATTAGCTTGGAGGGGAGGAGAAGCTGTAAACTTTAAAATATACCATTTTAAAGAAGAAAAAAACCACGATGGAATTCCAACAAATAGATTTGAATATAATTCAATATTTTCGAAGACGGCACAAGGTGGATCGAAAAAATTGACCGACATCAAATGGTTAGTAAAAAATGAAATGGATGAAAGTATTTGTCCCATTAGATTATTAAAAATACTTTTACAAAAAAGAAATGAACACATAACATCCGATCGACTTTTTTTAACTCCAAACCCCTTTTGGAAAAACACAAATTCTAAAGGTTGGTATAAAAATGTTCCACTAAGTATCAATATGATTTCAGCTTGGACCAAAAATTCTGCCACTAAAATTGGACTCGACATCACAAATAATACAATTACCAATCATTCAAATCGCGCTAGTACAGTGTCTCAATTAGCAGAAGCAGGAGTAAGTGACCAACAGCTTATAAAGATAATGGGACACTCAACATCTTCTTCAATTAAACCCTATCTCCAAACTCACCATGAACATCATGAGGAACTAATAAGATAGTTCCTTACAATCCTCGAGTCCGAGAAATCAAAATGAATATTCCACATGTGTGAATACCACAGAAAAAAATTTTCAAATCAGTACACCAAAGCAAACAATTTATAACAGTTGTGTATTTAATAATTGTACTTTCAAATAATCGAATTTTATTGTATTAATAAAGATAATTAGTGTTGTTGTTCGTCCATATTATTCTGTCGTTAATTTATCTTGCCAAAAAACACTCAAGCTTTTCTTTTATCAGATAAATTTCTCTTTAACTCAAAGTTTTGCCAATCACTAAATTTGCTCGAAAAACTGACATTAGATAAAATCGCGACACCCAAGGTGTCGCGATTTTATCATGTCAGTTTTTCTCGTAAAATTAGTGATTGGCAAAACTGTTTCGTTGCAATGAGAAATTTATCCGATAAAAAAAAAGCTCTTGTGTAATTACTGTTGACAAAAAATAATGTTATTAACTTGTATCTGTAGTTTCCCGTGTGTTTTGTTTCTTTACGTTTTATCCAGGTTTATGTATCTCCAGGTGTACTCATTTTCTTTTCATCTAAAAATTATTCATTAATCACCCAAAAATTGAGATAAAAATTCATTCAAAAATGTCCCATTTGTTCTTAGAAGTAACATATGCGATAGTTTCCATGGAAACAATGATCTTTTTTAACAAATAGGTTATAATTACTTATCACCTATGATAGTTAATCATAATTAGTAAAAGGTATTGATGTTTTTTAAATATGCCGATTACGAACGAAGAAACATTTCATATGCTTGCAGTTTATTTTGAAAGTTTGTAAAATGATGTTATTGCAGGAAGATATGCCGCAAGACATCATCATTCAAGACATGTTTTCAAAAGATTAGCGAAACGATTCAAAGAAACTGGTCAAATCCATCCAGTTACAACTAGTGGTTCGCACGAGACCAACGAGACGAGATTTTCACAAAGTTTTGTCTCATCTCGCTGATGCAATGATAAGTCTCGTCTCAAGTCTCGTCTCGCAGCTTCCAGTCTCGTCTCGTCTCGTTTCTCGTACGAGAGTCTCGTAAAAGTATAGAAATCTCATCATTCATAATCTTATTGTTTCAGTGCAATAAGGAATACTCAAATACTTGCTGTTATATAAGAGTCGGAAGAGAAAATTATAATTGTTGAAAAACAACATGTATTCGAAAGTAATACAACTAAAGAAAATAAAAACATAACATTATTTTATAAATGAAATAACTGAAAAAATCAAAGGTAAAAAACAGCCCTTAGCCCTCTCGGTTGCAAATGTTTTTGTTTTTCACCCAGTCGTTTAGACATAACAAACATCGTGCAGATTCATTGTTGAGGCGATTTCGATGTTTTCTTATAGTTAATGCAGCACGTGAGAATAATCTTTCCGTCGGGACTGAAGTGGCCGGTATGCTTAAGAGATCTCGTGCCATTAAACTTAGAATACGAAATTCAGAAGCATGCATTTTCCGCCATTGTAGTATATCTGTTTCTTTATCACATCGAGGCATAGAATAATATTTTTGACGCTCCTGCATCCATTCTCTTTCTGCATGCGTAGGGTTTACTGCATACAAAACATCAAAACCAATTTAAAAATCTGACACTTTTCCGGTCCAGGATCTTCTCGTTCTCTCGCCGCCGTTTTTATCGTACATTGTCCTTCTGAATCGTCTGATTGATTAAAATAGGCTTTGTATATATCTTGAAATTTCTTAATTGAAGTATATTTCAATTCTTGGCCCCATGTTGTCATATCCAACGCTTCTAACTTATGCCGCGGATCGAGAATTGAAACTGCAGCATAAATCCAATTAGCTTTACGATAATGCTTTAATATTTTGTCTCTCGCAACCTGAAAACTAACAATAAGCTGCTCTTCGACAGCGGTCCCATTCAAATATTTTGTTCTCAATATTTTCTATTAGTATATTGATACATACAACCACCATAGGTAATGTGACGTACTTCTCTTCTCCGAGCTTTTTGGAAATAATTTGAAAGTTGACTAGTAATTTATGCACTTCTTCTAGCAGAATCCATTCATTGTCCATAAGAGTATATTGTTTTAAATCAACAACATTTTGACACAGTACACCAAGTCCATATCTAGCTTCAAGAGCTACTTTCAACATATCATTACTGGAATTCCAACGTGTAGGCACATCCAACACATGTGTTAATTGGCGAGAATTACCAGTTGCCTCGCACGCACTTCGGAACTTAATTAAAAATTGTTCTGACCGTTTAATTTTCGAAAAGATAGAACGTATTTTACATAGTGCATTAGCATTATCTTCAATTTCATCAACTTCGGCTTCCTCATCGACACTATCATCACTCATTTCTTCATTTGCCTCAGAATTCAGTTTCAACAACTGAAACAAATCTTGCACGGCCAAATTAATCACATGTCCAAAACATCGAAAATGGCAGTCCTCTACAATTAAATCGGGAATAAGTTCTTGAAGTTCTTTAATAAAAGTTGTATTTGCTGAGGCATTATCCATTGTTATTCCTTGAAGTTTGTGGATCAAGTATTTAGCGTCTACACATTTGAAAAATGTGAGAATGATGTCTTTTCCTGTATGTTTTCCATGGGCAGGAACAAAATCTAGAGCGATCGATTGCAATTCCCAATTGTCATCTATAAAATGTGTTGTAATTCCATAATAAGATCTGCCGCTAATAGAGGTCCAGCCGTCTATAGTAAATGATAATTTTGAAGAATTGTGTGTCAACATGTCGGTCATTTTTTGCTTTAGGCAGTCGAATCGTAACATTGCTAATCTTCTCAATATATCCTTTTTTGGAAAATCCTTTCCAGATATTTCTTTAAAAAATTTTTGAGTATCTTCGTCATGGAAGAAATTAAAACGTAACTATTTTTTTGCCATCCAATCAACAATCGCCAAGTCAAAATTATCCTTTTTTGGTTTCACTGATGTAGTCTGAAAACAATAATATGTAATGTGATAAGACCTTTTAAAACGGACGGAAACCAAAATATAGTAATTTATTATACAATTGCTAAAAGTGTAATTTTATATTGCGAAATAACAAATAACGGTCCATGAGTGGAGAAACTCCAGGAACAAAATAAAATCACTTTTAACAAATGTATCATACAATATTCTTGGCCACGAAAGTATAATAAAAAATATTCAGACGATATTTCAACGTTTGATTCACTATTCGCATTGTTGTTTTATGTTTTAGTGATGTTTTTCCCATCGAAATGACAACTGAAAAATAGCATATTTTGGTTGTTACATAAATATCTATTTATGTAACCACCTGCGAAACGACACAATTTGTGTAATGCAATAGATAATTGATGCATGAATAGTTCTTTCTCTACTCTCTATTTTCTGCTTTTTAGTATAGTGGTAGTAGTTAGTATGGCTGACGTAGATTGCAATCAGTAAAAAAAACCAACGGTACCTAAAGTGTGGAATAACAATAAAGGCCCATATTTAAAAAATGAAAGTTAATGATGGTTATGAAAAAGCCGAAACGTTGTGAGTTATGGGCCTTTTCTAAAATGCACTTTTTCAGTTTTTTCAAAATATTTAAAAAACAAAAATCTCTAAAATCACGTAGCAAGCGCCATTTAATATTTCATTACTAACTAAATTGTCTAAAGCTTACCCCATTTACTCGTTCTCCTATCTCTTACATTACACTTTCCGAGATCGCAATATATCAATCCATTTTGAGCACACTGTATATCAAAATCTAATTTGCTAAAATTTAGAAAAGATTGTACCGTATAGCCGATTCTCATATTATCTATCTCTTATAGTTTTGAAATAACAATACATGTAAGCCCAATTTGATCCACGCTGTATTTTAATATTTCTTGAATATAGTTCATTCATTATCAACTATTGCAACAACTCGTATAAATTCAAAGGAAGCTCCGCGATCCACGTGGACATATTGACGTGCGGCAAAATGCAAAATCTTTGGCAGTAAACTTATAAATCATCATTTAAATGAGGTGTCGGCGTATCAAACGAAATTGATAGGTGTTAGAAAGACTATTCACGCGGCGCTTGCCGTGGCTTGTTAAACTTGTAAAAGTTGCAGATTTTTGATAACGATAGATGCCGTCAACCTTGTGAAAAAGTTATAAATTTCACTGTTTATAACAAAAATATGCCATAAATAAAAATGTAATTAAACGATGGTATACAGCGTTAAAATAATTAATTATTAAGTTATCTAACAGCTTACCATCTCTTGAGAATTCGCAGCAAACATTTCGGGAACAGTGAGTCTGGAAGTACTTGCTGCTGCCAGTTGATTTTGTTCATTTGGATATATTTCGAAATATCCTTTTGGATGTTTACTGCGTAGGTGTTTTCTTAATCCAGTAGTATTTCCCCGTGACATTTTAACTTCCTTCGAAATCAAACATATTCTGCACCTGGCTATTTTATCTCGATTTGTCCCTTTCAATTCAATGTTGAAATAAGTATCGAATTTGCTTTTGTAAGAGTCATTTCATATTTGCATACGAGACGAAGAGCGACTGCTATTTAACGAAGACGACAATTCACTTTCAATCACATTATCATTGAAACTAACATTGTCTGGTATGTGAATATCCTCAGTTCCCCTGGAAAAATCACCGGAATTTGATTCATCTTCTAAAGTCAAAAGTTTGCTCCTTTTCCTCTTGAATCGGCTCATTTTGAATCAACTTGGCACAATTCCGCACGCTCAAAAAATCGAACAACTACCACTATCCGTTACCGTCAACCGATAACGCCGGCAGTGGGTTTTAAAAGCAATTCTTGGTGTTATGCTTATAAATTTTTATCAAAATAAACTGATGTTCATTCAGAAATATTCACCTGCGAGACTCTCGCGCGAGACGCGATACCTCATGCACGAAACTTGAGACGAGACCAAACAAAAGTCTCGTCTCGTCTGGTCCGAGTATCGTCTCGAAAACGAGATGAGGCCATGCGAGACTCTCGAAAACGAGAGTCTCGTGCGAATCACTAGTTACAACTCAAAATAGAATATTGCGATCAATATTATGAATGTAATATAACTGTATACCCTCATTTGAGCATTCGAGATTTGGTAAGAGATCTAGGGGAGTCGTATGCCTCAAATCAATGAATATTAAAAGCCACAAGTGGCATTCATCCTACATATTAAAAAAATTCCTGAAAACTGGAGTCTGGCCGTTCTATCCGACCGATTTCCTTCATTTTTTTTTAAATGAATGGTATTTAGACACAGATTCGTCTTCAATCATTAAAATTTACTCAACTCCCACCTTACTCAAGTTATATTCAGACGCGATTCTTCCCTGTACATTTCTTATGGGACACATTCACTCAAGCAATTCGAATTCTCATAGCTCATAATTTAATGAATGTATCTTGATCGTTTCACTTTCAGAACACTCAGTGGATCAAACTCTTTCTTTTGAGCTATCAACTGCTTGAATTCGTCGAGTTTGATAAAAGTTATGCGTGCACAATCAGCTTTACTTTCAATTTTTTCATGATTTTCCTTCACTCAAACCTCTATAACTAGAGTTCTAATTAGCGTAGGCTGTTGACATGTGTCTATGAACACTCAGTGGATCAAGCCCTTCCTTTTGAGCTATTAACTGTTAAAATTAGTTGAGTTTGAGGAAAGTTATGTGTGCACAATCAACTTTACTTTAAATTTTTTCCAAATACTGCGGCTGACGCACAGCAAATACTGTCTGTAAGGAAGTACTGTAATAGTTATTTATGTAATAAGGATCATAAAGACGATCATTATGGCACAAGTCGTGAATGTTATCGGGCGAGGCGTAGCGTATCAAAATTTTATCTGATGGCATTTATATCAATACATTTTCGAGAAATTAAAGACTGCATTTTCGACATGTCACAATGACAACTATTTTTAAAGGAGTAAGTATTGTGTAGTTTCAAATATTAGTAGGTGAGTGAGCTGTGCTTTGCCATTTCCTTGACAACGTCATCAGGTTGTAACGGTAACATTTATTTATCGCTGTCAAACTCAATAATTATTGTCAGGTAGAATTTAATATAATTTAAAAAATGAGTGATTCTGAAGCTGATAGTTTACCTTCTGATTTGGAAGAAATGTCGAGAAATATCGTGGACTCCCTTTTGCCGGAAAAATCAGTGTATATGAAATGGTGTTTAATCGGTACGAAGAATGGTGTTCTGCTAAAAAAATCAAGAATATCACTCATGAAAAAGTATTGTTGGCTTACTTTGAATGCTTATCTAAGGAAAGAAAACCATCTTCTCTTTGGTCGTATTATTCGATGATAAGAAGTATTTTATCAACAAGAAAAAACGTCGATATTAGTAAGTACCTACAGCTGGTTGCATTACTAAAACGTAAATCAGAAGGTTACAGAGCTAAAAAATCCAAAATTTTTACTAAACAAGATGTTACAAAGTTTTTAACGGAAGCATCAGATGATACATACTTATTTAATAAAGTTGCCATGATAATTGGACTAAGTGGAGCATGCAGAAGAGAGGAATTGACAAATACATGTTTTCCTTATAGAATTTCATTATGGTACTTAGTACCATAATGAATTCATTATGGTACTTAGTCCCATAATGAGCTTCCTTATGTCATCAAAATTGAGTGACATAACGTTGTCATTATGACATGCCATCAGATAAAATGATTTTATGTAATAAGTACACCCTCTGATACATAGTTTAACCTAATGCTGCGGAGATTTAAAGCCTACAGATTTCGACCATCGACTGAATCTTTGACGAGGCAATGGAACCATATTTTGGAAATCATTACATAAAACAGTTCAACAGAGGAAAACCAATTAGATATGGTTTCAAATTTTGGTGCCTTACTACTTCAGAAGGATATTTGTTGAAATTCAACCCGCATTGTGGTAAAGGAGACAGATTAGAAGGAAAAACTTTAGGTTCTAATGTTACTGAAACTCTTTGCATTGGCTATTTACCTGATATGTCAACAGTTTTCATCGACAACTTTATCAATTCGCTTTCACTATTGGAAACTATCACAGCAAATAACATTTATTGTATTGGTACTCTGCGATCAGATAGAATTGAAAAAGCTCCACTAACTGATCTGACAAAACAGAAACGAGGTTCATCGCATGTGTTGAGGGAAACGAAAACTAATTTAGTTCTGAACAATGTTACTATTTTTTGTTCCGACATCCCACTGTATATATTTTAGTTTCTCATTTTATTAGTATTATTATTAAGTTATACACCCCTCTTTCATCACAAGCTGTAAATTTATTTACTATTAATAATTTTAAATATGTGTATTGTTTTTGATACATTCGGTATATATTGAATATGTATTACTTACTGTACCGTTCGCGCAAATCAGTCCGCGCCGTTCTTAAGATTGTTAAGAAGGGGACCTCCTGAGTGGGGTCGAGAGAAGAATGTATAAAACCGGCAAACAGGATGGAATAGTTCTCTTTTGCTCTCTTCGCTCTTTAGCTCTTAGCTCTGTGCTTTTACGCTTGTTCTCCGCCGTCTCCGAAACGCCGACTGATTTTCGCCAACGAGGTAAGCGAATTTAGAAATTACTTTATAAATCATTCTTCTTGTTAAGTTCAATTTGCTCCTAGCGCCTTTCGTAGTTGTATTAATAGATTTTATTTTTGCTTACTGCTTGTTTAATTTGAGTAATTTTCCGCGTATTTCCGAAGTAAGAATTTACTGTTGGTTTTACTTAAGGGAAAATAAATATAGTTGGGAAACTCCCAAGCATCCTCGCTGCAAAGCAGGTAGATTCTTGGGGGGATTTTCAAGGTATTTCGGGAATCCCGATTCCGGTATACAACTTTAAGGGAAAAGAAATATAATTGGGAAACTCCCAAGCATCCTCCCTGCAAAGCAGGTAGATTCTTGGGGGATTTTCAAGGTATTTCGGAAACTCCGATTCCGATATACAACACTAGGGAAAGGAAATACCGTTGGGAAACCTTCAAGCATCCTCGCTGCAAAGCAGGTAGATTCTTGGGGGATTTTCAAGTATTTCGGGGGCTGCTCAATCTAGTACCATAGGCCTTTGTAGTGTGACTTTAAATATTTGATAATAGGCAACTTGGAGGAGCCTCGTCTGTGTTCGCTGCCATAGCAGGGACATCCTTCGAGGGTTTCCCAAGACGTGAAACGAAATAATCTCACGAGCGTTCGCTGCCATAGCAGGTTCGCTAGGGAGAGGTTTTCGGATTCTGCCGGTTAACTGATCTTTACGCGATTGATTTAGCACCAACGGCCGGGGTAATATCCGCACAAAAACCTAGGGCAATTTATTATTTACCGCTGTTCTATTCTAAGCCGTACACGAATACTAAGAAACGCTCCCGTAAAACACTACTAGTGCCTTAATAACGCTTTCTCTGTGTAATTTTCACCGTACTGCTAGTAAATTTTCACTGATTTTCACCGGAAATCGCCGAAAACTATTAAAGCTTTGCACGTTAGGCTTGTAATTGTAACACATTTATTCTGTAATAAAGTGCTTTGGTCTGAGTAGTAATCTAAACAGAAATCGTAAATACTGAAGGGTTTTCATCAATATTTAGTTATTTTAATATACAGCTCCGTGGTTCGTTTTATTTTCCTTTTAACAAACTATTTCGAAGTCGAAATAAATTGTATAGTTTTATAAAGCACAGGTAGTTTCATTTTCTGACAGTGGTAAACAATTAAAGCCTGTTTCCCACTTCGCACGGCATAGAGGTCAAGAACAACAGACCCCTGGATTTACTTAACCTCCATCTGTTCCTACCCTGGTAACTCTTGACTCTACCATTTTCGAGAGTTCTGTGGAGTAAACCATCCCAAAAATCTGGCGCCCGAGAAAATCTGGTAGATAGTAAAGCCGCGGGTGTCATAGTGAGGTCTGTAATTCTGTTGAGGAAAGAAGAACACGTCACAGGTGGCATAACAATAGTCAAGTTACCATAGGGACTAATTATTATGTGGAAAATGGTACATGCTTCACCAAAGGATTCTGCAAAAGATGGTCAAAAGAAGAAAAGAAACGTGTAGATGTTGATCAACCCAACATAATACACCTATATAATCAAGGAATGGGAGATGTCGACTTATTTGACAAAATGCGAGGATTGTATCGTGTCATAATTCGATCAAGGAAATGGTATTGGCCATTTATTAGATTTTGTCTCAAAGGTGCAGTTGTGAATATTGGATGCTATATAGATTTGCTCATCCTAAAATCAGCCTTATTCAGCTCATACGAAGGATTGTGCTTTTTCCGCTGAGGTCTCCAATGTATTTAGCTGGACCTAAGCCCAAGTGCACTAGAAGCATCCTGCAAGAGGCGAGATTTGACGATGTCGACCATCTAGTTGATAAACAGGCTACACAAAGAAATGTACCAAATCAAAATAATTGGACCACTTGGAAACAATAATCAATATTTTAATAATTTAAATCAATAAAACTTTTATTTCAGGCATTTATACATTATTTCGTATTTTACCCTCATACCTCATAATGCTAATCCCCATATGCCTACCGTATGACACATCATACGTGAAAAAAATCTACTCTAAACAAAAAATTAATGTTAAACACGTTTACATAGTTAATCTAGATGCAAATTGGAACTCTTCCTGGAAAAATAACCGAAATCGACAAAAAAAAATAACTCAGGTACTAATGGGTTAAGAAAACGATTGAAAAAATTGTGTATATTTTTAATTATAAACTCTTTTTATTGAAGATACATTGCATAAATGAATAAAATCGTATTGGAGAGTCGCTAGCTCTGAAAAAATTTGAAAAGTACGTTTCTGAATCTTTCAGGCTAGAGTATCCCGCTGGATAAGTCGTTACACTATATTTATAAAATGAGGAATGTACGGTATTCTTCTTGGCATTATATATTTTTGGCATGAATTTTTTATCGGCAGGCATCTACTCCATTTAGAGGTATATATATGTCGTCGAGAGGAATGTTTACAGTGGAAATTTTAATTGGATGGTGATTCGCCTCAGTCCACATTCTTTCTGACCATTTTATTGGCAGTAACTTTTCCTAAAAATGAAGAAAAAAATTGCGCATGGGAAACTGAATATTTAGGGGTGTAATTTAGATTTGGCATCATAGTCGTTTGTCGCATTCAAATTTGATTGCTACTAAGTATTATTGTCGAATTGAAAATTTCATAGTATTCAATCGAATATAAAAATTGTTGTGTTGTAGCCATTGAAATTGGAATTTGAATAGAGTGGCTATTGATTTGGTTGGTAAAATTTGTTCAGTAATATGTAAGAAACATCCAATGACGTATACAAAGATAGACCCATTTATTTACATTACATACTGAAGCTAACATTGCAAAAGCTATAACGAGATGAGCAACTATATGTTACCACTCACCGTCCGCTATTGTCAAAATGCTTTATTTTTGAAAACTGCTCGAAACATATATAACAAATTGAAGTAAGAAATGCAAAGTAACATTTATTTGAAAGTAGTCATGAGGCTTATGATATTATTGGAAGATGACATTGAAGGACATTCCAAAAACAAATTTTTATGCGATTGTTGTTGTTAAGGCCGCTTGACATGGAGCAATACTACCTGCAATGCAATGCAAGACGCAATATTTCTTGATCACAAGCATGCGCAGATGAAGATTAGATCTCCAATTGGAACTTTCTCGGTTTGACGCCATTTCTATTCCATGCAAGTTGCAATTCTAGGGAGAAATCTAGTTACTTTTGATTTAATCAACCAAATGTCAGTCAAATCACTTGATTGACCATAGTACATTTTTTCTGTAGAACTAACCTTCTTGTTGATTCGTGATTTTTGTTGACGTCAAACAATGTGCAAGACGTGCAACGTAAAAGACCTATTGTCACATTGTATTTCGAGTTTCTATTGTTAAACAAGGCTGAATCTTTTAATAATGAATCGGTGTCGGAAGGTCTGTAATAAACATTTGAGTAAAAGGTTTCAATAGAAGTTGACGTTTAATAGTAATTGAAATATCTATTGGAGGCGTCCATTGTTGATTCTTGTCAATGGTTCCATCCAGGTAACTAATACTGACCAATAAGAAAGGTTTATTCGCTTTTGGTCCCACCAATCTACGTGTAAATACGCATCTTTGAAGATTTCTATTTAACACGTTTCACAACGTGAAGAAATCAGTCGTCGTTACATATCGAAGTAATCTTCACTCAAATTCAAACAGTCACCAAGTTGAAACGCATCGTTTCAGAGATACTAAGTCTAACATAGCGTAACTTAGTTGCTATTCGAATCAATTGCGTACTCATAAGTCGAAACACATCGTTTCAAAGTGTATTCAAGTTCAAGCATACCGCTTCTTAATTAGTGTTCGAATCTAGTGTGTACTAGGGCTGTTACGATGGAACTGGACCTATTATTTTGGAATAGGTATCGCCCACCTATTCCGCGAACCTATTACCAAATATTAGTCGTACCTATTACTTGTGTCACTGTCTGACTGTCACTCTTCTATTCTCAAAGCTTAGCGATCGATATGTATAGCATTACTCAGGCAACTTGTAATACGCATTACGTGTACCTATTACTGGTATTGGTATTAGTGTTTCGTTTGCCAAACTCTAACCTATTTTAGATGTTTCTTCTCTCTTGCTTGTATTTGTTTTCTTTAGAGATTATATAAGACAGAAAGAATATTTACGGGTGAAGGAAATACAATCGAAACAAATACTTTTTATTTTGGTGAAATTTTAAAAATAAATCAGATTCGGACAAAAGTTTCGATTAAAATTAATTTATTTACAAGAAAAAAGAAAAAAATGTAAGCAACTGCACGTGTTACAACAGAAAATAAAACTCATTCTCAACATAAATATCCACTCTAACAAGTATGAGGTATATAAGCAGTTTTAATTAACAACATATTTCAGAATAACTTATAAAATATAAAACATCAATAAAATAAAAAATAAATAAAATTCTCTCTAAAGATAAAAATAAATAAAAACTTGAAAAATGTATCTCTACTGTAATTTCAGTATTTTAAAAATTTAGAATTACAATTTAAAAATAATAACATCTGCACTTTTTTTGCTTTTAGACTACGTCGACGTTCACTAACAATTTGGCCAGCTTTAGAAAACAGGCTTTCACATGGTACAGATGTAGCTACAGCACATAACTTACTTCTAACCAATTGACTTAAATGTGGGTAAATGTATTCATGTTCTCTCCATCATTGTAAAGGGTCTTTTTTTCGATCTAAAAGAGCATCTTCCATATATCTTTGGACTTCGATTATGGCCTTTGAAGTCGAGCTCTTGACTGTATGCTTACTTACTTCTTCAGCAGCTATTTTGTCTATTGCAGACCAAATTGAGAATTTTTTTTGCTTTGGGTGGTCACTAGGAATGTCTCCAGGTTCGGATTTTTCTGATTCAGTTGGTACAATGTTGTTTGAAATTATTTCAGCCAACTCCGCAATAGTGTTTTTCCTTACTCTTTCTATAGCATCGTTATTTTTGAACGGTAACAATTTAAAACGAGGATCGAGAAAAGTTGTTATAGCAAGGGTATTACTGTATTCGACGTTTCCTAGTCTGTTTTTTAAACCATTTCGTAGTTTTTTAATAACTGCTGATCCAAAAGGAGTTAATTCAATCTGCGAAAGCTCTTCACAAACATCTAGTAGACCTCCTGTAATAACTATTACCAATGATGATACAAGGTATGCCTGACCACTTATCACTTTTGTAGCATCTTCAAACGGCTCCAAAATAGTTTTTAACTCTTTTAGAATGCGCCATTCGTCAATAGTAAGTTGTGGCAAGGCAATATCTAGTATAGCGACTGTACTGCGAATAGCTTCCTCCAACTCAACAAATCTCTCTATCATATAGTATATAGAGTTCCATCGTGTCACTACATCTTGTATCAATTTTTTGGAGACTTTGCCCGCATTTTCCTGGAAAATAATTAGTTTTGTTGTAGCTATTGAGCTTCTCTTAAAATGACTTACAATAGTTTTTACTTTCCCTACGACTTCAATTACTTCAGGCTGGGCATTTAACGCATCTTGAACTACAAGATTTAAAGTGTGCGCGTAGCATCCAAAAAACTTCCAATCTGTACCATTTTTAATTGCGCTCGTTATATTTGCTGCATTATCCGATACAGCTAAGATAATTTTTTTTTCAATACTCCATTCCTCCGCTACTCTTCTAAGCTCGCTAGCTAAATTCACACTTGTATGTTTTATATTAAATACTGAACATGTTAAAAGCATTGCTTGGAGTCTGTAATTATCATCAATAAAGTGAACTGTAATTGCCATGAAACTGTCATTTTCGGCCGAAGTCCAACAATCTGTAGTTAAAGAAACGGCTCGAAAATCCTTCGCTAATTCCTTGCATTGAACTAAACATTGTTCATATAGACTAGGTGTGAAGGTCCTAGATAAAACCTGTCTGCTAGGAATTTCGTAACTAGGATTTAGGGCCCTCGTATATTGGCGAAAACCTTCATCATCTACCACTCTAAAGGGTTGGAAATCTTTATAAAACAACATACATAACGCATTATCAATCTTTTTCTTTGACATGATGGTCATTTTTTTCGGGACAAATGAGGAAACCTTTGTCTGAGTGGTGGATATTGTTTTAATACTTTTAACGCACTTAGAACTGTTAGAAGTGGATGTAGAGGCAATCGGTGTCGAATCAACCTGAAAGAAAGTGAATAAAAGATGTATTTTGATGCCCGAATTTTTTCTCCGTAAAAAACATAATGTATCATAAAAAAAGACTTACTTGTAACGGAATAATGTCATTATCAAGTACATCTTCTATCATAGGAAAATCTTCTTGTGGTATATTTTCTTGAAAAATTGTATCATTGCCTTTATGTACATTTTCACCGCCAAGTAATTGTATTTGTACCGTGGGGTGTTTTCTTGACAAATGTTTCTTTAAATTAGACACTGTGGTCTTATACGATATCACCGTTTTACATATATTACATTTTGCAATTTGCTTTTTGTCGTCTAAGACCGAAAAAAAATTCCATACTACACTTGTACGTCTATTCATATTGAAAATTACAATTAGAAACAAAATAATGAAACTAATAATATGATATAATGTAAACAACAGAACGGTTTAAGTTCAATGTACCAGAAATCAGAAAAAATAGACTGATAAATAAGAGAATACAGAAACAGAATATAAGCTTATATAATTTTTGGGGTTCCCCAATCTACCCTACCCTACTATGACAGGGATAATGGCGTCAATAACATGAACAACCAATCCGATCGATACGACGTATTTGGTAGGTACCTATTATATTACGGCACTGACAGCGCCAGCAATATTCTGTCATAAAATTCTAGTTGGAATAGTTTGGAACGGTAATAGGTATTTGGAATAGGTATCTACTTGGAATAGGAACAGGTAATACTAGGTACGTCGAAAAGCTATTCCGTAACAGCCCTAGTGTGTACTCAAAACCGAACAAATCGTACTTAGTCGGTATTCAGTTAGCACCAAAGTAGAGATATACAGTAGCTACAATTGGTCGAAATATAACGGTTTTCCGAATCATTAAGTTCTTGTTTACCTTCCGACCTGAAACCCATCGAAGTTCAAACCTTCATTAATTTGTACAATTCATTGTATATAATAAATTTGTATATAATAAATTATTGATTTCGACGTTAACGTTGTCAGATTAGGAATATTAATAATATAGCTGAATGTATACGACAGTCGACGAAGTTCAATTAAATTATAATCAAAAACACGTATTAAAGTTTCATTTGCGTATTAAATGCATTCCACTGGCCCAAAACATATCTCAAGTTCCTCAAGATATATTTTTAATTCATCTATGTATATTTTTTGAAACACTACAAATATTAGTATTAAGAATCTTGAAGTTATTCAATTTGTTATTCACAGACTTAACGTCTTTTGCTTTATTTGAATCATTTAGGGGGTATGTTGTTATTTTTTCTAGCATAAAATTTATTATATATTTATCCATGTGAATGCACCAACCAGTGAAGAGTTTTCAAATTATTTGACAGTCTTCACAATAATTATTTGGTTTCTATATATTGACAAAGTATGATGACATTAATAAGATTTTTGAAGAAGTTATTTAAGGAAAATAGTAAATTAACATACATAAATTATTTGATGCTTTGCGTAGAACCTGTGCGTGCTCTAGTATTTATTTTTTTTCCTGCCACAAATGATTGTTCTTCTTTTTTTCCGGAACCGATTGCTAATTCTTTGGGAATAAATGATGTTTGCCCAGTTGTTATTTTGGGAATGTTTGCCACTGATTTTTCTCGCTTCGGGGTCGCAGGTTCGCTGTTTGATATCGGTCTGTTTATTTCATTAGTTTCTATTAATTCTAATTCTTCAGGAGAATATATTTTTCCGTCCACAAATAGTTTGTTTCTTTGTATGTAGCAGTTTATATGATTAATTGCTTTCGCCAGAATTAGGTGTTTTCTTAAAATCCTGTGCTCCTCTCGCTGGATGAGTGTTAGGTAATTAGCTACGCTTATGTGGGTACCTTTGAGATTCTTTGCGTTTTTAAGTACTTCTGACTTTTTCAAGTATGAAACAAATTCCAGTTTGACAGGGGCTCGTTCTTTCCTACCTAGAGAGTAAATATTATTCAGGTCGCTTCTCATTTATTGTAACGTGTACTAGTCGCCCTAGCTCGTTACAAATATATTCAGGCGTTATTTCCTCGGGTTTGGTATCGAGTCCAAAAATCACTATATTATTTTCTTTCGCATTCCTTTCAATGTTCTCAATCTTATTCAAAAGATGAAGGTTTCCTGCTTCTACTTTATTCAGTTTTCTGTACAGATCTTCGATTTTTAGGGACAATCTAACCTCTACTGCTTCTATGAGTGATTTCAATTCCTGTTTACTTGATATGATTTCTTTTAGTATTATTTTTCCAGTTATCGACATTATCAGCTCTAGACCAAAATTTAAAAAATTATACAGCTTCATGTTTAACTTAAAATATCTCGAGAAATATTGACTTAATCATTATGAGGAAAGATTACATCATTTACGTATAAAGTATAGGACAATCGAAAAATTCTGTTAAAATTTCTATTCCGCCAGTGGTGTAGACTTTGAGAACGATTAACCAGTCACGTGCCCCTGTCATACGCCTCAGGTAGTAGCCAGAAACATCTGTTTAACATAATTTAGTAGCACTTCCTGCCAAATATGAAATGGATACGTAAAATAGGTTTAAAGTACTGAACACAAATCATTTTCCAATTTTTAAATAAAACACCCTGTAACTCAGTAAGCAGGTACATTTTATTTTGGTGTTTTGGGTAAAATCTTCATAATTTGAAATCAGAATTCTACTTTTAAAAATTATTTCCACTTAGAAATGAATTACCCTATTTACATATATATATATATATATATATATATATATATATATATATATATATATATATATATATATATATATATATCATCATCATCATCATCATATGCAGCTTATTCAACCATTTTGTTATGGTGTAGCCTCCCTTTACATATTTATATATTCCACCTCCATGTGGGCCCATTGTTGTCTATTGCTAGCTATGCGGCCCCAAGTTGATCCTGCGAGTTTCTTTATGTCGTAGTCCCATCTTAAGTTGGGGCGTCTTCTAGGTCTTTTCACGCCTCGGGGATACCATTGCGTTATCTTTGTGGTCCATCTATCGTCTGTCCTTCTAGCGAGATGCCCCGCCCATTGCCACTTTAGGGATCTGATTCAATTTATGACATATATCACTTGGGTCTTTTGTCTGATCCAATCAAGCCTTTTTCTATCTCTCCTTGTTATTCCAAGCATGCATCGTTCCATAGACCTCTGCGTTACCTGGAGTTTTCTAATGATATCAGTTTTCAGGGTCCAGGTTTCACAGCCGTATGTTAATACTGGTAGTACGCACTGATCAAACGCTTTCTTTTTCAAACGGAGTGACATTCTAGACTTGAAGATGATAGAGTTCTGTCCAAATGTTCTCCATGCTAATTTGATTCTTCTGTTTATTTCTGGAAGTAGAGAGCTTGATATGTGTATTAGTTGACCCAGGTATATGTATTCCTCTACTATTTCCAGGGCAGTGTCATTAATTGTTATTTCTTGTGCGTTTATCAGTTCGATATACATTATCTTGGTCTTACTCAGATTTATTTTAAGGCCTACTTCGTTGCTTGCTGCATTCAATTCATTTATTTGTTGTTGCATTTCGCCAGGGTTACTCGCTATCAGGATGATGTCATCAGCGAATCTTAGATGGTTCAAGTATTCTCCATCTATATTCAGACCTGTGTTGTTCCAGCCCAGTTTTCTGAAGATGCTTTCTAGTGTTGCTGTAAATAACTTTGGTGATATTGCGTCTCCTTGTCTAACTCCTCTGCTGGTGGGGAAGTCTGGTGTGCCCTCATATATCCTAACTCTCGCTTTGGCTTCCCTATATATATTTGCTAGGGTCTCAATATATGGCTTGTCGACCCCTTGTTCTGTTAGGGCATTTATTACTGCTCTGGGATATATAGAGTCGAATGCTTTCTCAAAGTCGATGAAGGCGAGTGCTAGTGGTTGGTTGTATTCTTTGGTTCGACTGATAACCTCTTTGAGGGTATGGATGTGATCTATTGTACTGAAGCCTTTGCGGAATCCAGCCTGTTCTCGTGGTTGGGCCGAGTCTAGTGTATTTTGTATTCTGTTGTGAATGATCTTTGTGAATACCTTGTACGTCACTGGTAGTAGACTTATTGGTCTGTAGTTCTTAATGTCTTCTTTGCTGCCTTTCTTGTGGATCAACACTATAAGGGCGCTGTTCCACTCTTTAGGTATGCTCCTGGACATCAGACAGTTCGTGTATAGTTTGGCAAGGTACTTCCATGTTTTAGCTCCTGCATATTTGAGTATTTCGGTCGTGATGCCGTCATTTCCCGCTGCTTTGCCATTTTTCATGCTTTTCAGTGCCATTTCTACTTCCTCCACCAAAACTTCTGGTATGGCATCTTCTGAGTGTTCTATTATTTCTTCCAAATTTTCAGGGGCCTTGTATAGGTCTCCATAGAATTTGGCTACTAGGTCTATTATTTCATTCCTGTCTGTGGTTCTTGTGTTTCCATCAGTTAATGCAACTATCTGTCTTTTTCCTATTATTAGTGCCCTTTTTGCATTTTTGTAGCTTTTGCGGTTTTCTATTGTTGTTTGTACCAGTTTCTCGTTGTAATTCCTGATATCTTCTGCGATTTTCTTTCGTATCGTCTTGCACAGTTCGGTGTATTCAATTCTTTGAATGTTTGTTGTCTTTTTCATTTCCCTTCGTTTTTGTAATAGTGCTTTTGTTTCCGGAGTTAGTTTTTTGTGTTCACCTCGTTGTTGCAGACCTCCCACTTCTACGGCGCAGTTTCGAATTGTGTCCATCAGTTCAGGGTTGTTAAATTCCACTTTTTGTAGTCTTTCTTCTAGTAGTGCTTCATATTGGTGAGAGTTCTCTCTCAGCCTTTCGTTGTTTATGTTTTTCGTTGTGTTGGTTTTGATTAGTCTTGACCTTTCTAGTTTTATATCTAAGACCAGTCGAGCTCTAATTAGTCGATGGTCGCTTCCTGTAGTGAACTTGTTGAGCGTGCTTAGATCTTTTACTGTGTTAATTTTATTGGTGAGGATAAAGTCTATTTCGTTTCTGATAGTTGCACCGGGGCCTTCCCACGTCCATTTCCTGTTAGGGTTCTTCTTGAAGAAGGGGTTTGCCACATACATGTTCTGAAAGTGTGCGAACTGTATTAATCTCTCTCCTCTTTCATTCCTTTCTCCAAATCCATATTTCCCCATTCCTTTTTCTTGGTCTTTCCTGTGTCCTACTTTGGCATTAAAGTCTCCCATTATGTATTTGAAGTGACTATTGTCGTTGCTGAGCGCTTGGGTTATTTCATTATAGAATTCTTCTGTTTCGTCGTCACTATGGCTGATTGTTGGGGCGTATACCTGAATAATCTGGATAGTATATCTTTTGGAGAGTCTTAGTGTTATGCTGGCTACTCTGTCTGAGGTGCTTGTTATCCTTATGATTCTATTTTTCCAGGTTTTCTTAATTAGGAATCCTACTCCGCTTGTTCTTCCTGTTGGTGTTCCTTGGTGGTATAGAAGATTCCCTGATTCAAGTTCTATGAGTTCTTCATTTTTTCGTCTTACTTCGCTAATGCCCATGATATCCCACTTTATTTTTGCTGCCTCTGTTTCCAGTTCCATAATCCTAGCTTGATTAGAGAGTGTACGGCAGTTATAAGTTGCTAGGTGTAATGTAGTCAATGGGTAGTGGTTTAGACTCCGCAGATTCTTAGCACCCTCTGCCCTCGTGGCTGGTTCCCAGGATCTACCCCTCCTAGGGCCCTTCGGGCTTACGGAGAATGAGGGCCGTAACTTGTCCTTGTCTGTCATGCTGGGGTTGTGAGGCGTACCTTACCACGCTGCCTCAGTGCGGGTCGGCTAGGGGCGAGGGATGTCGTCCGCCAGTTTTCGCCATTTACTGACGGACCCTGTACCCCCAGATTTTTAGTGAAACTTTTTATTTATGAAAAAGCCCTTACTAGAGTGAGATTCGAACCCCCGTCCTTCAGGTCAAGAAAACCCAATTTCCGGCGCTCTAACGCACTCCGCCATCTGGGGGTAAAATATATACATATACACACATATATACATATATATATATATATATATATATACATACATACATATATACATACATATATATATATACATACATATATACAACATATACCTATATATATATATATATATATATATATATATATATATATATATATATATCCCTCCCGGGGAAAATCACCCTGTAGTCAGTAGTCTCAAAGTCCAGGAAGCGATGCCGGTGATAGCGTAGCTACTGGTAGGGCCACCCTTGCCAGTAAGGTTCCGAAACGACAGAAATGAAGCTAAGATAGTCCACAACAGGATAGCGACTGACCCAGAGTGGGCGGCTATCATCAGCGTCTGACCCAGAGTGGGCGGCTATCATCAGCGTCTGACCCAGATTGGACGGCTGCAAAACACAACTCACCAAGACGCCCGGCCCACGTGGTGTTTAAATGGCCAAACCCTCTCATATGAAAACAAAACTTAGGAAAAGGCCCCTAAGCCCGAGCAGTTTGAGTAACCCCAACCAAGGCAGCGGTTGGAATAGGACTCGAACAGGGTGTGCTAAAAATCCCTGGGTTAGATCAGGCTGTCATCTTAATATAACGACTTACAATGCAAGGTCTTTAGGAACTGATGAACGCTAAGCTAAATTCGAATATGAATTAAACAAAATCAAATGGGATATCGTAGGTATAGCCGAGACAAGACGAAAGGGATAACAGTGTATCAAATTAAACTCCGGATATGTGTTGATATGCAAAGGTGATGACAATACTGGTATAGGAGGGGTTGGAATTTAATAGAAGATTAACCGCAAACATAAAGATACTGAAAGCTCTGTCAGACCGAGTTAGCTATGTCACACTCAACATAAATAAAGCACAACCATGAAATACATTCAAGTTTATGCCCCAACCTGCTCACATGAAGACGACGGAGTGAATTGGTATACGAGGACATAGAAAGAGTACTCAATGAAAGTAAAACAATACATGTTATTATAGGAGGTGACTTCAACGCCAAAATTGGAGAAACTACAGATTCCTCACGAAGATATATAGGGCATTTTGGTTTAGGAGCAAGAAACGATAGAGGTACACTTCTGGCCAATTTCCTAGAAAGGGAAAAGCTCTACCTGATAAACACCTTCTTTCAGAAGAATGAAAAGCGAAAATGGACTTGGAGAAGTCTAGATGGAAAAACCAAGAACGAGATTGATTCCATCATCTCAAAACATAAACATATAATCCAGGACGTAGACGTGATAAATCAATTTACTACTGGAAACGACCATAGGATGATCAGATGCAAGGTGTTCATAAATGTCAAATTGGAAACAGCTAGAAAAATGAAACAAAGAACATCTAAAATAAATATAGAATCACTAAAGGAAGAAAATGAAGGATATAAAAGACAACTTAACGGAAAATTCTCTAAAAACCCAGGACAACCAAAAGAAACTATAAAGGAAGCTAACAAAAGCAATAAAATAAGCTGCAGAACTCATAGCCAAACCTTCGAAAAAACCTGATAATAAATTGACCGACAAAACTAAAAAACTATTAGAAAAAAGAAGAGAACTCATAAGAAGTGGAAAGAGAGACACAATAGAATATGTAGAAACCAATAAAACAGCCAGAAAAATGGCAAAACATGACATCCTGAGCCACAAAACAAAGCAGGTACAATCCTTGCTAGAATACAATAAGGGTCTGAAGATTTGTAGAAGACAAAACACGCAGAAAAAGGAAATAATGAGAATAAAAGACAAAGCGAATAATATAATAGAAGATAGAACACAAATACTGAGAGAAGTTGGATTGTTTCACAGAGACTTATATGAATCAAAAATACTAAACGTAGCAGTGAAGGAGGAGAATGAGAACACAAACAATAAAAGTATTAATGTTAATTCAGAGGAAATGCCAGAAATAACATCGAAGAACTGGAAAAGGCTCTACTAGTAAAACTATTTAATACCTGCTTGACGCAAGAATGCATTCCTCATGACTGGGGAAATGCAGTGGTTGTTCTTATCTATAAGAAAAGAGATCCGTCGGACCTCGAAAACTACAAACCAATGAGTCTGCTGTCTCAGGTGTACAAATTGTTTACCAGAATAATTACAAATAGGTTAGAGCGAAAACTTGAAATATACCAACGAAGTCACTACAGCACTACCGAACAGACCTCCATACAGTTAAACAACTTCTAGAGAAGGCATCAGAATATAATATACCTATGTGGATGGCCTCCGTAGACTTCAGAAAGGCCTTCGACTCTATAGAAACCTGGGCAATAATAAAATCTATTTTTCTTTTCTACACAAATTTTTATACACAAAGCTGGCCTTTTCTTAGATTAGATAGAAAAGTAATGAGTAACAGTGGGAAAAGTGCACGTTGCGGCACTTTTCCGCACGGAAATGTCAATGTCAAATGACTTTTGACAATCTAACATCATCTCTATAGTGAATTTCGTTGACAGACACTAATATTACAATTAATGAAAACTATTATCAAAAAAAGATACATCAAGCAAAACAATTCAAAATTGAGCAAAATTGATCACGTTTACCTGTTTTTTCTATATTCAATATTCATTTTTTTAAATTCATTCTATTCAAAGTTTAAATAGAATATAATTTACTTTTTTCTTTCATTAATAAACGTGGTTGTAGAAAAAATATTGTGTAAAACTCGTACGCAAAGCACTTTTCCACTCGCTGGATTTGCGCTCGTGGGAAAAGTGACGCTTTGCGCACTTGTTGTATAAGCTACTATTTCTTACTCGCCCTTCAGGCTCGTGCCACAAACTTCCACACACGTGAGAGAAGTTAAACTTCCCCACGTGTTGCACAATATACTATTAATACAATGTTATTGTGGAAAAGAGCTGCCATCGCATTGCGGCAAAATTTCCTGGAGTAACTGTTTCCTGAAGAAGTTTGTGAAGAAGTTTATGAAACTGTTTCTGTTCTGAATTTAAAGAAAAAGAAACTAGTATATGATGAAAATTATGCTTCAACAGTTTTAATTTTGGATTCGGTGGAAGATAATCCTTAACTTTCATTACGGAGACGGGTGCTTCAACTGAATGAGAGCAAATTCCATATTCAAACAGTTTTGAAGGAACGTAAATTATACTCCTATAAACCTATTTTCATTCTTACGTTAGAACCGAGATATGATGAAAAACGTCTTTATTTTTGCATGTGGAAGGGGGATAAAATAATGGAGAACCGAAATTTTCACCAAAACATTGTATTTTCCGATGAAGCAGCTTTTTCTAGCAATGGTACTGTTGCGTCACAACATGTTTGTTATTGGAGTGATGCTAATCCTCACTTTAGAATTGCATCAAACGTCAATGTTGTTAAGGTAAACGGGTGGAGTGCTGTTTCTTACCATGGAATAATAGAGCCATATTTTTTTGATGTTAATGTAAATCAGCACAATTATTTGGTAATGTTGAGCAAGTTTTTACTGGGATGGGTTAAGTAAACTCCCACTTGCTTATCGGCAGAGGACGTATTTTCAACAGGATGATTCTGTTTTGTGGCGTCTTATCTACATGGAAAACTTTCCTAATAATGTGGTAGTATCAAAAAATCGTTTAAGAGATGCTGTTGCGTTCTTGACACTTGAAGAAATTCGCAACAGTTTAAAGGAACTGCGGCTTATAGTAGAACTGTGTGCTGAAATGGGGAGCGAATTAATAGAATAGTTTCAAACATTATTCTTTTTAGTCTAGTCCTTTAATGTTGTGATTAAAAAAAATGTAAACATTTGTAATTCTACATAAAGGTTAGACAGCTTCGTAATTCTAATTACAGATTGGGACATTTGAAAACAAGCAAAATGTTTTATTCCTTTTCCATTTTTTTTTTGAAAAATCAAAAATAAAATTTTTCTTTCTCTTGAAAAATCAATCCGAGGACATACTATATATAGTTGATCGATAATTTAATTAGTTTCTTTTCTATTGTTGTTTTTATTTTATTTTAAAACTGAATAAAATTAAATATCTCTAATAATCCTTTTTTTTCTGATATTGATTAATAAATCAACTACATTGGAAATTGTTTTGAATTCAATATGAGCAGCATAACACCAGCATTTATTCCTGAGGAAGCTGGGAAAAAAGTAAGACAAATGTAAGGTCGTAGTACTTTAAACACTATACCAGCAATAATTAAAGATAACCAACTTTTTACCAACAGCGAAGACATTGTCAATATCCTAGCAGACTCCCTTCAAGAAAAATCGAAGAATATGACCACATCTCGAACTCTCCTAGTCAAATGTCCCCTAGATACTACATTCCAACTCACTCAATGCCCCTTCCATATTTCAAGAACTCACACAAGCAATTACTCTTTCCTAAAACACCTTTCTACATCCAGTCTAAAGATATTACTAGACCAACCATAAATTTCCGAAAACATGGAGAGAGTTTGTTATACTACCATTTATGAAAAATTATGCAGATTCCAAAAACCTGAATCCTTTAGACCTATTTCATTAACCTGCACGATGTGTAAGCTCCTAGAAAAAATGGTGAACAAACGGCTACTCTGGTACCTCTAAGCTAATAAACTGCTGAATCCAGCCCAATCTGGATTCCGGTCCCAAAGATGTACGACTGATAGTTTAGTATCTATGTATGTAGATATTTCCAATAGTTTTGCAAAGAAACAGGAAGTGGTAGCAGTGACTATTGATATACAAAGTGTATTTGATAAAGTCTGGAGACCCGCTATTCCCAATAAATTAAAAGAAATAAATCTAGGAGGTAATATCCTAAACTCTTTAACACATTTTCTGAGTAATCGATCTTCCAAAGTATCCGTCAACGGTCATTTTTTCAAACCATTTAACCTTGAAAATGGGGTCCCCTAAGGCTCGGTATTAAGCCGAACCCTATTCATATATATATATATATATATATATATATATATATATATATATATATATATATATATATATATAAAAGAAGATGTAGGAATATCGCGTGATATGTTAACAACAACAACAAAGAGAATCATGGGTAATTCACGGTTATGGCGTGCTGATGAGGCAAAAAGAGCCAGAAACATGCATGTCCACGGTTACCACTCTATTTCAGTAGCCCTTTTCTTTGCGTGAATTACCCATGATTCTCTTTGTTGTTATATATATATATATATATATATATATATATATATATATATATATGTATGTATATATATATATATATATATTTATATATCAGTTCATAACGTTCTTCGCCGTTTTCTGATTTCCAGCTTCCATCTTTCTCGATCGGTACATAGATTCTCCTCTATTTCTCTTGCTTGTATGTCCTTTTCTACTCCTTCTCTCCAACTCAACCTAGGTCTCCCTCTCTTCCTTCTGCCGTATGGCGTCCAATCCAGCACTTTTCTTGGTATTCTAGTTTGTTCCATCCTCTGTGCGTGTCCATACCACCTAAGTTGATTAACTCAGATGTCTTCTGTTAAATTGTGTTTAGTCCCCATTATTTCTCGGATTTTCTCATTTCTGACTCTATCCAGCTTCGATTTTCCAGCAGCACGCCTCCAGTAATCCATTTCGGTGGCTTCTATCATTTTAAGTGCATTTTCCTTTAACGGCCATACCTCATTTCCATAGGAGATGATACTTTTAACTATACTGTTATAAATTTTATGTTTGTTACCCTTTGATATCGTTTTATCCCACAGTATATTGTTAAGTTTTCTAATCGCCTGTCTTCCCAGGTTATTTCGGTATCTAATTTCTTCGTCCATGCTACCTTCGCAGGTGATGTGAACTCCTAGGTATTTGTATTTTCTTGTGTGCTTAATCTGTTCTTGTTGTTCTAGAAGTAAATTCCTTTGTTCTCCTCCAACGCACATATACTCGGTTTTTTTGACGTTCACCTGCAGTCCCCACTTGTCATATTCCTCCGTTAATTTTCGTGTCATATATTCTAGGTCTTCATAATCTTGTGCTAGGACAACTTGATCATCTGCAAAGCACAACGTGTATAGTGTGTAGCCATCATTTAATGGTATTCCCATATTTCTACACTTCCCCTATTCATTTCAGTCTCAAATGACGTATGTTCTTCTGTTAGACCTCCAATAAAATATTCTATTTATGCCGACGATCTTTTCTGGTACTGTCCCGGTAAATCCTCATTAACCACATCAACATTACTCCACAATGCCGTAGACAAAATCTCCGACTGGGCTGTTACAGTAGGATTCAATTTCTCTCCACCAAAATCGAAAGTCATCAAATTCAGCAGGAAACGGAACGAAAAAGTGCCGCCTGATATTAAACTGAACGAGGGAAGTTTAGATGTAGTAGACCACTATAAATTTCTGGGAATAACCTTCGATAGTAAACTCACGTGGAAGCACCACATACACGATGTCAAGGGTAATTGTTTAAAACGCATAAACCTGATCAAGACACTATCACATTGCACATGGGGAGCTGATGAACAACAACTACTAAAAATCTATAGAGCTTTAATCCGAGCAAAACTAGAATTTGGCAGTATTGTGCATGTTAATGCAAGCAGATCTACTCTAAATATATAAAACTCAATACAAAATACTTCACTCCGCATCTGTTTAGGAGCCTTCAGATCCAGTCCTGCGGAATCACTCTGCTGCGAGGCGAATAAAATACCCCTATATCTCCGTAGACAACAGCTTCTACTGTCATACTCAGTAAGGGTGTCATCTAACCCTACAAATACAGTATATCATATTATAAACTCAAACCAAACCGAAATCCAAAACACCGTAACTAGCTATCATACAATACCTTTTACAACCTTTACTCCAAAATATAGACCTCAAACAAACGACCAACAGTTTTCTCTCGGACTCACTACCCTGGATTAGAATAGTCCCATATACGAACATAACTTTAAATAAATACAATAAACATTACGTATCCAGCTCTTTTCTTCACCAAGCCTTCCTAGAACTGATAGATCTAGAAAATCCTGACGAAATTTTATACACCGACGCATCAAAACAAAAGAATGGAGTAGGCTGCTCCGCTACTACAACAAATTATTCGATTATCGCACATCAACTCCCTCCCTATTGTAGTGTACATACAGGTGAACTTTTCAGTATACTCTCGGCTGTCAAATATATTGAGGACACCCATAAAAAAGTTGCAATATGCACCCATTCTCTGTCATCCATCCTCTCAATAAGGGACATCTACTCCAAAAATTATTTAGACCAACAAATCCAAGAAAGCATCCAATGCCTCCACTTGAAAAGAATTCACGTCTTCCTTATCTGGGTCCCCTCACATGTTGGTATTACCGGAAATGAGACTGCTGATAAATCCGCTAAAGCTGCTGCATCGTCAGAGTTACCCAAACAACGTATTCAGCTCTACAATGATCTTAGAACTTCCTTTAAAAAGACCATCAGATATAAATGGACAAATATGTTAAGCACCTCCACGAGCAAATTATCAGTAGTTCATAGAACACCTAATTCCAGCATATTGCCATAAGTCAAGAGGGAAGGAAAACTCGTTTTTAGAAGATTGAGAATTGGACATACTCGCGCAACGCATGGATACTGGAGTCTGATAAGCAACGACCATACTGTGTTCACTGTGATAATACCTTTCTTATGGTGAAACACATCTTGATAGACTGCCCGCACCATGTCACAGCAACACATGATTTCTTATAAGACATGCAATTGCTTCATTTAATGTAAAGTTATAAGGATGTATTACAGTTGTAAAGTAAATGTGTCAATGACCATCAGATGTCGAGACACTAAATAAATTAATAAAAAATTCAATACAATTTTTGCACTATGTAATTCTACAGCATTTCTATCTCACATCTATTTCCAAGTTGAGAATATCCTCAAAAGTTAAACATAATTATCGGAGCAGTACGCCACTGGGAATTTTATGACTCCATTTACACAATGTGTTGCCGGTGCAGGAAAATGAATGTATGCTTTTTCTAGCACATTGTTAGAGAATTTAATGAGGGTTTTATAACAATCCCGATATTATTAATGAGATGCTAGGTCTATTCTTTTCAATCGTCATTGGAAAAGTCTCTTAAGGAAATTAGCAGAACGTTTTTGTAGAACATATGCCTCAAAATCCATACATAAATAAGAAATTGATTGCAATATTATCGTAATGGTAGTTAAATAAATTTCACTAAATAATATTACTTCAATATTCCTTTTTATTTAAACAACACTGACGCTCATGAATTACTGAGTTTTACAATTTCAAAATAAATTTATATCTATACACAGTGCCACGTCTCTACATTGTGTACTGATAAGATATACAATAGCTATTGGTGAGATGTGTTATCAATAAATTTTATTTTTAATGATAAACCAAATAAAAAACAATGAATATATCAACCACATTCATGGGATAAAGAATATTATTAAACTAAAAAAACGATTACTGTTATACAGTGTGTACATACAGTAACGTAGCTTGCTAATATTTCGATTTCCGTTAGCTTTACAAAAAAATATGTTGAACAAAAGTTTTTTCAAATAATCCAGACCATCTGCATAAGCCGATTAGAAGTATACAGGGTGCACCGTTGCTCCAAAATAACTTATTCAGATTTTTTTTAAATAGTACACCATGTATATATTTTAAGTTTTTCATAATATTTTAAATTTCAAATACAACCGTCAAGACCGCATAATTCTAACCTTATTTGTTCTACAGTTATTGAGAAAAATAATTTACAGGATCGTTTTTATTATTAAAATAATTAACAGGACCAAATAACTAATCTTATTTAATGAGATGTTCAAATTGTCTTCCTTCTTCTATTTGACAGTATCCAAGTCGAGCTGGTATGGTATTATGCAATTGCTGATTTGTTATTTGATGGGCTGTTAACAGTATTCTATTTCTCAGTTCATCGAGATTATCAGGTTTTGTCTTGTACACAATGTTCTTCAGATATCCCCAGAAGAAATAGTCTAAAGGCGATAAATCGGGAGATATGGCTGGCCACTCAATTGTGTTCCTTCTTCTAATCCACCTGTCCTGAAAAACGTCATTTAAGTAATTTCGAACAGCAACACTAAAGTGTGGTGATGCACCATACTGCTGAAACCAAGTGTCATTAAAATTGTTACCAGCTGCAATTCTTATTGCAGGATTTATTTGTTTTCTTGATAAATCTAAATACTTTGCTCCGTTCAAATTGCCTTCTACCATGAATGATCCGATAACAGTGATGCCGATAATACCTGTCCAAACATTAACATTTGAAGTTCTTTGTGTTCTATGTTCCCGCATCCACCTAGGATTAGTTTCACTCCAATATCTACAATTGTAGCGATTAACTTTACCATTTAACATGAACGTGGCTTCATCGGAAAATACTATCTTACTTGTAAAATGGGGGACTGCATGTACCTTTTGCATTATAGTTTCACAAAATTCTCTTCTGCGATCATAATTATCTTCAGATAATTCTTGTAATAGAGATACTTTATAAGGATGACACTTATTCTTCTTAATAATGGTACAGACGGATCCCACACTAACATCATATTCTAATGCAGTTTTCCGAATGGATGTAAAAGGATTTTCTACAATACTTTGCATAACGTCCAAGGATTTTTCATCATTAGTTACGGTTTTTGGTCGGCCAGTTTTAGGGCGATTTTTAGTTGAACCCACTTCTTTAAAAAGTTTCACAATCCTCCAAACTGCAATTTTGGTTGCGATTTGGATACATATCATTAGGTACGTGAGAGCTACCTCATCATAAGTTCTTTTGCGATCACCTGAACCTCTTATCATAAGAATCTTTATTCTTTCCTGTTCGGTAAACATACCTACTTAAATTTTAAAAGCAACTAATTACAATAAACAGCTTTCACTAATGACAACTAAAAATAATTCATGACATTTAAAAACAATTCATGACAGAAAAACCTTCTACTTTTTTGACATAAACAATTTTTGGTTCCGGTGCACTTCGCGACCCTCCGAATTTTATGTTAATTTTAATTTTGTTTGATAGCTTACCTTAAATAAAGTAGATTAGAACAAAAATTTCGCTGGATCATTCAGTAATTACTTTAAAAATCACGAAATTAGTTCGAAAAATGGTACTTTTTCAACACTAGTTAATGCTATTTTACGATAAATATTTTCACTTTAAATTGTTAAGGTTATTATCTTGAACTAAATATAAGTCTGTTTCACAAAAAAAACCGGAAGAAAACACTTTAATTTTGCCAATTTTAAAAAAATATTCTTAGGCATCATTATTTTCACTTGACACTTATAGGTTATAAATTAGACACTGACATCTTATGTCTAGGCAGCCAGGGTCACAAATTAGGAGACTTTCTGTCATCATGTGATTTTTAGCGGCGTTGTCAAATGGTATTAATTTTCTTTCAGTTGAATTAATTTTGTGTTGTAATAGATATATGAATATATTAGAAAAGTATTAGCTTAATAATGAAGAATGAAATAATAAATATCCTTAGAATGTACTGTTTATTTATTTCTAGATACACTTTCCTTCGATTTTGGTCCATGATAAAATTGTTCTTATTTTGTTGAGTTTATTATTGGCATATGATTGGTTGTTAGTAGTCGCAAGTGAAAAACAAATGATAACATTATGATGGTAATTTGACAGTACCTAGTCAAAATGGAAGTCGAAAACGTTTTCCAACTTAATTCGCTTATTAATTTAAACGATGAGGAATTGTTAAATAGACTCCAAAATGTGAACTTGTTACCGCGAAATATAAGATGTCCTACTGCACGCTGTAGAAGACAATGTTCTCTTCAAAAACGGAGGGTGGGTGTTTTGGGACATAGTTTTAATTGCTATAAGTGTAAGCTTAGGATTAGTTTACTGAAGGGAACTTTTTTTGAAAAGTGTAAAGTGCCAATTTGAACAATTTTATATTTGTTATGGCAGTGGGTGTGTGAAATCGGTCGGGATCCACTACTGTCAGTTGGCTGCAGCAAAAAAGTTGTAGTTCAATACTACTGTTATTTTAGGGACATATGTTCGTGGAAATTAATTGAGAGGAATGACTTATTTTTATTTGGTATGTATCAATTTAGCTATTATTCGCTACTAACGAGAATATTTATTTTAGATTAGATTTCATCCATTTTAGTTAATTTGTATTTGTTTTGAACTACACCAATTTTCAGATTTCTATTAGTAAAATTTGATTAGTTTCAATAGCTCAACTTTCACTTAGCTGAAATCAGTTATCATGGCAACGATTGTTGTGATAAGTGGTAAACATAAACCCAAACCATAATGTGTTTTCTTCCGACAATTCGAAATTAAGCATTTGAATTTGCTCAGTCATGAGGTGCGTTCTTTTTGACTGAGATCTCAGTTCATTTTGTTTTACTCACTTTAAGTGAGCTGAGATTTTTCCTCCCCTTTCACCGATACTGAATGTGTTGTAAGCGGGTATCAGTTGGAAATAAAGTGGAGGGGATGAAGAAATATTTGATTTGCTTGGTTTATATGTGGTTTTAACCAAGGTTATCTAAGGTTTTAACCATTGACATATAAATAATAAACACACATAATCTATTTTTCTTTTGTTACAAATGATGGATACATTAATTAACATTATTACATGCTGATAAGAATCTGTCGTATAGTTTAAATCTATCGACATATCGCGCGCTTCAATTGAGATGTCGTTCTTTTTGGTGCTTACTCACATCACTTTATCTCAGATCACCTTAACTGAAGTGATCTGAGATCTCGGTCAAAAAGAACGCACCTATTGTTTAGTGCCAGCGAGACCATATATTGAAAAATTCGCGCGAATTGCGAAACGTCGAACCGGCGCGCTCGCTTCGCTCGCGATATCAATCTGCTTTACTATTTCAAACGGAAATCCGATCTTCAATAACTCAAATGATTATCCACATTATTATGAAATAATACGTGCTCAAATAGGTATAATATTAGGAATATATACCCAAATGAGTGAACAGCTATCGACAGATTTTGAAAATGCGCGTTTGTAACCGAGGGTATTCGAAAAAACTTTTTTGTCTTTTTCCCCACGTTTTCCACATCCCTCAACACAACAAAAAGCAGGCATTTTCACGATTAGCTATTGTAAAAATGATTAAAATTCGTGTTAAAGGGTTTTAAACAAGCGTTGTGTACAATGCACTCTACAGCTGTGTACGACCCATAAAAAAATAACCATATTTGGTTTGTCTATGGTATGACCCACAGATGTCTTGTTTAAAATTAAATGACAGTTCGCTTGAGTGCTCTATAGCACAAATCAAATTATATTTGTCAATTTATTCAATTGAACATTTGTCAAATGTAAAATAATACCAATATAAATATAAAATATGACTAAAATTGAATAAAACAATCCACCTTTAAGTATCAACAATACCTTCGTTATAAAAAGAATATTTATACTTATCGGAACATTTAACGTTAATTTTTAACAATCAAACATATACATAGTTTTTATATTTATCCCAACCACATTAAATATACGAACTAAGTTAGTACCTGTGGAGCATACATAAAACGTCCAATAAAGTACAGTTTCAATATATTTTAGATCATGAAGATAATTAAATCTTGTGTAAATTATTTCCAAGCCGTCACGAGTCACGGAATTGAGAACTGGCAACGTTGTACATCTCCTTCTCCTCCTAAAATTTGTGACTATCTGAAATCTAGACATAAATGTCAAATTTTTTTAAAAAATGGCGGTTTTTTAGTACTTTCAATTGCGATTTTCTCTTTCAAAAGTGCATAATCCAAGAATTTTTTTCTCTTAAAATGTTCTATAATCGCTCCAAAATTCGGAGGGTCGCGAAGTGCACCGGACCCCAATTTTTTTACAATTTTAGATTCAAACCAATGTAACTTTGGAATTATTAAAGGTAGAATTATGCGGTCTTGACGGTTGTATTTGTAATTTAATAGATTATGAAAAACTGTAAATATATACATGTTGTACTATTTAAAAAAATATGTTAATAGGTTAATTTGGAGCAACGGTGCACCCTGTATACTTCTAATCGACTTATACAGATGCTCTGTATTATTTGAAAAAAACTTTTATTCAAAATTTTTTTTGTAAACCTAACGGAAGTCGAAATATTAGCAAGTTACGTTACTTTATGTACACACTGTATTATGTTAACGTAGTTGTAAGGTTGCCATTAATTGATGGATATACACTGTGTCCGTAAAGTATGGAACAAATTCATTTTTAGCTAAACAGACCATTTTAAGAAATAATCCTGAAACAACTCGATTTTTGATTTTAATTTACAGTATTTTAAAATAATAATCTAATATACAAGGTGAATTACTTTCGAGTAATGACGTCACCGTCATATTTTTTAAATGGAACACCCCCAATTTGTCTCAATTTTCGGAGAACTCTAGCTGAGCTGATTCCAAAAATGTATCACATGTTGATTCCAGTTGGTACAGGGTGGACAAAAATACAATAGTTTTGTGTGTGCTCATAAAGTAACGCGTAACATTCTTTATTAGTTAAATTAACAATATTATTAAAAATACTTGTCTAGCGGACAGAATATGATGAAATACATGACTTTATAAATGTTCGAACTGCAGCCCTTGCTGTATTTGACAGTAACCCAAACGGTGTATAAATTCTTGTTGAAGCTTGTTTATTGTGTCTTGAAAATATTGTTTATTGTTGTCCGAATTCTCTCTTTTAATTCTTGAATATTTGCTGGTTTCGTTTGATACACAACATTCTTCAAATGGCCCCACATAAAATAATCCAAAGGATTGAAATCTGGTGAACTCGCTGGCGATTTAATAGGTCCACGTCTACCAATCCACCTGTTCGGAAAAATTTCATCTAGGTACCTTCTAACATCTACAGCATAATGTGGAAGTACACCATCTTGTTGGAACCATAAACTTTCATCACAACCTCCAGGATTACGTCTGCTGGGAAACAAATTACGTAAAGTAGGTACGAGATACCCCCTTAAAAAATCAAGGTACGTTGCCCCGTTTAAATTACCTTCGATAAAGTAGGGTCCGATGATTCGATTTCCAGCCCATACATTTACCTTTTGCGGGTATTGTTTATGATGGTCTCACGCATCCAGTGGGGGTTTTCTTTTGCCCAGTATCTACAATTCTGACGGTTAACCTCGCCATTTAAAGTGAAAGTGGCCTCATCAGTAAAATAATGTTTTGTATCAAGAGAGGGTTTCGGTGACATTTATCCATCATTATTTCGTAAAATTGGATTCTTCTATCGGGATCATCTTCGTTTAATTCATGCACAAGTTTGATTTTATAAGGATGCCATTATTCAAGCTTTAAAAATTTGTGTACCGTTGTTTTGCTAACACCGATATCGCGACTAACTTCACGCACAGAAGTGTGCGCGTCTTCTTCAAAACTAAGTAAAACATCTAATGCTGTATCAGCATTTGCAGAGGGACGACCTGATTTGCATATATTTTCAACCGTACCAGTTTCTCTAAATTTCTTTTCAATCTTACTGACTGTTGAACGCGTTATAGGTCTTTCTGGATATTTATCATTAAACAAATTGCACACTTCCATCTGAGTTCGCGATCTGTCTCCATACCCAATCATACTAAGTATTTCAATTTTTTGTTTTACACTTAACTCCATTTCTAGCTCAAATTAAATCTAAGCAATAATTAAAACATTCACGAATACCAAAAATATTGTAGTACTAAACTGTCACTGAACATCAATAAATTAATAAACAAAAATAATGACATTTCACAAAAAACTAGACGACTATGTTTTTTTAAAATTGATAAGAAACAATTTCTTTCATATTCTCTCTGCTAGACCACAAGTACCAAACATGTTTGGAAACAGCTCATTTTTATTAATCTAAAAATGTAACAAGCTAAGTATTTTTGATAATATTGCTAATTTAAGTAATAAAGAATGTTACGCGTTACTTTATGAGCACACACAAAACTATTGTATTTTTGTCCACCCTGTACCAATTGGAATCAACATGTGACACATTTTTGGAATCAGCTCAGCTAGAGTAATCCGAAAATGGGGGTGTTCCATTTAAAAAAAATGACGGTGACGTCATTACTCGAAAGTAATTCACCCTGTATATTAGATTATTATTTTAAAATACGGTAAATTAAAATCAAAAATCGACGTGTTTCAGGATTATTTCTTAAAATAGTCTGTTTAGCTAAAAATTAATTTGTTGCATACTTTACGGACACAGTGTATATTAACAAGAATGTGATTCGGTAAAAAAGTAATAACTCATTTTTCAGTTAACGAACATACTCACTTTAAAATATACTTTTTCTTCGTAAATCCTCTTAGTGGAATTAATAAACAGTAACAGATTTTCATTGTACCAATAGGGAACTGTCTTTGGCTCCAAGTAACATTTCGTCGTGTATCTACAAGAATTGAAACATTAAAAAAATTAAGAATCAAAGATATATATTTTGTTAGTCTTGATCAGCTTTCTATCGTATCATCTGATAAAAAATAATTAAGTTCTGAGAGGTTGATCACTCAGATTTTTACTATATTTGCCTTTGATATTTACCAAAAGTAATTTTATTTTTGAAGATATTTATTTAGAAAATGAACCGCTTGTTCCACTTATATTGAACTGGAAAGTATTTTGGACATAAAATTAGAGGATGGATCATAGCTGCAATATTCTGATGGAAAAGTAAAAGACACAAGTTTCATTAAAACGAAGAATATTACCTAGTACTGTTATAGGGAAACAGAAATAAATATTAATTGGGCATGATTCTCGTAATAGACAGGAACTAATTTTGGATTAACCTAAGAGGGTACGATTACAATGCATGCGAACTCTGACTGCATAAACGAACGACATTGGTCGTAGGACTTGGTGGTGGAATTGCTTGCGTATAAATGTGACAGGTTTCAGTTGGGGCAATGTGGACTAAGATAATGAGTATTTGTTGTAATATAGAAGTTACAACAGATACAGAATAGTCAAATAAAAGGCGAATTTCACCTGTCATTAGACGACATGTAACGCTAACCACATTTACACCAAACACGGTATGCTGATTTGTCGGTTCAAATTTTACACGCTTTGCGTATGACGTCAGATGGGAATCAGAATCATTTTTAGGCCATTGAATTGTAAGTATTTAGCAGGGTTTTGCAGTGAGTTTATGATATTGTTTTGTGCTTAGTATTGAAATCTTTGAACAAAAATGAATTTTTGTGTAGAATTTTAAATTGCTATATTGTGAAAATACATTAAAGAAGAGATTATTTTATTTTCGAGTACCTGCTTTTATGATCATAGAATACTTTGATCAAATAAATGGACCTTTTTTCTATATAGTTAAGATAAATAACCAAAACATACGGTTTTATGTGAAATATAAGAACGTTTAGGTCTCACTGTAAAACATAGTTTTTGAAAGGAAACGCTGACGCGATCTTATAAATAAAGTTTATCGTATAACAAATATTGGTGTTATTTAACTATTTCAAGATTATCCTCTCCATAGCTTTCTACACTAGCGACTTATCCAGTGTTCAAGACTATTTTCCAGAGTTCATCTGACTGTATTTATTTTCTACAAAAAGGTACTTTCGATCCATAATGCCGGGTTGTGCCATAGCCATATACATGCAAAAATACTAATCGAAAATTCGAAGACACAGGTATTAAAAATACTTCAGATTTCCAAGAAATGAAGACTTGGCGAAGCAGTAGATCAAAGCCTGTCGTCTAAAGAATACAATTAATTTAAAATATGGTAAGTAAATATTATGGACTTTTAAGGTTAGGTTGTACAATTCTTATATTTGCTCAATAATTATACTAATTCAAGTTACTTGTACCATTATTAAAAAATCCTCATTCTGATTGTAAATTCTGTGGCTTGGTCGAAAAATGCCCTAAGTGAATATTTTCAAAAAATGGCATAATGGGTCTCTTGTTCTAAGTAAAACGTCACTGTTCTATTGAAAAGGGTCCCAAGTGCATAAACCTACCCGATATCCACATAATTAATTTAAAAACGGCCTAACTGCATCAGTTAGCCTATAATATATTCCTATATTCATTTTAGACCCATTTTAATGGACCTATATAACTAAAAAATGTTAATCGGTTTAAGTGATAGATGGGCCAAAAAAACTTGGGCCTATGTAATCGCATACTTTTTTCCTTTTCCCTTCCATTTTCGGTATATGACCCAACTGCAAATTAACTTATATACAATTGAATGTTTTGGGCCTATGTTACCTTTGGCCCTTTTTGCTTTTTCAAGCAGTAAATAATAGATGCCAAAGTGTGAGTTAGCTTAATGAATATTTTACGTCCGGATCCAATGTGGTACATAGGCCTTTTTCAGTATAAAACAATTAACTTTGCTTTGGGGTATGTAACACATACGCCTCTACTACGTGTTGGTAAATAAACAACATAACCTTAAAATTTTGTTTTGAACACACTTGTGCGTGCTATGTAAACTTGTGAATTATTGCCAAATAATTACAATGTTTTATTGTAGATTTTCACATTAATTTTTGTTTGTGGCGGTAGTGGTAAGTTCTACAATAAACTAGTACTTGTACTTTTTAAAAGTTTTAATACCAATTTTGTTATTTGCTAGCAAAATGTATTTTCAAAATGGAATTTTCCAACAACCATCACGATACCACAAAATAGTTCATATGGCCGTGGGAGTTAAGGAAACAAATTATGCAGATACGATTAATAAATTAATAAACCTCAGAGAGGAATTGAAACGTTAACTTAGCAGTCAACATTTCTAATAATGTTTTAAATAAATAATTCAGCTACGAATGTTAAATTTATTGGTGGAATAGACCACACGTCTTCCTAGCCAATATTTTAAAAACAACTATTTAAATGTTGGTGGAATAAACCAGTATAGATATTTCGCAAAAAAAATCCTGAATAGAAATTCGGAATGTGGGATTATTCGATACCTTTTTGGAGAGAATGGTAGTCGCAGAAATTCCGAAAAAAGTTTTAAATATTCCGCTGGATTTAATATAAAACTTGTTCTTAGAACATATTTGCAGGGATTACTGGTATGTTTTATTTTTTTTCTGTGTAAGATTTTCTTGAATTGATAGAGGTTTTTGTCCAGGACAAATCCTTAAACTAGTTTGTATAATTGTAAGAAAAAGTATAAGTATAGTTTTATATATGCCTCTGGACAGATATCTAAATATCTTGTTAACTAAAAAAGTCTTTCTCTAACACACTTGTTGTTATTGTAGCGGAAACGCCAGGAACAGATTAATTCTCTGGGTTAATTCTACAAAAATTACCCGACTGAAGAAGTTAGCTATAGATTTGTCGCCAATTTGTATTGTCTTAAAAGAAATGGTCTTTCCATAAGAGCCTATTTATGGCCTAGCTATTCAACTGTAAAATATACAGAGATTTATGAAACCAATGAAGATTTCCTGGATAACTGCCTTCGACTTTCTACTTCAAGCTAAGTAAATTTATATTGTATGGCTTCACCAATTATATTTTTACAGTTCGTTTTAGGTTTAAATTACATTTTATCCACACATACTCACAATTACTAACCACTTGTTAATGTTACGAACTCGTACACCGAAGCAGATACTAAGTACTGCCCTGTAACCTTATGTTAACGGAGTTAAGAAAAAGGCGAGCGCGCAGAATTCTGAGAAGGTCTATTGTGACCGTCTTTTTTAAACATGTTCTCGAGAGGCATTTTAAGAAATATCGCGAAAGGCATGTCCCGTCCCGAATGTTCTAGTAAAGAAAGTTTTTGATATAAATACAGGACCGATCAGCGGATGAGTTCAGTTTAATTTGCCATAGTGAGTTAAACAGTAATTAAGTGAACATAAAAGTGTTATAAATTAATAAGTTAGTGTGCATATAAATTAAATTTAAGTGACTAGTTAAGTACATATAAGTTAGTGTTAGTGAGTCAGTGTTTAAATAAATTAGTAAGTAGCAATACCGAGTGTTTAAAATTTATCCCACCCGTTTACGTTTTAAATAAATTAGAAAAACATTACATTTAATTATGTAACACGATTATTTTTTTTGTTCATTATATTTATACATATTTGTAGTCAGTTGTTTTATTTATTATACAGGAAGACCTGAGAAATTGCCTTCAGCACATATTTTTTATAACTATTTTCTAAAACTAGCAGAGCACAGCAGGTAAGAGTTGACTGATAATTGAGGTTGATTTTTTTCTAATTTTGTTTAGGAACAAAATTAGTGGCGCCCTTTTATTGATTTCACTTTACTGTTTCTTAGTTTTTTTATCTCTCTTTCTCTTTCTTTTTCACTTTTTTTTTCTCTTTAATTAACTTCTTTCAGATAACTGAGCCCTGAGAACTGGCTCTGTTATCTCCAATCTCATTGTCAGTTTGGAAAGAACCTACTCTCTTTTAATTCTTTCATTTTCTTTTATGATTTTTACCCTGAGAGTCAGAGGAAGTGTTTCAGAATATCAAACATAATGGTACAGGAAATAGATAATACTGACCATAGTGAAGAGTTAATGGCCGAAAAAAACTACAATTCACAAGAAATAATAAATGAGAACGAAATCGAATTTGTAAGTACTTACAGCTTATTATTAATAAATACATGTTTAACATTTAACTGTTTTTTTAGGACAATCAATGGAAAATGTCTGCTAATACTAAAAATACTCTGACAAAAAACACAGACATTACCAAAGACGATGTACAAAAAAATAAAAATTTAGATAATCGTGTGATTCGAAGATATTATCAATTGATTAAAGCACTTGTTTTTGAACTAACTTTTAGCGTCTTATTCTTTGTAGAATCTTAAACTTCTTCCAAAAAATTCTATTCTTTCTTTTGCACATTACTATTTTAACAGTTAAAACATATATATAAAATTTCAGGAACCATACCTAACAACTAGTGGCATCCTTAAGGAGACTAATTTTGATCATTGATTCGATTTTCAGCAAAAATCAAAAACCAGACGAGTCTACAGATAATCATAAACAAGTAAGTTTTGTATAGAAGACAGATCCTGATAGCAATGAAGACAAAAGCGACCCATCTGCGACTGACTCAGATGACACCTATAGCGCAAACAGTGATACAGAAGAAGGAGAAGCTATAGAAAAAGAAAAAAGGAAGTCGAGAAAAAGAATGAGGAATGAGCATAACTGGAAAGTAAATGAAAGAAAAATATTTAGAGCAATAGGGAAAGAGTACAAAACAAAAAAGGGGAAGATTGTTAAGGCAAGATGTTTGGAAGCACCTTGTACATGCAGAAAAAAATGCTTCGAAAAGTTTAGTCATGAAGAACGGTTACGCCTTTTTAATGATTTTTATACATTATCGTATAATGAACAAACTCAGGTTTTGGCAACATCGGTTATAGAATATGAAAAGTTACGACGAACCAAACCAGGTGTAGATAGTCGAAGAACATTTACCCGTAACTACATGTTACAAAAAAATGGTGAACTTATAGAAGTATGTAAAGTGATGTTTTTACACACTTTTGATATAGGTTTCAAGCGTTTAAGATATACAGTCGAAATATGTAGATCTGGAAGTGGTATATGTGGACCGGATCAAAGAGGCAGACATGACAACCATCCCAAAAGAAATGATGAGGACAAAGATATTGTTAAGCCACGTATATCAAAATTTCCCGCCTACAAGAGTCATTACTCTAGGTCTCATTCTGACAAGCGGTACCTATCACCGGATTTGTCTATTCAGCAAATGTATAGGTACATATATTGAGAAAAGTCCGGTATCAGAACATTTTTATAGAAATATTTTTGTCTCAGAATTTAATATTTCATTTCATCCACCGCATAACGACACGTGTAGCAAATGCAATAAATTAGAAATTTTCAGAAATAAATCAGAATTTAATATTTTATTTCATCCACCACATAACGTGTAGCAAATGCAATAAATTAGAAATTTTAATAAAAGCTTCAATAGATGAAGGAGAGAAAATAAATTATGAAAGACAGAAAAAAGGACATTTATTTGCAGTAGATAAAGCGTATAAGGAAAAAATAAAAGAAAACAGTAAAAGGTGTGACACTATTGTTACTGCCATGTTTGATTTACAAAGATGTTTACCTACTCCACACCTAAAAAGTGGGATAGTATTTTATAAAAGGCAGTTATGGGTATTTAATCTAACTTTGTATGAGGTATCAGGCACTACTGACAACAAATCGTTTTGTTTTATGTGGGACGAAACCACTGCAGGCCGTGGTGGGCAAGAAATTGTCTCTTGTCTTTTAAAATATATACAAAACTTGCCTCCAGCTATTATAACTTGTCTCAATTTGTATAGTGATTGTTGTTCAGAACAAAATAAAAACATTAATGTTGCTACTCTGCTCTTCTTGGTATTAGAATTTTTGCCACCTGGTCACAATCTGACAGAAATTAATCAAAAATTTTTAATTTCTGGACATACTCATATTGAAGCAGATTCTGTTCATGCTTCAATTGAAACAGCAAAAAAACAAACTACCATGGATATAGAAATGCCCAGAGACTGGTCTATACTAATTAGAAATATTCATTGAAAAGGAGGTGTTAAAGTAATTGACATGACAAAAGATGACTTTTACAATACGAGTGCTCTGCAAAAATCATGTTTTATATATCACAAAAAGAATACAGAAGGTGAACAAATGTCTTTCATAAAAGCAAATTATTTTCGGTACACAAGGCAAAATCCAGGAAATTTTTTTTATAAAACAAGCTTTTCGGAGGAAGAAGAATTTAAAGTCTGGGATATAATGAAGAAAGCGAAAGGACAATCAAGTGAAGTTTTTCCTACTTTAGAAAAGCTACATAGTTAGTATCCAATCCCTCTTCCAAAAAAAATTGGATGATATTAAAAGTTTATTTTCTTATATACATCCTAACAGTCGACTGTTCTATATGCATTCAAAGGCACTAAAAATAATAGCGATGAAGTTGAAATATTTTGTCCTACTGGTTTGGTAGACGATGACTAGTAATAGAAACTTATTTTTGATTTTCTTGTTGCGAAAAATGTTTTGACTTATGTTTGCACTTATTTAGAATTCATAGTTTGTTTTTCTCTTGAAAAAAATAATGTATTTTCCTAATAAAGTTATTTTTAAAAATCAATTAACTCTTATTATTCTTTTTTTAAGAAGGGCCTAAGTAACTTATTCTGTACATCAGGTCTCAAGTAGCTATTTTCGTGGCCTATCTACTAGAAGGAAGATTATATAATAGGGCTTATGTAAATTAGTCCAAAACTGCAGAGGCCTAAGTAATTAAAAAATTTTGGCTGGTTTAAGATGACTGAAAAATTAATATGTCATTAGAATTATATTCTCTGTCGCTAGACCCTGGCAGAATTTCGCTTAATTTGAATCAGACACATTGAGATTATAGGCATTTTAAATTGAGTCATAAATCTTCGATTATCTCAAAATCCGTTATTTGAAGTTAGGGCCTTTTTCAACCAAGCCACAGAATTTACCTACATACTGTGCTACAATAGATCTGATATGATTTGAAATATTTAGATACAATACAACTCATTACATGTTTAGTCACTTTAGCGCGTGTTTGCTACATTCATTTCGAAGAGGATAGTTTTTATCTTCCTCTGAAACAAAAGCTATTATATTTATGGAGTTCAGAAACAAGTATTTATCACATTGGCACATTACAAATAAACGTATGAAAAATATAAAACATAAACGTTGGATTCTCAGTCTTATTATTAAAAAACTAATACAAGTTATTATCGCACACTTGTCCTACCATTGTGGTAAATGTTCGCGGCCTCAGGCTAAGTGTGTGCACATATTTATTTGCATGAATCGCTTAAAAATACCCCGGTTTCAAAGAGGTGCATTGTTCATGCCACCACTCTTCGAGTTTGATACACTGAATCCATTCTTCAGCAGGTGGCTGAAGAATGGAGTGGAAAAAAATCATATTTTTTCTTATTGAGTAATTTTTTGGTTTTCGAAATACGAGAAACACCCGACGGTCGAGGTTGAGGGGATAAAGATTTTAATGGGACTGGTCCTTTCTCCCTTTTGTTTAATTTATCTAATTCTTCGTTTTTTTTTCTCGATAGATGGATTTATTAGTAATAATACACAAATAGTACTTATACAAGTTAAATAAAACCATGAAGTTTGGCTATATGTAACCGAACGGTAATACTTAAATCATGGAAAGTCGAAATTCGTATATATTGAAATGCGAAACTTTTGTCAAGTTCACGCAAATACCTAGATAAATATTAATTAGCATTTATCCCTTCGTAGATAGGCTGATTCGAGGTGAAAAGAAGTTTATGTATCTGGGCACTAAATGCTGAAAGAATGGCAACTGCGAGAAAGAAATACGAGAGAGAATCGCTATCAGCAAATCTGCTGTAACCAAACTATCACCCAATTGCAGAAACCTTGACATATTCCATAGAACCAAAACGGTAATCTTCACACACTCATATTCCCCATGGCTACATTCGTTTTCGGATCATGAATATTAAGAATGGTTAACGAACATAGAAGCTTAGAAGAATTGGCGTTGATACTAAAAGATTGGGCGGTCAATATAAGAAAGAAAGTCGAGACCGAATTTAAAGAAGCAACGGTGGAGACAATGTTGAATATTTCGTGCAAACTTTTGCAAGAAAAGTTCTATAACGACTATAAAATTATGATTGACCCGTTTAACTATATAGTATTCAAACCAGCCCGAGATCCCCGCGATGCAATCAGGAAGAAACTACAAGCATTTCAATGTAAACGTATGTCCAGACCAGTTTCGTTCAATTTTTCTGAAGTTAACAAAATAATATTACTATGGGAGGAAAATACTCCTGAAGGTCTTATGCGTGAATTTTACTATATTGCTGTTGTAGAATTAGCGTGGCGAGGAGGAGAGTTAGTTGCTTGTCTGGTGGATTTTTTCAAATCGAGAAAAATAACGATGACTCTCCAACAAATCGCATTGAATACAATCCGGTGTTCAGTAAAACGTACCAAGGTGGTTCTAAAAGCTGTACAAGAAATAATTGGTTGGTTTCCAATAGTGAAAAACAAGCTGCCCTGTACGTATTTTTCATAAACTGATGTCAAAACGAGGCGACAATATTACCTACCTCACAACGACTGTTCTTAAAACCAAATCGACACTGGAAAAAGGAAACTGATATATGGTACGATAATGGCCATGCTGGAAGAAATACTATCAATGAATAGACTAAATCTGTTACTTATGCTATTGACTTGAATGTAAAGGACAAAAAGATAGCAAATCACTCAAATAGATCAACTGCTGTTTGCGAAATGGGCAAAAAGTGGTGTAGAAGAACAATTGCTGAAAACTACTGGTGATAGCAATCAAAATTCTATAAAACCATACTTAAATCTCCATCCAATGATACCACAACAAGATCATAAATATTATGCGTAGTAATAGATCTTCTAAATTTAAATAATTGGAATCTCACTAACTGTACTTTTAATAAATAAATAGATGTTGAGTTACAAATGTTTTTGTCAAAAAATTTCCCGCCGAATATCCGTCTATTATCAATGTCCTAGGGATATTACTACTGATAATTACTACATCGTTCGCGTAGAATGCTCTGTTAGTTCTATTGGATCCTAAGCGGTTTGCTTTATTCATCGATGCCACTTTCTTTATGAGGTAAAATATGAAGGGGTTGTCTCCTTGCCCTATATTAATTGTCGTTTGTTAATTCAATAAATCTCAAAATTAAAACTAGGAATTTATATTGTCAAAAATGTCAATGTAGCATCACAATCAAACACCTTCTCACTGAATGTCAACAATACCTAACAGAAAGACAGCAGTTCCACCTTGATTCCATCATAGAAGAATTATTGAGTAACCCTAACGAAGCAATTACAGTACTGCAGTTCCTAAAAAATGTACAACTTTACCACAAAATTTAACACAATGTAGTATGTTCTCCTATTATTAATTAACTGTACCTGTGTGAGTGGCCATTGTAGCCGAGCACGTTAAATGAAGAAAAATAAAAAAAAAACTAGGAATTTGAAATATCTTACCTCTTTGGTGATTCACCTGAAAGGTCTGTTCTTGAATCTAGTATTATGCTTATTTCTGATGTCCCTGGAATATACTCGGCTTGACTAAAAATTTCAAATAAACTGGAGATTACTAAGGAAAGAATGGATGAAAAATTGGCTTGTACAAAAACAACATCTCTAATAAAAAATTCAATGACATATGAACCAAAAAATAATTAATAATTTTCACAGTTATCTGACTGGTATAGTTGGCGCAAAACATATAGTGTAGCAATGTAATGGTATGTCCCCTTTAAGTTATGTTGCGGAGCTAGACTCTGAAAGGTATTAATATTTTGTTTACTTTTTCCAATACCAATATTGTATTTGATGTTACGTGATCGTTGAAATGGCGTTCGGTTTAATCGAGATACCAGTCGTGAACTGAGCCCTTTTTGTATCCCATTCATTTTTTTTATGAACAAAACAAAATTCTATAAAAAAATTAAAAAAATATAAATTGTATAACAATGAATAAAAACAATTCTTTAAAAATAAATATTATGTCTAACTCCTGTTTGTCACTACTATATAAGTAACATGAAAAATATATTCTTCCAAAAATTATATTCTATTAATCATTCTCCCATATCATCTGCTTCACTATCATCTTTTTGTAATCAATAATAAATTTATTTCCTTCATTAATATGGACTTGCCCAATATCCTTATACTCAACTCAATGGGATCGAAAATACGAAAAAAAAGTAGGAAGTCTCACTATAGAGTGTCCATGTTTTTCAGCAATACTCTCTAGGGCGTATAATTTCTTAAATTTATTTGTCTGTAAAACTTCAGTCAGTTGTTGTTTTGTATAAGAAGCTTCAAAGTACGAATTATTATCCATTAAAAAATTTTGTAGTTCAGTCTTCTTGTAGCTACTATTTGGTATTTTATTGAGCTGTCCTGAATAATAAGAAGCGTTGTGAAGAACTACAACACTATATGGCTCTAAGTTTGGGATCAATGGGAATTCAAACCATGTTCTTATGATAGTCAACGTTGCAATCTTCCATTGTTTTCCTCATATTTTTAAGGCATTTGGAACCCATCCTTCATTTCCACCGCAATGCACAATAATAAGTCTGGATCCTTTGTTTGCAGGCATTGTTGGCATACATATTTTTGACCCATCAGTCCATTCTTTCTTAACCGAGTCGTGTGTATCATACCAAGTTTAGCCCAAATACACAATTGGCCGGTTTTCCTCTATATACTTAGTTACTTGTTTCAAGCAAATATACCGCGCATATCCACTATTTTTCTGCTTTCCTTGACTGTTTGCCTTAATGAAAATGCACCATAGAAACCATATTGATCCATATAAGAAAAGAAATATGGATTAATATGGTTCTATATGGATTCTATTTTTGCATATGGATCTTATATGGAATAACTAAAATGATTTATCATATTATATTATATTTATTGTATATGGCACGATTTCCATATACATCCATATAGAACCATATCAGAAACAAAATTGTGTTTTATATGGATTTCAATGGTTGTATATGGACGAGAATTTCATACTGAATAAGTATCTGCTTTAAAATGGTTTAGTTATGAACATATGGAAATTTCAGAAAATTCCATATTAAATTCAAGGTAGAGCACGCAGCTGTAACCAAAGTTTTGTCCAGAATTTGGAGTGTCAACAGTCAATGTTTGAGGTGGCGTGCTCCTGTTAACGTTTTAATTGTTTCTTTGTGTTTTTTGTTCTCTTATTTGATTAAAATGAATTATGCTTATGTCAGTTTTATCGACGATAAAGTCAAAAGAATTGTAAATTTAAATGACATTAAACATGGTGAAAAGATTGTAAGTGATGGCGAAGCAGACATTTGTAGGTTATATAAAGTACGCTATGAAGATGGACAGTATTACAATGCTAATATTGTATGTTTAGGTGGTAAGTATAGTTCTTAATCTATCTTTATGTACATTTTTATTTGGCCTAATGATTATACATTGTGTACTGTATTTGTTTACACAGCATAATTTGTTTTAGGTCTTATTTTTTGCCTTTGTAATTTATGAGTGTAATAATCTATTGAAAGTTAGAGTACATTTTTTAAACTATTTGTATTACTATCTATTTGGCCTATCTTGAGCTCTATATGGAATTTATAGTGAATCCTATATGGTATTATAGTAAATCTATATGGAATTATAGTAAATGTATATGGAATAACAGTAAACTTATATGGAATAATAGTAAATATATATGGAATTATAGTAAATACTATATGGAAGTATAGTAAACGTATATGGAATAACAGTAAACTTATATGGAATAATAGTGAGTCTATATGGAATTATAGTAAATCTATATAGAATTTTAGTAAATGTATATGTAATAAGAGTAAACTTATATGGAATAATAGTAAATTTGCATAGAGGCAACTTATATGGATTTGTACATAATTTCCAGTTTCACATGCACACATTGGACCATATAAGTTCCATATTCATTTTTTTATATGGTTCTATATGGCATATTCACTAAAGGTGACGTTTATTAATCGTTTTGAATTTGAATCCCAATTTTTAATTCCGGTTTTCTTACAGACATTTACATTACGGCCGACATTTGTCCATTTATTTCTTATTATTTCAATCGTTCAATTACTTTTGTTACAGTCATATATGGGGGTTTTATTACAGACACATCAAAAGGTTTGATCAATTCCTTATCACATCGCTTCTTGCGCTCGTAAGGCCCATTCCTGGCTATTTTACGTATAGTTGACAGGGGAACTTTTGTTAAATCAGATACTGGTTGCAATAATTCTGTTTCTTCATCGAAACCAAACTTTTTCCGTATATTCTTATACACATTGAAATATATCTTCTATGGTTCCAAATTTGAATGACGTCTAATTCTGTTACACACAATATTTTGGACCTAGCTCGATATTTTCCAAAGACACTACATTGTAAATATTTAATTTTTAACTAAAAATATAATTGCTATATAATAAATATGTATCTTACTGAAATTCCTGAAAAAAACACAACTCTTTCTTGATGTCAGCCTACCAACTAAAGAGTGAGTGTTGCTTATCTCTGGTGAACATCTGTTGTTTTCGAAAAAATTGCTATATCAAAATATACTTCTAGTTCAGTAAAATATGGGAAAAATAATAAGTTATTCCTAATTGTTTATAATAAAACGAGATATAAGGTAGTGTTAATTGTCTGGTGTTATGTTTAAGATGTTTTTGAAAATAAATAGGTTAATATTGTTTAAAAGGATGCATTTTGTTCTATACATTAACGCTAAGTATCTTAAAAAGTAGGTAGGCGCTCCATAATTTGAGGCCTTACTGTCACAAAGGCGTAACTACAACATTAGTGATTTTGAGTTAGGTTGACCAACATATGTCAAAAAGTGGTATCTATTTCGTGACACAACAGCGGAACTCATATATATTGATATAAATATTTTAACATTTGACGAATGTGCATTTTGACGAATGTTTTTTCGATCACATGGGCGTAAGTGTGAGTCTTTCCCTCCTAGAGAAAATGGAAGCGTAAGAGCTGTTACGCTCGTGTTACACTGCAATGAATGTTATCTTGTAGAAGTTCCAACAAGTCTGTTTTCGATTGTTTACGTTCATTTGTGAAGTGATTTCGATAGAAAGAGGTTGTAAAATGTCCAGAGGAAAGTTAATAGCAGCTATGGCTTTGAAACAAATTGGTTTGTCGAAGAGAACATATTTAAACATTTTGATATTGAATTATTTATTTTGTATACATAGTCTACTACTACCGACGGCGACATCTTAGTATATCAAGAAGGAAATAATTCAAACTCGCGTGCCAAGGATGAAGATAATAGTATATTATACGATGGACATAACCTGGTCGTAGCATCTACTTCAGGTGCGATGTGTATTTCATCGAGTATTTCGTGAAGAATCGATTCAAAATAAAAATGAATTCAAACACTTTGTTGCAGGTTTAGTTTTGAAAAGTCGAAATGTTGATCAACCACAAATTATGACAGATGATGAAGAATACAATTTGCTAGAGTCTGATGACTTGGATGACTCTGTGGAAGATACAACGTTCTCACCATCTGATACTGAAGCAATGGATAATGATAGGAACATTTCCATTGAATTGTTTTATTATACAAGCACAGCATGTCTAATTTTTAATGAATATTCAGGTCAAAATCATGGTGATCTGTCCCCAGGGGATGGTAATGCCAGTGTTGAGAACATCAATAGTGGAAAGACGACAAGAAATAAAATCACCCAACTCATGAAGTGGAAAAGGAATGAGAGAAAAATAAAACGGCAGAAGGGTGATGCGTATATTTCCATGCGAGAAAAAAATGTCAATGCACGTGTACTAAAAGTGAAAGATTGTTCCAAGTGCAAAAAGAAATGTAATGGAAAGTTCACCGAAGAGGAAAGAAGAGTTATATTTGAAACGTAATGCAACATAGCTGATTTAGAAAAACAACGTATCTATCTGAGTTCCCTGATTGATAACGAAAACAAACATTCTAAGAGAACCCTTTCTGTTGAATCAAGAAGGAGTAAAACCAATCGCTACTACCTAATAAAGAATCAAGCAAAATTGGAAGTTTGTCAAAAACAATTTCTACTGACGTTTGGAGTTTCCGAGGGGTTTGTTAGAGGAATCAACAAAAAAAGGAATGGACAAAATATCATAGAACCAGATAAAAGGGGTCATCATCCACCTGGTTTGAAAAGGCCAGACGAAACGAGAATTTTCATTAAAGATCATATAAACTCTTTTCCGAGGGTGCCATCCCACTACTGTCGTAAAGATACAAATAAGGAGTATCTCCCTGGTGATATGAACCTTCAGATGATGTACAATTTATATGTTTATGAATGCCGAGAGTTGAATATTCAACCTGAAAAGCTATGGTTTTATCGACATATCTTCAATACGGAATTCCATATTTCTTTCCATATACCTAGGAAAGATATGTTCGATAAATGTTTTAGTTTCAACCAGTTGACGCCAGAACAGAAAAATTATAAACAAGATGAATTAGATATGTATTTGAAGAGAAAACATCTAGCTATAAACATGAAAAACTCTATCAAAGAAAGGGCCGAAAAGGGTGAATGCCATTTGGCAGAGTTTGAACTGGAATCTGTTAGATATTATCGCCACATAAATGCGAAGAAAATTTTCTTCAAGATAAGATTAGCCGTTTATAATCTCACAGTATTCAATGTTGCAACCAAACACGCGTTTTGCTACATGTGACACGCGTTTTGCTACATGTGGCACGAAGGAGTTGGTAAAAGAGGTTCAATTGAAATTGCTTCTTGCCTCTGGGACTATTTAGTCAAACTAGAAAATTCGAATGAGGTGAACCTTTTCTCTGACACTTGCGGTGGGCAGGGCAGAATAGGAACATAAACATGGTTTCCAGTTTTTTATATGCAATGGTTCAATTGAGAATTGAAACACTAAACAATTTTTTCTTCGAACCTGGACACTCTCAAATAGAATGTGACTCTGTACATGCCCACGTTGAGAAGAAAAGTAAAAATATTGACATATTCCATCCTATAGGCTGGTACACAGTAGTCAGGTTAGCTTCCAAGAATTCCAAGTATGAAGTTATGGAAATGGATCAGAGTAAGTTTCTTGATTTCAGTTCTTTGAAGGTTCTATTCTATTCAAAATAGGAAAACGGATACTGATGGACATAAAATAAACTGGCTGAGAATGGTTTGGATACAGTTCCGAAAGTCACACCCTGATACCATCTTTTTCAAATATGAAATAGGCGCAGAAAACTTTCTTTCTTTCAATGTTCGATTAATATCATCCAGAAAAAGTTTGAGACAACAACAGAGGGCGGAGGAAAATACTTTTGCATTGAAACCAGCATATAATGGATCCATTCCTATAGATGCGAAAAAACTCGAGGATCTCATAGATCTCTGTGACTGATATACCATAGGATTGAATTACCACCCTTTCTACAAGGCTTTACAATCATCTGATTCCGTGGATGAAAACAACTCGTCTGAAGAATCAGATTAGTTCATCTAGTTTGAAATAAGTATTACTCGAGCATTGATTTACAACCACTGTGCAAAAGTTTAGTCAATAAATGAATTTAAGTTATATAATAGTCATTTCTAATTATTCATTTACTCCTAACCATAATCGATAACAAGATACGCACCTGCATTTAATAAAAAAATATTAGAGTCACAAAAACGTATCTACACTTTTTTGTCAAAATTTTGATAATTTTCGGATATTTTTCATCATTTTCAAGTTTGTCGAAGATTTGGCATGGTCCCTGGAATACCAAGTAGTTATATTTATTCTAAAATAGATGTACTACTATGAACATTATGGTCGTTATAGATGAATTAGTAAATAAAATTTAGCTATTTCTGTTTTTCTCATAATGAATGATCTGTAGATACGCTTCTGTGACACTAAGTCCTCGAATTGCGGGTTAAAAATAATCATTAGACAGTCGATAAATTTATTTAATAATTATAAAATTTGAATACATTTTAACGATTCTTAGTTGAAATTCTGCCTAGTACAGCTTCTCAACATTGACCTTCGGATCCGTCGTTAAACTGTAGGTCCATTCTATCTGACTAGATTCTAGAGACACCAATTCTACTTTGGCTTTCGAGCTTCCGCATGCGCAGTGTATTGCCGCGTTAATTCGAAATAGGTATACAGGATAACTGGTAAGTAGACGTATTACTTTGAGGAGGTGAAAGTATAGCTTTCTTGCTACCGACTAAACATGAGTTACATGATTACATCTATACCAAACTTAACTGTTTATGGTTAAAATAAATATTTGATATAGTTTTGACCGTTTTAATTGTGCAAGTGTGTCAGATTGTAATTTAATAAGCGACATTTAAAGGAGCTCTTAATACTTTCGTTTATTTTAAATATTTGATTCTCAAAGTAGTGAATTTCTCGAAAATTAAAATTGAAACTGGAATATCTCGAAAACTGTTGAGGTTGGAATAGATGTAGATCATGTTTAATCGGTAGCAAGGAAGCTATACTTTTAATTCCTCAAAAGAATATGTCCACTGCTTGCTTGCTCCAAATTGTATGAAGGCATATTTGCCTAAAATTACCGATAATTATCAATGCCCGCGTTATATTCGAACGAGATTTTCATGAACTGATTTTGCTTTACTCCATATAGGTGTGAACGTTTTTTATCATTGTCACAGAAAATCAGCTAGTATAACATTGTTAAGTTTATTTTGTTGTTAAAAACAATATGTCAAAAAATTATCATAATTTTTGCTGCACTAGAATAACCATGGAACCAAACAATAAATATTATGGTATTTAATTGTTAAAATATGAAGTTTGACAGGTGAATGAAATTCTCAGGCATATTTTTTATTTTACAGTGAATCCTGATGAAATTAATCTTTAGTTATACCATGTTATAGAAAGTGTAGCGAGTTAGGTATAAAAGTAGATTATTTATTATGCCTGTTATGATGATAAGTTTCAATATAATATAGCTGGTTTCTGCAGACATTTCAAGTTTTTTTACTTGAAATTTCTTAAATCTTAACTTTTGATTTAAGTACAAATCTCACCCTTTATATATCAAAATAGGTATGCTACAAAATAAATTAGCGCAAAAAATTCATTAAAAACTTTATTGTAAAAAATAAATTATAAAAATCAGTGTATATACGACATAACTAAGCGGTATGTAAAAGATTTAATGCAATTTGATTGATCTCTTCTGAATTCGGATTTGATAAGCCCATGGTTTGTTTCTTGGCATTTTTCTTTGTTTTATAAAGACGTCTCTGGTGTGTAATATTTTTGTTGTGGTGTACTTTACAGCTTGTGACCATTGTCTGTTGCTGGTCCCGACTCTTTTGCAACCGTATTGCATGTAATGTTGGCTTAATTTAAACTACAAGTTTCTTAAACGCTGAGAGTTCCTCTCTGGTGGAAATGCTATCTACACTATGGATTAGCTCCATTTTCAACTTTTCTTTCTCACTATGCAGATTTTCTTCTGGTTTTGGCATATTTTGCGAAATAGCGGCGAATATTAGTATTTTCTGTTCTTCTTCTTCTTTACTAAAGGTACTATCATCGATTTGATGATTGATGTTATCTAAAACAAGTTAATACTTCTGAATAATAATGTTACATCGATTATTATTAAAATACCAATTTACCCATTAAATCAACAGTGTGTTATTTGAGTACGTAGATTTTACGGATTGACACAATATTAAGTTCATACAATAGGTCCATTCTCGCTTTATTTTTGTTATACAGGGTGTTAAAAAGATTTAAAACATAATGTTTTTTTAAATGACTTCAAAACTACATTACTCAATTATTTGTGTCTTGGTGCGTAACTTACACCCACCAAGGTTTATAAAAATAACTAATGTAGTTTTGGATTTGGAGTTATTTAAAGAAATCTTCTTCGACCACTTGTTAATTATCTGAAATAATTGAAAAGTTCAGTTAATGGTTCAGTTAAACTGTTAAACATATAAATAATAAACTCATACCTGGATGGAATCGCTTTATATGCTGAACTAAATTTGAATACTTCACAAAACTCTTATTGCATTCATTGCAGAATGCTGCTTGCTTGTAAGTTTTGTATGGAGCTAATTTAGTTAACTGATCTGAAAATAAGTTTCAAGGCACATAATTAAATTATAAGATCATTAAAAATCAAAAATGTAAACATACAATATAACCTATAAACGTATTTACTAAAAGGAAACTACTTACCAGGATAGAATTTTTTAATATACATTCTTAAATTACTTTGCTTGTCAAATTCGGTTTCACATATTTCATAAGCCACAGCTATTTTCAGCTAAAACTCCGAGATTCGATAATAACATAAACTTAACTGATTTAACTGGACTTACCCTTAACACAGAAACATAAACTGGAAAAAAACAAATAAATACATAACCAAACCACGGTTTCCCAACCCAACCGTTGTCGGAAGAGCTCACTGCGCATTCGGAACTATTCGGAAGCTCGAAAGCCAAAGTAGAATTGGTGTCTCTGCTAGAATCTAGTTTCTATCTGTGGTGACTGGAGAGCACAACACAGGTAGAAGTGAGAGGTCGCCAACATCCGATCACGGATATGGCGCTCTAAGAAGAAGTTGAAATTATAATATTAAATGAATATATCGTCAAATAAGCATTTTAAGTTATAACATTGACAGGACTATAACGGTATTTAAGTCAAACGATAAGCCAAAACATTTTAAAGTTCACACTATATCTCTAGCGTCGACTATACAATATTTAAATACGTGAGAATTCAAATACCAAAAGTCATTTCTATACTTATATTCGAAAATATATTTTTATTTACCTTAATTCATTTTTTTCTATTACTTCAGAATTTATTGCCTCTACAGTTTGTGAAATAACTTCTTGTACACATTGATCTGAAAAAATTAAAATTGCAGGAAATCATTATCATCAAAATAGTCTTGAACAATTTTTTTAAAAAAATACGGAACATTTTGAAAGTCACTGATTTATTGGCAAAATATTTTCTATAGAACATTGTTCAGTTATATGAGAATTTTAAATTATCATCATCTTCCCAAACGTTTCTGCGATACAGATACTCATATAAAAATGTGAATTAATAGTTTTATTTCTCGAATGTTTAATTTTTATTTTTTGAATGTATGATAGAATTTTTTTTATAAATGCCAGTTTGTTTCCCAACATGTCCTCATTATTTCCCGTAACTAGATTGATTCAAAGCATATTTATGATATGGTCAACGTTAAAATTGGGGCCTATTGTTGACTTGAAACAAAAGACATACGAAAATTAGGTTAATATTTTCTTTTGAAAGCATATAAATTGAATTGTTTGGTTCAATTATATTACATCTGGACAACAATTTACTTATATTATATGCGATTTTAATGTCACAGAATAAACAAAACAAAATTGGTCAATTCCCAAATGTTAGTAAGGAGGCATCGCTTTAACATTTGGTGTAAAGTTTGTTACAAGATATTTCGTCTTAACTTACTACCTACAAACCGACAATAATCTCTGAAAGCTGATAATTGCAAATAGTAACAGGGCCGTACTTCAAAAATAAATGTGTTACGCCTTTTTGTCGTATTTATAATTAGATATACATATTATAAAAACCAATTGTAGGGGAGAGTGGGGAGGATTCAACCGCTTATCATTAAAAAATTTCCAACAAAAAATGGATTTGACAATTTGGGTATTTTGATAAGTGTATCAACTCACAGAGCATTTTGGCACAACAGAAAACAATAAAACAAAAAAAGTTCTCTTCTATTCTTGAGTCCCCACTGTATCAGCCAACTGAATTGGTCATTTTCACCGCTGTCCGAGGTGTCGTCATGGTTCAAAATAGATCTCGTCCCTTACTTTTCACAGCAGCCATCTTAAGAGATATTTTCCCTCTACTCTCTGCATATATTGTGCCCAACTCTTCTAGTTCAGGTGTCAAAGTATAGATTTTCGACTTGGAGACATTATTTATTCTTTTTTTCCTTGGTTCGGCTTTAGAAAAGGGACGGATATTTTCAAATGACTTTCTTTCAGTCGATAATTCGTTGTTTTTCTGTGAAGTGGTGGGTTTCAAAATAACATTATTCAGAATAATAATACGTTTATCGGCAGAATTCTCCTCTGCCTCCATCTTTTCTGTAAAATTTTCTTCTGAGGTCATGCATTCTAGAGAAATATCATCTTTTCCATTTTCTTCTTTTGTGGTTGACTCTCCCTTTGAATTACTGATGATAACTGAGCTTTGAGCGAAAGTGTCCTCAGAAAAAGCTGGACGATTCACAGAACAAGCTCCCGATTTCTTGAAAGAATTAATTATATTTTGTTTTTAGCTCCAAAAAAATGTCTTCAGGAAAATTAGCTTTGAATTCCGAAAAGGAATCTGGATTCAGAAGGCGAAAAAAACGCAGCTGGTTAATTTCGTTATATCGATCAGAAACTTATATTTTGATATTATCTAATATATCTCGAAAAAATCACTTACAATGTACTTTTACATCATTACTATTTCATTTTCTTTTTGGCTCGCCGCAAAAAGTTATGGTTTTCTCATAAATTTTATCAAAATCACGATACTTGCTTTGTGTTTCATTCAACAATCACTTATAGTCCAGTCATGTTAGGGGTTTCACCACGGAATGAAGTATAATAAGCTGGAAACTCGTATAAGGCTTCATTTTGATGTTCTAAAAGTTGCCCAAAAAGGCTCATAAAAACAGGTCCGTCAAGCTGCCCCCCCCCCCGGTTAGATTTTTCCTACCAAAATTCTAGCACACATAAAGGGCACCTAGCACAACCTAGCACACCAATTTTTATAGCTAGCACACCAACTGCTCACAATAAAAATGCTTTTGAATTCGGGTGGGGCCAGGTTAACGCTAGCCCCCCACGGTTGGAATTTTGTCGCCAAAATGCTAGCATAGATAAAGGACACCTAGCACAACCTAGCAGACCATTTTTTATAGCTAGCACACCAACAGCTTACAATAAAAATGCTTTGGAATTCGGGTGGGGCCAGGTTAACGCTAGCTACCTTCGGTCGGAATTTTTTCGCCAAAATGCTAGCATAAACGAAGGACACCTATCACAACCTAGCACACCATTTTTTATAGCTAGCACAGCAACTACACTTTTAATTCTGGGGATTGGGACGGAGGTCAGTGAAATAACGATACTTACTCGATGAATAAATAAATGGATAAATGAATAGGTTGAATATATATGTGCAACGGCTGGTTTAATTGTTTCTTACTGTAGTTACGAAAATTTTTCGGAATATTCCACGCATATGGTGAAAATTCCAAATGAAGCAGGATCTTTTCGGAGATAACTTCTTTTCGGAGATGACTCTCCGGTAGTGCCGATAATTTCCCTTTTAAGTCTGTATCTAAGTAACAATTGTTGTTGTTATCATAATTTTAATTTAAAATATCATAAAAATGTCACGGTTTGAAAACAATTCTTGAAGTTCAATACAAAAATAAGTGATTGAAAATGAACCAAAAAGGGTGATTAAATACCATGTAATGTTGTTTAAATAATATAAATTTCGCATTAATACAGTCTAATCGAGAAATATTCTATCGAATTACACTCATGAAAATAGTTAGATCATTAGTTTTACTTATATAGTCCATGTTGCTAGTAATATTCGAGGTAATATTATTAGAAAGAATACATATTATTACAACCATCAACCCTTCGGGGAAACCCTTTCTTAACCCAAACATCTGATTCGGCCAGTTTGGATGTACCTACAAGAATTTTATTTACTCTTAAGACCCATAGAAGCGGCATTATAAAAATGATTAAAATTAAAAAGTCCGATGAGAACTTCAGATGGATTATACCTAGTTTTTAGAAAAATAACAATACCTATGTCATCAATTTTGCTGCCTTGCATTTAATACGCATATTGTAAGAAAGCAATAAAATTAGTACACTTTCTTTAGTCCGCAAACTTTGGTGATCCGCCATGTTGAATTTAGAATGACGTCACATACCTAATCATGGATTGGCATGCAAACTAGACGTATATACAGAATTTCAAATCAATCGGTTGAAGATATCTGATTCAAAACTGAGTTGCAAGATGGCAACCGAACAAGCATATATTGCCAGTTACATACTAAAAACTTTGAAAAATATATAGTAGTGTTGGTGTCTTATGATATTCAACAGAAATATTTGAAGCTCTGATTAACCGGCTCTAATAATTAAAAGCTGCACGTTCTAAGTTAACTTGGGAATTTAAAAAAAATCTGATAGTGAAATGCAAAATTTATGTTATCATTACAATGGTTAATTAACCATCAACTTCGGCAATAAATATTCTGGCAAATTTAAATATAAAGTTTGAGTGTTTCTTTTAAATAAGGACTACAGTGAACCACGATCAGTCTAAAACATGTATTCTCAATATATTGGAACATTTTTAGGGATCTCAGCCGCCCCTTCCCAAATTGCACAACTTTGTCCAAAGGACATATACAACACGGCTTCGCTTTTTTGAACATTTATTTATCCAACATGTCTGTACGCAAACGTTTGTCGTTGCCTTTTTTATAGTGTGAGGTAATTTGCAATTTATTCGTCGACGGATTGTTTCTGATTCCGTGACTAAATGGTTGAATTTCATTATTTTGTTTTATTAAAATTACTATTATTTTAACAAAATTATTTTCAAAAGTGAAGGTTTTTTGTATTCTTCCGTTTTTTAGCATTAATAGAAAATAAATAGATAATTATTAATTAAATAATAGTTAATTATTAATTAATCAAATACCCTGCTAGATGGGAAAATATAGATATCACGCACAATCTGGCAACATCTGTTTAGGGGCCATTTTTTATAGGAAAATGATGTTTAGGGACAAATACATCCAACATTTTCATTCATTCGTGTAACCATACCATTATTTTGCAGACGCCCCCCCCCCCCCTGAATTCAAAAGCATTGTTGATGTACTAGCTATTAAAAATTTTGTGCTAGGTTGTGCTAAGTGTCTTTTCTTTGTTCTTGCATTTTGGAGAAAAAATTCCAACCGGAGGGGGCTAGCGTTAACCTGGCCCTACCCGAATTCCAAAGCATTTTTATTGTAAGCTGTTGGTGTGCTAGCTATAAAAAATGGTGTGCTAGGTGTCCTTTATCGGTTCGAGCATTTTGGCGAAAAAATTGCAACCCAGGGGGGGAGGGGGTTATCGTTAACCTGGCCCCACCCGAATTCAAAAGCATTTTTATTGTAAGCTGTTGGTGTGCTAGCTATAAAAAATGATGAGCTAGGTTGTGCTAGGTATCCTTTATCTGTGCTAGCATTTTGGCGAAAAAATTCCAACCGGGGGCGCTAGCGTTAACCTGGCCCCACCCGAATTCATAAGCATTTTTATTGTGAGCTGTTGGTGTGCTAGTTATAAAAATTGTTGTGCTAGGTTGTGCTAGGTGCCCTTTATGTGTGCTAGCATTTTGGTAACAAAAATCTAACCGGGGGGGTGGGGACAGCTTGACGGAGCTCATAAAATCTCGTGTCTGCGTCGTAAGTTATTCAAAGTCAAAGGTCACAAAAATTGTTTTTTTCGCGGATATCTCAGTTTCTAGAGCTCCAATGATGTAAACATCTAGGTATTCTGAAAGTTGTAGAGCATTAAATTTCCGACAAATTTGTTTTCACACTTTTTTTCATGCGCTTAATCGTTTTTGAGATAGAGGGTGGAGAGCGCGCAGCCCTTTGCCATACATACTGTAATGCAAGGTCAACCACGAATATCTGTTAATAATAAGTTACGTTATAAAATCATTAAAATATTCTTGACAATGGAAATTTTCTGTTATTTAATACTTAATACATTCTATTTAACAACATTTTACATATATCTTAAATTATATTCATTCAATAATACTCATCTACTTTGCGATATTAAAAAACGTTTAAATTTAAAGAACAAATTTTTATAAATTGCCAATTTTCATCTTCTCCCTCTTCACCCTTGTCCTCGTTCAGGTGGTTAATGATAAAACGTCCAGGCGTCCTACCGGCAGGACAGAGCGTCCTACCGGCAGGACAGAGCGTAAAATTTCTCACACGATTTCGAATATAACGGGTACTGCTAGAAGGACGGAAATAGGTTAAAAAGAATCAGCGCGAGAAGTTGCCTATCTATTGTGAAAATTTCATCAAAATCGGTTCAGTAACAAAGAAGTTATTAGCAAGTGAAGGTTAAAACTTGTTGTCTCCTGAATGCATAGACGTGCGTGAAGATTAGCTTTAAAATAGGCGACTGCGTGGCTGCAATAGCCACATTATTTGATTCCGACGCAGAAAATACTTGGAGTAAATCGATTTTCGGTAGCAATTATAAAAATGCAAATTGTTATGGAGTAATTCAAAAATTATTAGGAAACACCGCCTGCGTTTTATGGGATGTTGATAAAAGAAAAATGAATATTGAATTAGGATTTCTTGAACCTACTATACTAATAAATCTGAAAATTTGTTCAGACTATACTTGACACTTTTTTGCAGCATGTAGTACTCATTGTCGTAAAAATATCGAGCCCGATTCTATGGCTGCAGAAAGTATACAGCAGCCCTCTACTTATAGAAATATCGAGGAAACCTTTATAAGTGAGTCATCAAATACTTCTTTTGAAAGCGATAGTGATTATGAATAAGTTTATAATACACAACGTAATGTTTTATCGAGAGATGAAGAAACTGGTAGTAAGAATTGATCATTATAAAGATATACAATTCAAGCCAAAGCTAAATGTAGGGGATGTTGCTGCAATGAATGAATTCGATTTTTGGTTAACGATGTTCCCTGGTGAAAATATTGACTCTTTTCTAGAAGCGACCAATTCTGACCTCATGCGAGAAGATACAAAGACCTGCTCTAAAACAGAGTTTTTCGAAGTTATCGGACTTATATATGCCATGAGCACATTTGTATTACCAAATAGACGTGATTACTGGTCTACCAAAAAGAACAATAGCTTATTCCCTCCACCAGCTTTTGGAGTCCGATTCGGGATGGGTTACCATAGATTTGAGCGTATACTACAAGCTTTTTGTTTCGCCACTGAAAACACTACGGATACTGATAAATGCAAATGCATAAAACTTTTTATCAATATGTTACAAACCAAATGGAATGACATTTTTTCTCCTGGTTATAAAGTCTGTATTGATGAATCCATGTTCTATTGGTATGGAAGAGGTAATCACCATCCAGAGGGCTTACCAGCTGTTATCAAAATCCCCATAAACCCAAAGGTGTTGGATGTGAGTGCAAAACACTAGCCGATGTTCAAACTAATATAATGATAAGACTAGAAATAAATGAAGGAAAAAATGCTATGGCTGGGAAAAAGTGGCAAGGGGAGTTGGGTGCTGGAACAGCAACAACATTGCGGTTGACTGAAAATTATCACGGATCTGGACGTATTGTAGTTGGTGATGCCTGCTTTGGTTCTGTAAAAACAGCTGTGGAATTATCCCGTCGAGGTTTCTACTTTCTAGGAATGGTAAAGGTTGCAACTAGAAATTACCCAATCAAATACTTGAAAGAAAATTGTCCTCAACAACGCGGTGCTACTGTGACATCTAAAACAAGAATCGATGACATTGAAGTAGTTGCCGTTGCTTGGCGTGATGCTAAAACACACACATTTGTTGGAACATGTGGAACTACTCTTGAAGGCTCACCATGTGTAAAATGAAGAGTGGATCAAAATGGTGAAAAAAATACATTTGAGGTACCGCGAATAAAACTTGTGGGGGAATATTATGAAGGTTCTCCGTCTATTGATATTCACAATCATTTGCGACAAGCCGGGTTGGCACTGGAACAGAGTTGGCTTACACATAATTGGAAGCACAGATCATACGCTTAATTTCTTGTATTTATAGAAACTAACGCATATTTAGCGTGGAAAGATTTCAAGAACGATCCTAAAATATATCTTGCCACTTTTACAAAGAATTTGGCTAAAGAGATCTTAAACCATAACTGGGAAGCGGAAGAAAATGTTGCAAATTCAAATAATAGGCTACAAACAGTATTAAGGGACCGACAAAATGAACAACCCGGTGACATACCTACGTCACACCGTATAGTTGCACTAAGCAGCATAGATGAAAGATGACGTGTTCAACGCAAGTGTATCATTTGTTCTCGTATTCACCACAAACAACAAAAAACAAGTTACTTTTGTGAACCTGTGGTCAAAACGCTATTCTTTGTTCTCCTACTACTGGGCGCAATTGTTTTGCGTATCACGTCATACACGGAATACCGCAAAAATAACTTTTTGTTCTCATTTTTATATTTATTCCAGAATTTAGTTTTTTTATTTATTTGAGAATTTAGTTTTTTTATTTATTTGAGAATTTTTGTAGTTTTTTTAATTACTTGAGAATTAACTTTGTGTTATTTTTTAGTGAGATTTATTTTTGTCAAAAATAAGTTATCAATGTCGTACAAATAAAATAACTTTTAATCTATTCATTGATTTTTAATTAATATTTTAAACTATTGACAAAATTATTCCTGACGCCTATGGAAAATGTCGCGGTACTGCTGGAAACTCATTGCGGCAGGACCAATTGGATTGTCCAGCTGCCCTTCTGGAAGAGGATTCAGACAGGACAGAGTGCTGGACGTTTCATCATTAAACATGTATGTCACCAGACAATTAACACTATCTCATATGTCGTTTTATTAAGAAGAATTATAAATATAAATTCAAATAACTTGTTATTTTTCACATCTTTGACTGAACTATAACTATTTTTTGAGAGTACGTTTTTTATACGAGTACAGATGTTCACTTTTTAGTTGGTAGTCTGACATCAAGAAAGAGTGTAGTGTTTCTCTGAGGAATTTGGGTAAGTATAGCAATTATAAATTTTAATTAGAAATATTTACGATGTGGCGTATTTGGGAAATATCGACTTCGGTCCAAAATATTGTGTGTAACAACAACGAAAATTTAAATAATGGTGATGAAAGTGAAAACAGGATTCGACGAGAATTAAAATTGGAAGTACAGAAAATATATATGTTTCAATGTGTATAAGAATCTACGGGAAAACTTTGGATTCGATGAAGAAATGAATGCAAGCACTATCTGATTTAACAGAAATTCACTTGTCAACTATACGTAAAATAGCCAATAATTAGCCTTATGAACTCAAGAAGCGATGTAATACGGGATTGCTCAAACCTTTAGATGTGTCTGTAATAAAATTATTAAAAACCACCATATATGACTGTTACAAAAGTAATGATTTACCTACAACTCAAATAATAAGCAATAAATTGACAAATACCGGCCGTAATATAAATGGCTGTAAGAAAACTATTGAATACTGGATTAAAAAATTGGAATTCAAATTCAAAACGATTAATTAACGTCAAACAGTCATGGAAAGCAGAAGAATATTGGATATGAGGTATACATACTTGGAACAAGTAACTAAGTATACAGAAGAAAACCGGCCAATTGTCTATTTGGACGATACTTGGTAAGATACACACGAGACGGTTAAGAAAGGTTGGACTGATGGGTCAAAAATTTGTATGCCAACAATGCCTGAAAACATAGTCCGGGAGGTAGCACTATAGTTGACCAAGTCATTTCATACCGGCTGAAAATCATAACAATAATAGTTTTCCCCTAACACATAACAGCTCTGAACGTCAGCAGCTCCTATAGCGGTGGAGCTAAAGAAGACAGCATGAAAAAGTCATTGGAAAAAATCTGCTCCGATGATTTTTATACCAAGCGAAACTGTATTAAATTATTGTTGTAATCATATTTTTTCAAAAAATTATCGTCAGCTGTATTGACGAGGGAGGGTTCAATGTCAGTCACGTGCATAAACCTTATTTAAAATTTGACAAATAAATTTATTTTATACCTTATGAGATTTATATATCTCAATTTTTATACTTTTAAAATAATAATGAAAATTGTCAGCTGTACTTTTGGCGGAGGTAACATCGGCAGTCAGCGTGATAAACATGTCGCGCGCTCAACGCAATCGAGCGTTGCATAGTATCTTTGGAACATAAACTGACGATCTTTACACCCACAAACAATCAGCTGAAGACGATTTTTTGTTTCTTTAACATTTAAATTATCTTATACTTAAAATTCAATAAGTATATCATCAATTTCATTTAAATAACACAACGGTATATTTATTTATTCCGTGTAGGTTCCAAATTATATTAATATGTACTCTAGCATCAAGGAATTTCAAGCTGTAAAAGTATCAACGTCAATGTACCTTTCCTAAAAATTATTATTCTGGCCTCCAGGTAGAATATATCTGATAGAAATAACCTCTGGTAGTAAATATACCCTAATGGAGTGAGACAAACTTATATGAATAAAAGAGAAATACTACCCTCTGCTGCAAAGAATTAGACTAGTTCATTCAGTTTTTCCTGTGCTATCCTGTCGAGAGGTATAGTCTCCAAAATGTCTGCGAAAACAAAAACAATTTGTGTATTTTGTTTAAAAAAAAATGAACTGCTTCATTTGTTCACTCCAAGTTTTTTAGAAAAGTGTCAAACTATTCTAGATATATGAAAAAATAATAATTTATCGATGAAAGACGCTAAAGTGCTAGTGGATGTAAATAATAAACAAAAATATCATTCAAAGTGTTATAAACTATTCACAGCATTACCAAAAAAAGATCGTTCAAGTTGTATGCTGAGCCATCATCTCATGAATCAAAGTAAGTTATTTATTTAGTAATTAGATATCATTATTAGTAATTCAGTGAACTGAATTCAACAGCGAAGTATACTCGTACACACAACAATTTCGTTTTTTGAGTATAGATGTAACGTTTTCGAACGTTGAGATTCTACCTGTGAGCAACTGATGGGTATTTGACCTGCGTACACTCCTCGTCCCTTTTAAAAAGATCCCTTTTTTGTGGCAAAATAGAGAAAGAAAGTAAGATGTTGAATCCGAAGAGAAAGAGACCTAACACAGGTACAAACTGTGTACGGACAAGTTACATCTTGAATCAGAATGTTTCCCCTGTAAAAAATTATTTAATTGTTATACTCCAAAAATAAAATATTTCATTTATATCATGAGTTTTTAAAAATCAGAACAGCTAAGCAAGAGCAATTTTATTTTTCATGATGAAGTGAATTCACCATTAGCGAAAAAATCAAAATTGAAAATTTGTTATTTCTTTTCAGTCTTCAAGAAGATCCTGAAAGCAATGACTAGCATATTACCGTCGTCAACATCAACACCCCTGATAACGCTGAACGTATCAATGTTGGGGCGAGCACAAGCCGTCAGCCTGATGCTAATGAAGGTATCGTCCTTGACAATTTTTGTAATACTGCTGAAAAGTCTTCGGTCAGTGATGACCCCGGACAAGAAGAATGTATACAATCAACAGATGAAACTGCAGATCCTAAGGATGCCAATGGGCAAGATATTGTATGTATTTTTTGTAATAAGAAAAGGAAAAAAATGAAGATGAACAGGTATTACAAACTTGTGTAATACCAGAAAAAATCGATGGTTAAAAAGTTTAGCCAGCGATATGATTGACACCGATTTATTCAACAAAATCGATGCAAAATGTGCCAATATTGCCATCATCTATTACCACAGATGCTGTAAATTGAATTATAAAAATACACTACAGTCAATGCTCAAAAGTAGCTCAACTGAACAAACGTCATGACATGTATCACAATCCCTTCATAGGAAAGCTTTTGATGCAGTATGTTCTTATGTATCTACTCATGTGATTCACAGAAATCGATGTGTTTATTTATCATTTTTGAAATCATTGTTTATGGAATTCGCGGAAAACCACACAACAGAACCAATAAATGTGAAACTATACAAATTAGAAACTAGACTTCTAGAAAAATTCCTTAAAAAAATTAATATTATTACTCATGATCAACAAAAAATTGTAAAACCATATCGCGGCAATTTATTGAAAAATGATTTAGACATGCTGAAACAGCAAGGCAGCCAGGATTTCATGCATTCACAGGATGCGAGTTTAATCCCGCTTTCCATAGAACAGGGAAAAAAACCCATTCGAAATTTTAAGAAAATCAGAATAATTTATAAATGTATTTACAGATATAGCAAATATAGACGACTCTAACATACATCAACTCCAAAAAAATATCGAAGAATTTGTATGCCGAATGTATGGTCTGAAATCAATCGGTAATGTCAATACAGCATGAAAGCCTATAAAATGAATGACCAAAAATACAAATTCACCCTCAAACATACAATTGACGGAACAATATTCCCTCCATGTCAATCAGAATTATACCAGGATATACTACGTACAGCCTATATAGCGTATCTTTGGAGTCATGCTCATCGGTCAGTTCCATCAGTATCATCACCCTTACACTACGGATGGGAGGAAGAAAATAATAAAAATACACATTCAAGTGGTTCGACGGTGACCAAGTTCCACCATCAGTAACTGGAATTTCAATTATCGATGAAAATCCTGCAGGTATTTATCTATAGTTTTCACAACATATTGAAGTTAAATAAATGTAATTCCGATAAACATATGAAATTTACACTTTCTTTACAGAAAACGTCGAAAGTGATGTTGTGGAAACATCAGAAAATATGGAAGAAGATGATGCAGAAGAATTAGAAGAAGAGCGGAATCTTATCATCGACAGCTCCGATGATAGTTGTGATGAAAGTGATGGAAACGACACAGACACAACAGAAGATGCATATGAAGAAGTAGAATAATATTTTACGTATTAATAGAAATCTAAGTTTTTTGTCTTATTTATGTTCATTACAAAAAAGTTTCTTCAAGTAATTATTATTTTGCTTCTAATAAATAAATATTTCTGTATGTAATTTGGAACCTACACGGAATAAATAAATATACTGTGGTGTTATTTATATGAAATTGATGTTATACTTATTTAATTTTAAGTATAAGATAATTTCAATGTTAAAGAAACAAAAAATCCCCCGTCAAAAGTACAGCAGACAATTTTCTTTATTATTTTAAAAGTATAAAAATTGAGATATATAAATTTTATAAGGTATAAAATAAATTTATCTGTCAAATTTTAAAAAAGGTTTATGCACGTGATTGACATTGAACCCCCCTCGTCAATACAGCTGACAATATTTTTTTGAAAAAATATGATTAAAACAATAATTTAATACAGTTTCGCTTGGTATAACAATTATCGGAGCAGATTTTTTTCCAATGACTTTTTCATGCTATCTCTTTTAGCTCCACCACTAGTGCGACAACTGACGATCACTTTACTGATTTCCGAACATTAAACAACTGTTTGAAGTAAAATTCATTCAGTATAAAATTCCTAAAAAAATTGCAACGCTACCTCCCGTACTAAAAGGATCCAGACTTATTATTGTGTAATGCGGTGGAAATGAAGGATAGGTTCGAAATGCCTTAAAAATATGTGGAAAAAAATGGAAGATTGCAACGTTGACTATCAAAAGAACATGGACGCCAATATTTTTGAAGAATGGTGTGAATTCACATTGATCCTAAACTTAGGGCCAAATAGTGTTGTAGTTCTTTAAAACGCTTCTTATCATTCACGACAGCTCTATAAAATACCAAATAAAAGCTACAAGAAGACAGAACTATAATTTTTTTTAATGGATAATAATTAATACTTTGAAGATTCTTATACAAAACAACAACTGATTGAAGTTTACAGACAAAGAAATTTAAGAAATTATACACCCTAGAGAGTATTGGACTTGGACACTCTATATTGAGACTTCCTCCTTATTTTTGTATTTCCAATCCTATCGAGTTAATTTGGGTACAACTAAAACAGAGATTAAAAAAGTAATCAAAATTGAAGATGAGCATAAGAATATTGGGCAAGTCCATATTAATGGGGGAAATAAATTTATTATTGATTTACAAGACGATAGTGATAGTGAAGCAGACGATATCGGAGAAGGATTAATAGAATTTTTGGAAAAAGAAAATTAATTAATTTTAATATATTTTTTATGTTACGCATATAGTAGTGACAAACAGGAGTTAGACATAATATTTATTTTTAAAGAATTGTTTTATTCATTGTTACCAAAATTTATTTTTGGTTATTTTTTCATAGAATTTAGTTTTCTCCATAAAAAAATCGAATGGAATACAAAAAGGGCTCATTTCACGTCTGGTATCCCGTTTAAACCGAACGCCCTTTCAACAATTACGTAACATCAAATACAATATAAGCATTAGTAAGAAACAATATATTAATACCTTTCAGAGGGGATATACGATTAGATTGCTACACTATATCTGTTACGCTAACTATACTAGACATGATGTATATGCTGATGCGCTGCTGCACTTGTCGGTGGTATAGACTTTATAGAAAAAGGTCGTATTATCAGGGTCCGCCTTTCCAGTTATAATATTAATGGAAAAATAATTAAGGGTTTACACAATTTGAAGAAAAAATGGTTAATTATTTTTCTACTTAAAACAGACTTTAAATGAATTAGTATAAAATTAGAATATATAATAAGGCTTTCAGATAATGGGTTTGTAAGTATGCAAAGTAGATAAGTATAATTGAATGAATATATATGATACCATAAGTAAAATAATATTCAATAAAACGTAATAAATAATACAAAATTTCCATTATCAATAATATTTTAATGATTTAATTACTTAAAACAAGGTGTTATTCACGGTTGACCTTGCCTTGTCAGTATGTATGGCTAAGGCTGCGCGCTCTCCGCCATCTACCTCAATAACGGTTGAATGCATGAAAACAATTTTTAACCAAATTTGTCACACATTTTATGATCTATAACTATTATAACCAAGATAATCGCGAAAAAAAAACCATTTTTCTCACCATTGCCCTTCAATAATATACGACGCAGGTACGAGAACTTTTGAGTCAATTTTTAGACAAAAATGAAGGTGTAGGTATACGAGTTTCCAGCTCATTATCTATCATTCGGAGGCTGGTCCCTGTTTTATGCTAACGTCACTGGACTAAATTAGTGAAACGAAAATGTTTAAAAATCTCAATAACTGATACGGTTTCAGATATATAGCAATAATGACAACACATCATTCAACGATCACAACTAAAGATAGTTTATAATAAAAATTACAATGAATCTCCAAAAATGTTATCCAAAAATGTTATCCGAAAGACAATTAGGAAAAAGGTGTAATCCCTAGCAATTCGTCAAAAAAGTAATTCACTCAAACTTCTGAAACCAAGTAATGTTTGCGAAAAAAAAACAAATTTGGCCCAACGGGAGTATCACTCTAGAGGAAACATGAAGAAAAACTGAAATTAAAAAATTTAAATACTTACGGTAAAGTATCGTGGAGGCAGTGTCCATATTATTAGATTGTATGTCGTCTGCATAAGTCAGTAATATACATTTTAAAGAAGGAAATATGGAACAGTACAAGTATTTGTATATACTAAGACGGCCCTTTGTTGCCAGTACCCAAAAATTGGATTTAGCTGACGATTATCGGTTTTATTCAGAATACGATCCAAAGCACCCGTCATATCGGGTTCGAAGACGGTTGCTCCAGATTTGAATGTAATCGAAAATTTGTGATAGACATCCAAGAACAAAGTAAAAATAGTACTCCAATATGAAACAAAAATCAATTGAAAATTGAAAGTGAAAAATTACCGCATCTCGATGCCCGCAGTTTCATCGACTTATTCTAGGAATCGATACTCAGACGTCTGCAGGCTGTAATTGTTTATGAAGAAGGACCAAAACAGCTTCCACGAGCGTTTGTCAATTAGGTACATATAAAATATTTTCCCTTGTTGTTTCTGTTATTTTGTATTTTGCATCATTTAAGATGAGACATTGAAATAGCCTACGATTAAATGCTATCTAGATATGATATAATTGAAGCATAAAAATCAATTTACATATTTTGAAAAGAGCCATATATCGATTGATTTTAGTATGTGATTTTTTTAAATAAATATCCACTTAAAGGAATTAGTTTTTATATTGATTGCATCACCAACGCTGTGAGTCACATTATATTTTCGCTTCCTTACTTTCCTACATTGATTATCTGCAACTTCTTCTTCGCTTCCCTTAAATTTATATTGAAAATCTCCGACACTAATGTGTACATTTAAAATAATAAACAGATTATGTTCTAAATGCAGCCTCACCTTTATTATTATTATTGTTAACACTTTGCACTTCGCCAAACGCACCTCTTTCATTTTCTAAAAAATTGTAAGTAACCTTCCTTATATTCGTTATCATTTTCTTTATGATAAAAAACCTTGCGACAAAACTTAATTACACTCTACACGGCATTTATAAACGAACTAAAATGAATATTAATTCATCCAAGTGAAACCGAATGAGTAAATACTATGCCGGGTACCTGTATGAGTTACGGCGTTACGGGTTGATTCATACATGCCACTTCATTCTCTGAATCTGCCTACAGAGTTGATGCCAGTTAAAAGTGACGTCAACCTTTTTGTTGGTTAAATATTAGTCATTGCAACATCGATAAAAAAAGTCTGATAAACATGAAATTGTCTAAACCACAATTAAATAAATATGATATGATTGTGTTTCCATTGCATACTCTTTTAAAGCATCAAGTGATGTCGTATTTACATGGGCAGTGGCGGAGTAGAGCATATATACTTCAATAAACCACTTTAACTCACATATTGATACATTTATAGGAATTTTATATCACGTACAAGGTGAGTCTCTTACTTGGAATGTATTCAGTACATCAAAGACGGTTTTTTGTTGGAAGTACGCTCTGACAAGATAATTATTTTAAGTTGCGCTGTTTTTGATATAAGGAATTTTTTTACAGTGTGTCCCAAATTTGAGATATAACGTCATCGACAATTTTTTTAAATTAGTGTTTTTAAATGAAACTCACGGTCTCTAGTTAATTCCACAATATAATAAAAGTTATTGACAAATTCTAAAAAATTGACAATTGTTTCGATAAATCCATATCATCGTCAGAATGACAGAAGTTACATTTCATTTTATGCCTACCTGATGTTTAGTAGTTATTTTTGGCTAGACTAAGAAGTAACCTAACTTGTGATTGGCTTAATATATGTTTATATAACCAAATTTTTTTATGACTATTCTGTATATCAAGTTACACATGCATACCAAATAACAAATTTTTATTACTTGTCCTTTATTAAAGATATTCAATAAACATCAACTAATTCGAAAAATAATCAGTTTTAAGGATTAAAACTAACTTTTCCGCATCTGTGAGACGCCCTGAACAATATCCTATCACAAAATTGTCACTTATATACACTTCGGAGCCTGTATCGTGCAAACAAACCGAAATTTCTACAAAAAAATACCAAAAATGTAGGATATCTGGATTAATAGGACCTATTGTACTCACTCTGGTTAGTTGATAATCAATAGGGTTCATCTGTGAGACACTCCGAAAAATATCCAATTATAAAAGTGGTCACTTTTGTATACACTCAGGAGGTTGTATCGTGCTAAGAAACTGAAAATTCTCCAAAAATGACAAGAATTTCGTGCTTCAAGTACAATAGGAACCGTTGTACTGGCTCTGGTGAGCTGACTATTGACTATCAATAGGTTTCATCTGAGAGATGTCCTGAACAATATCCAATCATAAAATTGGTGACTTGTTGGACTCCGGAGACTGTATCATGCTAACAAGACATATTATGACGACGACGACGATATACAAACAGGATTTTTTCTAAAAAACCATTTTTTCGAGCTGTTCTTGCTGAAAACCGAAAAAATAACTCAAAAAAATTCAAAATTCCAACTTTTTTTGGGGTAAACCAATACTTTTCTCGCATATTAGATAGGGTTGCGCGAAAAGGTAAAATCTTCACAAGATGCGATCCATGCGTAAACTACTGAGATATTTGACTCACTGGATAAAAACGTACCATCAATAAGTTTTTTTATCGATTTGGGGAAAGCGTTTGATACGGTGAGAGATTCTACCTTTTTAGACGTGCTAGAAGAAATAGGAGATACAGCACATAATTTGAGCTACCTATCAAACATATATCAATACGTTAAAATTAAATACCAAAATAAACGGTTTTGAAACTTAAACTAACTTTTCAGCATCTGTGGGATGCGCTGAAGAATATCCTATCATAAAGTTGTCACTTATATACCCTTCGGAGGCTGTATCGTGCCAACTAACTGAAATTTATCCAAAAATGACATAAATGTCGTACTTCAAGTACCATAGCACCCGTTGGCATTTTTACGTTTCCTGGACCGTGGACGCTACTGGTTGCGCTGATGAGCTAGGAAATGTAATGCAGTGCCAAACAGTCCGTTCCCTAGACAGTGGACGCAACGCCCCACGTGCCCTACTATTTCGCGCGTTTTTTGCACGCTGATGCATTGCCATGCCATGCCATATTTATTCATTTTCTATGGTGCCAGTGAGTCCATGTGCAAGTTAGAAGTGTTCTTTCGCATATTTTGTTTGTGTTTTGAAAGTAGGCTTCTCAATATGAATCAAGGCGATGAAGAGACTGTAATTGAAGCTATAAAACGTTTGATTATAATATCAGCATAATTAACATCGACCAAGAAAAAGTTATTCTGAGAACCAACATCGAAAGAGATATAGATATTACTGCAAAACATTGGATTAAAAACTTTTCTAAAGCTACTTGCACAGAGTGGATTGTAAACAGAACGTATCCTATAATAAAAAAAACTACAGTTACGAAAATATTGGGTTTGTCATCACAATGCTAGAAATAAGGAAAGAAACAGGAACTGCGGCGCCAAAATTTTTATCAAAGTTAAAAATGAAAACAAATTTTCAAGATGCAGGGATCCCTTGCTTAAGGTGGGTCTAAACGCCATTGTAGAAGTAAGTTTGTTTGAATTTATAATATTATAGTCTGTTTCTTATTGTCTGACAGCACGCGAAAAGGTCACAGATGCTAGTCAGATAGTAAAGCATAAGTGTCACAGTTCATCTAAGGAATTTATTTACTATTTAGTTTTATACCCGATCTGATATATAAAGGTGATATAAATATAAATTCGGTTAGTTAAAACAACTAACTGACCTTCAAACATTTGTAGAGTATATACAGTTAAAACAATAAATTATTTTGGAAATAATCTTGTAATGCAACTATTCTGACTGAATATTTCATTAATTATCTTGAGAATTTGAAGCAGGTCAATTCTTGGGAGACATATTAACAAACCATTTATCAATTCATTCTCCAGATAATTACTTTCTGATTTTCGAAATGTTGATAATAACATTTCCAAGAAACATTACAATAGGGTCCTACTAGGCATTGTCCCAATGACTACTTAGAAATTTTGCAGGTATATACGGTGAAACTTGGTCTCGCCCAAATTTGTATAATTTGTTTTGCTTAGAGTCGCTTATGTTCCATAAGTATTAACTGTGTTGTGAAAAATGTCTTCAAGTCTTACCCCAGTAAAGTGTAAGAGCGTGATTAGCTTACAAACGAAGACTGTAGTGTTAAATGTGCATGATGCTGCTGTACATCAAATGCCAGCTGCTACTGTTAGAAATATAGTTTCGACATGTTCCAATATGACAGGAGTTAGTGAATCTACTATTTACAGGCTTTTAAGAGAGAGGAAAAATGGAAATATATCTCCACCTAAAAAGTCAACTGAAAGACAACCATTTGACCTTGATGAACATATGCAAAATACAATAAGACGAAAAGTACATGAATTATATTTTTAAAAAGAGATCCCAACCCTTGACAGAATTCTAAGAATGGTGAAGGAGGACGAGAATTTGCCTGACATAGGGCGAAAAACTTTGTGGAAAATATTACACAAATTAAATTTTACTTTGGAGAAGCAAAGTCGCAAATCAGTGCTAATCGACAACGAAGAAATAATATGTTGGAGACGCCAGTATTTACGAGATATCCGAAAATACAGACATGAGGGAAGACAAATCTATTATCTAGGTGAGACATGGCTCAATGAAGGTCATTCAGTGAAAAAAATATGGCAGGACAAAAGTATTCAAACCAGTCGTCAAGCTTTCATAGACGGTTTATCTACTGGACTGAAAACTCCTATCTGTAAAGGTCGCTGACTAATAATAACGCATATTGGATGCAATCAAGGGTTCGTTGAAGGTGGTTTACTGGAATTTCAGTCAACATCAACCAAAGACTATCATGAAGAAATGACTGCAGATGTATTTTACACAAATGGTCGAATTAATTCCAAATATTGCTGTAATCGTTATGCACAATGCCACTTATTATTCGCGATCAACAGAAAATCTTCCATCTACCTCTTGGAGAAAAGAAACTGGTTAATCGTAAAAAATATACCATTTGAAGATGATATGTTGAACAAAGAATTTTTAAAGGTTGCTTCAGATCACAAGCTACAATTTAAAAAGTTTGTTATTGATGAAATAGCCAAGAATCGTGGGATAACAATACTTCGTTTGCCGCCATACCATGGTGAATTAAATGCGATAGAGTTAATATTGGCCCAAATGAAAGGTTATGTAGCTAGACATAATAAAACATTTAAAATGAAAGATGTTCGTGAAGTCATGAAGTACTCATTGGCAACAATAACTGAAGAGAACTGGAGAGATGCTGTGAATCATGTGATTAAAAAGGAAGAGAAGATGTGGGTTTTAGATAACGTCATAGAACAAACTATAGAACCGATAGTGATCACTCTCGACTAGTCTTCGGATGATTCTTGTATGGCCAGCGAAGAGGATGATACTATAGATTGAATTTTATATTTCCTATAAATGGTACGTTTATTTTACTTAATATACATTAATTCATTGTCAATGAATTATGAGAATTAAACTATATTTTCTTTAACTAATTTAATTTAATAAAAATGAAAATGTTACTTGTTAATAGACCTAAACGAATGAATTTTATTTCCACTGTAATGTTGACCGATTCTAATTAAATAAGCAAAATGAACTAATATCGTAATCTCCGCCACTGCCGCACTGTTTATCCTTTTGCTGGCATTGTTCAGTTTTATTACCATATTGTATTTTGAACTGAAACAGGTATGTACAGATAACCAATACAGACACCTACTTGTTTTGCATTGGAATTTTAGTATTTACTTGTAAAATTCTTAGGATCACTCTGTAAGAGATAATTTTCTATTTCAATATTTAATGAGGCTACTGTACTGTCAGACATTAAGAAATAGACTATATAACAACGATGTTATTTTAATACCTTGTGACGTACATTTTTTTGTGTAAACTAAATACCGAATCTGAATTGTACCTCACAGGATATTTGCCGGTTTACTCAGTGCAGATGGCGAGGTTCGTTAAAGACCTCATAAACATCGGAAAGATCTTAATTGGGCGCCGGGCAAGTCGATACCCAAATATCTCAAAGAACTACCAATCACGCGACCTACCAACGCAAAAGGAATGGTACTGAATTAAAACAGAATATTCAAGAAACGATTCTATTCAGTTCTTTTTTTTAATAAACAAATAGTACATCAACGTGAAGAAGGTGTGAACAGATTAAATTTATTCAATAGCACAGTGGTAAGCCATAACACCCAATAATGAATGTAGCACAGAAATTATTATTAATAAGTACAAAAAAAATAATTAATACCTAAATAAATAAGGAACGCTATTGTATCTTGCAAATGAATGGTGGGGAATATATCTCAAATACATATAAAAAAAATTAAAATCAACTTATAAGTATCCCGGGCTTGAGCTCATGCGCAGGTAACCAAGAGAAAATGCGAATAGTCAGAAATAGTTTAAGTGCAGCGCAACAAACACTGTATGGTGAAATCTACTTCAAACGTTACAATGGACCAAAACAACAATATTCTTAAATATGTGACTATATTTTAAGTATTTGAATATCGTACTAATTATTCATATTATGTGAAATAACATTTACTATTGTATTCAAAAGTATGAGTAAGAAGGACCGACTAAATTCAAATATGTTTCGGATATTAATGATTTACCCTGTATAATTACGGGTTGTTCAACATTTCAACAAGTACCAAGGAAATGAGTATCATATATTTTGCACAAAAGCTCAAAATTAATTACTATTAAACCAATTTCATTAATACGTTTTAAATAAGAAATATGAGTCGCAAAATATTAAATTAAATAATTATCACCGTTAAAGCCTCGCAGCATCAATCACCCTGTATACGTGCTGGGACAACCAAACCCAGATCCATAGATTGTGTTCCCAGTAGTAACCATATGCAGACTTCAACGAATAACCAAAAAAACCAAGGCGAGTTTCGATACACCAGGCAAAAAAAACAGATGGAAAAACCCCTATGCTAGTACGGGGTTGTAGCCTGATCCCGTCGTATCGAAAGGGGTGCATAAACCAATAACCACCCAGAAGGAAAAATGACAGGGGTCTCGGTAGCGTCTTGGTAAATATTCTTATTAATTGGAACCGGTAATAGGCAAATTTCCAACACAAGAAAATGGCGACTGGGTGCAATTTAAAAATCCCATAAGGTCCAGAAATCCAGTAGAACACCAAAATATCTATTTCTACTAACCAACACGACTGGATTCCAACAATATGTGGTACAGAATAATCCCGCTTAAGGATGACTAAATAAAAGTCAGAATTTCCAGTACCACAATTGTACACCACAGTCCATTATGGCCATCAGGTATCATGTCCTTTTAAAACATCAGCTGATCAAGAGAATACCGACGTACCAATACCGAACTAACTATACAGTTACCTTCAATCTATTCCAACTGTATTATCACAGAAAACCTAACGACAATACTAGATACGTACTTTGAAACTCGTCCCCTAGACGACGCTAGACGACAATACCCATAATATTTTCGAATAACGTTTTTTATTCTTATTATTGCAAAAGAACAAATAAAAGGGTCACTTTTAAAAACAAACATAAATAAAAATATTATTTATTATATCTAAGCATACTCCAATATGGCGAAAACAAGGTACCAGGTAATAGGCAGCTTCAAATATAGCAACCAAAATACAACGAACAAATACAGGGTCAGGATAATTATATTACAACTCTAACTGTAATTACGATGGCTCTTTAAAAAAAACGTAACAACCTTTAGGTGCATTTTACGCATAGCCACAGAGTAACAGTGGCAGAAGCCTAAGCTATCTAAGAGTAAGCTCATCTACGAAAGATTAATTTTTGAAGTACTTCAGTGAAGGATTGACTCCTAGCGAAGCCAAAAATTTCCATAAGTCTGTAATGCGTATTGCCCAGGTAAGCCCAAAGGAGACAGAGTTCGATTAAATTAACTGATTTATTGCTATAAAAAATATTATTTACAAAGATAAAATTAAACTAAAATACAATATTCTATATATATATATATATTACTGTGGTACGTAATTATATTGAAAATCACGTTCCGACGGTCCGTACTCCTCTGTCGATCGATGTGTACTGACGAACTGTAGGTAGGTAGGTATAACGACGCGAAATTTCCACTGTGGTATACGGGATTCTCTCTGTCCTATGGATTGTTCAGACAGCCAAAGTTGAGAACAGCCGATAGACCAATACTCTTTCGGTTATAGTCTCTAGATGTGAGTATATCGTTTATAGTTAGTCAATTCCCAACTTAACGACTCTCTCGGTTTCATAGGGATGTAGTTATTCTGACGCGTCAGTACCACACCAGAATTATACTAACATTTGGAGCGATCGTTTACAGACGGTCAATACCCATCTCAACGTTTGCAAACCCTATAGAGATACTGCAGAGTTTTCGATGCGTCAATACCGCACCGAAATTCAAGTGAATGATGTATAAAAGTCGAATCAATACTTCGACTTAGTATAACACTCCACGGTGAAATGTGTAAAGCGTATAAGGTCAAAGTCAGTACCTTCGACCTACGCTTCGCACTGGAGGCGGCTGAACTTGTAGGAGCTGGAGTCCGTGACTGCTGGCTTGCATTTTTATATACATCTTAGCGGTGGTGGTGGAAGTCTCCTTCCCTTCTACTGTCGATTCTTCGTGCGCATCTTGGCGTGGGGAACTTTGTTGCTCTGGTGGGGTACCTCGTCATCGCTGCATTAACTGGTTACTTGGATCGATATTTCTAGTAATGAATTTATATCATTACAAGTCTACACTAATGGCTACCACTTCAAGTGATAAAATATGTGAAGCTCTCGCCAATGTCCAAGTAAATCCTATGGAACACTCAATTTATCATTTGTATGAACAATGGAGGTACGTATTTCTGTTAAAATTTGTTTCCAGTTTTAGTATATTACGTAACGAGTGTTGTGAGAAGCATTTTACGCACGAACGGAAAAGTTACGTACGAAGCCGCGTAGCGGCGAGTGCGCAATTCTGTGAGTGCGTAAAATGCGTTACAACACGTGTTACGTACTATACTTTACCTACGACCTACTTGTATTGATAATCTTATTAGGGGATTTAAAGTACAAATAAAAACGTACTTCCTCGATGCCCAGCCAAGTTTCGTAAAAGTCTATTCCAAGTAGTATTTATTTTTATCAAAAATGTATGTAGAATTACCGGAATTGCAAAAAATAGCGTATACACATTTCAACTATAGTGACATCAATCCCTAAGGTCGATTAGTTCCCTCAGAAATCAAACACCGCCCGCGGCATTAAATGGGTCACTTTAATCGCTTGGTGTATAATATACTAATTGTTTACTAATATGAGATACATTCAGACAGCTAAAAGATGCGGATTGAATGAAACGTAACCAATTATCATATAATTCCAAATAACTCTTAGTATTAAATGCAATCTCATATCTAATAAACATTATCTACCATTTACATATAGAATAAAATTCAACGTCTAATATCGAAATAATGAATTTTTAATAAAATGGCAACGTCTATTGACAGTTGCTAAGTGGTTGCTAGGGAAGCCGTGCGATTTACTTTACAGCCGTGCGTTTTGTTTTACCGTGCGTAATAGACGTCTTACATTGATTGCCGACTGTGTGTTTTTGACTACTTACAGGGGTGGTCGTAGGTAAAAACTTTTATGCATATTCAGCTCTTATTTGTAGGAAAGAAAATTATGGAGAAAGAACAAGCAAAGGCGTTTTTGAAAAGCTGGTGGAGAAGAAGGCACATTTTGAAGAGAATGGAATCAAGATGTTTGTAAGCGAGGAGCCGTTTTGCTGTGTTGTGGTAACGCCCTTAATGCTCAGAGCTCACAGTATGCATTTTTCCAGTGAAATCGTTTTTGTTGACAGCAGTGGATCATGTGGTCAAATGGGTAATTCAATAACATTTTTTTTGGTGGTAGTAAAATCGGCGGTGTACCTCTTGGCTGTATGATCCACAGTTCTCAAACACAAGAAGTGTATGAATTTTGTTTTCAAAAATTAAGGGATGTCTTGGGATCTGATGGGTTTGCTGGTAAAGGAACACCTTCCGTTTTTATCACAGATTATTCAGTTGCAGAAATCAATGCGCTCCATACTATATTTCCTAAGTCAACCACTTTGCACTTTTCATGTAATGCAAACTTTACGGCGCTGGCTATGGGACCAGAAACATGAAATTGAAAAGGCAGATCGACGGCCCCTAATGCAACAATTTCGCGATGTTCTATATGCAAAAAATATAATTGACTGCAATATATTGAAAGAGCAATTATACAGTAACAATGTGTCAGCAAAATATAAATTATTTTTAAACTATTTTGAAGAAATGTGGAAAAGAAATTGAGAATGGTGCCACGGCTTTCGTACTAGCATGACAACTAGGGGCCACAATACCAATAACATAGTGGAAATCTCTATACGCATATTTAAAGATATAGTCCTCAAGAGATGTAAAGCTTTTAATTCTGTATCTTTAGTGGATTTTATTACTTATTCTATGGAACAATTTTACCAACAAAAATTAATCTCTTCCGCAAATTCAAGAAAAATTTATTTCAAGAAGTTTGAAAATAAATGTACCAAATTAACTGCTACTGAAGTAAACGATTTTGAATATACTGGTAATTCAGCCTTAAACGAACATATATTGTACTCTGTAAATATTCAAACAGAGCAATATGATTATCCAGACGGAGCAGGGGGCAAATTTTGTAAGCATTTGTGCGCAGTTTACAACAGTGGTGTGAATCTATTACATGCCTCTGATTTGAATTTTCAAGACCGAGTTGAGTTAGCAACATTAGCTTTAGGTACTGAAGTCGACAATTCTTTTTTTATAGGTATGGAGGAAAATATTGATTTAGAAAAAAATGCTAACGAGAAAAACAATAATGAGTTCACCAAATCAAGCAAGCAAATAACACAGTTAAGCCTACATCAAGAAAAATGTTGGAAAATACCTTGAATGATAATGAATTATCAGCAGAGTACCAGGTGCAACTGTCAAAATTTAAATTAAACATAAACAACTTCTATAATTTTGCTGAAGCTAATGAATCAAAATTTATGTTAGAACACATATTATGTAACCTCAACAAGAAAATCGAAACTATCGAAAATATCGAGTCGTTTGCCAATATCTGCACAGGCATGTGTAATTTTGAAAGAACGAGAAAGATAAAAGTCCAACCTACTTCCATTGCACGCCGTGCAAATAGAAGTTTATATGCTGGCGCTAGGGCAATACAGGCAGGTAGGCCTTTTAAGTTGAAAGTTTTGAGAAACAAAAAGAAGAGATCAAAAAATATGAGATCATTAAGTAAAAATATTGACCTCAATCAAACACATGCTATCGGTCATGGAAGTAAACATTAAAATGTGCTACCTGTATACATATTTCTGCATTTATTTATATTATTTATTAAATAAAGGTGTTTTTTATGTACCTATTACACAATGTTACATACTATCAGAATGTATGTATATTACACATTAAATTGATAATAAACATTACAAATTATTACTTAATGAAATTAACTGTCTCAACCCTTACTTCGTGGAATCTGCTCATAATAGTGTTTTAACCTTTATAGGACTGGCCGGGGTCCGTTTGTACCCATGACGTATGTTTTTGCTGTATCTTTGCAAGCGCAAAGTTTTAAACATTGATCTTTCATCTAGCTGCAGTTTATGAATTATTTTGATAAAATATGATGTATTTAGTAGTTTTTATTGGCTGGTATAAACAAAATATAGTTTTATATTCCAGGGGTCTCTTCAGACCCCGGTCAGCCTTTCACGTCCGATAAAATAATCCCGGTAACTGTTAGTAAAATCGGGGAATCCCATACATTTAACGTTTGTTTACTAACAGGGAATTTACCCATATAATTGTAAAATGTAAATTACCAGTTCAAATGAGGGATTCCCCGCACTGCGATATAATTTTTAGACTTGAATATTCGGGTTAGTCTCTTGTGATATTGCGAGTAGGGTACATCGTTTTGAAAATGAGTCAGTTTTTATTTAGAAATAATCGCAAGGGGCTTACTGACGATGAGATGTTACGTATACTTGAAAGTGATGATCCAGAGTTTGATAGTGTTATCAATGAGGAAACATCGAGTGACTTAGAAGATGAAGACATTGTCACAGAAGTAGAGGAAGAAAATGATGTAATAGTTGTTGATCAAAGTATAGAGAAAACGAACCCAGAGGAACCAACAGTTAGTAACAGCCAGGACATTCCAGTATATAAATCTAAAGATGGAACTGAGTGGTCAAAAATTCCAGGAAACACAAAAGTTAGATGTTCAAAAGCTAATATTCGGAGACATGCTCTAGGCCTTACAAATTACAGTTCTGATATCTCAAGTATAAAAGACGCTTTTCTTCTTTTCCTATCTCCGGATATTCTGAACATAATAGTAACCGAAGCAAACAGAAAGGCACAAACATATTATGATAAATGGAATATAGAAAATCCGAATAAAATTAAAGTTTTTGTACCTGTTGATTCTACAAAGATTGAAGCTTATATTGGACTGTTGCTTATTCTTGGCGCACTTCACGGATCGAAAGAGGCTATCGATATGCTCTGGTGTCAAGATATTTCTTACTGTCGTCCTATAATTCCTGCTGCAATGTCAAGAGACAGATTCAAACAAATTACTTCATTTTTACGCTTTGATAATTTTCAAACAAAACAAGAACGGAAATTAGTAGATAAGAGATATATTCGATATTTTCACTTCTAATTGTAAAAAATCACTTAATCCTGGCGACCATCTATGTGTAGATGAGCAGCTTGTACCATTTAGGGGTAAGGCACCATTCCGAGTCTATATGAAGAGTAAACCTGATAAGTATGGAATCAAAATATGGGCTCTTGTGGACTGCACCACTTCTTATATTGCAAACATGCAAGTTTATTTGGGTAAGTTATTTGAAAAGCAATATAGGCAAACTTTATATTCCTATGTATCTATTAATTTTTAGGAAAACAAGGTAACAAAGCGGAAAAGGGTCAAGGTCAAAGGGTTGTCCTAGATTTGACAGACCATTTGGAAGGCGGATTTGGAATAAGGACCGATAACTTTTTTACAAGTTTAGAACTTGCTGACAAGTTGTGGAAAAAAAATATTACTTTATGTGGAACCCTCCGGAAAAATAAAACATTTATTCCCAGGGAACTTCTACCGGCATCGTACAAGAAAGAGTTTTCAAGTATGTTTGCTTTTAGAAATCAAAGAACGCTAGTATCCTATGTTCCAAAACAAAAACATGCTGTCATCTTACTTTCAAGTGAGCATACTGATAGTAAAGTAGCTGGAGAAGAACAGCACTATAAACCAGAAATTATTCTTCATTACAACAAAACAAAAGGTGCTGTCGACACTTCAGGTAAGTTGGCCAAAGAATATACAGTGCAGAGAAAGTCAAACCGCTGGCCAATGGCAATACTTTCGCATCTTATAGATATCGCAGGAATAAATGCTTATAAATTGTGGTTACTGCAAAACCCGGATTGACGAAAAAACAGTTTGGATAAACGTAAAATGTATATTTTGGGACTAGGAAAAGAACTCATAAAGAAAAACGATTTCCAGCGATATAATAATAAATACATTCAGACGAATAGAAAACGGCATATGACAGACGTTTTTCCCGAACTACTGGATGCAACAGAACATAGAGTTGAACAACAAAACATCACCAGAGGGCGCTGCCATATATGTCAAACAGGAAAAGACAGAAAATCCAGGAAAATATGTATTAGGTGTAATAACTTTGTGTGCCTAGAACATTCAAAATCGGAGATAGTTTGTAAAAAATGTTAAAATGGTATGTAGCTAGTAGTATTAGTGATTAGGGTATTTTGTATTTTTTCGTGATAATTTTTGACTAATAAATGGTTAATAGTAAAACTTGAATAAAACTTCTTTTCTATATATTTAATTTAAAGAAAAATACAGCATTTCTGCAATTTTACGCATGGGGTCTTCTCGGACCCCAGTTAGTCCTTTTCGTAAAATTTTGATGTCCGTCCCATGAAGCTTAAATGAAACTCACGGTTTCTAGTTAATTCCACAATATAATAAAAGTTATTGAAAATTCTAAAAAATTGACAATTGTTTCGATAAATAAATATCATCGTCAATTGACAACTGTCAATTTTTTAGAATTTTCAATAACTTTTATTATATTGTGGAATTAACTAGAAACCGTGAGTTTCATTTGAAACACAATTATTACTTAGCTTCTTTTTATTACTGTTCTTATGACCTACTGTCAGGAATTATGTACTTCTGAACAATAGTCAATCATAAAATTGGCGACTTGTTGCATTTTGGAGGCTCTATCGTGCGTTATCTAAAGACAAAAATTTCGTACTTCAAATACCATAGCACCCGTTGTACTGGCTCTGGTGAGCTGAAAATCAATAGAGTTCATCTGTGACATGTCCTTAACAACATTCAATCATAAAATTGCTGACTTATTGCACTCCGGAGGCTGTATCGTGCTAACAAGACATGTAAGGAAAAGTGGCCGACGACAACGACGACGACGACATACACACAGGATTTTTTTTCTAAAAACCATTTTTCGTGTTGTTGTTGACGGAAAACGTAAAAATAACCCAAAAAAATATTTCAAAATTCCAACTTTTTTTGGGGTAAACCAATACTTTTCTCGCATTTAGATAGGTTGGGTGGAAAAGTAAAAACCTTAAATGAAAACAAGTAAGTCGAGTACCGTCGTATCGAGCGAGGATATTTATTAGTTTGTCGTTTTTTGAATATCTTTTAAACGACAATTACTAAAAAATTGATATTTGGTACGCATGAGTAACTTGATAAACCCTTCAAGAATAGTCATAAAGAAATTAGGATTGCCATTAGAAAACATAGTCGATGAAGTCAAATTTAGGACACGCTGTATAATATTTCTGTACATAAATAAGAGCGCAATTCGACATGTCCGAGGATATTTCGAACAAAAATTTGATTTACCGAATTTATTCCAAGTTAGAGACTTACTTTGTATTTATTATGTATTATTATATATTATATATAACAACGATGAGATTCATGGGAAATTCACGCAAAAAGAAAAAGGGCTACTGAAACAGAGTGGTAACCGCAGACATGCATTTGCCGTCCTCACTAAGGTATAACCAAATAAGGGTGTAAAACTTGGGAGCAAAGCTGTTGATCGAAACATGGGAAAACACAAAATAACGGATTTCAACAGGGAAACCAAACGCATATTTGTGCCTTCAATTGGACGATCCCGATTTTTCGGGACAACAACAAGATCGGCACGGATGCGCATTTATAGCCCCCTGCCTGAACCTTCCGACCCATAGTAAAGAACAAATAAGATACAAATATCACGTGATATGTACACAACAATAACACAGATATTCAGGGGTAATTCACGTAAAAAGAAAAAGGGTTACTGAGACAGAGTGGTAACCTGCGAGTAGTTTCGATCAACAGCTTTGCTCCCAAGTTTTACACCGTTATATTGTTATACCGTACTAAGAACGGCAAATGAGCCAGAAACATGGATGTCAGCGGTTACCACTCTGTTTCAGTTATCCTTTTTCTTTTTGCGTGAATTACCCATGAATCTCTTGTTTGTTGTTGTTTACATATCACGAGATATTTGTATATTCTTTGTTGTTTACTATGGGTTGGAAGGTTCAGGTTCAGGCAGGGGGGCTATATACGCCTCCGTGTCGATCTTGGTTGTCCCGAACACTCGGGATCTTCCAGTTGAAGGCACAAATGTGCGTTTGGTTTCCCTATTGAAATCCGTTGTTTTGTGTTTTCCCAGGTTTCGATCAACAGTTATGCTTCCAAGTTTTGCACCCTTATTTGGTTATACCTAACTGAGGACGGCAAATGAGAAAGAAACATGCATGCCTGCGGTTACCACTCCGTTACAGTAGCTCTTTTTCTTTTTGCGTGAATTACCCATGAATCTCTTTGTTGTTGTTGTTTACATATCACGCGATATTTGTATCTTCTTTGTCCACGTAATACAAAAATTAACTTGATTAAGCAAATTAAAAATAGAGTCCCACAAATTTCTAATCCAATATTTCACCAGAAAAATCTAAAAATACTTTACAAGCTTTTCTATAATAACTCATATATTTTGAAACATGTTTTATATAATACATCTGACAATAAAAATGACATCACTAATGACATAATCCGAAACGCTGAAAACGGTGACATAACAACTACTAATAATATTTCTCCAATTTCTTTACCATATATAAAATCTGTCACACCTAAACTTTCAGAAGTCTTTGAACAACGTAATATAAAAATTGCTAATAAACAATACGTAACAATAAACCCAATTTTTAGTAATATCAAAGACAATACTCCTACTAATAAGTTAACTAATATGGTTTGTGAAACTCCCTGCAATAACTGTAATAAGAATTACATTGGTCACCCCAAAAGATCACTAACCAATCGAATCGCCTCTCATAAAAGTGACAGTAAATTATACCCTGACAGATGTGCTTTAGCTGAACACGTATTTTAAGAAGGCCATTCTATGGATTATCAATCTGCCAAAGTATTGACCATAGAAAGTAATTATAAAAAAGTATTTTTTGGAAACATCTTATATTACAGAACGAAATGATTGCATAAATAAGAAAACAGACTTAAATAACCTTAGTGTAATTTATGCCTGTCTTTTAGATTTTGAAAAAACAATACGCCATTCATAACAACCTTTAATTTGAAAATAAAAATTATAGTAGTTCAAGATCAAATAGTTTGTTTGATGCCATATTGTTTTTTGAGAGTTGCGTTGAATCATGTTTAAAATAATTTATTATATAACCAAAATTCTCGGATAGATTGTATGTAAGTAGTTAACATTTTATTATTTTCAATATTAATAATATTCACCACTAATTTTCAGTACTTGGAAATGAATAAAAAATTATTCGAAAGCTCGGGTTAAATATCTGAAAGAGTGTCCTCTGGTGATTTATTGCCACATCCCCACCCAAAATGTCCGTTATATATATATATATATATATATATATATATATATATATATATATATATATATATATAATAAGCAACGAATAGATTAGTGGGTATTGCACGCAAATAGAAGAAGGGGCTACTGAAAAGAGTACCAGTACCTAGTTGGTGAGTCCTGTCCAGTTTATTTACATTATTTCTGGAGAATTAATAGGCCTTTATAAAAAATATTTCAAAATTAGATGCATCTTATGGTAATAAATTCGATTGAAATTACAGTAACGTTACTCAAATAAAATTCAACGTCAAGCGAAGATAATTTTGGAATAGACAATTTAAACGGAAATTTGCGTATTTTGACATTAATATACATCAAGTATATAATCAAACATTTTGAACTTTGATAAATTATTTAGCGAGTAGATTTATAATTATAGGTTGTCTCAATTTTAAGGTTGATAGAAAATTCTATCTTTGTTTCTGCGTTTATAATATTTTTGAAAAGTTCTAATTTTTTGTAATTTGTTATTTGATAATATATTATATGAATTTGAATTCCAATCACTCTTTGGTACTCATTTCATATTCATTTCTCATTGTATTTGATAATTTTCAGGCTATAGAAATTTTGACATACTAAGTGACATTTGGTTAATTTCCTGACAGTAAAATCATATATGTCATAAGATAATTTAATTGTCTTGTAGTATATTGAACAAACAGTTACTCTAGATTTAGAATAGCATAATACGTAATTTGGAAAATTCTTTGAAAATTTATAAAATTGAATTATTATTTGAAATCTTTGATCCTTCCCTGAGATAAGAGTGAGTAAGTCGATTGTGTATTGATTTATCTTTCACAATATCAAATTTAATATTCATCTGAGCCGGGCATATTAATTTGACAACTGCTGTCAAAAATTTCAATAGGTTATATTCAGTGGTAAAGGCATATTCACAAGAGTGTAGTTACAATCATAAATTGTGACATCAACAAATAAAATTCATATCGTATAAATTCATAAATTCAACTATTAAATAATTAATAAAACATCGAAATATAATAATTTGTCACCCAAACGTGGGGCGAATATTATTAAAGAATATTATTATTAATAAAACATAGAATATATTATAATATAACTTAGCCCAGACGGATGTTGGAACTGATGTGTCCCCTTCTCGACCGGTTTTCGCTACTTTGCCATATATAAGTGACATAACTCCGAGACTTGCCAGATTGCTCCGTTCATGTGGTGATTTTAAAATTGCTAATAAAACTGTTCTTTCAATCAGATCGATTTACTCTAGAGTTAAAGATAAAGACCCCTTGACTTCACTTACTAACGTGGTGTACAGTATTCCTTGCAGAGATTGTGATAAACAATATATCGGACAGACTTTAAGATCTCTATCTAGCCGTATAGTTTCACATAAGAGTGATGCTAGATTACACCCAGAGAGGTGCGCGTTAGCTTTTCATGTAAATTCTCTTGATCATCAGATGAATTATGAGGCTGTGAAGGTGTTAGCGACTGAGTCTAACAAAACGAAAAGATCATTCTTGGAAATGGCTTTTATTTCACAAAACAATAATGTAATTAACAGGAAAACTGATATTGATCACTTAAGTGAGATTTACTCATTTTTGTTGTCCTTAGATACTAATTTTGCACATCAAGTGGTGGGAAATAACTATGTTGCTCCTGACAACACCACCCTTATTACCTTAATTCAATAATAATAATAATAAACTTACTTTGAATGTATTGGTGTTGGTAGATACATTCAAGTAAACAAATAATTAATTAAACCTAATTTTGAGTGTATTGGTGTTGGTAGATACACTCAGATTGGAGAACTATTATATTACTTAATTACTATATTTGTTATTACATATTAATATTCTTTTCTGTTGTCTTCTCTTTTCTTCCTTTGTGTTAGTCCAAACGAAGTGATGTTCTCTACGCACTCTGAACATAATAAAAATGAGAGCGTTCTCCTAGCTCTGTCTCACAATTTCTTTCTCTCTTCCTCTTTTCAACAATATTACATCTTCTCATTACACCAATTGTTTGCCCTACAGCTGCCATTACGAAAATAGTGGCATTGTCCCACAGCTCATTGTTGACGTTGGTAACACTGTTTGTCTCTTGCCACTTCCCTTTTGGAGGCAAAATATATCATTTCCTCGCCGGCGTTTAGTGTGGTGACACATGAAGATGAAATCAATGGTTTTATTTTATAAAATGCTGCGACAATTACAATTGTTGCTATGACACGATTGATTAGGCCGTTGGTTCAATTCCTACTTAAATATTCCACAATTTACGACTTGTAGTTTACGATTTTACATCTTTATGGAATCTAACCTCACTTCGGAGGTAAGTACACACGTGGTTGTAAATTTCATTTTTAATTATTCTCTTTGACCACAGTATTTAACTGTTGTTTTTTCATTCTAGTTTCCCTGATGATGAGGACAAACATCCTCGAAAGCTTGGACATTTTCCGCTAAGAGTATATCTTTTCCAATTTTTTGCTGCAATCCCCAATATTCACTAGTTTTATTCCTAACTAGTCAGCAAAGACTATCTTTCTTCTATATATATATATATATATATATATATATATATATATATATATATATATATATATATGAACAATAAGCAACGAATAGTTTAGTGGGTATTGCACGCAAATAGAAGAAGGGGCTACTGAAAAGAGTGGTAACCGCAGACATGCATGTTTCTGGCTCATTAGCCGTCATCGGTACGGTACAACCAAGAAAAGATGTGAAACATGAGAGCAAAGATGTTGAATGAAACATGAGAAAATATAACATCTTTTCTTGGTTGTACCGTACCGATGACGTAATTTCAATTTCAATCGAATTTATTACCATAAGATGCATCTAATTTTGAAATATTTTTAATAAAGGCCTATTAATTCTCGAGAAATAATGTAAATAAACTGGACAGGACTCACCAACTAGGTACTGGTTAGCTCGTTCGTATTCTAAACCGTGTTTAGAATTCAGGAACAACTTTCTAAATTAATGATTTAGAAATCGGAAAATCACCCGCACTTTATCGATGCAATTCGTTGCGAATTATACACGCACTGGCTTTACAATGCAGGATTTGATGATCTGATAGTATTTATATAAATTACTATGATATTTTTTAAATAAATTTGAGGCAACTCTTATTTCGATGTTGCCTCGTGGGGATATCAAAATCAACTCACTCAACTTTCTATATCAATAATTCTCCTCTCCTTTGGTTACCAAAAAATTCTTTTATTTAAAAAAATATAAATTTACGTTTTCCTATAACAAAGAGAGATTCTTATTCTTTTGATATAATTGCAATTTTGCTAACAGAGACATCTGTATTCTTGTTTTCAAATCGTTATAAAGTATATTCTGCATTAATGTCATCCGAAATTGAAATGTCAAAATTAATTTGCATATTGAAACTTTAAAATTATTGATAATACAGTGTGTATCACTAGTATTACATCCAAATATGCACATTTTTCATTATTTCAATATTTTCTTTAGAATTTAGATAGAGGATATGTATTAATATATGTACAGTGTTGAACAGCCAAATGGAATAAATTCGATAACGAATAAATGAGAGCCTGTAGGAAAAAACCCTTTGGACACGTCGATTTGTATTTTTAGATGCGCATTTTTAAAAAAAATAATTATATAGGGTGTGTCATGTGACAGTGGCCGATACCAACTTTCTTATTTTAAATACAACCCCCTGTATATTATTAGTTTTTTGGATTCTTCAGGAAATTCTAGACATAATTCATGTACAATGTCCCATACCTATCTTCAACTGTTTCGGAAATATTAAGTGTTTTCAGATGTATTACAAAAATTAACATTAAAAAAGAAAATTATTTTATTTCACAAATTCGCTACATTACACTGAATACTTATTTCCCATTTACCTCTTAATATTGAGAAAATAAGCAAAAACCATTAATGCGTTCCTTTTTACTGATATGAAATAAAAAAAATACAAAAACCGTTTTGTTTATTTTCGTATAAAACTCATAGCCTTAGCAACTTGTCTGTCTGCATGACAGTAGTGATCAGGGGTGCTACTATGTTTACATTTATTGGCGACCATGTCGCCATTATGCGACCATGCGTACTATGTTTACAGAATTCCTGGCTTTTGAGCGATATCTTATATGGAATATCAGCGACTAGTTTTAAGGTGTTGCCGAAGTATCGCCAAAATGACAGTGAATGTAAACTATATGTGTTAGAGGAGGATGGCGGTACTTTGTTGTGCTTGCTTATGTTTATCATCACTTTAACCTTACTTTTAACTTTTACTCATAATCTCGGCTTTAATAATAGAATAATTTTTACTCTACTGTTACATTTTGAATATTTTGATTTATCGAAGTACTTGTATTTCTTAGGCATTGATATTCAATATATCTTCAAACATTTTAAAAAAATCTATCCTTTTAGATGTTACCTATTATTATTTTAAATAATATTATTATAGACGACGAGGAGAGAAAGGAAGTAAGGAGAGTTCTCAATCAGGAAAAAAGAATGATTCGAAGTGCAAGTGATCCTTTCTATATGACTGATGAGCAGTTTGTAGTTTTGTTTCGGCTAACAAAACAAATGGTCAATGAAATAATATTTCCACTTTTGATTCCCCACTTACAGAAATATAGTCCTCTGGCAGTACCAGCTGAGCAAAAAATCTTACTAGCCAACAAATGATGTCTAATATAATTAATGAAGTCACACCCCTTATAGTAAATGAATTAGGAAACAGGTGGACCCAGTTCCCAACACAAAGAAATGATATTAACAGAATAAAAGCCAAGTTTTTGGAGCGTACTCGCTTTCCTGGAGTTTTGGGTGCAATAGACTGTACTCATGTTCCGATATTGGCACCCAAAAATCAGGAACATAATTACTTGAACGGAAAGGGCTATCACTCCAAAAACGTTCAAATCGTAAGTATGTTATAAATAAATAGTATTTTGATATGTATAGGTATAGTTTTTTAAAAAAATTTCAAAATATGCCGATTTGAAAAAAATAACAATATATAACAGGGTATTCTATATTTAAAAGAATAAAATTTCAAATTATAACTTGTTTTTCCCCACAACAATGCTTTTTTAAAATCACCAATACTTTGATGCTTTTATTTTTAACTGTGTATCTATTTTAGTTGTATTGTACTCACCACATGTAAAATATTTGTCAAAAAGGGATGTTATTGTGGATAGTATTTTGGATATGTTTTTCTGTGAGTATTCCTGATAGTAATCAAGAATATACCCATTCCTAATTATTTTTAAACTAATTTGAAATAAAAATACATTACATATATTTTTTTGTTTTATTTATAAGAATATTAAGGTAAGATTTAAACAAATAAAGCAATCATTGGAATTAAATTTTACTTTAAACACAATTTGTGTTAAAAAATAAATCTATAATAATAAATAAAAAATATTTAATAAGAAAAAATGAACGTATTTAGAAAACAGGACTTGTAACAAAACTAAAACTCTACTTTAAACATGTATCTATATTTTGTTCCACAAGCCAAGATAAAAAGTAAGTAAAAAGTTGAATAAAATTTTAACTGGTGGAATAAAGTATAGAAAGAAAATTATAAATATCTCTAAATTATTGTTCCAAGAAATTTAAAGCTTTTTCCAAATTTGTATTTATCAAGAATAAATTATTATTTATGCCCTCCAAATTTTTGTTAATATTTTTTAGAATTGCAATATTTTCTTGGTTCATTTCCCGAACTGATTCTGCTAAGTTGTGTATGTTTCTTCTTCTTGAAGTTGAAGGAGTCTTGTAACTTGTGTTTTCTATGTTCAAGTGGGTAACTTCTGGTTCACAGTTAGTTTCAACAAAACTACCTTCCATGGCAATTACTGTTGCTGGGTGGGTGTCCTTTTATGGTCCTTCATCGAAAACAGTGTCTGAGTATTCAATAATGATTTCTTCTTCTATATTGTAGCTAGTTTCGTCTGAAAGTATGAAGATGTATGTATTGATTATTATATAAGCTAAGTCATAGGGAAAGCACTTTTATCTATTGGGGTGGAAGGACAAGTAGTACTAAATTTTTGAAAGCAGAGAATAAGGCCAGGATTTCATCTGAAGCAGTAGCTTTTGAAAAATTGCTTTATATGTCACTCAAGTGATATATCTGATGAATACATCTCAAGCATTAAAATATATGGTACTGCTTTTACTTCAAGTCAAATATTAATAATTACACAATAATTGATGAAGATAGATAACTTTTTATTAGCATGAGTGTTTTAAACTTGTCTTGTCTTGACTATCTGTGTAATTTTGTTACGTCTGTGATTGTACCTACCTTTAATTTTTTTCTTATTTAATGCATTTGAAAGGAATGGTGGTAGTTTCCTTTTTACTCCCAATTCTTCTACTTTGTCACCAACAATAGCTCTATCTCCCATTAATGACAGCAAACGTTGTTCAATTCTTGTTATCACTAATGATGTCCCTTCACCACCTCCAGTTTTTGTTATATCTTTTATATTGGTGGAAGCTTTTGCTTTAATTTTTGACTTCCAGTCCGTGATTCTCTAAAAGTTACCAAAAAATGTTTTAGCATTACTTACTGTAACCTTGTCAAGGGATTTAGAAATTCACCCCACAGCTTCATATCCGTTTAGAATTATTCACAAGAAAAAACTTAATCTGTTATGGTACAGTTAATAAGGCAACTTTTACTTTTAAATAGGCCATATTATAATATATTTACCAAAATACATATAACTTGGTATTTTTATATATATTTTTAGAAAACAAAACATACCATTCGAAATTAAGCTATTGTTACAAACTGTTGTTTTAGTTAATGTATGAATTTTAAATCAATTAGTTTTCATAAAATAATAGATAATATAATCGAATAGTTTTTTTATATTAAATTACGTTTTTTACTTACCCTTTTGTACTCTCCTATTGATAAGGCTCCATACCCTAAAGAATTCAATTGGTTTACTAGAGTTTCCCAGAGTTTGTGTGTTTTTTCTTTAGAATGTAGCCCAACAAATTTGTTTGTTATTTTCACAGGATATTTTTCTGCGTCATTAACAATCACTTCGTAATGTTCATTATTTAATCTCATTTTTTTACGTTTACGAAAGGAATAAGAAGAACAACAAACTCAAATAATAAAATCTAAAATTTAGGTTAGAAATGAAATGATAGCTCATTTCAGTTTAGACAACAAAGAAAAAACAAAACACCCCAGTTTTTACCAGTAATTTGTCGTTTCACCCGATAGCACCCGAATCCATCCAGCGATGTATGAACATAGTGCGATTGAACCCAACGGTCGCCAATCCACATCGCCGGTAATCTATCGCTTTTATTATGAACGTAGTTCAGGCCCACTGTCGGTGCTATTGTCGTTTGAATTTTGTTAACTGTACGTAATAATATCAGAAAAATCGTTCATTTAACAGAAATGCACAAAACAACCATTCTACAAATGATTGGTTATGGAGATAACACACGGACACAAATAGAAGTTTCTCGCTTATTTCACGAATAATTTCCAAATTTGCCGCCTGTATCCCAAGGAACAATTAGCAAAATAGAAAAACTGTTTCGCGAGCTTGGTCATGTAAGACAAACAAAAAAAGTAGTTGCCAATTAACTAAGCGATGATACGAAATTGGATGTTATGCTTGAGTTTCAAGAAAACCCACATAATTCTGGTCGAAAAGCAGCCTCACTGTTCAACATTAGCCACACACCAATTTTTCGAATATTAATGGAAAGTAAAATGCATCCCTATAAAATGATGCCAACTCAGGGGCTAATGGAAGACGATTTCGACAGGAGAACGTATTTTTGTGAACAAATGATGGAAATGTTAGATAACAATATGATCCAATTAGAAGATGTTTTGTTTTCTGATGAGAGCACATTTACACTTCACGGTCATGTTAATCGTCAAAATTGCCGCTATTGATCTAATGAGAATCCTCACTGGATGAGAGAGGAACATACGCAATATCCTGAAAAAGTTATTGTTTGGGCAGGAATTGTTGGAAATCATATCGTAGGTCCCTTTTTCATTGATGGCAACTTGAATGGAGATAAATATTCAGAACTGCTCCAAAATGATGTCGTGCCAGCAAACCCACAAGTTCCTGCCAATATACCATAGTTTCAGCAAGATGGAGCACCGCCCCATTACAAAATCAATGTCCGGCAGTACCTGAACCAAAATTTTGGATAGGGAGGCGCGGATCGATAGAATGTCCAGCACGATGTCCTGATCTGACGCCATTAGACTTCTTTTTGTGGGGATATGTCAAAAGTATTGTATACCAAACTAAACCACTCAACTTAGATGACTTAAAAAGACGAGTCACGCTTGCGATTAGATCAGAGATGTTGAGTAACGTTAGAAGACATTTCTATACCAGATTAGCATGTTGCCAAGACGTTCGCGGCGAAGATTTTGAACATCTCTTACATTGAAATTAATGTTTTTTTGTTTTTTTACATTATTTGCGATTTAAAATAATTTTCTTTTTTTAATGTTAATTTTTGTAATACATCTGAAAACGCTTAATATTTCCGAAACAGTTGAAGATAGGCATGGGACATTGTACATGAATTATGTCTAGAATTTTCTGAAGAATCCAAAAAACTAATAATATACAGGGGGTTGTATTTAAAATAAGAAAGTTGGTATCGGCCACTCTCACATGACACACCCTATATAATTATTTTTTTTTGAAAAAAATGCGCAACTAAAAATACAAATCGAAGTGTCCAAGCGTTTTTCCCAACACGCTCTCATTTATTCGTTATAGAATTCATTCCATTTGGCTGTTCCACACTGTATATATATATATATATATATATATATATATATATATATATATAAAAGAAGATGTAGGAATATCGCGTGATATGTTAACAACAACAACAAAGAGATTCATGGGTAATTCACGCAAAATAAAGGGTTACTGAAATAGAGTGGTAACCGTGGACATGCATGTTTCTGGCTCATTTTGCCTCTTCAGCACGGCATAACCAAATAAGGATGTGAAATTTGGGAGCAAATATGTTAATCGAAACATGGGAAAACACAAAATAGCGGATTTCAGCAGGGAAACCAAACGCTCATTTGTGTCTTCAATTGGAAGATCCCGAGTTTTCAGGACAACAACCAACATCGACACGGAGGCGCATATAGCTCCCCCGCCATGAACCTTCCGACCCATAGTAAATAACAAAGAAGATGTAGGAATATCGCGTGATATGAGCCAGAAACATGCATGTCCACGGTTACCACTCTATTTCAGTAACCCTTTATTTTGCGTGAATTACCCATGAATCTCTTTGTTGTTGTTGTTAACATATCACGCGATATTCCTACATCTTCTTTGTTATTAACTATGGGTCGGAAGGTTCATGGCGGGGGAGCTATATGCGCCTCCGTGTCGATGTTGGTTGTTGTCCTGAAAACTCGGGATCTTCCAATTGAAGACACAAATGAGCGTTTGGTTTCCCTGCTGAAATCCGCTATTTTGTGTTTTCCCATGTTTCGATTAACATATTTGCTCCCAAATTTCACATCCTTCTTTGGTTATGCCGTGCTGAAGAGGCAAAATGAGCCAGAAACATGCATGTCCACGGTTACCACTCTATTTCAGTAACCCTTTATTTTGCGTGAATTACCCATGAATCTCATTGTTGTTGTTGTTAACATATCACGCGATATTCCTACATCTTCTTTGTTATTTACTATGGGTCGGAAGGTTCATGGCGGGGGAGCTATATGCGCCTCCGTGTCGATGTTGGTTGTTGTCCTGAAAACTCGGGATCCTCCAATTGAAGACACAAATGAGCGTTTGGTTTCCCTGCTGAAATCCGCTATTTTGTGTTTTCCCATGTTTCGATTAACATATTTGCTCCCAAATTTCACATCCTTATTTGGTTATGCCGTGCTGAAGAGGCAAAATGAGCCAGAAACATGCATGTCCACGGTTACCACTCTATTTCAGTAACCCTTTATTTTGCGTGAATTACCCATGAATCTCTTTGTTGTTGTTGTTGTTAACATATCACGCGATATTCCTACATCTTCTTTGTTATTTACTATGGGTCGGAAGGTTCATGGCGGGGGAGCTATATGCGCCTCCGTGTCGATGTTGGTTGTTGTCCTGAAAACTCGGGATCTTCCAATTGAAGACACAAATGAGCGTTTGGTTTCCCTGCTGAAATCCGCTATTTTGTGTTTTCCCATGTTTCGATTAACATATTTGCTCCCAAATTTCACATCCTTATTTGGTTATGCCGTGCTGAAGAGGCAAAATGAGCCAGAAACATGCATGTCCACGATTACCACTCTATTTCAGTAACCCTTTATTTTGCGTGAATTACCCATGAATCTCTTTGTTGTTGTTGTTAACATATCACGCGATATTCCTACATCTTCTTTGTTATTTACTATGGGTCGGAAGGTTCATGGCGGGGGAGCTATATGCGCCTCCGTGTCGATGTTGGTTGTTGTCCTGAAAACTCGGGATCTTCCAATTGAAGACACAAATGAGCGTTTGGTTTCCCTGCTGAAATCCGCTATTTTGTGTTTTCCCATGTTTCGATTAACATATTTGCTCCCAAATTTCACATCCTTATTTGGTTATGCCGTGCTGAAGAGGCAAAATGAGCCAGAAACATGCATGTCCACGGTTACCACTCTATTTCAGTAACCCTTTATTTTGCGTGAATTACCCATGAATCTCTTTGTTGTTGTTGTTAACATATCACGCGATATTCCTACATCTTCTTTGTTATTTACTATGGGTCGGAAGGTTCATGGCGGGGGAGCTATATGCGCCTCCGTGTCGATGTTGGTTGTTGTCCTGAAAACTCGGGATCTTCCAATTGAAGACACAAATGAGCGTTTGGTTTCCCTGCTGAAATCCGCTATTTTGTGTTTTCCCATGTTTCGATTAACATATTTGCTCCCAAATTTCACATCCTTATTTGGTTATGCCGTGCTGAAGAGGCAAAATGAGCCAGAAACATGCATGTACACGGTTACCACTCTATTTCAGTAACCCTTTATTTTGCGTGAATTACCCATGAATCTCTTTGTTGCTATATATATATATATATATATATATATATATATATATATATATATATATATATAATTCCAATACAAATTTTAATCAATGAATGTCATATTTTTAAAATGTTCGTTTTGTTTTGTGGTGTGAGTTGTATTCTATTATGTGATGCATCCTAAAACATCTATAAAATATATTAAATAATCAAATGAACGTTCTGTCGAAGTTTTAACAAAAAATTTTATTTCTGATGAAGGTCATGGAAGACCGAAACGTAAAATAAAAATGTATTAACTACTAGTTAAATGTCTTTAAAAATGGTCCTCAATCCCAAGAATATAAAATAACAATATATAAGTAAATAAAAAAGACCAAGAACCAAAAAAAAAGAAAAACTATATATATATATATATATATATATATATATATTTATATATATATATATATATATATATATACGAGTATATATGTATATATGTATGTATATATATATATATATATTATATTTATTCTATTTTTACTGATAAGAATTTTATATATTATTATTTGTCTTATTTATTTATCAAAGTTATCAAAATCGTAGTCTTGTTTAAATTATAGACTTGACTTTCCTACGGCTAGCTCCTAATAAATATGAGATAATGTTAATTTAAAAATTTTCATAAAGTCGGTAGCATGAAGATTCCTCCCTTTGAGTTCCGGACGCACAATTATAAGTATAATTTAATTATGAATATCTACTTCTCAAATTGATATATTTTACTTAATTCAGAAAACAAAGTCATTCCTGAACACATCCCTTTGATTTTAATGATTTCCAAAATTTTTACATAGGTTGATTGAAGTAAGCAAAAACTTTTTTTTATAAATTTATTATGAACATTAATAAAAATAAAATACCAACACTTTCTATAAAATGATTTAATAAATTGTTACTATCAAAATTTGCATTATTTTTAACATCAAATATTCCTTATACCCCTCCTGCATTGCATCCAGTCCTGCGCACTGAATACCTCGGATAATTGCGTCGGCGCATAAGAGAAACGTGTGCTCCTATAGAGATACACGCAACAGTGAACGTGGATTTACATACAACGTTATAAGTATAAACTGTTTCGACACTACTAACGTTCATAAGTTTGGTGAAATTATTGTTATGTTATTTAAATCTTAACTATGCAATTACACATATATATTAAAATGAATGAATTAATGAGAGGATAGTCATGGATAGAAGAGTGAAACATGCAGCAGAAGAAAGAAGAAACATGGAAGTTATATGAACATATGTACAACGTGAACTATTGATAATGTGGTTTTATTTAACAAGTAAGTACTATTCTATCTATTATCAAAATTGTATGGATATCCATAGATATCATATGACATTCATCATATTATAAAGTTTTGGCCTTTTCAATGTTATTATTTAAACGTTCAAAAAATTTATGTTTTATTGTTCACTAAGTTCTTTTTTTTTGGAATTCCAAAATTAATATGCAAAAACACAGACCTTATTCTCGAAGCTTCGGTACCTGAATTCAGCTAGCGTACTCCAAATTCTTGACGATCTCTCATCGGAGAAATGCACCTTTCCGTTCACTCCCGTTTATACACAGAGTTTAATAAACATTAATATTACTCTTTTAATCCCTTTATTGGCTTGAAACTTTACTTTTTTTTATTATTTTACAAAAGTTTCATAGAGTAGATTTACCTAGCAGCCATTATTTTCTCCACACAAGCGCGATTCTTTTTTTTATCAAATCAACAAACTTTTGGCTCATCAAGTCCATAGCCCGCTTTTCCGTATTTTTGTCACTATAATTGTTGACTTGAATGTTTTTTAATAAAAAAGTAAAATTATTTATTTCAATAGTTCTGGAGGATATGAACACTTATTGATATGGGTTTATATTGTATTTGGGATTATATAAAATGTCTTTTTCATATATTATAATAACAAATTTTGTTATAGTTCCCTTTTTAATGTCTAGCTATTTACATTTAATTATTCAAATTCTACAACCTAGATTAATTATTCATACATATGTAATTGTATAGTTTTAAATTTTTGAATTTTCACTAATTTTGTCTTACATAAACTCTTAGTTTCAAATTTATCTTTATTATCCTACATTCAATTAGTAACCAACAACAAATTTAGGTTGGCAAGAAAATTACTAAAGTTGATTACTTCCTGTTTAAAAAGATTATTGAATTATTATATTTCCTTGACAGATACCTTGGCTCTGTTCCGTATGTCACCAATTATAAAGTTTTCTTTCAATTCTTTTTTCCAATTTTAAACCTTTACTAATATCATCAGTAAATATAGATAACCAATTAGTGAGTTGAATATTAATTTTTGTTATTTCAGGTTAGAAGTAATACTACAGTCAGTTTATCCAGATAATCACGTGGCTGCGTTCAGAGTATTTGGAAACATGTTGACATTAACTTGACCTTGGATAAATTGTTAAGGTAAAATTTTTATACTTATTCATACAATGTTGTTGTTATAATTTTTATTCATTATCCTTTAAATCCTTTAGGTAACTGTTTTTCTCAATATCTTATAATATATTTGCTTACTTCATTCTAATTTTTTTTATATGAAATCTGAATTTTTAACTTGGTTGTGTCTAATGATACACCCTACGTATTAATATGACATTTTAATGTCTGTTCTAATTTGAGAATAGTTTTTATATAATAGAGGACTAGTTCAACTCCCCTCAAATTTAAATTTTAAAAGGTATATTTCTAGATAACTTCTTAAAATTTCAATTTTCCATCTTTAATATACGATATATTTTTAATCTATATTTTTCTGATCAGTTAAATTCCTTAGAACCGTTTTTTGTTAAAATCTCGTTTGCATTATCATTTCATAATTATATTCTATCATTTAACTCTATCTAAACTTATTCTAAATATTTACAAATTAGGGACATAATAATAATAATTCATACATTTAATAAATCTTGTTCTATATTACTATACCATCTTGTGTTATTAATTCTTTTTGTTCAAACCCCAATTACTATGCGACTATTCATAATATATACTCTTCATTATTTTTAACTGTTTCTTGTTTAAAATAAATATTTACACTTTTACCCTTTACTTATCAACTCTTTTTATAATGCTCTATATTCCCTACCTTATCTTCAATACTAAGAAAAATTTTAATTGATTTAATTATTTCATATTTCTTCATATCATATTTTCAACCCATATTCATGTCAATTTAACTGTTTCAATATTCTAACCTTTACTTCTTTGCTGTCTATACATATTTATATTCATTTTCATAATTCTTAATTACAATTCATCAACTTTATTTCATAAATATATTCATTATTTTATACTTCATTACTCATATCTCCCTATCTCATAATAATTAATCATATCATATATTATATAAATATTCATTTCCATATTTTCATTATACTTTTCTCCATAATACCTATAAAAATTTTATTTGACATGAACATATCATTTTATATATCTTGGTTTATAACTTTCTTTCTTTTACATCCCATTTTTTTAGGTTACTGTGAAATTATTACATAACTTTTCATTCTTAAATTCTGCATAATCTTGTTAAAAAGTGTAAAATTCTATTTTATCCTTCCCTCTATCTAATAAATTCCCAACTTATTTATATTATATTAAATATTTCCAGCTATTCTATTTTGGTATATCTATGTTCGTCAATTATTTAATATGTCTTCATTTGTTTATTTTATATATTTACACTAAATTTTCTGATTATACTTATTCAAAACTTAATTACTTCTACTTAATATTACCTATTATTTATTTATATATTTTTTTCTGTTTCAGATTACTACTGACTATGGATAACGACAAAACTCCTACAAGTACTGAATATGAAAAACGGAAAACATTAGATCTACCTATTATATTAATTTAACTATATTTGTATTATCTATTTATAATAAATTTTCTATGTAAGTTTATTTTTATATTCTATTCCTGTCCATTCCATTATTTTTTCGTTTCCAGATTTCATTCTTATTCTTATGTGATACTATTTAATATGCTATTCTTTTTCTTACTTTTTTATTATATTCTACTCTCGTTGTTCGAGTCTCAAAGTTTGTCTCTAGCTTTTTTCCGTTCTCCACGATATCTTTTCTAGTTTTGTAGTCCCGTATCTCATTCATTCCTTCCAATAAATCCAATAAAATCTGCGTCTCAAATTCTTCCAGCTTATCCATTTCACTTATTATTAATTTAAAGCAAGCTTTTGTATGAATTATATTCATCTTGTTCTCACATTTTCTTCCTGTTACTACATTATATAATTTTCTGGATTATCCTATACCTATTTCATGACTTCTTAGATTATCTTCTATTTCTTCCACTATATTAGTTAATCTTCGGTTCATTTCTTCGACTTCTTTGTTATAATATCTATCCATTATTCCACTTCTTCTAGCACCTTTGACTGTTGAATTTTTTATTCTACCATCCAAATCTGTAATTTCCTTATTCCCTTTTTCTTGTAAATACTGCTTGATCTCTTCAATAGCTTGTTCTTGTAATTTAAGGTATCTTACTTCTTCAGTTTTCTCCTTCATTTCTTCTGTTCCCTCTGTGATATTTGTTAATTCCTGATTATCATCCTCCATATTCTTAATTTCCATTAATTTTTCTATTTTTACCTCATATACATTATTTGTTAAATTATTAGCTTGTTTTGAAACTTCCGTTTGCATAGTTTCTGGTAAATTTTCTTCTATATCTCTTCTGAATTCGTATACTTCTTCTACTATCTGCTTTTCTATTTCCTCTCTAATGTTTACTCCATTTTCTTGTATTTCTATCCTCAAATTTTTATTTTGATCCCTCACATCTTCTTTCACCTTGTCAATTTTCTTATTAAATTCTTCTTGGTTCTCCTTGAGTTCCTTAATCTCCTTACAATTTTCAAATTTAACTTCATCTATTTTCTTTTCTAATCGGTGCATATTTCCATGGATGTTATGAATGTCTCCCCTAATTTCTACTTTCATCGCATCCATCTTTCCATTTAAATCTCCTCTCATTGTATCCATATTTCCATTTATATTATTGATATCTCCCCTCATACTATCCATTTGCCCTTCCATTCTGTTCATGTCTGTCTTCCTATTCTCCTCCATTTTGTTCATATCTGCCCTCATATTTGCTATCATGCTATCCAATTTCTTGTCCCTTTTTTCATTCATATTAATCAAAAATTGCATTAATTGATCATTGCTATTTGTACTTGTTCTTAGCGTTTCCTGTCTCCTATCCATTCCTTCTTCTTCAGCTTCTTCATCTCCTCTCCTGTCGTACTTTCTCCAGGTACATCTCCTTCAGCTTGCTGTCCCTGAATCAAATATTGGACCTGGAAATCTCCCATTCCATGGCTCCTCTCTTCTCTCTCCTCTTCTGATCCGCTATCATTTCCGACCTGTTTCCCGTCTCTCAATACCATTTTCTTGTCCATGATTTATTTGTTTAATTTTATTTTAATAATGTGTTAATCTTGTATCAAGCCCTACGGTGGGCGCCAAATTATAATTATTCTATTTTTACTGATAAGAATTTTATATATTATTATTTGTTTTATTTATTTATCAAAGTCGTAGTCTTGTTTAAATTATAGACTTGACTTTCCTTCGGCTAGCTCCTAATAAATATGAGATAATGTTAATTTAAAAATTTTCATAAAGTCGGTAGCATGAAGATTCCTCCCTTTGAGTTCCGGACGCACAATTATAAGTATAATTTAATTATGAATATCTACTTCTCAAATTGATATATTTTACTTAATTCAGAAAACAAAGTCATTCCTGAACACATCCCTTTGATTTTAATGATTTCCAAAATTTTTACATAGGTTGATTGAAGTAAGCAAAAACTTTTTTTATAAATTTATTATGAACATTAATAAAAATACCAACACTCTATAAAATGATTTAATAAATTGTTACTATCAAAATTTGCATTATTTTTAACATTAAATATTCCTTATACCCCTCCTGCATTCCATCCAGCCATGCGCACTGAATACCTTGGATAATTGCGTCGGCGCATAAGAGAAACGTGTGCTCCTATAGAGATACACGCAACAGTGAACGTGGATTTACATACAACGTTATAAGTATAAACTGTTTCGACACTACTAACGTTCATAAGTTTGGTGAAATTATTGTTATGTTATTTAAATCTTAACTATGCAATTACACATATATATTAAAGCAATATGAATGAATTAATGAGAGGATAGTCATGGATAGAAGAGTGAAACATGCAGCAGAAGAAAGAAGAAACATGGAAGTTATATGAACATATGTACAACGTGAACTATTGATAATGTGGTTTTATTTAACAAGTAAGTACTATTCTATCTATTATCAAAATTGTATGGATATCCATAGATATCATATGACATTCATCATATTATAAAATTTTGGCCTTTTCAATGTTATTATTTAAACGTTCAAAAAATTTATGTTTTATTGTTCACTAAGTTCTTTTTTTTTGGAATTCCAAAATTAATATGCAAAAACACAGACCTTATTCTCGAAGCTTCGGTACCTGAATTCAGCTAGCGTCCTCCAAATTCTTGACGATCTCTCATCGGAGAAATGCACCTTTCCGTTCACTCCCGTTTATACACAGAGTTTAATAAACATTAATATTACTCTTTTGATCCCTTTATTGGCTTGAAACTTTACTTTTTTTTATTATTTTACAAAAATTTCATAGAGCAGATTTACCTAGCAGCCATTATTTTCTCCACACAAGCGCGATTATTTTTTTTTATCAAATCAACAAACTTTTGGCACATCAAGTCCATAGCCTGCTTTTCCGTATTTTTGTCACTATAAATGTTGACTTGAATGTTTTTTAATAAAAAAGTAAATTTTTTTATTTTAATAGTTCTGGAGGATATGAACACTTATTGATATGGGTTTATATTGTATTCGGGATTATATAAAATGTCTTTTTCATATATTATAATAACAAATTTTGTTATAATTCCCTTTTTAATGTCTAACTATTTACATTTAATTATACAAATTCTACAACCTAGATTAATTATTCATACATATGTAATTGTATAGTTTTAAATTTTTGAATTTTCACTAATTTTGTCTTACATAAACTCTTAGTTATTTCCAAATTTATCTTTATTATCCTACATTCAATTAGTAACCAACAAATTTAGGTTGGCAAGAAAATTACTAAAGTTGATTACTTCCTGTTTAAAAAGATTATTGAATTATTATATTTCCTTGACAGATACCTTGGCTCTGTTCCGTATGTCACCAATTATAAAGTTTTCTTTCAATTCTTTTTTTCAATTTTAAACCTTTACTAATATCATCAGTAAATATAGATAACAAATTAGTGAGTTGAATATTATTTTTTGTTATTTCAGGTTAGAAGTAATACTACAGTCAGTTTATCCAGATAATCACGTGGTTGCGTTCAGAGTATTTGGAAACATGTCGACATTAACTTGACCTTGGATAAATTGTTAAGGTAAAATTTTTATACTTATTCATACAATGTTGTTGTTATAATTTTTATTCATTATCCTTTAAATCCTTTAGGTAACTGTTTTTCTCAATATCTTATAATATATTTGCTTACTTCATTCTAATTTTTTTTATATGAAATCTGAATTTTTAACTTGGTTGTGTCTAATGATACACCCTACGTATTAATATGACATTTTAATATCTGTTCTAATTTGAGAATAGTTTTTATATAATAGAGGACTAGTTCAATATATATATATATATATATATATATATATATATATATATATATATATATATATATATATATATCATCATCATCATCATATGCAGCTTATTCAACCATTTTGCTATGGTGTAGCCTCCCTTTACATATTTATATATTCTATTTCCATGTGGACCCATTGTTGTCTATTGCTAGCTATGCGGCCCCAAGTTGATCCTGCGAGTTTCTTTATGTCGTAGTCCCATCTTAAGTTGAGGCGTTTTCTTGGTCTTTTCACGCCTCGGGGATACCATTGCGTTATCTTTGTGGTCCATCTATCGTCTGTCCTTCCAGCGAGATGCCCCGCCCATTGCCTCTTTAGGGATCTGATTCTATTTATGACATCTATCACTTGGGTCTTTTGTCTGATCCAATCAAGCCTTTTTCTATATCTCCTTGTTATTCCAAGCATGCATCGTTCCATAGACCTCTGCGTTACCTGGAGTTTTCTAATGATATCAGTTTTCAGGGTCCAGGTTTCACAGCCGTATGTTAATACTGGTAGTGCGCACTGATCAAACGCTTTCTTTTTCAAACGGACTGACATTCTAGACTTGAAGATGATAGAGTTCTGTCCAAATGTTTCCCATGCTAGTTTGATTCTTCTGTTCATTTCTGGAAGTAGAGAGCCTGATATGTGTATTAGTTGACTCAGGTATATGTATTCCTTTACTATTTCCAGGGCAGTGTCATTAATTCTTATTTCTTGTGCGTTTATTAGTTCGTTATACATTATCTTGGTCTTACTCAGATTTGTTTTAAGGCCTACTTCGTTGCTTGATGCATTCAATTCATTTATTTGTTGTTGTATTTCGCCAGGGTTACTCGCTATCAGGATGATGTCATCAGCGAATCTTAGATGGTTCAAGTATTCTCCATCTATATTCAGACCTGTGTTGTTCCAGCCCAGTTTTCTGAAGATGCTTTCTAGTGTTGCTGTAAATAACTTTGGTTATATTGCGTCTCCTTGTCCAACTCCTCTGCTGGTGGAGAATTCTGGTGTGCCCTCATATATCCTAACTCTCGCTTTGGCTTCCCTATATATATTTGCTAGGGTCTCAATATATGGCTTGTCGACTCCTTGTTCTGTTAGGGCATTTATTACTGCTCTGAGATATATAGAGTCGAATGCTTTCTCAAAGTCGATGAAGGCTAGTGCTAGTGGTTGGTCGTATTCTTTGGTTCGACTGATAACCTCTTTGAGGGTATGGATGTGATCTATTGTACTGAAGCCTTTGCGGAATCCAGCCTGTTCTCGTGGTTGGGCCGAGTCTAGTGTATTTTGTATTCTGTTGTGAATGATCTTTGTGAATACCTTGTACGTCACTGGTAGTAGACTTATTGGTCTGTAGTTCTTAATGTCTTCTTTGCTGCCTTTCTTGTGGATCAACACTATAAGGGCGCTGTTCCACTCTTTAGGTATGCTCCTGGACATCAGACCGTTCGTGTATAGTTTGGCAAGGTACTTCCATGTTTTAGCTCCTGCATATTTGAGTATTTCGGTCGTGATGCCGTCATTTCCCGCTGCTTTGCCATTTTTCATGCTTTTCAGTGCCATTTTTACTTCCTCCACCAATACTTCTGGTATAGCATCTTCTGAGTGTTCTATTATTTCTTCCAAATTTTTAGGGGCCTTGTATAGGTCTCCATAGAATTTGGCTACTAGGTCTATTATTTCATTCCTGTCTGTGGTTCTTGTGTTTCCATCAGTTAATGCAACTATCTGTCTTTTCATTATTATAAGTGCCCTTTTTGCATTTTTGTAGCTTTTACGGTTTTCTATTGTTGTTTGTACCAGTTTCTCGTTGTAATTCCTGATATCTTCTGCGATTTTCTTTCGTATCGTCTTGCACAGTTCGGTGTATTCAATTCTTTGAATGTTTGTTCTCTTTTTCATTTCTCTTCGTTTTTGTAATAGTTCTTTTGTTTCCGGAGTTAGTTTTTTGTATTCACCTCGTTGTTGCAGACCTCCCACTTCTACGGCGCAGTTTCGAATTGTGTCTATCAGTTCAGGGTTGTTATATTCCACTTTTTGTAGTCTTTCTTCTAGTAGTGCTTCATATTGGTGAGAGTTCTCTCTCAGCCTTTCGTTGTTTATGTTTTTCGTTGTGTTGGTTTTGATTAGTCTTGACCTTTCTAGTTTTATATCTAAGACCAGTCGAGCTCTAATTAGTCGATGGTCGCTTCCTGTAGTGAACTTGTTGAGCGTGCTTAGATCTTTTACTGTGTTAATTTTATTGGTGAGGATAAAGTCTATTTCGTTTCTGATAGTTGCACCGGGGCCTTCTCACGTCTATTTCCTGTTAGGGTTCTTCTTGAAGAAGGAGTTTGCCACATACATGTTCTGAAAGTGTGCGAACTGTATTAATCTCTCTCCTCTTTCATTCCTTTCTCCAAATCCATATTTCCCCATTCCTTTTTCTTGGTCTTTCCTGTGTCCTACTTTGGCATTAAAGTCTCCCATTATGTATTTGAAGTGACTATTGTCGTTGCTGAGTGCTTGGGTTATTTCATTATAGAATTCTTCTATTTCGTCGTCACTATGGCTGATTGTTGGGGCGTATACCTGAATAATCTGGATAGTATATCTTTTGGAGAGTCTTAGTGTTATGCTGGCTACTCTGTCTGAGGTGCTTGTTATCCTTATGATTCTATTTTTCCAGGTTTTCTTAATTAGGAATCCTACTCCGCTTGTTCTTCCTGTTGGTGTTCCTTGGTGGTATAGAAGATTCCCTGATTCAAGTTCTATGAGATCTTCATTTTTTCGTCTCACTTCGCTAATGCCCATGATATCCCACTTTATTTTTGCTGCCTCTGTTTCCAGTTCCATAATCCTAGCTTGATTAGAGAGTGTACGGCAGTTATAAGTTGCTAGATGTAATGTAGTTGATGGGTAGTGGTTTAGACTCCTCAGATTCTTAGCACCCTCTGACCTCGTGGCTGGTTCCCAGGATCTACCCCTCCTAGGGCCCTTCGGGCTTACGGAGAATGAGGGCCGTAACTTGTCCTCGTCTGTCATGCTGGGGTTGTGAGGCGTACCTTACCACGCTGCCTCAATGCGGGTTGGCAAGGGGCGAGGGATGTCGTCCGCCAGATTTCACCATTTACTGACGGACCCTGTACCCCCAGATTTTTAGTGGAACTTTTTATTTATGAAAAAGCCCTTACTAGAGTGAGATTCGAACCCCCGTCCTTCAGGTCAAGAAAACCCAATTTCCGGCGCCCTAACGCACTCCGCCATCTGGGGGTATATATATATATATATATATATATATATATATATATATATATATATATATATATATAACAAAGACAGAATTAGCGGGCATATCACGCAAAAGAGGTTACAGAGAATGAGTGGTAACCGTAGACATGCATGTTTCTGGCTCATTAGCCTTCATCGGTACGGCATAACCAAGAAAAGGTGTACAACTTGGGAGCAAAGATGTTAATTGAAACATGAGAAAACACAAACAACGGATTTCAACAAGATAACCAAACGCACATTTGTGCCTTCAAATGGAAGATCCCGAGTTTTCAGGACAACAATATATATATATATATATATATATATATATGTATGTATATATAAAATAAATAAAAATTTCATAAAATACGAGGTGTGTCTATATGAAAAATGAATCTCGATTTTCTACTGCACCTACTTTTAGTCGAAATTTCAATAATTATTAGCCTGACCGTTCTTCGAAGAGAAACAACTACATTCCTGGCTAATACCACGCAGAATATTAAATTACATCCCCTTCGAAGAACGTGACGTCGATCGACCCTTTTGTTGATACGGACATCTGTGGTGATTCGCAACCGATAGGAGAAGGGCATAGTACACTGACCGATTTCGACCTTCTTGGGTCTCTTCAAGAGTGCCGTAATGACTTCTAGAGTCTCTAATCTGAACTGAAGATATTGCGTCCTCCGACAATCTCTATTTGGCTCGTGTGGTTACACACGTGCGAGAAGTAGTTGTTTTTCTCTTCGAAGAACGGTTAGGCTAATATGTCGAAATTATTGAAATTTCGACTAAAAGTAGGCGCAGTAGGAAATCGAAATTCATTTTTCATATAGACCCACCTAACCTAACCTAACCTAACCAATCACTTTGATGGCTGGAAACTACTTTGGACAGGTATTTTCCAATAGTCCTGTTCTTTCTCTCGACCATTTCATCTGACTATGGATGTAATGCTGTTGTTCCCAGCTTGTCGCAAATCTCCTGGAATTGATGACTTTCGAAATTTCTTCCCTGGTCACTGTGGTCTTCCAAGGGCACTCCATATCGGCTGATAAATTCTTTCACCATTACATCCGCGACAGTTCTGGTCTCTTGATTCGGGATCGCGTAAATTTCCACCCACTTTGTGGAATAATCCATTATAACCAGGATGTAGTTATCACCATTTTCTATCGTTGAAAATGGTCCAGCGATGTCTAAAGCAATCCTCTCGAAAGGGCTTCCAACATTATATTGTTTCATGGGTGCCTTTCTCTTGCGATGTGATCCATTACTCGTAGCACAAGTCGTACATTTCTTGCACCAGTCCTTCACATCGTTGGAGCTGTTCATCCAATAAAACCTTTCACGGACTCGCTGAAGGGTTTTCTTCACTCCCAGATGACTTCCCGATGGACTGTCGTGTAACTTCTTCAGTACCTCAGCTACTCTCGCTCTCGGGATAACTAGCTGTCTCTACATCTCGTAACCATCATCGTTTTCAAGGATTCTTTTCAACAGCCCTTCTTTCAGGACAAGGGAGTTCCACTGAGCTCAATATGCCTTGAGTGTCGGTGAAAATCTTGACACTTCTGTCCATGTAGGTCGCCGATTTTCTCCCTTCCATTGCCGGATCATCTTCAGGTGAGGGTCATTCTCCTGATCTTCTCAGATCCTGGTGGGTGACCATTCTTCGTTGACTACTGTAGTTCTTGAAACTGCAGCTTCCCCAGATTTCGACTTGTTACAGTGACAATAGTCTACAGGGCATGAATGACCGTCTAGGCAGAGAGTCGGCTTTTGGGTGATTCACATCAGCTTGGCGTTCGCCAGTGTCTGATTTCTCCTGTCACTGGAGTTCTTGGGTTGCAGGAGTCTAGGGGCATTAGACGGACTGCGTACATGCTTTAGCTCGCCCCATCCTTGTAGTGTGACGTACACATATTAGTGTATTTATTTCTGCACCTTCATTAAGTTGGTGCTGATATACATTTCTGGGTCTTTAAAATGATCCGTATTCTTTTAAATGGTCTAAATGCCTTTTAAATGGTGCTAAACTAGGTTGGCGACGATAAAAATAGCGATTAAAACATTCTTCTGCAGCTCACACATAATATTCCAGAATTCTAATTGGTTGTTGTCCTGAAAACTCGGGATCTTTCAATTGAAGGCACAAATGTGCGTTTGGATTTCCTATTTAAATCCTTTGTTTTGTGTTTTCCCATGTTTCGATCAACAGCTTTGCTCCCAAGTTTTACACCCTTATTTGATTATACCGTACTGAGGAACGGTAAGTGAGCCAGAAACACGCATGTCAGCGGTTACCACTCTATTTCTGTAGCCCTTTGTTCACTTTCAGTTGCGAACCAACACCTCAGATAAACTCGACCGTATTAGTCGATGAAATAAAATGAATATAGTTTCATAAAATATGAGGTGTCTATATGAAACATAAATTTCGATTCAATTCAATATTCTGCGTGGTATTAGGAATGTCGTTGTTTTTCCCTTCGAAGAACGGTCAGGCCAATACGTCGAAATTATTGAAATTTCGACTAAAATCAGGTGTACTAGAAAATAGAAATTTATGTTTCATATATATATATATATATATATATATATATATATTGAACTTATCATAATGAATATTCAAGAGAATGATACACAAATATGAGAAATTTGTAACTTTGTTGAATAACAAATAGAAATCACTTTCTTCAGACAGATAAAATTACTATTTATATTGACAATTATAACTAAACAATATGTATCATATCAAATCGAACATCTATGAGATTAATTATCCTTTATAATATAGAAATATATTAGCAAGATTAAAATTTGTTACCTTTATTTTCAGATTGTAAATAGTTATGAATCACAAAACCTTAACCCATTTTCTTAGTAAATTATAAATCCAAATTGTTATCAGCAACATAGACAATGAATTGTATATTCTATCTAGAATAACAAAAGAATCTGAAAAAGAACATAAAATTATTATTTAAACGATGATAAACAATATATATAACTGATACTAATATGAATACATGTTATATCATTTGTTGATTCTTATGTAGAAGTGTCAGTAAAAACTTCATGTCATGTAACACAGAATTAACAGAGCAGAAATATTTTCAACCATAGAGATATGTTATGTTCGAAGTATTGATTATTTTCAAAACAGCAGGAGTGTTTAAAGATTGATAACAATAGTAAAGGTTAAGCCAAAGTTTATATAAAATAATTGTTGAATTACATATAAAAGAGTAATTGAAAGACATTATAAGAGATTTTAAGAAGATTATGATTATAAATTCATAGATATTGTAATTTAAAGTGGGATAAAAATTATTATTGATATAAAAATAAGGCATATTTTGGAATGATATTGTATGTAAATAGATATAATGAATTATTTTAAAATTTTTCACAAATAATTAATAACAATAAAAATACGAGGAAAATAATTATAATTAATGTTAGACAGTAAATAAATTAAACCATGATATCTAGTTACTTGTTAGTTTTTTGTTGGAAATAACAAGGCTAGCAACGAGAGTTTTGTTGATTTGGGGAACAATGAATTAGGTGTGGTGGTTCAAAAGCAGATGGACATGTAAGAAAATTTTTCTAATAATTTGTTAAATTCTGCGGAAATCTTTAGAAATCAAAAGCAAAATTGAATTTAAATGATAAATAATAATAATAGAGACATTTCTAGAAGAAAATATTTGTAAACATTCATTATTTGTGGAAAATGCAGCTAATCCATATTTTGAGAAGGGATGCTATGTCTGAATTTTATCAAAAGTCCACAATGGAATATTGATTATTAGTTTCAAAGACATTTAGTAAGATAATAAACATTATAAGTTGTATTTACTGAACAATTAAACTAAAATCTCGACTTACCTACAACAAACTATCAAGTTTGTTTTCCTACGATATTCAACAAGAATCCAGCTTCATTCCAGAGAGATGAATCCGAAGCAGAGTGCACAACAGAAACTTTAAAGTGATAGAAACAGGTCAGTGTATAAACAATTTATATGGTATACCATTAAAAATTTCACAAACATTATTAATTGGCCAAAAGTTCACTATTCGTTGTTTTATATGTATTAAAAATTCTAACCATTTCATGTATATTAGTTTATAGTAATAATTTGTTTTAACTGATTTTTCTTCATACCGATAGTGTTTTTCAATTCAATGATAGTTCGTATATATATAAACTAAATTTCATTTCATATGTTTGTTTTTATTTTAACAATTGACATAAATAGTTCCAGAAAATCATCATAGAGGTTCGAATAGGTATGTTTCGCATAGATATTCAAAGCGTTTTCAAAGGAGTTAAAATAATATAATATTTAGTAAATACAAATTTCGCATATTATAATATCTGCCAGAATCTAAAGGGAGTTAAGAGTTCTCATGTTTTCCAATAACACAATAAAGTAAAACAATATAATCAAAATATCCTGAGCTAGCCAATTTACTATATAAATCCATCGACAAAAATATAAAACATAAAGTAATTAAAAATAATGCAATAGACAAAATTCAAAAATAAATATTGTTTAAATATATTTATTTATAAACTGATAAATACATAAAATTTCATATAAAAAAATATATATATATATATATATATATATATAGATATATATATATATATATATATATATATATATATATAGATATATATATATATATATATATATATATATATATATATATATATTTATACATATGCATCTCCTTATTGCCGCTATATATGCAACTACATACATAATATACGCCACTATGTATATATAGTCATATAACTATCAGGCATGTATTAGGATTTTTGGAAATTTTCTTCCAACGATTGTAGATAGACAGTATTGCTTAGTTCCTTTTAACGTGTGTTGTAAATTTTGGTCGGTGCGCAACGGTTATGTGACGTCACCGCTGGTACCGAACAGTTTGTTTACGTTAATTTGGCTGTTTGGTAGGGTGTGTTCTAAATCGGTTTCTATAGTAATTTGTTAGACAGTTTGTGTTTTTTCAATTTTAGTTTGCATTAGAGACAAAATTTCATTCGTTTCGTGTTGTTAAAGGTGTGTAACAATTCGATATAGGACAAGAAAGGCCGTTAGTTTACGCAAAGGTACATAACATGGCCACGGTTCTTTGAACAAAAAGGCTTCTTCATTATTATAAGTATACTAATAATTGATTCCGATGGTAATTTTTTTTACTTCATTATGCCTGGAAGAGTATGTGCTGCTGCTATGTCCAAAAACAATCAATTAGCTCTCAAAAGGAAGCTTAAAGCAGAGTTTTTCATAGTTTTCCGAAAGGCAATGACTTAGTGTCTTCCACAATAAGGAAAGAGTGGGTGCGGCGTTACAGAAGAAGACAAATATTATAAATAGTTTGATAGTTTGTTCAGACCATTTAACAATTAATGACTATGAAAAAAAAATACAGCATGAGTTACTGAGTAAAAGTACCCATAGAGAAAGTAATAAGAGATTGTTCGTTCCCCTATAAACAGCTGGCATCGCATAGATCTGAGCACACTCCTTTTGCGGGTGGCAGAACTAATTCTTACATGCCGGATATTTAAATTTAGTAGTTTGGATTAGGAATAGGTAAATTTTCTCAGTTGGTCTTAAAATTGTTTATTATATAATTATTTCATTCCAGAAAAATAAAATTATATTTCATTTTTTGTAATTAAATAATTATAACAAAAAATGTTGAAACAAATAATTTAGATAAATAAGAAAACAACAAATATTTAAATTTTTTATTAACCTGCACATAATATAAAAAAAATTATTAATCACAAAATTACATATTTCTACTAAAATTACATTACAGCAAATTGCACATTGTTATTTCAAAATTATTGACAACAAAATCTACAAATATTTTAATGAAAAGGAGTAAAAAACTAGATTCTCCATATCCATGAAGACATGAGCAGGTCTGAAACAAAAAATAAATTAAAAGTAGTAGGGTTTAAGTTACCAAAAAAATATTTTTGTTTGTTAGTCCTCTTACCATCATTATATTTTTTAATTAATTCTTATTACAAACTTTTATGAGTTGAGAAATACATATATTTTATGTTCTCGACGGTTAATTAATCAATATTTATATGACCTTTTGCAAAGTGTTAATTTTTCTCAGTAATATTTTCTACATGAACTAAAAGTGGTAAAATATTATAACACAGTCATGCAGTATTGAAAGAAATTTAACGACTTCTCGTACATAAATCAGACGTATTATCATCATTTTCTTTGAAGGAAGTGAAACTATTGTAACATCTGAAATATCTGCCTGAAAATTAGCCTTACATTCTTCGCAATTGAAAGTTGTACGAAACCAGAAACATAGCCTATTATTTGAGTGTTTGAATGATGTCCGTTCACAAAATAACAAAGCCTAGAGTATTTATGTTATGTAGGTGTAGGTACAAAAAACCTGCCATAATATGAGGACATTTTTAATTCTTTGATTTTTATAATAATATTATGCTTCTCTTTCGATCTCTTGTAAGTGCATTCTTAAGTCATTATTATTTTTAAGGCTTATTAAATCATGAACACGATTATTTAAATATTGGAAATTAGGAAAGTGAGGATTTAAATTGCTTTGTGAACTAAGCACTTTTTCAGAGTGGAAACATAAAACAACCATCATAAAAGTATCAAAGAAATATTTACTTTCATTTTCCACAAATATCAGTAAACTTCATCCTCGGGAGGAGAAGTAGCACTTTCCTCTCTTGTTATACAATAGTATAATACGTAACGTGTGTTGTAAGAAGCATTTTACGAACGAACGGAAAAGTTACGCACGAAGCCGCGTAGCAGAGAGTGCGTAATTCCGTGAGTGCGTAAAATGCGTTACAACACGAGTTACGTACTATATTTTACCTACGACCCACATGTACTTGTGTTTATAATCTTATTAAGGTATTTAAAGTACAAGTAAAAACGTACATCCTCGATGCCCAGCCAAGTTTTATAAAAGTCGCTCCTCGAGGCCCAGCATCTTAGAAGTTCACCCTCGATGCCCAGACAAGTTTCGTAAAAGTCCGTCCTAAGTAGTATTTATTTTTATTAAAAATGTATGTAGAATTACCGGAATTGCATAAAATAGCGTATACACCTCTCGACTAAAGTGACATTAATCCCTTATTAGGTGGATTACTTCCCTCAGGAATCAAACACCACCCGCGGGATTAAATGGACCACTTTAGTCGCTTGGTGTATAATATACTATTGTTTACTAATATAAGATACATTCAGGCAGCTAAAAGATGCGGATTGAATGAAACGGAATTATCATATAATTCCAAATGACTCTTAGTATTAAATGCAATCTCATATCTAATAAATGTTATCTACCATTTATATATAGGATGAAATTCAACGTCGAATATCAAAGTAATACATTTTGAATAAAATGGCTACGTCTATTGACAGTTGCTAAGTGGTTGCTATGGAAGCCGTGCGATTTACTTTACATCCGTGCGTTTTGTTTTACCGTGCGTAATAAAGGTCTTACAAGATTGCCGACTGTGTGTTTTTGACTACTTACAGGGGTGGTCGTAGGTAAACAATGTTATAATGAAGTCTCTTTTATAAGCGAATTATATAAATGTGTATTAAATATATAGACAATTATTGGTGACTTAGTTATTAAAAAAGTCTGTGTTCTTTTAGACTTGCCTCCACGCAAAATTTTATAGAAAACGGCAGGGCCTACAATTAATTTGGGCCATGAAATTAAAAATCAACTGAGTCAAAATATTTGTAAAGAAACAAAACAATGGTTGCGTCATTGCTTGCGTCATTTAGCTTTGACATCATCATCCAACTACTTGTGTGGAAATTAAAAAAAAATGGAAAGTAAATGTGAATATATTTCTTAGAAAAATTTATTCTGTCTTTATTCTCTATTTATTCTTACATTGTATATAACCATAATCAATACTAAAGAGTGACTATTTATTTTATAAAAGTCTCTTTAGTTTTCTTACGTTTAATTGTGTATTGTTTTTAAATAACTAAATCTTTAATAATGTTTATATTTATCTTAACATGCTTTAAATCATTTAGAACATTTGTGTTTTTGTTTCCATTTCAAGCTCTAAATGTAATTTATTAAAAATATAAAATTATTTATTATACTTTTTTTCAACTTAAAAATAATATAATTGAATATATTAGGCCTAAATCATGCTTAGAATTTATTTTATATAAAAAATGTGGTATAACTCATAAGCCTGCATTCAGTACAGTACCTGTGGGGACGTCACAGCGATTTTGACCTTGCCAGACAAACTGGGCCAACTAAGCTATCCTGTGTAGTATCTTGATTTGCTTCTTCTTGTTTGAACAAGTCAGAGGTTTGTCAATGTTATGTCAAAGTCATATGTTTTAAAAATAACAGGTTAGATTATTAAGTTATTGATTAAAAACAAAAAGATTTTTATTTACAAATTAAGGTGTTAATTCAGTGAGTTCAATCAAAGGTAAGTGTTCACACTAATTGTTGTAGAACCATCTAATAATTCATTCCAAGATAAGCAGAATTACCTCTCTTTAAGTTCACTATGTAAGGTAATAAAAAAAATAGTTGTTAATATTGTATAAAAATGTACATGCAATCTGGTGCTACAGATCATTATCATTGATTATAAGTTTTACATGAATCTGTAAGTAAAGTAGCAATTTAATTTTCCACTGTCAACTTAAGTTTTCTCTTATAATAAGTTAATGTATTCCAAAGTAAAGAGATAAGTAAAAATGAACATTTTTGTAAATACTGAGAATGTGTGTTTAAAGCATCGGTCAACATTTTTGAATATTCACATCACCCAAATATTCAGAGTCATTCACACTGTCATTTGTTTATTTAATAAGACTGCCACAGTTTAGAGCAAAGGAAGGATTTAAAAATAATAATGCAGTTGGAAAAGAATAATATCTAAAAAGCTTGAATTAATCTATTAAGTAGTGGTGTCATGTGTAAAGAGATTATATATAATAATGAACTGATTTTAATAATTTATGAAGTTATTATTTGTCATTATTTATTGTAAGATATGGGGCCCAGCCAAGGGTATCTGCCGTCTGGGTGCAAGATCTAATTTGCTGTCATTACACCTCCTCAGACATAATAGTGTTACTAGTAAAATTATGCATTCCAAACATATCCGTTAATATTTGTGTTTAAAGTAATAAAAATAGTTACAGTTACTACAAATATTATTAACTATTTGTAGGCGTCGGATTGGAGTTCTTCATGTACCCATTTTTTCCACTATTTTCTGTCCCTGGCCAATGCCTTCATCTATCCTAATGTTTTTCCCTTGCTTTTTACAATTTCTTCAATCTGATCTATCCATTTCATCCTGGGTCTTCCTCTTTGTCTTTTTCTTGATATTCTTATTTCCATAACTTTTCTCGCAATTCTATCTTGCTTCCTTCTTACTAGGTGGCCATACCAGTTTAATTGTTTCTTTTTAATCTTTGATATTATTGGTTTTTGATTAGTTATGCTTCTGATTTCTTCGTTCCTTACTTTATCCCATTTTGTTTTATCTGCTATTTTCCTTAAATATTTCATTTCCATTGCATTTATTTTTGTTTCCTGTTTTTTCTGCATTACCCAGTTCTCACTAGCATAAGTTATAGTTGGGACTGTAATTTTGTTGTAGATTTCCAGCTTTGTGTCCATATCAATGGGGTTTATGGCTTAATATTGTTCGATTTAAGGAATAATATAATCTTGTTGATGTATTTGCTCTGTTATTAAGTTCTGCATCTATTTTCCCTTCTTCTGTTATGATATTTCCTAGGTAATTATTAGTTGTTACTCTTTCTAATGTTTTGTAATTAAATTTCAATTCCTTGCAGTTACTCCCCTCTCGCTGTTTTTCATTTACTATCACTACTTTGGTTTTTTCTGTATTTATTGTCATTTTCATATTTTCTATTTCTCTTGCCAATAAGTTGATTAGTTTCTGCATTTTAATTTTTGATTTTGCTATAAGTACAATATCGTCTGCATACAGTAAATTACTTAATCTGACCGGCACCATGTTTCTGTACCCTATTATCATGTCCAGATTTCCTCCTTGTCTTTTTATTTCCTTCACTATTTTGTCCATTATAATGACAAACAACAGTGGGCTTAAGCTATCACCTTGTTTTATACCTTTTTTCATTAGAAACTCTTCCGATCTTTGACCTCCTATCTGCACTCTTAATTTGACTGTCTCGTATGTGCTTTTAATTATATTAATTAGAGCTTTCGGTACTTCTAAATCTTCCAACACCTCACAAATTTTTTCTCTTTCCACTGTATCAAAAGCTGCCTTTAAGTCAATAAATGTTAAATACATTTCTTCTCCCGCTTCTATGGTATTATCAATTAGCCTTCTTAAAATATATATATTATCATTTGCTTGTTGTCCTGGTCTAAAAGCTGCTTGTTCCTCTTCCAATCTTGCCTCTACATAACGTCTTAATCGGATCTCTATTATTCTCGTGTAGATTTTGAAACTGGTTTGGGCTAAGCATATTGGTCTATAATTATTGCACAGTGTCTGATCCCATTTTTTATGTAATATACAAACTTAAAATTCTAAATATTTAAAACCAACACAATAATTAGATATTTTGTTTTAAATTTATTATGAATTCTGAGTTTTAATATCAAAAGCGACTTTCCTTGCTTTTTTTTGAAAATTCTTTAATTAAATCAGAAAGATCTAGCGCCTTGCAGATCTCTTCCTCGATGCTTATTGTAGACAAATTTGTGAGTCTATTCTGGCTCATTCTAGATCTCAAATAATTTTTTTAATGATTTTTAATTTTTAAAATGATCTTTCACCACTGGCAACAGTGACAAGCAGTGTTAAAAAAATTCTTAAGGCTACAAATTAAATTAAAGGAAAAGTGTTAATTAAATCATTGATGACAAGATATTTTAGAATCACCTTAGCAGAAGCTGTACTAGGTTTATTATAAATAGAAAAAAATTCAGTCTCATTGCACAGATCAAATGCATTAACATCAATTTCTTTCGTTGATGAATCAGTTAATTTAACACGTTAGGCGCCACAGGGTTTGCTGGTGACCCACATGTCCCCACACTTACTGCGCCATTTGTATTGAGCAGGTCAAATTCGCCCCAGGCCAGTCATACAATTAACACCATGGGTTACAGGCGGACCACGTGGCGTAGTATTGAATTGTTTCTACAAGCATCCTCAATTCAACAGTTTTGATCACAGTAAGTTACCTACTTTTTTTCTTTGTTGATCAATTTCATTTTTGAGACCTTACTGATATGTATATCAATATGACGAAATCATCAAAGAGCTCGAAAAAAAATGGGATGATTCTGAGAGTGATATTCACGATCCTTATGCTACAGATGAGGATGATGATTCATCAACTTCCGTAACTAGTAGTGGATCTTCCTCAAGTTCGTCTAGTTCAAGGGACACAGACAATAATATAAACAATCTCATGCCTGTGAAGAGAAAATGGGAAGATGTTACTGGAATACATCAAAATTTGTATCTGTTTACTTATAAATATATTCCATTCACTATATAACAGAATATTTCTGTTTTTCGTTGATGGTCAAAGATGAAATCATAACTAGTATGACAAATGAAGTGAACAAAAATGCTGATAGAGTTCTTTCATCCAAAACATTAACCAGGAAAAGTCACTTCAAAGCACGGACAAACATGACAAATGAAAAAATTTATTGAGCTGCTCATCTGGATGGATCTGAAAAAGCTTCCTAGCATAAGCTCCTACTGGAGTACTAAAGAACTCTATAGAAATAACATTGTTGGACAGGTAATGTCCAGGAACAGTTTTGAATTATTAATGCGTTTCTGGCATTTCTATGATGAAACACAAAATGTTACTGGTGACCGGCTTTTCAAAATAAATAAACGGTTTTAAAGATTAAAACTAACTTTTCCGCATCTGTGGCCCTGAACAATATTCTATCATAAAATTGTTACTTGTATACACTTCGGGGGATGTATTGGGCTAACAAACCGAAATTTCTCCAAAAATAACCAAAAATTTAGTATATCTAGTTTTATAGGACCCGCTATACTCGCTCTAGTCAACAGAAAATCAATAGGGTACATCTGTGAGACACCTTGAACAATACTTATTCATAAAGTTGATCAATCGTATACTCTCTGGAGGCTGTATCGTGCTAACAAACTGAAAATTCTCCAAAAATGACAAAAATTTGGTACTTGAAGTACCACAGCACCCGTTGTACTGGCTTTAGTGAGCTCAATATCAATAGGGTTCATCTTTAAGACGTTCTGAATAATATCCAATCATAAAATTCATCACTTGTATATACTCCGGAGGCTGTATCGTGCTAACAAACTGAAACTTCTCCAAAAATGACAAAAATATCGTACTTAAAGTACTGTAGCACCGGTTGTATTGGCTCTGGTGAGCTGAAAATCAATAGGGTTCATCAGTGAGATGCCCTGAATAATATTCAATCATAAAATTGATGACTTGTTGAGCTCCGGAGGCTGTATCATGCTAACAAATTGAAATTTCTCGAAAAACGACAAAATGTCGTACTTCAAGTACCATAGCACCCGTTGTACTGGCTCTGGTGAGCTGAATATCAATAGGGTTCATCTGTGAAATGTCCTTAACAATATTCTATCATAAAATTGGTGACTTATTGCACTTCGGAGGCTGTATCGTGCTAACAAGACTTGCAAGGAAAAGTGGCCGACGACATACACACAGGATTTTTTTTCTAAAAATCGTTTTTTCGTGTTGTTGTTGATGGATAACGTAAAAATAACTCAAAAAAAAATTTCAAATTTCCAACTTTTTTGTGGGTAAACCAATACTTTTCTCGCATATTAGATAGGTTGGCGGAAAAGTAAAAAAATGGCTAACGATCTGAATGAGAATTTAGAGCCTGCCAAATATATCGCAGTCGATGAAACATTATGAGAAAGACTCAGTTTCAGACAATATATTCCAGGAAATCTGGACAAATATGGGATTAAATTGTTCAGAATTTGTAATCCAGCTACTTATACGTATGAAGTGTCAAATTATCAGGGAAAGTATGAAGAAAAAGCAGGTAGTCTATCCAAAATGATACTACTCAATCTAACCAAAGATTATTTGAATCAGGGGCGCATTGTAATCACTGATAATTTTTAACCAAGTCGGGAATTAGCAGATGATTTATTGAAGAAAAATACTCACTTAGTTGGGACTCTAAAAAAAGATAGGAAAGGTCTCCCGAAGCATGGGAAGGGAATAATATAGTGGAATAGTTGTTATGAAGTGGAAAGACCAACGTAATGTTTTCACACTGAGCATGTGTCATACTATCGAAAAACAAAACACTGGAAAGAAAAATAGAAAAAAAGAAGATATTTGCAAGCCCCAAAACTCATTATCGACTATAACAAGGGGAAAGGTGGTGTTGGCCTGTCGGATCAACTGTCTAGTTACTCAACACCATTTCAGAAGTCACTCAGATGCTATCACAAGATTGCCACAGGACTATTACTGGGCACTTCTATGGTCAGTGCTTATATTTTATATAAATATATTGTTCCGAACAATAAGAGTATCGTGTAGTTTCGAGAAGAGAAAAGATCTGCGAGTCATTACTCAGTATTGCTAGTGGAAAATCAACTAACATATCTGATGAGGTTGATGATAAGAAATGTAGCAGTTCCCAATTATCGCAAACTTTACAAATAGATAGAAGAAGTAGGAAAGTTAGACGTAGGTGTATCCACTGCTACGAATATTTCAGATGGGAAGGAAAGGATTCTAAAAAAGCAGCAACTGCTGTCAAAATAGTAACCACAATCTGTTCGAAATGTGAAAGCCAACCCAGTGTGTGTATGACATGTTTTTCAAATGTTCATGTTAATTTATAGATTTTAAGTTTTCATGTTCTCTTATTATTTTTTTGAGAATAATAATCATTTTTCTATCCACACTCTATGATTTTGTTAACATATTTCTGTTTCGACGAAAATAATATCACCTCGGTAAAAAGTAAGCATATCTCCCTTGATTTTCAATATATCGAGTCGGTTTTTTTTTCGGAAGGTCTCATTACTGCCGAGCCATATATGCTTGAATAAAGCTATTCATGCCAGACCATTCTGAAATATGTTATACTGTAATCAAGGAACATTGTGGGCTATCGGCGGATCATGGGGCACCCAAAGCATAATGGATTATGGGCTACCTGCGTTCCATACGGCGTGCTGGTTGGTAATCGATATAAGATAATATTGCTGGCAATTAACCTGTTAATTTGTAAATCCATAGAACATTTCATTAATTCTTCTTTATCTATAGAACTTAAATTATTTAAAAATCCAAAATTGTTATAACACTCATTTAACTGTTTGAATTTGTCATTTAATTGAGTACGGTATCAAGGATATAAAAATTAACTTTAAAACTTAATTCTGACGATTCTATTAATCTATCTCTATTTTCATATTCAAAAAAAGACTTTTTTCTTCTCGGTCTAACCAAGTCTATAGCTGGAAAGACAGTTTTGCATACTATGTCTTCAGCAATTATTTTTGCCTTATCAAGCATCGCTGCAAAATTACCGGATCATATTTCAATAAAAAAATTTCGAATTTCTGCTAAAAGTTTTACAGCTTCTGATAATATTAGTCATTTTTCTTTCACAAATGAAGTGAAATCATCACAACAATTCTTCTTCTGAAAGGAACTACCGAGACCTTTGACTGGCACCTCAGATAAATTTAACCTCAAAGCTTTATTTAATCTGTCATTTGTACTAGAAATGCTTATGCAAAAAGAAATTTTTATGGATTAATTTTTATTTTCACTAATTCCATTGGTGAATTACTTGTTTTGCTTGGCTTTGCTGGTGTTGCCTTATTTTCGGTGTTGTTTTCAGCCACACTGTGTTTGGAGTACTCGCAGAATTATTAGAATCTCCATCTTGCATTGTCGCAACATCCATGGAATGTGGACTATTATTTGGTTTCAGCAATTCATTCAGTCTATCAAAATACGAAAATCTTGTTGGGATTCTTCCAGTTTTTTTCAATAAATCTGGTGGATTTATATATTCTTTGTAGATTCTGCCATTTTCGGTGGCATGCCAATGTTGAAAATCAAAATCAGACAATTATAATGAATTTATAGATTCACAGAACTAATGAAAAATGTGTAACAAACTCACTTGTACTTTTTAACTAAGCAGTTCTTCACGTATACGATTCCAAAACCCTTCTTTGTTTTTGGATGATACAATTCGTCATATCTAACTTCCATTGCTGAGATTAGGACCAAAGTTTCATCATATTGCCATGTTTGTCAATTAGGTATCTCCTCAATAGTCTCTTCATTGACATTATGATTTCTCTCCCCGTGTGAATCTTCATAAACATCTGGCTCCCCAAATGAATCATCTGTACTATTTGTGTCTTCAGATGAGTCCTGAATTGTTATGTATTTCTGGCTACGAACATCAATGTAGGCCTGATTTTGTTCATTGTATTTTATCATGTACTGAAGCAGATATACAATTGCATTTGTTCCTAACACATTATTATATTTAGTTAAAGGCATTAAATTATTACCACATTAATCATAGACAAACACATATATCTATTATTTATATTTTAAATTAACCAACTTTAGGATTTACTGTTATCTTTTGCCATAAAATCCCCTGCCTTGTTCAAGACGAGACCATGAATATTGTTTCTCATTAACTGAAAATCCCGAGGAAAATCCAAAATTGGTTATCAAAACACCTGTCAAAATACCAATTTAAGTCACTTTCACAAGTGATGTAAAATAATCAATAACTGCGTCTGCTAGAGAGAACATGCAACAACGTTGATGGGGAGGTAGTCTCATCACTTTGCAGCGGGTGAAAGGAACATGTCAGCTGGTGATACCAACTGGAGTGAAGTGATTTGATCTGATATTCGTGTCGAAAGGAAAGCAATTATATCAAATTTTTGCATAATTTTGCTTACAAAGTTTATTTTTGATAAGATATTGTGCCAAATGTGTATTAGATAAATGTTTCAAGTTATAGTATGAAATTCTTTCATTAGAATCTACCAACAATAAGTGGAAGCTGAAAAAAATACATATATTTCTTGAACAATGGCAAAGAAGTTTGTTACTTCAAGTGCTTTTTGCAGCATAATTTACAACTAAATTGAGACTATGGACGGCACAGGGGACAAAAAATGCTCTAGGATTGATATCAAGAATAATTTTCTCTAGAAGTTTTTCAGACTTTTCTTGCTTTTGTTTCTGAGCTTTACGCCTCTATGCCCCACTAGCTTTTATATAACTCAATTATAGTTTAATTTAAATTTTACAAGCGGTTATTCCAACTTTTACTACAAATCACAATAGCAACAGTTCAGAGGAGTGGATTGGGAAAAGTGATTCTAGAATTCCGATCTTTTATATAGCAAATTGTAAGTGCAATAATTCTCTATGAGCTCTTTCGATTTTTTTAATGATATCGTCGATAATGTTGACAACGTTCAAAGAGTCGGTTTTGCCTTTGAAGCCAGTAAAAGTCACCGAGTGGTCCAGAGCGAGATTTTTCGGACAAGGCTTCCGACAAAACCCAAAAAAGACAAAAGACGCCACATCGCATTCGGCACTTCTTGGTATATAAGCATGAAACATAATTTCCCTATTCAGATTTAAAACTTTTACTGCTTTAACGAGTATGATTTTAATAATGAAATTTTTTCGCCCCCTATTTGAATTTCATCCCTGGGCAGTTAATTCGACGCTGACTGGACAAAACCCCAAAAATTGTTCTCTAATTTCAACAGCCTTTGAATCCCTATTAATGGAGACAAATCTGACAACTACAGTAATTTGTTCTTTGTGACTAACATTGGATGTACAATCCAATATAATTGAATAATATTCACATACTTTTAATGTGTCAGCTATATTTTGCTTTACTGTGTCACATATTATACTAATTCATTCATTTTGGTTTTTATCACCTAAATAATGTGGCATCTGTCGGCTATCTTTTTGAATTCTGCTAGATTGTAGATTACAAAGGGGTTGATTGGCCTATAGCTGGCCTTTCCACACTGCGACCTGAAAAGATCTTTTGTGTATACCCTCCATCTATTTTTTATCCCAAAGATCAAGGCTTCTAAGGAAGACTATTATCCGATTGGGAGCTATTTTTGTTACCTGGTCAGGTCTCAAGAACAACCGCTCCAGGTACCTATGGCGTTGGCGAACAAGTACTCCGCAGTGGCAGATTCTATGTTCAGCCGTTTCATCTGCACTATCGCAGAATCTACATGTTCCTCTGTCCACTTTTCCCATCTTGCAGAGATGATATCTGAGTGGGCAGTGTCCCGTAAGGAGTCCTGTGATTGCTATGAGATCAGCCTTCTGAAGCTCTAGGAGCGATTTAGCATAGCGAGCAGAAGGTTGTAGCAACCTTTTTGCTTGTCCTTGGCCTGAAACATTTTTCCAGTAGGCTGCACTAAGTTCCTTTTCCCATTTCTGGACTTCTTCCACAATGTGGCTTTTAGTAATGCCACAAAATGGTTCGGGTCCGATGAAAGGAGTGCTAGCTCCTTCCTTTGCAAGACCATCGGCAGTCTCATTTCCAGCAATTCCCTTGTGCCCGGGCACTCATAACAGAGATATTTTGTTATGTCTAGCCAGTAGCTTAAGAGATTGTTTGCAGCTCCAGACTATTTTGGACTCATAAGTTATAGACTTTAGAGCTTTCAAAGCAGCCTGGTTGTTGGAGGCAATAAATATTCTGGCTGCGTTGAGGCGCTTTTTAGGGCACTCTTAAGCACAGAAGTCTATCGCTAGTATTTCCGATTGGAATATTGTGGGAGTGTTACCTAGGGCTACTGATAACCTAAGATTAGGTCCTGTAGCCCCTATTCCTACTCCTTCGTTTGATTTTGACCCATCAGTATAAAATGTGAGGACAGCCCTTGTTATTTCTGAGATTTTGTGATAACTCACGATCGTTAATAATAACATCCAGAGTAACTTCGAAATCTTGTTTAGCAGGCATTATGTCCCTAGGCATCATCATAGATTGGGTTGATCCAACCCTTAGTATCTCGAGATGTCCTGTCAAATCACCGGGTTTTAGAGATTTAGCCTGTGTTAACCTATAGGCATTTTGCAGAGCAATCCTCCTTACAGGTAAATGTAATGGAGGGAGATCTAGTATTACCTCCAAGGCCCTGCCAGGGCATGATCTCATTACACCCGTTATTCCTAAACATGCGAGTCTTTGCAATTTTTGCAACTCTATTGTAGCCCTTTGTCGCGTTGTTTTCTTCCACCATACAAGCGCAGCATAGGTGATGATAGGTCTGACAACCGTTATATATGACCAGTAGATCATTTTTGGTTTTAGACCCCAAGTTTTCCCAAAGAGTCTACGACACGTCCAAAGAGCCCTTGTTGCTTTTGGTGATGTGTGCGAGGTGTGAGTTCCACGTAAGTTTCCTATCAAGGATGATTCCAAACTTAACCTCTTCCGAAAAAAACAGGGTTGTACCATTCAAGCTTGGAGTCTGTATACTCAATTTTCTCCTGTTAGTGAATGGAACAAGTGTCGTTTTATTAGGATTGACTGAAAGTCCTTCCTTCGAACACCAGGTAGTTATGAGGTTCTAGGCACATAGTATGCGATCGGCAATGATGCCGTCGTACTTACCTCTGACCACTATAACTAAATCGTCGGCATAGCCAAGAGCACGAAATCCTTCTCTTTTTAGCTTTGTTAGGAGGTCGTCAACCACTAGTGACCACAGTAAAGGCGATAGCACTCCTCCTTGAGGACAACCTTTCACCGCTTTTATAGTAGTCGACTGGTCTCCGTGGTAGGTGCTTATTTTCCTAGTATTTAGCATGGACTGAATCCATTTGGTTATGGAAGGTGGATTTGATAAATATTCACTTCTCATGTATGTGTCGAGTATTTTTTCTATACTTTTGAGTAAGAAGGAGGTAAGGCTTATAGGTCTATATGACTTTGGTTCCTCTGGATGACGTTTGCCACTCTTAGGAATAAAGCAGACCCTGACTGGTCTCCACCCTTTTGGAATGTATCACAAGATGAAGTTCATCTTGAATATCTTACATAAGTGAGGAATTAAGATATCGGATCCCTGTTGTAGAAATGCTGGAAAGATGCCATCCTCTCCAGGTGATTTGTAGGGCTTTAAGCTGTTAATTGCCCATTCAATTCTATTCTTATTGAAGATTTTACCCGCTAGGCTTTTTGCTGATCTAGATGTTTTGATGATAGTTTCATCAAGATTTGCCTCTGCGTTATCTTCAATGATTACAGCAGCAGGAAAATGAGCGTCTAATAAACATCTCATGCTTTCCTCTATGGTTTCGGCGAACTCTCCGTTCGGCTTTTTAAGGAGTCCAATACCGTTAGAGTGGTCCTTAGCAATGACTTTTTGAAGGTGAACTGCTAGGGCTATGTTAGAAATCCTTTCGCAGAACTGCCTCCAAGTTTTTCTCTGGGACCTTCCGAGTTGTTTGTTATATTCAGTTAGAGCCTTTTTGTAGTCTTCCCAGTTTCCTGTCCTCTTGGCTCTGTTAAATGCTTTGCGTGCTAAGACCTTTAGTTTGCTGAGTTCCTTGTTCCACCAAGGCACATCCCTATTGACAGCATTTGTTCTGATGGGACAAGATTCCTCGTAGCAATTAATTATCGTGCGATTCAACCATTGAGAGGATACTTCAAGTTCCTCCACAGTTTCAATCGTATATAATGCGCCTTCAACATCCGACTTTAATTTGTCCTTATATGAACACCAGTCTATTTGTTGAGGTATTCGACAACACTGGATCTGTCCCCGCGTAGCCCCGACCTCGAATCGTATCATCCTGTGATCCGACATCGAAACCCCATCGGAAACATGCCAGTTTTGTATTAAATTTGTTGTAAAGCAACTAGCTAGGGTGATGTCAAGCACCCCTTTTCCAGTTGCAGTGATAAAAGTGGGTGCACCATCTGATGAGGCTTTTGACTTCCTCTGGTGGAGGTTTGTCTTCCTCTCCCGGAAAGTAAGCAGAAGCAATTATAATGTGCTTTTCACCCCTTTCGGTGAGGAACTCCACTTCAGCTGTTGCAAGGTCTCTAATGATAAACTCTGGAACAGAAATAAAGTTAAGTTTTTTAGAGATGAGTAATGCTGCTCTTGGTTTGTCATGTATTTGTGAATATATCAACTTACATGAATTGATAGAAAGGCCTTTGATAAGTCCTTCATGAGCCCAGGGCTCTTAAATAAGCCCGATGTCAGATAGGTTTCTGCTAAAATTCCTGCTAAGCACGCTAGTTGCAGCTTTTGCATGATGGATGTTTAGTTGCAGAAACCTAACGGATTTGGAAAGAGCCATTTTACTGTCTCTTGGGATCTTTATTAGATCCCTCATTGCCCTTTGGGGGACCCGTTTTTGTGTTCTTTTTTGCCAACTAGACTGGTTGAGGCTGCAACTGGACCACTAGGTTGCCCAGCATGGCTTTTCTTGTGGTAATATTCTTACCTGACCAAATTTATAATTGGCCATATAGCCATTCTTTTTGACCCTTTCTGCGGATATGGGGTCCACTGATAGGGTGAGTTCTACTGTGGGGCCTTTCTCAGCCCTTCTTACAATCCTCGAATTTTGTGTGTTGAGGTCTTCATTTTGGACCTCTAAAAATTGAAGTATTTGATCGTTTTGATGTTTCAGACTATCAGGAAGATACGTCACAAAGATCTCTGAGTGAGGAATGTTACCTTCCTCTACGAGTCTCAATGACACATCCTCCTGAGGCCGCAGCTCCTATGCCTTTAAGCCACTCAACTGTGGCTCCGTCAGCACAGCAGTAACCAGCCAGGTCTGAATTGCAAGTTGCTGAATATAGGTCTGGTATTTGCCTTTGGATCCAGCAGTAAGATTTTGTCCAAAATTTTCTCTTTTATGGCTGCTTACTGTTCCACTGAAAGAGATAACTCTGGATAATTGGAGGGCATTATTCCTACCCTTATTGCTGATAGCGTTTGTCCGTAGGATGGTTTGTTTCCCTCATCGGTAGTTTTACCTACGATGAGAACTCCCTTCTTCCTCGGATGTTCAGGGGTGCTTTCCTCAGATCGGACCCTTTTGGAGCCCTTACTCTTGGGTGCATCCTCCTTCTCCTTGATAGGTTTCAGTGCCTGTTGTTGTGCCTCTTCATGGATGAGGCCGTGCTTCAACAGGTACTTAAATCTTTTTCGAGTAGCACCGAGCCTTTTTGGTTTTTTGTTGAGGCTCCCTTTGGTCCTCTTCGCCGCTTATTAGGAGCTTATCCTGGTTTTTTGATCTGGAACATGATCCAGTTCCATTCCCTCTGGATGAGTGAGGTTATCTCTATCCTCTGGGTTTTTGTTATTATTTTTAAGGTGGTCCATTTTTTGTCCCACGAGTAGCTAGGGAATGGTTGGTCGCTTCCGGCAGAGCCCCGCATACCGGAAGAAGGCTATTGAAACCTGGGTGTCGCTTGGTACCCGGAGTTCTCATAATAGTGACTAAGCAACCCCTTAGCCCCGCGGCGTATTCTCTACGCCACGCCAAGTCTTCGGCTTATGCAGTTCCACCACTGACTTGAGGGGGATTTTTATGGTGGTTCCCATCCACTTGGCCAGCCGATTAAGGCAAACCCTCACATCAATAAGCTGCTAACATGTTATGCCATTATATTGTCAAATTTTGCAATTGATTCTATTAGTTTAAAAAAATTACCATTAACTTTTTCGGAAAGTTTTTGACTACTTCCTTTAAAAGCTTGACTTTGTCCAGCTAAATATTGAATATCACAAATGATTTTTTCAAGAATTAATGTCCATCTTTTTTTCCAACTGAATTAAATTATGGTTGACTTAGTCAATAGTTCTACCTTCTTCAAACGATTTCTTCAGCTCAATCCACTTTTAACTCTCTCAAAATGTCCTTTACTTTTTTCGTATTTACCTCAATTTTGAGATAAATGTCCCCAGTCACTATACCTCTTTTCCATCATTATAAACATAATCAGAAACTTTAAATAGTTTACAAAAATAACTGTAAACAGAATAAATTAACCATGTTCTAGGAACGTTTTTATTTTCATTTTTACTTGATCTTTTGTTATAATAAGCAGTTGAAAATGATCTATTTGAATTGTCTAATGGAAAAGTAATATTTCTAAATTGTAATATTTCAAGAATAGACATTTTTATCTTATCTGAGAAAACTTGCCGCCAAATAGCTGGAACTTTCAAAAGTTCCACCCCAGCATCCGCAGCACAAGCTTCGGTTGATGTAGGTGTTGGTGATGTGTCCTCTGCATCTGGTTTGGATTTATTACTTTTCTTGCTCCTGTGGTGTTTGTAGAATTTCTGTAAACATGTCTCCTCATTTGAATCAAACTGTTCTTCCATTGGCCCAACTTGTTGGCTTGTAGATGGTTGTGCATTGTAGTTGTCGTGGATATCAAGCAGCCAGCAATTTTGTTTTAATTTCATTTTTTTCCAACTTTCTTTTTTGATACTGAAAACCGGAAAGTTTCTTTCTACCATCTACCAAAAATATTTTGAAAATAAGGATATAACCAAATAAAGAAAAAAGTTTAAATATTTATTAAAGAAACTTTTTAGTTTTTATCAATATGAACTTTACAAACACAAAGGAGTTAGAAGTCGTATATCAATATAATAATCGCAGACAAAATTAAGAAATTATTGGAATCTGAGAAGTTATTTCCTGGAATTGACATCAGTTTAGTTTCATTTCTTGTTTCTTGATGCCGCCCCATAGCGACAAAGTGGTAGTAAGTCGCCTATTGGTATAAACGCCTTATATAAAATAAAAAAAATGATGAAACCTAATAAATTATTGTAATCTTATTTTGCCGCCCCTAGTAGGCTGCCGCCCGGGTGCTGTGCACGGAAAATGGTTAGATATATGTTGATAATAGGTGTAGAATAAGTTCTGAAAATGCAGACAAGCTCTTATTTATTCATCACAATCTAAATAAAATAAATTATGAATATTAGTTTTGGTTTATATATTTAATCTGTTATATGTACCTCGGTTTAATACATTTGTCTGTTTAAAAAATATATTGTAATGATTTACGACTTTCAATTTATTATAGTTCAAAATATTTTTCTTGCTTTTTTCATATATTTAACCTATCTATGGTCTTAGGTCGTTTCATTAACCAGTTGTCCATTTTCAATCTCAAGAAGTACTTCTGATTACCACATTTTAACGTTCTAGAACTTTCAATGGTTTCAATTTTCATTTCCAAAACATCACATCAGTCACGTGTCTTCGTTGCTTGTCAGTGGCCACTTGTCGCCCTTGTCAGATTTTCAGTCGAACTTACGTCACACGCCCACAGACACACGAGCTGTCATGAAAACGAAGCACGGAACGGTATTATTTGACCTTCGATAGTATTTGGTGTTTCTGCCATACTGGAACTCTATTTTCAGAGCGGCTCTTCGCCTTTAAGAGTCAATCTTTAGTGCTCTCGGGCTCTTATCCAAGTTGCCTGAGAACGGCATCAATCGCATCATATATTGAAATCCTCACATTTGAGGTAACCCTCACAAATTACTCACATCAATGTAAAATCCTCACAATGTGAGGAACTCCTCACACATTGGCAACGCTGTATTTCTTTTTGAATTTGAAAAGACTACCCTAATACCGGCTAGACAAAACAAAAAATATTTATTACCTGCAGGTGGTGCGGTGGCGACTGGCGGCGCCTTTCATTCCCCAATAAAATAACAGCGCTTGGGCTTGCTTATCTTCTGACCGACCGGCGCGGCGACGACGCCTTTCTTTGTCAATAAAATAATACCGCCCGTCTGTTCACGCTCGGTAAGGCACAATACATCATAAGCAAATAAACTGATTGATATATTATGCACTTACTTTATACTGGATAATAAATAATTTTACACATTTTCTTGTGCTCTAGTTTATTATTTATATTTTTTTATATTAGACACTTTTTGTTCTTGCCAGTTTTTTAAAAACTATCTTTTGATTTGGCGCTCCTAGATGTTGCGGGCGCACGGTTCGCACGGGCCTTCCGCCGGCCCTGTGTGCACCCCTTGCACACTCGGCACGGCTCGGCCCTGGTAAGATACCTTAAAATTTCATTTGTATCTATACTATACAGTGAGGGTCAGGTCTGACCCAGATGGCAATTTCACAATTCTGCCACATTTCTTTGTAAGTGGTCGAGACTGCCAAATGTCCTTCTTACACAGATCTGTATGTGACCTTGTTATCAATATCAATTGTTTTTGGAACTATATTATCCTGTTAATTTCCATTTTTGGCACTAAAATGGCTCCAAGCAAGTATATTGTACGCCTGGGGAAATATTGGAAGAAATATTTTGTCAAAAGAATGGCCAGTCAAACTTGATGAAGCTAACGAACCTGCATGATGTTAAATTATTTCAGAAGCAGACAATGAAGTTCTAGTAACATTGACATTGAAGAAGATGAAGATATGTTTGATTGTTATGTTGCAGTTGAAATATGTGATGTGAAGACACAAAGAGTGAGAGGAATATCGGGCAACAACTATGAAAAACCCGAGAGATTATAAAATCTACAACATCCCTAAAGATGAAGCAAAAAGGAGTTTTGTGTTAAAATTGGCTCTAGAATTAATGTGAACCTCAAAACAGTTTTTTCTGGGAAGTGCTCAGTTGATTACTTATGTAAATAATCATAGTAATTTACTTGTCATTGTTAGACTCTGAACGGTTGCTATCTAGGATGTTTTCTAAAGTTAATTGTGAACTTATAGTTGACAAATTTATATAAATAAAGTCAATTTTGCATAATAAATACCATGTGCTATTTAAACTTTTTCATTATTTTCATAAAAAGTTAACTAGATTACCAGTTTTTTCTGTTCGGAAATGTGGATTTAAACATTAATCACTACAAAATTGTGAGTAAATGAATTAATTTACTATATGGTAGACATTTTTGTCTCCTACGTAATACAGTGGATCAACTGTGCACTAAATAGTAGTTATTTTATTCAAATAACAAACTTCTTGAATCGTCTATCGTTTAAAGGAATTGAAATAAGTCAAGATTATTTATAACACTGCTGAGAATATTTTTAAGACTTGATTTACAGAAATAAAATTTTGAATTGATTTTGTAACTTAATTTAGAAAGTGCTCACAAATTGATGAAATACATTTTAATCAGAAAATAAGGTCAAAGACACAAATGAATGTTGAGAAATTAATACTTTATCTGCTGTAAGCCCCATTTTGTTTGAACATGCTATGCAAAAACTTTCTTATATAACTTAAATAGCAAGATTACACAGTTTGGTAAATTATCATAAACATGTACTGAGATATTTAGCTTGAGAACAAATATAAATTAATTAATTTTTCTATAAGTCATATAGTTCTCCAACTATAGATATTTCGAGGATAAACTTGATTATACCTACTAAAATATATAACACACCATATAATTTTAAAATCTCAAACCTATTAACTTTTATAATCAATTGAGCAAATTAATTATATAAAAAATGTCCACAATGAAGATATAGATACTCTATCTGTATGTTGGTGGCATCAGTGACACCATATTAACAATTAATTATGATTAATTTAAACATAGAAATATAAACATAATTAAACGACTATCATTTTCTGCTGAGATGTTCATATTATACTACATCACTGTGGTATTGGTGTATGTAGTTGTCTTTGCAAGTCATCTTCGTTGTCTGCTATTAGTATTGACTCAGCAGCATAGCATATAATTGTGATCGTGTGTGCTCCCATTCTATATCCTTTTCGTTTTTTCACTCATATATATTATTTCAATCATTATTACATTAAATTGTGTCTGGCTAGGAGAATGTCGACATATTTCCCCCTTGAAGGGTATATATTTGGTTTCTCCTGTTGGCATAATGGTTTTAGTTTTTGTATTGATCTCATTGACTAGTCTAATGAGGTATTCTATCTGCTGTTTTCCTAATAGTTTTATAATATCTTTTCGATATCAAAAGCACTTTTTAGATCAACAAAGCAAATAAACGCCGGTTTGTTGTATTCAGTTGTCTTTTCTACTATTTGTCTAAAAATAGTGACCATAATACTATGGTTCTTTCTAAAGCCTTGTTATTCTTCAGTCATGTTTAGCCTTTCTTATATTTTATCCTTTAATATGCTATTCTGTACTTTGAGCGTACTATTCATTAAAGTGATGCCCCTCTAATTTTCTGACTGTTTTCTATCTCTCTTTTTGAGTACATCAGAGTACGTTCTTTCCATTCTTCTTGCACTTTCTAAATGGTTTTTAGAGCCACAGGCATAATGTTTATATTAGCTCTCTTTCTCCATTTCCCTCATTATTTGTTTGTATTCCATATACAGGGTTAGGCAAATTCTGTGGGCACATATGTTTTATCGTCAATGTGTTAGAAAGTGACAAAATACATATAAATTCAGTGTATCATTCTTTTTCGTCAACAGGATATCATAAAGTGGAAAACGTGCAATAACTATATGTGTTACGTATCTATGTCTGGTAGGCACCGCTTTCGAGAGGCGTACAAATACAGATGTGTAATGTGGACAGTTCAGTATATTAATTGAGAAATAATAAGGTTGTACTAAACTGATAGCTTAATGCAATGAACAATAAAAAAATCAACATTACTTCACCTCTACTTCAACTCTACTTCACTATATTAGTTCGGTTAGTATTGGAATAATAACATAACATGAGAAATAATATGTGTTTCCAAATATCGCAATTCTTATTTTTCGCTAACAGGATCTCATAAAGTGGAAAATACATGCCCAGAACGCCAGCGTTTTACAAATTCTTTGTAGCTACTAACAGTATTGTCAATTTTCATTGTATATTTATATTAATTGTAAAATGCATTGTTCTAACATGAGAACAAGTTATGAGAAGATTTTAATTATGATAATTCAAGGGGTTCTAACAGATCAAGATATAATCAATTCCATCTATTCGTTGAACATTTTATTGTAATGCTGGAAATTGTACTAGTTTTCAGTTTGAAAGCGGTTAAAACCTTTATTTTTTTTCAGATTTGGCAACTTGAAATTGGTCTCCGAACATCTGCGTTTCGAATATATTGGTAAAAAAAATAGTATCTTTTCGTTTGTATGCAAATGAGAAACGAATTCTCTGTGTAAACACACACAGTACAAATTAAAAACATATTCGATAATAAACATAATATCGAATTCTCATGAAAGCGGTTAAAACATTTACTTTTTTCCAAATTTGGCAACGTGAAATTGGTCTCGAAACATCTGCTGTGGTTCGAATGTGTTAGTAAAAAAATTTTCGTATCTTTATCGTTTGTATGCAAATGAGAACGAATTCTCTGTGTAAACACACACATTACAAATTAAAAAAAAAACGATAATAAAAATTAAATCGAGTTCTAATGAAAATGCCTACAATTTTTAAATAAAAGTAATATTTTGATATGTAATAAATTAAAAAATAAAACTTCTTAATTCTTCAATGAGCTTAAATCCCCGTTTTGAGCTAAGCTGTAACCGAGACGGTTATTAAATTCTTGACGAACACGTATGAGCATTTCAGGTGTTATTTGCATACAAGTTTGTAAAATTTGTTCCCTTAGTTCATTTAGAGAAGTGGCTCTGGTTTCTTGGAATCCATAAATTCTCGATTTTACATAACCCCAGAAAAGAAATCGTTGGGAGCCAGATCTGGAGATCACGCAGGCCATCTTATGTTACCATTCGTGGAGATTATCCGATTGGGAAATTGTGTATTTAAAAAATTTATTGCTAGTCGATAATTATGTGATGCACAACCGTCATGTTGGTACCAGATATCATTGAAGTTGACACCTAATTGTATAAGGGCAGGAGTCATTTGATTTTCCAGCATGCCCAAATATTTTTGTCCGGTTAAATTGTCGTCAATAAAAAATGGTCCAATTAAATGTTCACCTAATATTCCAGCCCAAACATTTAACTTTTGGGCAGTTCTACTATTGTAATGTTCATGTAGATTTGTCCTTGACCAATATCGAATAACGGACGAATTATGTGCACCGTGTATGGGAAAAGTCGATTCATCTGTGAACAAAATATTTTTCGAAAAATTTGCGTCCAATTGTATTCTTTTCATAACAATTTCACAAAATTCCATTCTACGAAATTGATCGTATGGAAAAATTTCATGGCTCTTTTTCAGTTTGAAACTACGATAACCATTTTTTTTAATACAGTCCGAATCGTTTTCGGATCAACATCAAAATCCTTTGCTAAATAAGTGGACGATTGTAGGGGATTATTTTCCACACTGGCACAAATTAAAATATCTCTTTCTTCTTTTTCGGGTTGGGTTTGACGATTTTGTGTACGCGGTCCATGTTTAGTAGGATTGACACATCCATGCTCTTCAAAATTTTTTATAACCGTTCTCTCTTGTTTTTTGCTAATTGGTTGGGCATTTTCGAATGCAACAATAAACAAAATTTCTGGTATTTCTCGATATGAAAGATCCTGGTAGTACCATTTTATAATTTGCACTTTATAGTGTACTTGCATACTCATTTTAATAAGATTTGCAAAAGATCGTTACTCATTCGCAAACAAACGTTTAGTGAAGTACCCAGATTGTACAGTTAATCATCTTCAAGAGGCGCACGCGCGATTCGTATTCGTCTGGTATAATAATCTACGCTGGCTTTTAATTCTCTGTCTCATAATTGTCCTTCTCTAACACACTGGTAACGCTATGTGACCGTTATAATTTCCCGTTGGCCGTGAGAGGTTATCGTTTTACGTTGAAATTAAATGTGACTGATTTCTCTCACAAATAAAAAGGAAAATTTTAAGGGCACTTACAATCTAACGCGTGGATTGAAATTGAAGAGAGGGGACAGGTAAAAATAGAATAATTAGAGATGCAAACGAAATCGTTTTATCAGGAGCGTAGGAAACAGGCGGTTTACATTGAGATATTTTTAAAACTAGAAGACAGTTAAACAAATACTAGCATACGACTTATTTCTCATTTTATGATATACTGTTAAAGAAAATGGTGATACACTGAATACACTTGTTTTATTTCTACATATTGTCGCTTTTGGACTGTGTATTGTTGTCCTAGATTATTCCTTATGATGTTAATGAAAATTATTATGCTTACATTCATTAATTGTACCCTCAATATCGACGAATGTAATTTTTTAGCTATCTTCTAGTGATTTTTTAGTGGTACTGATTTCAAATACCTACTAGGTAGGTTTTAATTTATTGTTCAAATCTTATTAGCGTGTACTACCCGAACTGATATAGTGAATTAGTTTATTACTACTGAATTATTTCTTTGTAAATTAATCATGAAGGGATAAACGAAAGTACTGTTGATTTTTGTTGTTGTTCATTGCATTAAGCTATCAGTATAGTACAATCTTATTATCTCTCAATTAATAAACTAAACTGTTCACATTACACATCTGTATTTCTAACCTTAACTTCTTTCATTGCGATTTTAACATAATGAGTTGTTTATACAACATTTTGCTGTGGTAAAGTGACTAGTAATAGCCTGAATGCATTTCTAATTTGTTTATTTAAAACTGTAAGTAAAAGCCAGACATAAGAGCTACTGCGCGCTTCTCGAAGGCGGTGCCTGCCAGACATCCCATTACACATACAGTTATTTCGTTTCTCACTTTATGATACCCTGTTAGCGAAGAAGAGTAATACACTGAATTTTGTCTCTTTCTAACACATTGACGGTAAAACGTATGTTCCCTCGTAATGTTCCCAACACTGTATAGTTGTGTGAAGTGTTCGACCCATTGTTCTTCAGAGATATTTATATGTATGAATTCATTAATATCTATGTCTTCCTATCATTTCCACACTTTATTTTGTGATCCTTTGTAAATTTCTCACAGTACTCTATCTTTATGCTATTTATTTCCTGGTTGTCCATGTTTTTGTTCTTACCGTACTGTTCTCTAGTTTTAGTTGTTTTTCTTGTTTTGTAAACTAAAAACGCTTCTCTCTTCTCTATGACTAATACTTTAACCCTTTCATCAAACCAATGTGTTTTGTATTCCCGTTTGTTTTTGTTCACTTTTCTCTTACGCAGGGCCTCTACAGCTACTCCTTTTAGGTCTGTTATGGTTTCTAATTTGTGCACGTTCAGTTTTTGTGTTAATCTGTTAGCATGTAGGTTTCTTCATTCTCTAATAGACTTTCCATATTTAGTCGCTCTTCAATTGTACCATTTTTTTTTTCTTCAAGGGTCTTACATCCAAGTTTATTTTATCTAATACAAGCGCAGGACTCGATCCTATCTCAACTGATGGTAGGGTGTTTACATCTATTATATTCCTAGAGTAAATTTATGTATTCATGGTAACATAGTTGATCATGAAGCTGCGATATCTAAGGTCTGTCCATGTAATTTCTGTTGTATGTCTTGTTAATTATGAGGCTGTTTAATAGGCAAATATCTGTTAGTCTTCCTCCCTTTTCATTACGTGTCCCTTTATTGAATCTTTGTTTTATGCCATCGATAGGTACATTGCCTATTTCGCATTAAGGTCCCAAAGAATGATCATGATTTGTTGTATCCAGTAAGTCCTGTAGGTTTGCAAACAAAATGGCTTTTTCTTTCTTACTTTTTGTAATGTCTGGTGCATATATAGCCATCATATTCAGAGAACTATATTCTACTCATCATCATGTGTTCATTGATGTATTTTATATCTGAGATATTATCTTCATATTTTCTATGTATCATATTCAATCATAAAATTGGTCACTTGCATACGCTCCGGAGGCTGTATCGTGCTAACGAACCGAAATTTCCCCAAAAATATATATTTGGATTTATAGGACACGTTGTACTGGCTCTGATGAGCTAAAAACCAATAAAGTTCATCTGGGCGACACCCTGAATAATATCCAATCATAAAATTGGTCACTTGTATACACTCCAGAGGCTGTATCGTGCTAACAAACTGATATTTTTCCAAAAATAACAAATATGTGGTACTTTAGGTACCATAGCACCCGTTGTACTGGCTCTGGTGAGCTGCAAATCAGTAGGGTTCATCTATTAGACTCCTTGAACAATATCCAATCATAAAATTGGTGACTTGTTGCAGTTCGGAGGCTGTATCGTGCTAACAAACTGAAATTTCTCCAAAAGGAAAAAAAGTCGTACTTGAATTACCGCAGCACCCGTTGTAGTGGCTCTGGTGAGCTGAAAATCAATATAGGCGAGCGAGACACCCCCAAAAAGTCGCTTAGAAATAGCAGTATGTGACCACGCAGTACTAATCGCTGAGACCACTTTTACTTTATGTTTTCGGGGTCGCTGAATACGAATATGAAATTATTTTTACGATAAAATTGGGGGAACATGGAAAAAACGGCAATTCTGCGACAATTAATGCTTGAACAGTAAATTTACAATTGTTTACTTTTACGTGTTCCGAGTTTTGTCGTACAAATGCAAAAGTTGTGTTACGAATTTCTAAAAACTAATTATCCAGTATTAAAATGCAATACCTAAAGAAGTTTTTGGGAAAGTTTCAGATCTAAATATTGAAAAGAAAAAAAGATATGCTATTTCAATGTCGAGCGTAGCGTGCGGCTGCACGGCGCGCTATAGCACATAAATGCTGATACTCGCTTAATATTTCATGTACAACGTATTCAACGCAGAATGAGTGAAAACCAGTTAACAATTGTATAATCTCCGGATACAGACGTTTTTTTATTACTACTATTTCATTTTGCAAGTTTCGAAAATAGACCTCAGCTATGGTTTTTCACGGGAAAAATATCCGTACGCACTGATTTCAGAAGGTATATACCTATTCATAGTTTAGCACAAAAATTAGGAAAAAATATCTGTTCGTCGTTGTTAGCTGCACACGCCCTAACAGCCTGTGATACTAATTCATCGTTATTTTACATAGGCAAGATCAAGGTGAATGCAGCATTACGACTTATGTCCGACGAAGAATTGACTAATTTAGCTACAATCACCGACTTAGACATACATGTTGCTCAAGAAGTCGTCAGTACATTCACATCTTATTTGTACGATCCAAAGAAAAAGTCAAAAGGTACACGTAACGATATAAATTCATTAAGATATCATTTAACTATCGAAAAGAACTCTGAAATCGCAAGACTTCCTCTATCTGAACTCGCGATGCATAAACACATTTTAAGAACTCTTTGGCAAATCAATGAGTTGAAACAAGCAATCGAACCTCTAATCATTTCCAGAGATGTGACAAAGTTTGGCTGGGTGGTAGAAACAGGTAGATTGAGTTTCGATTATTACGATGGACCCACTGCTATGGAAATACTACAACAGTACTTTTGTCCGTGCACTGGCAAAAATGATTGCTAAACTGACGTTTGCCTATGTAGACAATCTTATTTGAAATGCTGTGATGTTTGTAAGATATTTTAATGGTTTTTATTTTAATTCATATATTAAAACCGTATTTCGGACGCATGTAAAGTTCCGACTCGGATGGTCGCTGCTCGTGCTATAGCGCGCCGTGCAGCCGCACGCGACGCTCGACTTTGAAATAGCATATCTTTTTTTTTTCAATATTTAGATCTGAAACTTTCCCAAAAACTTCTTTAGGTATTGCATTTTAATACTGGATAATTAGTTTTTAGAAATTCGAAACTTCGTAACACAACTTTTGCATTTGTACGACAAAACTCGGAACAGGTAAAAGTAAACAATTGTAAATTTACTGTTCAAGCATTAATTGTCGCAGATTTTTGGGATTGGGCTTGTTGTTTAGATCTTTAGATGCGCAATAGTCATAAAAAATTTCATTATGATACATTGATAAATGTGGAAGATATAGCGAGATGAACACAGAAAAACGCCAAATTCAATTGTCTCAATTTTACCCGAAATTGCCGTTTTTTTCCATGTTCCCCCAATTTTATCGTAAAAATAATTTCATATTCGTATTCAGCGACCCCGAAAACATAAAGTAAAAGTGGTCTTAGCGATTAGTACTTCCGTGGTCACGGTAAGGTCAATTTGGGGGTGCGTCCCGCTCGCCTAATAGGGTTCATCTATGCAATGTCCTGAATAATATCCAATCATAAAATTGGTGATTTGTTGCATTTCGGAGGCTGTATCGTGCTAACAAACTGAATTTTTTTCAAAAATGACAAAAATGTGGTACTTTAAGAATCATAGCGCCCGTTGTACTGGCTCTGGTGAGTTGAAAATCAATAGGGTTCATCTGTGCAAGGTCCTGAACAATATACAATCATAAAATTGGTGACTTGTACTCCGGAGGCTGATCGTGCTAACAAGACCATGTTACGAAAAGTGGCCGACGTTATTCACACAGAATTTTTTTTCTAAAAACCGTTTTTTTGTGTTGACCTTGGTGTAAAACGTAAAAATAACTAAAAAAAATCCAAACTTCCAACATTTTTTGGGGTAAACCAATACTTTTCTCGCATATTAGATAGGTTGGGCGGAAAAGTAAAAATAGACCGCGGAGGTTGCGAAGTAGAAAGAATGGAAATGAAAGTGTTAGTTTTAAGAAATTTGGGGAAGTTGAAAAACATTCACTCATACATTTAGAAAAATTCTATACTACATAAAAACTTACTTGTATATTTTAATCAGATTCTGTCTTTACCGAGTTTTTCAACATTTGGAAAGTTGTTCCGTGCGATAGAGCAATAACACGTTTATTTAATTAGTTCAAAGCAGGATGTCCAGGCAGAAATACATACAGGACAAAGATATGGTTACAAATAAATATTTATTTAGATATATAAACTTCAAGTAATCGTAAACTAATATTTAAATGGCTGTTTTATTAACAAAAATGTAATTGAATTATCGAGTACGTTTAAATGATCATTGGACACAAAGAATATCTTTAGTACATTGTACTACTTTTAAAGGCTGATCTACACACGTCCAGTAATTTAGTCGAGTAATTTAATTTAGTGGTTTAGTTCCATTTTAGTGGATGTTTAAATTGGTCAAGTTATACGATAAGAACGTTTAGGCGAGCGCTTATTTAGTAGCAATTTAGTAACTGTCTAAATGAAATTAGTTCATTAGTATTTTAGTATTAGGGAAGAAACGACACCGTTGGTATAATCAACATGTTTCGAAAGAAAAAAACGGATTTAAAACGATTACTTCGCCCAGTAATAGTACAAGCGTTGAATATATGTGTTGACGAAATGAACATTATAATTTCAAAAGATATTAGGAGAAGTCAACAAGTTTGGACTAGAAAATGGATTGACCGAAGAAACATTCACGGAGCTACCGAATGTCTCATAAAAGAGCTTGCAGAAGAAGATTCACATTACTTTCGAGTATTGAGAATGTCTGAAGAATCATTTAATATCTTGTTGAATAAATTGGCGTGTACAATTCAACGCTCTGACACATTAATGAGAGAAGCTATTCCGGCTGCAGCAAAACTGCAAGCCTTATTGTATTATTTGGCCACAGGCAATAGCTTAAGAAGTCTAGAGCATTTATTTCGAATTTCCAAACCAAGTCTATCACGTGTCATCCCAGAAGTGTGTGATGCTATATATAAATCGTTAAAGGACTACATAAAAGTAAGTAAAAATATACTTTGGTACAAAAGTTCAAAACATTTTATATTTACTTATAAGAAAGACATACATGACAATTCTTACAATAATGAAATTTTTTATAAATCAATTATAGCACTGTTATAAGCATCTTGTAGGATAGTAGTGGATGCAGTGCTTGCCGCTTGGTCTATTTGAGAGTAATTTGTATGAAGATCCAGAGAAGTGCCCACGGAAGGTAGAGAAGAATAACAGTCACTTGGGGAATTGTATGAATAGGTAGAGTAGGCAGATGTTGCTGAAGATGGTCTCTGTGATATATCTGCACCCGGATTCAAAGTTTGCAGCCTTTTCTGATTCAAATAAGTCTGAATGTGTTGTTGCGCTCCCAGAGCTATCACCAGGGGCAAACTCTTAAGTTGCTTGCCGATCAAGCATCCAAATATATCAAACTCATGCTCTTCAGCATTGTTGGTTTCATTTAAACAATCATATATTCCTTGAAGTTGATCGAGGACACCATGTAGTTCCTGAACCCTTTTTCTTATTGGCGGAACTTGGCTTGAAGTGGGCGTTTTATTACATGCAGTTGTCGCAGGAGTTAAAGCTGGCGTTTGATTGGATGCAGCAGTCGTCGTAGATGTTGCTCCATATTCTATTTCTGTATCCTCAAAGAGAAAATATCTTGTTATACGATTGAAACAGCAAACGAACGAAAACAGTTAGTGTACTAATGAAGTATATAACCAGAATTATATTTTTTAGGTGCCTCGAACGGAAGAAGACTGGAAGAAAATTGAAAATGCTTTTAACAAGAAATGGAATTATCTAGGATGTTGTGGAGCAATAGATGGAAAACACGTTGTTATCAAAGCACCAATACGGAGCGGTAGCTTGTTTTTCAATTATAAGAAAACAAATAGCATAGTACTTGCGGTGGTAGATGATGACTATTGTTTTTCATATATCGATGTGGGATGCAAAGGACGCATTTATGATGGAGGAGTCTTTCGAAATAGCTCAATATTTGTTAAAGTTGAAAGTGGGGCTTTACCAGATGGCACTTTTTTAGTAGGAGATGAGGCGTTTCCGTTAAAAACATACTTACTAAAACCATTTCCTGGAATGAATTTAACAACAGGCCAAAAAATTTTCAATTATAGATTATCAAGAGCACGCCGTATTGTAGAGAACGCCTTCGGTATTCTAGCCAGTAAGTTTCGGGTTTTTGAGAAACTTATACCATTTGGTCCAGAGAAGGTTGACAAGATAGTAAAAGCGTGCTGTGCAATTCACAACTGGTTAAGAAAAGATGAAAGAATTTATTTGCATTCGGGTTCTATTGATATGGAAGATACTGCAAATGGCATACTTATTCCAGGATCGTGGAGAAGTGAAAATTCTAGAATGGTCAGTTCACCCACCAATGTAGGCAACCATTCCTCACAAAATGCCAGAGATATGCGAGATAGATTAGTGCTACGATTTTTTGGACCATGGCAAGTACCCTGGCAAATAAAAATGATCCTATAATTCTAGTTTTACATGATGAATGTATTGATAAATTGTCTGTACAATAAAGAAAGTATCAGAATGTTTTCCTCTTTTTGTTTCTTTATATCTCCATTTGTTCTGCTGCCAATTTTGATCTAAGTTCCTCACGTTCGTCCTAATTATTGTCATACTACTCATCGTATTACCCCCGTATATACGAAATAACGTACAAAAATATTCAATTAAAAAAATTGTGAATTTTTTTAGGGGTTTCTCATAAAAAAACAACTGGCTGTGGAAATATAATATAAGTATATTCATACAAAAACTTACCGTATTTGCTTGTGTTTGTGTACTACAGCTAGCTGAAACCGATTTCAATGTTTCCTCCAAAATTTTTAACCACTTCAAAGAGGGAACGTATATATCATCAGTACCAGCTCCTGATTTTTCTGAATCTTTTATTTTTTTCAGTTCTTGACTATAAGTCGACCTTATATTTTTTGTATTACGTCTTTATGACCAAATCCATCAATGCCCATCTTTTCACTGATTTCTACATACGCTAGCTGCCGTTTTTGTTTGTTTTTGTATTCAGCTATGGCTGGATTCCATAGACATTCATATTTTATGTACTGTTCAACAAATTTTGTGGAGCTCTCTTCTGACCACCTAGCCATCATAAAAAGCGACGCAAGTCTTCAAAAACACAAATATGTAAAGCCCGAAATGGCACCTGCAATTAATCTGTACTAAACTACTCGACTAAACTGACAACTACATTCCTGTGTCCCAACGCTCTTCAATTTAGTAGAGTGAGAGTGGGGGAGCCCTACTCGACCAAAAAATAGACAGCTTTCTATTAAACTGTACTAAAGAGACAACTAGACTAACGACTAATTACTAAACTAAAAATTTGCGTTTGTACGAGTCGAGTACTAAAATTTAGTTCCACTCGACTAAATTACTGGACGTGTCTGGATCAGCCTTTATTTTTCGGCCTCCAAATAAAAATTAATACATTCTATTTCCATTACGCAAAATAATACATTTGTGCATTCTCTAGAGCACATAAATAATTAATCTGTTCGACAACACCGATTGCTTAATTCAATTACATATTTTATGGACAGTATTTATGGAATATGTGGATTCTTCCTTCCAATGATATGGTTAAACATTTTGAAACTTGACACCTAAAATTTGTTGTTGATATATTAAATTTTTTAAAAACAATACTTTTGCAATATTGTAGGTTAAGGCTATCAAAATTCGCTGATCGTCCTGATCAAGTAAATAAAAACAACATTAATATGGAACGTATTGTTGGGGAAATTGAATAGGTTGTATATCCAGTTTTTTATATCATGTGTGCTTATCGAAAAAACGTTGGTAGAATTATTTATGGGGAATAAAATAAAAATATAGTGATCAACTCCGCGAAGTCAGATTTTCTAACGATTTGGATTCCTTTTGTCGGGATTGCGTTTCTATATTTCCGATAAAGCGGCTTGAGATCTTTTGAAATGCGAATTCTTGATAAATTGATGGTATAATTATACATTTTAGAAAGATAACACTAATTTTAAATTGAAGAATCAGATGCGATAAAATATTGTGCAATTATCCAAACATGTGGTTAGTTTATGTTAACAAGAACATTTGAAGGATTGTCAAATGAGAGATAGAACCGTTACAAGGAATAATTTTTATCAGTGTATAATAAAAACAATTCAATCAGCGATTCATATTTTTGCAAATCACAGTAATTTGGTACAGAGATACGTGCTATATGATCACAGCGTGAAAGTGGATTAGAAATGATTACGTTTCTAAACAAAAATCTAATTTTATTTGACCAATAGCTTAACTTACTTAATCCAGGAACTGTTGTATCTTTCGGTGTCGAGATTTGTTGGAGTTGAATTTTCAAGTACTTCCGCATTGGCAACTAGGAATCACTCTGAAAAGTAGAGTAGGGAAATTATGTTCTAGGTCAGCGGTTCCCAAACTGGGGGTCGCGGGCCATTCGGAAAGGAGTCGCGAGATGTACAGTGGAACCTTGATATAACGAACTTGGATACAACAAATTCCTTGATATAACTCATTTTTTTAAATCCCTTCAAATCTACTGTATACAAATAATGGTGAACTATGTACTTATTATAAGTTTTAAATTAAATAACTGTTTATTTACAAAATATCAATATATTACAGATTTTGTCAAAACAAAACAGAATCATTTAATCTAATTTTTATATCTAATGGTTAATACATTTTTAAGGATAAAAAGAATTCTTTAGTGAGAAACTTGGGACTGTTTTATGTCAAGAAGTTTCATAAAATTTGGCTTAGTTGTAGAAACACATACAATAAGATCGTCTTCTACGTCCAGTCGATTTCTTGTCTTGGTTTTAATGTTGACCAATGTAGAAATTCCGAGTTCGCAGAGGTAGGATGTTGCAAAGGGCATGATGATTCTCAGAGCCGCTGATGTTAAGCTTGGATACTCAGCTCTTGTTTGTAGCCAGAATTTGTCAACATTTTGGGGGCTGAAGGACAGTTGCAAAGTCTTATCACAGGATAGCTCGATGAGTTTGTCATAAAGCAGTGGGTTTAAGTCCGCCTCGTTCACAGCCTGCTCGTTGAAGAGGCTAAGTACCCAGTTTCAACTGGTGTGGTGATCCTCGGGAATGTAGCTGATCTGCTCTCGTAGACCTTGGAAGTGAGTAGTAACCAGTTTGGACAGGTGGTCAATGTCGGGATAATCTTCATCGCTTTGATCAAGGGATGTGATGAGCTCGTTTGTCAGTTCAAAGTTTTCAAATATATTCTTCTCAACCCTGGTTGACCAAGTGGATAATTTCCTTAAAAACGAATAAAAGTATAGTTTTGTCTCTTCCCTGCAAGGAACCGTTGAGCTCCTTCAGCTGATAAAATATGTCCGCTAAATAAGCAAGTTTTAACAGCCATTCATTGTCACTAAAAAAACCGGCGAGGTCTTTGTTTGCAACTTGAAAAAATGTCTTAAGCTCAGAGCGCAAAGAGAACACTCGAGAAAATACCTTCCCTCGTGACGGCCACCTTACCTCTGTGTGAAGCAAGAGGCATTTGTATTGTGCCTCCACTTCTTCGCATAACTGTGATAACGGTCGACACTGTAATAGCCGGCTTTTTACAAAATTACCCAACTTAACAGTTTCGTTCAACACTGTTTTTAGCTCAGTGGGCATGATCTTGGTAGCTAATGCCTGGCGATGCAGAAAACGATGAACCCAAGTGGCATTAGGTATGACATTTTTCATCCGTCTCACGAAACCGCTGTCTTTCCCAGTCATTGCTTTGGCACCATCACTGCAGATTAAAATACACTTTTGAAAGTCAATTTGAAGCCAATCGGTTGCAGACATGAACATTTTAAATATTTCCTCCTTGCGTGGTTAGGCAAAGGTTTGCAAAATAAAATGTCTTCTTCTCTCAAAGCGAACAAAGCACATAAACTGCGCCAAACTCGATACTCACTTTTCTGCAACTTTGTTTTCAATTGATCCTTTAGGTCTTGAGCCATCTCGGTAATCCGGCTCCCCACCGAATTGTTCAACAGAGGAATGGTGGAAAACGTCTTAGCTGCATCCGGGCTGATCATAGTTGAAAACATATCCTGAGTAGCAGGTAGAATGAGCTATTCAGCAATCGTGTGTGGTTTACCTTTCTTTGCTATTCGTAAAGCCACTTGATACGATGCTAGCAAAGCACTTTTGCTCATATTATTTCCACTTAACTGAACTACTGAATTTTTCTGGTAATCTAAAGCTAAACTTACGTTCAAAAAAATCGACTAGCTTATTTTTAAAACTGGGATGTTTACTTTCTAAATGGCGAATCATCTTGGAAGGTTTCATACTCTCGGCCGATAACAACTCACTGCAAATAACACACTGTGGCCGATTTCCGAGCACCGTAAATCCATACTTAATATAACTGTCAATATACTTTCTCACCTTTACCCTCTTCTGTTCATGATCATCATGAGAAATCGTGTCCTGTACGCTTAAGGAACTTATCCATAGTTAGAACAAAATCAAACAATACGCGAGCGAACAAAACACAAGACACGTACGTGGCCACTGTTCAACTCGAACTGGATGTTTTTAGGGGGTCGCGGCTAAAACGTATGGGCCGCGGAAAGAAAAAGTTTGGGAACTGCTGTTCTAGGTTACTGAAGGAGATTACAAAAATACCCTAGAGGAAATTCATAGTGGATTCAGAATAGAAAGTGATTAGATATACGTACTAAGACAAACAATTAGAGTGGGAGACCAGTAGAGGTTCTAGGAGAGTTCTAACTCACTACTTCGAAAAACGTCCTCTAGGGTGCGCGACGGTGGCGCTGGTGTCGTTGGCGGGTGATTTGAATGTGTCGCTGTGACGTCATCCGTTTTACGGCATCCATTTTCTGTGACGTCACTCATCGTCTATTTTGCGTGTGTGTCATCCATCTTGTCCCTACCTACAACGTGGGTGTGTGCGTGACGTAGCACAACACACACATTTATTCAATTTTATAAAATCGAAAAAAAAATTTGCTTCGGCAGAGGTTCGAACCCTGTACCTTTACGGCACTAGCCTGATGCCCTAAGCTCTATACCACGAGAGCTCGTTCATATAAAATATTATTTGGGAGTCTCCTTCCACCGTACGATGGTTTCGAAGTCATTTTTCACTATTTCTTCAATGCGCCTTTGTCCAAATAGGAAAAACATATGTTCCACGTTTAAAAAAAGATAATTTAATTGTTATAACTAATTATAAAAATGAAAAAATATTTTGTTTCCACGAGGGAACGCGATCCCACGACATACAACGTCTCTATCGTCTCCACAGGCTAATGGAATGGTGCTCTGTCTGCTAACCGAGAGGCCCCGGGATCAAACCCGGGCTTAGTTAACATCATAATTAAAAATTCGGAGAGCCACCTGTCGGAAGGCAATGGCAAACCACCGACAGTATTCTGCCTAGTACAGACTCTCAACATAGACGTTCAGATCCGTCGTTAAACTGTAGGTCCCTTCTATCTGTGGTAACTGGAGAGCACAACACAGGTAGAAGTGAGAGGTCGCCTACGTCCGATCACGGATATGGCACTGTAAGAAGAAGATCGTTCCTAACAGAATCCTTAACAGTTATGCCAAGAGAGCTTGAAGAAATCTTATACAAATTTCGTATATTATTAGGGATTTCGCTTCTACCGTACGATGGTTTCGACATAATTTTTTCACTTTTCTTCAAAACTCCTTTGTACTAATGTCGATTTTAGTCGTTTGAACAGATGGCCGTTTATCTGTAACAACAATCTCTCTAAAAAAGAAATTTATTTGTTATTTTGATTGGGACTTCTATGTAAATTTCATACGATGTGTTATATATACAGAATGTTTTGTAATATTACAGTCATTTGGTGCTCAAAAAGGGGGTTACCTGAAAAGTTTTCCGGGAGTTTTGAAAATTGGTAATTTTATAGATTTCGACGTGCTCTTTTCGAATTTTCACTTTGCCACCTCGTGTCTTTGCCGCTCGCGCCGCCATATTGGAAAAATGGCGCTCAAATACAGTTTTTTGAGAATAACTCCGTTACAACTAATTTTACGATAAAAATAGTTATGTAATAAATTAAACTAGAGAAAATTTCCTACAAGTTATGTAGTAACCGTTTTTTTTGTAAAATCAATAGTTTCAGCGTACGAGAGCCGCAAACCAAGGCACGTCTATACCAACACGTGCTGTTCGTATATAGTAACGAAAAATATTTCACTACGTGTTGAAAACGCGGTCTACTATCGTTTCCTCGTACGGTGATGACTCCAAATTAAATAATGTTGTTAGACTCGGTGGATTCCATTTATTAATGTCGTTCATGGGATCCATTGGATTCATAATGACTGGAAGCGGATTGAAAGATCTCTTCAACACCATTTACGCATTGAATTCAATAGAAAAAATGTTAGCAGGACACGCGTATACGCGTGCGGTAAGAGCACATATGTTGAGTCATCTTTCAATTGCTAAATTTGTCATGCAATCAATAGATTTTACACCCTATCTCAGTGCACAATTAGAAAGAATTCTATACAATTTCGACAGGTCAGTAGTACTCGTGGCGGACCAGGAAGCATGCTACAAAGAACGTGCTGAGAAATTTGAGAATCAACTGATAAAATTTGAACAACGTGGTTCTACAGCGAAATTATGGGTGCAATATTTCCGCATGGTGACGCTTGTAAAACAATTCATCGAGGCAGAAAGAATGGGCCTTATTTTCATGCCAGTGGCCACTTCTTATATGCAAAGTCTCGCCACTATTTGAAAGATATGCTTGATATGAAGGGAAGAATGACAGCTCAAGAATACGAATTTTTCACAACTAAAGGATACTTTACAATCGTTGATGAGGACGATGAAATATCTTGGCGGCCTTACTCATGGACGAGGAGTCACAGACAGCGTGCTCTCTAAGTGGACTTTAGGAATGGTATTCTTGCACAATGTTTGCGACGAAGTTGAAGAGTTTTGCAATGTAACTTTTTCCAGTTCGGAGCAGCATGTTGAAATGAGAAGCTCGCGGATTAATCGTGATAATGACGACGTAAAAAAACTAATGATTGGTTGAGCCAACATTTTCCTTTTCCAAAAGTAAAGGAACTCATGTCAATAAGCACTGGAGTTATCGGAGATGAGAAGATAAATTGTCACATGTCTCAAGAAATTGGTAATTCTGGTATTTCAAAAATCATCGGCAGCGATTTCTATACAGTAAAATTCAAACGAAATGACAGACTAAAAGCACTCGGTATTATGAGTGCAAGTATCCGGATAGAAGACGACATTATCCAGATTAATCCTTTATTAATTTTTCAAAGAATGTGCATTGCAAAAGAATCTGACGAGGAACTTGAAAAATGTCTTACGTACGAACTTGCTCTGTTTCCGTTATACCTTTTTAATGACGAAGGCATGCGCAAGTGCGTTAAATCTTCTATGTACAAAGCATTTGAGCCAAATTCTGGGGATGTAAATTTTGGAGACGCTATGTATGTCATCGACGGAGGATACTTATTGCACCGAGTCGTTTGGCATCGCGGTGAATCGTTTTCATCCATTTGCGATAACTGCGTCACATTCGTTCGATCGAACTATACATCCAATGCCATTGTCGTATTTGACGGATATCCGGAAGATGTAGCAAACCGTAATACCAAACATGCAGAGCGATCCCGACGATGACGGAAAAATGCTTCAGTAGACACACTTTTGGACGAGACAATGATCCCAACTGTGTCACAAGATAAATTTCTGGGCAACGATGCAAACAAAAAACGCCTCATTGGAATGTTGAAGACAAAACTTGAAGCTGCGAACTTTATGGTCAAGCAAACCGCGGAAAATGCGGATACGTTAATAAGATACGTTAATAAGCAATACGGCAATAAGCATTTCATCTACATTTGATTCCGTAATAGTTGTCGGCGAAGATGTAGATCTTCTTATTCTTTTGACGGCTCTATCTACGCGTTCAAACATATATATTCTCAAACCAGGAAAAGGAAAAATTTCGCAACGAATATATTCAACAAAAAGTATCATGGATAAAACAGCCGCAGATAACATGTTATTCTTGCACGCCGTCAGTGGCTGTGATACAACATCAGCACTCTTTAATCAAGGAAAAATAAAATGTACTCCGAAAAAACCGAGATTTAAACGAGCTTGTCCAGGTATTCAAAAACCAAAATGCCAGAATTGACCAAGGTGGATATTACTTCATATGGGGTTATATTAAAATTATTGTGAATGCTACACCCCCTACTACTCCAGACGATATGAAATTAAGAATTTCGAACGCTTTCGCGTCTATAACACCCGATATGTTGAATAATGTAAGTAAATTGTAGGAAGCTAGAATCGTGTGTTGCATTGCACAAGATGGCAAGCATTTTGAGCATCTATTATGGTAATTGTTCATTTTTTGCTTCTAATAATTTGTTGTTCGTTTTGTAGTATTTATGTATTTGCTTTATTAAAAATGTGTTTTTATTTTTTATTATGTACTCAAATACTTATAGGTAACAATGAGCTAGTGTACCTCAGTAACTACAACTGTGAATATCTATTAGCAACTCCACTGTTTTTATTTAAGAACAACTATGCCAAGATCATTAGTTTAAAATTTACAGAGAATTGCAGATGTTTTAAAATCGATTTACGATACAATTTAAGAAAATTGTAAATTACACGAAAAGTATAATACCTAAGTATAGGACACCCTTATACCATTCGAAAGAGGACATTTTTTTGAACACGATGAATTATTAAATACAGGGGGTTCCATTTAAAATACGCCCGATATTACACATTGAATGATGTAATAATGGAACTGAAAATTCTGAACACTCTGTAAAGAGATATTTAGTACTCAATTGTGGAATATATTCAATGAATGTCCAACTATTTAGACGTAAGAGAAGATTTGCTAGCATTTGTTATATCAATGAGTTATTAATTTTTTTCGAAATGTTCACATTTTAAAAAAAGTCGGAACCCTCTGTATTTAACCATCATGAAGGAGTATTTTATTTTTTAGGAGCAATCAGAAAATGCAATAAAATTTAGGGTGCCCCATAAGAAAAAATATAACTTTGATACGCCACACATTACTGGAACATCCTGTATATTTCAAAATAATTGTAAAATGTAGCCTATATGAACGTACAATCTACTAAAGTGACAAACATTGTAAAACCTTTACCGTTTCGATATAAACCTCCATCCCATTGGTCGTGATTCACCCTGTATATAACACATCGTATGAAATTTACATAGAAGTCCCAATCAAAATAACAAATAAATATCTTTTTTAGAGAGATTGTTGTTACAGATAAACGGCCATCTGTTCTAACGACTAAAATCGATATTTGTACAAAGGAGTGTTGAAGAAAAGTGAAAAAATTATGTCGAAACCATCGTACGGTGGAAGCAAAGACCCTAATAATATACGAAAATTGTATCAGATTTCATCAAGCCCTCGTGACATAACTGTTAAGGATTCTGTTAGGAACGGTAGAGACGTTGCATGTCGTGGGATCGCGTTCCCTCGTGGAAACAAAATATTTTTCATTTTTATGATTAGTTATAACAATACAATTATCTTCTTTAAGCATATGTTTATATATATCCGTAACAAGTGCAGTCAGTAGACTGTATGGACGAGTACTGAGAGATCTTATAGAAGATGAAATTAAAGGTCAAGAAGAAGAAGAACAAAGCGGATTTCGTGCTGGAAGAACATGTAACGATAATATATTTTGTCTCAAACAAATTATTGAAAAGAAGACGGCAACTAACAGAGAAATACATATAACATTTGTAGACTTACACAAAGCATACGACACAATACCAACGGTGAAACTCTGGAAAGTTCTAAAAGACACCAACATCAATCACACTCTTATTACAGCTCTTCAAAATCTTTATAATGGAGCAAACTCAAGAGTAAAAATATGAAAATATATCACTGATGAATTTACAGTGAATAAAGGTTTGAGACAGGGATGTTGTAAATCACCAACATTATTCAAAATCTTTGTGGCAGCAGCTTTAAAACAATGGAAAAGGAAAATTCATGGAATGGGAATAGAACTCGATAACACAACACTTTATACTTTGCAGTTTGCCGATGATCAAGCAATTATATAAAATGATAAGGAAGATAAGAAATACATGATGCGCAAGTTGATTGAAGAGTACGAAATCTGGGGTCTAAGGGTCAACATTCAAAAGACCAAATATCTTTGTATCGGTGGAGAACCTAGTGATCTAACAATAAATAATGATCGAACAATAACACACTGTCAAACCTATAACTCTCTGGGAGTGACATTTGACTCAACTGGGACAGATAACAAAGAAATAGAAAGTAGAATAACAACAGCGAAAAAAGCGATATCTTGTCTCAATGGCATTCTGTGGAATAAAAATATTACAAAGAACAGAAAATAAAATATATATGAAACTTTAGTGAAAAGCAGCCTATTGTATTGATCTGAAAACTGGAGACTAACAGAGAAATATAAAAAAGATTAGAAGCTGTTGAAATGGATGCAATGAGAAGATCACTCAGGATTTCAAGAAGAGATAGAATCAGGAACGACACCATTATTAAAGAAATAATGGGGATTGAAGGTACCATTATCGATGACATAGAGAAAAAACAACTTACATGGTATGGGCACGTACAACGTATGTCAGAAACAAGACTCCCTAAACAAGTATTGAACTGGCAACCAATAGAACGTCGGAAAAGATGAAGACCGAAAACCACTTGGAAACAGGGCGTGGTTAAAGCCATGAGTGCTAGAAACCTGCAAGAAGTGGACTGGGACGACAGGAAAAGATGGAGGCAAGGCGTCGGACAACGTCGAAAGACGTTCTAAACCGGCCAATATATATATATATATATATATATATATATATATATATATATATATATATATATATACATATGTTTTTCCTATTTGGACAAAGGAGCATTAAAGAAATAGTGAAAAATGACTTCGAAACCATCGTACGATGGAAGGAGACTCCCAAATAATACTTTATATCTACGAGCTCTCGTGGTGTAGAGCTTAGGGCATCAGGCTAGTGCCGTAACGGTACAGGGTTCGAACCTCGGCCGACGCAAATTTTTTTTTCGATATTATAAAATTGAATAAATGTGTGTGTTGTGCTACGTCATGCATACACCCACGTGGTAGGTGGGGGAAAGATGGATGACACACACGCAAAATAGACGATGAGTGACGTCACAGAAAATGGATGCCGTAGAACGGATGACGTCACAGCGACACATTCAAATCACCCGCCAACGACACCAGCGCCACCGTCGCGCACTCTAGCGGACGTTTTTCGAAGTAGTGAGTTAGAACTCTCCTAGTACCTCTACTGAAACCGAATTTATTGTTGTTTTATTGATATGGAGGAAGTGTGTGATAGTACAGTGTCATCCCGTAAGTACGCGCCATAAGGAAAACTTTTTTATTATGGGGTTTTCAACAAGTTATTCTTGATAAAAGTTTGTTCGTGTCTTGAAACTAAATATGCACCAACGAAATATAGCGAAATACACGTAATATACGAGGTGCATCGAAAATCTTTATTTTGAGCCAAGAGTGAAGTACCGTTAAACGGGGTTACATTGAACCCCAGGGTTACATTGAACAATTTTGCAATGAAGAATTTTTTGGGACCGATATATTTTTTTGAGGGTTGCAAATATGTTTTTCTTGGACTTCCTGATAAAATTTGTCGCAGTTTCTCAAAATTAACGAAAAAAAACAAAAAATTGTTTCTGAAATAAAAGCTTTAAAAAAATATCTCAAACTTTGGTGTGCAACCGGCGATATGCAAAAGATATCTCCTCATAACTAACTTTCCACGATACTAGTACCTATTTGAACCTTATTCTACATAATACCGTAAATGATTAGGGTTCTGAAATATTTTTAATTAATTAATACAAAAATATGGAAACATGGGGTAACATTGAACGGCAGGATTCAATGTGCTCGGGCGGCATCAATAGAGTTCCATGTAAATATTATTGTCTGGCGTTACCTACCTAGTTTTGAATCAATAGGTTTGTTCTCACACAAGTTTCAAACCATCAGAAACAGTCAGGATTCTGCGCAATCCATTTCTCCGTGTTCATACATAAGTTTCTGATTGTTTGAAAACAGCTGGACGTTGGACAGTTGGAAAAGCATCAGTCAAACCTGTGTGAACATCGTCTAGCTGTTTTCATACAATCAGAAACTTATGTATGAACGCGTAGAAATGGATTGCGCAGAATCCTGACTGTTTCTGATGGTTTGAAACTCGTGTGAGAACAAACCTAATTTCGATCAGTATAACATTGGTTGGCTTGGCGGTAGGAACATTGTGAGGCGTCGAAGAAATACAAAATCCGAAAAGAAACTTTAAGCCACAAACTGAACAACAAAAAAATGAAGGACGTCGGAAGGCCGACAGTTTTAAACAAAGACGAGGAAAAGGCACTGGTCAAAATGCTCATGAAAACCGCTGAATGGGGCTTTCCTTTGATTCACGACGATTTACGACATGTTATGAAAAGCCATTTGGATACAACGGGTAAGACAGTTGAGCAGTTAAAAATAATTTGCCTGGTATCGACTGGATTAAAGGTTTTCTGAAAAGAAACAGAGAAATAAGTGCAAGAAAATCTCAAAACATAATCCCAAATAGAGCATCTTCCACAAGAGAAGTTTTCATTGCATATTTTGATAACCTTGAGCAATGTCTAGACGGAGTTTCCCCCGATTGTATATACAATTTCGATGAGACAAATTTCCCTGGGTCTACAAGATGCTTTTTTAAAAGAGGGGTGAAATACCCAGAACGTTTATTGTCTCACTCAAAATCGAACATTTTTTTGATGTTTTGTGGAAGCGCTTCAGGAGTTCTGCTGCCTCTGTATTTAGTTTACAATGTAGAAAACCTTTGGATAACTTGGACGGAAGGAGGACCCGATAAAACCAGATACAACCGAACAACTTATGGATGGTTCGATTCTGCAAAGTTTTTAAATTGGTTTACTTCTGTTTTCCTCTATTCCACGAGACATCAAGAAGGGAATCAAAGTATTAATCGTGGATAACTTGGCGAGCCATTTTTCTGGGCAAGTTATCAGACTGTTGAAAATAATATTCGATTCATATGTTTACCGCCGAATACCACGCATATCGCTCAACCCCTGGATTACCCGGTCTTCGCACCACTAAAGAAAAAATGGGGTGCAATACTCAGCGATTATAAGTTAGCAACGGGATCAACTGGTCTTCCAAAGGTGATGTTTCCAAAACTATTAAAGAAGCTGATGTTAAAATTCGCAGAAACCGGTGAACAAAACCTTCAAAGTGGCTTTCGGGCAACGGGTATATACCCTTCAGACAGAAATCAAATATTAAAGAAATTACCTGGTACTGATGATACTGAATCAAATCAAACTTTCGAAAACAGTTTAAACGACACAGTTATACAATTTCTACAGGGTATTAGGAACAAAAAGGAAACTAGAACTCAAAGAAAAAAGAAAATTAACATCGCACCGGGTAAATGCATTGGACTGGAATATTTTGAAATAGGGGAAAGTTCTGGATGTTCTGCACCATCCACCAATAATAAGAAAAAGTCTGCTAAGGAATTGGATAGTGACAGTTCCGACAAAAAACTAGAGCTTCAGGACGAATCTGATTGTGATTTCGAGACATTTTGTGATGAAATGCACCAAGAAGAGAACGAGGAGATCGAGAGGCTAACAGGGGCTGCAGTCGTCAACGATTATGTGCTCGGGAGATTCGCAACCAAAAAGACCTTGAAATTTTTCGTTGGTCTTATAAAATACTACGTGGTCAAGTTCCTGAGAATTGCGAAGAATTCTGCCGTCTATTGGCTAGAGGTAAATTTTTCAGTGCATTTTGCATTAGGTATACCAAAATCGATTGTTGATTTATATTCAAATAGACGACATTTCAGTCGTAAGTCCTTCGGATTTTGAGAGACTTCTGCCAGCTCCAGCTGAAAACCGCCGCAGAAAAGTGGCTTTTTCGATCCAATTTGATGGGTATTCTCTGGGCTAAAATCCTTCTAAAGACTGTCGTTTATACGTTTCCCTTATTTTTTTGTCATTTGACTTGAGAATTACCATTTTCGTTAGTTTGAAATATGATTTAATTAGACTGTGTAAAAGAATTTAAAGTTTTATAAAAAAATGTAAAAAATATTTTGTCAATAAACAAACAAAACTCTCCCCACTAATTTTTTCCGCTTGTTCTACTGGCGGGGTTAAATTTAACGAATAACTAACCTGTGGGCTCGCAGACACCCATTTATACTATGTTCAATGTTACCCCGCACCCGGGATAAAATTGAACAGCAACTTTTTTATAGCTATCTCTACATAGCTACGCCCAATAGATAATCTAACGTATTGCTACGAAACAGCACACTGGTATAGTCCCTATATCCGACTCTGTCTAAGCCATGTATGAAAGTTAAAATTGTGGCGGAGGCGCAGGGATTTCTTAGAATTGTTTACGGTTGTGACTATCTTATCTAGACATTGTTTTTGTGACCAGTCTTATCTAGAAAATGCGAGAGCCAATTGTTTTTGTATAAGCCGCAATCTAGAATTATCTAGTAAAAAGGAACTAATATATATAAAAAGGACCGACCATGGAGAGTTAGTAGTTAGTTTATAAAGTGATCTCGACAAATAAACAAGAATACACCGAAATAGCGAACAGTAAAGTGTTGATATAAATTAATAATTAAGGTTGTGTGTATGTAAATTAAATGTAAGTGAATAGTTAAGTGTATATAAATTAAGTATTAGTGAGTAGTTTGGACTTTAAATAAATTCGTAAGTGTGTTTAAAGTTTATCCCACCCGTTTACTGTTTAAATAAATAAGAAAAACATCACATTGGTGTCAGAAGTGGGATAATATAAATAAATTGCTACGTAAAAATGGCCAAGAGACTATGTAATCTGAAAGTGGCGGAATTAAGAGCAGAATTGGAAGATCGTGAGTTGGAAACGTCCGGTAAGAAAAGTGAATTAGTAGAAATACTTAAAGTGGCACTGGAAAATGACGGCTTTGATCCAGAAACTGTTTTATTTAATGACGAGGCTTCCACCTTAATCTCGTCAATTTCTGCTAGCATGGACAAGAAGATTTCTGCTATGAAGAACGACATTTCTGCTAACATGGATTTCTGCCATGGAAGAGAAACTTTCTACGAATGTGAAAAGCGATATTTCGGCTATAATAATAATAATGTTTATTCATCATAAATGTACAATCAAGTATAATTTTGATAAAACAATGTCAAGTGAAATAAACAATGGCATCACTGAAGGAGCAATCGTAGAAAATTACTCCTTGTGCGTGATATAGCCTCTAAATATAATAAAAATACTTAAGAATAAAATATAAATTTAAAATTAGATAAAGTATAAGTATAAAACACATGGGTAGAAATTGCATCACATAAAATAAAATATCATAATTGTTAAAATTATCACTTTCAGGTAAGTTACACATAAAGTGTTTATCATAATCGGGTTCAGTGTCTCATACACATATATTACAGTCATACGATTTTGATCCCATGTGAGTATCACATAAGATTTAATATCACAATTGGTAAAAGGGTAACATCCAGGTAGGTTTCACATAATGTGAGTGTCATAATCGGGGTTGAGGTCACATACACATGCATTACAGTATTATAAGTTTGATGAATAATTTGTTGAGGGTTTAAATTATTTTTTGGAATATCTGTCTATCATAGCATTGAAGCCAATTCTTAATTTTTATTTTAAAAATTTCGTTGCTTCGGCTGGTTCTTATTGTTTCAGGTAACAATTCCCAAATTTTTGGACCTAGAAAGCTGCAGTGCCTCTGACCCACTGTTTTAATACATTTCGGTACCACGACGCTGTAGTTTCGCCTTCTTGTATTATATAGATGATCTGGGTGCGTTATTTCAATTTTATTATTGTAAATTCCTTGTAACATATTTTGGCAATAGAGTTGTCTAATATCAAAAATGCCGCATTCGTTATACAAATTATCGGTAGAGTACGTCTTTCCTTTGCCAAGGATTATTTTGAGAATCGTCTTCTGCACAATATTCAGACTATTTAAATGCGTATCATTTACGCCTCCCCATCCTATAATACCGTATATAAGTTGAGATTGGATTAGGCTATAATATATAGTTTTCAACTGAGAATTTTCAAGGAATTCTTTCAACAGTTTGAATCTTGATATGAATCCACGTAGTTTTCTTGTTAGGTACGATATATGTAAGTTCCATTTCATATGTCTGTCAATTTGTATACCAAGGTATTTTATTGAGCTGGCTTCTGGAATGGATATATTTTGATTTATATTTAATGGACCCATATTCGGCAAGTTATTGCTATAGGAGGTGAAAGGTAAGTATTTGGTCTTTTCCGCGTTCACAGTTAATTTATTGTATTGGAACCATTTAAAGATGTTGTTGAAGTCTTTTTCCGTCTTTGCTTTCAGTTGTTGCCATGTGTTGTCACTGTAAATTACTGCCATGTCATCAGCATAACTTATAATATTACCTACCGTTGTCATTTTCAACAGGCTGTTTATGTAGATAGTGAATAGTAGGGGACCTAAGACCGTGCCTTGAGGAACCCCGTAAGTGATTGTCCTCGGAGTGCTCACCACACCATCAATATCTACTACTTGTTTTCGGTTCGACAGGTATGATTTCAATAGATCGTGCGGTTTACCCCGCATACCAATTTTTTCCAGTTTCTCTAGAAGCCTTCTGTGACAAACAGTATCAAAGGCTTTGGAAAGATCAACAAAGATACATAGCGACGGTTTAGAAATGTCGAGTAATTTGTAAATGTACGTTGTCAGTTTTAGTATTGCATCTTCGGTTGACCTCCCCTCTCTGAACCCATACTGATTATCAGATACAATATCATGTTTTTTCATGAAATGTACCATTCTCTTTTTTATTATTTTTTCAAAAATTTTTGCTATGTTTGATATCAAAGAGATGGGCCTATAATTTGAAATTTGCAGTTTATCCCCACTCTTAAAAAGTGGTTTGATAACACCAGTTTTTAAAATGTTCGGAAATATTCCATTTTCAATACAGCTATTTATAATGTGAGTGAGAGGGACTGTTATGAAGTCGGCTATTTGAATCAGAGTTTCTGCAGTAAAACCGTCATGCCCAGGACTTTTTTTGAGTTTAAGTTGTTTGATTATTTGTGATACTTCTCCAGTGTTTGAGGGGTATAAGAACATATTTTTGTTTATTTCAGTTGTAATGTCTTGGAAGGAATTTGGTTTTTCGATTTTATTAGCTAGTTTTTGCCCTATTCCACTATAGTGTTTATTGAATTCATCACTAATAACCTGTTTGTTTTCAGTGGTACAATTTTCTTTTATTTCTATTTTGGTTATTTTTGTTTTTGGGCGAGTTTTGTTGCAAATCTCATTGACACTTTCCCAGAGCCCTTTTGTTCTACTTTTATTCTTCTTAATTTCGTTTTGAAAATATTGTTTTTTTGCTTCTTTCGTAAGTTTATTTAAGTTTCGTTTGTAATTATTGTATATTTGTTTTACTTGTAGGTTATTGGGATTTTCAATTAGTAGTTTATAGAGATTGTTCTTTTCTTTTATTGATGTAGATAGCCCTGATGTGATCCATTTTTTTCTAGTTTTATCTTTATTTTTTATTTTGATTTCAGATGTGTGTTTTTTTACATGGTATTTCAGTCTGTTTATGAATATTTCACATTTGGAGTTGACGTCGTTTTGTTCATAAATGTTTGCCCATGTTTCACTTTGTAGTGCCACCCGTAGCCTGTTGTAATTTATATATACTTTTGTATTTTTGAATTCTTTATTAACAGTTCTCTCACCCACATCTATTGTTAGATCAATAGGTCGGTGGTCACTAATTTTATCCTGAAATATGAATGACTTTATACGATCATGCATTTCTATATTTGCTTTTACAAAGAAATGGTCGAGGCACGTGGAGCTATCTGGTCGAGTGATATCGTTTATATAAGAGATGAATTCGAAGTATTCCAAATTATTTTTATATTCATCAATGTATTCATTTTCTGATAGTAAATCTATGTTCATATCGCCAGTTATTACGTGAATATCACTTGATTCATTGTTTTGTAAATAGTTAAAAAAGTGTTCATTGAAATCATATGGACATGAACTAGGAGATCGGTATATCGAAGTTATTTTAATTTTTTTTTCATTTAATTTTATATTGAGTTCGAGAAGTTTAATGTTTCCTATACTAATATTTGTCTGATCATAATTGAGTTCATTTTTAATGAATATTATGACTCCATCATTTTTGTTGAATGATGATTCATTGTACACTGTGTTAAAACCTTTTGATCCATATATACTGGCATCAGCGACTTTAAAAGTTTCTGTCAATATGATTACATCGAAGTTGCTTTCTAGTTGGTTTAGGTAAATGAACAATTCATCTATGTTTTTGGAAATACTTCTTACATTGGTATGAAAAATTTTAAAGTCACTGAGTCCTTTCTTCAAGTATGTATTAAAGTCTGTGACTTCTTTGATATTTTGTGCTTTTACAGGATCATTTTGATATTCTCTTATACATGTGTCCATATTTGGTTTGGATGAAAACAAATATTATCAAGTAAAAGTAATAAAAACAAAAACAAAACAGTGACACATATTATTTAACCCCGCAGTATCAACCGGTTTATGATTTTCTAATGTTACTCACTATTTTTATGATTTTCTAATGTTACTCACTATTTTTATTAACCGAACGTGTTCTTGGCTTTTCATGTGTAGTTTTGTGCTGTTGAGTTGAGTGTGTTGGTTTTTTCGTGGCAGGAATCTTCGGGGTGCTGGGTCCAGTTTGTAGTTCCGGTAGAATTTTCGTGTTTTGTTCCAGAATTGTAGGCGTGGAAGGGGCGCTATTTGATTTGTATTCCAGACCATCTACTTTTTCTAGGTCATCTGCTCCATACGATATTCCGTCAACGATAAGTTTGTTTCCTTTTATGTAGTGCTCCGTATATTTTCCCTCTTGCTTGGCGAGAAAAAGATGTTTTCTCAATATTTTATTCTCGGTTCTTTGTGCCGGTGTTTGGTCGTGGGTTATAGATATGTTCCTTCCTTTCAATTTATTTGAATTTTTTAGAACTTCTTTCTTTTTGAGGGTTGAAACAAACTCGATCTTTATTGGGCAGTTATCCGATTTACCGAGTGGGTAAACGTCGCCAAAATCACTTTCCTTCAATTCTATCCCAATCAAGTCTCTGAGGTCCCGACACAAATTCCCTGCAACAACCTCTTCTCGCTTTTTATTGAGACCAAAAATCACAATATTTTTTTTATTTTGTGCCCTCTTTAAGTATTCCACTTCTTCTTTGAGGTAACTATTTTCTTTCTCCAGTTTTGATACAGTGCTTTTCAAGTCTTTTATGTTTAGTAAAAGCCGGGTTTCACTAGCTTCGATACAGTTTTTCAATTCACTACGGTTTATCAAGATCTCGTCACGAATGATTTTGATCGCCTTTTCCAGTTCTGTCATCTTAATTTTATCATAAAGTGTAAGATCTCTTTTATGCTGATCCCCAGAATAACTTTGGGATCTGGCAACACCGCTAGTCGGAACAACCTGAATACTGGGAGATTCTAGGGTACAAAGTTCAGTATCGGGCAGTTTCAGTTTTGTGAAATACTTGATGGCAGCTTTGGGACACTTTAAAAAACTAGAATGTACTTACAAGTATTATGCTTGGGTATAAAATGAATTGATTGTGGTACTTGCACTAATTTAAAGTCAGTTTTATTTATAAAACATGAGTATATAACAACACCAGAGAAATCACATGTTTCTTTGCAACGTTGTCTATAAAGAACGATATTTCTGCTATGAAGAACGATATATCTGCCGATATCTTATTAATGAAAAACGACATTGCCGCTGACATTGAAAATTAAATTTTATCTCTAAAATCTGAAATTAAGAATTAGATGACAACGATGGACGAGAAAATCAGGGAGTTAGAAACAAAGATGACAGACACGCCAGCGGAAGAAAAGAGGACCGAGCAAACAAAACCTTGCAAGCCAGAAACACTCCTAAGTTAGAAGACATTGGTAGTTTTACTCGAGTCAAGGCCCCAACGTTCGATGGAAAAATGTCGTGGATGAATTATGTGAAACAGTTTGAAGCAGCCGTTAGAGTGAAAATTGGTCCAACAAGGAGAAAGCAGTGAACTTAACTATCGCGCTTCGGGGAGATGCCCTAGATGTACTTCAGACGATACCTCTGGAAGAAACGGATGATTTCGAGCAACTGAAGAAGAGGTTGGACATGCGATATGGTCACAAACATCAAATTAGGAGTTTCCTTGGACTTTGCACGTATTATAGAAGATTTATTAGTAAGTTTGGAGATATTGCCAAGCCTCTAACTCGACTTACAGAAGAAGCAAGAGCTTTCCAATGGGACGAAGACTGTCAAACGTCTTTTGAAACATTGAAGAGGCATTTAACCTCGGCGCCGATATTAGCATACCCATTACCTGAAGGAGACTTTATTCTTGACACTGACGCAAGCAATGTAGGAATTGGAGGAGTGCTCTCACAGATCCAAGGATGGCAAGAAAGAGTGCTGGGATATTTCAGTAAAGTCCTCTCCAAACCAGAACGAAACTACTGCGTCACAAGAAGGGAACTTTTGGCAGTAGTGAAGTCCGTGGAACACTTTTACCAGTATCTCTATGGTAGGAAGTTGTTAATCCGGACTGATCATGCAGCACTCAAGTGGTTGATGCAGTTCAAGAATCCCGAGGGCCAGATCGCTAGATGGATTGAACGACTTCAAGAGTACGATTTCAACATCGAACATCGCGCTGGTCTGAGTCATCGAAATGCCGACTCCCTGTCCAGACGGCCACGCCCAACAGACTGCTCCCACTGCAACAAGGCGGAATCTAGGGAAGTTGGAGTTTCAAGAACTACTGTAGTCAAAGAGGAATGGTCACCCACCAGGATTAGAGAAGATCAGGAGAATGATCCTCACCTGAAGATGATCCGGCAATGGAAGAAAGAAAATCGGTGACCTACCTGGCAAGAAGTGTCAATATTTTCACCGAAACTCAAGGCGTATTGGGCTCAGTGGGACTCACTTGTCCTGGAAGAAGGGCTATTGAAAAGAGTCCTTGAAAACGATGATGATTCCGAGATGAGGAGACAGCTAGTTATCCCGAGAACAAGAGTAGCTAAGGCACTAAAGAAGTTACACGACAGTCCATCGGGAGGTCATCTGGGAGTGAAGAAAACCCTCCAGCGAATCCGTGAGAGGTTTTATTGGATGAACAGCTCCGATGATGTGAAGGACTGGTGTAAGAAATGTACGACTTATGCTACGGGTAATGGACCACATCGCAAGATTAAGGCACCTATGAAACAGTATAATGTTGGCAGCCCTTTCGAAAGGATTGCTTTAGATATCGCTGGATCATTTCCGACGACAGAAAATGGTGGCAAATACATACTGGTTGTAATGGATTATTTTACAAAGTGGGTGGAAATTTACGCTATCCCGAACCAAGAGTCCACAACTGTCGCGGATGTATTGGTGAAAGAATTTATCAGCCGATATGGAGTGCCCTTGGAAGTCCACAGTGACCAGGGAAGAAATTTAGAAAGCCATCTATTCCAGGAGATTTGCGACAAGCTGGGAATGAAGAAGACCAGGACAACAGCATTACATCCACAGTCAGATGGAATGGTCGAGAGAATGAACAGGACTATTGGAAAATACCTGTCCAAAGTAGTTTCCAGCCATCAGAGAGATTGGGACCTGTATCTTTCCCTATTCGCATTGGCTTATCGACCTGCCGTCAATGAGTCCACGGGAAACACCTGCGAAACTCCTGTTTGGACGTGAAATGAGGCTTACTTGTGACCTGGAATTTGGCTGTCGGCCTGGAGAAGATCTAGCAGGCGAAGACTACGTGATCCAACTGAGAAGAAGGCTGGACGATATTCATGAATTAGTTCGAACAAATCTTCAAGTTGCCAGCGACAGAATCAAAAGTCGGTACGACACGCAGGCCACAGAAGGCGGTTTTAAAGAAGGGGACAAAGTATGGTTACACAACTCGACGAGGAGAAAAGGATTTGCTCCAAAATTACAAAAATCCTGGGAAGGCCCATACTTAATCAAGAAAAGGATCAATGATGTTAAATATCGCATAAGCAAAATCCCCAACGGTAAACCAAAAGTAGTTCACCAAAACCGATTAGCGCCATTCGAAGGAGGCCATGACCTAGAGAAAGGAGTAAACCATATTCGAGATGTGTCTGACCCTACCTTCGATGAATTTATGGGCGCGTATGGAGGTACCGGGAAAGCTAGATATGGAGTAACTTCAAAACAACGACAAGATTTGTTCACTCTCCCGGAAGATTATTCACTGGCATAGAACATCCCCGCCCGTCTCAAGAACGCACGAGGGTTGGCATTCGTCTTTCGAAAGAAGTTCGGGCAATTAGAAGAACTTGAAGACCAGATTATAGCCCCTGGCAAGACACTGTATCTAAAACATAATTCGCGGTACGTCTTCTACATGGTAACTAAAAATCAATTTCAAGATCGATCTACCTACCGCGATGTGTGGGAATCCAGCGTGAAGAAACTGGCTATGCCTAAGATAGCGAGTAACCAGTTGGATTAGCGAGTTATCAGGAACATGGTAGAGATTATCTTTCGAGATACCGATATTAATTTGCAGCTACAACCCCCGTTATCAGTATCCGATGAAGACGGTGCTCTGCTATTTCCATAAGATCGGAAAGTGTAGAAATGGGGCCAGTTGCCGATTCAAACATCCAGTCAAGGCTACTCAAAAGTTCCCGGAGGAACTGCCATTTAAGGAGGGGGTAATGTTACGAAACAGCACTCTGGTATAGTCCCTGAATCCAGCTCTGTCTAAGCCATGTATGAAAGTTAAAATTATGGCGGACGCGTAGGGATTTCTTAGAATTGTTTACGGTTGTGACTATCTTATCTAGACATTGTTTTTGTGACCAGTCTTATCTAGACAATGCGAGAGTCAATTGTTTTTGTGTAAGCCGCAATCTAGAATTATCTAGTAAATATATATATATATATAAATGATGGAGAGTTAGTTAGTTTATAAAGTGATCTCCACAAATTAAGGTTGTGTGTATATAAATTAAATGTAAGTGAATAGTTAAGTGTATATAAATTAAGTGTTAGTGAGTAGTTTAGACTTTAAATAAATTAGTAAGTAGCCATACCGTGTGTTGAAAGTTTATCCTACCCGTTTACTGTTTAAATAAATAAGAAAAACATTACAGTACGTAAAGTCATGCTTCTATAGTGGTATTTTTTATGATTGGATTGATCGACAGATACAAAAGTTATTCAACAAAATATGAAGAAAATGTTCAATGTAACCTCGTTTTACAGTACCCTTATTTTGGGAAATATCCGAAAATGTTATATGGAAAAGTTGTTCAACATTAGTAAATACAACTGAATTTGAAGTCATGACCATCTAAAAGGATTTTCATTTTCTTACCATTTTTTTTCAAAAAATAAAATTTTCTCAATACGTTGAATAAAAGATATCTTGTATACAACGGTCTATTAACAAAACGTACGTTATTTCAAATTGTCCAATTATTAAGTTAACTACGGTTAATTTTTCCTTTAATTACAACGTAATTTATCTCACCTTCTCAGATTTGGCTTGTTTGTAGTGGGTGTTAAGACTAAGAAAAATACCAAATTTTAATTTTTTATCTCACACCGTTTCCGAGATAAGGCCATGTAAAATTTTCAAAAACTAGCAAAAAATAGGTGAAACAACTTTTTTTGAACCGCTATAGGATTTGTCCTATTTGAGCTAGAGATCTGGGAAAGGTGTCATTTTGCTACTTTCTGTGATATACAACAAGTACCTGGTGATCAGTTAAGGGTAGCGAGCGGCCATATCTCATAAGATATTGGTCGTATAGATTTAGAAAAAAAAATTCATGATAATAGTCGCCAAGAGAAATTGCTGGAAATTATTTAAGAATTTGTCAAACGTCAGCTAGAGGCCGTAACAACCAACACTAAGTAGAAAAATGGGATTTTTATAGAATTTTGCCTAATGAAAGTATATCGATGATATCATTTTCATATTTACTGACTATTCACCTACACTTATTGACTAAAATGTTTTGTTCTATCTATCAAAATAAAACGGCGTGGGAAGTTCAATTGTTTTTTTAAACAAACCAAGATTTCTCCCGTTTCGCTTGACCGATTTTAACAAATTTGGGCTCATATGAAATAGCATAATTTACACTACAAAGCGCTTACTTGGTTTTGACTTTCGTCGTCGCCGCTAGATGGCGTTAACTGAAATGGTAGCAAATTTTTGAGTTTTTTTCAAAAAAAAACAAATGTAATGGTATATTCATTTTTACATATTTTAAAACAGGATACATTTTGTAAAATTTAATGAAAAAAATTAATCATCTACCTTTGTTTGAACCGTTGATATTGAACAAAATACTATTTTATTACATTAAAAAATGGCACGCCACTGCTTTTTATCAAAATAAAAATCATTTTCGTAATCACTTATTAGTTGCTAACAAAAAGAACCCCCTGACTTTTTTTCGTTACACGAACGGTTTTGGATTGAAAAAATAAGATAGGTTTACATACTGTTTAAACTAACATCGCATTTAAGCCAAGCAGGCCATGATCTATATTAAGAAAGAAAACACCGAATTGTCAATCACGCTGATATTCATTTTGACAGATCCTGCTATTAACATCTAATTTAATGTTATGTAAAAAGTATGTTTACAACAAATCATGCCTTTTACGAATGAAGAAGCATTTGATATGTTGAGAATTTATTTTCAATGTTTTGAAATTGCGGCGATTGCTTCTAGGCAGTATGCACTGCGTTATCCCCTCCGAAGACGGCATTCGAGAATGGTTTTTCGTCGTTTAGCCTTACGTTTAAGGCAACTAGGCCAAGTGCAACCAACTCCAACTTTGAGAAGAAATCGTAGAGTAAGAAGAGAAAATAACATTATAAATGTGTTGGCTTATATTCATCAGACGCCCATTTAAGCATAAGAGAGATCTCCAGATATTTAGGAATATCCTATGGCTCAGTGCAAAAAATATTAATGGATTTCAAAATGCGTCCGTATCACGTCGTGATTCATCAATCCTTAAATGAGACTGACTTTGAACATAGGCTCGATTACTGCTACTGGCTTAGAGATTTCATTAGGGAAAACCGTAATATTTTGTCACAAATATTGTGGACAGATGAAGCATCTTTTTGCAGTAATGGCAGGGCAAATCTTCATAACATGCATTACTGGTCGGACACTAATCCACACTGATGGTTACGTGAAGATTATCAGCAGGGTCGATGGAGCGTCAACGTCTGGCGCGGTGTTATTAATGGTGCTATTATCGCACATATTTAATGGCAATCTAACCGGTGACATGTATTTGAACTTTTTATTGAACGATTTACCAGGACTCTTAGAAAATGTGCCTTTAGAAGTAAGAAGAAACATGTGGTTTCAACAAGACGGATGCCCGGAACATTACTCTCGAAATATGCAAGATTTTTTGAATAGGCATTTTCCTAACCGTTGGATTGGTAGAGACAGTCTATTTTTCTGGCCACCATGCTCCCCCGATTTAACCTGCCTTGATTTTTATCTGTGGGGCCGAATAAAGGATTTGGTGTATAAAACTCGACCAACTACTCGAGAAGACATGATAGTCCGAATTCAAAACGCCATAAATAATATTCCAAGAGCGGAAATTGAGGTAGCTGTAAATTCCACCCAGTTATGATTGGACCAGTGCATTCAAAATAATGGACATTCTGAACATTTACGACAAAACTATTAATTTATTTTTAACGTTTATTTTAAAAGTTCTGTGGTCTTGTTTTTAGTGTTATTGCTCCTGCTGTTGTTGGACATTTTTATCAAGATTTTTTTTTCCAAATATGTAAATTAGTATGTTTCGAGATATGGGCGCCCCATATAAATTTATTTGATTTTTTAAATCCAAAACCGTTTGTCTAACGAAAAAAAGTCAAAAGGTTCTTTTTGTTAGCAACTAATAAGTGATTACGAAAATGATTTTTATTTTGATAAAAAGCAGTGGCGTGCCATTTTTTAATGTAATAAAATCATATTCAAAAAAAGGTAGATGATAATTTTTTTCTTTAAATCTTAGAAAAATGTATCCTCTTTTAAAATATGTAAAAATGAATATACCATTACATTTGTTTTTTTTTTGAAAAAAAACTCATAAATTTGCTACCATTTCAGTTACCGCCATCTATAGTCTGTTTCTTACTGTCTGACAGCACGCGAAAAGGTCACAGATGCTAGTCAGGTACTAAACCATAGGCGTCACCATTCATCTAAGGATTTTATTTAATATTTAATTTTATACCCGATCTGATATATAAAGGTAATATAAATGTAAATTCGGTTAGTTAAAACAACTAACTGACCTTCATACATTTGTAGAGTACATACAGATAAAACAATAAATTATTTTTGAAATAATCTTCTAACGCAACTATTCTGACTGAATATTCCATTAATTATCGTGAGAATTTGAAGCAGGTCAATTCTTGGGAGACATATTAACAAACCATTTATCAATTCATTCTCCAGATAATTACTTTCTGATTTTCGAAATGTTGATAATAAGATTTCCAAGAAACATTACAATAGGGTCCTACTAGGGATTGTCCCAATGACTACTTAGAACTTTTGCAGGTATATACGGTGAAACTTGGTCTCGCCCAAATTTGTATAATTTGTTTTGCTTAGAGTCGCTTATGTTCCATAAGTGTTAACTGTGTTGTGAAAAATGTCTTCAAGTTTTACCCCAGTAAAGTGTAAGAGCGTGCTTAGCTTACAAACGAAGACTGTAGTGTTAAATGTGCATGATGCTGTTGTACATCAAATGCCGGCTGCTACTGTTAGAAATATAGTTTCGACATGTTCCAATATGACAGGAGTTAGTGAATCTACTATTTACAGGCTTCTAAGAGAGAGGAAAAATGGAAATATATCTCCACCTAAAAAGTCAACTGTAAGAAAACCATTTGACCTTGATGAACATATGCAAAATACAATAAGACGAAAAGTACATGAATTATATTTTAAAAAAGAGATCCCAACCCTGACATAGTTCTAAGAATGGTGAAGGAGGACGAGAATTTGCCTGACATAGGGAGAAAAACTTTGTGGAAAATATTACACAAATTAAATTTTACTTGGGAGAAGAAAAGTCTCAAATCAGTGCTAATCGACAACGAAGAAATAATATGTTGGAGACGCCAGTATTTATGAGATATCCGAAAATACAGACAGGAGGGAAGACAAATCTATTATCTAGATGAGACATGGCTCAATGAAGGACATTCAGTAAAAAAAATATGGCAGGACAAAAGTATTCAAACCAGTCGTCAAGCTTTCATAGAAGGTTTATCTACTGGACCGAAAACTCCTATCGGTAAAGGTCGCCGACTAATAATAACGGATATTAGATGCAATCAAGGGTTCGTTGAAGGTGGTTTACTGGAGTTTCAGTCAACATCAACCAAAGACTATCATGAAGAAATGACTGCAGATAGTCGAATTAATTCCAAATAATGCTGTAATCGTTATGGACAATGCCACTTATCATTCGCGATTAACAGAAAATCTTCCATCTACCTCTTGGAGAAAAGCTGATATTAGAAACTGGTTAATCGTAAAATATATACCATTTGAAGATGATATGTTGAAAAAAGAAATTTTAAAGGTTGCTTCAGATCACAAGCTACAATTTAAAAAGTTTGTTATTGATGAAATAGCCAAGAATCGTGGGATAACAGTGCTTCGTTTGCCGCCATACCATTGTGAATTAAATGCGATAGAGTTAATATGGGCCCAAATGAAAGGTTATGTAGTTAAACATAATAAAACATTTAAAATGAAAGATGTTCGTGAACTCATGAAATACTCATTGACAACAATAACTGAAGAGAACTGGAGAGATGCTGTGAATCATGTAATTAAAGAGGAAGAGAAAATGTGGGTTTTAGATAACCTCATAGAACAAACTATAGAACCGATAGTGATTTCTCTCGACAAGTCTTCGGATGATTCTTGTATGGCCAGCGAAGAGGATGATACTATAGATTGAATTTTATATTTCCTATAAATGGTATGTATACTTTACTTAATATACATTAATTCATTGTCAATAAATTTGAATTATGAAAATTAAATTATATTTTCTCTAATTAATTTAATTTAATAAAAATGAAAATGTAACTTGTTAATAGGACTAAACGAATGAATTTTATTTCAACTGTAATGTTGACCGAATCTAATTAAATAAGCAAAATGAACTAATATCGTAATCTCCGCCACTGCCGCACTGTTCATCGTTTAGCTGGCATTGTTCAGTTATAATACCATATTGTATTTTGAGCTGAAATAGGGATGTACAGATAAACCAATACAGACATCTACTTGTTTTGCATTAGAATTTTAGTATTTACTTGTAAAATTCTTAGGATCACTCTGTAAGAGATAATTTTCTATTTGAATATTTAATGAGGCTACTGTGCTGTCAGACATTAAGAAATAGACTATAGCGGCGAAGAAGAAAGTCAAAAAGTCAAAACCAAGTAAGCCTTTTGTAGTGTAATTTATGCTCTTTCATATGAGCCCAAATCTGCTAAAATCGGTCAAGCGAAACGGGAGAAATCTTAGTTTGTTTAAAAAAACAATTGAACTTCCCCCACCGCTTTATTTTGATAGGTAGAACAAAACATTTTAGTCAAAAAGTGTAGGTGAATAATCAGTCAATATGAAAATAATATCATCGATATACTTTCATTAGGCAAAATTTTATAAGAATCCCATTTTTCTACTTAGTGTTAGTTGTTACGCCCTCTAGCGGACGTTTGACAAACTCGAAAATAATTTCCAGCAATTTCTGTTGGCGACTTTTATCATGAATTTTTTTTAAATCTATACGACCAATATCTTACGAGATATGGCCGCTCGCTACCTTTAATTGATCACCCGGTACACAATTTTTTTTGTCAATATACAAATTCAAATTTCGATTTAATTTTTTATTTAAAAGTACATAATTGAAAAAATTTCCAAAAATACTATTGTTAATAAAATGGCAAAATATAAATGTGAGATGGTAATGGGTTCATAGTTAAAATAATAAATAAACTAGGTGTCGGCCTTGTGTATGGTTACATATGTACTAAAAGTAATAAAAATGTAATAATACCCGATGAAAAATGAAGTTTTTAGCCTTCAGCACTATTTCCCAAACACATTCAAATTTAGAAGTGACATTTAAAAAAAAGAGATTGGGTGTTTTTTAAACACTTTCAACAAGAGAATATATTCTCCCATTCGGAGTAATTGGATTTACTTCAGTGAGAACATTCACAACTGACACCCACAGAATATCTGCACGTGCAGGATATGAATAAGATATATTTGGTCCATATGGGCGAAGAAAAGTTAGTTTCACTTTATCCAGTACTTCATTTGTAAAATGTACCCTAGTCACCAATTTTTGTCATACATAGCCTGACATGTCTTTTATATTCAGTTTTCCTGAAGATGATACTTCTTGATGGCAAATATACCTAGGTCAGAACTAGGAATAGGTTGGTGCAAATGGGCATATAGGCACACTTCTATGTATAGATTTAGATACAATTGGTTCATATTTTTAAATTTCAGTAGTATCGGAATTATTGAATTCTATTTTTATTTTATTATTAACGGTTTAGTCCAAAGTTCACGTAAAACGTGAAGCAAATATAACGGTGACGTCGCTATTTGATCATATTATAATATGCTGTTTTTATGATATTTATGTTCTACCAAAAATTAAGAGGTTAAACTTTATCAGCATATTTCAATTAGAATTGAATGTTGATACAAAATTTATTATAAGTTATGCTTACTTTAGATAAATATTTTGTTTCATGTTGATTTTTGATAGTTTTATCGGGAGAATGCAATATGATTACCGCCATCTTTAAGAACCTTCAACCTCCTTTTATCAAATATTATATTCTAAATATTGAAAGGGAGTACTGTAACTTATTTTTAAAGGATCATCATACTGCGACATACCCAAAAAAAACGTTCTTTTAGATTTGAATGTTGATTTAATCATATGAAAGTAGGATTTATGAATCAATAATATATATTAGTGTTTTTAAATGAAACTCACGGTCTCTAGTTAATTCCACAATTTCAATAATATATATACTTATTAGACTGTACTTTATCCTCTCTAAATTTAACGAAATCGAAATTTTGACAAAAAAGTGTAGATACGTTTTTGTGACTAATATTTTTTTATTAAATGCAGGTGCGTATCTTGTTATCGATTATGATTAGGAGTAAGTGAATGATTAGAAATGACTATTATATAACTTAGATTCATTTATTGACTAAACTATTGCACAATGGTTATAAATCAATGCTCGAGTAATACTTATTTCAAACTAAATGAACTAATCTGATTCTTCAGACGAGTTGTTTTTATCAACGGAATCAGATGATTGTAAAGCCTTATAGAAAGGGTGGTAATTGAATCCTATTGTATATCAGTCACAGAGATCTATGAGATCCTTTAGTTTTTTCGCATCTATAGGAATGGGTCCATTATATGCTGGTTTCCATGCAAAAGTATTTTCCTCCGCCCTCTGTTGTTGTCTCAAACTTTTTCTGGATGATAATAACCGAACATTGAAAGAAAGAAAGTTTTCTGCGTCCATTTCATATTGTAATGATGGGTAAAAATAAATTATAATTATTAATATAATAATAATCATTGGAATTGGGACAACCTGTATCATATAAAAAATGAAATAATATATCTTCAGCTAGCTCGTTACGAAATTATATTAAACAACAAAATGTTTATAATTTCGTAAAACTAGGTTATCGGAAGCTATAGCGTAAGCTACTTCAACTGTATTTTAGAAGCATAGTTTAAAACAAAAAAATTGAGAAATACATTCACTCATGTATGAAATCGCAAATTCAGCGACCCACATATGGAGTTTAGTCGACAGGAAAAAATTTAATGCAGAGGGGAAGGAAAAAAAATTGAAACAGAGCAGAGCTTGTTCAGCCGGTGCGGCGATATGAACACCCCGGGTATTTTTCGTGAACATTGCTAAAATCACTAGCATCCGTATTTTTTTGTTGTTTGCTCCGTGCATATTTTTTGGGCCTCCACGCTCCACGTCTGAGGGGAAGAGATTCGTCTCCGGTGAGTAATTTGAAATTTTATTTAACAGACTAACCAGTTTTGAGGGGTGTACATGCAGAATCAGGACATATAGAGATTGACTGAGAGTTGTCATATTGTACAAACTAGTAACCTGTCGGTACATTGCTTCTCGCTATCAACTACATCTAAACTTTGTCAGGGTAGTATTTAGGGAAGTATTACAAAATATTGCCGCCGAGAATCATAAAAGGTCATTAACTGATCTACAGATCAAGAGAGCCAGTAAGAGGCGATAGTTTGTAACGGCTTCACAAGAAACTGTTTTTTTTATTTTATATATATTTTTTTGTTATTACTAATTTTTTTATTTGATCAAATAGTCCCAGGCAGTTCAAATCATTGCATGTTTATTTTAAACACGCATACAGTAACATTTAGCGGATACATACTTTTTTTTATAGAGGGAGGAACTAATCCTCAGTAGTTCAGAATATTGTGGACAAAATTTCACTGTAACCGTGTGGACTAATTCCATTAGATTACGGCCGTATAGGCTAAATATATAGTTTTTTTGTTTGGTTATTAATAAAAAAATCCCATTTTAAAGTGTTGTCTCACGTTCTCTCATAAATTTCACATTGTTTATACTTTTACTGAAAACTAAGGGGATTGTAACTTCAGCGATTTTTTCTGAGTTGATTCTTTTTGCGCCAATTAGAGAATAGGCTAATTGTAAACCTTCTATATTTTCTTTAATTTTTTTTGCTTATTTTATTTGTTGGTTGATTATAAAATTCTGACTATCTTATAAAGGAATGTATATATATATATATATATATATATATATATATATATATATATATATATATGGATTAGTTAAACTCAGATTTTTCATTTAAAATCACTCTAACCTTTTCTAAAAATAAATCCTCGTATTGTAGACCGTTCGAAGGAATTTAAAAATATATGTACTTAATTCATAATCTTTTTTTGTGGTGACAGTCACTAGACATAACCAAATAAGCAATCAGATAGAGGGGTGAAATCTCCCTAAAAATTACTTTCGTCAGTAATCCGTAAATAACGTAAATAGGTCCTTAACGACCCTCAGGGTTACAATATTTGAAAAAGATGGTACCAGGGTGTGTCTTTCGGAACTGTATCCAAACCATTTTCAGCTAGTTTATTTTATGTCCAACATTATCCGTTTTCCTATTTTGAATAGAATGAACCTTCAAAGAATTGAAATCAAGAAACTTGCTCTGATCCATTTCAATAACTTCATACTTGGAATTCTTGGATGCTAACTTGGCCAATGTGGGCATGTACAGAGTCACATTCCATCTGAGAGTGTCAAGGTTCGAAGAAAAAATGATTCAGTGTTTCAATTCTCAATTGAACCGTTGCATATAAAAAACTGGAAACCATGTTTATGTTCCTGTTCTGCTTTTCTAGTTTGACTAAATAGTCCCAGAGACAAGAAGCAATTTCAATTGAACCTCTTTTAGCAACTTCTTCGTGCCACATGTAGCAAAACGCATGTTTGGTTGCAACATTGAATACTGTGAGATTATAAACGGCTAATCTTCTTTTGTAGAAAATGTTCTTCGCATTTATGTGGGGACAATATCTAACAGCTTCCAGGTCAAACTCTGCCAAATGGCATTCACCCTTTTCGGCCCTTTCTTTGATCGAGTTTTTCATGTTTCTAGCTAGATGTTTTCTCTTCAAATGCATATCTAATTCTTCTTGTTTATAATTTTTCTGTTCTGGCGTCAACTGGTTGAAACTAAAACATTTATCGCACATATCTTTCCTAGGAATATGGAATTCCGTATTGAAGATATGTCGATAAAACCAAAGCATTTCAGGTTGAATATTCAACTCTCGGCATTCATCAACATATAAATTGTACATTATCTGAAGGTTCATATCACCAGGGAGATACTCCTTGTTTGTATCTTTACGACAGTAGTGGGATGACACCCTCGGAAATGAGTTTATATGATCTTTAATGAAAATTCTCGTTTCGTCTGGCCTTTTCAAACCAGGTGGATGATGACCCCTTTTATCTGGTTCTATGATACTTCGTCCATTCCTTTTTTTGATGGTTCCTCTAACAAAACCTTCAGAAACACCAAACTTAAGTAGAAATTGTTTTTGACAAACTTCCAATTTTTCTTGATTCTTTATTAGGTAGTAGCGATTGGTTTTACTCCTTCTTGATTCAACAGAACGGGTTCTCTTGGAATGTTTGTTTTCGTTATCAATCAAGGAATTCAGATAGATACGTTGTTTTTCTAAATCAGCTATGTTCCAATACGCTTCAAATATAACTCTTCTTTCCTCTTCGGTGAACTTTTCATTACAATTCTTTTTGCACTTTGAACAATCTTTCACTTTCAGTATACGTGCATTGGCATTTTTTCCTCGCATGGAAATATACGCATCACCCTTCTGCCGTTTTATTTTTCTCTCATTCCTTTTCCACTTCATGGGTTGGGCGTTTTTATTTCTTGTCGTTTTTCCACTATTGATGTTCTCAACACTGGCATTACCATCCCTTGGAGACAGATCACGATCATTTTGACCTGAATATTCATTAAAAATTAGACATGCTGTGATTGTATAATAAAACAATTTCTAACTCACCCAAGTCAATGGAAATGTTTCTATCATTATCCATTGCTTCATTATCAGATGGTTAGAACGTTTGATCTTCCATAGATTCATCCAAGTCATCAGACTCTGGCAAATTGTATTCTTCATCATCTGTCATAATTTGTGGTTGATCAACATTTCGACTTTTCAAAACTAAACCTGCAACAAAGTGTTTCAAATCATTTTTATTTTGAATCGATTCTTCACGAAATACTCGATGAAATACACATCGTACCTGAAGTAGATGGTACGACCAGGTTATGTCCACTGTATAATATACTATTATCTTCATCCTTGGCACGCGAGTTTGAATTATTTCCTTCTTGATATACTAAGATGTCGCCGTCGGTAGTAGTAGACTATGTATAAAAAATAAATAATTGAATATCAAATCAAAATGTTTAAATATGTTCTCTTCTACAAACCAATTTGTTTCAAAGCCATAGCTGCTATTAACTTTCCTCTGGACATTTTACAACCTCTTTCCATCGAAATCGCTTCACAAATAAACGTAAACAATGAAATGTAACTTCTGTCATTCTGACGATGATATTGATTTATCGAAACAATTGTCAATTTTTTAGAATTTTCAATAACTTGTATTATATTGTGGAATTAACTAGAGACCTTGAGTTTCATTTAAAAACACGAAAACAGACTTGTTGGAACTTGTAAAAATAACATTCATTTTAGTTTAACACAAGCGTAACAGCTCTTACGCTTCCATTTTCTCTAGGAGGGTAAGACTCACACTGGCGTATGTCCACGAAAAGGCCTCGAAAATATTCTTACCGGTGAATGGTGATAATACCAATACAAACATTAACCGAACATATTTGTTGGAATCGTGTGACACTTGTGAATTTACTTCAGCGCTTCTGTGATTATTATGAAAGTTCATATCATGTGATTAGAAATTGGCTGTATCTGAAACAGAACAGTGCGAGCAAAATTTCGGTTGTTTGCGATTTTTCTTAGAATCCATTGACAGTCGTTTGTTAACTAAACACAACCGAAATCAGTATGATAAAAAAATTTGTTTATTTCTGCGATGGTTTTTATGTTTGATATGGTAATTGTCAACATTCTAAATGCCACTTGGAATAAATATGTTTTACTTTTCCGCCCAACCTATCTAATATGCGAGAAAAGTATTGGTTTACCCAAAACAAAGTTGGAAATTTGAATTTTTTTTTGAGTTATTGTTACGTTTTCCATCAACAACAACCCAAAAAACGGTTTTTAGAAAAAAAATCCTGTGTATATATCGTCGTTGTCGTCGGCCACTTTTCGTTACATGTCTTGTTAGGACGATGCAGCCTCCGGAGTGCAACAAGTCACCAATTTTATGATTCAATATTGTTAACCTTACGGTAGTCGCACCTCTTAGTTAGACGCTAGTAGTCGCAGTGGGTCTCTCACACCCCTTCAAGTTTAAATTTTGTATTCTAATATTTTAAAAAAATACGTTAATTTAAGAACATTTGTTGTTTATTAGAATATTAAGACACCCCTGACACAAAATTTTATGTTCTAACTAAATTAAAAATGCAAAGAACACATTTCATGGCATCGTCGTATATTTTTGTTTTTTTTTTCTAAATTTTTTATGTTAAAATGCCATATGTCATGACGAAGTAATAAAAAAAAGTTCACTTAAAGTAGAAAAAATAAAACTAGCAAAAACAGTTCGCATATAAGGGCATCTCACTTTACTAAAAATTAACTATTTTTTCACAACAATCGTTACAAACAACGAAGGAATGTTCCAAACACAAGTATATTTTACATTTTGTGCAATAATATCTTGTTTTTTGCTTTTTATCTTTACACTTAGAGCAGTTTCCTCTATGGTTATCTCTTTCTGGCATCTCTTGTGGCTCCTGTATACCTAAAATTGCATCTATTCTACTAGTTATGTTTCGCAGAACATTTTTGTTTATCGCACGCTGTCTCACATGTTCGTCAATAAGTTCAAATTATCTGTCATCCGCTATCTCCCTCCATCTTTCCACTCCCTTTTTCTTCAGATCCGTCGTGTTTGCCTCTAACCATTTCTTCTTCGGTCTGCCCTTTCGCCCTTTACCCCCTCTCGCTTCGAAAATAACTCTACTGGGATGTCTTTCTCCTGCCATTTTGCTGACATGCCCCAGCCATCTTATTCTCTGTGCCTTTATATGATGAACTATGTCCGGATATTCATAAGTTTGCGCCACTTCTTTATTTGTTAGTCTTCTCCAAGCCCATCTTCTAGCTTTTTGCCTCCAAATATTTTTCTGAGTATTCTTCTTTCCCATATTCCAATTTTATTTTCATTCTTTTGTGTAAGTATCCAGGATTCGCAACCGTATAGTACTGTTGGCCTAATTATCGTTCTGTATATTCTTATCTTCGCTTTTTTGGAGAGTACTTTTGATTTCAATATATTACTGAGGGCTCCTACTGTTCTGCTTCCTTTGGAAAGCCTCTTATCTATTTCATCTGTTTCGTCGTTTTTATTATTAATTGTTACCCCTAGGTAATCAAAACTGTCAACTTTCTCGAAGTTATATACCTGGTTGTCTGTTCTGAAGGTTACCTGTTTTATCCCATCAATTGTATGATTTTTCATCTCCATATAATTAGTTTTAGCTGTGTTTATTATTAGGCCATACGTCTTCGCTGTATCTACAAATTTATTCAGTACTACTTGCAGCTCCCTTTTTGATCTAGTTATCAAAGTCACATCATCGGCATATGCAATTACCTGATATCTACAATGGTATATCATTCCTTTAGTATTCAGGCAAGCTTTCCTCAAAATATCTTCTAACATCAGGTTGAACAAAACTGTAGATAATGGATCTCCCTGTTTCAGTCCTTGTCTTGAAGTAAAGCTTTTCGATAAACTTCCTTCTACCAAAACTTTCGATGTTGTTCTATGCAGAGTTAGTATTATCAAATTTACCAGTTTTTGTGGAACTCCGAGATTTCCTAAATATTCATACAATTTTGATCTTATGATGGAGTCATAAGCCTGCTTGAAGTCGATAAAAAGTAAGTGTAGTCCTAAATTTTGTTCATAGCTATTATTTTGCTGTTCCCCTTCCTTGTCTGAAACCTCCTTGGTATTCTCCAATTTCCTTGTTATATATTTCTGTGAGTCTAGTGCGGATAACTTTGGCTTATACCTTATAAGTCAAGTCTAATAAAGAATTTCCTCTATAATTCTCACAATACGTTTTCTCTCCCTTTTTGAAAATCGGGCAGATAATTCCATTGTTCCAAACATTCGGTATCTGTTCATTTCTCCAAATTTTTCTTATTAATTTGCATATCCTCTGCTGTAATATAGCTCCACCTGTTTTTAGGACTTCAGCTGTTATTCCATTTTCCCCTCCACTTTTATTATTCTTTTGATTGTTTATTTCTTCCAGTATTTCGTCGTCTGATGGTTCTTCTACTTCTCCGGGGTCACCATACTCTACATTATCATCTTCCAGTTCAGTCTGTACGCTTCCACTATTCAGCAACTCTTCGAAATGTTCAGCCCATCTGTCTAATCGTCCTTTTGTATCTGTTATCATAGTTCAAATGATAGTTTTTCCAAAAATTTTCGTGTGGCCAAAAATTTACTTTGGTCAACGTTTCCTTCATATATAACATGGGAATTTATACCAGCCACGTTCATCATACTGAAGAATACTACCATCGGCCACCGTCTTGTGTTGCGGGCACAATTATACAAAGCACATAATTTATCTACCATATCTACACCTCCCTTGGTTTCATTGTATGTCGTTATTATTTCTGGTTTCAGTTTTTCTCCAGTATTCTTATCAAAGGCGTCACTCTCATGCAAACTTGATAATAAAAGCACAACTTTGCCCTTTCTGGGGATGTACGAAACTAGTGTTGAGTTATTTCTGAATCCAAACATACTAGAAAATGGTGAACGAATTTTACCATCGAGAAATAGTGGGGGCACTTCTCGTTTATTCTTCCTTATTGTACCCACAATTGTTAGTCGGTGGTTGAGTAACATGTCATCAACTAATTGAACACTGTTGAACCAATTATCTATAGTAATGTTTCTTCCAGTATTCCACACAGGTTCACTAAGCGTTTTGACAATACTAGCTGCATCATTATTTACTTTGAACGGTCCTTCCGGTTCAGTTCCGACATATACTTCCATATTTTTAGTATAGTACATTTTTGCATCTGCCAGAGCAAAAATTTTAATACCACATTTATTCGGTTTATTTAGCATGTATTGCTTGAAACTGCAATGTCCCCTAAAAGCCTCTAATTTTCCATCTATCGTTAGTTACTCGGATGAAACATACGATTATTTACAGTTTTCGACAAATAAATCAAAAATTTGTCTTACTGGTGCCAACTTGTCTATAGTTTTCCTAGCGATTCGGGTATCTTTATCGTCAAATCGTATTAGAAAACGAAATCTTACAATAGACATTGTAAGTCTGAAGATCTCTATGCCTGTACCATTTATAGCCCACAATTGCTCAATGTTTAGCCTACCACTCTTGGTAATCCCAGCGAGATATAATAGACCAAGTAGAGCTAATTTTCACTTTGACTAGTCAATTTGGCATCTCTTTCCCGAGCAATGTTTGGTATGCTTGATGAAATAAATTTATTGGTGTTTTATTGATTATTTCTTCATCAAAAAAACATTTCCAACAATCTATGGGAGTATTTTTTCCTTTATATTGAGCCGTTACTCCAGGTAATTGAGTGACTATATGTTGTGATCTTGTTCTAACATTTTGTGATGGAGCCATTTTACGCCACTTAGTACTTCCGTCTTTTCCCAAATACCACGGTCCCGTGTCTACGTCCTCTTGTTCGTTATCTGATATCTCTTGTTCGTTATCTGATATCTTTTCTTCGGTATCAGATTCTTGATCTCTGGTTTCATAATTATCAATATCTTCGTCCATATGCTCATCATCATTGTCATATATCTCTTCGTCTGTCTGAGCTTCATCAAGTAAACGCGCAAGACGAGCTTGCTCTTCTTCATAACTACACATTATAATTTTCTACGAAAACAAATAATTGTAAGTAAAGAAAACAATAATTTAGAAGTGCTACATTTTTACCTCATCAAGTAATATTCAAAATAAAAAATAGTTCTACAAATAACACCGTTAGTAGTCGCAGGGGGTCTCACAGACTTCAACTGTTGCAAGTAACACATATAAACTAATGCGAATTGGTGTAAGCCTAAGCAGGTCTTTCCGGAAAGGTACCGAAAGTGACCGCACGTAACATTCATATATTACCGAGTTATAACTGAATTTAGAATTCCTAGATCTGTGAGACCCCGTGCGACTACTGTAAGGTTAAGGACATGTCACAGATGAACACTTTTGATTTTCAGCTCACCAGAGCCAGCACAACGGGTGCTATGGTACTAGAAGTACGACGTTTTAGTCATTTTTTGAGAAATTTCAGTTTGTTAGCACGATACAGCCTCCGGAGTTCATCAAGTCGCCAATTTTATGATTGAATATTATTCAGGACACTTCACATATGAACCTTATTGATTTTCAGCTCACCAAAGCCAGTACAACAGGTGCTATAGTACTTTAAGTACGATATTTTTGTCATTTTTGGAGAAATTTAAGTTTGTTAGCACGATACAGCCTCCGGAGTATATACAAGTGACCAATTTTATGATTGGATATTATTCAGAACGTCTCAAAAACGAATCCTATTGATATTCAGCTCACTAAAGCCAGTACACCGGGTTATATGGTACTTGAAGTACCAAATTTTTGTCATTATTGGAGAATGTTCAGTATGTTAGCAAGATACAGCCTCCAGGGTGTATACAAGTGACCAATTTTATGATTGAATATTGTTCAAGGTGTCTCCCAGATGTACCCTATTGAGTTTCAGCTGACTAGAGCGAGTACAGCGAGTCCTATAAATCCAGATATATTACATTTTTGGTTATTTTTGGACAAATTTCGGTTTGTTAGTACGATATATCCCCCGAAGTGTATACAGTGTATAGTATACAAGTGACAATTTTATGAAAAAATATTATTCATGGCCACAGATGCGGAAAAGTTAGTTTTAATCTTTAAAACCGTTTATTTTTTATTATTTTTAAAAGCCAGTCGCGACACCAAAGGTCGAGATGAATTTATTTTAGAGTCAAAGCTCGTTTATTACAAAAAAGACAGCACTCTGAATCTCATTGTCGATAAAACTGATCACTTAATTATGTTCTTCGTCTTAAAATAGAATGAAGATGACCCACCAGAATATTTCAGATTCACGGAAATGCTCCGTATGTAAGTGTTTTAAATGAAACTCACGGTTTCTAGTTAATTCCACAATATAATAAAAGTTATTGAAAATTCTAAAATATTGACAATTGTTTCGATAAATCAATATCATCGTCAGAATGTATATTTTTTTTTGTTTTTAATTTACTATCGCACTCTCAACACGGCATGTTCCGCCCATGTTTGTTCATTAATGATATCATTTATATATAAACAAGATGATATTGAAAATCACAATCAGTCTACCATTATTATTCGTTTTAATCACTTAAACTTTATTTTATTCTGTAACATACAGTGCAACGAAAATCTTCGTTTTTTATTTTCAATAAAAAAGTCTCTTCCTCCGTAAAAAAATTCACACATTGTGGCCAATACTGTCTTCCGTTAAGTGTGAAACCAATGGCTGATCCTGGCGAATCTTCTAATATTTATTTTGGTGTCATTTGCTGCACTCAAATCAACAAGTCCAAAGGATCCAAAGAAGTATCTTGCCAATTCCTCAAATATCCTCAATTTCCAATTGTACAGATGTTAATGACAGAACTTAACTTGTGCGCACACGATCACAGTTTCGTGCCACCTCGATAATCATCATCAGAACTGTTATTGCTATCAGGAAATAAATTCATCACAAATAAGTTTGTGAAAAAATAGAAAAAAAATATGAAGAATGTTTAGGTTTTGAAGGGTGAAGCAAGACAGACTATAAATTTGTAGTGTTATTTTTGTAGTGAATAAGGGTTATTATTATTAATTAATTAATATGCCTGTGTTAACTTTGCAGAGATCTTATAAGTACATCATGTATGCCACAAAGCAGCCTTCCCTGAGAATCAAGCAGGCTGATTTGAAATGTAAAAGTGGATGTGGATTCTATGGAAATGCTGATTGGGATGGTGAGTCTATATTTTTTTCTGTTGTTTTAGTGGTATTATATACATCTGTAAAAAATTTTTTATTTGGCCCACATTTTCAACAAGATGTTTTTATAACGCTATTATTATTCGCGTTATTATTCTCAAATATTTAAAATTCATGACTGTATATATCATTGTAATATTGTATATTTGTTAATGTTAATATTTTCCGAATTTGCCAAATTTTCGTACATCATTATTTATAATTGCACTACTTTTTAGGATACTGTTCAAAATGTTACAGAAACAACATGGATTTGGAGAGGCAGAAAAAGTCGTATCAAAGTATACCTGCTGAACATTCAAAAACTCATATGTCTGGATTTTCGAAATTCGAGGAAAAGAAACGACAACAAACGGATAAAAAGAACAAATATCTCAAAAGTCTTCCAGTTTTTAGAAAAACATCAAATGTCAAAGGTTAGTACAACTATAAATATCAAAGAAACTAATAATTTACTCAATTAAGTCAACAAAGTTGAAAAAAATAAGGGGACATTTCCTTTCTTACCTCTTTTGGTAACTATTGGCACAACTTTTGATTGAAAACAATATATAAATGAATTTGTTGTTGTTGCTGTATTCCAAAGATGATCATAATCACAATGAGAGAATTATACTCAAAATAAAATGGTTTTCTGTTTTTGTAAGCTAAATATGACTTTGTATAATATATAAGATTACCTCTTGTTTAAAAGATGTTCCAAATTCTTTCAACGGTTTTTATCTAAAACTTGACATTGTAACGTCATTTTTCATAATTATGTACATTTCAAAAATTTCTATCACTCAAATTCATCATGTTTTAAATTATGGTAAACATCCCAAATTCACATTTCTCAAACAATTTTTGAAAAGTCTTTTATTTCCCGATGAAGGTAAGCTTTGTTTTCTAATTACCTATGTTAAATATACCATGTTGTTTTTCTTCTTTCAATGGTTATTTTTAATGTGTTCATACTGAATGAGTCAAAATACAAAAATACACAAAATTGAGTTTAATGACTCTAAGAGTATCTGTTTTTAATGACAGGAGGTACCCAAAAGTTATTAGAAAGTAAGTAAATAACGTTTCTAAGGATCGCAGGGTTGGATTACAGCAATTTGTATGTAGATTCGGTGAAAAAAATAATCAAAATGTAGAAAGAAAAACAAACCAAAACTACCTGTAAATACAAACATAATTTGAAATTATTTTTAACTATATATATTAAACAGGAGGCGCCTTATAATATAAACAGATGCATAAGCATCAGGCAGTGAGGGCGAGGCAAATAACAAGACTTCACTTTTGGCAGGACCACCTTAGGGATTCAGACAAAAGGTGGTGTCTCTTTTTTTGAGGTTTTATGTCCTAGGTGGTCAGATAAGAATGCAAAGTGCTGTATCTCGGAAACTATTCATCGTAGAGACCTCCGGTAAAAATATATATTCCTGAAGTGGCCAAAAAAAGACCGTGGAAAATATTTTTAGATTTCCAAGATGGTCGCCAGGGGGGCGTTTAAAGTAATGTTTCATTGAAATCCACATAGTAAATGTACCAAAAAATGTATGTTCTTAAAATCTAAGCTTTATTCCAGTAATTTTTGTTTCACATTTTGACGTATCTATTAGAATAAAGTGGTGGGAGGGATAGATTCAATGTTTTTCTAAATAAACAGCTGTAACTTCGAAACGACTGAACGGATTTTAACAAACTTGGTCTCGTTGGAAAAAGCATTTAATGGTCGCGTTCATCCGCACACACGATACCTGGACCCCTATTCTGTAACTCAAGCGAGAGCTCGTGCACGACTATTCATTGGTATGAGTACTCTCTCACTCCTCACTCACACAATTCTTAAAACCGTATTCACGATGAATCGGCGACTCCACTACATTTGGCTCAGCGTTGCCAAATGGAACGGCCAGTTTTGACTTACTATTTAGTAGTTTAAATGTACTTTAGGTTATATGAGGATAAGAAACAAAGAAATATTTTTAGATTATGTTGTTATTCACATATTATATATGTTGTTATTGTGGGTGATTTGAGATTGTGTGTATATTTCAGTTTTGTATTTAGTTATTTACTATATTAAAAAAAGACAATAATAATGTTGTGTAAAGCACAAAAAACATTGTTAATAGAGTTTATGAACAATCATCCAGAATTGCGTAATGGAAAATTTACGCCAAATTTTACAATTAAAGCAGCACAGCACAGACATTATGCACAAGTCCGTTCTCTTACTATCCTGCTTTCACCCAGTAGAGTAGTCGCATAGGAGTATGTGAGCACTCTCCTACCTTAGAGAATACGGATTTATAATTTTTAGGGAGAGTGGCATGCGCAGTAACGCTAAATTGCGAGAGAGAACTCGTGCACGAGCTCTCGCTTGAGTTACAGAATAGGGGTCCTGATGGATCAGGTAGCGATCCCGAGTTGCGTGCATGAACGGTTCATTTTAGTATGATCACAAAAGATCACTTTTATTTTACGATCCGCTCCTAATTGGTGTTTGTTTTGTTTGCAAGTTTTGAGTATAGTCGTTGATTTTTGATTTATTTAATGTTTTTGTGTAGTTTGAAATATATCTAGTATTGTATATTATAATCTTAGTTTAGTAAGTAGTGTAGAAATCGTTATATAAAAATGTGTGCCTTGTGTTATGTTTTAATTTATTGTAAAACTCAAAATCAGTACAAGGGGGCAACTAGTTTCGGCTCACTGAGCTGTCATCGGGCCTTAATGTATACATCAATCCACATGTAAAATATCATAAAGGGAAAGCCGTCACATGTCCGTAGCATCCAGCAGATTCCAACATATCTCAGTAGGCAATAAGGGGATATACTGCAGGGAAAATCATTAATAAAAATAGTAATGAAAAATATTTCATAACTATGTAAAACGACAAGCGCAATAAGATAAAATTAAACAAAACAGGACAACATTAAGAAAAGTCATAAAATTGGGCCAAAGTATAAAAGAAAAGAAGGAAAGAAAAGAAAACAAAATTGGACATCGTCGTACGACAGAATATGTCCGAAGCTAAAAGTCTAGTATTGTAGTATAGTTCACTACATTACACTTTCATTACTATTTTCATTAATGATTTTCCCCACAGTATATCCTACTGACATATGTTGGAATCTGCTGGATGCCACGGACATGTGGCGGCTTTCCCTTTATGATATTTTACATGTGCATTGATGTATACATTAAGTCCTGATGATGGCTCAGTGAGCCGAAACTAGTTGCCCCCTTCATCTTTTACTAATATATGCTGTAGTACTGATTTTGAGTTTGTTACGGGTTGATCTTGCAACTCACCCCGCAACACTGTAATTATAGTTTTTGTTAATAAATTTAATAATATGTCGAATTCATTCATTCATTTGTTGACATTATCAATCACATCGGTCATGTACATTTAAGAAACCGAAAGATTCCCCTTAAATTACTTGTTCACTACCTACATTCTCCGCTGACAAATAGTATAGCTTACTTTGAGAGTGCATTGATAGATCAATGTAGTTTCAATTGAGTTGTACTTGCTAAACATCAGTTTGACTTTGTTAACATAATATCAAGAAGTCGGGTAGCTGTCAGGGCAGATTGTACGTAGGATTTGTCAAATTCGAATTTTATGTAGAATACGTAAGGAATTCATTAAATTTTGGTTAATTTTGTTGGGGAATCAGGTGTCGAAGGAGAATTGTGGAAGGAGTAAAGTCGCATGTGGATTTGTAGAGTGGAAAAAAGGAGTTTAGAGAGAATAGAATAAGAACCCTCTAACGGAGGGTCTCAATCAGGGCACACCATCCCTGTTAAGCCAAGAGAATAAGTATAGTCTCTCCGCCTACGTTAGTAGAATTATTTTGAGACATTTATTTCGATACTGGTGATTATATTAGAGGCGAACAGACCCCTTTGGATCGTACCGTAGTAAATAGTTAAGAATAGGTTTAGGCATTTTTTTTGCTTTTGTAAGCGGCTCCGTGACGTCACAGTGGCGCAGTTGTTTGTATATAGTCTCTTTTTGTGTAACTAGTATTATAGAATCTTCATTACAGGGGTGTTTCTTGTTCTCCCCTCTTGTAATACCTAACAACTTATTTATTGTCTGCTCCATCCTGACCATCGTGGCGGTCTACTAGTTAGGGCTGACTCATTAAAATTTAACTGGTGGCGCCCATTTTTAACAACAAAATAAAATAGGAAATTTCGCATGCCCACCCCCGACCGAACTGAGCTTGGGCATGAGGTTGCGCTTCTGGTTCTAGGGAGCAGACCATAATAAATAAAGCGCATAACAAGTTTTACTTACTGCTTTTTACCTACAGACTACATTCGAGATGGATAGTTTTTTCATTCAATTTATTGTATTATTTTCCTGTAGTTTTTGAAATATTTTGTATTAAAAAATCTAGTTGAGTACTCATCATCTTGTGTAGTATAGTAGAGAACCCATATTAAAATTACTGTTAGTAGAGTAGTGTAATTTAATAGTAGTGGCTTTGTTAGGTTATAATTTTGAGTCATAATGAGTAGAAAATTAGTTGAGGGGTGCATCAGTTATGTGTTGATGAAGCGAGGTTCATGGAAATGGATGAATACTTATGACAGGTCCACAATTTAAAAGAATATTTCTAATAAACAATGTAAACAGTAGAACAAAATCAAAAGATAAAAAAACTACCTAACCAAATTTCTTTAATATATAAACATAAACAAACGAATGACAAAGACATATATCGATGTCACTTTAAATTAGCGGTTCATTCGTGCGAGATGAGCTCTAGTTTCACAGCGATCTTTAACTGGAATAACTGGTGTGGATGAACGCGACCATTGTTCCATCAAACCCATCGTACCTGTAATATGTTTAATTCTTAGTGATGAATTGATATAATAGCAGAACATTGCATAATTGCAATGATATGACTTTTTCCATAAAAATGTGAAATGACACAAATAGGCTAGTGACAACCATATCTCGATATTTTATTCCTCGCCTCAAATATCGAAGAAAGAAAATTTAGTTGTCATAACATTTTGAAAAGACGCTTTTACAGCGGTAATTATTCTTATTTATTTTTATTTTTTAGTTATCATAACATTTTAAAAAGACGCTTCTACAGTGGTAATTATTCTTATTTATTTGTCTTTTTTCAAGATTCAGTGATAGAATTTTATAATTTTTAAGCAATAAAAGTATTCTTAGTTCAAATATTTAGATCGAAAATATCACCAGAGGTGAATTGGACGAGGAAGTCTATTTCCGTGGCCACCTCGATCCCTAGCTCTCACCTGTTTGGACTTCTATCTGTCGGGTCGTTTAAATAATATTGTTTACCTAATTCCACTAACAACTAGAGACGACATGAAAGTACGAATACAAGAGGACATTCGTAGCATGTCAAGAGCAGAAATTAAAGCTGCTGTAATGTCTACGCATGAGCGGCTTCAACAATGCATTGAGTGTCATGGAAGACAGTTCGAGCATTTAAGGAGACATTAGTTTAATTTGAGAATCGGTCATTTTTCTTTTTATGTCCCTACACGTTTATTTTAATATTTGAAATAAGAAGACTTTTATTATTTAAAAATTATAAAATTATGAAATTCAATCTTTGAATCTTGAAAAAAGACAAATAAATAAGAATAATTACCGGTGTAATAGCGTCTTTTTCAAATTTTACGACAACTAAATTTTCTTTCTTCGATATTTAAGGCTAGGAATAAAATATCGAGATAGATATTTATTAACTACTTTACAATAAAATGTGTGTAGCACGTCAAAAATAAAATACATACAAACGAAGTATACAAAATATATCTTAAGATAAAAACAGAGTATAATGTCACAGCAGAGATACGGTGTTGATATTGCCTCGACAATGCACAATGTAATCATCAACAAAGTAGAAACAATATTTAAGGAAAAAACTTTTTTAAATATTTTTCAAAACCATTGGAGTTCAAGGTTTTTACAATTGATGGCAAAATATTAAAAATCCTATAGTTTGGTGAATTTGATTGCGTCTTATTTAGCCGAAAGTAGCTGCATCTGATATGATGAGCATTACGGGTGTTATAGTCGTGGATATCTGAATTTCTAGACAACATTGCCTGTTTCCCATGAATTTCAATTAGAGTATGAAATAAAAACAAAGACGGTAATGGCATAATTTTATACTTTATGAAAAACTGTTGACAATGATCCCTGAAACCAAGATCAGCAAGCACCCTTATCGCCTTTTTTGCATTCTAAATACCGTTAAAGCATGGGAGGAATTACCACAGAGGGTGATGCCATAGCTAATATGCGAATGAAAAAGTGAGAAATACGTAGTTTTGAGTGTACTTGGATTAGTAATATTTTTCAACTGTCGTAAAATGAATAAGGAACTTGGAAGTTTTTTGACTAAATGCTCAATATGTGCCTGCCAACTTAGCGTGTGGTCTAGGACTAATCCAAGTAATTTCACATTTTTTGTTTTTTGGTGAAATGACAATTGATTACTTGCAGATATATACATGATTTCAGTTTTATTATTATTTAATTTTAGTTTGTTCGATGAAAACCATTCATTTGCCCTGTTACTAAAGCAATCTAGAGAGGCGGCTAAATTCGTATTATCTTTCTCCGAAACAATAAATGTTGAATCGTCTGCAAATAGAACCGACTTATAGGGTAACATAAAACGGCTCAGATCATTAATTTAAATGATAAACAAGAGGGGGCCTAGAACCGACCCCTGAGGGACTCCATGACTTACCTCCAGAAAATCCGATGTTACACCATTCACTGTAACACATTGTTTTCTGTTTGACAGGTAAGAACCAATAAGCTTCAACGGAATTCCCCAACTCCATAATAATTTAATTTTTCTAAGAGAATGTCGTGAGAAACGCAGTCAATTGCCTTTGAAAGATCGCACAGCATTATGGCCGTACGGTTACCATGTTTAAGTCCTTCCACTACGCCACTCACAACGTTAAGAACTGCCTGGGTGGTTGAGCGGGAATTTCGAAAGCCACATTGGGAGCTACTGAAGAATTCGTTTGAATCAAAATAGTCATACAGCTGTTTTTTTATTAATTTTTCAATGACTTTACTGAATATTGAAATAATACTGATAGGGCGATAATTATCGATTACGGAAGCATCGCCTTTTTTAAAAAGAGGAAGCGAAGCACTTTGGATAGTTTAAAAATATCGGGATAAATACCGGTGTTAAAAATAAGATTTATGAGTTCCGTAAAAGGTTTTGCAGCAATAGAAGATACGGTTGTAACTAATCTATTTAGGTGCCATTTCACTATATTTCTGTGAAAAAAGTCGTTATTACATTTAATTTTTTAAAGAATTTTACAATTTTCTGCTATTATATCAAAAAACGCGCTCTAGCGGCATCACTAAGAATTAGACATACCACAGGTAAGATGGGTTTGGTGGAACAATAAATGCTTTTTCCAACGAGACCAAGTTTGTTAAAATCCGTTCAGTTGTTTAGCAGTTACAGCTATTTATTTAAAATAACATTCAATCACCCCCCACCACTTTATTTTAATAGATACGTCAAAAAGTGTTGAACAAAAATTACTCGAATAAAGACTAGCTTTCAAGAACATACATTTTTTTTTGGTATAGTTACTAGGTGGATTTCAGTGATAAAAAGTTTAATATTTTTCACGGTCTTTTTTTGACCACTTTAGTAATATATTTTTTTACCGCAAGTCTCTAAGACGAATAGTTTCTTATCGGACCACCCGGGGTACACATGTGGCTCTTTCAAATCTAAAATTATTCTATAAAAAATACAAAACATCTCATAAAATGTTGAATAAATCCTAAAATATTTGATAAAGAAACAAAACCACTACCAATGAAACTACTATGTCCACATAGGATTTAATTTAAAACTGAAAGATATCAAATTTTAGTGAAACTATGTGAAAAATGCTTTGAGTTAAAAATAAACTATGTGCTCCATAAAAAATAATTTTTTGAAAAACGAAGAGAACTCCTATTTTTAGTTGCAAAGAAATTAGTATTTAATTTATCTTGTAAAATCAGACATTTTACGTTTTCTATATACTTTTTAAATAAGACAATAATAGCATAAATGATATAGGTGATACACAAAACATCTTTCAATGCATACAAAATACCGACATTCATAAATCAAATACCAAAGTCGATGAACTGCACACTGCTATAAGTTCTCATCTATTAGAAACTGCGATTGTCTGTTGATGCTAATTAGGCCAACGGGGCCAAGAATGGCGGTGATCACGCCTTTATCATTATTCCGACTGGCCGCCTTTGAAATTTCAGTTTAGTACAGGCCAAACAGAAAGAATACGAAAATGTTTCCAAACTCGTGGAAGAAATGAAAATCTACAGAAAAGGTAGGATGAGCAAACTAAAAAAGTTGATTGGAGAAAAGAAAGCAAAGGAAAAAATAATATCGGAACAGAGAAAAATACATTAAGGCACATAGACAATTGGATGGATTTTGGAAATTGGAAAAAGGGAAATAACAGAATCGAAATGTTTGAAGAGTGACAAACTCGATCTTTAAAACCAATAATAATTTGACTAAAAACATTTGAAATATTGGCTATAATCCAAAATATGACTGTGGTATATATTATATCATCTGTAATGTGAAATTAACTATTTGGAAAGTCTACTATTGCAATTTTAATTTATTATAAAATATGAATAGGGCTAGTCAGCCTCTGTTGTAAATTAATAATCTATTAGTAATTCAATCAACATTTTAAAGAGATAACAATTCAAGCTCAGGAGTCATATTGATCAATTAGCAAACTAATGATATTTTTTATTTTGAAGATATAATGGACACATACAGAATGTCATAAACCTTGGAAGAAGATTCATTTGTTTCGTATTTCGACTGATTTCTTACTTTCTCTCATTTCGCTACAATAATGGGTTTATTAAGTTTAGTTCGAAAACATTTTAAAAAATCTTCATTAATTCAATCTTGTTTAGATGCTGGTAGGCCAGAAAAATACATTGACATATTGAGGCAACCAAATCCTGATGCTAATAAATTGATGGTCGAGTTCATTTCCATGTTTTGTCAATGGGGTGAAGGAATTAAAAAGGACTTCTTCAAGTGCAGTCAAGCTTTTTCCAATAAAATTCTGAGTGAATTAGATACGAAGCCAATCGAAGATTTGGCGGAAGTAGCACAAAACTACTACAATCTGTATAGCAACCGTGTTAATTCATATCCAGTTTACGAAAATATACCGAGTGAAGTGAGGGAGAAGTTAGTGGAGTTTTTCGAGAAGTACAGCATGATTATACTATACAGGTAAGAATTTGTTTCAAAAAGGTTAAAATATTTTCCCTTGCCATTTTCATTAAGAAAAATTATTTCTCCTACAGGTTTCTCTTCTGTCCACCAACAACCAATGATGAAGAAAAAGATTTGACTATCCAGGAGAGAATACGCAAATTAAGTTGGGTGAATGCTCACCATCTAGATTGCTGCATTAGTGAAACTAGCATCGAAGTCAGAGACTTGGTCTACACTGCCATCAACGATCTTTTGGGCATGGACTCGATGAAAGCACCACAAGAGAAACTCGCCTGCGTTGTCAAATGTTGCAGAAGTGTTGTAGAAGTATTGCAACATTGTCAAGGTGGTCCTGTAAGCGCTGATGAGTTTTTACCTGCTTTGATTTTTGTTGTGTTGAAAGCTAATCCCGCCAGATTGAAGAGCAACATACTGTATGTTACTAGATTTTGCAAGGATTCCAGGTTAATGCAAGGCGAAGCTGGGTACTACTTTACAAATTTGGTAAGCAAATTTGTTTCAAATACCTAATGGTCTACGATTGTATTACTTATAGGTTATATCCGGAGACCTATGAATTTAATCAATTAAACTGTCGAAACATTTTGAGCATGGAATGGTTGGAAAATAGTTGAATGCACAATAAATTGACAAAAACCCGAGACCACGAAGTGTTCGAGGGCTCTATCAAATCAGGCAAAAACATTTCGACAGTTTAATCGAATTAATTTTATTCAGCATTGCAAAAATTTACAGGCTGTTTAACTCATTAAAGCCCAATTTTTTTTTTGTTAATTTCACAAAAAATGACTTGTTTGGTATTGTTTAGGGTATCAACTATGACACAGAGGTAAAGTTTTAGCAAAAAATGGATTAACATAAGAAAAAAATGCCGTTACATAAATGTAATGTATGAAATATATAATTACAATATATACACAGACCCACGTCGCATATCTTGCACATAGTTCTGGCAGTAGCACTGCAAGCCTCTCCAGTACATTTTCTTCGTTTTTTATCGGCAATGTATACAAGTAGATGATTTCTTCCATCATAACGCATATCATCGGATACTCTGTTGAAGGAAATGCTGCATTTTGAAGTACTAGGTCGGCCTGCACCTTTGCTAATAGTTCCATACCTTCGAAGATAAGTCTGAGCAATTGTTCGTCTGAATGTTAATTGCGTTATGTGCTGTTCACATCCTTTTCTATACAAAATCCAGGCATTACTGATAGTAGCATCCAGACACTAGCTGAAGATACACCACCACCATTTTTTCGATCTGATGTCGTATAAGTATTTATATTCTCGTCCATCAGATCTGTCTCGCCCATGTTGCTGTTATACTTCCCAATAAGATCAGATCTGGGGACATTGACATATCTTTTTTCAGTCTTCCTATATCCTTTTACGTTATTCAATGGCTTCACTCCATAGCAGTTTGAATCAACAGTCACTACATTATTGTCAACCCATTTGACAAAAATTATACCATTATTTTTATCTAGAGGCTACTCTCTATTGTACCTCTTTCTTTTGTTTTCAAATCTTTTTTTGATGCCAATAGGCGTTTTCCTAATCGATCCTCTCTGAATGTTCCAGTACAACCGTAACCATTTTCTTTCATGAAACTAAAGATATTGGTAGATGTGAAAAGGTTGTCTAAATAGAATTTATATGGATACTGTCTTTTGGGCAACTCATCTACCATATTTATCAAAGGAACAGCAGCTTTTCCAAACATCTTCTCCCTTTATGGCACAGCGTTGAGTTGTTTTCCCTGGTATACATCAAAATTTATTAGGTATCCATCTTTTGAATTGATTGACCAAATTTTAAAACCAAAACGTATGGGCTTGCCTCTAATGAATTGTTTACAGCCATGCCTGCCGAAATATTTCACCATTGACTCATCATAGTCTATATTTTCAACAGGCTGAAAATTTTCTAAAAAATTTTGTTTCAGTATATTCATAAATGGACGTAGTTTATACATCTTATCGTTTGCGTCAATTTTAGTGTTGCCGGCACAATGTATAAATTTAAGAATTTCCTCAAACCTATTTCTTCTTATAGCTTCTGTAACTGCATGATTTTTCATATTATTAGCAGAATCCCAGAACATTCTTTTTCCAGGCTTCTGATCATATCCGCTAACAATTAAAATTGCAATAAAACATCTAATATCATCGGCAGTTATTTTCGGATCATTACAGTTTTTAAATAATGCATACTTTGTCGATTCTATAACAAGCAAGTCTATTACATCATCATTAATAAATTTTTCAAATATCTCAACACATGACAGGTCTTGAAATTGAACATAATCTTTTGAATGATCTGGAAACCGACGAGCAGTTCATAGCTCTAGATCCCCTTCTCGATCCCATATTATTTCTTTTACTTTTTTGTTTTTTTTACATTAGTTTTGTTTATACCTGTATTTTTATTTTTGTGTTTTTTCGTATGTTGCTCTGTTGCTTGATCAATCTCTGAATTATTTTTCTCTAGTTGATCAATACCCTCTTGACAACTAATACGCTTATTATTGCTCAAAACAATTTCAGCATGGCTTCGTAATTGTCTTCCAGTCAAGTTATCCAGGGTACCCCCACTATCTTCGTCACCTGAATCCTCATCAGTCAGACTACTAACTTCTGTAGGTTCAACATATATTTCCTCTACATTTTCGGAATATGCTATTTCCAATGCATCTTGCAAAGTAATTCTTCTAAAAATAAATGGTTTACTGAGAATGTTTCACAACATCCTAGTGTTACATATAAGTAACGCTCACTTTAGGTAAAAAAATAGCAATTGATAATCTCATAAAAACTAAATGTCGATCCACTATCATGAAATACATATAATATAGTATACCAACACCGAGTTTGGCGTTGAATCATTGTTAAATTTAATTTATACAACACTCACTTGAAATTCACCTCAAAATCCATGTCCAAAAAATATTTTATTATTTTCTAACCTGATTTCAACGACAGCAATCAACTGAAACTGATTCAACTACCTGACAAATGTGAAGTCATACCATTTAGCTTCTATCTTTAGCGCCATCTACCATTAGAAGCCCAAACACAGTATGAAGGCTTGTTTGAATAGATGACTGTAATCGGCTAGGATATAATGGGTTAATCACTTCCAATATTCACAGCTGGGTACAGCTACACGTCGTTTTATCAAGAAAGCTCAGTTGCCATTGGTTGAAATTTTTTTGACATTTAATTGGCTTGAAACTTTTTTGACATTTAATTGGCTTTTAATTACATGCGGGAAATAATCAAATTTATAAAACTTCTAGAATGTTTTAAAAGAAACTCAATACATGGTTTTTCTCAACGACTGGTCATTAGACTTTCCTCAAAAGTTATGTGGAATTATGAAATTTTGTTTTTGACATGATGAGTCCATTTAAAATATTATCTTGACAGCACTTTCGGTTATACTAAAAATTGATATTAACTCTATTTGGAATATATTTTCTTTTTTTTACATTTTTGGATTTCATGCATAATTTTAGGCGATTATTTTCAATAGTAGGTATATCAATATTTCATGGTTTTATCGATATTGTTGTTACTTAACTTATGGAACAAATTAAGACGAGTCAAAAGCTCAATTTTAACTAACCATAAAATTCCACAATTCTATCTTTAGTAATTTTTCGGAAACGTGAAAATCACTGTATAGTGCTTTCCTAAATAATGTCATCAACTTTCTATGGATATTCTGTTTTTGATTATGGTAAAAAAAGAATAAACCTCACTCCATACTACTTACAATGTCTGTATTAGTGATGGGGTTCTTTATTTTCTGAACTTTCTAAGCCTTAAGTATAAAACTTTCATAAATGTTTGTTTATTAGTATTTTATAATATCGCCAATATTATGGTTGTATTTATATTGCTAACAGATCTTTCGTTTTTCTGGAAATATAATAAACTTTCATATTTAGATAAAACTACCTCATAGAAAATACTTAATATTTCTCACTTAATGTTTCCTATATTTAAATGTCATCAATTTGGAATTATAGCTAAATTTATAGTATATCTTCTGAAGATAAAATTATATATTAAAAGGGATATGATTGTAACAATAACAACTTTGAGGTTTCAGTAAAATAACATGACAAATATATACAAAACTCGAATCCGTAATTAGAATTATATGTGATAATAAATTCCATTCATACTAAGTAAGGTAGGTTAGATTTGTCAAGTGGAGGGTACTTATTTTTCAAAATGATTAAAATTAGCCTGATACAACTAAAATTTAATAAAACATCATTGTAATACAATAAAACATCACATTCTCTGTTAGTCATACAATAAATCTTATGCATAGGAAATTTAGTTTTTACAGTAATAAAATCAGGTATGTCATACAAAACAAGTAAAAATCAGGTAAATCGATGATTCCTTGTCAAAATTTGTTCATGGTGATCATATTTTCAGGTAAATATCAGAAGAACACAGGTATATAGAGTCCAGGTTTATAACTCTTGGACTCTTATGTACCCACATAAGGGATCAAGATTATGAAAAAAAAACACTTTCTTCCAGTCCACAAAATTTCATAAGGCTCTTTGAATGTAGTAGTAGAAAAGTTAATAGAGACAACAAATGAAAAAATTACCTTGCATTAGAATTTTTATTCTAATTATTGGAATATAAACTAGTTGATTACACAAAGAAAGTTTCACATTCACATGCAAAGGTTGGACCTATTAGTAATTCGTCATTGTAAGGAATGCAGCTAGCATAAACTCTCCTTTGAGATCTTGTGAAACCATTATGAAGCGAATTATGCTGGATAAAATTTCATCATTATAAGTCTGACTACATATTTGCAGTCGTTTACTTGTGGGTGTAGCCCCTATTTCTTGTATGAATGATATCTTAAATGGGCCATTTTTTTGGTAAATATTGTTCAGCAGTCATCAATAATAAATAAAAGACAGCTTTATATCAAATTACCAACTTTCTCATCATTTCATGGTCTCCTTTTAAGGACAGGAAGAACTATAATCAAACCTACAGAGTCCGAGCTTAGTTCATTATACGAAAGTACGAGGAATTTCTAATATAGCTCCCTCAGAGGTTTCGTCAAAATTATTCAAATGATTGCAGTTACAAGAGCTCCCCATTTTATGGGAAGTTGATTTCAGCTTTATAGTTACATCAAAGTCTTTCCGTTTCTATGTAGTGATATTTCTCTCGTCGACAGAACTTGACGTCAGCGTCCAATCATATAAACACTTTCTTAGTACTAAACTTAATAGGTCCAAAAACAGTTATGAATACTGTAAAGTCAGACTCTTAGCGAAAGATCTCCACAAGACAAAAAAGAAAAAGCAAAGCATAAAAGAATTGCAAATACAGGGGCAATTCCAAAAAACATCCAAGAGCAGTACCACTAACTTCAGTTTCCAAACCCTATAAGAGAAGTATGAATGTGATTTTCTGGAATGTTCACGGAATCAATAATATTTACGACCTTATATCAGATAATTCAATGGACTATGACATTCTCTGTAACAAGAATGCCTAAAGTCACAAACATATTCTGTAGTTGCGTGGAACTACTCTGTGTTGTCGGAATATAAACAATTAAGGAGAACTTCTCCTTCAGTAGGTTTGTTTAACAGTACTGATTCAAAATATACCAATATAGTTAACACTATTAAAAATACGGCTGAGTCTTTAAATTTAGTTTATAAAAGTTCAGTCTCCAGTAGAATACGTAATAACAGATGGTTTGACGCGGAGTGTGCTGCTTCTAAACGCAATCTCAAATCATTACTTAAATTATGCAGTAAAAATAATTTTGTAGATACGTTTAAAAGTCAATATAATGATGGAAAAAAGTTGTATAAGACGTTAATAAAAAACAAAAAGAGAAAGTTTGATAAAAATTTAATTTTAGCTATCTCTAACACACGCGATCAAGCTGGCTTCTGGAAGAATTCAAATTTTCGACCAAAATCTCCTCCATTTCTTTGGCGATTTGGGAGAATTATTATGATCAATTTAGTACACCCAGGATACAGCTGGATATTCAATTTTACGATGCTCAACATCCTGATCTCGACTGTCCGATTACTTTCTCTGAATTAAAAAATTGCCTTGAGAAATGTAAAAATAATAAAGCGTCTGGATCTGATGGAATTTCATATGAATTTTATAAATATCTACCCCAAAATTGGGTTTTATACATATGCTCATTGTTTAATACTATTTTGGAAACAGAAGAAATTCCCTCCGAATGGCACAATATTATAATGTCTATGTTACATAAAAAGGGACCTATTGATGACCCTGAGAACTACAGAGGAATTGCTCTTATTAACTGTATGACCAAGCTTTTCACATCTCTTATTTTAGAAAGACTGTCAAAATTTTGTGATTCGTGCAATATACTCCCTGAGACGCAGTCTGGCTTCCAGGTCGGCAGGGGTTGCATGGATAATGTGTTTATTCTGAATGCAATTACTCAAATACATCTTAGGCTCAAAAGACGCAAAGTTTTTGTAGCCTTTGTTGATTTTCGGAAGGCATTTGATTGTGTAGATCATGACATTTTGTATAGTAAATTATTCACGTCGGGTGTCAACTCAAAAATGATTCGTTTGATAAAGAATATATATGACAAGGCTTTCATGACAATAAGAGTAAATGACCAGCATTCAAAACCATATGGGATAGACAAGAGTGTTTTACAAGGCGAAACTTTAAGCCCATTATTATTCTCTATTTTTGTAGCTGATATGGAGCAATTTTTCGTGGAGCGGGGTCACCTAGGGTTAAACATTGACAATACTAAAGCATTAATGTTGCTCATGTACGCAGATGATCTGATGATCGTGAATGATTCGCAGATTGATCTCAATAAGAAACTTAAAACTTTCCATGAATACTTGGTCCGTAACAAACTTCCAGTAAATATTTCAAAGACTAAAATCATGATATTCGGGAGAGGTGGCTTCCACAATAATTATAATAATTACAAGTTTTATTATAATGATGAAAAACTTGATATTGTTAAACAATTTTCTTACCTTGGGATACTTTTTACTTCGTCCTCGTTATTTTCTGAAATGTCTGTTATGACAGTGACTAAAGTGAAACAAGCCTTTGCAGCCGTCACTGATACAATGGTTCACTCCAAAATGACTTCTTGGGAGGCAAAATTGAAATTATATAATTCTATTGTAATATCAATGCTGTCATATTGCGTTGGTGTCTGGGGTCGAAGATATGGAAATATCCTCGAACGAGCCCAAGTAGGTTTTTTCAAAAACTTACTTGGTTTGCTACGAAGTACCCCGGATTACGTTGTTAGACTGGAAGCTTCAGCAATAAAATTAGATTACACTGTTTTTAAAAGCGCTTTATGTTGGCTATCAAAAGTTATAGCAATGGACGACTTATGTCTACCAAAAATTTGTTTTCTACGTCTACTCCAACTATCGGACGATGATCGTTGTGATAATACTTATAACTGGGTGGCCCAAGTAAAATCTGTCTTCACTTTGTTAAGCAGAATTGATCTTTGGAATCTTTTTATAAATGACAGAACTAAATCTTTAAAAATCCGTAATGAAATACTTGCCTTATATGAAAATAAGCTAAGATCAGATGATCTTAATAGCCTGGCCTCTTCTGAATCTCTCTGGTTATTTAAATTTTTAAATAATAACTCTTACTTAAAACGAAACCTACCATCACATGTCCTTAAAATTATAGCACAAATCAGAACGGGTAGCAAAAAAACGATTAAGTTTACTTATAAAGGTTCAGCATACATAATAAACAGCGAAGAAATCTGCACAATATGTAATCTAAAAGCACCAGAGTGCGGCTACCACATATTTTTTGAGTGCCCTCTATACCAACCGTACAGAATGATCTATCTGACAGATATTGCAAATATTGACTCTCTGGTTAAGATCCTTGACACTGGGACCTCCAGGCAATTGACAAATGTAGCTTATTTTATTAAAAATGCCCTAAAACTTAGATCGTTTATATTTGATGAGTGACAACCTGAAATATCGAAATGTCAAATTCTATTACTTACTTATTAATTTTGTTTGTGGTTAGGTTGCAATAAGATTTTGTAAATTTCTTAAATGCAATAAAGATAATAATAAAAATAAAAAAATAAAAGTCAGAATCGAATATGAGTAATTGCAGTGCGTTCTCTTGGAGGGGCTCTCTTTCTGCAGAGCTTGAACTCTCTTGTTCTTTATAATGGAAATACATTTCGGCATAATTTTGGATTTTGATAATGCAACAATAGGTGAAACATTACCTAAATTATGTGTTTTCCAGAAATTGGATCGGAGGTAGTCGTTTCTTGTGGGACATAGGATCACTTTAAAAACACAAAACGCGCCAATATTCAGGATTTGGGGATGGGATTGTATATAATATTTATATAAAAACGGAAGATCTGAAACAATGTACATATAATTACATAATCAACCCTTATAGCCAACATTTATAAAAATCGAGCAGCCGTTTTCGATACTTAAAGATGCACTCAGTATAGGTATTTGTGTGAATCATTTGAAAATAATTGTTTGTTCTTACAGTGTTGTGCCGTTTCCTTCATTGAAAATTTAACAGCTGAATCTCTAAATATGCCACAGCAAGAATTCGAAGCTTACATGTCTGGTGAATTGACAGTTGTCAGCGCATGGGAATCTGCATTAGTTGCCTGCGAAGGTATGCATCAATTGTGCGAACACCTTTCTCTATTAAAAGGACTTTCTGAACGAACGGCAGCAGTTCAAAATACTACTCACAAATTGAGCGAGGATATGCAAAAATTGAAGGTAACTGTCACTTAGCATTGTGTGACATTTTAATCTTAGATATAAAATATTTGTTTTTATTTATTACCGCCTTCTTAACATAATATTTTTAATACTAAAGTTAATATGTGTGGCAAAATTTTTAAAATAAATAACCTTTTGTGAAAAATCAATTTTATTAGGATAGTTCATAATCAACTTTCTCTCAGTGCTAATATAATTGTCAAAATTTGAGGTGAAAAATTCAAAAAAATATTCATTCATTAACAGTCGCAGTCATACTTATGTAGTTAATATACAAAGTAGTATTTGTTCTAAAAAAGTGTCGGGATCAACCTGCAATAATTATTTTGACTAAAGATACATGAATGTGAAAACAGCAAATTAAAACTCCAAGATAAAATATATGCATTACAAAAAAATATGCTGAATGGGTTGTAATTATAAATCATACTTAATGAAAACATTCTTATTGTTACCATTCTCTAAATTACCGATATTGTTTCACTAGTATTTTTTCGTTTTCAATTTAAAATCATTTTATTACAGTAAGATATTTTTTCTTATGTTTTGTCACTCTCGCATTTTATATTATGTTTATTGCTGTGTTTGTGTGCTCATATATTTATCGATATTTTAGATTAGTAACTCACAAAAGCTTTACAATTTTTATAAAATTGGGTATATTTGTGGGCTATTTATATGATGTACGGATACGAGATTTCTTTATAATAAATAATTTTCTAATTTCATGTTTTCTTTATCTAAAAACCTGGAGGAACATTAATACATATATTTTCTCTGGTCTTCTTTGGATAATACAGTAATAGTTGGTACATACACAATTTTGGACATATGTCACCCTCTCCTTACAACCAAAATTATCTAAAGCGTTAATTTTAGTTTTACATTTTATTCAACCCAATTATTCAGGTTTGAACGAATTTTTGTAAAACTAATATATACAGTCAGTTGCTTACCAGGAATTTAATCTCGAAGTTTGATTGCTATTTTGTTTACTTTGTCATAAAAATATTAATGTGTTTTAAATTCTCCATAACGAAGGAAATTTCGTGTGAGCAAGTTCCGCAAATGTTACAAAAGCCTTACAATGAATCTGTACAGTGCATTTAAAAACAATAGAGATTTTTTGGACATCACTTCGGGCGACCATGAACATTTTCAATAATTGACGTTAACTACTTCAAGACAAACCATTAAAGAGAATCGAGTTCTCAAGTAGACTCCTAAAAATGCGTTTGATAAAATGTTTTGATAAAGATCTAATTTCAAGGCAATAAATTGTGATGATTAATAAATATTATGTGTTTCATTGACCCATTACCAATAATTTTTTGACAAAAGTATTGAATAAATGTTACTGATACTATTTTTTTAAAACTAGTAAAATGCTTGTTCCTTTAGAAAATGAATAAAATCTCAATAACGTCAACCGTTTGTTTTTTGGAAAGATTATATATGAATAGTCAGTTAGATATCAAAATGTGCACCATACTCACAAAAAGTGGATAATACAATTGCTTCTATATTTTTTGCAAAACCAGCAGTATTCAGTGGTTTATCTCAGCAAAATATGTTCCCTTGTATCATAAACCAAATGTATTATTATTCACTGGGTGGCGTCAAATCGGTGTAATAAGATGATGAGACGGATAATGGCAGTTAGTCTTACATAATAATGTCAATGTAGTTGAGTGTATTAAATAATTTAAATTTTTGTTCTCCTTACCACAAGAGGTCCAAATTCATTTATCCGCAGATAAATCAAAATATTTCAAGGAACATTCACTAGGTTTCTTCGTCTTGAGAGGCTTCAATGATAGAATAAGTTTGGAAATTTAGATTTAAATAAATGTGTATGTTGACAGCTTGATGTTTCTACCTAGAAACCAGTACTTTACTACAACTTATCTTCATAACATATACGTACTTTCCATCATATACCTACTTTCCATCATAATAGCATCAGAATGTAGTTACATACAATCAATTACCAAGAATTGATCATTTAACCTTCATAGGACTGGCCGGGGTCCGTTTGTACCCCATGATGTATGTTTTTGCTGTATCTTTGCAAACGCAAATTTTTAAACATTGATCTTCCATTTAGCTGCAGTTTATGAATTATTTTGATACAATATGATGTATTTAGTAGTTTTTATTGGCTGGTATAAACAAAAAATAGTTTTTTATTCCAGGGGTCTCTTCAGACACCGGTCAGCCTTTTACGTCCGATAAAATAATCCCGTTAACTGTTAGTAAAATCGGGGAATCCCATACATTTAACGTTTGTTTACTCACAGGGAATTTACCCATATAATTGTAAAATGTAAATTACCAGTTCAAATGGGGGATTCCCCGCACTGCGATATAATTTTTAGAATTGAATATTCGGGTTAGTCTCTTGTGATATTGCGAGTAGGGTACATCGTTTTGAAAATGAGTCAGTTTTTATTTACAAACAATCGCAAGGGGCTTACTGACTATGAGATGTTACGTATACTTGAAAGTGATGATCCAGGGTTTGATAGTGTTATCAATGAGGAAACATCGAGTGACTTAGAAGATGAAGACATTGTCACAGAAGTAGAGGAAGAAAATGATGTAATAGTTGTTGATCAAAATATAGAGAAAACGAACCCAGAGGAACCAACAGTTAGTAACAGCCAGGGCATTCCAGTATATAAATCTAAAGATGGAACTGAGTGGTCAAAAATTCCAGGAAACACAAAAGTTAGACGTTCAAAAGCTAATATTCGGAGACATGTTCTAGGCCTTACAAATTACAGTTCTGATATCTCAAGTATAAAAGACGCTTTTCTTCTTTTCCTATCTCCGGATATTTTGAATATAATAGTAACCGAAACAAACAGAAAGGCACAAACATATTATGATAAATGGAATATAGAAAATCCGAATAAAATTAAAGTTTTTGTACCTGTTGATTCTATAGAGACTGAAGCTTATATTGGACTGTTGCTTATTCTTGGCGCACTTCACGGATCGAAAGAGGCTATCGAAATGCTCTGGTGTCAAGATATTTCTTCCTGTCGTCCTATAATTCCTGCTGCAATGTCAAGAAACAGATTCAAACAAATTACTTCATTTTTACGCTTTGATAATTTTCAAACAAGACAAGAACGAAAATTAGTAGATAAGCTAGCTCCGATAAGAGATATATTCGATATTTTCACTTCTAATTGTAAAAAATCACTTAATCCTGGCGACCAACCATGTGTAGATGAGCAGCTTGTACCATTTAGGGGTAAGGCACCATTCCGAGTCTATATGAACAGTAAACCTGATAAGTATGGAATCAAAATATGGGCTCTTGTGGACTGCACCACTTCTTATATTGCAAACATGCAAGTTTATTTGGGTAAGTTATTTGAAAAGCAATATAGGCAAACTTTATAGTCCTAGGTATCTATTAATTTTTAGGAAAACAAGGTAACAAAGCGGAAAAGGGTCAAGGTCAAAGGGTTGTCCTAGATTTGACAGACCATTTGGAAGGCGGATTTGGAGTAACGACCGATAACTTTTTTACAAGTTTAGAACTTGCTGACAAGTTGTGGAAAAAAAATATTACTTTATGTGGAACCCTTCGGAAAAATAAAACATTTATTCCCAGGGAACTTCTACCGGCATCGTACAAGAAAAAGTTTTCAAGTATGTTCGCATTTAGAAATCAAAGAACGCTAGTATCCTATGTTCCAAAACAAAAACATGCTTTCATCTTACTTTCAAGTGAGCATACTGATAGTAAAGTAGCTGGAGAAGAACAGCACTATAAACCAGAAATTATTCTTCATTACAACAAAACAAAAGGTGCTGTCGACACTTCAGATAAGTTGGCCAAAGAATATACAGTGCAGAGAAAGTCAAACCGCTGGCCAATGGCAATATTTTCGCATGTTATAGATATCGCAGGAATAAATGCTTATAAATTGTGGTTACTGCAAAACCCGGATTGGCGAAAAAACCGTTTGGATAAACGTAAAATATATATTTTGGGACTAGGAAAAGAACTCATAAAGAAATACGTTTTCCGGCGATATAATAATAAATACATTCAGACAAATAGAAAACAGCATATGACAGACGTTTTTCCCGAACTACTGGATGCAACAGAACATAGAGTTGAACAACAAAACATTACCAGGGGGCGCTACCATATGTGTCAAATTGGAAAAGACAGAAAATCCAGAAAAATATGTATTAGGTGTAATAACTTTGTGTGCCTAGAACATTCAAAATCGGAGATAGTTTGAAAAAAAATGTTAAAATGATATGTAGCTAGTAGTATTGGTGATTAGGGTATATTGTATTTTTTCGTGATGATTTTTGACTAATAAATGGTTAATAGTAAAGCTTTAATAAAACTTCTTTTCTATATATTTCATTTAAAGAAAAATACAGCATTTCTGCAATTTTACGCATGGGGTCTTCTCGGACCCCAGTTAGTCCTTTTCGTAAAATTTTGATGGCCGTCCCATGAAGGTTAAAAAGGTGGCTTACTAAGATATCCGAAAATATTTTTTCAGCTGAGTTGGTGTAACTGCCCTAAATACAATGTTTAAATACTCAATTTTGTCAGCTCAAGGAACTAACGAAGTGTTTATATAGTATTCTTGATTTTCGTTCTATTTTATTAAATAACCTGTCATTTATAGAAATAGTTTTTGATTTCACCCAAACTTTGGCCTAAACAGAAATACGTCTTAAGAAGTAAAAAAATTAAGAATATATATATATATATATATATATATATATATATATAATAAACAACGAATAGATTAGTGGGTATTGCACGCAATACCCACTAATCTATTCGTTGTTTATTGTTCATATGTCACGCACTTGTTGTTATATATATATATATATATATATATATATATATATATATATATACAGCGTGTTTCTAAATTCATGTGAAAAAATTCAGGAGGTGATTGCCAGGATGAAATAACCATGTCACAAGGACAAACACATTAAAATATTTCAGTAGAAAACACCAACAAATAAAAAGGTAATAAATATGTATGATGTAATAATTGTAATGCTGTTTACATAGGACAAACATATCAATATTTGGAAAATAGATTAAAAAGTCATCAATACGATAAAAGAAATAAAACAGCATGGGCAACCATGAAATAACGAAAAAACAGACATTTGATTATTAGAATACTAAAATTCTTGAAACGGCATCTAAAATAAAGAAAAGAGAATTTTAGAAATGATTTATGTCCATAAAAATGAGAAATCTATCAATAATAAGAAAGAGCTAAGTAATTTGAGCAGAATGTATAAATCTATTTTATAAATTTTATAAAACTCAAATATCAACAATTAAAGATCTGTATCTCTGTTTATATGATTGAAGAAGATTGTAATTTGATATTCATGTGGTGAGTGTCGTAATTATTTATATTCAGGGTTGTCAATGTCAGATTATAATTTTGACAAAGGCCAAAGTCAAGCCCAAACGGCAAAAAATATTTCTCTAAAAAGCACCTTATTTATTGAAATAGGCCGAAAATGGAGAACATTTATTCTAGTAAATATACCTACATATCATATGTCCCCCTAAGTTGGAATCATGTGAGAAACTTTTTTATGATTAATTTTAGGAAAAAAAGTTATTCCTCATAAAAAGTTCTGCATTATCTAAAACCAAAAATTCAGTCATCAAATGTCAAATTTTTTAGTCATATACGGGGTTTGTCAAAAAATATGATTTTACTTAAGAGTAAAGTACCTTTAAATTTGAGAATATCGAAAAATGTTACTAAAAAAAATTGATTAGAATTAAAAATTACGTTTAAATATGTAATTACATTCATTTAATGAAATTATATATAAACTCAAATGTCCAGAATGTAATGCTGTCTATTTGGGTCAGACCCTTAGAAATTTTGAAATCCGATTCAGTGAACACTTACGAGCATACAGATTAAAACAACCAGATAAATCCCACTACGTAAAACATCTACTTGACACCTAACACCAAACTAGAAGTGCTGCATATTTGTGAAAAGAAAGAAGAACTGGATTTCCTTGAAGAATTGGAAATTAGAAGACATTTAAGAAACCCATAATATGAAGTTGTCAATGAACAGATAAATCTAGGGAGTTCTCCACTAATAAACTGTCTTCTTAAATGATAATTGTAAAGATCCGCAGATATAGTTTTCCTGGTTTTCTATATCGTTGCACAGTTATACTGATCTTAATTGGAAAAATGATATCCAGGATATCACCATAGGGCTAATAATATCTAAGCTTCAATATTTTTAATATCACATATTCTTCTTTTTTCTATTAACATATATTAAGTCAAACACAAGTTAGGTCACTTCTTGGTCTAGCCAAAAATAACTACTAAACATGGGGTAGGCATCAAATGAAATGTAACTTCTGTCATTCTGACGATGATATTGATTTATCGAAACAATTGTCAATTTTTTATAATTTTCAACAATTTTTATTATATTGTTGAAATAGTTAGAAACAGTGAGTTTCATTTAAAACACTATTACATTAATTTACTTTAATAAAATTAATTTTAAAACGTATGTCTACAATAATGCAAATTTAACTGTAGTTACATGTAATCTATGATGCACTGATAGAAGGAAATGTTGACAGTTAATTTCAAATCTCGTTAGAATTTATAAGACACATAAAAATGGTAGCGTTATTGAATTGTTTTGATTGTGGGTGATTACTATAAAACGCATATAGAAGCAGCAGTTTGATGTAATGCTGTCTGCAAATCCATAATTGTCATTGCGCAAAAGAAAGTCGTTGTTACAACAAAATGTAAGTAAAAATACAGTGGCAAGAATTTTAAAACTAAATAAATACAAACCAAAAATCGTACAGACATTAAAAGAAAGGGTTTATGATAGGTGCTTTGATATTTTGTTAATAGTAGGAAGTTCATTGCGAAAATAGAATTCATGTACTTTTCTTCTAACAGCATTTCTTGTTACGTCATCAACAACGTCTATAGATCTCACTCGGTTTTGGTTAGTGTGAGGTTCCAGAAATGAATCTGTTTGTTGATACTCTCTTTTTACTTTATACACATTTGAGCGGGAAGTTCCGGACAAATCTGCCAATCTGCATAATTTGCCATTAGTCATATCAGGATTCTCGCGAGAAAAATTTTTTTTAAATATTTAAAATCATGTGTTTTGTGCCAAGATCTAAATGACACTTTTTAGGTCTTTTTCTTGGGGGAGATAACTCGATATTATTCTGTTCGTTATCACTGACACTGTCTGTACACGACATAGTTTTGTTTTTAAATAATTAACTTTACAAATATCAATGATTATTATCAGAACAAAGAGCACAGGAATAACACAATTCTAACAACTCAAAACACTAATACTGTAAATTAACTCTCGTAAATATGTACTATACACAATAATTAATTTTAATACAAACACAGTAAGATGCACAGATCACCCACAGTATGTACGACCCTGTAAAAACTTCTGTTCTCCTACTGCTAAAATTTCGAAGCGAGTCGTCCAATACGCAGCCGATTTAGAATAGATCACGCACGGTTTTTGTTTACAGGCGGTTTTTCTTGGGAGCGAACTGAGTATAGTATTTGGGACGGCTTCAAGGAGGTTAGATTCTCGCTCCTACAAGTTTCTTGTCCGAAGCATTTTTTGCGTGGGCTTGCAATGACGAGGCATTCTACAGTTAGGTGATCCGGAGTTTTTTCCTCTTCTCCACAGAATCTGCACTAGTCAGTTTCTTATAGACCTATTATCATTAAGTGCTTCCTAAGGCGACAGTGCCCTGTTGCTCTTCCAGTTTCCTCCTTCTACCGAAACTCTTTCTTATAGGAGATTCGGGTCAATAAAGGGCGTTCGTGCTCTTGGCAAGTTTATTGGCGTATTCATTTCCTTTTATTACTGATTGGCCAGGAACCCAGACTAAGTATTTGAATGTATTTTATTATTTGCAAAATAAATGCAGAACTTATTATGAATAATAACTTTTTTCCTAAAATTAACAATAACATTTTTTTCCATATGATTCCAACTTAGGGGGACATATTGTATATATATATATATATATATATATATATATATATATATATATTGTACATGTGGCTTAATCACATGTATTATGAATTATTCAAAACTGACAGTTGTCAAATAATTTCCGGCTATCAAATTTTTTTATTATATTGAAAAATGAATTTAGTTTCGAATTATTATTATCTCTTTTTTCTCAGGGTGGGTTCAATTAGCTATTGGAAATAAAAATTTTAATTTAATTTCAAATTATTGTCCAGCTTAACTGTTAATTATTAATTTAGTTCCTTATCATTGACTATGTATTATGTTATAGTCGTAAATTCCAGATTATAAAGACCATTCAATTACTTTTTGACATTCACAATGCATAAATGACTTGTCTGTCACCAATAATACACTTTTGAAAATAAAATTTCTAAATTTGATAAATATATTTAAGTATCAACGGTGGAAGGTGATTGAGTAGGAGTTGAAAATTTTTGAATGCTCGTGTTGATTTGGGATTCTTTGTAACCATTTTGAATTAGAGTTTGTTTTAGAAAATTGATTTCTGATGGTCGATTGGATTCGTCAGATAGAGAGATGGATCGGGATACGAGTGTGTTGCTGACAGAATTAAGTTGGGTCGGATGGTGATGGGAATGGGCATTGAAAAAACGGTTGGTGTGAGTGGGTTTGCGATAGATGGAGTGTGAGAAACCATTTGGTGAAATTTTTCTAATCATAACATCAAGAAATGGTAGAGATGAGTTATCTTCCACTTCCATCGTGAATTGGATACAGGGATGTATGCTGTTCAGATGGAGTAGGAAGGAATTCAAAGTATCTCTTCCATGGGGCCAAATGACGAAAGTGTCATCAACATATCGTAACCAACAGCTTGGTCGGAGAGAAGAGGAAGAAGTGCCGAATTTTCGAAGTGTTCCATGAAAATATTGGCCATAACCGGAGAGATAGGGGATCCCCTAGGGGCACCTTTCAGTTATCTGTAGAAGTTACCTTGGGATATGAATTAGGTGTTGGACAAACAGTGTTTGATTAGGGAAAGAAAATCTGAGGTGATGTGGTGTTTAGTATCTAAGATAGACAAAGTTTCATCGATAGGGATGTTGGTAAATAAAGAGACAATGTCAAAGCTGACAAGGATATCTGTGGAAGAAATATCAAATCCTTTGAGTAGGTCAATTGGTTGAAGGGTTTCAGCTAGATGTTTAGCCAAGAGTTGGGTGGGGCAGTTAAATGCACTGATAATGGGTCGTAGTGGGATATCGGGTTTGTGGATTTTTAGAAGACCGTATATTCGAGGAATGCGGTATGATTTTTCTCGTGGGATGAGCTTGGCTTTTATTTCTGAAGGAAGTTGGGACTTATTGATGCAAGTTTTTGTTGTTTTTTCCAGATATGTGGTAGGGTCATTAGGGACGATTTTATTGTGGGAAGTGTTGAGAAGATTATTCATTTTATTCAGATAGGAAGCGGTATTGAGGACGACCGTAGAGTTGCCTTTATCGGCTGGGAGAACCACAATATTTGGGTGGTTGTGAATATCTTTGAGAGCCTGTGATTATTTGAAGGTAAGGTTAGAAGGAGGTTTTGGGGGGACCTGGGCAACATCTTGCCTAATAACTTCGGCTTCATTAGAAGGGAGGTCAGAGATAATTTCCTCAGTTTGGCAAATGATCATTTCTATCGGAATGGATTTGAGTGTGACAGCGTAATTAAAGCCTTTGGCAAGACCCTGCTTGGCGTGTTCCGACATAGGGGTGTTGGAGTAATTGTGGACAAGTGTGTCAATGTCAAGGGTTTGTGAAGGAGGTTTTTGAAGTGAGATAAGTTAAGTTAGCTTGTTTTCTTGGGTTTGGGTATTTCGGTCAGATATGTATTGGGGTAGATAGATGGTCGAAAGTATCCCATAATAGTGGATGAACTCGGAAGGAGTGGATTTGATGAAAAATATTGAGACGGAGATTGATTGTGTGAAGATGTTGTCTGGTGATATGTATGGAATTTCTGAGAAGAGAGAAGCTGGCTTTGCCGAGGATACTAGATATTAATGATGATTTGGTGTGATGTTTCAGTTGTAGGGATTTGGGTATGACATTATGGTCGCGACATTCTTTAAGGAATGTAAGGTCACAGAGAAGGCGATATTTTCGAAGTAGGAGTGTGCTATAGGATTTGGTTAGAGAAAGTATGTATATATATACAGATATACATACCCAGTAATATATTGGTACCAAATAGTATAAGTTACTTTAAATGGCATTAATAACCAACAAATATATTCTTTAAAACCAGAAACAAACTAATTCATCTCTCAGGGCTAATAAATGTTCTAGATGTATAGGATATTTCATATTATTCATAATTTAGTTTCAACAGCTTATTAATTTCGAAACAATCCAAAATAATTTGAAAATTAATTATAATAGACAAATGTATACTGTTGATCTCTCAAAACTAACAGGTGTGCACTGTATATAGTACATTATTATATGCAACATATCTGCTTCATCATTTTTCATTTAAAATAAGAAAACATTAATCAATAACTTTTTTACAGGAAGAAATTTGTGAAAGCGTAACAGCAGTACTAGCAAGAACTCCATTAATTATCAGACCGAGAAAAAGTCCACTAACACTAACTATAACCAAAGCAAAACCACTACCAACATCTTCGTTTGAAAAATCTTTAACATTAGCAGAAAACATCGACGTTCCACAACAAGAAGAAACAAACACTACAAATCAAAATTATTACTTACAAAATTTATCCCTCAGTCAAATGAATGCATTAGATAGTACCAAAAACAAGCTGCAGTTGGATATAATACCTTGTCTAACGGTACCTCAACAATTAGATTTGGAAAAATCTTATTCTAAAGAGATTCTGTTGTCTCCCGCTTTTTATAGAAGCGTTGAAAGTATCACACCAGATGATAACAGTTATTTAGGTCTATCAAAGGTTAATTACGACATTGATTTCTCCGATTTAAGCACGGAAAATAGCATAGCAGAAGATCTAACACCTGATAAAAGAAAATCTCCTACGCCTAGTTTTGTTTCCGATCCTTTTTCTCCTATAGGGTCGTCGTGTCCAGTAACACAGAGTCCATTAATACCTTCCAACGTATTTTTGCCAACTGAATCTAAAATAATGAAACAAACAGATAACTTTGTCCTTCCATTCTTAGAAGATTCTACCTGTGAAGAAACTTTATTGGATAAGACTGGAGAAACCCCCTTGGGAGGTTTACCACCACCATTGAGACCTGTAATGTCCGAGTATGCCGGGTTTTCTAAACAAGGCTCCAAAATTCCCAGCATACCATGTAATACAGGAGATTTGGGTGCTGGTCATTTTAAAAATGCAACTAATTAATCAAATAGAATCAAATGAGTAATGACTACCTATAAATATGTAATATATCTGTTTTTTAAACGTTTTACATAAATTTTACCTCCTAAACAATAAGTGGGTTGCATATGATCTGGTAAACAAATTATAAGTTTAATTTACAGTGGATTAAAATTAACACAAATACGATCTTCTGCTTATTCTGTTGGTGGAAACTATACTGTGTTCATTTAAAACATATCCAACAAATAGTATAAACACACAAAAATTAACAAACACAACTGAAACTATTTTTTTTTCAAATATATATGTAGCTCTATGTTTTGTTTAAACAATAACAAGGAAAATGGCTTTTGGCTCGATTCTTACACTATCCACAATATGGCGTATCGCTTAGCACGAATCGTCTATAGTGGAATCGATCCACTTAAATGAATGCATTTGTTCATCAATTTGACTCTGAATTTTTATATTTAAATCATCTAAATCCGTATTTGCCGTTGCTAAAAAGGGGCGTTCGCTCAATCAAACATGGTTTTTATAATTCAGACCAATATTTGGGAACAATATCAACATCAATTATTCCTTTGACGTTGCGAATTGACAAACATCTGGTAGAATCGAAATGAGGCCAGTAGAAATGTCAACAGGAATTTTCCCATTGCCAATGTCTAATAATGCATTTGAAACCACTTCCGCCGATATGTCATTTTGTAGCCAATCACATATTCCTTGTTATCTGTTGATCAGGGAATGATTGGCGACGTTTGGTGGAAATCTTCAGCCAGTAGAATTATCGCGCCTTCGAAGAGGTTCTTATTGCTTCGCAAATATCGTAATGTTCAATCAAGTGCCTCTAATGCTGGTTTGTGCGCCATCGTACACTCATCCCTTATTCATTTACAATTTTGTTGCACTTTCGCCGATGTTGATGTCTTGGTTAATTTACACGTTGGTTCATCTATTGTTTGCAAATTTAATGGCAGTTTGAGCGCTGAATCTGCGGTTCGTTCACCTTCTAACGATGTAACAATGATCTCAGCTGATTCTACTGCCAGTGCTTTTTTATTTTGTGCCCGAATTGTATAAATAATACTACAAAAACTGCCATCTACGGATGTCAGTAAAATTTTGCGCCATCTACATATCTCAAGTGGCTCTAGAAAGAATAAAGTTCCCAGTTAATAAACAATTAAAGTAATGAAATCTAAATTACTAAAATTTTTGAAGTTACGCAAAATACCATGTCGTATATTAAATTTATCCACCTTTTTCTATTTTCAATTGATACAAAGAAACATTTATCCAAATAATTCTCCATTTATTGTCTGAAATTTATTGAGATAAAATTTCTATGTATACATAGTTATTTTCCAACTACTTTTAAGCTGATCTAAAAAATCACTTGGTAAGAAAAACAATTTATAAGACTTAGCCCAATTTTTTGTGTAAGGGTGTAAATTATATGACGTATGTCCTCCTCCACTACTAGGGTTATTTTTTACTACTACTACATCTTCCCGATGTAAATATCTCAAGTCTCTTTTATTACGATCATAAAATTATTTTTGTTTGCCTGCTCTTTCCTCTAATTTGATTCTAGTTACCGAATAATCTCTATTATTTATAGTTAAAAATTGGCAAAACGCCTAGAATTTTCCTACCAGGGAATGAGTATTATCTATACCTGGTGTGTGTTACATCGTCAACTTGTTGTAGCTGGTTCATTGTTTGAATAAATGTTCCACCCCCTTTTTTAACTTTAATTAACCAAACAATGAATATAGTTTACAATACAAAGGTGTTTAAATAATAAGGTTATGTATGTACTATATGGTGTTACATTACAAAAAAATACGTTATTGTCTCTCACGAATGTGTGAATGTATAATATATGTAGTCTGTTCTACAGTCAGTGTGGGCAACAGATAAACTAGTTCTCCAACAGATTCAACTTCTAAAACCACCAGAAAACCACTAACAAAAATTAGTCCTACTCCAAAAATGAGTAAAAATCGTTAAAATTTCCACTAAACAAATTTTCGGTTTTTACAAAAAAAAAGAGTAAGTAGTTTTATTATTACGTAATAAAATATTTGAAATCAGTAAATCAACATAGAAAATATTAGTAGTAAACATTGATGGAAGTAAATCAACAACACATTTAAATAGATATTTTCTTTAAAGTACCTTGTATTTCATCGGTTTGTAGCGCTTAAAGTGGTTGTTTATGGTTAGTGTGGAAAAAAGAAAAAAAGCGTTAAAAAAGTGCCATAACGTTAATTTTATTTCACGCTTTCCATAAGATAACACAATGAAACTTGGCTGGGCATCGAGGATGGACTTCTAAGATGCTTGGCTGGGCATCGAGGATGAGCTTTCATGAAACTTGGAATACATATAATTGTAATTTACCAAAGGAGCTTAATTAAAATATCCCAAATTTCTATTTGCATTTTATTTTTTATATAGGGCTGTAGAAAAAATAATGTATGCAATATGTGCATAAAGTGTCTTTTTCACTCATGGAATTGCCGCACTCGCCTGATGGCTCGTGCGGTCAACTTTTTCCATTCGTGAAAAAAAGTGCCACTTTATACACTTGTTGCATAAATTACTATTCTTGCACCACCTATTAGACAGAGCTCGAAATAGTCTGTCGAAATTCAAACTTGGATTTCAGTTGAGCACATATAATTGAAGAGTGCGTTTCGCTTTTATGCAAATTTTGTTTTACTTTTACCCCGTTCGTGCAATAATATATTATTTTTGCGGTACGTAGGAGTATTATTCTAATTTTTATTTACCTAATAGTTCATAGTAATTTAGGAAATCATATTATATTGGTTATTTACTTGAATAGTTAATATTAACCTCAGAATGTTGCTAATACACATTTGTCCCTTGGAATGGGGTAAATGTATTATTCCAAGTGGTGCTAAATGTGGCGTACTATATCACATTTACCCCGTTTGTATAACTTCCTCGAATTATAAATGGATCTCTTAAATAGTTAAGTTAAACAGTTGCTGAGCAAGTTTTAAAAGCTTTACTTGTTAATAGATGTCATGGTTCGTTGCTACAAAAGAAAAACTTCTAATGAAGGAAAATATTCGGCAGCTGATCTCAACACTGTAATGTCTGATGTTTTAGCAGGCCGAACATCAATTTAAAAGGCTTCAAAGTTAGATTAGCCAATGGTTTGAAAACTATGGAGAAGTGGGGATATGGATTATCAAGGAAAGAAGTTTTAGAAATTGTGGGTAACTTTGTGAATGCTAACCAAATTGAAACTAATTTCAAGGATGGCGTTCCAGGCGACGATTGGTTTCTGGGGTTTAAGAAGCGACACAGATTAAGTATAAAAGTTCCACTAAACGTGTAATATGTTCGCAAGAAGGCCCTTGTTCCTTTTGTAATGAATAAATATTTTGATGTATCAAAATCAATAATGAGTGAACACGATCTTCACGACAAACCTGAAATGATCTGGAATTTGGACGAGAGCAGCTTATGTATTGATCCGAGGGAGACTAAAGTTGTAGGATGTATAAATGTACCCTCGCCAAGAACAGTTAGTTCTCTAGGAAAAGAAGATACCACTATTGCTCTTATGTGTAGTGCCGCTGGCCAAAAAGCTCCACTATTAATAATTTATAGAGGCCTACACTTATGGGATCAATGGATAGCTCCACCAGGCACCGATTTTGAGGGTACTGTTTATGCTGCTACAAAGAAGAGGTGGATGGAAGAAGCCGTTTTCAAAAGTTACTTCATAAACACTATAATTCCGCCACGTCCCCCTGAAAGACACGCACTAATTATTTACGATGGACATTCCACTCATATGAGTATCGAGACTTTAGAAGTGACTATGCGAGAACAAATTATAATTTTAAAGCTACCGCCGCACTCAAGTCACCTTTTACAACCATTTGATCTGGCTGTTTTTAAATCGTTCAGAGTTAAATGGGAAGAAAAATTTGTTATCTGGCAACGGCAGCATGTAGATCACAAATTACCGAAACAAATATTTTCCCAGTTTTTGTGTACAACATGGAAACAGGTAAACCCGGAAGTAATTAATAATGGTTTCAAAAAGGTGGAATTTTTCCTTTTAACCGTAACGTCATCCCTGATACATATTTTCCACCAGACCTGCTTAACAAATGGAAGGTGATTGGACGTCCCAGTTCATCCATACACGAAAACTGTAATGATGTAATGGTATCCACTGAAGGAATCACCGAAACAGAAGAAATCTTTTCTCAACGGCTGCTGCTATACGCGAAACTGTCACTCCCAACGAAACAAAAAATAGCAGGGACCATTTTTCGCGGTGGAGGGGGAAGGGGGGATGACGTGTCGTTGGATGGGAAGAGAATACAGACTGTATTATACTATCGTCTTCAATTCTTATTTAGCCTATTTTTAATAGTGTTTTAAATGAAACTCACGGTTTCTAGTTAATTCCACAATATAATAAAAGTTATTGAAAATTCTAAAAAATTGACAATTGTTCGATAAATCAATATCATCGTCAGAATGACAGAAGTTACATTTTATTTGATGCCTACCTGGTGTTTAGTAGTTATTTTTGGCTAGACCAAGAAGTGACCTAACTTGTGATTGACTTAATATATGTTTATAGAAAAAAGAAGAACATGTGATATTACAAATATTGAAGCTTAGATATTATTAGCCCTATGGTGATATCCTGGATATATCATTTTTCCAATTAAGATCAGTATAACTGTGCAATGATATAGAAAACCAGGAAAACTATATCTGCTGATCTTCACAATTATCACTTAAGAAGACAGTTTATTAGTGGAGAACTCCCTAGATTTAACTGTTCATTGACAACTTCATATTGTGGGTTTCTTAAATGTCTTCTAATTTCCAATTCTTCAATCAGTTATACAGATCTTAATTGGAAAAATGATATCCAGGATATCACCATAGGGCTAATAATATCTAAGCTTCAATATTTGTAATATCACATCTTCTTCTTTTTTCTATAAACATATATTAAGTCAATCACAAGTTAGGTCACTTCTTGGTCTAGCCAAAAATAACTACTAAACATCAGGTAGGCATCAAATAAAATGTAACTTCTGTCATTCTGACGATGATATTGATTTATCGAAACAATATCATCAATTTTTTAGAATTTTCAATAACTTTTATTATATTGTGGAATTAACTAGACACCGTGAGTTTCATTTAAAACACTAATATGAGCAGATTCCACGAAGTAAGGGTCGAGACAGCTCATTTCTATTTTTAATATATTGTGGGTTAAAACTATTGTTTTTTTAGCTCGTGAAAATACGCCCCTAAGGGACCGGCGCCCTGTGCAGGTGCACGCCCGTTGGGGCGTCTCTGTTTCTACTACTAGGGTAATTGCACCAATAATGAACACACCGCTAGTAGTGGTCACCTTAAGCCAATTAACGTTATTATCTTCACTTCTATCCAAAATACAATGACGACCTCAGCGCCATGTGACGATATTTCTTGCCTGATTGTAATACGTCAAACTTTGGCGCGCCAAAAATCAGTTTGTTTTGATCTGAAACGACTTGTTCAGTCTTTCGGTTGCAATTAGTGCCGTGAACTTATTATTGACATTTATATATTTATTTTGTGCTGTTACACATTTAAAAGGGAAGTACTTTGTGTTTTTTAGTCGCATTTGCTAAAAACATAGAAGTTTTTAGCCAGGGGTGACCATTACTGGGTGAAGGTTTTGTTAGAAATTCATAAATGGTCATCACAGGTGTCCATTACTAAAATACAATAATTTATTAATAGTCACCGATATATTCGATCCATTTAGGGCTTTAAAAATTCTAGTGTGTTTTTTATATTTTCTTAAAACATCATTGTGGAAGTTTTCGATTATGGGTGTCCATTATTAAAATACAATAATGTATTAATGGCCACCCTTATAATTTATCCATTTATCGCTTTAAAAAATACCTGTTATTTCTTATTATTATTGACATGGATACCCATTCGATAAAAATATTAACAGGTAATATATTTTCAACTTTGATTGCCAAAAATCATCATTTGTAATATTTTCAGAGAGTATTATCAGCAGTCATTATTCAGCATCATTATCAGGCATAGAAAAGCATGCAGGGGAATGGTTCAGATTGAGCCGTCAAAGGCTTCATAGAGAAATTAAGAAAAAAGATGGTGGAAGCCAATGAATATTAATGACTGTTTGTGATTTACACAATATACCATATACGCCCGAATATAAGACGCATCTTTTTTGTAAATCAAGGTTGTAATCAAGTCATGAAATGTTTTCAAGATTTTGTTCTGAAAAATGGGGTGCGACTTATATTCGGGCGTATATACGGTAGTTTTTTTTAGTGCTGATGACTGACAGACAAGAGAAATTGTGTTTTTTTTTATTAATGCCAAACAATTTGATGTGCAATTATATATATTTTTTTGATGTTGAACTTTTATTTCATTCGCCTTTAATCTGGCAGTATTTGAAATGACCAATATTTATTAATTAGAATTACGCCAAGTTGCAATCTTCTGCTATATCTACTTTTTTACAATGTGAACTATGCAAAATTGTGGTCATCACACAATTCAAAATTTCCAAATAACCCTTTTCCCATACTAACTCACTCCCAACCTTATGCACATTTCAATAACTATCATTATCAGTAGGTAAACTACAAACTGTAGATTACCTACTACTGATGATAACTTAGTTTTCATAATGTGCATATACGTTTGAAGTAAGTTGGTGTGGGGAAGGAGTTATTTGGGTTATTTTTGTCAAATAGTTACATCGAGATTATGTAAAAATTATGTTATATTTGTGGCATTTCTACATAACAGGGGTGTAAATTTTACATACCATCTAGAGGATGTTACGTAATATTTATGTAATCTGGTTAAGTTTGAGATATAATATTTACTCAGCAGAATGATATAAAATATATGTAAAAATAGTAACATCAACGTTATGTAAAAATGAGGTTGTATTTGTGGCGGACATTTTGACATAACATGGATATAAATTTTACATTACATAGTTACATAACATATATTATTAGTTATGTAGCATTGATGTAAATTTTACATAATTGTGTTTGCTGGGCAGAAACGAAAGAAATTACCTTTTTTTAAATGTACGGAAGATAAAATGAGCCTTGCTATATAGATGCAGTAAAAATTGAAGGCATGTCCAAAAAAATGTGCAGCTAAAAATTTTGTGTTCCTAGAACAACATTGAAGCGCAGACTTGAAAAAAATTCGCTTAAAACAAAAAAGGGGCCTGAAACTATTCTGTCGGATGGCGAAGAGAAATTATTAGCAGATTGGATTTTGTCTATGGGCAGAGAGGGCTTTCCTGTTCATGCAACAAATTTACTCTCTACGGTGCATAAATTTATGAAAGAAACGTGGAGGCATACTGTTTTTAAATATGGGATGCCCGGGAAAACTTGGCTTGGTGCTTTTCTTCGAAGACATCCTGAGATAAAAAAACGAAGAGCAGAGTCTGTTACAGAATCAAGAGCGGTCGTCTCTAAAGCTGATATAGAAAAATTGTTTAATGAAATTGAAAAGTATTTAACAGAAGAAAGTATCATTGACATACTAAAGTACCCAAATAAAATATACAATGCAGACGAAACAGGGTTTTGCCTTGATCCTAAATCTGGTAGGGTAGACCGGGGGCAATTGTAACAGGGGTCAATTGAAACATCGTTAATAGTTCCTAAACCGCCGCAATTGTGTGAACGTCGCTTCAACGGGTGGTGCATCTAGTCCCTCCCGTCACGTTATTAGTACAGCTCGATCAATCGAAGGAGATAGACGGCTACTGTGACGAGTGTTCTGTTTTTATTTTCTACGTAGATATTCGATAATTATTTCCCTATGTATATCATTAATTTTATTTATACTTTGAGTGGTTTGGGCGCTCTTTTAGATCATCTTTGATATTGTTTTGCACGTCGATTTTGCTTTACAAATTTTTCTTTTTTGCTCTTGAAGTTCTGAACACGCATTGGGGTCAATTGTACCATTCTCGTCGGGGTCGATTGTAACGTTACAATTGACCCCGTTCAAATTCTGTGAATGATATTCATGTATATTTTCCCTTATTATAGATGCCACGGACCAGAATTCAAAAGACTGAGCGAAATTTGAAGAGTATTTCTACCTATGAAAGAGCTTACGAACAAGTTCGTGGTGGTCAGTCTGTTCGGAGAGCTGCTAAGGAATTTGGCGTATGTCATGTCTCATTGATGCGATACAAAAAAAAGAGAGAGGAAAAGCAGAAGCAGAAAATACCGATCAAACTATTTCCATGGGGTACAACTCTCATACAAGAGTTTTTTCTGCAAAACAAGAGGTTGAAATGTCAAAAAACATCATGAAAGCAGCAGACATTTACTTCGGTCTCTCTCCGAAAGAAATACGATGATTAGCCGATGAACTGGCTGAGAAGTACCATCTAAAAGCGCCTACATCTTGGGCTACTAACAAGATTGCGGGAGAGGATTGGTTTTCCGGCTTCATGAAAAGACATAAGAATTTATCCATTAGGTCTTTCGAGGGCTACAAGCTTCAACAGAACGAATGTAAAGGCCTTCTATGACAATCTGAGCAGAGTAATGGATCGTGAAAAGTTTGCAGCGAAAGATATCTACAATATTGACGAGACGGGTGTTAAAACTGTCCAGAACCCCAATAAGGTAGTGGCCAAAAAAGGAATTCGGCAAGTAGGTGCACTTACATCTGGTGAGCGTGGAACTCTTGTGACAGTTACGATTGCTGTGAGTGCCATAGGAAATTATGTCCCGCCAATGTTCATTTTTCCACGCAAAAGGTATGACGATCATTTCATAAGAGATGGTCCCATTGGGTGCATTGGTACAGGGAATTCTTCAGGGTGGATGCAAGAAACCGAATTTGTGATGTTCCTCAAACACTTCCAGAACCACATAAACTCATCGGTGGATAGGAAAGTACTACTACTATTAGACAACCACTCCTCTCATATCACGATAGAGGCACTCGATTTCTGTAAGGCCAATGGTATAGTCATGATGTCTTTTCCTCCCCACTGCTCCCATAAGCTGCAGCCGTTAGATAGATTTGTTTTCGGACCCTTCAAAAAAGCAGTGAACAGTGCTAGCGATTGCTGGATGCGAAATAATCCGGGTGAACCCATGAAAATCTACGATATACCATGCATCGTATCTACTGCTTTACCCTATGCATTAACTCAAACCAACATACAAGCTGGCTTCCAGTGTACAGGAATATACCCATTTAGCGCAGACATATTCACTGACATCGATTTCGCACCCTCTTATGTTACGGACAGACCGATCCCCATGTCAGCGCTCCAAGATACACCTTCACTCCAAATGGAAAGCAGTTTATCTCAAAATATTTTGCCTCAGCCAGAAATTGAAATAACAGCTTTTCCAGTTCCTGAAAATTCACTTGCCGATGTGGAATTACCAGAAATTCCGAATCCAACTGAGAATGTGACTAACCAAAACATTCCATCAACATCGAAAGATATTGGCGCCACAAAGGATACAATGGCATTTTCTCCTGAATATGTGAGACCGTTTCCGAAAGCAGGACCCAGGCAAAATACAAATAGAGGGAGACCAAAAAGGAAGTCTGCTGTTTATGCAGACACTCCTGAGAAAGATGCTATAAGAATAGAATCGGAAGCGAGAGAAAATAAGAAAAGAGCACAGATAGTGAAAAGAAATCTAACAGATGTGAAAGGTAAAGGATAGAAAAGTATTGCCAAGAAAAACTCTCGGAACGAATCTCCAGAGACGAGTGAAGACGAACAGGAGTATTATTGTCTGGTTTGTATGGAGTCATACAGCAGCAGCAAGACGGGGGAACAGTGGCTGCAGTGTTCCGATTGCAAATTCTGGGCGCATGAGGAATGTACTCCAAGTTTATATCCATATATTTGTCACAATTGTGAATCAGACTGATTTTTATGTTCCTGCTCTTTATGTTTCATTTATATTATCACAAATATGATACTTATTTCTTAATAGTTCAATAAATACCGATTTTGACAGAAAAAATTGTTATGTTACTAATGACCCCATTAACTGTTACAACTGACCCGGGGTCGGGGACGGTTGTAACATTGCTCAATTTTTTTTTCAAATACATAGGTGACGCTTTGCTAGGAATCTCAGAGAAATTTGAACACATTCACTTATTGATCAATTAAGTGACAAATTATTAGGTAAAATAATTTTTTTCTAGGTTTATTACCCTACATACAGCAAGTGTACAAAGTCAAAGTGTTACAATTGTCCCCGGTCTACCCTAATGTTCTTGGGCCGGCGAAATTGGAAGAAGACTTTTATGAAAGAAAATCAAATGCTTAAAAAGAACAAATCACTGTTATGGTCTGCTTTTCAGCAGATGATACCACAGTTCCACCAATGGTCATATATTCGTACAAAAAAATACCAAAGGATATAGTTAATTCTGCACCACCAGAATGGGCAGGTCGGGGTAATGGAAGTTTCATATTGTTGTCATCTAGACACTTCTTAAAAAATGTATTATTGAAAACTCCCCCATCAGAAATTCGACCCTGGCAACCAACGTGCGCGTACATAAAATTGTAATTTGCATCAACTACAGCAAGCAAGACAATGCTAAGCAAACCCTTGTAATTAAAATATTCTCAGCCCGAGTATATTGGTGCTTGAATGTTTATATGGTTGCCATCAATGGCACCCACACAGTTGGGATAGTTCCACTTTTCATTGAACAACATATTCTCATTCCTCTGTATTTTGCGACATCTGTAAAAAGGAAAATAAAGTTGAATTAAAAAAATGATAACTAAAAGCTAATAGCTGTAAAATTGTATTTATACAGTACATTAATTCCAGGGTTCACAACATACAGAGGACGACGAACATACAAAAGACAACGAACATACAGAGGACAACGAAAACGATAATAAAAGAAACGTGAATAATGCAGAGTCATCAAACGCGGGAGACAATGTTGTAGGTACAAACACACATTCTAAAAAATATTTACTTCACCAAAACAACCACTTAAGAAACGTAAAGTAAGTTCAACTTCTGCTACTAACGCTCCAATAATTGATGAGACGGTGAACCTATTGAGGGCGATTCAAACAAGGAAGAATGACAAAGATGAATATACATTATATGGAGAACAGGTAGCCATTAAGTTGAGAAACATTACCTCACCAGAAGCAAGGTTTAGGGCACAACAGATTATTAATAATGTATGATTTGAGGCAGAGATGCGACATTTCTCTCACAATTCGCAACCCAATTTTTCTGGACGGCCAATTTTTCAGCCTCCTTACAATTCGCAAGCCAATTTTTATGGACAACCAACTTTTCAACCTCCTTACAATGCGCAACCCATTTTTTATGGGCAACCAACTTTTCAATCTCCGCCATCCACACAGAGCTTAACTTCACCAGATTCATCTTCATCCTATACCTCACCGCCCCCTTCGCCTGCTCCATCTCATACCTCAACAAGTAAAAATGTCATTTCCGCAACTGACTTTGACGACCAGCTTCTTTCTCTATGAATAAGAACAGATCAAGAAGACCTGTAAGAAACTTGGTATTATACATATTTTTAAAGTTTAAAATGTTGTCAGTTTAAGTAAATAAATAAAAAATACCAGGACATCACAGACTGATGGTACGATATTAGAGATCGCTTGCTTTGAAATCTTGAAATGGTAGCCCAGTGATGTGTATGAATCCCCAGTGGCTAAGAATCGTAGCGTTACTGCAAGGCGCTCGGCCACTGTAATAGCTTTTCTCAATGACGTATCTTTTTTAATTATTTTTGGTGCAATCATTCTTAACAAATTTTCAAAATGGGAACTCTTCATTCTAAAAAAGTTTCTGAAGACCGCGTCACATATGTACTCCAGGTTTAACTCATCAACCTCATCTAGCAGTAAATCCTTTATAAATTCCTGTGTATGATATTTTTCCTACCATTGACGAGGCTGGGTCGTACCCAAAATCTTCGAGGGTGACGAAAACGCTGTTGCTGGTTTCCAACAACTGCAATAATAATTGCAGCAGTAGCTGTTACTACAGCATATTCTGCATCACTCATAATTAAAAAATTTTATGAAGCAAAACCAATTCAAAATATTTTCAGTTTTGATGATGGCGCGGCGATGTATGTCGGTCAACACGTCCACATATAGTGACAATGTGGACGAGTTGAAACTCGAACGTGTCGAATGAGATTTGCCGGTCGGCATAATGTGGACGCAGCTTAATAAATAAATTATTAATCGAGAACCAGAAAAAGATAAGTTTCTTGTCAAAAACTCTCACTATTTACTTTTAGATGATAACAATTCGTAAGTGTGCTATACAGTGTCGTGTATTTGGGTAATTCCTATAATCACCTGTTGAAGAAACAAGTTGATTATTTTAATTTCGTGTTTTTATTTTTAAAATCCAAAATTATTATAAAAGTTATTTCCACAAACCCATTGATACATTTTATATATAAAGAGAATTCAAATATCTTTTAAAAGATGTATCGCTCGACCCCGAACTGTGTAGGGTAGAGGGGTGACAGTACGTATACAGGTATTATGGTAATCAAGGTCGACGTATTTCACCACTTCTTTTAGAAAGTTATTACCTACCCAGTTATTTAGGGTGAGTACTGTTCGTTGGGACACCGTGTATAAATCAATTCGAACGCTTCTCCAAGTAACCATTAATAAAACATCAGTAATTTACGTCAATTTCGGAGATCACCATGTTCATAAAAAGTAGGAAAATTTGTAGGGGAAAGGGGGGCACTTTCAACCAGTGTCGATTTTTACGGAATTAATTTGAATTTACCGCCGAAAAAATTCATACGTACCCGTTAGTAGACCCTCAGCCACTACCAGTAAGGTTTGTTGATGGTGTGTGTGCTTGTTGTGCGAAAAATAAAATAAATCGTGATTTTACCTAATTCATGGGTATGTTTTGTCGTGTCAGAAAATTATTCTCTGTCCGTTCTTATAAATACTTATCGAATTTTTTCACTAATATCATTTTATAGCACATATATTTAGAGTTAAATTTTGGGATAGCCCTAAAAATGTAACTTTGAGAATTAGAGAGTGTTTGTTGTTCAAAGTCACTGTGGGGCGGATTCCACCAACTAAGAATGGGGCACTTTCAACTGGTTGCCCGACTAGAGATTTTCAATTAGATTTGGATTTGAAATTATTAGAGATTTCATTAACAATACACTATCCATTAAGAAAAGTTGTATAAACCCGCCATTAATTTGATTATTGTTTGAAAATGGGTAAATTTCTTTTCAGATGGTCCGAACATATAAAAAAACGACGAGAACGGAAATCAACGAAAAAGACATGACTAATGCAATTAAAAACGTATTAAGTACAAGAATGTCAGAAAGAGAAGCTGCTACAACATTTAATATCAAACGAGGCACCCCACATTCCAGAATTAAAAAAATTAAAACAAAATATCCTACAGAAGAGTTACTAGCCAGTAAATTCAAGGAAGACTCTGGGAATGAAAGCGACAGCTCCAATGAGAACAAAAATCTTTATTCCAGCAAATATACGGTTTTTCAAGTTTTTTCAAAGAGTCAGGAAGATGAGCATGTAAAATATATTCAGCTTTCTTCTAACATGAATTACGGTCTAACATATAAGCAGATAAGAACTTTAGCTTATGACTATTCGAGCGTTTTGCCCGGATGCAAGATTCCTGACAAGTGGAAGGCTGCGAAGATAGCTGGCATCGATTGGCTTAGGGGCTTTATGAAGAGAGATAAACAACAAATATCTCTAAAAAAAGCAAAAAGCACTAGTTTAGCCTGATCAACTGGGTTTAATAAAAAAAATGTGTCAGAATTCTTCGAAAATTATACTTTTGCATTGCAAAAGTATAAGATTAAGCCTGAACAGATATACAGTTTGGATGAGACGGGAGTCACCACAGTTCTAAAACCAGTAAAAATTGTGTCCACTAAAGGCAAGAAACAAGTATGCCAAATATCATCTGCAGAACGAGGCCGAATTGAGCACATTTGTGGGAATAATAAGTGCTGTGGGTAGCGCACTCCCTCCAGTTTATGTTTTCCCCAGAACACGTAATCCTGACGAATATTTGATTGACGCACCCATTTCTAGCTTAGCATTAGGAAACCATTCTGGCTGGATGACAGGAGATCTATTTCTACGTGTACTGGAGCATATTAAGCAGCAAACAAACTGCTCAATTGAAAATAAAATACTGTTGTTGCTGGATAACCATCAATCCCATATTACCGTGATAGGGATAAATTATTGCCGTAATAATGGGATCGTCATTCTTTCATTTCCACCATATACATCACACAAGCTCCAACCTCTAGATGTCGGTGTTTACGGCCCATTCAAGAACTATTGCGCAACTGCCTTCAATGACTGGATGACTTCAAATCCTGGAAAAACGATAACAATTAGGCAGACTGCCCATTTAACGAAAATTGCTTACCAAAATGTTTTCACACAGAATAATATCACATCATTCCAGAAACCAGGGATTTGGCCTTTCAATAGACTGGCGTTTCAAGAAGAGGAATTTTTGCCCAGTTTTGCAAATTATGAGGAAGAACATAACCAACAATCTCACCAACAACAGACTGATGCTGATTCTTCATTGTTCATGGCTGAGAATGGTTCGTCATCTTTAACAAGAGATCCAAAGCCAGAATGTAACTATGTTCGATCTTTTTTTATTCTATTATTAAATACATTTTCTCAAATTGCAGATACTCGATCAACGCCGCATAAAGACACTCCCAAAAATTCATCCTTAGAAGGTGCTTCTACACCTCCACCCTTAAGAAATATTTCAAGTATCTCGTTTGTTAATGAGGATCTTGACAAAAATAGGAAAGGTAATATAGCATAGCACTCTACTCTCTTGATTTTATTTGAAGCTTTTTTACAGACTTACTTTCAATATCTGCTGTCCACAAAATTACTCCGGAGACTGTCAAGCCGATTCCTAGACCCACTATAAAAAAACTAAGAACATGAAAGAAAAGAAAGGGAAGTCTAGAATTTTTATAGAGACACCTGAAAAGAATTGCTTGGTTGAAATCGAACGTGAGAGAGAAAGGCGTAAACGGATTAAAGAAGAGAGGAATAGAAAAAGAGTTCTCAAACAAGTATTTCCAGAACAGAAAGAAGATTATGTTGCAACAAAGAAGAAGAGAAAGATAAGCACAAGTAGTTCAGATACTGACGAGTCGATTGAACTTGCATCGGACGATATGTCGGATAATTTTAGTGACATGGAGAGTGCCAACCTCCTTACAGATGATATAATTCAACAAGATGATTTTGTTTTGGTGAAATTTCCTTTAAAGACTAGCATATATTATTACATTGGAAGAGTCGTAGAAGTTATAAACTTGAATGAATTTGTAATAAAATTTTTGCGTCGTAAGACGCCAGGCTTCAAATTCTACTACCCCTTGGTCGGAGATACATCTACAGTTGACCGTTACGACTTAGTTCTAAAATTACCACAGCCCAACTCATCTAAGACTGCTCGGACTTCTTCCTTACTAACTTTCAATATTAACTTATCCATGTATAATATCAAATATGTTGTATGTTTTGATTATACTTATGTTTCAATATTTTTCTCACTAGGTATTGTTACCAAAATAAAGAGTTGCACTGATCTGTTGTATCATTTCATTGCTGGTTGAAACTGCCCCAGGACGTGGTTGATTGTGCCCCACCGGAGGGGCACTATCAACCAAATGCAAGCTTTTTTAAACGTTGATAATTTTTTTGAAAAAATAAATTTACCGATAATATTTCCTAGACAAAATGTAAGTAAAAGTATCAAATATTGCTATGCCGAGAAGAAACTACAATTATTTGACAACATTTTGTCAATATCTGCGATCTTTGGTGATTTGGTTTAATGTGCCCCCCTTTCCCCTATAGACCTGTGGTTGCTTAAGGTTAATCCAAATAAATCGTTCCATCAGGCATGATTAACCGAATACTAATTCTGTATACTTCCGATGTCATAAACACAATTTTAATGAACCCAACTTAATGACTCCCTTATTGCTTAGATTAAGAGTCTTTAATCTATGCTTATCTTAACCAAAGATTTATCTGCAGCGTTCAATAAATTCGTATTTCTTTCAGAGTAAATATAAAATTCAAACATTGATTCAGATTTATATAAATTTCAATTATAGTATAAATAGCAGGTAGGTATACCTGCAGGAGATAAGGAAAGAGATAAGATATAGTCACGAAAGTGACAGCATAACTAATGAAGATTAAACACGTACAAGTGAAATAACGAGATTTTGATTAGTTTGTCGAGAGTTTATTTATAAATGAGAACATGCTGTGATGGATATATACAAGATGTTCCGGGACTTGATGCCAAAAATTCGGGAGTAGTTGACATGAAAATAATGCTGTGACATAAAAATTTTTTCTCATACGACCCCTCGTTTTATATGCCTTTAAAGTTGCGAAATCAGAACTTATTTATACAATCCAAAGATAGATCTAATCTAAAGATCTAGATCGTTGTATATGCCAAGGAAACCGTTCGCCATATGAAGAGACATTCTAAAGAAAATTATCATTAATTGTAATTATTTATGGAAACTACTTACATGAGGTATTAAAACACAAACATTTCTAATTGAACTGCATACTGTCGAACATCGTGTTACTTGCATAAGGAAAACATTAAAATGTAGGAAAGTTTAGTTGGTTAGCCTACAGCTATCAAATAAAAACAAAATAAAAGTATAATAAATGTTCGAAGTAGGCACCTTGGACTTCTACACACTTCCGGAGTCTACGGAGGATATCTCTTTGAACTTGGAATTAACATCTTTGTTCCCAAATTTCACATCCTTATTTGGTTATGCCGTGCTGAAGAGGCAAAATGAGCCAAAAACATGCATGTCCACGGTTACCACTCTATTTCAGTAGCCCTTATTTTGCGTGAATTACCCATGAATCTCTTTGTTGATATATATATATATATATATATATATATATATATATATATATATATATATATATATATATATATATATATATATATATAACAAAAACGGAATTAGCGGGCATATCACGCAAAAGAGGTTACAGAGAATGAGTGGTAACCGCAGACATGCATGTTTCTGGCTCATTAGCCTTCATCGGTACGGCATAACCAAGAAAAGGTGTACAACATGGGAGCAAGGATGTTAATTGAAACATGAGAAAACACAAACAACGGATTTCAACAAGATAACCAAACGCACATTTGTGCCTTCACATGTTGTACACCTTTTCTTGGTTATGCCGTACCGATGAAGGCTAATGAGCCAGAAACATGCATGTCTACGGTTACCACTCATTCTCTGTAACCTCTTTTGCGTGATATGCCCGCTAATTCCGTTTTTGTTTTATATTCCACGCGTTATTCTTTCATCTTTTCATTGGTTATTTATATATATATATATATATATATATATATATATATATATATATATATATATATATTAATACAGTTCCTCTATCTAAATTTTAAAGAAAACATTAAAATAAGGAAAAATATGTATATTTGTATGTAATACTTGTGATACACACTGTATAATCAATAATTTGAAAGATTCAATATACTAATAAAATTTGACATTTCAATTTCGGATGACATTAATGCAGAATATACTTAATGATAGATAGATTTTATAACGATTTGAAAACAAATATTTGAAGTTTCAAAATACAGATGTCTCTGCTAGCAAAATTGCAATTATAATAAAAGAATGCAAATCTCTCTTTGTTATAGGAAAACATAAATTTGTATTTTTTTTTAAATAATTTTTCGTAACCAAAGGAGAAGAGATTTATTTATGTAGAAAGTTTAGGCAGTTGAATTTGAAACTCCCACGAGACAACATCTAACTAAGAGTTGTCTCAAATTTATTTAATAATATAATAGTAATCATATGAATATATTATCAGATCATAAAACCTTGCATTGTAAAGCCAGTGCGTGTATATTTTGCAGAAGAATTACATCGTTAAAGTGCAAGTGGTTTCCGGTTTCTAAATTATAAATTTAGAAAGTGTTGCTGAATTCTAAATACGTTTTAGAATACGAACGAGTTAACCAGTACCTAGTTGGTGAGTCTTGTCCAGTTTATTTACATTATTTCACGAGAATTAATAGGCCTCTCTTAAATATATTTCAAAAATAGATGCATCTTATGATAATAAATTTGATCTAAATCACAGTAACGTTACACATATAAAATTCAACGTCAAGTGAAGAAAATTTTTGGAATAGAGAATTTGCACGGAAATTTGCGTATTTGACATTGATATACATCAAGTATAAAATCAGACATTTTGAAGTTTTGATAAAAATATTTAGCTAGTAGATTTCTAATATAGGTTGTTTTAATATTAAGGTTGATAGAAAATTCTATCTTTGTTTTTCGTTTATGATATTTTTGAAAAATTATAATTTTTTGTAATTTGTTATCTGATCATATATTATATAAATTTGATTCCAACTCACTTTGGTACTCATTTCATATCTATTCTCATTGTATTTGATAATTTTCATGCTATAGAAAATTTGATATAATAAGTGACATTTGGTTAATTTCCAGTGACAGTAAAATCATATATGTCATAAGATAATTTAAGTGTCTTGTAGTATATTGAACAAACAGTTACTCTAGATTTGGAATAGCGTAATACGTAATTTGGAGAATTCATTGAAATTTATAAAGTTGAATTATTATTTAAAATCTTTGATCCCTCCCTGAGATAAGAGTGAGTAAGTCGATTGTGTATTGATTTATCTTTCAAAGTACAAAATTTAATATTCATCTGAGCCGGGCATATTAATTTGACAACTGCTGTCAAAATTCAAATGGGTTATATTCAGTGGTAAAGGTGTGTTCACAATAGTGTAGCTACAATCACAAATTGTGAAAACATCGACAATTAATATTTTATATTGTTATATATCATACATCCATTCAATTATAATTATTAAAACATTAGATATATAATAATTTGTCACCCAAACATAGGGACAACTATAAAAGAATACAATAAATTATAGTATATATTATAATACATATTGAACTAGTCCTCTATTCTCAAATTAGAACAGACATTAAAATGTCATATTAATACGTAGGGTGTATCATTAGACACAACCAAGAAAACTTTATAATTGGTGACATACGGAACAGAGCCAAGGTATCTGTTAAGGAAATATAATAATTCAATAATCTTTAAACAGGAAGTAAACAACTTTAGAAATTTTCTTGCCAACCTAAATTTGTTGGTTACTAATTGTAGGATAATAAAGATAAATTTGGAAATAACTAAGAGTTTATGTAAGACAAAATTAGTGAAAATTCAAAAATTTAAAACTATACAATTACATATGTATGAATAATTAACCTAGGTTGTAGAATTTGTATAATTAAATGTAAATAGTGATACCTTAAAAAGGGAATTATAACAAAATTTGTTATAATAATATATGAAAAAGACATTTTATATAATCCCAAATACAATATAAACCCATATCAATAAGTGTTCATACCCTCCAGAACTTTTGAAATAAATAATTTTACTTTTTTATTAAAAAACATTCAAGTCAACAATTATAGTGACAAAAATGCGGAAAAGCAGGCTATGGACTTGATGAGCCAAAAGTTTGTTGATTTGGAAAAACAAATGGATCGCGCTGGTGTGGAGAAAATAATGGCTGCTAGGTAAATCTACTCTACGAAATTTTTGTAAAATAATATAAAAAAGTGAAGTTTCAAGCCAATAAAGGGATTAAAAGAGTAATATTAATGTTTATTAAACTCTGTGTATAAACGGGAGTGAACGGAAAGGTGCATTTCTCCGATGAGAGATCGTGAAGAATTTGGAGGACGCTAGCTGAATTCAGGTACCGAAGCTTCGAGAATAAGGTCTGTGTTTTTGCATATTAATTTTGGAATTCCAAAAGAACTTAGTGAACAATAAAACATAATTTCTTTTGAACGTTTAAAATAATAACATAAAAAAAGGCCAAAACTTTATAATATGATGAATATCATATGATATCTATGGATATCCATACAATTTTAATAATAGATAGAATAGTACTTACTTGTTAAATAAAATCGCATCATCAATTGTTCACGTTGTACATATGTTCATATAACTTCCATGTCTTCTTCTTTCTTCTGATGCATGCTTAACTTTCTCTATCCATTACTATCCTCATATTAATTCATTCACGTTGCTTTTAAATATATGTGTAATTGTATGGTTAAAATTTAAATAATATATTAATAACTTCACCAAACTTCTGAACGTTAATAGTGTCTGAACAGTTTATACAAATAACGTTGACTGTAAATCCACGTTCAGTGTTGCGTGTATGTCTATAAGAGCACACATTTCTCTTATGCGCCGACGCAATTCACCAAGCTATTCAATGCGCATGACTGGATGGAATGCAGGAGTGGTATAAGGAAGAATTTATGTTAAAATAATGCAAATTTTGATAATAACATTTTATTAAATCATTTTTTATAGAAAGTGTTGGTATTTTATTTTATTCATGTCCATAATAAATTTATAAAAAAAATTTACTTCCTCCATTCAATATATGCAAGAATTTTGAAATCATTAAAAATCGAAGGTATGTATTCAGGAAAGACTTTGTTTCTGATTTAAGTAAAATATATCAATTTAAGGAATAGATATTCAAAATTAATTTATACTTATATTTGTGCGTCCGGAACTCAAAGGGAGGAGTCTTCATGCTTCCAACTTTATGATAATTTATAAATTAACATTAACTTACATGTATTAGGAGCTAGCCGAAGGTAAGTACAAGTCTATATTTTAAACACCACTTGTACGACATTTATAACTTTGATAAATATAAATAAAATAACTTATAACATATAATAATTAAATTAAATAAACGGTCAATTGACAATGTTATAATATATATATATACATATATCTAAAGTTTTTCTTGGTTTTAGGTCGTTTTTATAAAATATAAACACAAAAAGACGGTTTAAGTTGGGATTACCATCATATATTAACGTTTCGGCTCACTCAAGCCTTTTTCAAAATATATCTACATCTAAAATAAAATGATTTCTTCACTTAGAGATACAATACAACGAAAATATTTTTCACTCACATTACATTGGACAAACGAAATTTGGAAAATCGCATAAATGGACATAAATACGACAAAAAAAATACAACAGCTCTAACTTGCCACGAAAACTCAAAAAAACTTACATTTAATTTTGAAAACACAAAAATTATAGAGTCGGAACACAATACAAAAAATAGGGAAATTTTAGAATCAAAAGCTATCCAAAAAAACCAGCATGCCATTAACAATAAAAAAGATTTAAACAACCTCAGTAAGATATATCTATCAGTACTGTAAATAGTTTTAATGTGTATGTACGTTATGGATTATTGTTGTGAATACTAGTTTTCGTAGAGTAAAAAGAATATTTTATGTTTTTAACGAAATTTGTAAATGGATATTTTAATGTATATGTCATCAATTATTCTACGTTTGAGGTGAGTGAAAAATATTTTCGTTGTATTGTATCTCTTAGTGGAATCATTTTATTTTAGATGTAGATATATTTTGAAAAAGGCTTGAGTGAGCCGAAACGTTAATATATGATGGTGTAATAATCAATCAATAGATTCCACTATGATCCTACATAAAATTCTATCACCACTTGTAATAACCAAAAAAAACTCTGCTGTCCAAAAATGTCCCGAATGGACCGAGAAGGCAGCGTAGCTGGCTGTCACCACCCACGTTTCCGTGGGAAACAGGAGTCGGCGGCTCCAGTAAGAAATGTCCGAAAGAGCTGGCTTCGGCCTCCGCTGCTAGCAGTTGTCGTTGGTAATGAGAGGTCTTGTATTATGGGGTTACGTCAGTTAGAGGGGTGTGTTGAGGGAAAATTTTAGGTGTAGATCTTATGTGTATGGGTTAGGTATTCCTTCTCTCCTGGTTGAGTAAATAAATTAACCGATAACGATTTCTTAAACGAGTTTAATAAAAAAATATATAAGACAAAAATAAAAATAATTACACCAATTTACAAAGCGTCGGGAATACTCGTATATAGAGTCCCGTGTCTACAATTGAATAAAACCAGTGATAGGATCGAGAGAAAACTTGAGATATCCCCTTTAAGTCAACGCGAATGACTCGCAGAATAAAAGAAATTTGTTATTTTTTTTTTAAATTAATCGTCAGAACCTGAATATTTTCGCGTACCCTAAATATGAACTGTGATATTAACAATTTAATTTTCAACCTCAAATGTGCTCCCTATTCCTAATTCATACGGTGAGATATCACCATTAAATATTCGTGTGCGATATGAACTACCATACACAAATTAAATTATATAAACATAATATCATAGAAAGCGGGCTGGCAATGTTTATAACCTGACCAAACTACAGAAAAAAAATCATAATACACTGTTAGTATAATTTGAAATCAGACTTACCAATTCCCGGACTGGGTGTTCACAAAACGCCGACGGACACGATTCGCGTTTCGAACAAAAAGAAACCCTTTTAGAGCGCTTACAGTAGACGCTCCCTTGTAATCTGCTTTCCCTTTTCGAGAAAAAAAATAATTATACCTGACTGCTAAAACACTACTTTAATTATAAATTACTATAACTCAGGACTCCTCAAAAGCCGCTATTCGCGAAACCCCAAAAGAAAACTTGACCGTTCCCGACCGCGAGTTTTTACCAACTCCTCCTCATTTGTTACTTTTTCGAAGTTTCGGAATTTTTCCTTGCTCAGCAATCCTTTATTTTCTTTGTACCTGTTAGCTTCTGATTGGTGGAACTTATCGTTCGACGTAATTGTGTAATAGGTTTTTTACCTCGATTAACAATTGAATTTATTGGATTCCGCAAAATTTCTTTATTTTGACGCAATTATTATTTCCGGTTAAAATATTATTTTTTTAATTCTTGCACCCAGACAGACGCTTAGATAAGTGGTTTTTTCTTTTCATCAATGTGAACGACCGGTTTCTATAGTTTAAACGTTACAAAGTAAAAAGTAATTTGTTATACAGGATGATTCTTATTTTGGTATTTATTACATTGCCACCCCCTTTGAAAAAGTGTTGGACTTACCTGTCCAACACCTTTCACGTGCATCCCCTATGCTAAACTTATCTAGTACAAAATTGTGTCACTGCGTTACATGTTACCGCGATTTCACCTTGAGCACTACGCGTTGTATGCCGCACTGAGACACTGCTTGTTGACTGCTTGCATGTTTGTGTTCATCGTTGCAATACCTATGACTCCCTAGTTGCACTATGTCGCTTTTTCCTCTGTTAGCTGTGGTACAATACTAATTTCCTCTCTGGTTTGTACTTGTTTATGTTTCCAGAAGAAGATGGATAGTTTTTGTATTTGAACATGAAGTCGTTCAGTAAAGGATTAAATATCCTTCCATAGTACTGCTACTTTATTAGTTTGGCGGAATTATGGGGAGAGAAACCGTTTTGGCTTCAAAACTGTGCCCGTGGAGTGGGGCGAGGACGATTTGTAATTTGATAAGCTTTTATCGGATTAATTGGAGGTGGTCTAAGGACCACAATTTTGGCTATTTGCTTGTTGCGAAGTACTCCCTCGTTATGTGCCTTTTGTTTCCTGTATTCCCGACTTCTCGGCTATTGTCGTTGATTCCACGTTTGCTTATTGTTTGCCGCGCACTTTGTTTGCACTTGGTTTTAAATTGTTATTGGTTAACTAATTTATTATGCTTATAGTAATGTTTTTATTCCTAAGAAACTGTTTGTTCCGCGTGCTTTATTTGCACTTGGTTTTACATTGTTTTTGATTATTAATATATTATACTTATAGTAATGTTTTTATTCATAAGAAACTGTTTATTCCGCGCGCTTTATTTGCACTTATTACGGAATGTTTATACTGCCGCGTGAGTCAGTCCAGTGAACGTTGCTGGATGATTGCGCATTGACTTCTTGAGCGTTTTCCTCGTCTTGCTGGGTAAGCTCAATTTCTTCGTTGGACTTCTTCTTTCTGTCATGTTTGTGTAATACCCATGCCGTTAGGCTTAACCATATGCCTGCGAATATAGCTATGCCGCAGCCTATGGTTTGATATATTCGTAAACTGTTTATTATTACTCCGCATAGATAATGCAGAATCTTATATACGAAGTGGAATCCTATGAGACCACTTACGACTGTTCCTAATTCTGAAAACCATCCCCATATATGATTTATGGTTGTGTGCGCGAGTTCTTTTAGTTCCTTTTCATTGAACATACTGGTGACGCTGTAGCCTTGGTCCGCAGCTGGTAACCCTGCTGTCCGCCTTATAAGTATGTTTAGGACTACTTTCCGTTCTGTGCCAAAGGTAAGTAGTCTGTGTGCTTCCTGAATTTCTTGTTGTGTGTATAGGCTTTCTGCTCCTACTTTTTCTATTTACTTGTGCCTAGTCCATCACTGACTCTGGATGTGTGTTGTGCATACTATAGTGAAATATCAACCTTGAAACTTCGACGCTGCATCTCCATACTTTTTGCGTTCTAAACTCGTTTCGTTGAATCACTTGGACTGACACGGTTTCACTTGCATCCGACGTTTCCGGAGGCGCGCACGGTTTAATGTCTCTTAGCGATAAAACCGTTGCGTTAGTTTTCGCGTCCGCACAATGGTAGGCTATTGAACCATGTGTTCCATGTAGTATGGCGAAGATTAGTGTTAGGGTAGTCATGGTATGCCGTTGTGTGAACATTGTCTGCTACTGTCTCTGGGTTTGTTTTCTTCTTGTTCTATTTGTAAGTCCCATTTCGCTACGCACGAAAATACTGTTTTACATACGCAATTACAAAATTAACAAAAACCAATGACTAAAATTAACAAAGAACAATAATATTATTAGTGTACATGCGTCTTATAATGTGCTTGTATACTACAGTACGGGACATAATTACAATACATATTTATTAATATTTGCTTTTATAAGTTTCACTTATCATAGGTTTCATATCCCCTTTATAGTAATTATAAAAGCAACCTGATATGGTTGTCCTTTTTGATAATTAAATAATTATTACTAAGTACGTTAATATCAACCAATGCTTCCTATAGCCTTTATTTTGGTTGAACGCAATTACAAAATTAAACAAGAACAATGACTGAAATTAACAATGAACAATGATTAAAAATTAGCAATTATATTCTCAGTGTACATGTGTCTTATAACGTCTCAACCTAATGTTGTCCTTTTTTTGATAATTAACTAATTATTACTAAGTACGTTAATATCAACTAATGCTTCCTGTAGCCTTTATTTTGGTTGCATAAATAATACTATTATTTAAAATTAAATCATGGCTTCCTGTAACCTTTATTTTAGTTGAATAACTAGTACTATTATTTAAACTTAAATTATGGTTTCCTGTAGCCTTTCCTAAATTAAATAAACCCCTTATGTTCATATGTCATGCATGACTAAATAATAATACTAATAATAAGCCTTAACTTGAATTATTCGCGGCGTCCTATATGGACTTCCCTAAATAAAATAAACCCCTGATTCTTATGTCATTGAATGACTAAATAAAAAAATTAAAATCATGAAAGGATTCTTACCTACAACCTGGTAGTAAATTATTTGAGAGGAAAAAATAACAAAAAAAAAACACTGCGCAAAGATTTAATGTTACTGGTATCCTTTCGTGTATCTCTGTATCATTTCTAATTTATTTCATTTGTTAGTTAGTCCCCCGTACTATATGTAGGACTGTAATGTCCAACAAATTTTCTTTCTCCTTTCCCTTATAGTTATTTATACCGCATTATTTGAATTTCCACTAAAAGCGGAATTTGTTGCGAAATTGAAACTTTTGTGAAACAACTTGACGCGTAACCCTATTTTTTTTTCGCTTTGCTACTCACATTCGTACCGAAAATCAAAACATATTTTCAAGACAATGAACCTGTTGTCATCGCTGCTAACACTACTTCAGCTCGGGTGCCATGGGGCGTCACGCAGGTGCTTTAGCTTGACATTTGTACCATACTTTGGCAGTTCCCCCTTGCGCTAGTGCGTAGAGCGTTGACTTACTACGGTTTGTTTATTTTGATTGCAGTTTCTGTGCGATAAGGATGGGTTACAATGTTTCTTTATCAATTCTACTTTACATATTTCAAATCAATTAGTTTCCCTACAATAACCATGTATATTCCTGCTTATATTGCATAAACTGACTTGGATTTCCAGATCCATTCTTTTTTGTTATTTATATTTCTATCTTTTTCCCTCCACGTTTTCGTGGACAAAACTCATTTATTAAAACGTTTTCATTAAGAGTTAACTGTAAAAGAACTTAACTGTGTCGTTCTCTACATTCTGCTTCGTATACATTTCTCAAGTCAGGCCCTGCCTACTTGACTTTGCATAAGCAATATCCCCTTGTTTTGAAATTGGAGCACGGCAAATTTGATCTCATATCACCTGCTTCTGCGTCCTTGAACTCTACTGTGAGTTGGTATGCAGGAGATATACAATTAAAAATTTATTAGTGCATTACTGTAAATAGCTAAAAAAAATCATTTATCGTCATAAATGTGTAAATTTTATTAATCTATTTATTCATATTTGCTTTGCATACTTCGACTTGATTTATATCTCTATATATACACATATTGCCCGCTGATAATTGTTTTATTGCCAAATCCCTTTTGATTCTAACGCGGTTATTCCTTTTAATTCTTGTCTTTTACGTTTGTACTTTATCTGTACAACTCATTTTTCTTGTATATTCTTCTTTTCATTTCTGCCGTCTATTTTTGCATTAATATCATAATTATTTATTATACCTTATCGATTCCTTATAATACTTGTTTTTGCACGTTAATCTCATTACTGTCCTCTAATTTGAGGAAAAGGGGTTTCCCTCTATAATAACTAATCTTTTATACAGTAACTGTACTGTTTAGTATAACTTGTCCTGTAATTAGTTTTTAGTGTTGTCAACTCATTGACACGTTGCTCCTATATTAGAATTTTTGCATAACCAAGTTTCTGTATATTGCTTGTTTTCATGTATAAGTATAAACAGTGAGATAGTTTGTTATACTATCCTCCTCTATATTTTCCTTTGATTATGTGGTTATCGCCACTATTCGGAAAAGCATACGTAGCGCTGCACACGAAATCTGGTTGATTATGGTGACGTTGACGTATTCTGCTTGATCTCCGAAGAGGTATACTTAGTGTTGTGCTTTTTATTCTCTTTCTTTTTGTGATGGATTGTACGGGTTTGGCATTCGCCGCGTTCCCCCATAGGGGTAGTGCTGCCACTCTGGCAGGGGTCACTCCCGTTTCATCAATTTCTGTGTCCTCTATATTCGTTGCGTTTTCTTTTGGCATTTCTTCTTCTATTTCGAGGTCCCTATTTTCTGTCTCTTCATCTCCATAATATCTTTTCAGCCTATTAATATGTACAACTTGTTCCTTTTTTCCCTTATACGATTTTATGAGGTAGGTTACTGGTCCCACCTTTTCTTTAACTATGTATGGTCCTATCCACTTTTTTTGTAATTTCTTTGATATTCCAACCGTATTACTTAAGTCTTTGAGGTATACTAAGTCTCCTGTGTTGAATTCTCTATATTCTGTCGATTTGTTAAATCGTTTTATTCTGTCGTTTTTTGCTCTATCTATATTATTTTGTACTTTTTCGTACACCTGTGCCAGTCTGGCTTCTAGTTTGGCTGCATAGTTTTCATCCATATCGTACCGTTTCCTTTTCGGCTCGATAAATTTGTCTATTGGTAGCGATTGTTCGCGACCGTGTAATAGGAAATACGGACTGTATCCGGTTGATGTGTTATTGCTGCCCCTATATGCCATAAGGACATATGGTATCCATTGGTCCCAATCCTTTTGGTTGTGCGAAATGTAGTGGGAAAGCATATCCTTAATAACTCTGTGCCTTCTCTCAATTTGCCCATTAGATGTAGGTGCGTAGCTTGCAGTGTGAATCTTTTTTATATTCAAAATTTCGCATACTTCTTTCATCAATTTGGACATGAAGTTACTACCTCTGTCTGTGAGTAATTTTTGTGGAGTACCGTGTCTGCACACTATTTCCTCTACAAATGCTCGGGCTATGGTTTGCGCCGTTTGATCGGGTATAGGTATAGCCTCACAATATTTTGTCAGATGGTCTTGGAAAGTCAGCAAATATTTGTTTCCTCTATCTGACGTTACTAATGGACCAACTATGTCCATTGACGTAATTTACCATGGTTTGCTTACGGGGGTGAATTTCTGTAGTGGTGCTTTTTTGAAATGCGGAGACGTTTTACGTCTGTTGCATGAATCGCATTCTTGGCAATACTTTATAACGTCCGCCTTTAGTGTTGGCCAGTGAAATCTTTTTTCTATCGCCGTCATAGTTTTTTGTTGTCCTTGATGACAATATAAGGGTGTGTCATGGAAATCCTCTAGCGCCTTTACTTGTAGTGATTTAGGAAGTATCAGTTTGTCAGAACCCTTGTTGTCACTTCGGTATAGTATGTTCTCTTTGTCTAAGTAATATGAAGTCGTGGTATCCTCATCCTTTGCATTTATTTGTTGTATGATTGTGTTACAAAAATTGTCTTTTCTTTGTTCTTTTAATAGTATGGCTCTATCCCATATGGGTTCCCATTCTGCACTTTCTTCCATTATTTGTGCGATGTCACTGCCCTTGTGCTTTTCCTCAATTATTTCTATTTTTGTGTTAGAGTTAAAAAATTTGAATTTACTCATTTTTGCCACTTCTTCCCATTGTAGTCCCATGAGTTGACCACTTGATTTCACTAATGCTACTGCTGGCTGTTTGTTTGCCTCGCAGCCTTCTTTGAGTTGCTTGATGCACTCCCACACATTTTCGTAGGAGGATTGATCTTCTATTGTAGATTTTTCTATTATGTAATATATTGTTTTCCCTGGTGTATTCCATTCTAGGATACCTGGTATTTGTTGGTCTAGGTCGATTTTCGGCCTTCCCATTATTTCTGCCATCTCGCGCAGTAACGCGTCATTTGGATGACCTTTTCTTGGTATAAATAGTGCTAGTGCCTGTTGTTGGGGTGTAGTTAGAGGGTTTTTTTCTACTATAAGGTCATTCGTTGCTACGGTGCTCACGTTATTATCAATGTGTTCTTTATATTGCTTGTAGTCGACGTTTATGAAATTGTTTGTTGTGTCATGCATTCTGCTAAGTGCGTCCACGTTTCCGTGTTTACGGCCTGGCCGGTGAACTACTTCAAAATCATATTCTGACAGTGTTAGTGCCCATCTCGTTAATCTCGAGCTGGGGTCTTTAAGAGATAATACCCATTTTAATGGTCTGTGATCGGTTATTATAGTAAATCGCTTACCATATAGGTAGCATCTAAATGTTTTGACACCATATATTATGGCTAATAATTCTTTCTCAGTAGTTGAATAATTTAACTCTGCTCTATTTAACGTTCTACTTGCGTAAGCTATGGGCTTTTCATGTCCCTCTCTTATTTGACTTAGGATTGCTCCGACGCCTATTCCTGATGCGTCTGCTGATAGAATGAATGGTTTCGTAAAGTCTGGAAATATTAATAACTTATCTGTAGTTAATATTTGTTTTAATTCGTCCATAGATTTAAGTACGTCATCGGTTATTTTAAAATCCACGTCATTTTTCGTTAAGTTCACTAGTGGTGCTGCTATATCTGTGATGTTTGGAATAAATTTTCTGTACCAGTTAACCAATCCTAAGAATCCTCTTACTCCCTTAACTGTCTTCGGTAGGGGATACTTTTGTATAGCCTCAATTGTTTCTGGATCGGGTGAAATTCCTTCGTGTGTTATTACGTGTCCTAAATATTTTACTTTTTGTAGTAAGAAGCTGCACTTTTTTGGTTTCAGTTTTATATTTGCTAGTTGAAGTCTCTCCAGAATGTCTTCTATTCTTTCTTTATGTTCTAGTTCTCCTGTATAGTTAAAGATAATAATATCGTCTAGGTATACCATGCAACTGGTTCCGGTTAATCCTGCTAGCGTTGTATTCATAAATCTTTGAAAAGTCGCTGGTGCGTTGACTAGGCCAAATGGCATTTTTGTGTACTCATAATGACCATGGAAAGTGCTAAAGCCTGTAAGAGGGATGTCTTCTTCTTCCATGTCAATTTGATGATATGCTTCTGCTACATCTATTACTGAAAAAAGTGTCTTTGTTCCTGCTTTATAGCCTTGTAGTACCTAGGTCCGATATGTTAGGCAACGGATAGTATTCCTTCTTTGTTACCGCGTTTAGGCCTCGGTAATCAATGCACATTCTTACTTTCTCTGTTCCATCCGCTTTCTTTTTTACTACTAGGACTACAGGGGCCGACCATGGGCTTGATGATGGCCGGATTATTCCTCCGTCTAGTAACCTATCAATTTCGGTCTTCAATGTTTCCCGTTGTTGATATGGAATTCTATAGGGAGCTTTGCAAATTGGCTGAGCTCCTGTTTCTAGTACGATTGCATGCTTTACTTTGGTTGTACTTGTCAGAATTTCATCTTCGTCTTGAAATAAGTGATGATATTTACTTAGAAGGCTTGTCAGCTTCTCTTTCGCTTCCCGCGACAAATGTGACATGTCAAAGCCTTCCTCTATCCATCTATTATTTGATACATCAAATTTTGCAATCACTTGTGGTTTTATTTTTGGCTCTTGCTCTTCCTCGCATTTGTATGCTTTACCTATTTTCTCTCCCTTCCTTAGTTGTACTTCATTAAACGATGCATTTATTATTCTCACCGGAATCATTTCCTTGTTTGGTACTAACGTATTTGCCATGCGTATAAAGCTGTTGCCCTTACTTGTGGCTTCACATACAATGTTTATGCTTTGGATCTCCTTTACCAATTTTGCCAGTGTGCACACCTCAGTTCTAGGTGGTATAAGTAGTGCCTTATCTAAAATTATATCCGTCTCTGTGCGTGATGTTTCTTTTTCTTCCGTATTGTTTTGGTTGTCATTAACCTTTCTTTTTGTTATTTTCGTGGATAGTTGTTCTTTTTGTTCATTTCCTGCAGATTGGCTTGATAAAGTCTGTTTTGTGTTTTTTTTATATCTCTTTTGTTGGCTTTTGGTGCTTTTGCCTCCCTTCTTGTTTTTTTTTCATGACATCTGATGTTTCATGCGGTCGTATGAAATTTTTGACTGTTGATAACCAGTTTTCCCATTCTTTTCCTGATGTCACAGGTTTTCTTTCTTCTTCTGTGTTGATTCTTTGTTGTCTTGGCTGTGGTGACTGTTTCTTCTGTTTTTGCTTCATGAACCTCCTTACTGTATCCAACCATTGTTCCCAGTCTTCATTTTTGCTTACTTTATCATCTTGGACTGACATCATTTCCATTACTTCTCTGGTTGACCTCATTAGTATCTTTTGTCCCCATAGTAGTAGCGACGGTTCTCTTTTGTAAGATATTTCCGCTTCTTGTTGAGCTAAGAAATCTCTCCCAAGTAATACTTCTACGTCCTTAAGCATTTTGTCGTCACAGACTATTAGTTCGAATGACGTTCCGACTCCTCCTGTTTCTGTTTCTATGTTTGATTTTGTTGTTCCATGTAGCCGTATTTCATGTCCCGTGATTCCTCTTAAGCATAATGATTGAATGTCTTCACTACACATTTCCGTTGGCTCCACTAGTGACTGTCTTATGAGTGAATTGGAGCCTCCTGTATCTATCAAGCATGTTCTCAGCACTCCATTAATTTTTAGGGACACCATGTATGGTATTTGCTTTGTCCTGTAAAAATGTGAAATGCCGTTTTTTATTTCCCTTGTTATTTCTCTTTTGAGGCTCGCTGGATGGGACCTTCCTGCGGCCTTATTTAATCTAAAAAATGTTCCTGAGACGCGTTGATACCTCCATTATTGTTGTTGGTGTTTTGTCTGTTTTTCCACCAGCTATTTTGCCTGCCACTGGAGTTTGCTCCCGTGTTTTTTCTTTGATAATTGTCATTACTATTGGGTGGACGTCTGTTTTGATATTGGTTGTTGTATCCCCTCGACGTGTTGCATTCCTTAGCCCAGTGCCCTTGTTTTCCACATCGAAAACAAGCGTTTTCCTGCTGCCCTCTGCCTTTTTGTTCATTTGCACGGCACTCGGTTGTGAGGTGGTTCGCTTTTCAGCAGTGTTGACATTTCCTTATTTGAGTGGGCTGTTTTGCTCTGCACTCGTTTGTCCAATGGTTTGTTTTGCCACAGGTGTAACATTTCTTTTGTGGGTTGTGCTGTCTTACGTTTCTGCAATTTATTTTCTCGTGTTTATCTGCCCTACATATGTTGCACCATTTGTCTCGTCCCATGTACGCTACTGTGTCAGAATTTGTTTTTCCTCTTAGCATCATTTGGGTCATTTCCTGTAGAGCCACTATTTCTTCTGCTTTCTCCAAGTCGAGATGTGGTTCTTTTAATAATAATACTCCTGTCTCTTTCATCAGGTCCTTCCTAAGCCCCATTTTAAATTGATTTAATACTAGATCCTTGTTTCCTTTTTTCAATCCTGGAATTTCGTCCTGTGACGCTCCAACCAGGTCATCTTCCAGAGCCTTCGCCGCTAGAAGCCGCAACCGCGTAGTGAAGTCAGCTACCGATTCATCGTGTCGTTGGTAACAACTACTAAGCCTCAATAAATTATTACCCGGTAAACATTTCGGAGTAAATTTACGTATTAATTTTTCTTTAAGTTCAAAGTAATCTAAGTTATCTAATGTTGTATCAGATTTAAAGTATTGATAGGCAGCGCCTGTTAGTTTAAATTTTAAAATATTTAATGTATTCTCCTGTGGCCAGTTATCTAGCCTGGAGCGTTGCTCCAATTTTTCAAAATATCTAACAGCATCCTTGCCGTTAAAATCAGGTAATGTTGCTGCAATAACCCCTAATGGTTGGGGGGGCAGTTGCACTACCAGTGGTCCTGAAGCCGTTGCAGTTTCCCCTGCAACTTTTACGGCTGCTTCTGAAGTTTGTTGATTAGCACCTATATTAGTGTTAGTAGGCATTTTTTGTAGTTTGGTATATTTACTTTAAAAAGCACACAGCACTAAACTATCTTACCTTTTGACGAATCTTCTGAAAAAAAAATCAAAAATATGGAGAAGGAGGTTGTGAGTTGGTTTGGTTGGGTTTCGCCTATGTTACGGCTTTTGAGGATATGTACCTTCAGAGTTGTATTTCACTTTTTTTTTTAACGTATTTTGAATTTATACAGAATCTAATTTCTATAACTTTGTATATTTGCTTAATTAGAATATATGAAGCCGGTTCTGTACTATTAAATGCTCGGTTTTGTATGACAATTACTACGTCCTTGTTGTGTTTATTTTCTTACGATAGACATCAAAATTGTGTCGTTATATTTTCTTCAAATTACTAATATTATTCCTATTAATAACATTTTACAGAATGTAGTAGGTAAATGACACCTAATTATGTTTTGTAACTTGATAACTGTGAATAGAATTGAACTTACTAGACTTTTTTTCTTATTTTCACTTTCAATATAAATTGTTATTTATACTAAATTTGTCAGATACTTATATGTACTTGTTCTTCGTTTTCCTAGCAATATGTATATAAATATATTTTGTAAAGCCGTGTTTCAAAATAATTATGTATTAAAATATCATTTCGATAATCCAACAACAAACAGCTGTGTGTAGTGTCGTTTTACGATATTAATTTACCGACGGGAAATGAGGAATGTAGTAATGACGTAACCCTTCAGTACAGAGACATTATGATGGACGGGCCCAAAGACTCTGAAAAAAAAATGCACAAACCACTTCAGGAAAGATTTAATACCCAAAACTGACGACCCTAAAAAAAAATCCGAAAACCGCTGTCACCACTGTAATAATCAATCAATAGATTCCACTATGATCCTACATAAAATTCTATCACCACTTGTAATAACCAAAAAAAACTCTGCTGTCCAAAATTGTCCCGAATGGACCGAGAAGGCAGCGTAGCTGGCTGTCACCACCCACGTTTCCGTGGGAAACAGGAGTCGGCGGCTCCTGTAAGAAATGTCCGAAAGAGCTGGCTTCGGCCTCCGCTGCTAGCAGTTGTCGTTGGTAATGAGAGGTCTTGTATTATGGGGTTACGTCAGTTAGAGGGGTGTGTTGAGGGAAAATTTTAGGTGTAGATCTTATGTGTATGGGTTAGGTATTCCTTCTCTCCTGGTTGAGTAAATAAATTAACCGATAACGATTTCTTAAACGAGTTTAATAAAAAAATATATAAGAAAAAAATAAAAATAATTACACCAATTTACAAAGAGTCGGGAATACTCGTATATAGAGTCCCGTGTCTACAATTGAATAAAACCAGTGATAGGATCGAGAGAAAACTTGAGATATCCCCTTTAAGTCAACGCGAATGACTCGCAGAATAAAAGAAATTTGTTATTTTTTTTTTAAAATTAATCGTCAGAACCTGAATATTTTCGCGTACCCTAAATATGAACTGTGATATTAACAATTTAATTTTCAACCTCAAATGTGCTCCCTATTCCTAATTCATACGGTGAGATATCACCATTAAATATTCGTGTGCGATATGAACTACCATACACCAATTAAATTATATAAACATAATATCATAGAAAGCGGGCTGGCAATGTTTATAACCTGACCAAACTACAGAAAAAAAATCATAATACACTGTTAGTATAATTTGAAATCAGACTTACCAATTCCCGGACTGGGTGTTCACAAAACGCCGACGGACACGATTCGCGTTTCGAACAAAAAGAAACCCTTTTAGAGCGCTTACAGTAGACGCTCCCTTGTAATCTGCTTTCCCTTTTCGAGAAAAAAAATAATTATACCTGACTGCTAAAACACTACTTTAATTATAAATTACTATAACTCAGGACTCCTCAAAAGCCGCTATTCGCGAAACCCCAAAAGAAAACTTGACCGTTCCCGACCGCGAGTTTTTACCAACTCCTCCTCATTTGTTACTTTTTCGAAGTTTCGGAATTTTTCCTTGCTCAGCAATCCTTTATTTTCTTTGTACCTGTTAGCTTCTGATTGGTGGAACTTATCGTTCGACGTAATTGTGTAATAGGTTTTTTACCTCGATTAACAATTGAATTTATTGGATTCCGCAAAATTTCTTTATTTTGACGCAATTATTATTTCCGGTTAAAATATTATTTTTTTAATTCTTGCACCCAGACAGACGCTTAGATAAGTGGTTTTTTCTTTTCATCAATGTGAACGACCGGTTTCTATAGTTTAAACGTTACAAAGTAAAAAGTAATTTGTTATACAGGATGATTCTTATTTTGGTATTTATTACAATGGTAATCCCAACTTAAACCGTTTTTTTGTGTTTATATTTTATAAAAACGACCTAAAACCAAGAAAAACTTTAGATATATGTATATATACTATAAAAGGCCAAAGAAAGTATCCCGCACATAAAAATATATATATATATATATATATATATATATATATATATAATCATAAACCCGTTTGTACCCGCTGTGGGTGTCGGGTGTGTCGCTTATTCGTGGACAAACTTCCGCCATTCCTTTTTATTTCTAGCTTTTTTCGCCGTCTCTGTCCATATAATTCCTTTTTCTTTTAAAATTTCGGCTACTGTGTTATCCCATGTTTTCTTTGGGCTACCTCTTTTTCTCTTACTTACTTCTCTAGCTTGCCAAATCATTTTTGCTGGTCTACTGTTCTCCATTCTACAAAACTGCCCAAACCATCTGTTTTTCGATTGTTTTTAGTATTGGTTCTATGTTTAGGTTTTCCCTTATTATTTCATTCCGCATTCGATCTTTTCTGGTGACACCTTTGACCCTGCGTAAATACTTCATCTCTGTTGCTTGTATTCTGCTTTTGTTCAATTTGGTTTTAGTTGTAATTTCTTTTCTTCCCAGGAAATTTCGATTTAATGAGTAATATACTTTGACTGCTGCACTTATTCTTTCGTTCACTTCTGCTTCCTGTTTTCCATTGTTTTGTATATCTACTCCCAGATATTTGGAACTCTTCACTTGTTTTATCGGCATTTCATCAATTTCGATATTAAGGTGCTCTTCTTCTTGTCCCACCACCATTATTTTTGTCTTTTCCATATTCATATTCATGTTTCGTAGTTTCAATATATGCTTCCATGTTATTAAATTATGTTTCAGCTCTTTTTCGTTTCTAGCGAACAATACTAATTCGTCGGCAAAAACGCATTCAGATATTCCAACTACTTCCATATTTCTATAATCTATTTGGATTTGTTTAACTTTTGTTTTTTACTTCCTTCAAAATATCATCCATTATCATTATGAATAATGCCGGACTCAGTACTCCTTCCTATCTTAATCCTTCTTTTGTTATGAAATCATCGGACTGTTCATTATCTTTCCTTACCCGGTTTCTGGTTGTTTCGTAAATGCATTTAATGTTATTTCTTAGTTTTGATCCAACTCCTCTTTGTTGTAGATTTTCCATATTTGAGATCTGGGAACGCTGTCAAAGGCTTTTTAAATATCTATAAAACCGAGGTACACTTTTTGATTTGCTCTCAGTTTTTTGTCTATTACTTGTTTCAATGTAAATACGTGGTCTTGGCTACTTCTTCCTTTCCTATAGCCGCTTTGGGATTCTTCCAACTGTTTTTCTATTATTTTTCTAAGTCGAGTCTCTAAGATACTTTCGTAAACTTTCAATGCCGCGCTCAGCAATGTTATACCTCTATAATTGTTACAATTTGTTTTGTCTCCTTTTTTGAAAATTGGCAATATGATACCTACTTCCCAATCTTTCGGAATTCTTTCTTCGTTCCATATTCTTTGAAGTAATTTAGTTAGCATTTGTATCCCTCTTTCTCCTAGACTTTGTAACATTTCTGCGGCAATACTGTCGTAACCCGCTGCTTTGCCTCTTTTTAACTTTTGTATTGCTTGGTTCACTTCTTCTATTTGTATCAGTGGTTCATTTTCCTCATTTTCCAGTTCCTGATGTCTTTCGTCTTGTAGTTCCATCTGTTCTTCTTTCTCTACATTAAGTAATTCCTCAAAGTATTCTCTCCATCTCTCTATAATTTCCTTATCTTGTCGTATCATAACTCCATTTTTATTTTTTATCTGTTTTACATTGCTCGACTTTCCCTTTCTTAGTGTTTTTAGTTCCTTGAAGAAGAGTTTCTGATTTCCTTTACTGCCTTCTTCCATCTTTTTGCCAAATTCTTCCGACGTCTCTTTTTTAGCTGTGATTACCATGTCTTTAACTCTTTTTCTTTGAATTTTATAATTTTCATAGTTTTCAGTCGTTTTATTTCGTAGGTATTCTTTCCATTTTTGTTTTTTTAGTTTGGTATGTTCTTGTATATCTTTATTCCACCATCTCGTTTGTTTTTTGTTGTTACCTGTTCTAGTAATGCCACACACTTCTGTTGCTGTCTCTAATATTATAGATTTGAATTTGTCCCACATTTCGTCTATTGATATACTTTGTATTTTATCTTGATATATTTCCATTTCTTTTTTAGTATTTTCTGTAAATTTTTTGGATACCTCTATTTCTCTTAACTTATATGATTTTATATGTTTTTTTAATTTTTGTCAATTTTTCCCATTGTTCGAACTTTCTTTCTGGTTCTCAGTTGCAATCTTCAATTTTGCTCTTAATAAGTAATGATCGCTGCACTTTGCATGACCTTGATATCTTTCACATATTTTCTGTTTCCTTTGTTTATGAGAACATAATCAATGATGGACTTTTCATTTCTGCTGCTAACCTCTCTCGTGTATTTATGTGACTCTTTATGTTGATAAAACGTATTAGTTACTATTAGTTGGTTTAATATACAAAAATTTATTAACCTTACCTCATTGTTATTTCTCTCGTTCTCTCCATATATGCCAATTAAGTCATTGCTTTGTTCGTCTTTCTTTCCAACTCTTCCATTAAAATCTCCCATTATTATTAGTCTGTCTTTAGCATCCTCTATTGTTTCACTTAATGTTTCCCAGAATTCCTCTTTTTCGCTCACTCGTGCATCTTCATTTGGTCCGTACACTATAATTATCGTTGTGCTTTCTCTTAAATTCAATTCAATTTTGAGTATACTTTCTGTAATTCCTGTCCAGTTTTTGATATATTTATTATGTTCTTTCTTTATTATACATCCGATTCCTTCTTTTGCTCTACTTTTTGCGTCTACCCCATTATATATTAATAAATGTCCCTTTTCTAATTCAATTTTGCCTTGACCATTCTTTTTGGTATCTGCATTCCTAGTATATCCAAATTTTTCTTTTCAAATTCTTGTATTGATTCGTCTTCCTTTCCTAATAGTCCTCTTACATTCCATGTAGCTATCTTCCACATCCTCTCGTTTTCTTTATTTCTATTCGTAATACCTTTTCCTTTGTTTTTTCTTTTCTATCTGTTTTCAGTAGCATTCATCTCTTTTTTATAAGTTTTTATACATTCTAATTCATTTCCATTGTCATATCCGTTTCCATTGTCACATTCGTTTCCATAGCCATTTTTATAGTTTTCCTCTCGATTTACTGTTTGGGTTATTAGTTTTTTGCTGTCCGCGTAATTTTTCTTAATTGTTCATCCAGTGTGTTAGCTTCTGGAGATCTTTCCTGTACTTTTCCTTTCCTGTCTCCTTCTTTTTCTTGTTTTCGGCCTTGTTGCAAGTCTCTATTACTTCCTTCATATACTTCATTATTTATAATTAATTTATTGTATTTAATATATGCTTTGTGACCATTTTCTCTAGCTATCTTTAATTGTGGATACGGCAATTTTCTTTCTTCGAACATATCCTTTGGATAGTCTTCGTCGATCCAAATATTTGTTCCTTTGAGCTTTTTACTTTGTCTAAGTATCTCCATTTTCTTGTTGCTTCTCACTAATCTTAATAATATCGGTCTATTGACTCCATTTATTGGTTTCCCAATTCTTATGACACCATCAATATCATCTTCTGTATTAAACTTTATTTCTAATGCATTTATTACCTGTCCTATTTTCTCTATTGTTTCTTAATTTCTTTCATTCTCTCTCTCCTCTATTCCTTTTATTATTAGGTTTTTTCTTTTAGTTTCACGTTCCAGAGACGCAATTTTGACGCCTTGTTTTTCAACTTCTCGTTTTCTAGTTTTGTTTCTTTTAACTCATTAATTACTTGTTCTAATTTCTTTTCAATCTTTTCTATATTTTTATTCAAAGTCTATAGCATGCTTTGTTTTTTTTCTACGTTTTTCTCCATTTTTTGTTTGTTTTGTTTATATACATTTACTAGCGTAAAAAGCTATTCCGCCTCGACGGCTCGGAGAATTCGCTTTTATCCAGTATTTGTAAACCTCTACTGTATACACAAACCGACAACGCCGCAAAATATTCTATTGAAGTTTGTCGGCTTATCTCTGCTACCTTATTTATATTATCAATTAACCTATTTCTTTGTCCAATGATTGTTATCACTTATAATTAATATTTTGTTTTAAAAACTACTGTTTTTTTTCACTACACCAAGATTCGTAACTAAACAACACTATAACGACTTTTACGTAAATTATGTATCACCACAAGTCCCAAATTTTGAGATTATTGCAAGAGAAAAACAAAGTACGTATTTATTACTTTTATGCCACGATAAAAATGGTCCAAAAGTACGATGTTAGTATCATATTTTTTTAATTTAGAAAGGGATGTATTGAAGTGGGGAAGGGTTTTAGTCCAGGGAGCAGTTTGAGAGAGAGAGGGCGAGAAGTAGTTTGTGTGAAGTCAATGAGGTTACTAACTGAGGAAATGAGTAATAGAATTGAATCCGGGTCCACATCGGTAGATGTACGTAGTTCGTCGCTGTTCGTCGGGGTATTTATTGATGTGGAGGGGGTGAAGTACCAACCCAGCGCGTCTCCAGGTGGCGGATAGGAGAAAGTCCTCTGAGATGATTTTATATGAGGAGGAGGTCTGCGGGGAAATACCTGTGGCTCGTTGTGTCTAAAAACTCAACTGGCAGCCCTCGAATACCCTGCCGCAGACCAACTTTACCTGTTCCAGCTTTAGTATAGTGGCTAAGGGATTGCACACAGGGTTACGATGCCAGGTGAAATTTCGAGCTTACCTCGAAATCACCTGTTATACCATTGTCTCCTGGCTGTCTGTGGTCAAGTCTCGCGTGCCAGTGGGATGGGGGGGCATGGCTTTACTGCCCGGACCAAGAGGAGACAACCTCATTAAAAACATAAAGTCAAGGTGGGAAAACAGGCCAAAGAGTGCGTGGCTATATAGAATAGTCCTTACTGGTTTCGACCTTGGAGCACCGGGGTCCTATCCATCGAGGTGCTAGCTTACTGGTTTAATACTCAGCGGCATCTGAAGAAACAAAGTTCTTCCGCCAATTTAATTGATTAGGAAGGAGTTCCTCGTGTCTGCGACGAAGGTTATAAAATCTCTCATTCTTATGAGAAACCTACTAAACGCATACGCACATCCTCAAATAAAACAGAAAATTCCTTTTGCTTGTCGTTTAAAAATTTATCAGCCTCCTCGCTAATATTCCGTAAACCTTCTTTAATGTCAAAATCTTTCAAAACAATATTCATACTAAAATTAAGAAAATACGGTGTTTGTTTGGTCGAATCATTAAACTCCGTACGTAAAGAACCTGCTTTTTCTGTTTTGTATGTTATTATAATTTTAGTGTTTTAGTTATTATCATTAACCTATAGTTTATCGAACTTTTGATTAGTATTAAGTGAGCTTTTTTCAAACAATTGTGACCGTGTAAGTATTTTTCAATTTGTTCATTAAGTATGAATAGTGTTTTAAATAATAAAATTGATTAAACAGTTTGTTAATTGAGATATTCATAGTATCTATGTGGAATTTTTTTATGTAACTTGTAACTGATCATAGTCAATATTACAGTATTAGATCTTACTAGTTTAATTTTCAATAACTTGCATTCATAGTACTCATAGAAAAAATATATCGAAATTTTTATTGTTATTATTTCCATATAATAAATGTAAACGGTGTTATCAAGATGAAATGTTATATTCATTTATGGTTGAGTTAATTTTTGCTCAAAAAAGTTTATACTAATCTATGCAATGTTTAAGCTGTATTGGTTTGTTGTATCGAAGAAAACATACACCACATTAACTGAATAATGTGAATACTATTTTGGCTGACCAATATTGTTTAGCACACTCAACCATAGTGAACTATATGTACATGATTGGCGAATGAGTACCTGTGCAGGCAAACATCAGCCGCTCGAGCCAAAACTGGGACATCTCCTAGAAGTCTGAACTTATTGACGTGCTTGCACACTTCCACGCTTCGCACATATCCCAAACGTAGGAGTGCCCTCCCGGCCTCAGCGTCGATCACATAATGAAGAGGACGAAGTCCAAGAATCACCTCCAACGCAGCAGTTGGTGTAGTCTTTATGCAGCCAATTGCTCTCAAACCGACCAACCCTTTGTAGATGTGCCAGTTGCGATCTAGCCGTGGCCAAGGTTGGGGGTAATCCCCATTTCGACCAACGGCTCTCCTACAGGCCTGGTACATGTTTTATCACCTTTACTACAAGCCTATCAAGGTGAGCCTTCCATGTCACTATCTTATCCAGGATCACTTCCAGATATTTCATTTGTTCAACCTTTGGGAGTGGCACTCCATCAAGGTGCAGACCCTCAGGTCTTTACCTCTCTTCTTCGTGAAAGCAACTACCTCACCCTTGGCAGGATTCATCGCAGGTCAGTAATAATCGTTGCACCAGCCCTCCAACAACAAGGACAACGATACCATTGGCATACCCAATTGCTAGAAAACCCTCACCGTTTAAATAGAGATATTAGTTCGTCGATTACTAGGTTCCATAATGTGGATGTAAAAGGACACCCCCTTGTGGACATACCCTATCGACGACAACATTTGATGCTAAAGACAATATCGATACAAGATATACAAATTTAGTTTTACCATATCTCATACTCATTTAAATTTGTTGGGATTAAAGGCCGATTTATAAACTTGCAGTTGCCGTTTCCGTTGAAAGTTAAAAAGCTACTTTCACATTTGCGCATTTATATTCTCCGTTGCTGTTACCGTTCACCGTTAAACGTGACGTTCCCTGACGTTCAGATATAATGAAGTTTTAAGTTTTGCAGTTCGCTGTTGGTGCCGTTCGCATATTAAACAATCAAAAACCTGGTCGTTTGGCAAGAATCGTGTTTAGTGGGCTTAACATAATCTTAAATATGTTATTAAAACCTGGGTAGCTGATTTACGTTGATTAAGTTTTATTTTTATTGATTTGATGGTTTGTGCTTTGTGAAGAATGAATTTCGATATGGAAGGTAATAATGTTCTTCATGACATTGACTCAAGAAATCATTGTAGAAGTAGAAAGAGGTAATAAAGATGAAGATTATCTACCCTGAACACAACGGCGGCGAACATCAAACGTCAGGTTTATAAATTGACACTAACAACGGCAACTGAAACGTCAAACAGCAACGGGAGCGGGAACGGCGACGGCAACTGCAAGTTTATAAATAGACCTTTATGACTAAGTCAGTCTAACCTTCATTGCTGTTCATAAAAGTTACTTCTGCAGTACGTTTCCAGTTGTATATTTTTTTTTCATTAATTTCACTCAATTATATAGTTTACTTCAAATTAATTGTACCGAAACAGTTAGCAGCTGGAGTTTAAACCTAATTTTATACTTTAAAGGGACAAATTATTATTAGAATTTATTTCAGTGTAACACTGTATTTTGCGACTGTTTTAAGTCGCTTTCGAAACTGGGTATATTTTAAGATGCAATAAAAATTTAATAATGTTCATTAACTGGTAACTGCTACTACCGGGTCTGTAAGACCCAGCCATATATTTGCGCATCGCATACTGTAATGAAAAAATTATTATATATATTGATAAAAAAATTAAAATATTTATGCCTTCCTACATAAAAGAAGCATAGACCCTTATCTCAGGTTTTGCGCACACTTTTCTGCGAATTTAACTATTTTAAGGGTGAGTTAGAAGGGTAGTTTCAGGATGCATAGAATTCTCTTTATTCTATGCCACGGGAATTGCTTAAAAACTGGTTTCTAGTTAAATTTATTAGTTGATCAAATCTAATAAATTGCAAAATAAATGACAGATAAAGAGAATACGATTGAACCTTTAAAATTAGTGAAACTAATATTCAAAGAATTCAATATAAAATCATATAATTAAGCCAACAAAAGAGGTTGATCTCACAATAACATTTACTGTTACATTAGTGAATAAAAAAACAATCCACTTATCCAGAAAACGTTGTCATTGAAGGACCCAGTCCAGGAAAGTTGTTTATGCCGTTTAATGAAGAAACTCCAGTGTAAAAGAAGATTAATATTGACGCTCTTTGAGATAAATATGTGTATACATTCCAATCCAATGTAGCACACAGATAACTTGAAGACAAGATGTAGGCATTAGCTCTCTTAGCGAAAAAAAAATCGACACGGAAGGTCTGCGAATTAGGATAACACTTTTGGCGCTGTATTCTAGAAAATAAAAACTGAGCTCTACTATTGGAATTTCCAAGTACATCTATCAGTAGTGTAGCAATCAATAGCGGAAAGTCTGACAATTAAGTTACGTTGAGCAGAATGGGCATTGAAACATAATATCACACACAGTGCAATTAATGATTTATTGCATATTCTGAATCCATGTTATCTTGATATACCTCTAGATGCCAGAACACTTTTGAAAACTCCAAGAAAGACTACTTTAGAAACAGTTGAGCCTGGGTCATATTACTACTTTGGATTTGAAAAATGTCTGAAAAGGCTAATCACACATTCACGCCATTTATTGCATGATTTGGATATATTGGAAGTTTGTGCAAATATTGATGTACTACCATTATTTAAGAGTTCAGGTAGTCAACAATTCTGTGTAATTTATTTATGAATAGGAATATTGTTGGAATTATAGGTATATATAATGGCCAAAGGATGCCAATGAATTTTTGAGATTTTTTGTGAATGAAGCGATAGATATCCTACATACTGGAATTTCTTTCACCGCATATATCAAGTGAAAATAAAAGCGTCTATTTGTGATATACCGGCTAAATCATTCATTAAATATATTGTAGGACACAGTGGATATATCTCATGTACAAAATTTCAAATTGAAGGTGTTTACATGGGAAGACGAGTGTGTTTTCCAGTTGTCGACAAATTAACTTCCAGAAACGATTTCGGATTCAGGACAAAAATTGATGGAAATCATCATACAGGAACATCCATTTTGGAAATGCTTCCAGGTGTTGATATGATTGAGGATTTTCTATTAGACTACATGCACTTAGTGGGTTTAGCCGTAGTGAAGAAACTCATTGTGAATTTGTGGATGAACGGAAAAGTTCCAGCCAAATTGTCATTTCAGCAGGTTTCAATTATATCTAAATTGCAATTTAAGTCAAGCTACAAATATACCTCATGAATTTAACCATAAGCCAAGGTCACTAGATGTAGCAAGAAGGTGGAAGGCAACTGAATTTCGTTTATTCTTATTTTATTCGGTTCCTGTGATTTTGAAAAAGGCTTTAGATTGTGACAAATATCTTAACTTTCCGAGTCTTCATATAGCAATGTCATTTCTATCAAACTCAAATATTTCCTTCTGTCAATCTCTATTAAAGCACTTTGTTTAAACTTTCATTATTCTATATGGTGTTCAGAATGTATCACATAATATTCATAACCTGTTACATCTCTGTGATGACGTTGGAAAATTTGGAAAATTAGATATGTTCAGTGCTTCTCCTTTTGAGAACCACATGAAAAATTTAAAAATGTACATCCGAAAAACAGATAAACCGTTACAACAGATTATACATCGAATTACTGAAGAAGATATCTCAAATAAAACAAGAAACACTTCTCCTTGTAAAAGTTATCCTGAACCATTAGATGAACATTTTCTTGGTTCTCTGTCAATTGATATCTCAAATTCCAAACAGTTCAAAGAATTATTATTCTAAAATTTCTCAATGAGTATATTTGAACCAGATAGTTGTTGTTATCTTACCGATAGATCAGTTGCTATTATAAAGAACAATCTAGTAATTAACGGCGAGGTAAAATTATTAGTTCAGAAAATGTTAAAACTGGAAGATTTTTATGAATCTCCTTGTAAGTCGTCTGAATAGGGGGTATTTCTTGCTAGTGACTTTGGTTTACCAGAAATAATAACTTTTCGGGAAATCTCCTATAAATTCATGAAATTAGATTATGAAAAAAAATTTGTTATATTTCCAATATTAAATTTGGAAAATTTAAATATAGGATCTATATATGAATTATTATTATTTGTTTACTTCTCTCAAACCCAAAATAGGAAAATAATAGATGGAAGAACATTGTCAGTTGTCAAATTCATTGAGGAGAACACAGTGGAGGCTGTACCTTCAACATGGATTCTGGGAAGTTCGTGCTATTGACCTCCATGCCCCAGAGAAAAGTTGGTGGCTGCCATAAAAAACTTTGAATCCCCAAAAACACTTTGGCCTCTATATAAAATGGAGGTTTTCAAAAATGGGACTTTTGGCACGTAGGTAAATATGTCGAATTAATAAGTATCTTTCATAATCAGTGAACAGAGAACCAACTGTAGCTCATTTTCAAAAAACTACAGAATCATTATATTGATGTCAAAAATTAATTATACCCAATTTTTGCACAAAGCTTCTGAGTTAAGTTTTATGATATATGTAAGCTGGGATAGCTTTTGAGACACCAGCCTGAGAACTGTGACATAAATGTCATAAAATGATGAGGTGTATTTTTACTTTTCCGCCCAACCTATTTAATATGCGAGAAAAGTATTGGTTTACCCCAAAGAAAGTAGGAAATTTGAAATTTTTTTGAGTTATTTTTATGTTTTCCATCAACAACAACCCAAAAAAAAACGGTTTTTAGAAAAAAAATCCTGTGTGTAGTCGTCGTCATCGTCGTCGTCGTCGGCCACTTTTCGCTACATGCCTTGTTAGCACGATACAGCCTCCGGAGTGCAACAAGTCAACAATTTTATAATTGAATATTGCTAAGCACATGTCACAAATGAACCCAATCAATTTTCAGCTCACCAGAGCCAGCACAACGGGTGCTATGGTACTAGACGTACGACATTTTAGTCATTTTTTGAGAAATGTCAGTTTGTTAACACGATACAGCCTCCGGAGTTCATCAAGACACCAATTTGATGATTGGATATTATTCAGGACACTTCACAGATGAACCCTATTGATTTTCAGCTCACCAAAGCCAGTACGACAGGTGCTATAGTACTTTAAGTACGATATTTTGGTCATTTTTGGAGAAATTTAGGTTTGTTAGCACGATACAGTCTCCGGAGTATATACAAGTGACCAATTTTATGATATTATTCAGAGCGTCTCAAAGATGAATCCTATTGATATTCAGCTCACTAAAGCCAGTACACTGGGTTCTATGGTACTAGAAGTACCAAATTTTTGTCATTTTTGGAGAATTTTCAGTTTGTTAGCAAGATACGGCCTCCAGAATGTATACAAGTGACTAATTTTATGATTGAATATTGTTCAAGGTGTCTCACAGATGTACCCTATTGATTTTTTGCTGACTAGAGCGAGTACAGCGGGTCCTATAAATCCAGATGTATCACATTTTTGGATATTTTTGGAGAAATTTCGGTTTGTTAGCACGATACATCCCCCGAAGTCTTTACAAGTAACAATTTTATGATAGAATATTATTCAGGGCCACAGATGCGGAAAAGTTAGTTTTAATCTTTAAAACCGTTTATTTAAAGTAGCTTCCTAAAAATTATATCACGTTTGCATGCTTGCGATTTTGTGAATTCTCATATAAGAAAATTGAGACACTTTGTATGTACATTGATAATGGTCTCCAATTTTCAGATACCTATTTAGAAGAAAGGAGAAAATTAAATGTGGCGGAGTATATGAGTGATTTGAATCAGGAAGATGAACCGCAAACACGAAAAGTACGACATCGAAGACATGTTGATTCTTCTTCAGATGACGAGACTGCTTTTCAAAAAGAAAAATCATTGCCCAAGTCTCCCAGTAAGCCTCATAATTCATCATCTGTAGAGGACAATAATTGTTTACCAGTGTACAGTATGTATAAAATATTCAGTGTGTTACATTAGGGAATATAAGATTTCTGGTCAAATAGAACGCTCAGAATCGGTGAAAATATTCAGAACAAATATATAATTTACTTTTTTCCATTAAATTGCATTTCAATACATACGCAGTTCCATATATGTTCCCTACATTCTCACTGATTTTACATGAATGAATTTACTTTTTCATAAGAAATGCTGCTGCTACTACGTGACTGTTGAAAATTGTTGCTGCTGTCCATTCCATGAAAGAATAGTGCAAATATTAAAATTCAAGTTTTCGATACATTTCAATTGTTGCAAACGTTTTAGTTGATGAAATCAAAATCATAAAAAAACAATATGTGTTTTTGACCAATATTTTAGCTGATATGAAAACTGAAAAATCTCTGACATAAAATCAATGTTATCAGCTAAGGAGCAACCTACAAAGGACACATTTTTTTTTCAAAGTTCCCATTTCCCATGAACGACGAAATCACACTTGAGGCAGTGGAAAATTATTTAAGCACAAGCGATAATTTTGAAGAAAACAGTGAGTAATATTTTTCATTTATTGAACAATATTTCAAAAATTGATTTTTGTGTAGTTAGATACCTGAACTTGCAAATCTAGGCGGCAATTCAGTTTATGATTTTGTCAAACGTATAATGACAGTATTATTGACTAACAAATTTGCTGCCATACACAGTTTTTTGGGAAGAAAACAGAAAAGCTGTTTCCATATCCTAAAGTTATCTGGCTTAGCTCTAAGTAAGTATTCACGGTTGAGTATTATTATTGTTTTTGAAAACTTCATATTTTACTTTTCCGTCCAACCTATCTAATATGCGAGAAAAGTATTGGTTTACCCACAAAAAAGTTGGAATAAAAAAAATTTTTGAGTTATTCTTACGTTTTTTATCAAGATCAACACGAAAAAATGGTTCTTAGAAAAAAAATCCCGTGTGTATGTCGTCGTCATCGTCGTCGTTGTCGTCGGCCCCTTTTCGTTACATGTCTTGTTAGCACGATACAGCCACCGGAGTGCAATAAACCACCAATTTTATGATTGAATATTGTTCAGGACATCTCACAGATGAACCCTATTGAGTTTCAGCTCACAATAGCCACAACAACAGATGCTGTGGTACTTGAAGTACGACATTTTTGTCATTTTTTGAGAAATTTCAGTTTGTTAGCACGATACAGCCTCCGAAGTGCGAAAAGCCACCAATTTTATGATTGAGTATTATTCAAAACATCTCACAGATGAACCCTATTTATTTTCAGCTCACCACAACTAGTACAACAGGTGCTATAGTACTTTAAGTACGACATTTTTGTCATTTTTGGAGAAATTTCAGTTTGTTAGCACGATACAGCCTCCGGAGTATATACAAGTGCCAATTTTATGATTGGATATTATTCAGGGCGTCTCAAAGATAAACCCTATTGAGATTCAGCTCACTAAAGCCAGTACAACGAGTGCTATGGTACTTGAGGTACCAAATTTTTGTCATTTTTGGAGAATTCTCAGTTTGTTAGCACGATACAGCCTCCAGCGTCTATACAAGTGACCCAAATTTATGATTGAATACTGTTCAGGGCGTCTTATAGATGAACCTTATTGATTTTTAGCTCACCAGAGCTAGTACAATGGGTGCTATGGTACCTGAAGTGCCACATTTTTGTCCTTTTTGGAGAAATTTCGGGTTTAGTACGATACAGCTTCCGGAGTGTATACAAGTGGCCAATTTTATAATTGGATATTTTTCAAGGTGTCTCATTCAAGGTGTCTCACAGATGTACCCTATTGATTTTCAGCTGACTATAGCGAGGACATCTGGTCCTATAAATCCAGATAAACTGCATTTTTGATTACTTTTGGTGATATTTCGGTTTGTTAACACGATACATCCCCCGACGTGTATACAAGTGAAAATTTTATGATAGAATATTAATCAAGACATCTCACAGATGCGGAAAAGTTAGTTTTAATCTTTAAGACCGTTTATTTTTACTTTAATCATGTCTTCTTGAATGTGCTGAAAACTGAATTTTTAGCAAATGAAGAGTTTCAATATTTGAATTTACTCGACCTAAAAAAGGAGAGAAGAGTTTTTTGTGCAAAACATGTTATTTAGTATGGTTATTTTGTTTGTATGTGGAAGAACTATATATTGTACTGATTTTTCAGGATCTGTTGAATATTCCAAAAAAGGAGATCAAAATCAAGGTGAAGATGCAATTTCAAAATGGCTGCGAAGAGCCAATGAACGGAAATAAGTGCAGTGAGATAGATTATAGAGACTTTATTTTTTCAATTTAGTATGGAAATATGATTATGTTGAGTTTTTTTCTTCAGGGTACTATTTTATTTTGTGTCAATATTTTGATTCATTATATAATGAATTTTGGTTCTAGATTTTTCTTAAGAATTTCTTTTATATTTTGTCTGTATAATTTATTTTGTGTTTTGTGAGTATGTTATATTCTAGAATATATATTTTCTTCAAGTTTTGTTCTCAATTTGAAATACCACCTTATGTTATATTATACAGTGTATATCCTGTTTTCATCTTCAATGGATATCCTAATTATACATCCAATGGGTATCCTGATTGTACGTTCAGTGGATATCCTGGTTGTAAGCCCAGTGGATATCCTGATTATACGTTCAATGGATATCCTGATTGTTCGTTCATAAGACGTTCTCAAACAAGGCTCCAGGCATAGACAATCTGCGAGCAGAAATATTTAAAAAAATAAGTGAACAGTTGACTAAACCTATAGCTGTCTTAATAAACTTGATCTTTGCAGAAGGCGTATGTCCCACTATTTTTAAAAAAGCTGTAGTAGCCCCAATCTACAAAAAAGGACAACAAGGCCAATATGTGCAACTATCGGCCCATATCACTTATTACGACATTGACAAAGCTAATGGAAAAAGCTGTGAAAAAAAGATTAACTAAATTCATAGCCAACCACAAATTATTATCAGAGCATCAATTTGGCTTTCAAGAAGGACGTTCTACTAATCATGCAATTGAGACATTGCTTTCTTCTGTGTACAGTTCTGTTGATGAAACTAAACCAACGGCAGTTGTATTTCTGGATATGGCGAAAGCGTTTGACACTGTGAGCCATGAACAGTTGTTGGACGTCCTGGGGGGTGCAGGAATACGTGGTCTGCCTCATAAATTTTTTGAAAGCTATCTAAAAAATAGGACACAAATAGTAAGGATAAAGGATAAGGTCAGTACGGAAAAAAATATATTGTTCGGGGTTCCCCAGGGAACTGTGCTGGGACCAATACTATTTAATATGTATATCAATGATCTATTCTCTTATAATTCTACAGGTAAAATAATAGGATTCGCGGATGATACTGCTATAATATACACAGACAGTACGTGGAAGGCCTCAAACAAAAAATAGAAACCGATCTAAGACATTTATTTGATATCTTGAGACATAAAATTTTAACAGTCAACTATTCGGAAATATTTATTGTACGTTTCACTAGTTACAAACACAAACTGCCTCCATATGAAAAAATTACTGTTAATATTAACGACATAAATATTGATATTTCTCTGAAATACGAAATAAAGTATCTCGGACAAACAATAGACTCACATCTACGATGGACATCTCACTTACGTGAAGTAGCTAAGATACTGATATGTTTATTGTATAAATTCAAATATATAAGGAAAGTACTGGACAGCATCTGAGAATCATATATCATGCTCTTGTAGAATCACGTCTTAGATATGGCATATTAGGTTGGGGAGGAACTGTGCCTACTGATCTAGAGCAGGTTGAAATTCTGTAAAGAAAAATTCTAAAAATAATGCATTTTAAAGATTTAACCTATAGTACAAACCAACTTTTTAACGAAACTAATATAATGTCCGTAAGGCATCTATATATTTTTAGTTTACTTGTTTACTTCTTTAAAAATCGCTCATACTTGCAATCTCCTGGTCACCATTATCATACTAGAAATGAAACAAAAGATTTTGTCCAAACCAACACTGCGAAAAAAACAGTAGGAACTAGGTACTTCGAATTCATAGCACCCCGTTTGTTTAACTCTCTTCCAGAAACGTATAAGACTCATATAAGGAGATTAAATTCTATCAGTTTGCTAAAAAAAGTATTTAAAAAATATGTAAAATCCCTAGAAACTGAGGTTATTAATAAAATTATTGATTGCTAAGATTAAAAAGTATATATGTGTATAAGGAAAGTGGAATTAACATTATGTTGAGGAAAACAAAACTGGCAATTAAATGGCGAGATATAGGATCATTGTGCCTATGTTCAACCTCATAGGCCTTAATAGGATACAGTGATCCAAAATAAGCCACAAAGGGTAATTAGCCTCCCCTGTTTATTTGTTTATTTACATTTTTGTAAAGAAGTACGTTCTACATTTTCTATCTGTTTATTGTAATGTATTTTTTCTCGCTGTTTATACATTGGTTTTAACAGTTTTGTAATTCTAATATATTATCTTTTTGGTGATTCGTAATTGTAATTATTTGTAAATAAACATATATAATACAATACAAAGACGTTCTCAATGTATGTCCATAGGATGTTCCAATGTACATGACTGGACGTTCAATAAACGTCTATAATATCCATTACATACATCCAAGATTCTTTAAATGCACATTAATCAAATCTTCAGATGTCCATCAAACGTTCTTCATGTATATCTATTGAATGTCTTCAATGTACGTCCACTGGATGGATATCTTGATTGTATATCCATAAGGTATCCTCAATGTACTTCCATAGGATGTTAAATTCAGTGAGGTCTGGACGTTTTTTGGACGTTTCAATGTACATGAGTGGACGTCTATTGTACCATCAAAATATCCAGTCCCTACATCCATTGGATATTCAATGCTATGTGGGTGGGTGAATTACATCGGGATTTGTCTAGTATTAGTTATATTAATATTCACAGCAGTGTAAGATTCAACTTATTCAAATTTCCCTCTCTTTTGATTATTTAAATGTCCCGCCATGTACACTAGCGCGTGCAGCGGACGGGCTCAGTACTACTAAATTGATTTGCTAATCAGTACAGGAGTTATCCTGCTAGGGTGCGTGTGCTGTCAGCCATTACAACGGGTGCTATAATACTTGAAGTACAACATTTTTGTCATTTTTGGAGAAATTTCAGTTTGTTAGCACGATACAGCCTCCGGAGTGTATACCAAGTGACCAATCTTATGATTGGATATTGTTCGGGGCATCTAATAGATGAACTATATTGATTTTTAGTTCACAACGGGTGCTATGGTACTTAAAGTACCGCATTTTTCGAAAAATTGAGTCTACTGTTTAGAAAATGCTCAAAAGAGAATTAAAATTAAATGTCAGATAAAAAGAGAATATTGAAATTAGTTATTGTTGATACTTTTTTGTCGATTTTATATCACAGAACAATAGTTTACCTTACCATTATATCAACAAAATGAATCATAAACATATTATAAAAATCATGAAATAGGTACTAAAATTTAACTTGTGTCACCGACCATACTTTCCTAAAATAATGAGTTTTTGTTATCCTTTACACAGCTGAGTTCTCCGTTTATCTTCCGCACATTTCAGGGGTCTTCCATTGTTCGCCAGGCAGTAGATAGTTTCCATTATTATTCCGTTAAAACACAATTTTTCCAAGTTTGCTATACTATATTACTTTTGTAATAAACAGGCTATTTTAGTAATTTCATATTGCACATTCATTGTAGACGAGAAATTGGTTCAACAAAAAGTCAGTAATAAAAATATGTATTTTTATCTAAATATTCTCTATGGGCACTGCCTGCCAAAACCAAAGTTGCATGAATTAATTTAATTAAAAAATGTCATTAGGTACAAACGAAGAGCCATCACATTTGGGTCCAGTCGACCGTGCATCTATAATCTGCAAAAATCCCTGCATTAACATGCAAATTCTCATAATTATTCTATATTCCTTCCTTATTGAACCAAATGAAATAACACAATGGAAAACATATGATAATAATAATGTTTTTCATCTAATCATATGAACTGTAATAAACAAATAGAACTAAAAGTATAAAAAATCCCACGTTAGGTACCATCCATATTTTTTCTCCGTGAATCGCGGAAATTATAACATTTTTTTTTGGTTCAGTGTACTTCTGGGAAATGTTTTTAATGGCCTATACACCTGAATTGGCGTCATGTCGCCACCTACGCCACTGATACTTACCGAAAAGATAAGGTATATCATTGAAATAAGTCAGGTAGGATCTGCTCATCAAGCCCGTACTTCAGTGGTTCCAGAACCGTTTTGTGGTACCGTTACCAAGAGTTGCTTGACTTTACAAGTACGTCATCGTTTAACAAAATATTCAAGAAGATCTTCTGATATACAAGTGCGTGTATAGTAAGTACCGTAGTTCACCATTCTCATCAGGTGATGTGATGTTAAGTTAATAAAAGTTGTACTGTTACTACATACTGAAATATTAATACAGTACCTACTATTTTGTTCTGTAAAGATTTTAAAATTAAGGTAAGGAATTTTAATATTGCGTAGTCAACAATTTCAAATGTTATTTAAACTTTTGAAGATAAGCAAATATAAAAATAATTGATAAATAGTAATACAAGTTTGACTGCAATATATGCAATTAATATTTCATTTATTCTATCGATTAGTTAGCTCGAGAAGTTTGTAGGACTGTTTATATTGAAATATCACTAATCATTATTACTATTTTTGTTATTATTATCTTCGGCATTAATATCCCACCATATAACAACACAATCTTTTTTTTCATAGTATTTCATATGAAACTCCAAATAGGATCTGTATAAATTTGTCTATAGAGTTTCTCGTCAAATGCATCACTACTTCAAGGAAGGAGAGTCAATAACTTGTATGATTCATTTGAAATTAAACCAATATAAATATATTTCACTCCGTTACCGGTTAAAATCTACTTTCATCACACAAAATTTCAAAATCAACTGTTTCTAGGCATAATCCACAATCTATAGATACTTTAATAAATAGCGTGTTTTGTATAGAAATATTTTTGGACGTTTCGACCTAACTTTGGCCTTTATCTGAATTATTACCTGACATTGATAACCCTGATTTATAAATATTCACGTCACTTACAATATGAGAATCAAATTACAATCTGCTTCAATCATACAAAGACTTTCCGTCTTAAATATTAAAATTTAAGTCAAAACATAATATGGGAAAAAGAAGCTATTATCAATTTAAATTAGTTATAGATACATTGGAATTCATAAAATAGAATTATTAATTTCGCTAAAATTGCTTAGAACTTTCTTAGCATTGATAGATTCCTCATTTTTATGTATATAAACCATTTTAAAAAAATTCTCTTTTCTTTATATTCGATTCTGTTTCAAGAATTTTTGTATTCTTATAATCAAATATCTGTTTTTTCGCTATTTCATGGTGGTTAATGGTGTTTTATCGTATTGATGAATTTTTAATCTGTTTTCCAAATGTTGAGATGTTTGTCCTATGTAAACATGTAAACATATATAATATTACTTGTTTTATTTTTTGGTGTCTTCGATTTTAAACCGTTGAAATATCTTGATAATGTATTTTGTGACTTACTCTAATTACATATTTACTAAAATAATTTGAAAATTGCAGAGAAAGTCCTTGTACATATAGTAAAGTTAGCTGTTTCACATTTGCAGTTGCAGAATTGAATATTTGGCTTATATGTTCAATTCCATATTTTGGTACAGCAGTAATAGAATCATCAACATAACGGACAAATAATGGAATATCTATGTTAAGTTAACTTATGATTTACTAATTGTGTAATAACACTTGATATGGATGCCCTCATAGCATAGCCATCAATTTGTTTATGTATTTTATCGTCAAGCTTGGAGCAGCTTTTATAAATTAATCTAAAGGTATGTCTGCTCTCTTTCTTGGAATTTAGTCCCATTGTAATTGGAATATTTTTATAAGATATTACTTCTGATGAAATCAACATATATTCCTTAAGAATTTTTATATTTTCAATATTTTCTTCGAAATTCCATGTATTTTTGATATAACACATTGTCAAAATATTTCGGTGGTCTAAAATCGAAAACTCCAAAAAATAAAAAAAAAGTTATATTATTTATTAAGTTCCTTGTAATATTTGTTTACATATGATACAAATCTCAATATTTTGAAAATAGATTACAATATCATCAATACGATAAAAGAAAAAAAACAGCATCAACCAACCATGAAATAGCGAAAAAACATTTCATTATAAAAATACAAAATTCTTGAAACAGAATCGAATATAAAGCTTTTATAAATCTAATATATTTTAATAAATAACTTGTTTCTTATTGATAAATAAACTTTTATAAAGCCCATAGTTAGATCGAAACATCAGATATTATTTCTATAAAAACACGTCATTTATTAATATAGACTAAAAATCAAGAACATTTATTTATTCAAGAATATACATACACAATATAGATAGGGTTTTCCAGGAATGAGAGGCGTAAACTTGAGAATGACTAGATGGTGTTAAAATAATGTCAGTACTTCGTATAATTTTTTTCTACGGACCTCCTTTGTTGGGTTATAGGACTAGAATCTACATTTTAATATAAGTTGAAACACAAAGACACACTTTTTCCAAGTTTGCTATACCATATCACTTTTGTAATAAACAGGTTATTTTAGTAATTTCATATTGCACATCCAATGTAGATGAAATTGGTTCAACAAAAAGTCACTAATAAAAATATGTATTTTTTCTAAATATTTTCTGTCTTTGAGCACTGCCTGCCAAAACCGAAGTTGCATGAATTAATTTAATTAAAAAATGTCATTACAAACAAAGGGCTCTCAGATTTGGGTCCAGTCGACCCTACATCATCAGAATAAAGAGTGGATAACAACAGAATTTCTCAATCTTATGAAAAAGCGAGATGAATTAAACCACGAAAAAATAAAAACCCTTTTAACTTGAAGAATGACAATTCAAACAACAAAAAAAAACGTTGTTGAAAAGGAACGTAAGCAATTGAAAAAAAAATGGACGGAAACTGGTACCACTTCTAAGAAACAATGGAAACTCATTAATAGTTTGATAAAAGGTAAGAACCAAAAAGTTTCACAAATAACTAATCTTGACTTCTAAGGACATATCTTGAACAATGAGGAAGAACAGTTCAAAAAATATTTTATTACTATTGGACAGACAATAATAAATTATATGGACATACAAGCAGAAAACCTTTATGCACGGCATTTTTCCGGATGTTCTCCAGATAGGTAAAATTACACCAATACATAAAAGTGGGTCAAAGAATAAAACTGATAACTACAGACTTATTTCTGTGATAAGTACCATTTCAAAAATTATAGAGATAATTATAAAAATGCGTTTAGTTATATATATATTACTAATTTTGTTAAATTTGATAAATATCATATGGACTTCAGGAACATAGCAATACTATGAGCGCCACAATGGACTGTGAATTACATCTCCTCTGACCTAGATTATAAAAATGAGGTATTAGCACTTTTGTCAATTTACGATAAGCTTTTGATGTAGTAGATCACTTATTTTACTCAACAAATTAGAAAACATGGGAATAAGAGGAAGAGTCCACTCTCTTATAAAGACGTACCTCCTCAACAGACGGCAGTTCACAATGGTTAATGGGACTGCTAATCAAACTGAGAATTCAAAATCGGGAGTACCTCAAGGTTCAGTATTTGGGCCTCTTTTGTATATCTTCAATGTCTTATCATTGAGAGCTGCTGTATTACGAGGTAGATATTTCAAATTTGCTGATGATACCTTATTGGTCTATAAAGACAGAGACATAGCCCAGTTGCAAAGGATAGTTAATAACGATTTAGAACAATATCATGCATGGCTAATAAAAATTAGACTACAACTTAATATAAGTAAAACAACATATATGATTTTTCACAAAAAACATCACAATAGAGTTCATTACAAAGATAATAACAAGTTTTTAATTTTATTTGGTCATAACTTAACTTATTATATTAGCCTTTTCGCTATACCAGTGATAAATATTTATCTCTTTGAAGATTCAAGCATTATAATTAATCATTGGCTATGGGGAATTCAAAAATTTCTATTATTAGTAAGTAACTGCAATATTAAGGACGCATGCAACTAAAACCTAACAACTATCTAATATTTTTTGGTCTCTTTGAAAATTGAGTACACATACCTTCATGCAACTTCTTAAAAGCAATGATAATGTTGATGACATTAGTGAACAATATTAAAATTGTTGGTAGTAGTAGATTACATTTCTTTAATTGCAGGTAATTGTTTAATTATTGGCCATGTAAGTTGAATAAACATGTAAAATACATTAGACAGAATATGTCGTTAAAGACAATCTGTATTTAGGGGCAATGTCCCAGAATATTATTAAACTTTTAATAAACCAATAAATTATATGAAACGCAGATAAAGATGAATTTATCGCTTTAAACAGTTGATATTTGTTAAATGAAACCAATAATAAAAATAAAAAATATCAGAAGAATCTACCCAGTCTTTCATAAAATTATGTTCATGATGCTTAGAACATTCATCAATCTGATAACTGATATAGTACATACTATTATAACCTATGTATTAAAAAGAATATTATTAGAATGTAGGCGTATATATATAATTATATTTTTATATATATTTTATATATATATATATACATATATATATATATATATATATATATATATATATATATATATATATATGGGTATATCTCTGTAAATTGAACAATTTCTGTTTTCCATTTGGAAGTTTGTTGAATCATTTCAGATCAAATATTTTTGTTCCTAGATTAATTCAATAGGTTAAATTAAAAGTGAAACTTTTTATTTCACGATGATTTGTTGTTTTTTTTTGGTGTTTTTTAAAAAAAAACTCAAAATTTCAAAATGAGGGAGTGACATGAGATATGAGGGAGTGACATTATGAACGGTTTGATAATAGTAAGTTATTTAAGAACTAAGGTATGCTTTTAATATGACAACTTAAACTTAAAACTAAAGATACATAGTTATTACAGCGAAAAATCAATTTTTTTGAATCAAAATATTTTTAAAAACAGGTCTGTTATACGAGCAAACTCATCAGCGGGTAAAGAATGAATTGATCTCCTGTTGAATGAGAGTAGTTCTGGAAACTTGTTGACTGTGCATAAAAAATTATCGGCGCAGATGACATCAGTATCCTTTTTATTAGGCCAAGTAAATCTGTTAGGCTCCACAACTTTCATAAAATTAACTTTTATTTTTCCTAACGGTTCCTTTTTTTCGACGATTCCCGGTATCCATTGTTCGTCATACACTACAGCAACCCACTGATTAATATCTAACTCAGGATTGCTCTCGGTTGTTGGAGGTACTATATAATTTGTAGCTAACTCAACTAACTGATTATTGTTATTGCTATTATAGTTAATTCATCTAACTGATTTCTGTCAATTGTTGAAGGTTCTGTATTTGTAGCTAACTCAACTAACTGATTATTGTCGGTTGTTGAAGGTACTATATTATTTATAGTTAATTCATCTAACTGATTTCTGTCAATTGTTCAAGGTTCTGTATTTGTAGCTAACTCAACTAACTGATTATTGTCGGTTGTTGAAGGTACTATATTATTTATAGTCAATTCAGCTAACTGATTGTTGTCAATTGTTGAAGGTTCTGAATTGTTTATTTCATTGGTTTCAGACTGTTCTTTTAATTTTGAAGCTTTATTCTTTGGATAACCCTTTCCTAAGTGAAAATGAACGCATGGCATTTTATCTAAATAGCAGCTGAAACAGCTAAGTCTATTAAGGAATATACGATCATCTACTTCTCGGAATATAATCTGATGGACATTTGTAGTTCCCAAAAATGCAGGAGCTGAAAGATCAGAAAATAATATTTGTATTTGTTGTAAAGCCTCATCCGTCAGCTCTTGAAGGTATATTCCTGGACATCTTACTTTTAAAATGGCTAAGAGTTCTGAAATATTTGATATGTCCTTTCCCTCAGCTACTGCTTGGTCTGCGGTTCTTTTCAATGTACCCCCGACACCGTCGGCAGCACCTTTGCCGTGGCCAGCTTCAGAATAGTTCCAAGTGAGGTATTTAATACTTGGAAAAAGTGTTTTGAATATTTTGATATTATTTGAAACATAAAACGATTTCTGTACTGTGTTGCTGGCCCATCACTAAGGAAGTGAACCTTTGAAATATCCTCAGTTTTTACTTCGTCAAGCCAATCAAATATAATTTTTAAATGTGCCCATATGGCTACGTAATCATGACGGAGAGAGCTTGATATGGTGCAAAAGGGACGCGGCTTTACATTTCCTTGACCATCTCTCATATATATAATACCTGTATGTAAACTTATCTGTGCTCGTGAACCACCAAAATGGAATGATTGAACTTCTTCACCGTACTTGCATGAAAAATTTTCGCTAAAATCGACGTGAATCAATATTTCATCTGATTTAAGAGAGGCTTTTAATAAGGATATTGATTGGTATTGATGAAGGATGTTACCAACATGGTTTAAAAAGGAGCTTAATGTTTCTTGAAATTCATTGTACAGATTAACTAACCTGATAGAAATTTTTGATTTTATTGTCTTGCGAACTAATTTTCCTTTTCCTTTATTAGTGTATTTGGTTGATACAGTTGTCCACTTATAACAAGTAGTTATTTTATCCATGAACTGTCCAGCTTTTATATTTTTGGTATGACATTCCATGCATGTTCTGTATAGGCAGTCAGGTTTTACAGGTTCACAACATAAAAGCTTGACAATGTCATTCGCAGAACGAGTTTCTATAACTTTTGCCTTGTTTAATGCAGAAACCATGTATTCAAAATTTAAATGTTTAATGCATCTACATGTTTCCCTGTCTTCTACTTTAGGTTTTAAAACCCAGAATGGCTTCAAGCGACAGAAAGATTGGTAGCTTATACGATAATCTACCGAGTCAAGAAATTTCGTGTGTAATAATTTCATAGTATCCAATAGATATCTTTTTTGTTTTTGTTCTTTCCTATAGGTTATATATTCCTTTTTGCCCGCAGTCATTCGCGATACATCTCGTTCAAAAAATGCTCTAATTCCTTCTTTTACTTGGGAAGAAATAAAATGACCCCTTGGACGAATTTTCCGGTTGCAAGTTTTTAGTGATTGAGGATTAACAATTTTTATTTTTTTTGCTTCATTTAATAGTCTGTATTTTTTTAACATATTATACTGCATAGTAGCATGGTATTTCTTTTTACTTGTATGACCCGAAGCTGTACGGTAATTTTCCTGTAGCTGACGTTCCACAACTTCACCGAAAATTAGTTTTCTTCTGACTGGTTGGGAAACTTTTTCTTTGCCTAACAACTGGCTAACCTTCGAGTTGGGGCTCAACATGGCATTGGTTTTTAATTTTTTTTCTTTAAGGCGCTGCCATCTTTTTCTATACTTCTCAGACGATTTCTTATATTCGGTCAGTTTTACATTTAATTTTTGTATAGTTCTACACATTTTTGAACGTGATTTCTTAATTCTTTTATGGCCCACATTTCTTCTCGATGTTGAAGCGTTTGGAGTAGGCATATTTGAGTTTGTGGGAGTTACCGCTGCATCGGGAATAGGCACTGGTGAGGGAGGAGGGGAATTATCTTCCAAGATTCTGTTTAAAATATGTCGGTCTTTTTGACTTTTTCTGTAGTTTTTTGATCTTTTACGCCATTCTTTCTTTATTTGTCGGTGTTCTCTGTCACTCATATTTGCTACCAACTTAGCTGAAAGTTTTCCTTGTACTCGTTTCCTTTTATATTTTTGGCGCTCTTTTTCTCTCATTTCTTCAAGTTTTTCGGGGTTATTTTTCATATCTTCTCGTCTTTTTTGTCGTATTGTTTTTTTCGTAGCCTGGCTTCCTCTTTATTACGTGCCATTTCTGCAAAAAAGTAATATATTTTTAAAAAAAGTTGAAAAAATCACTACCTCATAAATGTTATCACTCCCTCACAATATGAAATTATGAGGGAGTGACTGGTGAGGGAGTGACGGATTTAATTTAAAGTTGGCAACATGGCAGCATGCTTCACACTGTGAAGGTTATATTTTGTATGAGTAATATTACACCTAAAGCTAACTTAATTAGTACAATATTAAATTTCTAATATTTACCTGGTCCAAAATACCTTCTGTGAGGGAGTGATAGTATAAAAAAACACGCACTAATTTTTTTTCACTTGTAAATTATTATAACTTGCACATACAGAGATAAACAACTGCTCCCGCGTGGTATCCACAAAGCAACTGGTGCCGGCAGTGTTGCCAATTTAGTTCCCAATACATTTTTACCAGAACAATTTTAGCGCGAAACATAGAACTGTGTGAGGGAGTGACCATTAGTCACTGGTACTAATGAAAATATTTAATTGCTTGATCTGATTTTTTATATAACATAACTTTTTTGGCTTTTTTACAATGTCTGAAATACCCTTTATATTATATTGAAAGCACTCAGCGCTAAAAGGAAAAGTGATTTTAAAAAAATCCATTTTAAATCAAAATTTCTCAATTTGGACATAGTGAGGGAGTGAGAAATCATATCTAAATTGTTTTTTTTTCAGGCTAATGTTTTCAAGTTTTTACATCATTTTCATGCATAAAGCATCAATATGTTATATACTAACCTTTTGATAAAAACTAACTCAGCTAAAACTTATTGAACCTTTAAAAAAAGCTCGGATATCAAATTATTCGATTTGCAGAGATATACCCATATATACATATATATATATATATATATATATATATATATATATATATATATATATATATATATATATATATTGTTATATATTCAGTCTTATAATTGTAATTGCCCTGCGTTGGGTGACAATTGTTATATTTTCAAACCTTTGAATATAATTTCCCACGAATATTTCAATTCTTTAGATATAATTGCCCTACGATATGTAAATAAATTATACTATCTTGTTGCAGCGACAATTATTGTGCATACCACTTAAGTACGTATTGAATTTCAAATTTGACAGTGATTGTCAAATTAAATATGCCCGGCGCCAATAAATATTAATATAAAGATGAATTTATCTACAATCAACTTATTACTCCTATCTCAGGGTGAGATCATAATTGTTCAAAATTAATTCTTCAAATTTATTTGTTTTTTTAAGATATATACAAATTAAATGTTTCACTATTATCAAACTCTCAAATAACTGTTAATTCAATATAATACAAGACCATTTCATTATTTTATGACATTCACTAATTTACTGTCACTAAAAATGTCAACCAAATGTCACTGATTAAATTGAAAATATTATGAATGTAAAAAAAGATAAGTTCAATGAGATTGGATACTGAATGAATAATACAGGTAGTTAGAATCAAAATTATATATGTATTATACTATCAGATACGCAAAATTAACAAAATTGTTATTCCCAGAAATTATGATAAGAGAACAACAGTCGTAACCTCTACAAAACTTAAAATTAGAATACAACTATGCTAAAATTTAACCTAATGAATTATTATCAAACGTTCAAATAATAATTTACACTTGACGTGTATCAATGTCAAATACCGAAACTTCTGCTCAAAATGGTCTATTCACTTGATGTTGTAAATGATAGGTATCAATAAATTTGGTATATTTCAAATTTTCTTATATATAGATGCATCTTTAAACTGTATTGAATTTAAGGCCTGATATTTCTCGAGAAATAAATTTAAAACTGGAGAGGACTCACCCAATGGATCAGGAAATCTCGTACTTATTCTAACGTATTTAGAATACTGCAACTTTCTAAATATATACGATTTAGAAAAACTGGAACCACATACACTTTTACGATACAATTCTTTTCCGAATTATGTACGCACTGAATTTATTATATAGGTTATTTATCTGATTGTATCATATGCAATTTATGCAATCTACCAAAAACATTCGAGAACAACTCTTATTTTGATGTTGTCTCTTCAAAGGATAAAAAGCCACTGACTAAATTTTTACAAAATAAATAATTCTCCTTTCTGTTGGTTACCGATTTTTCTTGTTTTTGAAAAAGTTTCTAATCTATAATTTTCAATAACCAAGTGAGATTTTGAAATTCTTTTATTACATTTGCAATCTTGCTAGCAGAGACCTCTATATTTTACAATTTCAAATATTTTCTCCAAATCCTATTATGTTCTATCTATCATTAGATATATTCTACTCAAATGTCATCGAAATTATGAAATGTCATGTTTGATATTTCTACAGAATCTTTCAAAATTTAGGAATTTACGTAGAGTACAGTGTGTATCGAGAGTATGAAAACTAAATTAAATAAATTTCCTTATGTTTTACTTGTTCTTTAGATTTCAAAAGAGGATGTGTATTAAATCCCCCTAATAAAAGAATGATAAATCGATTATTGTATATCATTGTAATTTCATCTTTGAATTTTCCAAATATTATCCTAGTATTTCAGTATACTAGTACTGTTCTGAAAATGATTATTAACTAATAAAAAAAATTTCTTTTAATCAAATTAAACTATTGTTACTAATTTCATAAAACTCATTAACTATATTATATCTATCTTAAAATTTCACGTAACATAATAGTTATTCTAAAATTTCCTATATACACACGTTGATAAAATTTTTTTTTATGGTATCAAATGTGTCCAACTCTGTTCTACTCTGTCTAAACATTTATATGTTACAGGATATGGTTTTATTTCAGCATTTCTCAGTATTTTTTATTTTGATAATCCATATTTTCATCAAGCAACCTTCAGTTCCTTCGGAATTCTTGTTTCATACATCTTTAATAATTCTTGTATAAATTTATAATATTCTTCATTACAGTCTGTCCAATTACCATTACTTTTCACATCTTCTATTTATTCTATCTCACGAACATAATTATTAGCCATTCCCATTTCTTTCTCACACAATCCTTCATATTTCATCATCAAACTCTTCACTTTCTCTTCATATTCCTTATTTCCACTCATTAACTCCAATTTTACCATAATTCCATTCCTCTTTATATTCCATAACTTCCTATTATCCTCTTCAATTGCCAATACTTCCATATTTACCTCCTCAAATTCAATTATTTTACCATTTAATTCTATCTATCTATTCAAAATCAATTATTTCCTTATATTTCATCAATTCATCAATAACTATGTCTGTTTCTAACTTCTTCATCGACTATGCTTACATATCAACTTCTTTTTCATCCTTTAATTCAATCTTTTGTATCATATATTTGCTTAGTTCATATAACTTCCGTCCGTTTGTTCCTATAAATGTAATTATTTCATCCTGTCCATCTATTTTGTTGCTTAATTTTCATTTCTATTTTCATTATCATATCTTCTATCAAAGTTTCTAAAATCTCTTTTATTCTCACAATACTTGTTGTCATAAATTTTATCTCCATTTCCATATATTCGTTTTCATTTCTGTAACTTCTATTTTCATTTCCATAATTCATATCAACATGTCTATCATTTCTTCTATTATAAATCCATGTTTATATACTTTCTATTTAAATATGTTTTTAAATGTTACTTGTTAATCATAAACCTTTTATTTACATATCGTTTTTATATCCATTCTTTACCATGTACAATTCCTTTTCGTTTTTTAGATTTCATTCCTATAATCCTGTCATATAATTCAATTTTATTTTCTTTTCCCAAACTTCGTCTTATTCTCTTCTCTTATTGTTTGATTCTCTTTGAGTTTCCTAAATTTGTTCAAATTTTTCATAATGTTCTGTTTAAAATCGTTTTGCCATATTAGTTTACTAGATTTCTTTGAATTTTCCACTATGTTCTTTTTAAATTCATTGCCCCATATCTCATTATTTTCATCATATATTCTTGTTTCTGTGATTTCTTCCCAGAAATGCATTACAATTTGTATCTCAAATTCTTCTATATCATTGAAATTATTTTTTATTATTTTCTTATCCACCATAATCTCAATTCCTATTATTTCATTTCCAATTATATTAATAAAAACTTTTTGATCAATTATTTTCATATTTCTGTCACATTTCACTCTTATTTCGATATTTTCTGTATAAATTATTCGTCCGGCATTTTGTTTTGTAGTTTCTTCTATTTCTTTTACATTTCCTTGTTTTATTTTATTCATTTCCTCCAATTCTTCGTTAAATTGTTTCCCCATATCATAATTATTATTTCTTTTATCATATATCATGATTTGTTTTTCGGTATTACCATCTAAGTCTTTTATTTTCCAATAAATATTTTTTTCATAAATTTGCATCACTTCTTTACTTCCTAGGTTCTGTAAATCAATGTCTAACATATAATCTTTTGTTTGTTTTTGTACTTTGATAGCCTGTATATCTTCAATTTCCTTCTCAACTTCTTTAATCTCCATTAAACTTTGTATTTTTATAAATCGTATTTCTTCAGTTATCTTCTTCTTTTGTTTGTTTGGTTCTGTTTGAATTGTTCTAGATAAATTTTTTTTATGCATTTATCTAATTCTTGTATTTCATCTATCTGTTTTTCAAATTCTTTTTTGATTTTAACTCCGTTTTCTTGGTCTATTGTCAAATTCTTATTTTGTTCTTCCATATCTACTCTCTTCTCAGCAATTTGTTTCCTAAATTGCTCGTTTTCATCTCTGATTTTCTTAATTTCATTTAAGGTTTCCATGTTTACTTCTTCTATTCTTCCATTTAAGTCATTAAGTTTCATATTCAAATTCTGTTCATACATTTGCATTATTTCCTCATTTGTTTGTCCTTGTACTTTAACAGACTGTATCTCTTCAATTATATTCTCATTTTGTTTCTTCACTTCCACTTGACTTGCTCCAGATAAATTTTCTTCGATACATCTTCCTAATTCTTGAACTTGTTCTATCACCTGCTTGTTTATATCTTCCCTGATTTTAATACCATTTTCTTGAATTTCCTTCCGCAAATTTTCATTCTGACCCTTCATATCTTCTATCACCTTTTCAATTTTCTTCCTAAATTCTTCATTCTCTTTCTTAATTTTCTTAATTTCCTTCAAATTTTCAATTTTTCCTTCTTCTATTTTCTTTTCCAGCCTGTCCATGTTTCGAGTGATGTTAATATCTTCCTTAATCTCCTCCTTCATTGTATCAATGTTATCATTTAAATCTCCACTCATATCATTCATATCTTCCCGCATACTAAACATTTTCTCATTTTGTCTCTCCATTTTTCCATTCAAATCTCCATTCATACTATTCATATCTCCCCGCATACTAAACATATTCCCTTCTATTCTATTCATATTTGTTCTATTTTCTTCAAGTTTCCTATTCATATTCTCATTTTGTTTATCCAATTTTCGATTTAAATCTTCGCTCATGTTCATCAAAAGTTATATTAATTGGTCATTGCTAGTTGTATTTTCCTTTCTCTCTTGTCTGTTTCTATAGTTTCTATTTTTATATGTATTATTTATATCTCTTCTGTAATATTCCTCTCTGTTCCCCCTTACTCCATTAGAATTTTTAATTTCATTTCTTTTGTCATTGTGACTTCTTTCAAGTCTGAGTAGATAATTTGATAATCCTTCCATCGTCTTAATATTTTGTATCCCAATAGTTTCATATACTTGTTGGTCGAAATGTCTGGAAATATACAAAACCATATCTTCTTCTCGTATACTTGGTTCCAAATACTGTGCGTTGTTGTACATTTTCATTGCATATGCATTGAAATTTTTACTTTGATTATAATCAAATTTCCCAAAGTATAGTTTCTCTCTGAAACTTGCCTGTTGGATCTCCCCGCAAAAATATTTTAAAAATTGTTTTTTAAATTCGTCCACATCAGGTATTTGTTCCTCTTTATTGCAAAACCACAATAAAGCATGTCCAGATAACATTCCTCTAATAATGATTTTTTTCTCTACAATGTCCCTTATTCCTCTCATCCTACTTTTGATTATTTTGATAAATACTTTTGGGTGAATTACACTTATATTTCCATCGAATTTCACCCCAAAGTCGATATTTCCAGTCTGTATCATTCCACCTCCATTCTGTTTAAGATTATCTTCTATAGTTTCTTGTAATTTTCTATCATAGTATATTTCTTGGTTTTCCAGCGTACAATTTCTTCTATCATCATTTCTTCTTTCCATCGTAGACATTTAAATTTTTTATAATAATGCTAATAGTGACAAATCTATTTTTGCCCCACGTTTGGGTGCCAAATTGTTATATATTCAGTCTTATAATTGTAATTGCCCCGCGTTGGGTGACAATTGTTATATTTTCAAACCTTTGAATATAATTTCCCACGAATATTTCAATTCTTTAGATATAATTGCCCTACGATATGTAAATAAATTATACTATCTTGTCGCAGCGACAATTATTGTGCATACCACTTAAGTACGTATTGAATTTCAAATTTGACAGTAATTGTCAAATTAGATATGCCCGGCGCCAATAAATATTAATATAAAGATGAATTTATCTACAATCAACTTATTACTCCCATCTCAGGGTGAGATCATAATTGTTCAAAATTAATTCTTCAAATTTATTTGTTTTTTTAAGATATTTCCAAATTAAATGTTTCACTATTATCAAACTCTCAAATAACTGTTAATTCAATATAATACAAGGCCATTTCATTATTTTATGACATTTACTAATTTACTGTAACTAAAAATGTCAACCAAATGTCACTGATTAAATTGAAAATTTTATGAATGTAAAAAAAGATAAGTTCAATGAGATTGGATACTGAATGAATAATACAGGTAGTTAGAATCAAAATTATATATCATACTATCAGATACGCAAAATTAACAAAATTGTTATTCCCAGAAATTATGATAAGAGAACAACAGTCGTAACCTCTACAAAACTTAAAATTAGAATACAACTATGCTAAAATTTAACCTAATGAATTATTATCAAACGTTCAAATAATAATTTACACTTGACGTGTATCAATGTCAAATACCGAAACTTCTGCTCAAAATGGTCTATTCACTTGATGTTGTAAATGATAGGTATCAATAAATTTGGTATATTTCAAATTTTCTTATATATAGATGCATCTTTAAACTGTATTGACTTTAAGGCCTGATATTTCTCGAGAAATAAATTTAAAACTGGAGAGGACTCACCCAATGGATCAGGAAATCTCCTACTTATTCTAACGTATTTAGAATACTGCAACTTTCTAAATATATACGATTTAGAAAAACTGGAACCACATACACTTTTACGATACAATTCTTTTCCGAATTATGTACGCACTGAATTTATTATATAGGTTATTTATCTGATTGTATCATATGCAATTTATGCAATCTACCAAAAACATTCGAGAACAACTCTTATTTTGATGTTGTCTCTTCAAAGGATAAAAAGCTACTGACTAAATTTTTACAAAATAAATAATTCTCCTTTCTGTTGGTTACCGATTTTTCTTGTTTTTGAAAAAGTTTCTAATCTATAATTTTCAATAACCAAGTGAGATTTTGAAATTCTTTTATTACATTTGCAATCTTGCTAGCAGAGACCTCTATATTTTACAATTTCAAATATTTTTTCCAAATCCTATTATGTTCTATCTATCATTAGATATATTCTACTCGAATGTCATCGAAATTATGAAATGTCATGTTTGATATTTCTACAGAATCTTTCAACATTTAGGAATTTACGTAGAATACAGTGTGTATCGAGAGTATGACAACTAAATTAAATAAATTTCCTTATGTTTTACTTGTTCTTTAGATTTCAAATAGAGGATGTGTATTAAAATATATATATATATATATATATATATATATATATATATATATATATATATATATATATATATATATATATTTATATATATATATATATATATGTATATATATAACAAAGAAGATGTAGGAATATCGCGTGATATGTTAACAACAACAACAAAGAGATTCATGGGTGATTCACACAAAATAAAGGGCTACTGAAACAGAGTGGTAACCGCGGACATGCATGTTTCTGGATCATTTGCCTCTTCAGCACTGTATAACCAAATAAGGATGTGAAATTTGGGAGCAAAGATGTTAATCTAAACATGGGAAAACACAAAACAACGGATTTCAGCAGGGAAACCACATCACATCCTTATTTAGTTATACCGTGCTGAAGGGGCAAATGAGCCAGAAACATGCATGTCCGCGGTTACCACTCTGTTTCAGTAGCCATTTATTTTGCGCGAATTACCCATGAATCTCTTTGTTGTCGTTGTTAACATATCACGCGATATTCCTATATCTTCTTTGTTATTTACTATGGGTCGGAAGGTTCATGGCGAGGGGGCTATATGCGCCTCCGTGTCGATCTTGGTTGTTGTCCTGAAAACTCGGGATCTTCCAATTGAAGGCACAAATGAGCGTTTGGCTTCCCTGCTGAAATCCGTTGTTTACCCATGTTTCGATTAACATCTTTGCTCCCAAATTTCACATACTTATTTGGTTATACCGTGCTGAAGAGGCAAATGAGCCAGAAACATGCATGTCCGCGGTTACCACTCTGTTTCAGTAGCCCTTTATTTTGCGTGAATTACCCATGAATCTCTTCGTTGTTGTTATATATATATATATATATATATATATATATATATTTATTTATATATTTATTTATATACGAGTATATATATATACAGGGTGTCCCGGGACTAATGGGAAAAAAGTCAGGAGCGTATAATATGAGCCAAAATAATGTTAGTACTTCATATGAACTTTTTCTATGCAGGCCCTCGTTTTCGAGTTATGGGCCTCCAAAGTTTGAATTTTGAATTTGGTTTTAATTTTTATTTTTTGTACTAGTTGTTTGATCTTCATAAAATTTACGGCTAAGCTATAATGTACGTGTATGCTTATTTTGGAAAGGTAAATAGATTTACAGTTGTGCCTTGAAGCCAGGGACGGACTACCCACAATGGTTAGTGATCCAAAAAATTTGCAGGGATGGCACACCCTGTATTAAATTATCGAAATTGACTTCCCCACACATTAATCTAACGAAAAGGTACTCTTGTTGTAACTCGATAAAATAAGCCGTTTGGCTAATATTTACAGTTTTATTAATGCACTACGTACCCATTTACGTAACTAACTTATTATTACGATGTCCAAGATTTACACCTACAGTACTACAACAAAATAATTTAACGATAGCAGAAGATAAAAAACATTAACGACTTATTAATTCGAAAGTTGGTAGAAACTTTTTAAAAGTGTTTTTACCGTTTTTGAAGTAACCATAGGATTATTTGTCAAACGTTGTGTAGAATAGTTCGTAGTCAATAATTCATAAGTCCTTAATTTAACAGTTACTATGGCAGAATTCACTTTTATTCAGTGCGCAGATATGCATTTAATGTATGGACTGGCTTCTCGAAACTGTTTAGAGGCCAAAAGGCTTTATGCAGAGCATTTTGCAAACAGAGCATTGCCAGATAGGCGAATGTTTGAGCGTATTGATCTCAGCTTACGAGAAACAGGTATGAATAAGTAAATGTAACTTTCCATGTATACAAAACAAAATTTTATATTTTAGGAAGTTTTTTGCCAAAAAAAGTGGAGAAGGTCCAGTACGAAGCGTACATACTGTGGCAGTTGAACAAGACTTGTTAAATGTAGTTGATGATGAACCATCAACGAGTTTACGAAAATTATCAAGAGAACATAACGACTCGAAATCTGTTGTTCATCGCGTCCTAAAAGAACAGTTTTTCACATGAAAAAAGTACACAGTATGACAGTGGCTGATTATCCTGCACGACTTGAGTATAGCCAGTGGTTTCTACGACAACAACAAGCAGACAATACATTTATTATAATATAATATAATATAATATAATAATATAATAATATAATAATATAATAATATAATAATATAATAATATAATAATATAATAATATAATAATATAATAATATAATAATATTTATTTACACATAACTCAGAAATACAAACAAACAAAACAAACGACATTATGCGAAATAAATATATACACTTGCGAAGCCCATGAGGCTTGTTTGCAAGGATAAAATAATAATAATATAAAACTTATACTAGGTAACAAATAATAATAAGTATAGGTAATTAATAAAAAATGTATACTATAATTGAGGATTAATAAAGTAGAAATAGAAATTGATAGAAACATTATCAGTAATTAATTTCGATAAGGTTGTGAATAGAGCGCCTACTTGTATTGGTGATATACTCATGAAGTTTCAAAGTTAGCACCTTTACAGAAGATTCAGATTTAATTTGTTGGGGTATAGCATTTTATAGCTTAGGTCCTAGAAACATAAAGCTTCTTTGTCCAGCTGTTTTTTTCATTGTTGTATTCAGGTAAGTATGTTTATTTCTTGTCATATAATTGTGAGTTTGAATTTGTAGATTTGATTTAAGTTTATGTTGTCTTAATACCGCTTTTTTTAAGTATAATTGTCTAACGTCTAATATTTTCGTTTCAGTATATAGAAGTTCACTGCTATATCTTCTTGTTTTTCCAAGAAGGATTTTGAGGAATCTTTTTTGCGAAACCTCGAGAATATTATAGTAAGTCTTCGCCACTCCACCCCAGCTGACCAGACCGTAAATTAGGTGAGATTCAATCAAACTTTTATAAACTATTAGTTTTTGTTTATATTGTAGGTGATATGAGATATGTTTGAATTTATATAATATATGGTTATCCCATCTAAGATGTGGGTCTATCATAATTCCTAAATATTTTATTTGTTTTGCAGGTTGAATATTGATATTTTTTTGTACATTGATGGCGTAGTTCGGAAGATCCGGTTCTAAGGATGCAAAAGGCAGGTAAACAGTTTTTTTATAATTGATTGAAAGAAGCCTATAGTCAAACCACTGTTTTATACAATATAGATCATTTTCAATTTTCAACTTTGAATCGTACCAATTTTGATCACTGTATACCAGAACTGTATCGTCTGCAAAACTTATAATTTTACTGTTGCTTTCAATCATAAATAAGTTATTCAAATATATATTAAACAAAACTGGGCCCAGAACCGTACCTTGTGGAACACCACACTGAACTGTCTGTTCTTTACTGCATTCATTGCCCACTCTTACTTTCTGAGATCGGTTTGTCAGATAACTTTTGAAAAAAGCATGTGCTGTACCTCTAACTCCAATGTCCTCTAGTGTTTCCAAAAGAAGGCAGTGGTCCACGGTGTCGAAGGCCTTTACTAAGTCCAGGAAGACCGCAATTGTAGGTAAACCCTCATCAATATTTTTATATAAAATATTTGTTACTTCCAAAAGAGCATCGTTAGTGGACTTGCGCTTTTGGAAACCATATTGAGACCCTGACATTAGCTGGTATTTATCTAGAAATGTATTAAGCCGTGCATTAACTACTTTTTCTAGTATTTTTGATAAACAAGTTATTAATGATATTGGTCTGTAGTTTGTCATTTCATCCCTTTCCCCACTTTTATAAATAGGTTTGACAATCGATGTCTTAAAAGCTGAAGGAAATTGTCCCATTTCTAATGACTTATTTATTATAATCATTAGCGGATATGCAATAAAATCTGAAATATGTTTGAGAGTTTCAGCCCTTATTTCATCCCAACCCGGTGCTTTTTTATTCTTTAGTTCACTAATTATATTTTTTATTTCTGTAATACTGGTGGGTGCCAAAAACATGGAATGACAATTTATAATTTTCTTTTCTTTATAATTTATTGGTTTTTGTATGGTTTTTGCTAGGTTTCGTCCTATATTTACAAAGAAAGTATTAAACATTTCAGAAATTATCTCAGCTTTATTTACTGTTGTTCCATTGTTGTCCTTAAAATTTGTAATTTCCGTGTTTTCTGTTTTTTTAGATATTGAGTTTACTACATTCCATATCTTTTTTGACGAATTTTGTTCGTCTTCTATAAGTTTATTATAATAATTATTTTTAGCAGTGACAATTAATTTATTTAGTAGCTTTTTGTAATCTGTATATTCTATTTTAAGTATATTATTTAGAGGATTTATTTTTGATTTTTTATACATTTCATTTTTTTTGTTAACGGATTTTATGAGAGATGGTGTGATCCAATTTTTTCTTTTCCTTAAATTATTCTTAATCTTTGTATACATTGTTGACTGGCTAATATTATCTTGGATAGTGCTGACCAGTTTATCAGTTGCGGAGTCCAAATTTGGATTGAAAATAATATCATTCCAGTCAGTATGTTGAAATCTATGTATCAGTTTATTCTTGTCTATCTGGGCAAAATATTTAGATTTAGAGTTTACAACACGATCTCCCCCAGAAAGAATCAGTTGTAGCATTACTGTATAGTGATCAGTTACTGATGTGTTGATTACTAGAGGAATCAAATTATCATAAAAATTACCACTTTTAGAATATACAAAAATATGATCTATACATGTCTTTGAATTTTTTTGAACTCTTGTTGGAACATTAATGGCCGATTGATAACCGCATTCGTTTAAGACGTCTAAGTAATTTCTCTTGTTATCATTTTCGGTTAATAGATCAATATTGATATCTCCAACAAAAAGTTTAAAATCACTGTTTTCAGTTTGTGTATCTAAAATATCATTTAACTCCTCAACAAACGAGTCGATTTTGTTTTCCGAAGCTGGTGATCTGTAGAAAGCATTTATAACAAACGTTTTATTTTCAAAATGGGCTTTTATTTTAATTAGTGAACTACCACTTAAATCAAATAAGTTATGCGACTCATACAGCTCAGATTTTATAAATACAATGACTCCATCACTCTGGTTGAATTTTCCGTAGTTATATACAGTTCGATAACCATCAATATTATACAGTGATAAGTCTGGAATAAAATGTGTTTCTGTTAGAACAATACATTCAATTTTTGTTTCTAACCCCTCTATAAAGATTTGAAATTCATCAAAATTACAAGCGATGCTCCGAATATTACTGTGGATTATTTTAAAGTTAGTATTGTAGTCATTTATTTTTAGGACCTTCTTGGTTTCCTCTGATGTTTGTAAAGGGAATGTTTCTATCTTTTCTACTTCAAAATCACGTATATAATCATCCATTCAGATAAATATTTACAGTTTTAAATGATAAAATATGGGTTATTTGGTGTGTTAGTGGTTTATTTAATACAACCTACTAAGAATACAATATAAAACCAGACATTCATTAACAAATCCGAAGTTTAAAATTAATTTACACCGATAAATATTAAAAACGATAAATATTAAAAACGTCGACTTTTAAAAATACTTCAGCCAAATACACATTTCCATCGATAAAAATCATAAACCTGATAATAAAATTGATTGTCTTTTAAAACAAGTACCATAGAAGTTGTATCAAAAAAAACTTGACCAAATTTTGTATTATTAAAGACAGGTTTTAGTTAATTTAAATTTAATCCTTTTAGATATTAGTAATTAGTACATGTGTTTAGCTTATAATATTTAAAGTAAGCTTAGTTATAAATATTGTAATGAATATAAGTGAGCCATTATTTTCTTAAAATTTGTATGCACTATTTAGCCTTGGTGATTGTCTTTGAGCGAATTTTGGCTCTATCAGTGTTTTCTTACTTGACGGTAATTGTTCTTCTTTCTCTTCGATATCTGGTGTTCTTCTTTTCTGCACCTTTGAATGAATTTCTGTTTTGTCTTCCTCTCGGGCATTTATAAGACTGCAGTTTGAAGATGCTGCGCCTGCACAATTCTTATCTTTAATAGAGTTTCTTTCTGAATCCTTATAAGAGAATGCTTCTCCTTCCACAAACAAAGTGCTTTTGTATATATGTGCTTTTTTATTTTCGTTTTTAGCCAGTTTTAAGTGTTGTACCAGTAATTTATTCTCTTTTCTTTCTTCCTGGGATAAGTCTTCCGCAATTGCAATGCCTGATCCTTTCAGTTTCTTACAGTTTTTCAAAATATCTTTTTTGGTCAATGCTCTCAGAAACCTTACAACTATTGGTTTATTCGACTGTGATTTTCCAATTGTATAGATATCGTTTATTTCAGTGTTCTTGAGGCTCAATTGAAGTTTCGAATTCAACAAATTTATTGTAAAGTCTATTAGATCACCTTCCTGGTAATAGCTGTTAAAAATAATAATGTTATTTGAAGAAATTTTCTTTCCCAGATATTTGATTTTGTTTTTCAGTTCTTTCACCTCCTCTTCTACTTTAGTAGTTCTGATTTGTTCAGAAGCTATTAGTTTATTTAATTTTAGAATTTCTTCGTTTAATTTGTCTGTTATTATTTCAGTTTGTTTTTGATTCTGTCGTTCAATTATACTGGTTAACTGTTGAATGGCTTCTTCTGATAAAGACATTTGAATATAAATTTCTGATCATCACCCGGACTAAAATGGTTTTTTTCATTCAATTTGATTCAAAGTTGTCTTTTCAAAATTATGTTGCTTTTATATAAAAATTTAATAACTTACTGTGTAATAAGTACACTGTCCAATTTTCAAAATTTTTCAGCAACTTTATACCACTTTTTCAATAACTTTTATATGGATCGTTTTGAAAACGTGCTGTCTTGTCAACACATATACTAACACTAAGTAACGTTCTTTTTACGGACGAATCTGGTTTCACCAGAGATGGATTCATTAATTCTCACAATATGCATTTATGGAATGATGTGAATCCACATGGCATTATCCAAACTAGGAACCAGCATAGATTCGTGGTTAATGTTTGGGCAATCATTTGATAGGACCGTACTTTATTGACGGTACTTTGACAGGTCAGAGATATTTGGAGTTTTTGCAAAATGAGTTATGGAACCTGTTTAAAGATATGCTAATACAATCTGGTAGGAATTTATGGTTCATACATGATGGGGCCCTTCCTCATTTCAGTTTAGATGTACGCCAGCATTTACACACAAGGTTTCCTAATAGATGGATTGGTCGTGGAGGCCCTTTTCAATGGCCACCGCGATCAGGAGACGTTAATCCTATACATTTCATTCTCTGGGGTTATCTCAAAAGTAAGGTATACGCAACACCTGTGCAAACAAGGCAAGATTTAATAGACAGAATTATGTTACACTGCAATGTTATTAGAAATAATATGGAATTGCTCTTTCAAGTGCAAAGAAACAGTCTTCGTAGACTTAGAATGTGCGTGGAAGTGGGAGGAGCTGATATTAAACATTTATTACAATAACGTTAGTTTTTGTTGTTGTTTAGGAATTAGTTTTTGTCAAATGTTTTTGAACTTGTCTTTTTAGAGGTTTTCTTAATGGATTAATAATGTTGTGTTCGTAATTTTGATTAAACGCAACTAATTACGTTGTTTCCGTTCCTATTTAATTCCCATTAAATGAATTCTTAATGTTTCTATCATCTGCTATCATCAAATTATTTTTTGTAGTACTGTAGGCAAATCTTGGTCATCGTATTAATAAGTTAGTTAGGTAAATTAGTAGTTAGTGCATTAATAAAACTGTAAATATTAGCCAAACGGCTTATTTTATCGAATTCCAACAAGAGTACCTTTTCGTTAGCGTAATGTGTGAGGAAGTTAATTTCGATATATACATACAGGGTGTGCCATCCCTGCAAAAGTTTTCGATCACTAGCCATTGCGGGTAGTCCGTCCCTGGCTTCAAGACACAACTGTAAATCTGTTTACCTTTCCAAAATAAACGTACACGTACATTATAGCTTTGCCGTAAATTTTATAAAGATCAAATAACTAGTACAAAAAATAAAAATTAAAACCCAATTCAAAACTTTGGGGGCCTATAACTCGAAAACGAGGGCCTGCATAGAAAAAGTTTATATGCAGTAATAACATTATTTTGGCTCAGATTATACGCTCCTGACTTTTTTCCCATTAGTCCCGGGACACCCTGTATATATATATATATATATATATATATATATATATATATATATATATATATATATAATATTGAAAAGTTTATTTTCTTGGGTTCCTAGGTTGTTTGAAATAATTAAAAACGATTATGTTTCACATTTTTCTATGAAAAATGGATATATATATATATATATATATATATAATTTCAACGTTTCGCTTCTTCTTCTTCTTCTATATATATATATATATATATATATATATATATATATATATATATATATATATATATATATATTATTATTATTTAATTATAATGAATAATTTATAATTTATTTAATACAGTATTATTTAATATAGTATTTGTTTTACCTCGGTTAGCTCAATATGTTAATTTTTTATTACCTGTTATATTTCTATTTATTTATCTCAGTCGGAAGTATGAGACTCCTCCCTTTGAGTTCAGGATGCATTAATACCAGTAATTGACAAATTTAATTCAAACCTTACCTTTTTCCTTGTAATTTTTTTTTTATGAAAATTAATTTCTGAAGTTTCTCCTATATAAAATTATTGAAATATGTTGACAATAGAAAATTTTCTGATGGATGTGATGAGAATAAAATACCAACACTCAAATGTAAACAATTTAATAAATTATTATGAAAATTTGCAATAAGATTTAAACATTGAAAATTGTGTTTTTGTTCCACCCTATATCAGATACATTTCTCAGTATATAAATGTTCCTATCAGTGCGTCGGAGCATAAATCTGAACGCATGCGCTGTTATAATTGAAACGATAGGAGGATTCTCTCCCCTCTATCAGAAATAGCTTTACTGTTAACCACACTACCAGCGCGTCTATAATGGTGAAACAATTTTAATGATATAAAACCCAAATAATCAATTACATATAAGTATACTTAATTAAAACTATGTGAGTGAGTTGAAAGTGAAGACAGTAATAGGCAAACAGTTATTCATGCTGAAGATAAAAGAAAGATTGAGAGGTTATGTGAAAATTCATGATGCTCGTGAACATATACAGTGAATTATATTATATCAAGTAAGTACAAATATTATTATTAACTAAAACTGTTTAATTCTCAATTGAGATAAAATTATGATGCATCATATGATAAATGTTCTTGGCCATTTAATGAATTTATTCAATTTTAACGTTCTGATAAATTTTTTATTGTTCACTTTCTTTATAAAGAATTATATGGAATTCCAATGAATGTAATTGTAAAGACACAGACCTTAATATTGAATTCTCTGCAGGGCTGCAACTCGCATCTCCAAATTCTTGTAGATATCTCTCAGGAGATATTCACTTTCTACACTTCTTCATCCTTACACAGGATTATAAACAATAGTTAAATGCTTTGATTTACCTTTGATTGTGTTTTTTAACATTTATACCAATTTCTGATAAATTATTAAACCAAGAGTCTCTCTATCGACGCTTCCTCTCCATCACCCGAAAACTCTCTTCTCTTCTTTTCAAAATCAACAACCTCCTCGCTTGATTAATCCAAAGCTCACTTATCTGTTATTTTGAATAAAAAATTGTCATTTCGAAGTGTTTTAGTTCTAAATCTGAATTATTTAATTTAATTGTTCTGGAGGATATTCACACTAGTTCACTATGATTTCTATTGTATTAAGGAATATATATCATGTCCTTTTTCTATAATACAATAGCTAATTTACATATAAACATGTTGTTTAGATATTTTTATAAATAATTATTTTTACAAAAACTACAACCTAAATTATTAATTTACCTATATGTAATTGATCCTTTTTTTAATTTTCAATCTTATTTTATATTTATATCATATAAACTATTGATTATTTTTGTTTTTGATATTATTTTTCAGTATGCAATAAATAATCAATAAAATTAAGTTGGCAATTATAAATTTACTAAGATTCATTACTTCCTGTTTATTAATTTCCCTTTCATAAGTTTGAGCTGCGTTCCATCTATCTTTTCATATACAGTTTTCAACTCTTTATGAAATTATAAACTTTTACTATTGGAACATGTGTAATTATGCTAATCAAACACTAGACTAAATATTCTTTTTTTTAATTCTTTTAGGTTTCAAGTTATAATATGGCAATTAATATCTACAGATATTCCTACAGCAGTGTTCAGCACATTGTGGAACTCATTGACTTTGACATATCGGAATTACTTGTGCAGGTAACTTTTTGTATTTAATTAAATAATATTGTGTTTGGTATTTGTTCTCATAATCCTTTTTAAAATAATCACATTCATATTTAATAAGATTGATACATATTTCACTAATTTTTATATAACTTTATACTTGAATTGTCATTTTCTTGCTAATGGTTGTGTCTACTGACACACCTCCCGTGATAATCTATACTTTTTATGATAATTATTTGTGTAAATTTGTTTCCAGAACTAGGTAACTAGTTCAATATATATATATATATATATATATATATATATATATATATATATATATATATATATATATATATATATATATATATATATATATATATATATATATATATATATATATATATATTATTTTGGAATCTTATGTGTGAGAAACCTAATTATTATTGTTTAGTTAATATAAATTATAAGTTTTGGTTTGCCCGGTATATTAAATTTTTTTTTAAATATGTCATAAAATAATTATACTCACTTTCTTGGTACTTTAAAGTCCTGGTTTTTGTTATTTACATGAAAACTCTATGATCTCAGGATTTTGGGTTCATATAGTAAAATGAAACTATTTTAATTTTAATTATAAGCGCCAAAAATAAAATCTTTGTATTTATAAAAAAAATTTCAATTAAAAATACTTGCTTTTATTTTTTCATAAAATCCTATAGATCGGTCCTGTATATTTGGCTTCAAAACCCCTCACTAATTGAGAACCGTCCGATCAATAATGCCAACTGTCAAATAATAAATGGAGCAATCATCGAGAAATGAAATTTTCCAACAATACATTTCAGTCTTTCAACTGAAAAACGTTATTTAATATGAACTTAAGGAAAACAAATATATTATTCATTTACAAAATCTTCAAAAAGAACAACTTATCTACGATGATCATTCATTCAAAAACACATACACTCAAATGGATCATTACTATATGTAAGTACAACTATGCAACATTATATACACATTTAAAAGCAGGTGATGTTAATAAAATACTCTATGATATAAGATAGCGGATATAACAATGGACAAAGTTTATGAAATATCAAAGTTCAAATATTTGCACAACACAAGTGAGTTTATTTAACCTTTTTTTGATTACTTCTTGGAACACTATACAGTCTGTCGTGTTTGGGTAATAACCAAAATTGATGTAATATTTCATTTACATCAATACATTTTAGATGGAATTCCATAGTCCAGTTCTTTCTGAAATGTATCGTGGAGATACCATTCCCTCGATACAAAACTTTACTTGCTTATACAGATAAAATTTTACGGTTAGTATGCTGCAATTTTTTCCAATTTCTTGTTATATTTATGTTTATCAGTTTGATTTATAAATTTATTTAGTTATATTGAAGAATAATGTATTTCTTTCATATTTACCAGTCCAATGGACTGCTTTTCTAATTGTTTTCAAATTATCTTCTAAATATTTTACTTTTCACCCCATTCATTCTACCAAAAAGAAGTTCTACCTAGTGAATAGTGTACATTATCAACAAACTTTTTTTATTCAAATTTTTTAATTTTTAATCCGCTTGCCGCTGATCAAAATATTTCAAATCTAATTCACCAATCAAATTGGCTATAAAAATTCTTGTTGGTAAATCCTTCATTTATCCTTCTAGGACATTCCGTTTAATATTTTTAAATAATCAAAGTTGATATACTACTTCCTTTAAAATATATTCCAAAATATTTAGAAATGACAGCTCTTTTTATTTTAATTTGATCTATTCAGAATGACAATTCATTTCACAAACGTCATACATTTATAACCTTAATGTTATTATTATTTTTATTTTATTCCTTGACATATACTAAAATAATTTTCTAATGTTACCAAAGAATTTCTTTCAATATCTAATTAGTATATTTGAAAACAAATCATAATGTTTTGACTCTTACTGTGTGAGAAATAGATTGTTACAATTTATACAAGGTAACGTTCAAAATGTTCTCTCTCAATGGCTAGAAATCATGTTATATGCAAAATATGTGCATTTACAAGGTACATTGATAATTTCCTTTATGATTCTTCGGTTTGATTCATGTTTATTTCCTCTCTCGAATGATGAATGATATAGATTGTCTATATTTCTAACAATTTAAATGGTAATTAAATTCTAAATTTTGTATTTGCATATAGTGTGTAGTATTTCATTCCATATTATAGTATACAGAGTGTTGCAAGTTCCTTTCTATGTTAATATATATGTATTGTTACGAAACAGCACACTGGCATAGTCCCTGAATCTGACTCTGTCTAAGCCAGGTATGAAAGTTAAAATTATGGTGGACTCGCAGGGTCTTCTTAGAATTGTTTACGATTGTGACTATCTTATCTAGACATTGTTTTTGTGACCAGTCTTATCTAGGAAATGCCAGAAAGCCAATTGTTTTTGTGTAAGCCGCAATCTAGAATTATCTAGTGACAAAGGCACTAATATATAAGGGACTGACCAGGAAGAGTTTAGTTTAGTTGATAAAGTAATCTCGTGAAATAAACAAGAATACACCGAAATAGCAAACAGTAAATAAGCGAATATATATTAGTTAAGTGTTTATATAAATAAGTTTAAGTGAATATACTGTGTATATAATTAGTGAATTGTGTAGTGAATAAATAAATTAAGTAAGTTAACCTAACGCGTGTTTACTGTTTAAATAAATTAGAAAAACATTACATTGGTATCAGAAGTGGGATAATATAAATAAATATCTACGTAAAAATGGCCAAGAGATTAAGGGACTTGAAAGTGACTGAGTTAAGAGCAGAATTGGAAGATCGTCTGGTAAGAAAAGTGAATAAGTGGAAAGACTTAAAGTGGCACTGGAAAATGACGGCTTTGATCCAGAGACAGTTTTATTTAATGACGAGGCTTCCACCTTAATCTCGTCAATTTCTGCTAGCATGGACGAGTATATTTCTGCCATGGAAGAGAACATGGCCGAGAAGATTTCTGCCATGGAAGAGAACATTTCTGCTATGAAGCACGACATTTCTCCTAATATTTGTGCTAGCATGGACGAGAAGATTTGTGCTATGAAGAACGACATTTCTGCCAATATTTCTGCTAACATGGACGAGAAGATTTCTGCTATGAAAAACGATATTTCTGCCACGGAAGAGAAAATTTCAACGAATGTGAAAAACGATATTTCTGCTTTGAAGAACGATATATCTGCCGATATCTTATTAATGAAAACCGACATTGGCGTTGACGTTGAAAATGAAATTTCGTCTCTAAAATCTGAAATCGAGAATAAAATGTCAACGATGAACGAGAAAATCGAGAATAAGATTACAACTATGGACGAGAAGATTGAGAATAAGATGACAACGATGGACGAGAAAATCAAGGAGTTAGAAAAAAAGATGAAAGATATAAGAACTCAAAACACGCCAGCGGAAGAAAAGAAGACCGAGCAAACGAAACCTTGCAAGGCAGAAACACACCCTAAGTTAGAAGACATTGGCAGTTTTACCCGAGTCAAAAAATGTCGTGAACCAATTATGTGAAACAGTTTGAAGCAGCCGTTAGAGTGAATAATTGGTCCGATAAGGAGAAATCAGTGAACCTAACTATAGCGCTTCGGGGAGATGCCTTAGATGTACTTCAGACGATACCGGTTGAAGAAACGGATGACTTCGAGCAGCTGAAGAGGAGGTTGGACGTGAGATACGGTCAGGAACATTTGGAACAGATTCCAGCTGAAGAACCGAAGGCGGAAACGTGACGAAACCTTTCAAGAGTATGAACTGGAAATTGTCCGATTAGTTCGATTCGCATATCCATCAGTACCAGATAACAAGATGGAATGTTTAGGCATCCAGGCCTTTATTGATGGCTTACGTGACCTCGATATGCAGAGGACGCTTCGTTTAGCCCATCCGAAAACATTAGTCGACGCATTGACTGCTGCTCTTGAATATGAAGCAGCCACGATGGCTTCTGGATACAACAAAGGTAGGACCATACAGAAAGAAGGTGACGATGACAGAATTGACCAGATCGTCAACTTGTTGAAAGGTAGAAGAAGTCGAAGAAAATCAGGTGTTGTAATTGTGGCGAGCTAGAGCATGCACGCAGTTTGTGTAAGCATCCTACGACTTCTGCAAATCAAAAACCTCTTAAATGCAAAGCAGCCACGAAGAGTTCGCGGTACAACAAAGGTAGAACCATGCAGGAAGAAGATGACGATGACAAACTTGACCAGATCGTCAATTTGTTGAAAGGTATGGCAGACAAGAAGCCGAAGAAGATCAAATACCGGAAGTGTGGCCAGCTAGAGCACGTATGCAGTCCGCCTAAGCGCCCCAAGACTCCTGTAACCCAAGAACTCCAGTCACAGGGTCAATCAGACAGGGGTGAACATCCAGCTGATGTGAATCACCGAAAAGCCAACTCTTTGCCTAGACGGTCATGCCGTTTAGACTATTCACAATGCAACAAGTCGAAATCTAATGAAATTGCGTTTTTAAGAATTACAGTAGTCAATGAAGAATGGTCACCCACCAGGATCAGGAGAATGATCCTTGCCTAAAGAAGATTCGGCAGTGGAAGGAAGAAAATCGGCGACGCACCTGGCAAGAAGTGTCAAGATTTTCACCGAAACTCAAGGCGTATTGGGCTCAGTGGACTCCCTTGTCCTGGAAGAATAGCTGTTGAAAAGAGTCTTTGAAAATGATGATGGTTCCAAGATGGGGAGGCAGCTAGTTATCCCTAGAGAGTAGCTGAGGTACTGAAGAAGTTACACGACAGTCCATCGGGAGGTCATCTGGGAGTGAAGAAAACCCTTCAGAGAGTCCGTGAAAGGTTTTATTGGATGAACAGCTCCGACGATGTGAAGGACTGGTGTAAAAAATGTGCGACTTGTGCTACGAGTAATGGACCACATCGCAAGAGAAAGTCACCTATGAAACATTATAATGTTGGAAGCTCTTTCGAATGGATTGCTTTAGATATCGCTGGACCATTTCAGACGACAGAAAATGGTGGTAAATATATCCTGGTTGTAATGGATTATTTCACAAAGTGGGTGGAAATTTATGCGATCCCGAACCAAGAGGCCACAACTGTTGCGGATGTATTGGTGAAATAATTTATCAGCCGATATGGAGTGCCCTTGGAAGTCCACAGCGACCAGGGAAGAAATTTCGAAAGTCATCTATTCCAGGAGATTTGAGAGAAGCTGGGAATGAAGAAGACCAGGTCAACAGCATTACATCCACAGTCAGATGGAATGGTCGAGAGAATGAACAGGACTATTGGAAAATACCTGTCCAAAGTAGTTTCCAGCCATCAGAGAGATTGGGACCAGTATCTTTCCCTATTCGCATTGGCTTATCGATCTGCCGTCAATGAGTCAACGGGTGAAACACCTGCGAAAATCCTGTTTGGACATGAAATGAGGCTTCCTTGTGACCTGGAATTTGGCTGTCGGCCTGGAGAAGATCTAGCAGGAGAAGACTATGTGATCCAATTGAGAAGAAGGTTGGACGATATTCATGAATTAGTTCGAACAAATCTTCAAGTTGCCAGCGACAGAATGAAAAGTCGGTACGACACGCAGGCCACAGTAGGGGGTTTTAAAGAACGGGATAAAGTATGGTCACACAACCCGACGAGGAGAAAAGCGTTTTCTCCAAAATTACAAAAATCCTGGGAAGGTCCATACTTAATCAAGAAAAGGATCAATGATGTTATATATCGCATAAGCAAGATCCCCAACAGAAAACCAAAAGTAGTTCACCAAAACTGACTAGCGCCATTCGAAGGAGACCATGACCTAGAGAAAGGAGTAAACCATATTCGAGATGTGTCTGACCCTACCTTCGATGAATTTATGGGCGCGTATGGAAGTACCCGGAAAGCTAGATATGGAGTCATTCCAGAACAACGACAAAATTTATCCACTGTTTCGGAAGATTATTCACTGGCATACAACATCCCCGCCAGTCTCAAGAACGCACGAGGGTTGGCATTCGTCTTTCGAAAGAAGTTCGGGCAATTAGAAAAACTTGACCAGCTCCTGGCAAGACACTGAAACTGAAACATAATTCGCGGTACATCTTCTGCGTAGTCACTAAAAATGAATTTCAAGATCGATCTACCTACCGCGATGTGTGGGAAGCACTTAGAAACCTCCTAGACCATGTGTTAGAGTGCAGCGTGAAGAAACTGGCTATGCCTAAGATAGCGAGTAACCAGTTGGATTATCGAGTTATCAGGAACATGGTAGAGGTTATCTTTCGAGATACCGGTGTCCAGATAATAATTTGCAGCTACAACCCCCGTTATCCGATGAAGATGGTGCCCTGCTATTTCCATAAGATCGGAAAGTGTAGAAATAGGGCCAGTTGCGGATTCAAATATCCAGTCTCGGCTACACAAAATTTCCAGGAGGAACTGCCATTGAAGATGTTTTTTTGTGACCAGTCTTATCTAGAAAATTCCAGGAAGACAATTGTTTCCGTGTAAGCCGCAATCTAGAATTATCTAGTGAAAAGGGCAATATATAAGGGACCGACCAGGAAGAGTTTAGTTTAGTTGATAAAGTGATCTCGTGAAATAAACAAGAATACACCATATTAGCAAACAGTAAATAAGTGAATATGAATGAGTTAAGTGTTTATATAAATTAGGTTAAGTGAATATACTGTGTATATAATTAGTGAATAGTGTAGTGAATAAATAAATTAAGTAAGTGAACCTACCGCGTGTTTAAAATGTATCTCACCCGTTTACTGTTTAAATAAATTAGAAAAACATTACAGTACTTATATAATCATTTAAAATTACTGAAAATGTCTGTGTGTTTATTCTATAGTTTCTTCACTTTAACTAGATAGATAAAGGTATTATTAGGTAATTATTCGTTCAGTTGATTGCTTATTGTATGAAGGCTTCAAATACGTTAATTTGTTTACGTAAAATTGTTGAACATCGAATATAACTTGCCAATATATGGTTTCAGTTTCTCAAACATGGAGGAAATTTATTTCTACAATTCATATTACTTCACACACACGACGCTCTATTTTGATAAATAACGTGTTTTTGAAAAAAATATTTTTTACATTTTGGCTCAATTTTAATCTTAATCAAAATATAACCTAACCTAACCTTCCGTTTTTGAAATTCAAAACACAATACAATTTATAGCATTCCTATATTTCTAATTTTTTGTGTATGACATTGCTAAAAATTATCTTTTACTTTTCCTCCCAACCTATCTAATATGCGAGAAAAGTATTGGTTTATCCCAAAGAAAGTTGGAATTTTCGATTTTTTTAAAATTATTTTTATGTTTTTCATCAAGCACGGCACAAAAAAACGGTTTTTAGAAAAAAAAATCCTGTGTGTATGTCGTCGGCCACTTTTCGTAACATGGTCTTGTCAGCACTATACAGCCTGCGTTGTGCAATAAGTCACCAATTTTATGATTGAATATTGTTCAGGACATCTCACAGGTGAACCTTATTGATTTTCAGCTCCCCAGAGCCAGTAAAACGGGTGCTATGGTACTTGAATTACGATATATTTGTATTAGTTGGAGAAATTTCAGTTTGTTAGCACAATACAACATCCGGAGTGTATATAAGTGACCAATTTTATGATTGGATAATGTTCAGGGCGTCTCACAGATGAACACTGTCGATTTTCAGCTTACCAGATTACGTACAACATGTGCTAAGGTACTTGAAGTACGATATTTTTGTCATTTTTGGAGAATGTTCAGTTTGTTGGCAGAATAAGCCTCCGGAGAGTCTAAAAGTAACCAACTTCCTGATTGGATATTGTTCAGGGAGTCTTATAGATGAACCTCATTTCAGTTCACTGGAGCCAGTACAACGGGTGCTATGACACTCGAAGTGCAACATTTTTGGAGAAATTTCGGGTTGTTAGTATGATGCAGCCTCCGGAGTTTATACAAGTGATATACAATATTATAGTAGGATATTTTTCAGTGTGTGTCACAGATGAACTTTATTGATTTTAAGCTCACTACAGCGTGTACAACGGGTCCTATAAATCCAGATGTAATACATATAGTAACACCGACCAATAGTAACACCGACTAAACGTAACATTTTATGAATCTCACTTTTAGGTTCAGGTCAAAGTCCGTATTTGTGAAGATGCACTTGAATTTCATGAATGTGCTACGGGCATTCTCTATGCCACATCTTTTTCTAGGTCAGATGTCGATTCTTGAGTGAGTCATACTCCAAGGTATTCAAATTTGTTTACTTGCTCAATTGGTAATCCGCCTGATGTTAGTTCCACATTTCTTAACATGTCTGGTTGGTCAGTAACAACCATGTATTTGGCTTTGCTGGCGTTTATTTTTGGGCCCATTCTCTCACTGTGCTCTCTCTCCTATTACGTTGCGATGATGTTGTAAGTCGCACATGTAATCAGCAATCAAGACCGTGTCATCTGCGTAGCGAATTTTATTAATCCATGTTCCATTGACTCTAGTATCATTTTCAATATTCTCAAGTGCTTCCTGAAACATGTTCCCGAAGTACCGATTAAATAGCAGTGACGAAGGAACACATCCCTCTCGCACTGACTCTTTCAACATTAATACTTTGCTCTCCATCGATCTTTCTGTGAGTAAATTGATTCAGATAGATATTTTCGATGCAGCGTATATCTCTGCGGTCCGTATACATTTGCCTCAGTATCGCTAGTAATCTATGGTGTTGTACTCTGTCACAGGCTTTCTCCAAGTCTTCCGCTGACCCCGGCAGTTTTGCACCAGTTCTTGTGCTGCTACTTATGTTTCTCGGGTGCCCAGTCCTTATCTAAATCCAAATTGTCAGTCACTAATGTATTGTTCACATTTTCTAAATATTCTCTGATGTACGATATAATCAAACAATTTGCAAGGAAATTTTGACTATTGGCTAGACGTTTTAAAATATTTATGGTTCAAAGATTTTTAAAATATAATGTTACCTACTTCGTTCATTAATTTTATTCAACAATTACTATTACCTATGGTGCATAGGCTAAGGCAAGCTAAAAAGTGGATAACCATCCTAATTTCTTATAAAATCTTTGGACAGGTTGTTAATAGAAAAACAAATACACCTTGTCATTCTCTTGTTAAAACTGTTCCTAAAAAGGCTTATTGTATGACGGAGGTAATGGAGTATGGAACTCTTAAGGAAAAAGAGGCTAAGAGCATTTTTGAACAAGTACATAATGTTGTGGTGGTTGATTGAGGATTGTGGGTAGATGTTCAACACGGTTTTCTAGGTGCTTCTCCTGATGGTAAATATTTATATATTTATATATTTTCAGAAATAGTTTTAGGGAGTGGCTCATAAGTCTGATAACCCTGTGATCTTCGCATTTCCTTGCGTTATTCCTTTTTGGTAGGTGAATGAAGGTTGATGTCAACCGTTGCTCGGGATACTGGTAGGCTTCGTATATCTTGTTGAAGAGTTTTTGAGGAACAGCTATGCCTCTATCATCGAGTAATTTTATGAGCTCTGTCGGTATCCCATCAGGACCAGGTGTTTTGTTGTTTTTCAATGTGCGGGTGGTCCACTTTATTTCCGATTTTGTTATTGAGGGTCCTATTAGATCATCCTCCGTATCTTGCTTAAGAATTCTTTCATCTGAGGTTTCCCATATTATATTTCGCTCTTTGTTGTCGCTTGCGATTTCGTTTTTCTTATTCGTTATTATAGAGAACATTATTCTGTAGTTTCACAATAGTTTCACACGTATTAATTTTTGAACCTTTTGGTAGTTGTCCTTGTTCGATTGATTTTGGAATTTCCTGCATTCATACATCAGTGAAAGAATTTCGTCAGTCATTCATGACTGCTTGCGTTTTCTTGTCTTATTTCCTACTACTTCTTTAGCCGCGTTCATTACGATACTTTGGATCTCCTTCCATATGTAGCTTATATCTTCGTCTGCCTCTATTTTTATTTGCTGTAACTTTTTCTATTCCTCGGTTTATTTCCTTACTTAAAGTCTCCCTAAATTGTTTTTGTTGTAGTCGTTTGTACGCAATTTTCCTTTAAGGGGGTATTTTTTGTGTTTTGCCATTCTAATTTTAAGGCAGGCCAGAAGCAAGACGTGGTGAGAGGGTATATCCGCTCCTGGGTATGTGCAGGCCCTGGTGATAGAGGTTCCAAAATGTCAAAAGTCTATCTGGTTGCGCACTATGTTGTTTGGTTTGTCTGCTGGAGATTTCCACGTGTATATATGGGGAGGTGGTAAGCAGAACCAGGTATTAGTTATTTTCATATTCTCCTCTTGGCATAATTGCAGTAGTCCGTCTCCTAATCCAAAAGGTACAACATTCTGCCCTTCCCTATTTTGGAGTTGCATTGATCCATTATAATTATCATTTTGTTTTTGGTGAGTTTGAGTAGCTCTTTTAATCCTTCATAAAATGCTTCCATCTCCTGTTCCGTTGATTTCGCGGTAGGGGCATACGTTTGGGTAACATTTAACGGGTTTGGCGCTCAGTTTTAAGAGAGCTAATCTGTCGGAGTATGGGAAGAGGTCTATAGTGATAGCGGCTGTAATGAATCTTCCCAATTTAATTCGGTGGTTCCTGTTTTGGTTGCCTGAGTAGTAGATGCGGTAGCCATTTACAGTACACATTCCGTTTCCCGGCCACAACGTTTCTGAGACTCCTCTTTGTCTAGTTTCTCGATTTATATAAGTAGATTTGCTAGTATTCCCGATTCAAATATATTTTGTACGTTCCAGGCTTCTATATATTGGTATTTTTGCGGACATTTAGTTTTTGTATCCCGGTTTCATTGGCTTTATTCAAAAATGTTCCCCCCGGAGATCCGATCGAGAACTTATTTTACCTCCGGAATTTTTTGAATTGTATGTCGTAATTATGTAGTTCTCTTGGGAAATTATATCAGAGGTCATTTCCCGTTCTCTTCCTCCATTTTTGTGTCAGCCTCTCCTAACATGGGGATCAGACGCTATTTGCAGCCGCCCACTTTAGATCAGACGTTGCGTAGGAATCTCTTTAGTTTTGCCTTCGTCACTTCGAGACCTTACGGGCATGGGTGGCCTACCAGTAGCTACGCTACCGCCGGCTTGGCTCCTTGGATGTAACGTTACTGAGCCCTCTCACCAACGACAAGGTATTGCTTCCCTTAGAGAGCGAAACAACAATTATCAAATTATTTTAGTAAATATGAAATTAGTCAGTAACAAAATATTTGAGTGGTCTGAAATCGAAAACATCAAAAAATGAAAAAACTCCTTCCTTGTACCACATAGGATAAACAGCTCAATATTTGGAAAATAGATTAAAAATTCATCAATACGATAATAGTATATTATTCAACAAGCATATACTGATGGCTATTATTCACGAAGGTGCGTTTATGTCGCGAGCCGCTGGCGGGTGACATAAACACCTGAGTGAAAAATAGCCATTATATGCGAGTAGAATACTATATTTTGACGATGACGATCAATTTAACACCAGTATAGTAATTGAAATTCCTTCAATCAGCAATAAATTATTTAAAATGAAATTGACTGTCTCGACCCTTACTTCGTGGAATATGCTCATATTAGTGTTTTTAAATGAAACTCACGGTCTCTAGTTTCTAGTTTCATTTAAAAACACTAATAATTATTTAAAACGTCACTTTTTTGGTTTTGACATACATCATTCACACTAGATAAAGAACTGCATATAAAACGATCTACACGTATTTATAACAGCTTGGTTCATCAATTTTTATGTAGCGGAGTGGTTTAGAAGTCTGACTGCGAGAAATGAAGAATTTTAGGCATAAGATTTTCGAATCCTGGTTGTGGTGATTAAATTTTATCTATTATATTGTCACATTTGTTTATAAATAACCTTAAACATGGGTCCTCTTTATCCATGTCACGTGACTTGTTCATTATCCTCAACTATTATTCACTGGTGAATAATATACTTCATTATAATTGAAGGAACTCACATAGGGTGTAAACATTATCGAATAGTCATGGAAAATATTATATTAAGGTATAAGTGGATAAAGAGGTCTTTCAAACTCGCGCGATTTTTCGAGCACGACGGCGCAGCCTTTACTGTAGCATCTGATGGAATGGCAACGTCGATTAATAGACACGTCTTATTTTTGAGGTCCTTGATTATTAGATCCGGTTTGTTCGCCATCACTGTCTTATCTGTTTGTACTTGCATGTCCCATATTATTGTGATATCGTCTTTCGTTTCAACGCTTTTTGGCTTGTGTTTATACCATGCGTCCTCAGTTTCTATGTCGTAGAATTTGCAAATATTATAATGTAATGCTGAACATACTTTGTTATGTCGTTCTAGGTATTTTTTTCTTGCAAGGACCGGGCATCCATTGGTAATGTGTTTAATTGTCTCATCGTACTATTTACAGAGTCAGCACCTGAAATCTATGTTTTCTTTGAAAATCTTCTTTCTTATGTAGTTGGCTGAAATAGCCTGGTCTTGTGCCGCTATTATCAACGATTCAGTCTCACCTTTCAAAATTCCTGTTGTCAGCCAGCTAAATGCCTGTTTTTTGTCTACGTCATCCTTGTCGATTTCTCTTGCATATTGTCCATGCATTTCCTTACTCTCCCATTTTCGTTATCTTTCTCGTTCATTTTTTTTACATCGCTGTTTGAGGTTTTTAACTTTTTCTGTTACTGTGATTCCATTCATTTCATTTACCGATTTATTTTCATATTTTTTTGTTAACTTTTTGCCTTTGTTCGTAATTGTATTATTTTCTTATCTTTCAATTTCGTTTAGTTTTATCAACTCAACAAGTCTGTCTTTATTTTTTTCCATTATGTAGTTCGTAATACCTATGATTGTCAAGTCGTATGTCTGCTCATTGCGAATGGGTCCTCTTCCTCCGCTTGATCTGACAGTGTAGAGTCGGTCAATTATTATTATTATTGTTATTTTCCTTTTTGTGTCACTGGATTTACACCCGGCGTGTTTCAACGACAGTCGGCCTCAACAGCAAGACTTTCGTTGGGTGTCACTATTCTAGAAATGACCTAACAATGTTTGTCGCATCCAGGATTACAGATTTTTGCATTAATCAGTAGGTTGACTCAGGAATATCAATGTCTTTGAGGGAAGTACTTAGTTTCTTGGGAATTAGCCCCATACAGGATAAAACAACTGGAATGATCTTGACTTCTTTAAGATTTCACAATTCTTTTATTTCGGTCCTTAGCTCGGCGTATTTGCTTAATTTTTCATTGTATTTGCTTTCTGTGTTGGAATTATTTGGGATCGATATGTCAATAAGCAGAGCTTGCTTGGATTGTTTATTAATGACTGTGATGTCCGGCCTGTTGTGTCGTACTGTTACGTCCGTCATGATAGTTTTATCCCAGTAGATCTTAACATACTGATTTTCGATAACTGGAGGGGGCTTATATTTGTAATATGGCTCGTTGTTTCGTGGATCAAGGTTAAGTTTTTTAGTACTTCTAGGTATACTACTGTGGCAACTTTGTTGTGTCGTTCCAGATATTTAGTTTCAGCTATGCTTTGGCAACTAGGAAGAATGTGTTCAATCGTTTCTAGACTTCTGTTGCACTTTCTGCACCTATCTGTTGGTATTTCTTCCTTCAAGATATACTTTTGGTAATTCCTGGTTTTTATAACCTGATCTTGTATACCAACCATAAAACCTTCAGTTTCTGGGAACAGCGTTCCAGTTTTAAGCCATTCAACCGATTTAGCTTGATCTATCGTGTCTTTCTGTAAATCATTAATGAATCTTCCGTGCAATTCTTTTGAACGCCAATTTCTAATTTTATCTTCCTCATTTCGTGTATTAAAGGGCGTAAAGTTTTCCATGCTTAGGTTTAAAGGTGTATAACCCGTATCTGTTTTCACTATGGCTTTATGAAGTTGACTATTTTGGTGGCGGAAAAAACTCCTCAAGCCTGTAATTTGCTGAGTGCAAGCTTCCACAAGATCTTTTATTCCTCTACCTCCTTTTTCTCTAGGTAAATTTACCCTTCCGACGGACGCTTTTGGATGGTGTTTTCTATGTTTTGTTAGTTCGGTTCTAATCTTTCTGTTTACTGCTGCCAGGTCCGTTTGAGTCCATTTAATTATTCCGAAGGAGTACTGAAGAGCGGATATGGCGTAGCTATTTATGGCCGTGGTAAGGTTTCTTGAATTTAGCTTACTTTTTAAGAGGTTGTAAAGGCGTTTTTCGAATTCGGTGGTTAATATGGCTTTTATTTCTTTATGTTCTATCTTGTGTGTCTGAAGGATTCCTAAGTACTTGTAGGGTTTGTCTGTCATGGCTTCAATATATTTGCCTGGCTGTAGTTCTATAGGTTCTCCTTCTTTTAGCTTTCCCTTTTCAACCGATACAGTTTGGCATTTTTCCATACCAAACGACATTCCGACATCTGTGCTCCACTGGTGCATGAGTTTTAAGTTAGATTCTAGGTGTTTTTTGCACGCGGCATATAGTTTCAGATCATCCATGAAGAATAGATGACTTATGGTTGTTGAGTATCGATCCGCTCTAATAGTTGCTCCATATCCTGTGTGGTTTAGGCCACGTGATAATGGGTTTAAACACAAGCAGAACCATAGAGCGGAAAGTGTATCTCCTTGAAAGATTCTTCTTTTAATACTGATAGATTCAGTTTCTAGTTCTGTGTGATTTAGGTTAATTTTGAGTTTTGTTTTCCAATTACTCATAGTACTTTTTAGACACCTAACCACCACAGGGTGTATATTGTGAATTTCCCAAGTTTTTATTAACCAACTGTGGGGCACTGAGTCGAAAGCCTTCCGATAGTCTATATAAGCCATGTATAGATTTCTGTTCTTCTTTCTGATTTGTTCCAATATCACATTATCGATTGTTATTTGTTCCTTGCAGCCCATATATTTTCTTTTGCACCCTTTCTGCTCCTCAGTTAGAATATCATTAGTTTCTAGGTATGCGTACAGTTTATCACATAGTGCTGCAGTGAAGATTTTGTACATTGTAGGAAGACACGTGATGGGTCTATATTGAGAAGGATCTTGGGTTTGATCAGATTTTGGAAGAAGATAAGTTACCCCATTTGTAAGGAAGTCTGGTAGTTGGTCAGGGTTTCTTAGAGCGATATTAAATTGGTTGGTCAGGTGATGATGGGTAGCCGTAAGTTTTTTGTACCAGAAATTCTGGATACCGTCGTTCCCTGGTGCTTTCTAGTTGGCCAAGTTTTTTATTACCTTTTTTAGATCTTGTAATGTGAATATTATTTCTTCCATATGTAGATGGTTGTTGTTCTGAATTTCTGTTTTGATCCAAGGTGTATTTTCCTGGTGTTCGATTTCCTTCGACCACATTCCTTCCCAAAATGTCTGTAAATCCTCCTTCTTTGGCGGTTGTCCTTTAGAACCAGGTTGTTCGTTAAACGATCTATAGAAGCCCTTCTGATTTTTTGAAAAGAAGTTGTTTTGGATTTTGCGTTGGTAGCTCTCCTGATATCTTTTTAATCTTTTAGAAGCAACTGCAAGTTTTTGTTTCCAGGTATCTAAAGTATCATCTATAATTGTTTTTATTTCATTTTTTGTTTCTCCTTCCAGCTGTTGTTTAATCTGGACCGGGATTTTATTTAGCAGCTTTTTGGATTTTTGCCCATTTGCTATTTGTTGAATTCTACCAATTTCTTTTCTTAAATTCTCGATTTTGGTACTAAGCCTTTGTTCCCATCTCGGTTTTTGAGGCGTACGTGTCTTAGGTGCTTTTAGTATTTTTTGTTTGTTGGCTTTGATTGTTGCTAAAGCTGCGCAATACACGTGAAGATGTATTATTATTATTATTATTATTATTATTGTTAATGTTATTGTTGTTGTTATTATTATTATTATTATTATTATTATTATTATTATTATTATTATTATTATTATTATTATTATTATTATTATTGGAAGTGTTCACCAACCCAGAGGTTGAATATTGTGCTCTTGATCAAGTTTCGAAATTTTATTGAAAATACGTTTCGTTAAATAGTGAAAAGTGTATCATAGTGTTAATAAGTTCCTATTTGGTTGATAAACGTGTAGGCAAGTACAATTTTTATGTAATAGGTACCTATATAAAGTATTCCGTTTTGTTGAAATCTGGTTATTTCCATCAAAACAATTTGTCACAGCACCTATTCCACCAGTGGTCAGATTTTAAACGAAACTTCTCTCTTTTATTCGATATTACTTGATTTGTTCGGCATTTGCAACGGAATATGGACTCAATAAATAAGTGTAAAAGATGCAAAAAAGATGTTACATCAGGATTAAAATGTGTGACGTGTGGGGTTGTTTCCCATAAGAGTTGCTTGAAATCTGTCAAAAATGCAAAAATTATAGACGATTCTTCTTGCAACTGTTGTATAGACAGTGGAATTACTATGGAAACATCACCAATACCCACTTATAGTACCAGTGTTACATCAGAACTTCAACTTAAAGTGAAATATTTGGAAGAAATAATTAAAAACAAGGATAAGATTATTTTTAATCAAGAAATTGCGATCAGATCGCTTCAAGATCAGCTTAACATGATTAAAACAGTTAACTATAGAACACCTTTAGAACCATCAGATACTAAAGCACAAGTGGAACATGAAAATTTAAAACAGCCTTTTAGTAAAATGAGGCCAATGGTAAATTTCGAAGCTCCGGGTGTTTTCACATCATCTGAAGTTTCCAGTGCTATTGCCAATGCTCAGTCTTCCAACTTATGTCATTCTGTTATCAGTTTGGGAAACGATACCATACCTCATAAAAGTAACACCAGAGAAAGAGCAGCAACCAAAATTTTAATTACGGGCAACAAAGATGACGAATCATTTCATTTAAGATCGGCAAACAGACAGAGATTGAAACACCTCCATTCTACAAATTGGGATCCACACACATCAGAAGAGGATTTACTCAAGTATTTAGAAGAGTTTGTTCCCGATATTAGTGTTCAAAAGTTGAACTCTCGTCAACCACTTAAATATGCTTCATTCAAGATAACAGTGCCTGTTCTTGAACTAGAAAAAATTTTAATACCGGAAATATGGCCTACAGGAGTAATCATCAATCAGTTTTTTCAGCCAAGAAGAGTCATGTTCAATTCCGTGGAGCAGACGAATAAACAGTAAATATAGACAGCATCTTTCGGTTTTCCATATTAACGTAAATAGTCTTCAAAATAAGTTACATGAACTTTCAGTTTTCTTAACCGAACATCCATTTGATATCGTATGTTTTTCAGAACATTGGTTAGATAAGAATAACTTGGAATTAATCAAATTAAATGATTATAACTTCATTTCCGATTTTACTCGTTCTAGAAAGCAACATGGGGGAGTGGCAATATTTTCAAAATCGCATCTAATATGCAAGGCAGTTGATCTGAAGCAGTTTTCTGTTATCTACGATGCCGAGTTTTGTGGAGTAGAATTGAAAGACACCATAATAATTGCTCTTTATAGATCGTCAAGTAGAGATAATTTTACCATATTTAAAGATCAAATTATTAAACTTCTTGAATATATTCATAGAAAATACAAAAACATTGTCTTGGTAGGGGACTTCAATTTAGACATTTCAAAGAACGACGATAAATCCAAAGATCTTAAAACAGCCTTCACAAGTTTCGGATTACGCCATACGATTGAGGAGCCCACTAGAATAGTCCTGAATAGTCAATCCTGTCTAGATAACATAGTTACAAACATAGACCCTAGTCTCACTAAAGTGGGAGTAGTAGATCCTCTAGTGTCTGATCACAACGGCCAATACATATATTTTAATCACCTATTGAATGAAAATGTCCCCATTATTAAACGTGTTATTAACGACGCAACAATAACGGCTTTTTCTGATAAACTTTCTGAAGTTTCTTGGAATGATTTGGATGTTCATAATATGGGTGCAGATAATTTGGCAGAAAACATATTGAATACTCTGAAACATATCTCTGATACTTGTTTTTGTGAAAAAACTGTTAAAACAAATAAATCTAATATCAAATGGTTCAACAACACATTGCGTAGTATGAGAAGAAATGTCATTACAGCAAAAAACAAATTTATGAATACTTATTCGGAAGGTGATTGGGTGAATTACAAAAATTTAAACAAAATATATAAAAAAGCAATTCGCTCTGAAAAGAAGTTAGCCTACTCAAAGATAATAAAAGATTCGGATAATAAAAATAAAACATGTTGGACAATCGTTAATTCGGAAAGAAGAACTAAAATTAATAAAACCAAACAGTCCGATATATCACCACAAAAATTCAATGAATTTTTTACATCGGTATCGGAAATAGTATTAAAATCTCTTGGTGATTCTCAATACGAGTCGAGTTTCTTTTTAAATAAACTAAATAAACCTGCATTTTCATTCTTTATGAGTGCAATCTTGGAAAGTGATGTCCATGAGGCTATATTGAAATTAAGTCATTCGTCATGTTTAGATTTTTACAATATAAATAGCAAAATATTGAAACGTTGTATACACTCATTGACATATCCACTGACCATTTTATTTAATAAATGCTTGGAGGAAGGATCTTGGCCTGACTCCTTTAAAATATCAAAAATTATTCCATTATATAAAAATGGTGATATAGATTCTCCAGAAAATTTTAGACCCATAGCAATTTTGCCGACGATTAACAAAATATTTGAATTGATAGTCAAAGAAAAATTAATCAATTATTTGGAAGATAAGTCACTTCTAACGGAATTTCAATTCGGCTATCGCAAAAATAAATCATGCATACGTGCTCTTCTTCGACTCTTAGAGGAAGTTGTACAGAAACTAGAGGAAGGCGTCAACTCTGTTGCCACGTTATGCGACTTAACGAAGGCTTTTGATTGTGTTCCAGCGGATTTACTCCTAAATAAACGGGAATTTTATGGTATTAGAGGAAATGCACACAAATTACTGACATCTTATTTAAGTAATAGGAAACAGTATGTAGTTTGTGGAAACAACCAGTCTGATTTACGTAATATAGACAACGGCATTCCTCAGGGCTCGATTTTGGGTCCAATACTTTTTATAATATTTGTTAACGATTTACCAGAGGCTATTGACACTTTTTGTATTTTATTCGCTGATGATACTACAACTTTATCTGATGGCACACAAGCTGGTGATAATATTTTGTTGAATCAGTGGTTCCTGGCAAATAAGCTGAAACTCAACGACACTAAAACGAAACACATTCTTTTCAGTTTAGATAAATGGGCTATAAAATCAGAGCCAGTTAAATCACTGGGCATTCATTTGGATACAAACTTAAGTTGGTCACCTCATGTTGACTACCTCTGTTCAAAATTAGCGAGCCAAGTTTTTGTAATTCGTCAATTAAAATCATGTATACCAACTCATTTGTTAAAGTCTGTATATTATTCACTTTTTCATAGCAATTTAACATATGGCATTATGCTATGGGGCAGCAGCACATCAGTGCACAAAGTATTTGTGCTACAGAAAACTGTAGTTAGAATAATTTACAACGCACCAAGAAACACCAATTGTAAAAAAATATTCAAAAAACTTGAAATATTGCCGCTTCCGTGCTTGTATATTTTTGAAGTGTTAATTGAAACACATAAAAATCGATATGTTCTGACTAAACATGCAGATGTTCATAATTATGATACTAGAAATAGTAAAGACATTGTCATTCTCAAATCTAGACTGAAAACAACAAAAAACAATAAGTTGGATGTTACATTGTACAATTCATTTGTAAAATATTTTGAACATATAAATATAAGTGATATGACGAGAGTTCAATTTAAACATTTTGCTAAGTCTTTTCTTTTAAATTATTGTTTTTATACAGTTGATGAGTTTTTGGAGGAATTGAATACTTGGGCTTAATGCTTATATGTTTGTTTGTTTTGTTTAATTTAATTTTTACTTTCTATTATTTTTTAACTTATTTTATATTTTAAAATTGTCATATTTTCATCAATATTTTTACTTTATGAAATGTATGTCTGTATTTATGTAAAATTTTTACTTTCTATTATTTTTATTATATTTTAAATTTGTCATATACAACACTATACAATCTTTAATATTTTTAGTTGGTAAAATGTATTCATATGTACTACTTTCACTGACTTCTAATGTACTATGTATGTGAATGGGGTCAATAAACCATCTATCTATTATTATTATTATTATTATTATTATTATTATTATTATTATTATTATTATTATTATTATTATTATTATTATATTTAGACAAGGTCAAAGGGACAAGTCCCTGTTGTGCCCAAATACAGATAATTACATAAGTAACCTACTAGTAGGTAAAGAACAGAAAAATAAGTACAATATATACAATATACGAAATAAACTATAGGTGCTCTAGCAGCGCACGATCAAGTCTGTTTTTAAACGAGTTAGTAGATGGTGCAGAAACTTTGGATACATCTAGATTATTCCAGCTATCGAATGCCCTGTTAGGTAAGAAGTTCTGTCTTGATCTGACGGTGAAGTTTTATTTTTTGAGTTTAAAAAGATGTCCTCTAAGGCGGTCATCTGGATTTAAGGTGAACATCATATCAACATTACCAAGATTAAATTTTAATATATTTAAAAGTGGTAATGAGGTCTCCGCGGTGTCTGCGAAGTTCAAAGGAAGTTAGGTTGGCCATGGAGAGTCTTTCTACGTAGGAAGCTCTTCGCTGTCCCAGGGACAGTCGAGTGGCTCTTCTTTGAACTTTTTCCAAAAGATTTTTATCGCGAACTATGTCTGGGTACCACGTTGGACTGGCGTACTCGAGAATTGGTCGGACATAGATAGTATACAGTTTGCAAAACGACTGAAACGAAACACTCGAAAAGCACTTACGGATGACATACAGTCTGGTGTTCGCGCGCTTACAAACTGAAGTTATATGATCAGACCAAGTTAGGTGGCTATTTACGATAATTCCGAGGTCGGTATAGGAAAACACAGAATTTAATGGTCAACCGTCAACGAAGTACGGTAGTAGTGGGTTGTTTCTACCAATTTGGAGCACTACACATTTTTCAGTGTTCAACGGAAGTAGCCACTGGGAACACGATATGAAGATGGAGTTTAAGTCCAGCTGAAGGGTTTGTTGGTTGGTGATTGGATTCGTATATATCTTTGTGTCATCAGCGTAGAAAGATATTTTGTTAGTTACGTGATAAGGTGTAATAAATACCAATAAGAAACATGGAGAGAACCATCCTGTATAACAAATTACTTTTTACTTTGTAACGTTTAAACTATAGAAAGCGGTCGTTCACATTGATAAAATGAAAAAACCACTTATCTAAGCGTCTGTCTGGGTGCAAGAATTAAAAAAAAATATTTTAACCGGAAATAATAATTGCGTCAAAATAAAGAAATTTTGCGGAATCCAACAAATTCAATTGTTAATCGAGGTAAAAAACCTATTACACAATTACGTCGAACGATAATTTAATTGGTGTATGGTAGTTCATATCGCACACGAATATTTAATGGTGATATCTCACCGTATGAATTAGGAATAGGGAGCACATTTGAGGTTGAATATTAAATTGTCAATATCAAAATTCATATTTAGGGTACGCGAAAATATTAGGTTCTGACGATTATTTTTTTAAAAAATAACAAATTTCTTTTATTCTGCGAGTCATTCGCGTTGACTTAAAAGGGATATATAAGTTTTCTCTCGATCCTATCACTGGTTTTATTCAATTGTAGACACGGGACTCTATATACGAGTATTCCCGACGCTTTGTAAATTTGGTGTAATTATTTTTATTTTTTTCTTATATATTTTTTTATTAAACTCGTTTAAGAAATCGTTATCGGTTAATTTATTTACTCAACCAGGAGAGAAGAAATACCTAACCCATACACATAAGATCTACACCTAAAATTTTCTTCAACACACCCCTCTAACTGACGTAACCCCATAATACCTGACCTCTCATTACCAACGACAACTGGTAGCAGCGGAGGCCGAAGCCAGCTCTTTCGGACATTTCTTACAGGAGCCGCCGACTCCTGTTTACCACGGAAACGTGGGTGGTGACAGCCAGCTACGCTGCCTTCTCGGTCCATTAGGGACATTTTTGGACAGCAGAGTTTTTTTTTGGTTATTACAAGTAGTGATAGAATTTTCTTTATTTATTTAGGATCATAGTGGAATCTATTGATTATTACAGTGGTGACAGCGATTCCTAGGTTATTACAGTGAAAATATCATAGGTGTGACGACATAGGTATTACAAAGGGAGATCGCTGGTGTAAACCGTAAAAAGCAGAGGACCAAGAACAGAACCCTGTGGTACTTCACTTTCCACCAGTCTATCCATTGAGAAGTCTTCGCCAACTCTTACTTTGAAATTTCTGTCTGTTAGAAAGTCGTCAATTCAGCTAAGTAATGAGCCGCAAATGCCGAAGTGTTTCAGCTTGTGTAGAAGTCTGCACCTGGGAACACGATCAAAGGCCTTGGAGAAGTCCAGATAGACAATATCAACTGGCTGCCGATCGTTAAGAGATGATGTCCAGTCATTAACACAGTGTAGCAGGTTAGTTAGGGTGGAACGGCCGGCGACAAATCCGTGTTGTTGCGTTGGAATCACAATTTTCCAGGTGCAGAAATTTGGTCATCTCCTCCGAAATAATGGCTTCCATGACTCTACTGACCACTGGCAGCAGACTAATCGGGCGGTAGTTATTGGAATCAAGTTTGTTACCTTTTTTGAATATGGGGGTGATAGATGCTAATTTCCAGCTGGGGGTATAGAACTTTGAGTAAAGGAAGTCTGCATAATTAACGACAGGGGAGTTGCAAGCGAGTTTACGCAGCTTTTTAGGAGTTTTGACGTTAGACCATCTAAACCAGGTGATGCGTTAGTGCGAAGTTTCAGTAAGTGCTGTTTTATACGGTCTGGTGTAAATACTACATGTTCTGAAGATGCCTTGAGGCGAGGACAGTTAATTAATGGGAGGTTGTCATTATTGGTTTCTTGAGTGAAAACTTGTGAGAAAGCTAAAGAAAGCGTCTCAGACGACTCTTTATTAGAAGAGCATACAGTATGGTCGGGTTTTTGAAGTAGGGGAATGGAAACTTTTGATGATAGGAACGATCGTATATATTTGAAAACTTTTTTACTGTTACCACTGGAAATGATGTTTTCTTCAAAATTTTGTCTTAAAGTTTTGAGAGATAGTTGAAGGGTATTAGAAAATCTGCGATGGTTCAGGAAGTCACTCAGAAGCTATGTACGCTGATATTTACGCCAGAGGTGCCGTTTGTGTTTGATACGTTGTAGTGCTGCGTGGTTTATCCAGGGTTTGAGATGGTTTTTATAAATCTCACGGAAAGTAGTGTGTGTAGAGATTATCATGAGAGTAGTATCATGAAATGCGTCCCACATTAACGAGGGATCGGATAAATTTGTGGAAATTAAGTTCCATTCAAGTTGGGACAGCTGTGAATCAACTTCAGAAAAATAAGTAGTAGCATAAGTTGTGATTTTATTTTTGCACGGTAATGTCTGAATAAACTGGACGCTTGCAGTTATGACTGCATGGTCTGATTTTCCAACAGGAGAGTTTATTACGAGAGATGAGATTAGCAGTTCATCATTAGTGAGTATGAGATCTAGAATGGAAGGTAGATTATTAATTCTGAATTTTGTGGGTTCTGTGATAAGTTGAGTGAGGGTCGAATTTGCAACAAAGTTTTTAAATAAGTTGTGTGAATTTACAACATCTGACAATAATGTTATCGGCCAGGATATTTCTGGGAAGTTTAAATCTCCAGCAATGATGAGATTATCAAGAAGTGATAACTCTTCGTGATTTTCAAACAATATGTTGTCCATCGCAAGTTGTGTATCAGGGGGACGATATATACATACCAGTTTAAGAAAAAATAAATGTTTAGCAATATTTACGTGTATACTATCTATCCCAGGTATGTCTAATAGTTTGATTTTAGTAGAAAAAGTTGCGGTTATATCGTCGGATAAATAAATGCATACACCTCCACCGACACGACTTTCTCTATCTTTACGATAAATTGTATAGCCAGTAATGTTAATTAAGGAGTATGGTGTTGAAAGTTTAAGCCAGGTTTCGGTAATAATAATAATTTGTGGTTTAAGAAGTTGCACTGTGCATGTGAATTCGCCAAGTTTAGCGTGAAGTGAGTTTAAATTTGTGTATAAAAAGAGCCAGTCATTGAATTTGCGGGTAGAAAAGTTATGAAGGAAATTTCGAAATTTTTGGGATGCCGTTGGTGTACCTGATTGTCAGATCATGTTCGCCATTATTATTACGGGTATCTAAATCACTTCGAAGTTCTCTTAATCGATGTTGTTGGGTGGGCGTCTTGTCATCTATTATAGGAAATTTTTCAGTACGCTTCTCCTCGAGAAGTTTGGATTTATTTCTCAATATGTCTTTGGCGTGGTGTTCTTATGGCATTACTACTTTGACCATGCGAGGAAACTTCTGGTTGGTTTTGCCGACTCTGTAGAAGGTAATGGGGGTTTCATGACATCCGACAGTATCCAAGACAAGCTTAATTTTATTCGTGTCATCATCCTTTATAAGTTGAGCATCCCCAGAGGAGGGTTCAGGTACGCCTCTGATTATAATATTTTTGGCTCGCACTATACGATCTACCGCCTCATTTGCGATGTTGTCAGTGAATTCGGTCGAATTAACTGCATTGAACTGACTCAGTTTATTATTTAATTGAGTTAATTTATCCTCAAATTCGTTTATTTTCTTGTGAATTTCTGTTTTAAAATCTAGCAAAAGAGCTTTTAATTAGACAAGCCACGAACCCTCTGCCGCGTAACCCGGTCGTCGACAGAAACATCGGTGCATGCCATGTGTATTTGTCGCTTACAACCATCACACTGGAGTTGACTGGAGTTTGCGATCAGTTGTGTTTAACGGCTTCAAACAATTGGAACAAGTTGACATAGTAGGCATACTAGCTTTGTTGTAATTAGTACGTTCTATGATGATAAATAATTATTGTAAAATGGTGAATGGTACTCACAGTTTGAAATATTATTTTTATATTGTTTTACTGCACTGGCACTGCACTTTTTCATAGACATATCACTGCTTACTTGCAATATACAGAGATTGCTACTTGAAAGTTTATTTACAAAATATACAGCTTATACAGTGTAACCTTTAAAATTAAGCAGGAGCACAAAATTGTACGTGTGTATTCGACTACTACTAGTACTTTTTGTAAGATTCAAAAGTCCGCTTATGTTTAATTGTAAAAAAAGTTGAAGTTTTTTAATTGACGTTTTTACATGAGATAATATCTTGAATTTTTAGTTTAATTATTGTTTAACGAGACGTTTATGTATCTACATAAACAAAATGGTACGTGCTCTAGCTGACAAAGTTACAGCTATCATAACTATTGGTGAAAGTAGAAAGAATTTTCATGCGGCAGAACGCATTTTTAATGAGAGATACCCCGATCGGCTTATATCGAGGACTTATTTGAGGGAGCTTTTTCATAAGTTTCAACAAACAGGTAGTGTTCATGATGCCAAACGATCGGGTCGGCCAAATGTTGGTATTGATAAACAAATTGATATAGTTGCAGAAATTGTAGTAAACCCTTCTTCTTCCACAGCCCAAATAGCGTTCACCTGTGGAATCAGTCATAGTACAGTACGTAGGGTAGTGACCAAAAACTAATTTCATCCATACAAATTAAAAATGGTGCATCAACTTTCTGATGAGAACCCCGACCGAAGGCTGCAACTCTGTGAAAATATGTCCACTAAAATTCTCCAACAGCCAGACTATGTAAGGACAATTTGTTTTAGTAACGAAAGTATTTTCTTGCGCAATGGAAATGTGAAGTATTGGAGTGAAATAAATTCTCACATGTTTCACAGTTCCCATTATAAGTAAATGGCAGGTATTTTGGAAAACATAGTCGGGCGTCTTTTTTTGAACTCTAATTTAACCGGTGAAGTATATCTCGAGATGTTAAGAAACGCAAATAATTATTCAAATTCTGGAAGGTAATCTAGTTGAATTTGGTAACTTGGTAATAACTTTCCAGCAAGATGGTGCTCCTGCACTCTATTACTTTGCAGTAAGACGTTATATAGAAGAGGAATATCCTGGTAGGTGGATTGGACAACGCGGTCCAGTAGAATGGCCTAACACATCTAAAAATTTTTCTGCGGGGATACCTTAAATCAAAAGTTTACGCTATAGCTCCTTACAGTAAAGACGTTTTAAAACAACGAATTGTTGAAGAATGTAGGGCAATATCCACTGACAAATTTTATCGAGTCCGACAAGAGTTTAATAATAAGATGTTTTATTGCCAGGAAGTAGATGGAGCACATTTTGAACAATTTTTATAAGAACTTGTTCTTCAATATTTATTAAAGCGAAACTCAAACTCAAATATCGTCTTGAATAAATGTTCTTGGATTTTTGGTATATTTCAAATAAATAGCGTGCTTTTTATCGAAATGTTTTAACGTTTCAGCCTAACTTTGGCCTATATATAATTATAATAGTTTCTAGAGTTGACATTTCTGGATACCTATACGATGATGTCAACTTTAGCTTATTAAAAATATTTAATTCTGATGATTGCTAAAACAATCCACGACGTTATATTTTTGAATTTCTTAAAGAAAGTGCAAAGCGATACAATGATGAGTTTTATTCCTCAAACTCAAAAAAATGCGACACCTAATAATTGTTATGTGAAATAATAGAGGATTTGAATATTTTTCTCTTCTAAAATTAACAAAAATAACCAATGCATATATTTCATTTATCATGGTTCAATTTCTGTTTGCAGAAGTTAAAATGGCAAGCAAGACTTTAATCTATCTAGTCATCCTCAGTATAGCGAATCAATCTCTACAAGATATAAATAACAACGAAATCGACGTTCAAGAGTCAAATCCCTACGATGAAGTAGTATCAGACATCAAAAATGAACAAAACAAGCAGAATGTAGGCGATTTTGTGAAAACTATCATGGATAATGGTGGAGCAGATCTTTTAGGTAGTGCTATGTCTCAACTTGGTAAAGATGGCGGAGGACAAATTTTACAAGGATTAACTTCTTTGTTTTCTGGTCATAAAAAGGATATAAATTCAGGTAAACTCAAGAGGTTCCCATAAATTATTTATTATAGTTACTAAACTATTATAGAAAATTATTACAAGTTTTTTAATGGTCATAGTGTAATGTTCAAATTTCCCTAATATTATCTCTATTTTATCATACACCTACTTTTGACTACATATCTCCTTTGTTTGCAAACGTATAACACCATGTTTTATGTAATATCTAAAACTCAAAATTAAACTGGAAAACACTTAATTTGAGACTTCCAATTTACAATTATTTCCAGATCATCAACACAATAATTCTACGACATTATACACGGAAAGACTTCAGGTCTAATATTTTATTAAATTATAAATCTAAGTTTTTAACGTTTTGTTTATCGTTGACTGTATTATGTTCTTTTTGTAATGTGTACCATTTCTTCAATTGTCAGTTTTTTGTAGTTTGAATCTTGAACTAGAATTTTAGTTTTTCATTCTTTTCATGTTTGTGGAGAGCTGTGGAAGCATTTTTGGTATATTTATGGCCATTTAATCTGTTTTATAATGTCTGTGTGGTCATTCCTACGTATTTTTTTGGACAGTTTAGGCATGGTATGGAATATATAACATTTGATGTTTTTGTGGTTTTTATTTTACTCTTTAATTTGGTGAATATTGGTGATAGGGTGTTTTGAGCTTTGTGACATATTGTTATATCATGTTTAGAAAATATGTGTTTATCAGAAAGCTGCTCTGGCTATGGCATTGCAACATATTTATTATTGTCTGAGACGCTATTTTTAGAGTATTTCTTCGATGGGTTGTTATATATTTTATACACTCTTTGTTTGCAAATACGTTTTATGTTATGTATTGGATAGTGATTGTTTATTAAAGTCGTTCTACCTTGTTTTATAATACCTGGTCTGTATTCAAGTGAAGTTAGTTTAATGACTCTATCGATTAATTAATTACGCTGTTTATATGGGACTTTGGATAGTTGGAATTCTAGTTAAGATATCGGCGTGATAACGTTACTTTATTATACAGTTTGGTTTTGATTTTATTATGGTTAGTTCTTATTAATGTCATATCTAAAAAAATTATTGTGTTATTTTTTTCAACTTCCAAACTGAATTTGATTTTTTCATGAAAATCATTAAAAGCGGATATTACGTCATTAATACTATCATTGGGTATTGCCGCTAAACCATCGTCCACATAACGTTTGAAAAACAGATTTTTATTATTGAAATCTTTCAATACTTCTTCTCCTAAATGTTTCATTACTAACTGACCAAGTGTAGAGGATATAGGAGCATCCATTGAAATGTTGGAAAAACTGATAATTAAAGAAATGGTACACATTAAAAAAGAACATACCTAATACAGTCAACGATAAACAAGACGTTAAAATCTTGACTCTGATTTATCATAATTTAATAAAATAATACACCTGAAGTCTTTCCGTACCCCCCTGTATAATGTCGTAGAATTTGTATCGATTGTACATGTTTTAAATGTCTGTTGTTTTATGAATGGTTTTTACCTATTGTACATCTGTTTTTTTAATTTCTAAACTATTGTAAAGTATGAAACTTGATTTATTCTTTGAGAAAGTTCCTAACCCAGGAACGAAGCAGCAAAATGTTTTAATTGATTATACAACTTGACACCCAAGAGTTTGAAAAATAAATGATTTTAAAAATGTTGAAGAAAAATAATACTCTTATATACGAGTATATATATATATATGTATATATATATATATATATATATATATATATATATATATATATATATATATCTTCTTCGTAGATTCAAATAGTCCAGACCTTCTTCAAAGTCTTCAAGGCCTAAGTAGTATTGCCACCCTCATGGGTAGTCTTCAAGGACTTCAAGGAAAAAAATCGCAGAGAGGCAAAAACGACAATACGGCAGCCTTATTAAAAGGAATAAGAGCCATAAGCAGTATGTTAAGTGAGTAAATCCTCCTATTTTTATCTAGCATACATATATAACGTATTTCTCCCAAAATTATTATTTTTATATATATTTTTCTTTGTCCAGACCAAGGAAATCAAAGAAAGGATAAGGATGATGAAACAGATGCTATTTTGCAAGGCTTAGGATCTCTCTTTGGTCAAGGTAATGACCTAGGTCAAGGTGCAGGGACAGCAGCGGCTCTGTTACAAGGTGTAGGATCTCTCTTAAATCAAGCCAAACAAGAAAATAAAGGAGGTACACCATCAGAGATGGATGTTCTTGGATCGGTTTTGAATTATTTTAGCGAAGAAGACGACAAAAAAGGAACCAAAGAAACTATTGTAGAATGTAGGTTTTAGGCAGACATTATTTTCATAACGTATGCTTGATTAGAGTATTTTTATTTTTAGCCCCCAAAGAAACGACAAAACCAGAATCTAGAGCAGAGCCGCATATGGATTTGAATGATATCCTGTCTCTGGCAAGCACTTTCCTGCAAGAAACTCCCCAAAAAGGAGGAAAACAAAATGATTTTAACTTTCTGACTATTCTTCCCTCAATATTACAAACAATGAATGCATTTGTAGGACCTGAAGCCGAAAGCAGAGCTAAAAGTCATGAAGGACATTCTTCTTTGATGCCTCCAGTGTTGGAGAAAGTTCATGTGATGTTCGATCACTTCATACATTCGGAAATTGGACAAAATGTTATCTCCTCTTTGGGAGCAGAGAAGTCTCTTAAAGTATTTTTGGATGAAGAAGGAAGATTTAGTTTTAAGAAATTTGGAGAGATGATGGAAAATCACTCTTACAGGAGGCAATGGATTCAGGTTGTTACAGATAGAATCGCAGAATTTTTACAATATGCCTCAGAACCACGAGTTTATAAATCGTGAGTATTATTTTGATTCGATATATTTAAGTATAAAAGCTGATGAACATTTACTGTTTCAGTTACATTTCTGGAGCTCATTTCTTTTTCAATAGCTATATAAAAAGTCAAGGTTTTCCTAAATCTGCTTTATTTGATCCATCAAGACCCGTTGAGACGATCTCAGATTTTGTCAACCACGTATCGAAAAAATATTTTGAAATTAAAATCAATTCGAAGGAGTACGTTAAGCCAGCTGTTGAATATATTCAAGCAAGTATTATATTTTTTTTTGTTTGAATTGAATGGAATTGAACAGTATGTAATCGTGTTTTGGAATATAATGTATTTTCTTATTCTTAGGATCTAATCAAGTTAGCTGAACAAACAGGGACTTTACAAAGCTTTAGTAATTCCAATGAACTTTCCAATAAACTAGCCGATACAATAAATTTGGAAATAATCGAACCCTTGGCTAAAGTTAACCGAGCCTTTAGGTACGGGAAATCCTATCCAAAATGTGAAAGGTAAGTGGAAATTGTTTGATTGCATTATCACAATTCAAATTCATTTTTTTACCAATTAGAAGAACTCAAATATACATGAATACTACATTTCCAAATATTTATATTGGCAGCAAAAAATCTTGCAATAAAAGAGTTTTAAGGGAAATTATGAATATTGTGAACATATTATTTTCTTAAACTAAATTATTAATCAATCAATGATGAATGCCTATTTCAATTAAAAGGCAATATAATAATACTATAAACGCAAAAATTTCAATATTGTAATGTTTTCTCCTATAACCTCTCACAAAATATAAACGACGGTTTCTTATCAAAAATAATTGTTGGTGATGATATCTGTGTATTCAACACTCATGTAAAACAATAAGTAGTTAAACATTTCGTAATAATAAGTTATTATTTCTCACCTTGGTACTAAAACATTTTATTTCCACTGAATATTAATTTCCACTTTTTTATTTTGGCATTCGATAATACCTAGGTCAGATACAATATTTGCATTAATCGTTACAATACATTTGACAGTATTAAAACAGTCATTGCCCAGAAGAGCTTGGATATAAGTCATTTAAATATACTTTGAGCTATACTGTAAAGTTAGATACTTTTGTCCACTTTTGAATTTAACAGTTTAACAACTTTTAAACCGGATATTTTTAATATTTGTCGCAAGAAGCTAAAAGCCTTCTACATAAGGGTGGCCAAAGACTGACAAGCACATAGGTGACTTTGGCCATGGGACCAAATGTATTAGTAGTCTTTTTTGAGGTTTTAAGCATAGAAACTTGACAAAAATACAACTTTTATCTTATCTATTTTTCTATTTCCGGAATCATGAATCTTTTGAATGGGATAGCCGTTTTTATGGTCTCCAAAATCTCATCTTCTGCGGACCATATGACGTCGTCAGGCGTGGTCTAATCCCACTGAAGCAATCCACTTGGAACGAGACATTTTATTTTATATTGATTTCGATCTTCTTTAATTTCCATAATATCTCCAGGATAAATCTATTTTTCGTATAAGGACAAGACAGCATTTCCGATTTTACATCCCATTTCTGACTTTTCGTATGTGGCCTCATCTTCACCTTCTTTACAACCGCATTGCTACCAAAATAATGGCAGCGGTTCCCATAGAACAGGCTGGATTCCGCCCCGGGAGCAACTGTACAGATCAGGTTATGTCACTAATCTACATAGAGGCTGGCTTTAAAAATTAATTAAAGGCATCAGCTGTATTTATAGATCTGTCTGCTGCATACGATACTGTCTGGAGACATGGCCTGCTTTACAAGTTCATCCGAGTGATTCCTTGCCAGAGGATTACCCGACTCATTGACAGCATGCTGGCCGATACAACACTCCAGGTGATAGCAGGAGAACAGCCCAAAGAGTCTTAAATATGGCTTACCATGAGGATCTGTGTTGGCTCCGCTATTCTTCAGCTTATATATCGCCGACATGCCAGATACAACTTCCAAAAGGTTCGGATATGCAGATGACTGGGTCCTGGCAACACAACATAAGACGTTAGAAGCAATGGAAACAACTTTGCCATCTGATTTAACGTCCCTGAGCACATATTTTCGTTAATGGAGGTTACAACCGAACCACACAAAAACAGAAACCATCTGCTTCCATCTCTGCAACAAATCCGCAAACAGCAGACTAAACGTCTATTTTGAGGGAATCCATCTTCGAAAAAAGCCGCGTCCGAAATATTTAGGAGCTACTTTAGACGGAACGCTCACCTACAAACAGCATTTGGAAAACACTCCAGCTAAATTAAACACGAGGAATAATATTCTCCATAAGTTGTGCGGTAGGTACCACATGGGGCTCTTCGGCTGACACGTTACGCGCTACAGCACATGGACTGGTCTACTCGACAGCGGAATACTGCGCCCTATTATGGTTGAATAGTGTTCACACAAAAAAAATCGATGTGCAGCTCAACAACACTATGCGAATTATAAGCGGAACCATTCGCTCAACTCCAACACACTGGCTGCCTGTTTTGAGCCACATACCACCCGCGGATCTCCGGCGAAGGAATGCTCTTCTTCGGGAATACAAGAAACTGATTGACAACCCACAGTTACCCATACATCGCGACATACCTTACCTGGAGAACGGTAGACTTCGGTCCAGACACCCAGCAATAGTAACAGCAAAGGAAATGCAACGAACAGGGTTCAATATCATAAAATCTTGGAGAGAACAATGGCAGGTAGTGGGCCCCGGGCATTGTCAAACCCTCCCCTGCATCACCGAGAAACCACCTGGGTATGAACTGCCTCGCCATATATGGTCATCCCTAAATCGTATTCGCACCAACCATGGAATTTGTGCAGATTCCCTCCATAAATGGGGTAAAATACCGAATCCCGGCTGTGACTGCGGAGCAGAACGTCAAACCGTTCGCCACATAGTGTCCGAATGCGAAACAAGGGCTTATGCTGGAAACTTCTCAAATTTTCTGATGGCAACCGACGCCGCAAAAGACTATAGTTAATGTTCTTTTTGATTTCATTTTATTTGTTCGCTCTTTGTCATTTACACTCCTGTTTGTATTTTTGTATATACCTTAATTTTAATTTTGATTTTTTTATTGGCCCTGTTGCATAATGTGTAATGCCTTACGCTAAATTATGAATTCACCTTAAATCTCATCGGAATTACTGGAAATCGTTCCAGCTTTTTTATTGTGGTTTGATGAGGTATTTTTCGTAACACCATTAGGACCCGCAACTGGTTCTTCTTGCATGTCTCCGATTGAAATGTTTTTCCTTGCTATAACATTGACTTTTTTCCTAGTTGTTTGTTCTCCTGGCCCGGAAAATATTCTTCCTTCAAATAGGTCAATGACGGAGGCACTGACATTTTAGTGGACATTCTGTTTAGAGGGTATATTCCTGATTTTTCGAATTCACTTCTTGAATTATTCCTGCCTGGTTCTAATAAGTCATCTGGCAATGATTTAAGCAGACGCGGAAAATCTGATTTCGGAATCGTGATGTTTATTCCACTTAGTTTATAATTTGTCATGATCTGTCTCCATTTTATTTTCAGCGGACGAAAATATGCGATCAATTAGCTGGCTGATATGTGTGGTGTTAGGAGTAAATAAATGAATTTTATATCATGTTTGGAGCAAAGGTCCAGAATGAGCACACTCAAATGCGAAGAAAGATTGTCGCCAATTACAACTTTGGCACCCTCTAAACGCCAAAAGTAGGTGTTCAAATCAATCTTCGAATATAGTGCCCTCAAACCACCCACTTTTTGAGCGATTATAGCTGATGCCAACTGGTCCACCTAGCCAAGTGTCACACATATTTTTAGCCTTATAAACTACATAAGGGGGCAAACTGTGCCTTAAGAATTTCCACAAAACATTACACTCGTAGATTGGGACGAGTTAAGGATACCCTCAGGATATTTGCAACCCCGTTTTGTAATGACTTTATTATTGCATAGGTCGTCGGATAAGTTGGATTCATCATAGTTCCAAATATTTATCGGGGGAATTTCATCTAACTCTCTTTCCAAATTGTCAAAATATGTATTAACAATATCAGGTGAGATAGCAGCTCAGACATATTTTATATTCGCGGCAAACCTTTGTTTCAGAGCTGGATGTCTTTTTAAGAACAGTCTTATTCATTCAGCAGCAGGAAGATTGTCTGTAAATTTTCTTATAACAACGCCCTTTCGATCTAGATAACACTTCACAATTTGTCTTAGATCTGAAATCCATATGTAGATGCTGCTAAAATATGTACTTCGATTTTTCCTTCTTCATAAACTGACAATACGGTCTGTCTGCCTGGAGTTTTGTTGTGCACTTCCTTTAGCTTATTTCATATTATGGCCCGAGGTATGTTATATCTTGTGGAAGCCAGCCTTTGAGATTTTACACCCGATTTAGTAATTCGAACTGTTTCTCCTAATTGTGCTTTGGTATACTTGCAGTAATTCCTGCATCCAATGGCTTTTTTCTAACGTCCCATTATCCTAAAAGTAAAATAATGGAGGTTATAAGTCGATTTTGTTTTAATTATTTTCTATGTATTTTTTATTCAAAAATTATATTCTTAGCACATTATTAAAATAAAACTTCCACATCAGTACCATACCTGTTGAATTTTCATTTTTCCCAAAAAAAATAAACACTCAATTACAAAGCCAAAAACAGGGCGAACACGTAGTGGCCAAATACAGACCAATATCAATCAATTTTTTAGTGGGCGATAAAATCTGGAAGTTTAGGTTTGCTGCGCTCACTTAAAAAGCTTCGTAAGGGTTGAGCGAGAACGTGTTTTCACATAAAAATCACAGATGTGATCCAATCAATCAACTACCAATAAAGTTTTTGGAGGTAAAATTTGCTCGCTTTACAAACATTATTTTTTTTTTAAGAACTAAAATAGTTATTCATGTATTAAGAGCGAAAAGTGAGGAATTATTGTTCGAAAGCAAGGGTTAACGCGCGACGCGAAGGGGAGCGCGTTAATTGCTTGAGAACAATAGTTTCACTTTTATCTCGCAATACATTTTTTCTACAATCACTTGAATATATACAGTATCCGCCAAAATGAACAGTACCGAAAATAAAAATAAAAATTAATTTTTAATTTCTGTAATGTAAGTGTTCAAAATGTTCACCATTTCTACGCAAACAAGCTTCATATCGATTTTGTAAGGCAATAAACATATTTATAAAAAGTGGTTGATGTAACTGCCGAAAAATATTTTGTATTCTTTCCCGTAGTTCGGCAATATTCGCCGGCGGATTTTCCGAGTGAAATATTTTGTCCTTCATTATGCCCCAAATGTATGCGTCAGGTGGCGTCAGATCAGGTGAATGAGATGGATATTCGAAGTCTGTTCCCCGAGAAATTATTCTATTATCGAAATGCTGACGGAGTAAGTCTAAGGTGCGCACAGCTGTATGGCTCGTTGCACCATCTTGTTGGAACCATTGTGTGCGAAACTGTAGATTTCGTGCACGGAAAAAGTTATTTAGGAATCTGGTTGTTTGTCGATTAATATTGCCGCTAAGATGAACGTGACTCTCGTCTGAAAACCATATGTTTTTCAAAAATTCGGGATCTTCGTAAATTAAACTCAACATGCGACCACAGTAAATTTCTCTTGCACGTTTGTCCGCAGCATTTAGTCGTTGTCCAACTTGAATACGGTATGGATAACCACCAATTGATTTGAACATGCGACGTAAAGACGTTTCACTAATGTTGAGTTTACATGCAGTTCTTACAAGACTTCTTTGAGGTGATTGCACAACTTGGTTAAAAACACGTCCTTCATTTCCGTTAGTGCGTACTGTTTTTCGACGACCTGCAGAACCTTTACGTTGACACAATACACTACCAGTGCGACGAAATTTTTCAGCAACAGCTAACATCACACTTTTACTAGGAGCTGCTTTATTAAATTTTTGTTGATATTTTATTGACACCTGTTCTAAGCTTGGACCATCATTACGACCTTTTCCGTATTAACGAAAATAATGCTCTACCAAAAAAACTTTTTCTTCCGTTGTTAGAACCATTTTTAAATCAAATTTAACTGCAGCGTACTATTAATATATCAACTAATGACAATTAAGTCAAATATGACAAATCCATATTACATAAACAACTCCACAGCACTCTCTGTTTCGGTACTGCTTTTTTGGCGGATACCGTATTATAAATAATTATTGATAAATGTATACCTCTTATTTCAAGTACCTGTCAAATACTTTATACTTACTTTTTAAAACTTTTACGAAAGTTGGCTGGGCATCGAGGACGGACATCCATTTTTTTGTAGTAATAATACCCAGGAAACACAAAGAGGTCCTAAAGATATCCCCACTATCTCTTTTAAAGAAATTGTGACAACTTTTGTTACCTCTCTGAGAGGTTGTTGAGAGCTCTATATCTCCTTAAAATGTCCGCCGCCGGGATCTTCTCAGCGAAGTCTTAGAGATATCTCACGTGGAAATTCCCGAACAATACACCCTGGCGTGTTCTCTGTGACATGTTGTTACTATTACTTTGGGAAATTCTCATTTATTGCTCATATCGACGTCTCTGTGAGCTCGTTGTGTGATCATCGCAGGCAGTGCTTCCGGTGAGTTCTGTAGGAAATTCGGATATGTAGCCTTTTGTGAGATCCATGAGAGGTCACTTTGCGATATTCTCATGCAATGCTTCTGACGTGGTCTTCAAGAGTTCGCATTGAGAGTAGTGGAAGATATTCTATATTGAAACAGGAAACTATTAAATAGGAAAAAATAATTTCAGAATTAGAACAAAAGTTACTATTTATAATATCTAATGGAAAACAACTACTTCCCTGTTACTAATGCATATGCTGGACAGCGACATCTGATATTGTAAATCTCCAACTTTTCACTTGAAAAATCTGCATTTTACTTCAAATCCTCGATTGAAAAACTTTCTCAATGAAGACAAGAAAAAGTTGAATGTGAATGCAAATATACACCATCAGATTTGTTCAGGTTAAAAGCGAGATTTCACAATATCCTCAATGCACAGTGTGCCATTGTGGCGAGGAATTAGTTGTTTTCTAGGAGATATAATAAAAACTAACTTTAATGTTCCGCTGCAGATTGTTTTCTAATTGTCAAAAAAAATATTTTTCCATTTTATCGAGAATACTTTCTTTTTCAACATGTAAAACTTACCAGAAGGTACGATAGTGACTAAAGTTTACCTTTTAATTACAGCGTTGATTCACATCTGCTCTTATAATTCAATCTTCGAAAAAGTAAAAAAAATATCATATACATCCCGCAGATTTGAGAGATCATGGGAGAAACTGAATATCAAGATCAGAATACTATAATATTATGACACAAGAGAGGAAGAATATTGAAACAAGCAATGAATTAATTTAGGTTTATTTTATAAGAATATAATATACATAAAAGAGAAATGAGCAGCTAGCTATCACCTTCGGTGTAGCCCTGGAAGCAAATGGTAAAGCATAATATTCGCGATATTAACCCTCCGGAGGACACGCATCATAAAGTTACATGAGCGGACACACTCTCTTTGAATTTCTATACTATCTACATTACCGTTTACCATATTTACCTCCTATATGGTTATGTGAGCTGAAATGATGATAAGACAAGCATATAATACATGATAATATCCATTGCAGCAGTCAATAAAACAACATTGAGTATTCGTAAAGTGCTTGGAATTCATTATTTTCTTCAAATAGGTTGCAGAAAGTTACGTTTTCATCTAATTCGGTTACTATGGATTCTCCTAATTTTATAAAAGTGGATCACAGAAAGGGGAAAATGAACAATAACGTTTGGAGAGCCATGCTGCAACAACAGTAGTATTATATAATTGTGGGAAACGTAATTTACAACAATAATACATATAACTAATAACATTATGCAGTTACATACACTTTTTGTTTTCAATTGTTGCTGTATACAAAAGGAAAAAACACTGAAATATTTATAAATCAGAATCAAGTCTAGAAAATCTATTTACTGGATTTAGATTTTTCTATAAATATAAGTGATTTGTTGATACATACAATGAACATGTGCTTTTTCTATGATTACCTATGAAGACTTCTGAATATATTCAGCTGCTTGACGCATATTATTTGATTCATTCAAAGTGGTATTGCGTCGCCTGCTACACAAAATAGATTAATATAATGTTTTCAATTTGATTCAAATATACTGTAACGACACAGTCGTTCTGAACATAAAATAACCCCGATAAATAATCAGAAAATAGAACTCTACACGAACCAAACTAGACGGAGTTGGGCACCCAGCACCGAGAGGGCAGCACCTTCGCCTTTCCGCTAATAACTTGACCGATACTACCAAAGCATACGTTCTGCGATATACCAGGCAAGCTCTACCTTACGTAGAATAACGATGGGAAGCTTCAACTGAAAATAACCGAAGTGTTGCATTATATTCCGGAGCGTGTTGAGCTTATGAATTGTGAACACATAAATATCCCGCTTCTCGTTGACTCCTCGATGTGCGTTGAACTCCAGGCTAGACGCTAAGCGAACCTGTATATCGGACGAAGTCCTAAAGCGTCTTGAGCTTAGGGCGGACGCCAACTACCCTAGGTCAAGCCCTGCAGCGTGTTGAGCGCAGGACCGAGGCATTTCCGATTAGCCGAAATTCCGGAGCGCGTTGAGCCCGGGACGGAAGCAAACTCCCGACCTCCGAGATCACGCTGTGCGTTGAACGCGGGATGTCGACCCAAACACACACACCCCTTTGGTTATAGGAACCTGACGTCTCAGTGAGGAAGCTGGACAGCCGAGAAGAATAATACGACGACCACCCTAGAGGGATCGCCAGCCTCCAGGACCAATAAATCGTGTATATATATTGTACAGAATTTTAGGTTTCAATTGTATATAATTATTGTAGGTTGAATAAAGAAATATATCTAACCATCCAACCCCTTTTATGCTCTACCCTACTGACGCACCCTCACAATACTATGCGAGCAAAAGGTGTTATCCGGAGGAAATTGATAACGTGGTTAAAATAATATTTTTTTAGAAAGATAACATCCCAAGTAGATATTGTTTCAAAACATCGATATTCTACACATACACACTTTATGATTAAGATCTGTATATATGTCGTAATAAGTTTGTTTTACAAATAACGAAATTAATGATAATAAATCTGGTTTTATACAAATATAATAAAAAATCGTACTCAGAAAGAACTTGCCGATATATGGATACATTATTAGACAAACTTTCAATTTTTCTAACGTGAAAAGGTCCAACTGAGAATGTTTTCAATATATTAATGTGGGTTCATAGCTCTGTGCGTAAAGGCAATGCATATTTGTACATGTCTGGTTTGAGACCGGGTTAGCACTTTTTTTATTCAATCAAATTAATTTAGCAAATGAGATAGAGTATAATGACGCATTTTGGAAATAAAGTTTGCTATCCTGCAGTAAGGTTAGACAGTCTTCTAAGCAATTGTATTCCCCTGTCTTGTTATCGGTTATGGGATAATTATATATGGTTACTTCTAATCTTGTAATTCCATGTTCTTTGGCTAAAGTGTTGGAAAATGTGTCTTTTAATCTCTTATCTGGACATTTGACGATATCTATAATATGGTTTCCAATGCTATTGTTAACACCAGGACTGGTTATTTGGCAAATAAATTTGTTGTATATTTTAACCCTCGCGTCAGATGTAAGCCACGTAAGGCAATCAATTCCGACTGTATTACTATTATTATTATTATTATTTACAATTACGTTACAATTATCCCGATACATTCCATGTTTACGAAAGTTAAAGTTACTTGTTAAGTAGTTTGTCATTTCTTCTTCTTTCTAGAACACCCCACAGAAGTCTTGAGTAATATCGAGGTCTAGTAGATAATAGTCTTCTTTTTGTAATTGTTATAATAATTCGGGTAATTCTTTTAACAGTGTTTCCACATTTACATCTGCTAGTTCCACTTTAAATGGTATACATACAGGTTTACCATATTTTTTCGTAATTCTTTCCATACTGTCCCCAAGAACTTCTCGAATACTTATGGCCATCTGATTATCGCTGTGCAAGAAGAAGGGTGGCTTGGCTTTAACTCCATGTCTCGCAGAAACAAGGTCACTAAATTTTCCTCGAAGGTAACTGTTACCGACCAATAATAACAGAGTGCCCTTATGGCATCTTTATGTCGACACCTTGTATATCGAACGTTGTAGTAACGTTTGTTTTACTTCAATCCAACCAATAACAGAAGAGTGCTTTTCTGACATCCTGTATATAAACAAATAATCTGTAACGTTGTTTATCCCATGAAAATCTAGCCAATAACAACGGAGATACATCGTAGCGCATTATAATATCTTTTTGTACACACTGTATATCGAAATAATCTTTATTGCCGTTTGTTCGATGAAAATTGGACCAATAATAGCAGAGTGCCTTTTTGACATCCTGTATATAAAAAATAATCTATAACGCCGTTTGTTCGATGAAATAACAGCAGAGTGCCTTTTTGACATCCTGTATATAAAAAATAATGTATAAAGTCGTTTGTCTGAGATACATCATAGCGCCTTATGGCATCTTTTTGTACACACTGTATATCGAATTTTAGATTATATCATTCAGCACCGTAAAAATTATTACAATGAGAGAGATCTATTTCAATAATATTTTTATTAATAGACACTTTTGATTTCACTCGTATATCGGTAATTTAGTTCCTATGGTATCTTGAATGACGAAAACGGAAAAACTCGTTGATAAGTTTGGGATTTATCATGCTAACATAATTTGGAATCTTATGTTAATATACACCTTGATTTCGCTTGTCGTGAATTTCTAGGATTATTATTTAAATTTCATAACTATTCTCTTCCTTTATAAAAAGTAACGTTATTAATTTCATTCCTCAATTCGAGATTTTAACAATGCATGGAATTTCATTAACACCTAATACAAAACTAGAAGTACTACATATTTGTGATAAGAAACAAGAACTGGATTTAGAGTTAGAAATTTGAAGCCACTTAGGAGACCCACAATATGAAGTTTTCAAAGAACAGATAAATCTATGGAGTTCTCCACTTCAAACAGTCTTCTTAAGTAGTAATTGTAATGATCAGCAGATATAGTTTCTTTGGTTTTATATATCATTGCACAGTTATACCGATCTTCACTTTTTTAGTAAATTCCTTCAATTTGCGTCTATACTCTTCTGATAACAAAAAAAACAAAAATCATAAGCACTTCTGTAACCATTGCGCATGTCCAAAATAATGCTATTTTTCTCTCTGTCCATCCAACTGATGCGTTTCGTTGTCTTTGTCGTTGTCTTTGTCGTTGTCGTTGTCTTTGTCGTTTCGACACTCCTTATAACGTCGTTGTGCCGTATACATCGTAGTGCCTTTATGGCATTTTTGTACATTCTGTATATTGATCGTTGTATTGGCCTAACACAGTTTGTTGGACTTCCGACCAAACAGAGTGCTGACATCGTCGACACCCTGTATATTGGACTTCGTAGAGGCTATTGTTTTTGTTAGTGCCCTTATGGCATCTTTGTACATCCTATAAAATGCACTACCTATCACAATGGCGCTTGTTCGACTTCAATCCGACCAATAATAGCAGAGATACATTGTAGCGCCCTTATGGCATCTTTGTACATCCTATAAAATGCTGTACCTATCACAATGGCGTTTGTTCGACTTCAATCCGACCAATAATAGCCGAGATACATTGTAGCGCCCTTATGGCATCTTTGTACATCCTGTATAACGATCGAACGTGTCTGAGTCCAATGACATCCTATATATTGATCGTCGTAGTGACCTAATGGCGATTTGGTACATCCTGTTTTGTTCGATGAAAATCCAAGCAGAGTGCCCTTATGGCATTGTCGACGCCCTGTATATTGATTGTAGTAACGTTGTTTTATGTCACCCCCGTCGACCTTCAGCTGACATTTACTCATCCTATTATCTCTTGGGGAACATCAAAAGAGGGACGCTGATAATAAAAAAATTATATGCACTCATGGCTGACACCACTTTAGAAATCTACAAGGATAAAAAATGTCGGACACCACTATAGAAATCTACAAGAGTAAAAAATGGCTGACCCCACAAAGGATAAAAAATGGACGAATGGATAAAAATGGCTGACTGGATAAAAAATGGCCGAATGGATAAAAAATAGCTGACACCTCTATAGAGATCTACCAGGATAAAAACTGGCTGACAGGATAAAAAATGGCCGACTGGATAAAATATGGCTGACAGGATAAAAAATGGCCAACTGGATAAAAAATGGCGTCTCCATTCGAGCTTCCGGTCCCATAGTGTCCCATACACTACTCACATGATTTCCTTTTTTTACTACAAGAAGAAATAGGACCCCGAACTAAGCTTGAATTTCATTACGAGAAGTAAATTTGCTATTTCTGTCTCTTTGGCAAGAAACATTATTTGCTCTTCTATTGCTTATCAATCATAGCTGGTGTTATAAACAAATAGAACGAATCTAATGGATTCAACACATTTATTGCATTACCTTATGGTCCAGGAAATACTTTGATAATATTTTTGGCTCTGGTTTTATTACAATAAGACACTGGAGTACTTTTCCAAATCGTTTCTTCATCTTTGCTTATATAAAACCGGTAATCACCATCGTCTTGACTTTGTAACGGTTCTATATTATCAACCTCATCGCTCTCAGATTGTTCCGATTCGCTATTGTAATTATTAGTTTCAATAAATTCCTCTTCTCCACTTGAATCGCTAAAGTCAACAACATCATCATCTAAATCAGACAAATTTTCCCCAATCTCTTGCAACTCTTTTTTGCTCAAATAGTTTCTTGGCCTTTTCGTAGCCCTAAAATAAAAAAATATATGTCAACTAATGCAGTTTATAAAAAAACGATAGCCACAAATTTAACTTACATGAACGGACACACTGCGGCACAGAATGCCGCAACTTGACAACACTCACTTCAACATCTAATATGTAACTAACACTACGCTTAGAAAACTGCTACTACCGCAATTAGCATTCCTAAGATAGTCACTCGCGCATATCTAGAAAAACAGTGGTGTGTACGAAAAAATATTACTAAAATTTATTAAAATCTAAAAATGCCGCTGCGTATCCTCCGGAGGGTTAATACAGAAATATATATTGCATTGCTCTTTGGATATCCCACAGCGTGTTGGTTGAAAAAAGAAATGTTTTTCCTCACTTATATTTACTTTCATATTACTATTATCTCTGTTCCAATGAAACAGTTTACACACCAACGCATATTTATAATACTAAAAAATCACAACAACTTTGGGAAAATATCTCAAATTCTTTGTCAGTGGTTTTCCATATCTGTTTCAGTAGGTACATCTAGAAAAATACAAATGACTAGTGATTAGTAAGCAAATACTTTACTGCATAGACCAAAACAACACAATTAATTATATGTTAAATTATTTTCTGTAGAATACAATTTAAATAAATGGAAATTGTTAATAGAAAAATATTGTAAGATTCTTGAGAATATTTAAAATGAAGTGAAATGAGATATTTTGAGAAAAATTATGTGTTCAGTGCCTAAACCGCTACAATTCTTATGGATATGATTTACAGCATGCTATCTCCAATTTTAAATAATTAATGAAATTGACTGTATCGACCCTTACTTCGTGAAATATGCTCATATTAGTGTTTTTAAATGAAACTCACGGTCTCTAGCTAATTCCACAATATAATAAAAGTTATTGAAAATTCAAAAAAATTGACAATTGTTTCGATAAATCAATATCATCGTCTGAATGACAGAAGTTACATTTCATTTTATGCCTACCTGATGTTTAGTAGTTATTTTTGGCTAGACCAAGAAGTAACCTAACTTGTGATTGGCTTAATAAATAATTAACTTTCCTCTGTGAGCATCATACTTTGTAAATGAACAAATCAACACAAACGGGATAAGAATATTACAACTTATACTGTACCAATAAGCAAATAAACCAGTCTGAAACTTTACTTACACATACAGGTCCCAATGAAGTTCATATCTCTTTGTCTTTATAATATGAAACGGAACAGTAATCGCCAGACGCCACTACAACTTAAGATTCATCCATAATCTTTAATTAATCCCGAAATGAGCACAGTCCAAACGGACCATGAACCCTTACAATTGTTTTGTCAAAAATTATTAAAATATAGCAAGTTATGGTATACAATCACCCTGTATTGCGCAATAGTGGGACACTATTGCATCAGCCTTTCTGCAGTGACAGCAGTTTATAAAAAGACTATAAAAGCGAAATGTTAACAATATAAATGCAGTCTAATATTTGTCACACAGTTGTAAAGATATATATATAATTAAAATAAAGTTTGTTAAAAACCTTTCGTTCGTATTCGGAACGTTAATTGGCGCAGTCATCAGTAGGATAATTTCGAGTCGTTTTTCGTGTGTATAACGGTAAAACGTCGTGAATTTCATTTCTTAGTGAAACAAAACCTATAGTTTTAAAGAAAGGACAACAAACTTGTGAAAAGGACTTGAAGACTTTCATGTGAAGTGTCCAGACGGAGCATACGTCCCAGCATTGTTCAAGAAGATTTCAGAAAATCGGTGAGCCATCCCTTTTTTCTTTCCTTTATTGTTTATTCATTACAATTTACTTGTGGCAAATTTTTGAATCGGTTGTGAACGAATAGAGCATATATGAATTCACAATTTTCATCTTGATATATTAAAGAATATAATATTTTCAAGTTAGTGTTAAGTATTTAGTAGTAAAAATCAAGAAATTACAAAATTGACGAATTAATAAGTATAATAAATTATTTATCTTTAAATCTCAACACAATGCCAAACAACGACACTCCGGTAACCTATCAATTATTGAAATTATATATTGACATAATTCCTAATTTTAGTGGTGATAGTGGCACATTAGAAATATTTTTAGAACATTGTGATAGTCTTATAAATCAATATAAGAATTTACAAAACCTAAATGATCCTATAAATAGTTTTCTTTTGAGAGCTGTGATAGGTAAGCTATCTGGCAATGCTTTAATGTTAGTAGGCTCTAGACCAGAAGTTAGAAATTGGAACGATTTAAAAAATTTACTTAGACTTAGTTTTGGAGATCAGAGAAACAGACTGTCTTCTTCAAGATATAATAGTTATGAAACCATATAAACATGATTGCATCAAAGTTAATGTCAATGAAGTGCGGAAGAACGAACATTTCGAATTAAAAATTATGATGAATTATCATTAAAAACTTATATTTAGTTAAATTGAGAAATCCAGACTCACTCGAATTAGCTATGTCATACGTGGTAGAAGAAGAAAATTTGATACTTAGTCAAAAAAACACGGTCATATTCAAAACAAAAATTCTAGACCAACTCCTGTCAACAGAAATACATTTTATAATCAAAACCATCAATATTCCAGACCTACTCAATATTCGAGTAATAACTTCCAAAATCATAATAATAATTTTTATGGTCAGAATAACCAACATAGAAATTTCCCCTCGCAACCCATTAATATTAATCAAAGGCAGAATGCACCTGCACCCAGATATTTCACAAATCGACAAGTTTTTGGACCTCAAAACAATGTGTTTAAACCTACAGGTCAAACTCCGAGAAATAATCCTGAACCCATGTCTACTTCTACTAGAAATCCCGCTATTCAAAGACAGAATTTCAATAGAAATTATTTCCAAAGCACTGGCCCCAAAAATTACACACACCAAGAACTATATAATATAGAAACTGATAAACAAAACGTAATAACGAAACATAACACAGGTGGCGATAAAAACTTAGAATTTAAGATTAATCAAGTAGTTTATAAGAAAAACCCATATTATAGGAATAAGAAAAATAATAAGTTTTTAGGTCCTTATACTATAACTAAGTTGTTGGATAATAATAAAGTAGAAATTGTTGATAAAAAGCACAAAAGATCCGAAGTTCATATCAAAGAATTAAGAAGACCTCATTGTTTTCAGAATCCGGAGAATGCAGAATCTCAAAATAATGTGGAAACTAATAGTGATGTTGACAACAGTTAGCGCCTAAGAAATCAAGGTTGCTGACATCAGTCACACTCCTGGCATACTTGCCTTTCAACTTGGGCTTGCAAATATAATCACTAGTAAACATATTTTTTTGCAACATATAGAATTAAGAACGCTTGAAAAAGAAATCGAAAGACTAATTACAACATTTCATAATGTAAATAATTCCATTCCACTTGAGTTCTATAATTGACGGGTTACCGAAAAAATTCGGTAATACTAAATTTTTCAAAATTAAAAAACAGAAGCGTGGTTTAATAAATGCAGGTGGTAGCATATCTAAGTATTTATTTGGAACACTAGATGCAAATGATGGAGAATTGAAAATGCTCTAAATTTACTAAAGAATAATCAACAAAAATAGTCCGGGAGGTAAATGCACAAATCTCATTATCTAAAACATTAACAAATAAGTATTCGACAACTTTGGATTCTATTGTGAATAATCAAAAATTAGTAGTTAAGCGAATAATAGATTATAAGACTTACCTAGATAATCTCACAAGTGAACTTTACAAATTCACTCTATATTCCAGTATTCTTGATCAAATATTTATAAATGCCAATACCATCAATACACTTATTGAAAATCTTGAGAACGCTATTACGTTCGCAAAATTACGTATTTTACATCCGGACATATTGACACATCAAAATTTAAAAGACATTTTATTAGAATTGAAAGATAATTAAGGAAACACCGAAATATTAGATTTAGATATTGATTTATGGTATTCAATAATACATGCAACCTGTTTCTTTACTGCCGATAATATAATATTTGCTGCAGAATTTCCCCTTGTCTATCCTGATATATTCAAATATTTTCATCTTTATCCAATCCCTTCCAAAAGTGATACAATTATTATACCCAGCAAACCCTTTCTGGCTCTAAATGAAGAAATTCACCAGTACATGGATGATCCTTGCATTCGCATTGAAAAAAATTACATTTGTCCGCAAACACAAATGAACGTGAAAACTAAAGACTGTATCAAAGACCTCATTCGAGACATTAAAACTACGTGTGTGCACGTACCTATAAATTACCCTTCACAAATATTCAATAAAATCAATGATGAATATGTAATAATCATAACTAGTGAAGTGTTAAAATTGAAAGCCTGTTGTTCAGATGAGTATTTCATCACCATTAACGAAAACTCCGTAGTCCAGATTCCCAAGAGTTGTAGCATCGAGTATCAGAAGTTCAAATTTGGAAATAAAGAAACCACAAGACATGGCCAACCATTAATTCTTCCTGTCATCGGAAGCGACAAATTTACAACCAATAAGAATGTAGCACTGAAACCTTTAAATATCCAAAACGTTCCATTAGAAGATATCCACACACACAAAATCAGTTGCCAGCAACTAATCCATTATCAATAGAAGATATTAACGACCTCAAATCAGTTAATTGGATCCAATGGACTTTTATAATCATTTTAGTTTTAACAGCAGCAGCGTATTTATTATGGACCCGCAAACTTAAAGTATATTTTAACAAGAAGTCGAAATCACTAGAAGAAGAAAAAAGCCTTCTCCCTTGGAACCCGAAGTCTTTCTCTAATGAGGGGAGGAGTTATGGTATACAACCACCCTGTATTGCACAATAGTGGGCCACTATTGCATCAGCCTTTCTGCAGTGTCAGCAGTTTATAAAAAGACTATAAAAGCGAAATGTTAACAATATAAATTCATTATAATATTTGTCACACAGTTGTAAAGATATATGTATAATTTAAATAAAGTTTTTTAAAAACGTTTCGTATTCGGAACGTTAATTAGCATATTCATTTTATTAATCTGTCATTGCATAGAAACTCCTGGATTATAGTCCAAGCGGCAACGGCGTAAAATAACTTAGGCCAGAGCCAGTAAGCTTCGTTCTTTGTTTTCGCGGATGATTCGAATATTGCATCATTAATACTGAACATTCGATCATTCACACACTCATATTATAATAATATCATCAATAGATGAGAACTATACGAAAGTGAAGATGTTTTTTTAACAATAAGGTTAAAGTAAAATTTGTGATGTTTTCGTATGTACTCTTTGCGAAATAACTCAATCAAATCAACGCGCGGTATTGTTCAATTTGTAACGATCGTTGAATAATTACACAGAGGATACATTTGAAAATTGAAACTTGACGTAACTAATTTCTACTCGAACTGAAAGTAAGTAGTGAAGGAAGATCAATATAAGATGATAGTTCAGTTTATTCGTATATATCCTGTGCGATGAAAGCGATGTAATACATACGTGATCGATTAATGAACTAATTGAAAGAATTATGTAAGAAATATAGTATAAATTTATATTATTGTATTTGGGTTATTTAAGTTCTCTATATGGTTTAAGTTTACGTTCGGGTCATTCGATCTATCTCGCAATAACAATATCTTGTTCAGGTTACGTTTGAGATAACTTTAGGAACTCGCTGTAAGAATTTCTTGTTCTTGTTACATTCGGGGTAACTTTAGAAACTAGCAGTGATAATTTCTTATTCCAGTTACATTCGAGATAACTTTAGAAACTCGCATTGGGAATTTCTTGTTCTGGTTACATTAGGGATAACTTTAGAAGCTCGCAATAAGAATTTATTATTCAAGTTACGTTCGAGATAACTGTAGGAACTCGCAATAAGATGAAACCTGGAAAATGAAACGTGAGCTCCCCGATATTTCTCCTGGAGACACCAGTGAGAGTTTCGCTTAGCTACAGCACATAGCGATCACCGGGACCTCGCAATAGGAGTTCGCATAAGATTCTAATTATAACCTCTCACATATCTCGCGGAGAGGTCTGTGTTACCTGGGTATAATAATAATATTACTTAAAACATTAAAAACTTAACAAAACAGCGATTTATTTGATTGTAAAAGATTTTCAGAAGACAAAAACACTCCTTAGCCTGGTTGCTCTATGATCCCCACTGTCACTGTCAATACAATTGTGTTTGTAGTATCGGTTGTTATGGGCAACAAGCTTTTTGTACTTTTTTACGCTTGGCGAGCGTAAAGTAACTCCCCTCAAGAAACGTCAACTTTTCATTGTCAATGGCAAGCGTAAAAGCCTACTTTTCAATGTGATTGTAGAAAAAGCAAATTATGTGGTGTAAATAATTTTCTTTCAGTCGAACACAATCTACAGAAACAGTAATACATTATATTCGGATAGTAAGTATTATCACAATGAAGTTGTGCATACATAAAAGAATATTAAGAAATGGACAAAGTCGACCCTGCTTTACCGTAATGAAACCTCTTAAAATTATTACAAGCGGAGTTGCCAGAATATACAGATGATAAGACCAAAGAAGGGACTGATTCATTAGCCCAACTAGGAGCATGATGTATCTCAGTTGGACCAAAATATTTCTTGGCAGACGCAGCAAAGTACATACATAATTGCTTAATGGAGAAAACCATCTTGATAATGGTGAAAATTACGGCAGAAATGGAAATGAGATAGACAAAGAAGTTGATTGAAGAATCAAGGCAGGAACAATAATAGGCAATCATTAGGATTTTGGTTGGTTTGCTTTCGAACTGGCAAACACTACTAAGAGCCTCAGCACATATAAAGTGGCGAAGGTATTGTCAGACTAATAGCAGAGGTGAACTACAACTTTCTCAATATATAAAGACTCAAGGTTCAATTCGAATAATCTTATAACAATTATGGTTCTGGGAAAAGAACTCCTAAAACAATATTACTATATTAAATAGATTTGTGAAGGTCAAGAAGAGGCTTCTAACTCCTATCACTTACATTATTCAATCAATTTGCCTCATGATTATTATTTCCCGGGAGTAGCACAGGAACACTACGCATATTATATTTTTATAGTTTTTAAGTATTCTAGTAATCACGATACATAGGAAAAGAAAAGAGAAAAATATGTTCGCAAATTTATTTTGGTGGTACATGATATGTAGAATATTTTTAGGTACGTACTATGTATAGTGAACGAAGAAAGCCAGAATGAATCCGAAAGTTTGCCTGGTTTGAAAAAACTGTTATATAAAGGTTCCAGTTTGTTGGCTGGATGGTTCCTGAGCGCCCAAACGGGAACACCATTTTGGACTTTATATACAGACATAACAGAAAACACAAATTGCAAGGTAAGTAGCGAGAACCTCTGAACACACTATTTACCACCAATACACCAACTCTCACAATAACACTATCTGACGCGCGTTTCTATAACTTGTTATCCACTATAAAATGACTATAACGAATTGGTCCTATGTCTCTATTCAAACCGTTTTTACATTTAAGTATTTCAATACTTTTCACAATCTATTGTAGGATACACTTTTTAACCATTTTAAATTTTTTAAACTTATTCTATGATTATGACTGATAGCATGCTAGGCAATACTTGATTTTTCCATACGCCTATATTTTAATTGAACTAAGTGCTCATTAAACCTAACGGTAACAGACCTCTTTGTCTGCCCCACAAATTTTCCGTCAAAATCGTTACAGCTAATTTCGTAAATGAAACTCTAGAATAGATTCTTCGATGCATTCGAGAGTATTGAAATAGTAGTTGTAAGAATAATTTTAATTAAAACAAAGGACCAATTCCTTATAGGTCCACTTTATAGTTTATTAGATAATAATTTATTGTGAAATTTTTTCCCGCGAGAAGAGTTGCATTGGCGCCTGAAATTGAGTATATGCGTAGGACAAAACTAGATAAGTTTTATTTTTCCTTCGGTCTCTGAAGACGATAACTTGGTTATAAAAACGTGAGCCAGACAGTGTGCTTGTGAGCGTTGGTGTAGTGGTGATAAATAGTGTGTTCAGTATGAATATCACCAACAAAAACTTTTTCACTTGCTCTCCTTTGAAAATATGAAAGGGAAATACTGTAGACGTCTCCTCACCAATTCCATAATTAAACAAAAGCAATAAAGATCCTTAATAAAACAGGATTTCAATCAAATTTGAATTGGGTCAGAAATTAAATGGATTATTTTCCAATTATTTTAAATGGAATTTTTAATGGCAGCTATTGTATTCATTTTGTTCTGTGAAAAAAGAAGAAAGTTTATATCACAACGAAAAAGCACGTAAAAAATGTTTTCAAATTTGATAATGCCTTTGATAATAATTATACGACACCGTCGTTGATAAAGACAAAGGTGCCAAAAGTATCAATAAATTTTGTTATCAATCTCATATTTCCTATCGAACGATAATAAATTGTAACCTTGTAAAATGCTACACTTAAGTGATGTTGATTATATATTTGATTTATGAATTCTAGCGATTATACATTGACGAATGCGAAGGATTCCTTGCTGAAGAATTGAAAGTAACGACTGAATACGTTCATAGTGAATTATAAATAGAATATTTGCCTTATAGGATATCTCTATTGTTATCATGAGGATTTTACTTTTTAATTTATTAAGGAAGTATCCGAAAAAATCAACTTTGCTCGATGGATATGCAGCAGCGGATTTCTCATGTGTCATATAAATGGAGCAGACCTATATTTATTTTGTAAAAATTATAAATAAAACCAAATTCAAATCAATGTTTTCATTTCTATCAAAAATCAAGTATAGACACTTATTAAACCTTTCCTATATAATGGCCTATCTATAAATCGGATAACGACTTTTTATCAAAAAGTTATTGAATACACATCATATTAATCTATTAATGTTTGAGAGTTGAATGACCCTGGGATTGTTAGAGAGCGGAGGTGTGAATATTAATTTTTGAGGATGAGAGAAATGTGAAAATACATCATATTAATGAGTTAAATAGATAATGTTTTAGATCTATTTTTATTTGGAAATAGAGTAGCGTCAATAAAACATTTTCCTCAGAAGTCCTCAAGCTTTGATTTCACTAATTTTTTTAATTTTGATATATATGATTCAGGATCGGAAATCATTAGGAAGGGATTTCCATTTTTGAAAATACACCGATCAGGTGTAGGTAAGGACATATTTAGCCTGCACCGAAGATGGCGATGGTATTCATCGTCGTAACATCTACAGATCTTATTCCCAAAGACCTGAGTAACAATGTTGGGACATCAGAAATGTACAATCCGTAATGTTTTTAACATGTTAGTGTCGAACATATACATTCCCATAAGCATTCGAGCTCGAAAAGTTCCAGTCTTTATAAGTGATTCCGTATTTTATATCTTAGTTTTTAATAATGTATTAGCAGTGTTGATTTTACCTTTGTATAAATAGGTTGTGTGAAGCAATTAACAAAACCGATCGATAGTTTTTATCAGTATCAACTTTGTTTTCTTTCACGTGTTTATTTAAAATATTCCGATTAGAGTTTTGAACTAAATAATTTTTCCCCCATTATGGGGATAAAAATCGGACGTCAATCTCGATGCAAGTGTAGTCAATTATGTGATGATGATCAAATGTTACCGATTAATAACCCTCAAAGCAGCAAGGAGTTTTTCTGCAGTAAAACCAGTTCCAAAAAAGTTCAATATATTGTCAGATAAGTATAATTTATCTACTATTTGAAAATATTAAAAGTAGTAATTTAGGAAGGCTACATCCGATGACTATTGGTCACATACTTTTTAAACAATTAAAGCTCACTAATTTATTATAAATTAGAAGTATAGGTAAAAAACGAATTAAAGATTTTTTTTATTTCTTCAGTGTCTCGACATCTGATGGTCATTGACACATTTACTTTACAACTGTAATACATCCATATAACTTTACATTAAATGAAACAATTGAATGTCTTTAAAGAAATCAATCACTGAGGTACTATTGTCCGGACACAGAATGTCCTTAAGATCGCCATTCAGATGATGGCGTTGTCTTGCTGTGACATGGCAAGGGCAGTCTATCAATATGTGTTTCACCGTAAGAAAGGTATTATGACAGTGAACACAGTATGGTCATTGCTTATCAGATTCCATTATGTATCCATGCGTTGCGCGAGTATGTCCAATTCTCAATGTTCTAAAAACGAGTTTTTCTTCCCTCTTGACTAATGGCAGTATGCTGGAATTAGGTGTTCATTGAACTTCTGACAATTTGCTCGTGGAGGTGCTTAATATATTTGCCCGTTTATTTATGATGGTCTTTATAAAGAAAGCTTTAAAATCATTGTAGAGCTGAATACGTTCTTTGGGCAACTCTAATGATGCCGCAGCTTTAGCGCCTGTATGTACACTACAATAGGGAGGGAGTTGATCAGCGATAATCGAATAATTTGTTGTAGTAGCGGAGCAGCCTACTCCATTCTTCTGCTTTGACGCGTCGGTGTATGAAATTTCGTCAGGATTTTCCAGATCTATCAGTTCCAGGAAGGCTTGGTGAAGAAAAGAGCTCGATACTTCATGTTTATTGTATTTACTTAAAGTTGTGTTCGTATATGGGACTATTCTAATCCAGGGTGGTGAGTCTGAGAGAAAACTGTTGGCCGTTTGTTTGAGGTCTATATTTTCGAGTAAAGGTTGTAAAAGGTGTTGTATTGTATGATAGCTAGTTACGGTGTTTTGGATTTCGGTTTGGTTTGAGTTTATGATATGATATACTGGATTTGTAGGGTTAGATGACACCCGTACTGAGTATGATAGTAGACGCTGTTGTCTACGGAGATATAGATATTTCATTCGCCTCGCAGCAGAGTGATGCCGCAGGACTGGATCTGAAGGCTCCTAAACAGATGCGGAGTAAAATATTTTGTATTTAGTTTAACTTATTTAGAGTAGATCTGCTGGCATCAGCATACACAATACTGCCATATTCTAGTTTTGATCGGATTAAAGCTCTATAGATTTTTAGTAGTTGTTGTCCATCAGCTCCCCATGTGCGATGTGATAGGGTCTTGATCAGATTTATGCGTTTAACACAAATACCCTTGACAAAGTCTATGTGGTGCTTCCACGTGAGTTTAATATCGAAGGTTATTCCCAGAATTTTATAGTGGTCTACTACATCTAAACTTCTCTCGTTCAGTTTAATATCAGGCGGCATTTGTTCGTTCCGTTTCCTGCTGAATTTGATGACTTCCGATTTGTTGGAGAGAAATTGAATCCTACTGTAACAGCCCAGTGGAGATTTTGTCTACGGCATTTTGGAGTAATATTAATGTGGTAAATGATGATTTACCGGGACAGTACAAGAAAAGATCGCCGGCATAAATAGAATATTTTATTGGGGGTCTAACAGAGGAGCATACATCATTTAAGACTAAAATGAATAGGGTTGGGCTTAATACCGAGCCTTGGGGAACCCCTATTTCAAGGTTAAATGGTTTGGAAAAATGACCGTTGACGGATACTTTGGAAGATCGATGAATTAGAAAATTTGTTGAAAAGTTTGATTTATTGGTAATAGCGGGTCTCCAGACTTTATCAAACGCCATTTGTATATCAATAGTCACTGCTACCACTTTTTGTTTCTTTGCAAAAGCATTGGAAATATTTGCATACATAGATACCAAACTATCAGTCGTACATCTTTGGGATCGGAAACCAGATTGGGCAGGATTCAGAAGCTTTGAGGTACTATAGTAGCCGTTTGTTCACTATTTTTTCACATCGCGCAGGTTAATGAAATAGGTCTAAAGGATTCTGGTTTTTTGGAATCGGCATAATTTTTCATAAATGGTAGTATAACAGACTCTCTCCATATTTTCGGAAATTTATGATTGGTCCATATTTTATTATACAGTTCCAGTAGTTTGTTTAGACTGGATGTAGAAAGGTGTTTTAGGAAGAAGAAAGGGACGCCATCTGGTCCGGCAGCGGAGTTTTTGGAAAGAGTAATTGCTTGTGTAAGTTCTTGGAATATGAAAGGGGCATTGAGTGAGTTGGAATGTAAAGTAGTTGCTGGTGTTATGCTGCTCACATAGTTGTTCCAGGATGCCGTTTTGCTCTCTTTAATGATACGTTTTGACCTGGATTTTAATTTCTTGAGGTGTATAAGATCCACTGGAGAACGGGTTCTCTTATATCTATTTAAAGCCTTATCACATTCTTTTACTGCTATTTTGCAGGCCTCGTTCCACTATGGTACGATTTTTCTGGACTTATTCACAGCTCTTTAAGCTACTCTCGGAGTATTGAACTGGAGATTAAGAAGAAGATTGGGATCACTGATGTTGTTATTAATGATTTTAAACAGAAATATCAATTAGTGACAGTCACGACAAGAACTTAAGTTATTCACACAATGCCTTGTTTGAAGTGTAACAGTACGAACTCCTACCGGTGGGTAAATGCCATCCATTTTAAAGGAAAGTCATTTCCAAAACCTCCGTTGAACTGATTCAAGTTTCTGAATGTGTTCGTCATAAAAAAGACTCCAAATAACATCTGCGTATCCAATTTTAGACCTAACATAGGCCTTTAAACTGATGTCTTGATTATTGAAGTCACGAGAGTTTCGAACTAAATAGCCATACATTTTGTAAGCAGACGAGATACAGCCTCAATATGAGGTATAAAAGAAAGTTTAGAATCAAAAGTGACAACCAAGTCAACAAATGTCGCCGGGTGTTCAAGAACAGTATTGCTGATTTCATAATCATATATAACTTTCTCAGTTTTTAAGGAAAACGCCATTGCCTTACATTTAGAGACATTCAATGACAATTTATTACTTATACACCATTTCTCAATACGTCGAAGGTTAGTTGAAAGTGAGACAAAATGGCTTCTGTCATCAATCCGGCATAATAATTTCAAGTCATCAGCATATAGTAAGTAGTTGACATCAAGATCATCGACTATATCATTGGTGAAGACATTAAATAATGAGGGGCTCAAGTTACTTCCCTGTGGAACTCTAGATGTTGCTAAGTATTCAACTGACTTATAACCATTAAACACGATATACTGGCGTCTGTTGTTTAGATGGGATGTGAATAATTTGATTAGAGACGGCGATAATCCATATCGAGATAATTTCCTCACAAGAACTCCGTGGTCTAGTCTATCGAACGCTGCAACGAAATCGGTGTACACAACGTCAGTCTGCGATTGATCGTCGATGCTTTCAGCAATAAATTGGGTTATATTTGTCAAATTGGTGACAGTTGCGCGACCCTTTACAAAACCATGTTGCTTTATGGTTATATTGTTGCATAAATGGTTATACATTCTATTGTACAATAAAATTTCGAATACCTTACAGAAATTACAAACAATTGAGATTGGCCGATAGTTGCTAATATCAAATTTTGGTACTACTTGTCAATGTCAGAATTCACCTTTGCTCGTAAATATTTAAACTGGTTAAGAGTATTTACATCATTGTTGATTTTACATTCGTTATTTAATTCCGATTTCAGCTGAATGTCTTTAATAATATCCCGGGTAAACCACGGTGGATATTTTCTTTTATATTGTTTTGTATGTCTTTGGCGCACACTCATCAAATCTTCATCGGATCTTTCAAATGTTTGAAGGTAAGCCCAATCTATATTTGAGAGACGTCTATTTATATTCATTGCAAGATATTATTGGAAAATTTCGTTTGGAGGTGTGGCTAAAATTTAGTTCACAGGAAATATTTAAAACAGGATGATTAAGATCTTGATCAACTGATTTTTCAATAGATCTTTCCAAAAAACAGTCATTATTATAGAGGACAAGATCGAGAATATGTTCCAAATCGTTCGGAATGGTATTGTATTGAGTTAAATTAAAAACTGGAAGAAAATTGGTAAGAGCAGAAATAATGTCATTCCCTAAATTATTATGGAAATATGTAACATGAGAAGATATATTAAAGTCGCCCACAATGAGCAAATTATTATTATGCAATCTTTCAATATTACTAATTGATTCAAAAAGATTAAGGTATATTTCGCTATTAGCAGATGGAGGAACATAAACATTTAGTACATAGACATGACCTGAGTCAGCAGTCATTTTGACCAAGACCATATCCACCGAAACTATGGTGGGGAGAATGAAACTGTGTATATTTATTTCACACGACGGAAATTCATTGTTTAGAGCTATAAGAACACCTCCGCCCTTAGAGCAATTACACGCCTCCAAATTTCTATCAGTCCGGTAAACTGAGTAGTTTTCCGGAAACAGTTCACCGTTAAATACTGAATCGTTAAGCCATGTTTCGGTTAGTGCTATTACCTTAAAGTTTGTCATAAAGATTGCATTCAAAAATCTACAGTCTTAGATCGCAAGTCTCTGGTATTCTGATAGTATACATTTAAAGAATTTTTGAAATTTCTGTTAACCTTTTTACCAGCAGTGCAAGTAGTCGACGATATGGTAGATCCACTGGAAGCCATGGATTGCTATATTCCAAGCAAATCCTTCTTAAGTTTAGCTAAAGCAATTTTATATGCAGTACAAACACTTCTATCCCACACCGCATGATTGTAATAGTCGACAGTAAAGTTTGTGGAAAGTGCAAGAAGCCTACCCATTTTGCAAAAATGTGTAAGTCTATAAATAACATCACAAATGAGGACTCAGACTCTGATGAATTCTGCATTGATGGAATAGACGATAATGGTAAAAATAATGACTGGACAGTCTTAATTTCTATAAATTCCTATAAAATTAAGTTCAAACTAAAACACTGGAGCTCAAGTTAGTATAATACCAGCAAATTATTGAAATAAACTTAAAATACATGTAAATAAATTGTTATCTAGTAAAATTAATCTAGCTACCTATACAGGGGAGAAAATTAAATGTGTAGGGAAATGTATGTTGGATTGTAAAATAAAAAATGTTAAAGAATCATTACTTTTCTATATAGTTGATCAAGACAATGCAAAACCTATACTGGGTAAAGATCATTGTGAAAAATTAAAATTAATTCAATTAGTGAATAAGGTGGAAACTAAAAATTGCATTAAAGGGTATGAAAAAATGAAAAGTGAATATAAAGATGTTTTTACAGGGATTGGCTGTCTAGAAGGTACTTTTAAAATAAATTTAAGAGAAAATATTAAACCCACAGTACATTGTGCGAGAAAAGTACCAATAGCAATACAAGAAAAATTGAAAAATAAATTAAATAAATTAGAACAAAATAAAATAATCGCTAAAATAGAGGAACCAACAGAATTTGTAAATCCTTTGGTAATAATAAACAAGCCCAATGGTGACATCAGAATTTTTATGGACCCCAGAGATCTTAACAAGTCTATTGAAAAGGAAAAATTTTTATTACCTGAAGTTGATGACGTACTAACTAAATTAAATAATGCAAAGTATTTCAGTATATTGGATGCTTCAGACGCATTATATCAAATCAAGTTAGACTACGAAAGTTCATTACTATGCACGTTTGCTACACCTTATGGTAGATATAGATTTATGCGTTTGCCTTATGGACTATCCATAGCTTCAGAAGTATTTCACAAAAAAGTCAGAATGTTATTTAAAAACATAGAACGTGTAGATACGTACATAGACGATTTTTTAATTTCCAAAAACCCATTTTGCAATATTATGGTGTAAACAAACCGGTTAAAGTTTCCGTAGATTCTTCCAAAAATGCTATTGGAGCTGTTTTATTACAAATTGATTTACCTGTTTTCTATGCATCAAAAGCATTAACAGAAACACAAAAAAGGTGGGCTCCAATAGAAAAGCTTAGCTGTGTGTTTTGGGTTGGAAAGATTTCATCATTTTATATTCGGTCGGAAAAATGTAATTGTTGAAAGTGATCACAAACCTATTTCACAAATTCATAAAAAACCACTCCATAGTTGTCCTCCGCGAATTCAAAGAATGTTTATAAGAGTTCAAAAATATAATATAAACATAATATATAAACCTGGTTCTCAAATGTATTTAGCTGATGCGCTCTCCAGAGCTCATAATGAAAATATACAAAATGAATTTGACACAACCAATTTTGAGAAATTACTCGAGGAAAACATAAATGCACAAATTAGCTTAATAGTAAAAAATTTGAAGTTTTGTGATAAAAAGTTAGATGATTAATAAATAATATAAGAAACGGGTGACCAAAAACAAAAGAAAATCTAGATGACCGATTAAAAATATATTTTCAGTTGAAAAATGAGTTATCTGTTCATGATGGTCTAATATTAAAGAACTCTAAATTAGTAATACCTAAAAAACTACGAAAAAACATATTTTAAAAAAACTTCACTTAAGTCACTTAGGAAAAGAGAAAACTAAATATAGAGCAAGAGAAATTATGTTCTGGCCAGGTATGTCAAGAGGTATTGACAATATGATCGCAAACTGTAATACCTGTGCACTATATCTAAAAAATAATCAAAAACAACCTCTTAAGCAACACGAAATTCCAAAAAGACCTTGGCAAAAAATTGCTATGGTCCTTTTTGAGATTGAAGGTAAACATTTCTTATGTGTCGTTGATTATTTTTAAAAATTTCCTGAAGTAATTGAGTTGAAAAATTTAGCCTCAGAAGCCATCATTTTTAAAATTGAAAGCATATTTTCTAGACAGGGAATTCCTGACATAGTGGTATCAGATAATGGACCACAATATAATTCTGCTATTTTTGATACTTTTGCTAAGGAATCAGAATTTGATTACATTACTTCTAGCCCAAAATATCCAAAATCCAATGGGTTTGTAGAAGGAACCATACAAACCGTAAAAAATATTTTTAAAAAGTCACTGTTTTCTAAAACTGATCAATTCCTAGCACTTCTAGAATTGCGGAATACACCGTTATAAAATAATATATATATTCTCCTTCACAATTATTGTATCAAAGACAACCCATAAATGTTAAACAAAATAAATTTAAATCATTTCTTAGGCACAGGCAAAATTCTCGAAAATTTTACTATGACAAACCTTCTAAAATTTTGCCAGAATTAAACAAAAATCAAAAAATTTACATAAAATCAAAACATTCCTGGCAGACTTTTAATTAAAAATGTAAGACCAAGATCCTATAATATTGACCTTGAAAGTGGCTCAAAAATTGTAAGAAATAGGGAAGCTATAATTTGTAGAAACCAAAATAAATATAATAAAGGTAAAACAACGGTAACCACACTATATGAGGATGACCTCACAAATAATAGCTCACCTGAAGTAGCTCTACCCACACCCTGCACCTCTAGTGAAGAGTATACCACTAGATATGGTAGAACGATTAATCAGCCTAAAAGAATAATAAGAGAAATATAGAACTTAGCTTATAAGGAAATATAAAATTATTTTTGTAAAGTAAGGGGGATGTAATAGTCGACCACACAATCATTCATATGTGCATCAATCTACCTGACTATAATCAGAATGTGTGACAGCGACGACAGCGCCCTCCTTCGATCATTCAGTTTTACAATGACACGTGTTTGAATCAACATCGAACCCTTTACAGTGATCACAAGGAGTAGTAGATCAGAGATAAGTAACCCCTAGATATCCCACGTACGTTATCCAAGATCAAACCAAAAACTTAACTCGGGGACAGACCTGTAGGCGTCGCTAGCTGTGCTCTTCTTCTTTTCTGTCATCGGTATTTAAAATATTTCTTCGGCGGGAAATTTAAGACTGGTTTCGGCGGGAAATTTAAATTCTATACTTATACTGGACTTGCATGATAAAAAAGAAAATTTGAATTGCACCAAAAGTACCTATTTCCAATTAAAAAAATTACGTAAAAACCCTACTACTTTTTACAAAAAATAATGTCAAAATCGTAATTTCTGCTAACTTTTCAACATATTGTTCTTCACAAAATTTGAAGTTGCCATATTAACAATATTATTCTTAGATTGTTTTCTTGAATCAGAATAGTAGTCCGTAACATATTGTAAATATATTTAGAATTCATTAAACTTGGGGAAATTACAAAATTTATTCTGGAAAATGTAGTAGAGATTTTGCAAGTTTATTGAATTGCTTATTGAAAATAGGTACTTTTTGAGTGCAACTTAAATTTTCCTAAAATTTGAAAATCTTATTTAAATGACTTGAATAATTAAAATAATAGTCTAAAATCCGAAGAAACCACAATATTGCAGTGGCAATTACTACTTCAACATCAATTTTATTTAATGGATGTTCTTTGATTTCGAATACATGGGATAAGTAAAAGTTCAACATTGCTGTTAAATTAATTTATTAATAGGAAAATGTGGATGGGTTAAAAACATATTTATCTGAATTTAGCAAGGAAATTGAATGTGTCATTTTAACACAAACCAGAAAAATTGAAAATATAAATGATTTATATATTTCAAGCTACGATGTATTATATAATGGTGGAGGAGTTGATATTTGTGATGATGCTAGTGTACATTAAAAATTGTTCAGAATATAAATATGAAATCGTAAAAATAGGTTCTAAAATTACCTGTTCTAATCTTAAACCGTAAAATAATTATTTCTGCTTTATATAGATCTTATGATATGGAGGTCAAAACATTTATAAAATATTTTCAGAATATTTGGAACAGCTCTTCAATGTGAAATTTTGATTTTAATATTAACATTAAGGTAGTGAGTCGCAAAAGAACTTTTATAAAACTAAATGTGAAGAAATTGAAAATTATAACAAAAACATGACAGCTTTAATGTACATAGAAAGGTCAAAGAACTAGCAGGGCTACAAAGAGGAAATCGTCTCAATACATTATATGACATAGACGGTAAAATAATAACAAATATAGCAGAAAAACTGCAAGTAATGAACTGGCGGACCATCTAGCTAAACAAGGCTCTAAAGGTGACTTCATAGGTCCGGAACCGTTCTGTGGAATCACAAAGTATTACATACATTGTGACTGGCTTTCACTTGATTGTACTTTTTGTACATATGCTTCATTACAGAGTACATTTTTTTCTTTTTAGGTGACATCATATTTCTACTAATCCCCACTCCTTGAATACTTTTAAATGGGGAAATTAAAACACCATGCTTACTCCCTGAAAAAAACATATGAAGTATTACTAGTTATTCATGGTTACATTTTATGGCTAGGGTTAACAATTTAACATAAGTGATGTGTCATCAGAGCAAAAAAGGGCCAGTGATGTTGATAAAACCAATAATGAGAGGGACAGTGTAGATGTGGTCAAATAACTGTAAAATATAAGTATGTTATTTTGTATATTCATTTCAAATACATTCATTGAAAATATTTTTCAACCAAAAAAATACGAAACACTACAAACAAGTGATAGTTGGGCATGCATGTAGTTGTGCATAATCCCATCATGGATCATATTTACTCTTTCAGTTAGAAGAAGTTGGTTTTAATTGTAATATCACTTCATATTGTTTCCAATTGATACATCTTATCTTATTTCACATGTCATCCATAACAAAACAATCTAAACTTTATATTATTGAAGAGGTGCATTGCAATTTTTTATAGGCTTTATGTAAGAATATTTGTCTCTGACATAATTTAAGTTGACTATAGGTGGGTTTAGTCAGATAATAGAGCATAGTCGATAATTTTAATTCACAATTGATAATGAATAATGCGTAATTCAGACAACTAATAGTGTATAATCGACAATTCATAATTCATAGTACATAATTATTGAAACTTAACATTTCAATACACCCGTTTACCCAGCTCATAATGGATAGTACGTAATTCAGTGTATAGTGCCTAATTATAAAGTTGACAACTTTCAACTTTATGCATTATGATTGTGAAGAAAACTTTAAAACATAAACGCAATCTTATTGATTTTTGTAAAATTTGATGTTTCATGATTTCAGCTGAGTTTTAGTCATGGGAAAAGTATATATATGTCGAATATACTTATATACTTTTTCTATGGTTCTATGGTTTTAGTTAGGATAACCCCAAAATTTATTGTTTTTTTTAATATTCTGTTCAATTAAAATAAATTAGAAAAAACATTAATTTAGATGAAGGCATTTTAGTAGAAATCGTGCAAAATTATTTAAAAATAATTATCAACTATTAAAAGCTATCAATTCACTTCGAGATGCCAAAAATTAAATGCTGGATAAACACCAATTTTTCTCTTTATGAATTATCGATGATGCACTATTTGCTGTCTAAACTTTGGTTATCTGTGGTCTAACCATGTGTTCATAATTTTTATCCATTGACAGCTTTGATAATTGAAAATTATTTTATCTTGTTCTTTTGTTTCCTTTAACTAACTCCATTTTTTGGTTCGATCATCTCTGTTTTAATTGTTCTAATGTGTATTTTTTTTTGGATTTTAAATCATTTCATCAAAAAAATTTCGCGAGAAACAACAAATTTTACAAATCAAAAGATTGCACCTGTGGGCTAGCATTTTGTGTACAATCACAATGCTTAAAGTTCAAAGTTGATAACTTTATGAATTACACACTATGCACTAAATTACGTAATATCCACTATTAGCTGTATAAACATGTCTAATTAAATGTTAAGATTAAATAATTATGAATTGACTATTATAAATTGTCGATTATGCACTAGTAGCTGGCTAAACCCACCTTTTATAATTGTGAATGACGTTTCATTAAACTAATATATACTTACGATTAGATATGGTTGGTATTGTTGGTGGCAAACATGATGGATCCTCCAATGACATGCTACAAGATGTTGGTGGTATACTAGCTGATGTTGATGGTATACCACTAGATGTAGATTGTATATTGATATTGACTGCTTCATCTGAAACATAGCATTGAAAGATCTAACTTTTTATTAGCAAGAAGCAGACTTACCATGCAAATACATCGTAGGAATCGCATTTCTGAGTAATCTATGGGACATAGTCGAAGCATATATGGGGTCAAAATGTCGATGACAAATTCTTTCTGATTTAAATATTACTAAAGGATCCATCTCACTCAGCGTAGCATCGCTTATATTTTGCAGCCATTTGTTAAATCGTTGTAAATCTACAACTAAAATTAACTACACCACGAATGTTCCGACTAAAACTATGGCGACTACTAAAAAATGACAACAAAAGCAGAATACCCCGGAAACCGATGACAAAAAGGAAGAAGAGCACAGCTGGCGACACCTACAGCTCTGTCCCCTGAGTTATGATTTTGGTTTGACCTTGGGTAACTTGCGTGGAATATCTAGGGATTACTTATCTCTGGTAGTAGATCATAGAGCACCTGACAGTTTAACGCAATTAGTGCACTTTCGAAGTTGGGATCTACAGGACTTTACATTGTGATTTCCACCGCAGTTAAAGAATTGATGCACGATTTGGATGCATGATTAATTAGATTTTATAATCATGTGAATTTGTATACGAAAACTACTTGATATAACGTTATGAAGTGAATATACAAATAATTGTATAGAATAATAATATCGTTTTCTAAACGTGCTTGACTCATTCCTTTCATAAACATGAGTGCCAAAAATATGAACTAATACAACAATAATGATTTCTTCGATCGTCCAAAATGACCTATACTCATTTGAGTAGAGTTGTGATGGTGTGTTGGAGAGGAACATATTCTGGTGGCGAAATAAAACAGTGTTGAATAGAAATAATATAATGTACAATTTACAATAAATGATACATTTAATAACTGAATTCAGTATTTTGGGTGTTTTCTTTTGTCCATTCATCAAATTTTTTAATTATCTCAGGAGTCATTTTTGCCTTATAATCCCCAACTTTCCCTGCTCTCATGAAACTTCCTTCGCATTCGATCAATTTAAATTTCCGATGCAGTGCTATCGCTACTTCGTAATTAACTGACGGATTGTTTTTCATGCTTTCAAAGCTTAAATGTTTGGCCAAAACGTCGATATTTTCTTCGGAAATTGGCTTTTCCAAAAAATCTGCAACCTCTTTAATGATCGAAGGAAGATCTTGGACCATTTTTTCGTATTTTAGAAACAGAATATTTGGTTGGTTCCTTCTTTCCCAAAAAGGAAGAACGTGATTCCAATATGGAGCAAAACTCACTACAAAATGGAACGAATAATATGTTATTATGATATGATCATGTTATAGTCTAAGAGCTGGATAGGCCGCTACCTTCACCGATCTGTTAACCAGATAAAACATATGTTTTTGTGATGTATCAATTAATTAAAATTAATATTATTTATTTGTCATCTTTCTGTTAACTAGCCGAATTTTGTTCAAATACACGCAAGCCCCCCCAATCGGAATTTTCAAATTTTGTACTTTGCACCGTCAAGCGCTTGTAAAGCACCATAATGCTCCACCCAAATAATACTTGGCACCCCTCCCCTCAGTAAGTAGTATCGCATTATCAGAGTGAAGTTGCTCCCCCCCCCCAATTATAATTTTCAAAAAAAAAACAAAGTGGCATCGGAATCCACTTCCAATGCGCTCGTTTGTACCACCAAGCAAAAAGGAAATCCCTCCACCCCTCACTTAGTTAAACCTCAATATATAGATTGAAGTTGCCCCTCCCCCCATGATAATTTTCAAAAAAATAAGTGGTATCGGAATCTACTTCTTATGCACTCATTTGCACCACCAGGAAAAATAAAATCCCCCCACCGGCTTGTACGAGAAGGGAAATTCAAACTATGTACGAGAAGGGAAATTCGCCTTAGCGATATTTGGCTGGTTCCTCTAAGTTTAGTTGGTTGATCCTTTCCTTCCCGACATGTTTTTGAGTATTTTAAAACAAGAAGACTCGCCAACCTTTTGTTGACGGGAACGCTGAAATTGTCGTGAGAATAAAGGAGTAATAAAAATACGGCTCACTCACAATCCCTCTATTTGAATTCTTACAAGAACGAAGTACCAAACTTTAGTATTGGATACGGCAACAGCGCTAAACTACCGTTGAACCGGTCTAGGCGACCATGCGGATTCAAACAATAATTTTTAATAAAAATAGTACTTACAATACAGAAATTCACCGACCAATGTCGGAAAAGCACTTCACGTCATATTTACACTCTCATTAGTTGCAGTTACATTAAATTGATAAACGAAATTAGGTATGTATTTAAACCAATGAATCAACACTTGATCATATCGTCACAAGAGGTGAGCCAAGACTGCTGATTGCCTTTCGTTGGCGGTAATTTTGCGGCTTATGGCGCGGGAGGTACCAATTGGTTCCGTGAACATGAATAAAAGGCGCGGAGATTTAAACTTCGAACCTTTCGCTTAATGTTAAATTAAGATCCATTGTAGGAATTTATGGGAAATTCCTACATACTGGGGGCCGGGGCAAAGATGAGAGGAACAGTTTAGGAGCAGAATCCAAATTTTAAGCAAGAAGGAAGGAGAAAAGAAAAAGAAAAAAGAAAAAAAAAAATACGTTCTACTCCAAATGTAGATAGAACTCAGTCCATACATGGTAGAGGAGCTAACTTAGTAATAGGACGAATATAAACTCCATCCACAGTTCTTACACGTGCGGCACGAACATTGCCGTCTTTGCCAGTTAGTAGTTCCACTACCCTGGCAAGGGGCCAATTCAAAGGAGGACGGTCCTCCGATTGCACTAGTACAAGCTGATTAAGCTGAAGATTGTTTGAGGCTTTACACCACTTAGGTCGATGCTGCAGTCGATGCAGATAATCGGTGCTCCACCTCTTCCAGAATTCTTGGTTCATCTTAGTACATTGTTCCCAAAAAGTTAATCTGTTTACAGGGATGGTAGATAGATCGCGGTCGGGATAAGCGGTTAAAGGTGCTCCGATCAAAAAATGACCTGGTGTCAAAGGAGATAGATCGGTAGGATCATTTGACATCGGGTATAATGGTCTGCTGTTCAAGATAGCTTCGATCTGACTCAGAACCGTGTAGAGTTCCTCGAAGGTAAGGCACGAATTGCCAATTATTTTGGTGAGGTGGGATTTGGCGCTTTTCACAGCCGCTTCCCATAAGCCACCCCAGTGCGGTGACCGCGGAGGAATAAACTTCCAACTAATTTCTGTAGTTGAAAGAAAAGACTGTATCTTATTGATACTTTCGGAAGATTTGAGAAAAATGGAGAGTTCTCGTAATTGATTCCTTGCTCCAACAAAGTTGGAACCATTATCAGTATAGATAGTCTGAGGATTCCCTCTACGACTGAGAAATCTTTTAAGAGTGGCGATAAATGCATCGGTAGAGAGATCACTTACTAATTCGATATGGATCGCCTTTGTCACCATGCATATGAATATGGCAATGTAGGCCTTTTGTATTGGGGCTTTTCTTAAGCGCGAAGATTTGATTTGTACAGGTCCAGCAAAATCGATGCCAGTTTTGGAAAAGGGGCGAGATTTTTGCACTCGGTCAAGGGGTAACGGGGACATTATTTGAGAGGCGAACTGGGCATTAAATCTAAAACAGGTGATGCAGCTTTTTATCAATTTTTTGACAAGACGAGTGCCATTCAAGGGCCAGTACTGTAGCCTTAAATTTCCTAACACATTTTGGGCTCCACCATGGCCAAGACGGCGATGTTCCCGTATTATTAGCAAATCAACAACATGATCATTTTGTGGTAACAGCAAGGGAAATTTTTGATTGAAAGGCAAAGTAGAAAATTGTAATCGGCCACCCACTCTTAGAAGGCCGTCATTATCCAAGAAAATGTTCAATGGAATTAAGTCTTTATTTCCAATCGGAACGTTAGTTTTTAAACAACGAATTTCGTTGAAGAAGTGTTTATGTTGAATTTGTTTGATTATAAAATCATGGGCAATTCGGAGATCGTCAACAGATAACGAACCAACGTCTCTGAATTTTCTCCTCGATAGGTTTATAAATATGAATATATGGGCTATAACCCTATTTAAGGTTATAAATTTTGAGAATCGGAAAAATATAGGTTCCCAAAAGTTTAAGTCGCTGTTGACTATAGCAAGGTTGACCTTATTGACTTCAGGCAAGTCGTCAATAGGTTCGAAAGAATCCATAGAATCAAAATCTTTAGATTCAAGTAGAAATCGAGGACCCTCGAACCAAAAAATCCAGACATCAGATGAGAATTTACCACGAGAAAGTAAATCGGCTGGGTTTAAATCGGATTTGACATGTCGCCATATAAACTCTTTACTATTGTTTTGAATGGTTAGGACACGCCGAGCTACAAAGGGAGAAAAATCATTAGAAGACCGTTTCACCCAACTGAGAGCGACTTGAGAGTCGGACCATAAATTTATGGAAGAGATGTGAAGAGAAATGCATAGAATCTGAGCTATTCTACGAGCTAAAGTGGACAACAGCTCCATTGCACACAGCTCTAACTTGGGAATAGTCAAAGTAATTTTCAAAGGATTCACACGAGATTTAGCAGTAATTAGGCGAGAGGATCTAGAATTATCAGCGTAGATCGCTACTAAATAGAGACACCCTCCGTATGCCTTTTGACTGGCATCGCAAAACCCGTGGAGAGAACACGAAGTAATAATTTTTTGGTTAAATAGGTATCTGGGTACTCGGAGGTGAGCAGCTTCAGTTAATAAAGAAAGGAATTTATTAAACTGAGTAATTATGGATGTGTCGGAAATGGGAACATCCCACCCTATCTGAGATTTCCAGACCGATTGCATTAACAGTTTGCCAAACACGGTCAGATTGTTTACTAACCCAAGAGGGTCAAATGTACTGGCGACGGTACTTAATATCCTTCGTTTCGTTATATGAGAACAATCAGCCAACTTGGCAGTTTGGATGTGTAAAATATCAGACGCAGGATTCCATTTTAGTCCTAGAATTTTGCTTGACGAATCGTCAAAACTACGATCCAATTCAGCGTTAGGTAATTCATCGATTGACTGTAAAAACTTGAATGAATTTGATTGCCATTTGTGAAGTTGGAACTCATGTTTTCCAAGCATATTTGTCAATTCGGCATAAAGAGCCGGTAAGTCCATTTCCTTATTGGTTCCAGTTAAGATATCATCCATGTAGGTTTGATGAAGAATAGCCTGCTGCGCATTTGGACAATCGGGACTATTTAAGGCAATGTCTTTCAAGACTCGGGTGGCCAAGAAAGGGGCACAGTTCTGTCCGAAACTAAGCCTCGATAATTGGATGCATTGAAGGGGTTTCGTGGGGTTATCCCTCCACAGTATGTTTTGGAGATAGCGTTGCATGGGATTGATATCCATGAATCTATACATCATTTTGATGTCAGCACACAGGACATATTTATAGCATCTAAATCTGCACAAAATGTCGAATAGGTTATCCTGAACTTGGTATCCCTTCGACGTTAAATCATTAAGAGAGAAACCTGAATCGGTTTTAGCCGAAAAATCGAATACGATTCGAAGTTTGGTGGATGCGCTTTCCTCACGTATCACCGCCCTATGGGGTATAAAATACTTGAAATCGTTAGACACAGTGTTATAGAAAGACAGAGGAATGACTTGAGCATGATTGAGTGTTAGGTATTCTGAAATTACTTTTTTATATTCAGAGAAAAGGGTAGGATTAGCATTGAATTTTCTTTCAAGAGAAGAGAATCGTTGGATGGCTATACCGAATGACTGGCCTAGTTTTTTATTCTGATTTGCGAGTAGAGGCATATCTACCTGATACCGCCCCGATGGTAGGATAACGGTTGTATCCCGAAATAGTTGTTCAACATATTCCTCGCTGGGATCTTGTGATGGACATTTGGGAATTTCCTCAAGCTCCCAGAATTTCTCCATTGTCCTTTGGAGGTCAGAATATTGATAGACTTGATCATTATAAACCGTCAAAAAGGAATAAGCAGACTTAGGTTTATGCTGGGAGGAGTTAGCATTTCTCAAAGGGATAGGACCCGCGATAACATATCCCAGGTGAGTATCTATGAAGGAAGGAGAATAAGGATCCGTTTTAAGTACGGTCTCCTTAAGCAGGTAATGATATAAATCACAGCCAATAAGAAGATCTATTGGACCGGATTCAAAGAATAAAGGGTCAGCTAGCTCAAGTTGTATATGGGATGGAATTTTAAAATTAGACGGTGAGATAGAAGATTGTGGTAAACTATTTGTTATTTTATCTATGACCGAGCAAGATATAGTGAAAGTACTGTAAGGTGCAATTTGAGAATTAAATATGATATCTACCACTTCTCTACTATAAGTGTAGTTATTGCTACCTAATCCGGAAATATTAAGAGTTTGTTTTCGAGAGACTAAATTCAATTTTTGTACAAAGGCACGGTTAATAACGCTCATTTGACTAGCGGAATCAAGAAGAACTCGTCCAACCAAACACCGACCATTGAACCCATTAACATTCACTAAAGCCGTAGGCAATAGTACAATACTGTCTTTTGCTGACATGGCAGCCAAAGCAGTTTGATATCTCACTGACTCCGGAGGTTCAGGTGATTGATTAGGTGATGCAGAACTGGTATTTATGAAATTAGATCTATTAATTTGATCTGGGGACGTATTATTATGTACATTAATAGGAGAGGGGTGATTATTTACATTGGATAGAGAGGTTACATTGGGGCTTCCGGAAGAGGAGGCTCTAGGATTATTACGATTGTTAGAGTTGTTTGGCAATCTGTTCTGACTGTCAAAATGTAAGTAACTATGATGAGACTTATTGCAAGTTGCACATCTCCTAAGGGATTTACAATCGGTAGTACTATGGGTACTATTCAGGCAATTTACACAAAGTTTTTTAGCTTTGACCATCTGATACCTCTCTTGAGGTGATAAGGACATAAATTTGGAACAACCGTATATAAGATGAGAGGGGTCTGAACAATGAAGACAGCTCGGTCTATTAACCCGAGAAGAACTAGAATGGTACTGTTGTGAAGAACTTAAACTAGATACCAATGTCACCCTATTTTTACTAACATTATTAGAGTTGGGGTTGAATTTACCCTTAGTGTTGGTTTCAAAAAGATTTAAATTTTCCAACATTGATTGGCGTTGCTGTAGAAAATCAAAGAAATATTCAGCTGTAGGGATAAGCTCTGGCTTGCGCTCACTTTCGAAGGCTCGTCTTGAATTAAAATCAAGTTTTTGCTCCATTAAAAATATTATTAATGACTCAAAATTTACTTCCGGCGATAAATTCATATTTTTAATCAAATCAAATGTCTTACGCGTCGATATCTGAAATTCGCGCAACTCGACCGAAGTACTTTTCAAGACAGGTTTTTGATCCACCAAAGTTTGGTACAAAGAATACAGTAATTTATATTTATCGTCATATGCCTTTTTAAGAATATTTAAGGCAATATTCAAATTTTGATTTGTTACGCTTAAGGACTCAATCATTTCCAAAGGTGGTCCACGTAACAGCCCTTTAAGGTAATAAAACTTTTCACCCTCCGACTTTAAATTATTATTATTAAGTACCAGTGCTGTGAACAGGTCGATAAAGGATGGCCACTCTGATGCAGCCCCTGAAAAAGGTTTAATGTTAATTTTAGGTAACACGACATTAGATACATCGTTTGGCCTAGTATTTAAATTGAGTGATTCTTTTTGCTTATTTTCTATTAGAAGTTCAAGCATAGCAATACAACTTTCAAAACGGTCGGCGACAACGTTCTCGGCCTCATCGTCGGAAGAGTAGTTGTCGTCGTCCGGGTTAGATAATGAAACGATTTCCAATTGGACTTTTTGATAATTGTCATAGTGACCAGATATGCTTTTAAGTTTGACTTTAAGTATATAGACCTCTTCGGAGCCAGTCAGCTCCGACACAAATGTTTCAATTCGAGATAATTGCGATTTGAAACCCCCTCTTTTATTTTTCAAGTGATTTAGCGACATGATTGAATCAAAGTGTAACCAATCAAAGTTGAACTCCACCTGAATTAAAATAAGCTTCTAAAGTAGCGAGTAAATTTTACAATATATGGAATAACCAAATAGACAAAGAGCTTTTCCAATCAATGCGATAAGTATTTCAATAGCATGCAAATTACTGAAAATTAGTTTAACATTGTAAGAAAATACCTACCTACTTATAACCTACTTATAACCAAATACGGTATTAATATTCAAAATAATAAAGAAGAAATTACAGTGAATTATTTTTCACAGTGTACTAGAATGCATGTAAACGCAAATAGATAATCAATATTGAGATTAATAAACAAAATATCAAACATTGAGAAAACTGTAAATTATTTTTAACAGTGTAAGAAAATGTACCTAAATATAACTAAATACACTAATTAAATATCCAAAGTAATAATGAAGAAAATACTGTGATTTATTTTTCACAGTGTACTAAAAATGCATATAAACGCACATTGATAATTGATAAACAAAATATCTAGTATTTAGAAAACTGTAAATTACTTTTAACAGTGTAAGAAAATGTACCTACTTATAACTAAATACACTAAATAAATATTCAAAGTAATAATGAAGAAAATACTGTGATTTATTTTTCACAGTGTACTAAAATTGCACGTGAACGAAAAAAGATAAACAATATTGAGATACATAATCAAAATATCTGATATTGAGAAAATTGTAAATTATTTTTAACAGTGTAGGAAAATGTACCTACTTATAACTAAATACACTAATTAAATATTCATAGTAATAATGAAGAAAATACTGTGATTTATTTTTCACAGGGTACTAAAATTGCATGTAAACGCAAAAAGATAATCAATATTAAACAAAGTATCTACTATTGAGCAAACTGTAAATTATTTTTAACAGTGTAAGAAAGTGTACCTAGATATAACTAAATACACTAATTAAATATCCAAAGTATTAATGAAGAAAATACTGTGATTTATTTTTCACAGTGTACTAAAAATGCATATAAACGCACATTGCTAATTAATATTGAGATTAATAAACAAAATATCAAACATTGAGAAAACTGTAAATTATTTTTAACAGTGTAAGAAAATGTACCTAGATATAACTAAATACACTAATTAAATATCCAAAGTAATAATGAAGAAAATACTGTGATTTATTTTTCACAGTGTACTAAAAATGCATATAAACGCACATTGCTAATTAATATTGAGATTAATAAACAAAATATCAAACATTGAGAAAACTGTAAATTATTTTTAACAGTGTAAGAAAATGTACCTAGATATAACTAATACATTAATTGAATATCCTCAAACTTAACGATGTATTTATTATACCATGTATTATTGAGGTAACAAAAACCCGACATGTAAATAAACACTAGTTTCTTCAAAATATGCTGTTTATAAACACTTGAGCGAGGTGTCGTTGAAGTAAAAACGGCCAGCAGTTGACCATTCTAGATTCAGAACTCGCTTCGCGCGCTGTTGCCGGACTGTCTTTAATTTCCCGAGCAATCAAATCGCACTTATATACATATCACTGTTTCAGTATTTATTTTTTACAGTTTCTCAGCCCTCACGAGAGTCTAATGAACAACTTTTTGGAATGTTTATTAGAGAAAAGAAGAATAGGGTTCAGGCAGACCCAAGAAATCAAATTGCCGCAAAGGCGGAAATGGATATATCAAGTTGCTGCAGAGGCAAAAATGGATATGTCAAATTGACAGACTAAATCCGGCTCGAAGGACCAATAAAAACTATGTACGAGAAGGGAAATTCGCCTTAGAGATATTTGGCTGGTTCCTCTAAGTTTAGTTGGTTGATCCTTTCCTTCTCGACATGTTTTTGAGTATTTTAAAACAAGAAGACTCGCCAACCTTTTGTTGACGGGAACGCTGAAATTGTCGTGAGAATAAAGGAGTAATAAAAATACGGCTCACTCACAATCCCTCTATTTGAATTCTTACAAGAACGAAGTACCAAACTTTAGTATTGGATACGGCAACAGCGCTAAACTACCGTTGAACCGGTCTAGGCGACCATGCGGATTCAAACAATAATTTTTAATAAAAATAGTACTTACAATACAGAAATTCACCGACCAATGTCGGAAAAGCACTTCACGTCATATTTACACTCTCATTAGTTGCAGTTACATTAAATTGATAAACGAAATTAGGTATGTATTTAAACCAATGAATCAACACTTGATCATATCGTCACAAGAGGTGAGCCAAGACTGCTGATTGCCTTTCGTTGGCGGTAATTTTGCGGCTTATGGCGCGGGAGGTACCAATTGGTTCCGTGAACATGAATAAAAGGCGCGGAGATTTAAACTTCGAACCTTTCGCTTAATGTTAAATTAAGATCCATTGTAGGAATTTATGGGAAATTCCTACACGGCTTACTTAGTTAAACCTCAATATATATAGTGAAATTGACCCCCCAATGATAATTTTCAAAAAAAACAAGTGGCATCAGAATTTACTGCTAATGCACTCAAATGCACCACCAAGAAATAGAAAATCCCCCTCCCCTTACTTAGTTAAACCTCAATATATAGAGTGAAGTTGGCCCCACAATGATAATTTTCAAAAGAAACAAGTGGCTTCGGGATAGACTTCTAATGCACTCATATCCACCACCAACAAAAACAAAATTCCCTCTACCCCTAGTTAGTTAAACTTCATTATTTAAATTGAAGTTGGCCCCCCCAATGATAATTTTCAAAAGAAACAAGTGACTTCGGAATACACTTCTAATGCACTCATATGCACCACCAACAAAAACAAAATTCCCCCTACCCCTAGTTATTTAAACTTCATTATTTAAAGTAAAGTTGCCCCTCCCCAAAGATAAATTCCGAAAAAATATTAGGGTACTGGAGTCCACTTCTAATGTACGCTTATGCACCACCAATAAAAACAAAATCTTTGCCCTGCCTTGATGAAGTACTATAAAATGACAGAAGTCACGATTTCGACTAACAGCGCCTACGTATATCTTGTAAACAATGCTGGTGCTTAGGGTTTATTCAACTGAACTTTCTACAAAAGGATAGTACTTACTGACTGTTACGAATAAAACGGGTGAATATTGGGGAATTGCAGCAAGAAAAAGGAAAAGTGTACTCTTAATTTCTAAGCTTTCGAGGGTGATTGTCCTCATCATCAGGGAGACTAAAATGAAAAAAAAAACAACAGTTAAATACTGTGGTCAAAGAAAGACTAATATTGTAACGAATTTCAAAACCACGTGTGTACTCACCTCCTTAGTGAGGTTAGACTCCATTATGTTGTAATAAAAATTGAACTACGGATTATGAAATGTGTAATAGTTAAGTAAGAAGGAAATTCACATTGAACAACCACTTCATCATGACTATAAAACGTCAAAGTATAACACCATTTTGTAACTTGAAAAAATTAATTAATCCTGAAGCGTTGTTGTGCTGAACGCCGGTAAGGAAATGATATACTTTTCCCTCTAAATCGGAAGGAACAATAGACAGACAATGTTACCAACTGTCAAAAATCAACCCATTGTGGGACAATCTACCCACTTTGTTGTAGTGCCTATGTTGTAGTGCCAACACAAATGAATTAGTATGAAGATGTAGAGAGGAGGAACCTTTCTATTATAGGTAAGAAGAAAGGATGACAGTATTGGTGTATGTAGGGGTCAAACACTAACAAAACGTATACTGTGGGAGACATAAAAACACAGAACCAGCAATAATAACAATAATAGTAATATAATAATAATAAGATACAATATAATAACTATGTGAAATTGTATTAATTGAGTGTATTTACCAACACCAATACACTTAAATTTCAAGATTTTCTTCAAGTTACAGTAATAAGGGTGGTGGTGTTAGGAGCAATTTGGTTGTTATTAGAACAGGGAGGCTGCAGTTAACATCTCAAGACAACAAAAATGAATAGATCTCACTCAAGTGGTCAATGCCAGTTTTGGTATTCATAACATTGTTATACTATGAAATAAATGCCATTTCTAAGAATGATATTTAAGTTTTGTTTGACTCAGTCGCCGACACCTTCACAGCCTCATAACTCATGTGATGATCTAGACAATTAACGTGATATGCTAACGCGCACCGCTCTGGGTGTAATCTACAGTCGCTCTTGTGTGACACAATACGGCTTGACAGAGATCTTGAAGTCTGCCCAATATATTGTTTATCGCAATCCCTACATGGAATACTATACACGACATCAGTAAGTGAAGTCAATGGAAACTTATCTTGCACTCTAGTGAAGATCGATCTGATTGATGATACTGTTTTATTAGCAATTCTACAGTCACCACATGCACTGAGCAATCTGGCAAGTCTAGAAGTTATGTCTCTTCTGTATGGCAAAGTAGCAAAAACCGGGGACACATCAGCGCCTACATCCGTCTGTGCCACGTTAGGATGGCTATCTTCAATCAGCAAGTCTATGGTGCTAGATGTGTTAAATAATTGAATAATGTCTTATTGAGTGGAGTTCTTGGATAGGAGTTATCCAAGAAAATATTAACTTATATGTTAAGATTTTTATTACGATAAACATTATTTCAAATTCTGAGTACTCTCTGCTTCATTTGTTTAACCAGATTCACTTTCATGGAATGCTTTTGGTAGTGATAATTTAGATATCTACCTGAACTGCATGGATTCCTGTACCAATCTATAATAATCGTATTGTTGATACGAATGAACTTGGTGTCTAAGAATGGTACGGAATTATCGACGTCTTCCATTTCTATCGTGAACTGGATGTTTGGATCATAACTGTTGAATATATCCAGAATTTCATCAAGGCCTCCTCGAGGAAGTACCAAAATAATGTCATAGACATACTTTTTTTATGAAAAAAGGAGTGAAAGAGAGTACAAGTATCTAACACGTCGTCCATGACGACCAAAACTTTTGTTTGTACATTTTGTGATTAAACGTAAAGTAAGTACTGTCAAAGAGAAAAACTATCAAGTCTAAAAAGGTTTCCTTCTGGATGGAGCAATGGACACTGATACGATCCCAACTCTTATCGATTGCTCTCAAACAAGCATCTAGATAAACATTACTAAAGAACGACACCACATCCATACTGGCCAGAACATAATTGTCTGGAATTAGAAAATTATTGAACTTTTCAGAAACTTCAAATTAATCTTTGATAAAATACAAATTGTCGTAATCATACGCGTTGGTTAGGATTCCTGTACCGAACTGCGCAATGTTTTCTGTAGGGGCTCCTATCGATGCCACTATCGGTCTCACAGAGAGAAGTGGTTTATGAACTTTCGGATGTGAGTAAAATTTTGGAGGGACACCATGGTAATACGTGAGTTTCTTCTTTAACGACAAATCTTTCTGGCGTTTATTAAATAAAGATTTATCTAAGTTATTGCCTTTTCTCTGGGATCACAAGATAATTCTACATATGAACTGTTGTTTAAAACGATATCATTTTACAATTCAATATGTTGTTGCTTGTCCATAATAACTGTGACAATACTCTTATCAGAATGTGTTAAAATCAGATGAGGGTTCGTTTTCAAAAAAGCTTTAGACTTAACTAAAAGATTGTGAAATAAAGAATTATTATGAGGTTTATGAATATAATTAATGATTACATTAGTGGCTCTAGCTACCGTAATGTTTCTCACTTTAGAGTCTGTGATCGTGTAGGTGAGGTAGTCCACATCTGATAAAATTGATTCAATTGAAATGTCTTTCAAAATGACTGGTTCCTCACTGAACTTAGTGCCCAAAGCTAGAAACTGTGATATATCTTCGGGTATAGTGGTATTAGGAATATTTCCCAACCAACTAGACTTAGATTCTCTTAATAACTCAAATTGATTGTCTTGTAATTGATTGACTTTTTTATATTTTTCATTTTTATTTTGTGGAACAGTTTATTGTAAGTAACTTGTTGAATATGAAACTCACTTGATTCAGAGATTATTGACCTTCTCAAAGTCGACTAACATAATTTTGAAATCTGATTATAACCTAAAAAACACACCTATATACTTTTTATCTCAGAAAGCTAGGTTTATTCATTTTAAGAAATTTAACACATCAGTTACGGAATCCATGCATAAATGTACAAGGTAATACATTCCAGTTGGTCCAGGGGTATTCCGCTAGGAAAATATTCACAAAAGTACAGTGGCGGGTTTACAATTTTGCTGGAAAAATATAGCAAAACTGAAATGTGTAGTTTTGCTATGATGACATGGTGCTGAAAACAGGGGGCAAAATTAAAATATGTAGTTTTGTGTTCACTGATGCTAATATAAGCGGTCGCAGTATTGTATCAATTTCAGGAAATTATTGGTGGGACTTGAATTTTTTTCAGTTATGTCCAGATATCGACCTCTAACTCAAGCCGAATTGCAGGAAGACAATTTGAGCGACATGAAATATTGTGCATCTGATTTTGATGGAGATGAAGATGCGGAAGATGTATTACAATATGATAGCTGTTCATCATCACGGACGGCATCTTTGTCACCCGCTCGTGATATCCAGCCGTGTACTTTAACCGGTACAAATTTGAGAAAAAGGGTTCTCAAGAAATCATTTCTAGCAGATAATGGTGGTAGCAGCGATAAATTTGATGACGACGATGCTGATCCTGATTATGTATTAGAATATAATGACACTCGTCCGCTAAATAAGATTGCGAGGTTGTTTTCTCATAGTGGCGAATCATCTTCCGAAGAGGAACGGGAAGATAAGGTGGAGGAGGAACGACAAGATAAACTGGGATCTCCATCATTGAGTTCACGAGTCAACCATTCTAATAAGTCATTGAAGTGGTTCAAAGAAGGAGCACAAAATCTCAAATTCACAAGTTATATATTCAAAGAATATTCAAGTGTAAATGTTGAAGTTGATTCTTTCAAACCTATAGATTATTTTAGAGTTTATTTCGACGAGGATATCTGTTAAAAAGTTATCGACGAATCAGATGTATATGCTACTCAAAACGGTACACATCTAGGGTTGAATTCAGCAGAACTGCATGCGTTTCTAGGAGTATTAGTGATAATTGCTTTCCACAGACTGCCCAGTTTGAGAATGTATTGGTACAAAGATGAAAATTTTCTTGTTGAACGTATTACAAAAGTATGTACCTTTAAACGTTTCTTGGAAATTCTTCGTTTCCTGCATCTCAATGATAATGGGAAAATGCCCAAACCTAATACTCCTGAGTTATACAAACTTAGACCATAGGTGGCCCATCTAACCAATAAGTTCCACAGTGTTTTTACACCTTACAGGCACGTTTCCATTGACGAGAGTATGTGCTCTTTTAAGGGTCGCACAACCTTGAAGCAGTACATGCCCATAAAGCCCATCAAACGGGGCATCAAAATGTGGGCAATGGCGTGTTCTAAAACGGGGTACTTACTCAATTTTCAAATCTATCAAGGTAAAACTGATACACAAAAAGATGTTGAGTTGGGTGAACGGGTTGTGTTAAAATTAGCAGAAAAATTTTACAATAGTGGTTATTGCCTTTATTTTGATAATTTTTATACTACAAAACCCCCCATGCATAAATTATTAGAGAAAGATCTATTTGCTTGCGAATGGATCGTAAACATTTTCTAAAGCTATTCTGTTGCTTCTGGTGATGTATCTATCTGCAAATGGGAACATCGCGGAAAAAAACCGTTTGCGTAGTGAGTAACAGACACATCAATAATGAAGTAACAGAAGTTCTACGAACAAATAGAATAGGTGAAAGGGTAAAAGTACCGTGCCCCAATCTGTAGCTGATTATAACCAATACATGGCGAGGGGGGAGTAGATCTTTTTGATCAACATCATGCCTATTACTCAATTCCGTGGAAATCCAGACGTTGGTGGATAAGAATCTTCTATTATCTGATTGATGTATACATTTTTAATAGCTATATATTGTATAAAGAAACCTTGAATAGAAAACAACCAGGTACCAAACCCCTACCATGCCCCCAATCTGTAGCTGATTATAATCAATACATGGGGGGAGTAGATCTTTTTGATCAACATCATGACTATTACTCAATTTCGTGGAAATCCAGATGTTGGTGGATAAGAATCTTCTATTATCTGATTGATGTATAAATTTTTAATAGCTATATATTGTATAAAGAAACCTTGAATAGAAAACAACCAGGTACCAAACCCCTACCGTGCCCCAATCTGTAGCTGATTATAATCAATACATTGGGGGAGTAGATCTTTTTGATCAACATCATGCCTATTACTCAATTGCGTGGAAATACAGACGTTGGTGGATCAGAATCTTCTATTATCTGATTGATGTATAAATTTTTAAAAGCTATATATTGTATAAAGAAATCTTGAATAGAAAACAACCAGGTACCAAACCCCTAACAGCGTTACAGTTTCGTAACATTCTAGCAAATGAACTTATCGGTAACTTCACTCAATGGAAGAAATCTGGTCCTCGAAGACAGAATTCTCCAATGGACACATCTTCCCATCTTCTAATCAAAGGCACTTATCGGAGATGTGTACTATGGAACTCATCAAAAAAAAGCAAACGTGTTCCAATATAATATGTCAGATCTGTTAAGTTGCTTTATGTAAGGTTTGTTTTACCTCCTGCCATCTGAAATGATTCATAATTACTGTACACATTCTTGAAGTTTTTAGTTAATTTTTTTTAGAAAGTATATTATTATGTTAAATTTCTTGCAATAAACTGTAATTCTTGAATAAACCTTTTATTTACGGTAGCTATATATACCAGTGCCCAATTTGTGTTTTCAGTTGTCATTAACACCCAGTGGTAGCAATATCTACCACGCTTGGCTGCCATATTGATTTTCCAAAGAAATTTTCTAACATTTTGTCATGGATTCTGACCATCCTCCTAACACTATTCCCTATTAAAAAACAAATATTTCAGCCCCTTAAAGGGTTAATCAGTATAATAATGAAAGAAACAGAATGCATTCTGTTAAATGACAATATTTTTCTTCCATTATTATCAGAACATTCTTTTGATTATGCAATCTATGAAATTACCCAAACGAATCAAATTAATTATCCACACCTACAGTGGTATAGGAATAAATAGCATTGCAAATAAGGCCAAAAAATCCTTTCCTACAGAAACTATTAGAAAAAAAATATTCAAAACTAATATTGGATAAAAATCAATAAATACCTTACCTATGCAATCTTTGGTATTTTCCCATTTCAACTGTATTAGAATTAATTAAGTTTATATTGTTATATATTTATTAAGTTGCTTTGAAATATCAATATATGTATTCTATTTTTTTTATTCCAGATCCTCACTACACAGTTGTTAATAAATTGAATATGAACATACACTGCGCCGCTAAATTAACGCATTATTTTAAAAATTGAAACAATGACCATATAGCATTTTTTTAAAGGCCGCCAGTGGTTTTAAAATATTTATTTATGATGTTCTTCAAATTTTTCAAGATATTTTTTGTGTCGAATACATGAAAAGTACATTTTTTTACTTTACTACAAACACACAAATTTAATAAAATTCCTTAGATATTAAGTTTAGTCGTTTATTTGCTATTAGTTTGCTTTTTACATTTGTATAGGCAATATTCAAATTTTATGAGTGCATTACAATACAAAATGGCCCAAAACGCTCGTGATATGAGGCATCTTTAGCGTGAGGAATGTGCTACCGCCGTAGAACTTGTGGGAGAAGGCTTGCCACAAGTTGAAGTGGTACAACGTCTAGAAGTGACATAATTTACCATATACAGGGCTATAGCACGATTTAGGGAGACTGGTAGTAACGGAAGAAGAACCGGACAAGGACGGAATAGGGTCACAACTATCAATAAAGATCGATTTTTGCGATTGCAAGCATTAAGAACTCGATTTGTTACAAGCACTTCACTGCAGCAATAATTTTCTTGTCGGTATAATTACCAAATCAGCCAAGATACCGTGCGAAGAAGGTTAACAGAAGCCGAAATTACCCCCTATCGTGCTGCAACTGGTCCTCTTCTAACCGCAAACCATCGAAGGCCGCGACTCCAGTTTGCCCAAGAACATCAGCATTGGGGCAATCGTGAATAGGGCAATATATTGTTTAGCGATGAGTCCTGATTTTAAAGTTTTAGTGATGATCGACGTAGGAGAGTGTATCTACACCCTGGAGAGCGATACGCCCAATGCAACATTGTAGAAACAGTAAGCTATGGAGGGGGTCTGTAATGGTATGGGGTGGCATTAGTTTGGACGCCCATTAGGAGCTGGTTATGATTCAGGCAGGTTGTTTGACTGCTGACCGATACATAAGAGACATTTTAGAACCGCATGTGGTACCATACGCCCCATTTATTGGAGAATCTTTTTTATTAATGCACGATAATGCACGTCCGTATGTGGCAAGAATCTGTATATTTCAATAAAAATGCGTAAATAGTTATTTGTGTAACATGTGCAAAAAGCATATGCGTTGCACTCAGCAAGGTTGCAGCTCTCGACTTCGTTTCGAGATGCAAACTTCATGCATCGTGCAACAAATATGCACTTTTTGCACTAGTTACACAAATAACTATTTACGCACCACGTATTATTGCATGGTTGGACAACTGCTCCAGACAATATAACAATTGGTGTTTTTTAAGCTTTTTGGTATATGTCGTGGAAGCTGCTTTAAAGATACAAAAAAAAAGACGTATGATTTCAGAGATTTTTGAGAATCCGTTCAAAGTGCCAATAAGTCAGAAGTGGACGTGAAAGAGATGAAACACATCGATTTTTTGTTTAGAAATACTTCAAGTCTCAACAACAAATTCAAAAGGCTGAAAACAGTGGGGAGAAACCATGAGTTGAAATGTAAAACTGATTTGGCAAAAGATGATTTTATGACCGTAAATATAGTTAAAATATATTTCTGTAAAACTTACTTTTTGATTATGCTCAGTAGAGGCTAGTCTCTACAACTGTACAGTACTGTGTAATATTTCTTAAATTAAAAAAGACGATTAATATACATGAAAACAAATAATATAAACAATAAACTATGATAAAGATGGTTAAAAAGTATTTACAGTGTTCTAATTAAACTAGAATAAGAGACCTGTTTTAATAGGTAAGGTGTAGATATTCTTTTATAACAGTAAGTTGGAATATATACAACTTAAGTTGTCTATGTCAGTGCTGAAATTGATTGAGTTAGGATTCTTTATAATATTTATCATTTCTTTGATTATTCTGAAAATCTGAAAACACAATACATTTATTTAAATATATATAGTTAGAATATATTTCTTTAAAACTTACTTTATGATTATGCCTCCGTTGAGGCTTGTCTACTACTGTACAGTAGTATTTCTCAAATTAAAAAAAGACTATTAATATACATTAAAACAAATAATATAAACAATGAACTATGTTAAAGATAGTTAAAATGTATTTACAGAGTATCCTAATTAAATTGAAATTATAATTAGAGACATATTTTTAATGTTTGATAACTAGGTAAGCTGTGGATACTCGTTTATAATAGTAAGTTCGTATAAATACAACTTAAGTTGTCTATGTCAGTTTTGAATTTGATTGAGTCAGGAGTCTTCTTAATATTTATCATTTCTTTGATTGATCTTTTACTATTATTTTTTTCTGTAGTTATTATTTCTACGTTGTTGAAATTAAACAAGTGATTTTTATCAAGTGAATGTTTTGATAATGCAGTACATTCATTGTTATCTCGAACTGATTGCAGGTGATGCTGAATTCTCTCATGTAAATATTGGCTAGACTGACCAATGTAAGTACAATTGCAATCAGAACAATTTATTTTATATATTGAGTTTATCGTGTTTTTATTATCTGGTTTGAGTCCAGAGCAGAGTTACCAAAAAAAACAATTTTTTTCAAAAGACACGTCGACGACTTTATCCTTTGTGTACCAATTGACCAGACTGAAAATAATCTAAAACGTTTTAACAACTTCAATAAAAAATTACCATTCACCATAAAAATTGACAAAAATCGTTCTATTAATTTTCTTAGATATGAATATAGAATATGACAACAACGGTGAAATATCAACAAATTGGTTCTTAAAAGAGGTATGGTCTCAACGAAATTTAACCTATAATTCATACGCTCCCATAAAATACAAGAAGAGTGTTGTTACTTGATAGAGTGGTACAATGATCACATACAAAACACAGACCTAATAAAATTAAAAAAATCAAAAATACCTTGGATTTAAATAATTATCCTAAACATTTTTATGAACCCATTAATAAACAGAGAATTAACAACTATTACAACAAATTAAAATTTAATAGCCAAAATAATCCATCAAAATATATTTCACTTCCGTATATTCCCGATATAAATCAACCATTAAGAAAATGCCTAGCACTATTTAATATTAAAATTGCTGAAACACCAAATAACATTACAGGAAATAAACTTTTTTCTGGACTCAAACCAGATAATAGGAACACAATAAACTCAATACATGAAATAAATTCTTCTGATTGCAATGGTACTTACATTGGTCAATCTAGCCAATATTCACATAAGAGAATTCAACAACACCAGCAATCAGTTCGAAATAACAATGAATGTACTTCCAACAACGTAGAAATAATAACTACAGAAAAAAATAATAGTAAAAGATTAATCAAAGAAATGATAAAGATTAAGAAGAATCCTGACTCAATCAATTTCAGAACTGACATAGACAATTTAAGTTGTATATATCCGAACTTACTATTATAAACGAATATCTACATCTTACCTAGTTATTAAAAATTAAAAAATAGGTCTCTATTTCTAATTTTAATTTAATTAGGACACTCTGTAACTACATTTTAACCATCTTTAATATAGTTCATTGTTTATATTATTTGTTTTTATATATATTAATCGTCTTTTTTAATTTAAGAAATATTACTGTACAGTAGTAGACAAGCCTCCACGGAGGCATAATCAAAAAGTAAGTTTTAAAGAAATATATTTTAACTTTATGTATTTAAATGAATGTATTGTGTTTTCAGATTTTTAGAATAGTTTGATAAGGGTTTAAATAAAATCTGAATAATGTTATTTCAAATAATAGGAAACACTTCCGGGAAGAATTGAAAACCAGTCCCTAATCTTCAAAAAATTGAGTTAACTTTAATCCATAATAATAAACAATGCAAATGTAAAATGATTTGTATTGTTTTGTTAAATTTTTCGTATCGCACTTTCTTCTCCGCACTATTCAACGAGTAACTAACTATACATAATGCAGTATGAGAATGATAAAGCAGTATGTAGTGCACATACGGCATTTTTTCGTTGTAATGGCAAAACAATTTCTGCAGATATGCTTTTTCTAGTAGATAAACGTGAAGTATTCGAAAAATAACTATTGATGAAGATATATAATGTTGAAGCTACTTAAGATACAAGTGTATCACTGCGCAATTGACCGTGAGGTCTCTTGGTCTAAAATGATTAATTAATTTGGAATTTAGCGAATTGGACGTAAGTAGAGATTTTTGCCGTAAAAAAATCATATATCAGTTTATACTAGTTTTATGTTTTATCTTTTGTGCCACTTTTAATTTTATATTTTGTGCCACTATGTATCAAGCCTGCCGGTGCCATCATACCACAGGTTTGATCCAATCTGCGTCAGAAACAGTTTCTTACAGTCAGGATTCTGCGCACTAACTCAAATGTATTCCAACCAGAGTTTCTGACAGTTGGTAAAAGATTAGTTTTCTGTTCCAACTGATTTTCAAACCTGTTTGAGAACGGTTTGTGGATTATTCTCTAGCAATTTGTTTGGGACATGCGCATTACTGTTTCTTTAAAAATATAACCTTAAACCCCGTACCTACCCGCCATAGTGCAGAATAGTAAATAGCTTATAAATCCCCGACTGAAAATCTGGTTCTATTTGAGTGTTTTGAAATATCTTTTAATAATTCATTAAGTATGGGTAACGAAAATGTTAGTGAGATTAGTGACATAATATCGTTCATGGAAAGTAGTGGTGACCAAAGTTTAGAATTGCTACTAAACGAGCAGATCATTCAATAGCAAAATTATTTAGGTAGGTATGGTGCTATTTTTTACATTGAATGAATTATTATTTATGATATTTTCAAAGGGAATAGTGCCCCAATATTCTGAAGAAGTGTTGTTTGTATTTACTCACACACTTCAAAATCTTTATCAGCTGTTACAACCTAAAACATAAATTGATCAGGACATGCGCTTTGGAAATGATTTGCAAACTGTAAGAAATCTGTTTGTTATTGAAGGTTGGAACGAAACTCACATCGCTTACCTTGTAGCATGATAGAAATACAATGCTTTTGTATTGTATTATAACTCACGGAGGTGGGATAATTCGGTTAATCCACCCACTGAGTATGCAACTTTATACACACTTCTGTATAGTTGGTTGCATGAGGGAATTAACTACAGGTTTTAAAATTATTTAAGCATATCCTGGAATAATGGGATTTAAATAATTAAATGGGTGTCTAGAGTAATATTTTTATTAATATTTTTCATGTGACTTAACCAATCCACGAGTATTTTATCATTTCCTGTGGGGATTTTATTTGTCAGTTGTAACACTGATCGCAGATGTTAAAAGTAACGTGTCGAGTTTGACAAGTCGTAAGTATAAAAAATGGCCGGTGGCACATGGTTTATACCATCTATTTTCGGGACTATCGTGCTGCAAAGTCCTTGGTAATAAGGTAAGCTTTCGTCTTGCACGTATATTTTCACACGATAGCCCCAATTTCTTCTTAGTATTTTTCTGTACAGCATAGTTTTTTACATAAATTTTCTTACACATACTTTTTGTCAAATGGATATGGTTTAAACAGTTTTTTATCGGTGATGGTAATCGATGATAGATACGATGATCATGTCAAGATTTTAAGAAGCCTCAAATTTCGGATGTTTCCTGTATGGGATATATTTTCGTAGAGATAGCTGACAGACTATGGTACTCCGTTCATGGTAATAGAGACGTGTCGTATCTCGGACGGCGTTGGCGTCACAGAGCGGCAAGACCTCGTGATGGCGTTTCCACTTCAAGGGACGATGCTGGACTCATGTTTGTTGGTGACAATTGCGGAATGATTCCATTATGGACAACTATTCTTAATCGGATGGCTGAATCTTGTTCCACAAGTCAGATGTGGCTTGTCAATTAAGCCAATTGACGTTTAATAGTTTGGACACTAACCCCAAGTAACATTTAAAGAATTATTCGTTTTCAGCTGAACTTTAAGCAATTTATTCATTTTGTAATTTCATGTTTTAACGTTTAATGACACCTTAACTTTCATATTTCAATATTTAGTAACTTCACATTCTTATATAGACGTCTATCAATTCACAATTTCATTCTTTCAACTTTGTAAAGTTGGAATATTAACTTTATTATTGCATATCGCCCTGAAATTATATTTCAGCTTAATCTTACTACATAAGAGACACTCTTGATCTATGTGGTGACATCTTGTTAATTATTACAGTTTGTAAGGCTGTAACTGGTATACCATTTACATGTTACTAAATATGATGATCTCAGATAGTTGATAACACTAGAAACTGTTAAACATTTTAAATTAACCAACCATTGATAAGTGATTATCAGTTCATAATTAGAGTTGGTTACCTCATATTTATTGAGACAGGTTATGACACCATCTGTTCAAGGTACCAATAAATTTAATTAAACTGATTTATTGGCAATAAAATGTGTTTTATTTGATTCACAAACGTGAGGGCAAAACAGTATAAAAACATATTTGAAAAGTTATAATAGCTAATTTATTTACTATTGGTTTCTTGATTAATCAGTAAGGGTTTCTTGAATGTCCTACTAATCAAAAGGCGCCTTAAAAAAATAATACAGGACAAGCTTTCAAACATTCCTCACTAATTCACGGCCTTATGCTCTCCGGCGAAAAGCGAACCTTTGTCAATGTAACCTCACTTCTTATAGTAACAACAGCAAGGTATGGTTACAACCTGACGATGGTGGGGACGCGGAGAGTAGCACTTCGGCTCTGAACTTGAAAACGTGAGGAGAGCGCCTTGTAAAACGAATTTAAAGGTTTAGTTAACTATAATAATACAAAATACAATACGCAGTTTTATTTAACATTAAAGGTGAATAGTGAACCAGTACAACGTCCTCGTGAACACTACACTAGTCATATGTTAGTATGTTGTAAAATTGGAGCCACATACGGTGTTTTTGCTTAGGAACTTATATAGTTTTCTAAATTGTGACTTGCAGTGCAAAACGACCACAGACATACAGTGTTCTTGCTCAGGAACTAATTCATTTCACTATCAAGAACGCACTTGCGCATGTGCAGCCTACGTTATTTTTAGATATCTTTTTCCAGTTGCTTTTTGGAAATAGAGCCGTATACATTATTATCTACTTTTAAAGCATGGGGTCAAGATCGCGTCGGATGGTTTTGATAGCAGTTCGTGAATATAATAATAACGATCAAAGCTGTTCTAGGAGTGGTGTTGATGACAGTTATTGTATTAGTATTATTAACAATACTGAGATAAGTATTGGTGATTTACTCACACTCGATGAGAATATGATTATTATGGACGAAAACCTACAGCCTCTGATAACTAGCAGATTTACTGAGAACAACAATGAGATATCTTTTGAGACAGAATAAGGTAAGTTAAATTATTTATTTCCAAGACAAAGTCAAAGATAACGACAAAAAGAAACCGGGGTGGGGCAACTTGTATCTTGTATATGCGGGAAATTTTATACTTATTTTTCCAGATTGACAAGAAGCAAGAGAACCATATCGGGACTGTGGTATATACCGAAGCCAAAGAATCACAAACTGAAGACAAGGTTGTTCCCGAAAATGACACAGTTATTATTGTGACATTTTCAATACTGTTAGTAATATTCGACAATGTTTCATTTTGTTCTATATCATAATAGAATTAGAACCTGTTCGTTTTAGTGATGATCATGTTATTGCCCGTTAAGCCGAAGCGCCCGAAGCAGCAAGTTTAGTTGTTTTGAATAATCAAACACCCACAATTTAAAAAATATTATGTCAGTTGGTTGAATTATTGTTTCCTTCCAGAGAACTACAACAGTAATCTAACAGATGAAAGTCTTACAGAAAGTGAAGAAATTAGAAAAAAGAAGAGATACATATGCCATAAATAAGAAAGAAATGAAATTCTGAGAATGACATTGATTGCATATCACGAAGTCAAGAAAGGGTGCAAGTGCAAAAAATGTGAAAGATTAACAATTCTTACGTCATAAAATAAATGAAAATTATTGGAGCAAAAATTTCACCGGGAAGAAAGCATTTCTTAGTCATTACATAGACTGCGGAAATATGAAATGAAGGCGTCAAATCAAAAATTACAGCAAAAATATGCCAAGAAGCTATTTTTTCAAAGGCAAATATGGAAGTAGAAGAGAAGTTTGTAAAGTATTCTTCCTAACCGCTTTAGGATATAAATCAAACAATGGTAGCATTCTTCGCATTTTAGGAAGATAAACGTGGGGAAAATCCAAAAAGCAAGAAAAAAATAGACCACCAAAAATTCGAAATCACATCATGAAGTTCTCGCCATGCGTGTCCAACTACCGACGAGAGCACGATCCTAAAAAATTATATCTGCCAAGTGATCTCTCCATATCCTAAATTTTCAATGATTTCAAAGAATCACAGAACTTTTCTATTTTTGATGAAAAGTTGTGAATGAAATGATCATTTTGTTCACCTGACTTGGGCATGAAGAGTGCGAAATATGCGAAGCATTTACATTACATGATCCGAAGCATACAAAATTAAATGCTGCCGAAAACAAAAACTGCGATCATTGCGAAAATTGGCTACGACATATAAACAGAGCACAAATGTCAAGAGATATGTACAGGGTTATTCACTATAAATTACCCACCCCTTCTCATCGTTATTATTGCCTACAGAAAAAAAGTTAGATGTAAGAGTTGTGTGCTTATGACTAAATTTTGATAAATTGCTATCAAAAATACAGAGGCGTGCATATTTCAGGGGATACAAATTTTTTAATATTTTTTTCAAATGGGACACCCTGTATATTATGGAATTTTTGGAGTGGTCTTTTTTTCCTGATTTCAAAAATATACCATATGTTACCCCTATCTTATACCGTTTTCGAGTTATTAGACGTCGATTAATGGTGAATTCACGCACGACGTAACTTAATCATAACTTAACATAACTTAATCATAAACTTAAGATGAAACTATAATTTTTTATGGTAATGTTCATGCACGCGACTCAAGGACTTAAGAGTGATTTAAGAAAGTCATAAGTTGGCCAACTTTCAATTCTTCGTGCAAATCAGGTTCTGCGCATGTCCATTAGACATCTTAACGAAAACGAAAAATAAAATGATTATTAGATAGAGGAAGATGGTAGAAAGAACCGCCTTCGTCATAAATTGCCGACTGGAAACGTCGATTTTATTCGAATTATGCTGTGAATATCGCGAACTGGATATGATTCTAATTATTTAAATAACTCATCGCTCAGTTCAGAATTAAGATACACTACCGAATTAAATGCTCGAACGACAAGCTCCGAGATAATAAATACACTTTCTGCACTTGTGTCTATCTTTATGTTAAGTTGTGCATGAACACCCAACAAGTATTTTTAAGGCAATCTTAAGTTCAGTCTAAAGTTAAAACTAAGTTATGTCATGCATGAATTCACCAAAACCCACTTGGATTGGTTGTTACTGCAAATACCTATCCTATGAAAGTTAATATTTTTCAAGTAAGCTATGGAAATGACAACTATATTATGTTTGTTTAGTGACATTTCTTTAACAGAATAAACAAAATGGTTTACAGTGAGGAAGAAAAAGTTCAAATATATACTTGTTATATACAAAACAACAATAATAAACGTGCAGCAAAAAGAGCATATAGAGTATTGTATCCAAATCGTCCAACACCGCCAGAGAATACATTCAAAAATATTTACCAAAAGGTGAATCATACCTTCAGTTTCAGTAGAAAAAAGCGTGTTATTCAAGAAAACCAGGAAGAACAGCTAGATATACTGCTTCATTTCGAAGGTAAGCCTTTACATATTAATTCGCGAATAGACTTTTTTGAAACATTGCATTATTTTTCAGAAAATTCTGAATGTAGTATAAAGAATATAGCAGATCAATTAGGTAAAAGTTATTCCAAAATCCAACGTACGTTGAAAAAACAGAACTACAAACCATATAAAATTTTACCCCTGCAAGTTTTAACAGAGGCTCATAAGAGGAAAAGGCTGGAATTTTGCCAACAAATGATTCAAAACTTGAATGCAGATACCGATTATCTAACTAAAATATTATGGATTGATGAGTCATCTTTTTCCACGGCAGGAGTTTTCAATAGGAAAAATCGAAGGTCGTGGGAAAGAAAGGACAACAGAAAAAGATTGGTTAAACAAATAAAGAAATCAGGAAGAAAAACTGTTAGCGTTTGGTGCGGAATTTTTAGAAATAAAATTGTTGGCCCAATATTTTATGATTATATATTGACAGGAGTTACATATCAATAAATACTTATCCCAGAAGTAGAAAATATCCTCATACAAAATTTTTCGGAAGACGAGCTTGCCAGTATGATTTGGATGCAAGATGGGGCAACCCCTCATAATGTCCTACCCGTTCAAGAACATTTGAATAATGTATTCACAATATGGATAGGAAATAATGGGAGCATTAAATGGCCACCTAACAGTCCAGACTTGACCCCTATGGATTCATTTTTCTGGGGATTTCTAAAAGACATTGTTAATAACAATAATAATAATATTCAATTAATTAAAGACACGATTCGACTTGAAATAATGAATCTGAATGTCAATTATGAAGCAATTTCCGATGCACTTATAAATATAAGAAGACGTTATCAATTATGCATAGACAATAATGGTGGGCATATTGAACATCTTTTATGACTTATCATGTTATTTAAATTTCCTAAATAAATTTTTTGTTTTCTATTTTTCAATATTTGAACTTTTTCTTCCTCACCTCTAATAACTCAAAAACGTTATAAGATAGGGGTAACATATGGTATATTTTTGAAATCAGGAAAGAAAGACCACTCCAAAAATTCAATAATATACAGGGTGTCCCATTTGAAAAAAATATTAAAAAATTTGTATCCCCGGAAATATGCACGCCACTGGGTGTTTAATAGCATTTTATCAAAATTTAGTCACAAACACACAACTTTAACATTCAACTTTTTTTTCTGTAGGCAATAATAACGATGATAAGGGGTGGGTAATTTATAGTGAATAACCCTGTACAAATTAGACAAGGAAAATACGGATTATGATACGCTAATTTACTTGTCTGACATGCAAAAAGTTGTTATGCTCCAGAGAATCGATATGTTTAAGCAAGCTATATTTTCTCCTAGAACAATCGCTTTCAATCAATCCTTTGTACCATTGGGAGCTATGACAACAAAAAATAAAACTATTGCTGTGATTTGATATGAAAGAGTATCGGGCCGAAAAAAGGAGGACGTCATAAGTGCTTATAATTATTTCGTGTCCGTTTATGCTAGAGAAAAAAATGTACATTTGCATTTGGGCTGATAATTGCAGCGGGCAGAACAAAAACTGCTCAATCTTCAGTTTCCTCTTGTTCATTAGTCAATTACCAACATATCATGGCTAAGACAATCACTATCACATTTTTCGAGCCAGTTTACATCATTTGGTGGAAAAAGGATTGAGGGAAAATCCCAAAGTACCTATATGATTTCCACTGTAGTTCAAGACTGCTCCAAAAAATACCATCAAATAGCTGATTACCAGTCCGGTTAACCAGGTTTGGAAAAGAAACACGGCCATAATAAAAAATGTCAAAGCTGTCAATTACCGTAAACCAGTAATCGATACTTTTTGAAGGTTCCGAAAACGGCCTATTATTATAAAAAAATAACGAAAAAAAGGGGTTCCTAAAGAACACAGCACGACCTAAATGCTGCTAATTAGTGAACTATTGTACATACGGTATTTTTGTTTAGTAAAATGGCCGCGTTTTAGTCAACAATTACCCGTATGTATAAAAAATTGAGCACCCGGCTTTTTTTCCTAGGAACGGAATTAATTCTAATTAATTAATTTAAAAATAGCCTGGTTAACAGATCGGTTAAGGTCCTTGCCTATTCAGCTTTTGTATTATTATACCTTATGTCATGTGAGAATTTAGTAGACTATAGTAAAAATGAAAATACGAAATTGATGTAGCAGATTGGTTTGACTTACGTTTGCCTGCAAGGAACAAATCGCAAAAATTTTCAAAGTTTCCTTTATAGCCCTCCATCAACCTCGAATGATTGTAATATGATACACAGGTATCCTTGGGATTTCTAGTTACATAAATAATCTGAAAAAAATTTGACTGTTCAGGTTATTTGGATGATGCTAATTGAAAAGGAACCAATCGCCAAATCGGCAATTTGCGTTATTAGGGGATTTATAATATATCACGTCTTTTAAAATTAATATATTTTTAGAAGTTAGGGGTTAAAAGCAAATGAGAAAACACTAGTGGATTATGCTTTTTTCACTTTTTTGGCTGACGGATCCTTTTACTTGAAAAAGATCCAAGCTCTCTGGTTCTGTTTGAAGAAAACTAAAATAATAACATGGACCTGCAATGAAACTAATTATAAAACAAATTATAATTATAAGAAAAAAATCATAATCCTTAAATATAATCTTCAAAATCAAACTATGCGTTTGAGCCAAAACATTCAATATAATTATTATTATTATTATTTTGTATTAGTCTCAGAGTTGTTAAACATCTGGTTCAAGAAGTGAGGGGCCCAAGCAAACCTTACTCAAATTCCTGATTAGGCATGTTCAGGACTGTTCGTACGATGCGACACGTTTCGAGGATAACATTCTTCAGCATTTTTGGAATAAGTGTGTTTGGGTCGAGCTGCATTTTCAGTATTAACTGTGAAAGGTTTTTGTCGACCAAGCCAGTTGCCGTTATTACAATGGGTGCGATTTGTACTGATTTTAATCTATGAATTTCTTTATATTCTATTGATAACGGAATATATTTTTTATTTTTTCCTCTTCTGCCTTATTGATGTTGTGGTCATTAGGGTGGGTTATATCTACGAAAATTGTTGTTTTGTCTCTCATATTGTGCAGTACAAGGTCTGGTTTATTCGCTGTTATTGTTTTGTCTGTATGGATCGAGAGGTCATAATACAGTTTATAAGAATCGTTTCCTAATACCGGTCTTGCTTTATAACCATAGTATGGTACCATGTCTTTTTCTGAAAGGAGGTTATACTTTACGGCTAGTGCTTGATGCAGAATGTTCGCTGTAAGATTGTGCCTATGGATGTATTGTGTATTCGCGAGACTTGGGCAGCTTGATATTAGGTGGTCTATTGTCTCAGACTCTCTATGACACCTCCTGCATCGGTCAACCACATCTAGTTTTTCTATATATTTCTTATAGTCGTTGGTCGCTATAACTTGATCTTGGATAGCCTGTATGAAGCCCTCAGTTTCTCCAAAAAGAAGACCATCCCTTAGCCAGCGAACTGACGCTTCCTTGTCGGCATTGTCTAGGGATTGGGGAAATCTTTCATGGAGTGCTTTTGATCTCCAGGCTGCAACTCGGTCTTTAGTTGTTATGACTGTCGGTAAGACTTCAGCTTTAGAGAGGTTAAGAGGAGTGTACGATATATCGCTTTTAAGAATGGCGTCGTGTAGCGGAAAATGTCGTGCTTTTTCAGTGAAGAATTTCTTCATTGAAACCACCTGTCTGTTGCATAGATTCTGTATATCTAATAATCCTCTGCCACCTTCTTTTCGGGATAAGTACAGTCGTTCCATAGCTGCTTTGGGATGATGCATCCTGTATTTGGTCTGACAAGTCTGTTTATGGCGTCTAATTCTGTTTGTGACCAGCTTAGTATTCCAAAGGAATAAGTCAAAGCTGGAATGGACCAGGTGTTGATTGCTTTTATTTTATTCTTGGCTCTGAGTTCTGTTCTGAGAGTCTTATACAACCGGTTCTTAAATTCTTAAATTATTATCATTATTATCATTATTATTATTATTATTATTATTATTATTATTATTATTATTATTATTATTATTATTATTATTATTATTATTATTGTTCACACACACACGTATTTCCTTAGTGCTTAGAAATTCTTAAGTTTTCTGTTGAAATTGGACTATTTTAATTTGTGAAAAGTGCTTTTGGAGTGATGTACTACAAATTAATATCTATGTAACTGTTGGCAAGTAAAAAATCATTCTATTTCACGATATTATAAACATATGAAACTTTTTTCGCATCAAAAATACTAAGTTTACTTCGATACTTTTCACTGATTCATAAAAACAAATTAAATCGACGTGGACAATTGCACTCGGACTAATTTTTAATCTGAAATTTTGATTTATCAACCTGTTTGAGTCATTAAATGCTTACAATAGAATCGTTAGAGGAGAAAATATGGATCTTGATCATTGCGTTAGATGTAAAAAGCCCGTTAAAACCGGATATAGATGTCAAAAGTGTAGTGTTTTTAAATGAAAGTCAAGGTCTCTGGTTAATTCCACAATATAATACAAGTTATTGAAAATTCTAAAAAATTGACAATTGTTTCGATAAATCAATATCATCGTCAGAATGACAGAAGTTACATTTCATTTTATGCCTACCAGATGTTTAGTAGTTATATTTTTGGCTAGACCAAGAAGTAACCTAACTTGTGATTGGCTTAATATATGTTTATAGAAAAAAGAGGAAGATGTGATATTACAAATATTGAAGCTTAGATATTATTAGCCCTATGGTGATATCCTGGATATCATTTTTCCAATTAAGATCAGTATAACTGTGCAACAATTTCTTTTAAAACAGAAAGTAACGTTAGTACAAAATTGTTAAATGTAAAAACAAAAATACCACTATTAAAGAAGTCAGGTATATTTAAACTCAAATGTCCAGAATGTAATGCTGTCTATTTGGGTCAGACCCTTAGGAATTTTGAAATACGATACAGTGAGCACTTACGAGCTTACAGATTAAAACAACCAGATAAATCTCACTACGCAAAACATCTACTTGACACCAATCATTCATTGACACCTAACACAGAACTAGAAGTGCTGAATATTTGTGAAAAGAAACAAGAACTGGATTTCCTTGAAGAACTGGAAATTAGAAGACATTTAAGAAACCCACAATATGAAGTTGTCAATGAACAGTTAAATCTAGGGAATTCTCCACTAATAAACTGTCTTTTTAAGTGATAATTGTAAAGATCAGCAGATATAGTTTTCCTGGTTTTCTATATCATTGCACAGTTATACTGATCTTAATTGGAAAAATGATATCCAGGATATCACCATAGGGCTAATAATATCTAAGCTTCAATATTTGTAATATCACATCTTCCTCTTTTTTCTATAAACATATATTAAGCCAATCACAAGTTAGGTTACTTCTTGGTCTAGCCAAAAATATAACTACTAAACATCAGGTAGGCATAAAATGAAATGTAACTTCTGTCATTCTGACGATGATATTGATTTATCGAAACAATTGTCAATTTTTTAGAATTTTCAATAACTTGTATTATATTGTGGAATTAACCAGAGACCTTGAGTTTAATTTAAAAACACTAATATGAGCATATTCCACGAAGTAAGGGTCGAGACAGTCAATTTCGTCAAAAGTGTAATCGTCTGTCGCACTATGCATGTTTAAAAATTGTGAAAAATGTACAATTTTTAAAAGATAACATAGTTATTTGCTGCGGTGAATCTGGAGGTACATTTGATTCTTTATCAAGTGTTGCTTCTACTGAGGTTGAAAACAGGTCTGGTCTAGTCCAAGAGCAGGCTGTGGACATTGATAAAATAACAATACGACATCTGGAAGAAATATTAAAGCAAAAGGAGGAAACTATCCATTATCAAAAAATTGCTATAGATTCGCTTCACCACAAAATATCTTTGTTAAATGAAGAAACATCAAGATTACGGAATTCCATTGTTTCTCCAACACTGCAAAATAGTCAGAAGCCAAACCCAAAAAGGAGTATTTCAGTGCGACCGAAGACCAATGTCGAACAACAAGCTCCGCAAAATGATGCATCTACGTCAGATCATACCATTGTAACAAAAAGTAATGTCAAAAATGCCTTACATAATGTGGAATCCCAGCTTCTATGTGAAAAATATATTGGCCTCAATCAACCTTCTTAGGCAAATGCAAATGCGAATATTGGTAGCCACGTTGGAAAAAGAAGACCTAGACAGTTGCTAATTGGAAACAACCACGATATATCTGGTCCACTGAAAGCAGCGAATTAAACCATGGACAAATACTATCATTACCACGTAACGAACTGGCATCCAGATGTGTGTGGCGATGAGATATTAGACTATTTAAAAAGCTTTGCTGCCAGTGTAAAGGTGGAGAAGCTAGATTCGAAAAATCCAGACTTATATGCGTCTTTTAAAATAAGTGTATGATCTAGAGAATCTGAAAACATTTTAAAGAGCGAAATTTGGCCTAGTAGAGTTACTTGAAATCGGTTTTTTCATACGAAAAGAGTTGAAGCACTTTCAAGGTGATATCTCGAATGTAATTGATAACAATGATGATATATTCAACAAACATTTTTTCAGAGATTTCAACTTCAATTTTTCACCTAAACGTTCAGAGCTTACATAACAAAATAACAGAACTGCAAGTATTTTTAAATAGCAAACCATTTGATATTTTTTGCGTTTCCGAGCATTAGTTAGACATCAATAGGTTAGACAATATTAAATTGAACAAGTATTCGTTAATAGCGTCCTTTTGTCGCCAAACAAAAGAAATGCACGGTGGGGTGGCAATATATACAACATCTAAAATTTCTTGACTGTCTCGACCCTTACTTCGTGGAATATGCTCATATTAGTGTTTTTAAATGAAACTCAAGGTCTCTAGTTAATTCCACAATTAATTAACTAGAGACCTTGAGTTTCATTTAAAAACGCTAATCTAAAATTTCTGTCAGAAAAATTGATATTGGAAGGTTCTGTAGGTCGTTTGATGCAGAATTCTGTGCTATTGAAGTTAGACACTGCAGTCTAGCTGTCATTACGGTTTATCGGTCTTCCACCAAAGGAAATATGTCAGTTTTCATTGAAACACTAACGGATTTAGTTGAATTCTTGAATAACAAATATAAAAAAATGTTGACGAGATGAATCTTGCCTCTGGTGTACTAGAGCCACTTGTATCGGATCATAGTGGCATCTATCTCTTTCTGAACTCTAGCATTTCTAAAAAACCAGAACACTTTAAGAAAAGGATTATAAACGAGAACACAATGAAACATTTTGTTGATAACTTGGAAGGGGTAAATTGGAATATTTTTAATATCGACTCTCTGAACTCAAGTCAGTCTATTGATAAAATTCTTAAAGTTTTATCAAATGCTGCTGAAAGAGCATTCCCCTTAAAATCTATACACTGTACACGGCCTGGATTGAAGTGGTTTACCCCAGAGTTAAAACTAATGCGGCAGAAAGTATATGAATTTCGAAATAAATTTATATCTTCAAATTCACCATTACATTGGGGCGAATATTGTGAATTAAGAAAAAGTTATAAAAATGCATTAAAGGAAGCTAAGAAGAGTGCTTGTACGGATAGAATCTTAAAATCTGATAATAAGAGTAAAACGATTTGGGGTACTATAAATCAACTAAGGCATGAAAGTAAATCCCGTTCAATTAGCGTTAATATTAATGCCGACGATTTAAATAATTTTTTCACTACCGTTTGTGAAAAACTTATTGAATCACTTAATGATCCATATAAGCACTATATTTCCTTCCTGAATAAAATGCAAAAGCCTCCATCTTCATTTTTCATGCTACCATTTTTAGAATCTGATGTACTTGAGGCCATTCTATACCTCAAAAACAAATTAAGTACCGATTACTATGGCTTAAATGCACAAATGATTAAGGCCTCCAGCACTTCTGCACCCCTAACAGTTGCTCTAAACAAGTGCACTATCGAAGGCATTTGGCCCAACTCTTTAAAAATATCAAAAATTGTGCCCGTTCATAAGGGGGGAGATATGGATGAACTGGATAATTACAGACCAATAGCGATCGTTCCCATATTATCTAAAATATTTGAGATCCTGATAAGGGATAGGTTTATATCTTATTTGGAAAAACAAAGTATTCTCTCGGCGTCACAGTTCGCATTCCAAAAGAACAAGTCCACTGTTGCTGCAATGGTTACAATTGTGGATGAGATAGTGGACCGCCTCGATAGGGGACATGAAGTTTGTAATACTTGTGATTTGTCTAAGGCGTTTGATTGCGTTAATACTCAAATTCTTCTGGATAAAATGAAATTTTACAGGTTCAGAGATAAGCAATATGACCTCATGTTTTCTTATCTCAATAATAGACAGCAATACGTTTACTTAAACAACGTACTGTTACGAAACAGGACACTGGTATAGTCCCTAAAACCGACTCTGTCTAAGCCAGGTATAAAAGTTAAAATTATGGCGGATACGCACTGTTTTTTATAACTGTTCACGACTTTACGACTATCTTATAAAAACATTGTTTTTGTGACCAGAGTTATCTAGAAAAGGCCAGAACCAATTGTTTTTGTGCCGTAGCCCAGAATTCTCTAGTAAGAAAGGCATTAATATAAATAAGGACCGATCAGCGGAGGAGTTAGTTGATAATTTGCCATCGTGATATAAGCAAGTAAATAAGTGAATATGAATTAGTAAACTGTTTATATAAATTAGTTTAAGTGAATATAAATTAAGTGTTAGTGAGTAGTTTAGTGTTCTAATAAATTTATAAGTAACCATACCGTGTGTTTAAAGTTTATACTGTAACGAAGTGTTCGTTACTGGCATGTTAAAGTTGATGCGCCGAGTGTAATTTCATTTTTAGATTATGTCGCCGAGTATATATATTTAATTTAAATTATGCATCAACCGTCATATATTCGTTCCTTTGTACCTAATCATGTTGAAGTTTATGCGCCGAGTGTAATTTCATTTTTAGATTATGTCGCCGAGTATATATATTTAATTTATATTATGTACCAACCGTCATATATTCGTTTCTTTGTACCTAATCATGTTAAAGTTTATGCGCCGAGTGTAATTTCATTTTTAGTTTTCTGCCGCTGAGTATAATTGTTTTATATTACATATCACCCGTCACGTATTAGTTTCTTTGTTATATTTTCATTTGATGGTGTATGTCACCGAGTATATATTTGAGTTAAATTATTTGATAGTTTATGTCACCGAGTATATATTCATTTTCATTATGTATCACTCATTGCATATCCGTTTCTTTGTTATACTTTCATTTGATGGTTTATGTCACCGAGTATATATTTGAGTTAAATCATTTGATAGTTTATGTCACCGAATATATATTTAATTTGAATTATTTCATTGTATATATTTAATTGATATTATGTATCACCCGTCACATATTCGTTTCTTTATTTATAATTCATTTAATATTTTATGAGCCGAATATATTTTCATTTTACAATTTATGTCGACGAGTGTATCTAATCATTTGTATATTGACTTATAATTAGGGTAAAGTATTGTGAATCTTTGTGAACATTTTATTTTATTTTATCCCCTGGTTTCGGGGTAGAACCAAATGTTATAATAGTTTAATATTTATCCAAATTCCGATATTTTTATTTTCTTCTTAGTTGCGATGGAGGGATCAATTTTTTTTTCGGAAGTAAAGTATTTACTTCAATTTTAAAATTCAACATTTGAAGGTACTGGTCTCCCCACTGCAACAAGGTAGATATGGATAGAAGCGCGCAGGTCGAGAGGGAGGTGGAACCGTGAGGTTAGACGACTTATATTATTTGTAAAAATAGAGGGGGTATCGAAGTGCCAGCCGACCGAGCCAGAAGTGTAACTTATTCATCGTCCGCTGTAAATTATTTTAACTTTTCTTTTGCCGATTTACTTTTGAGTTTTTTTTCGTGAGGAAAAAAAATTTCAGTGATAACTTATTACTGTGAAGGTAAGAACTTTAAACAATAATAATTCCGAAAATATGTGGTCTTTTCAATGATAATTTAAAACATTTAGATAGTTGACTTTCATTTTAAAATACGTTGATATATCTAGTACATTAGAGTGTGGTAAACCATTTATATATCGTATCTGATTTAATACTTTTTCCGATTTTCCTTTTTCGTAGTTTTCTTAATATTAGTATATTATTCTTCTATTTTGCAAGGAAAATTCCTGATTGAAATATCCGTCTGCGCCAGGTATACCCAAACTAGGGCTCCCGGATATTTTAAATCTTGAGTTCCCAACTGCAATACTTTTTCCGAGTCTCCTTTTGTGAGTTTAGTTGATATCCGCCCCGTGTTTTAACACGAGTTTGGTTTATATTAGTTCCGTTTCGAACATTTTATTCTTCTATTTTGCAAGGAAAATTCCTGATTGAAATATCCGTCTGCGCCAGGTATACCCAAACTAGGGCTCCCGGATATTTTAAATCTTGAGTTCCCAACTGCAATACTTTTTCCGAGTCTCCTTTTGTGAGTTTAGTTGATATCCGCCCCGTGTTTTAACACGAGTTTGGTTTATATTAGTTCCGTTTCGAACATTTTATTCTTCTATTTTGCAAGGAAAATTCCTGATTGAAATATCCGTCTGCGCCAGGTATACCCAAACTAGGGCTCCCGGATATTTTAAATCTTGAGTTCCCAACTGCAATACTTTTTCCGAGTCTCCTTTTTGTGAGTTTAGTTGATATCCGCCCCGTGTTTTAACACGAGTTTGGTTTATATTAGTTCCGTTTCGAACATTTTATTCTTCTATTTTGCAAGGAAAATTCCTGATTGAAATATCCGTCTGCGCCAGGTATACCCAAACTAGGGCTCCCGGATATTTTAAATCTTGAGTTCCCAACTGCAATACTTTTTCCGAGTCTCCTTTTTGTGAGTTTAGTTGATATCCGCCCCGTGTTTTAACACGAGTTTGGTTTATATTAGTTCCGTTTCGAACATTTTATTCTTCTATTTTGCAAGGAAAATTCCTGATTGAAATATCCGTCTGCGCCAGGTATACCCAAACTAGGGCTCCCGGATATTTTAAATCTTGAGTTCCCAACTGCAATACTTTTTCCGAGTCTCCTGTTGTGAGTTTAGTTGATACCCGCCCCGTGTTTTAACACGAATTTGGCTTATATTAGTTCCGTTTCGAATATTTTATTCTTCTATTTTGCAAGGAAAATTCCTGATTGAAATATCCGCCTGCGCCAGGCACCCCCAAGCTAGGGCTCCCGGATATTTTAAATCTAGAGTTCCCAATTGCAATACTTTTTCCGAGTCTCCTTTTTGTGAATTTAGTTGATATTCGCCCCGTGTTTTGATACAAATTTGGCTTATATTAGTTCCGTTTCGAACATTTTATTCTTCTATTTTGCAAGGAAAATTCCTGATTGAAATATCCGTCTGCGCCAGGTATACCCAAACTAGGGCTCCCGGATATTTTAAATCTTGAGTTCCCAATTGCAATACTTTTTCCGAGTCTCCTTTTTGTGAATTTAGTTGATATTCGCCCCGTGTTTTGATACAAATTTGGCTTATATTAGTTCCGTTTCGAACATTTTATTCTTCTATTTTGCAAGGAAAATTCCTGATTGAAATATCCGTCTGCGCCAGGTACACCCAAACTAGGGCTCCCGGATATTTTAAATCTTGAGTTCCCAACTGCAATACTTTTCCGAGTCTCCTTTTTGTGAATTTAGTTGATATTCGCCCCGTGTTTTGATACAAATTTGGCTTATATTAGTTCCGTTTCGAACATTTTATTCTTCTATTTTGCAAGGAAAATTCCTGATTGAAATATCCGTCTGCGCCAGGTATACCCAAACTAGGGCTCCCGGATATTTTAAATCTTGAGTTCCCAATTGCAATACTTTTTCCGAGTCTCCTTTTTGTGAGTTTAGTTGATATCCGCCCCGTGTTTTAACACGAATTTGGCTTATATTAGTTCCGTTTCGAATATTTTATTCTTCTATTTTGCAAGGAAAATTCCTGATTGAAATATCCGTCTGCGCCAGGTATACCCAAACTAGGGCTCCCGGATATTTTAAATCTTGAGTTCCCAACTGCAATACTTTTCCGAGTCTCCTTTTTGTGAATTTAGTTGATATTCGCCCCGTGTTTTGATACAAATTTGGCTTATATTAGTTCCGTTTCGAATATTTTATTCTTCTATTTTGCAAGGAAAATTCCTGATTGAAATATCCGCCTGCGCCAGGCACCCCAAGCTAGGGCTCCCGGATATTTTAAATCTAGAGTTCCCAATTGCAATACTTTTTCCGAGTCTCCTTTTTGTGAATTTAGTTGATATTCGCCCCGTGTTTTGATACAAATTTGGCTTATATTAGTTCCGTTTCGAACATTTTATTCTTCTATTTTGCAAGGAAAATTCCTGATTGAAATATCCGTCTGCGCCAGGTATACCCAAACTAGGGCTCCCGGATATTTTAAATCTTGAGTTCCCAATTGCAATACTTTTTCCGAGTCTCCTTTTTGTGAATTTAGTTGATATTCGCCCCGTGTTTTGATACAAATTTGGCTTATATTAGTTCCGTTTCGAACATTTTATTCTTCTATTGTGCAAGGAAAATTCCTGATTGAAATATCCGTCTGCGCCAGGTATACCCAAGCTAGGGCTCCCGGATATTTTAAATCTTGAGTTCCCAACTGCAATACTTTTCCGAGTCTCCTTTTTGTGAATTTAGTTGATATTCGCCCCGTGTTTTGATACAAATTTGGCTTATATTAGTTCCGTTTCGAATATTTTATTCTTCTATTTTGCAAGGAAAATTCCTGATTGAAATATCCGCCTGCGCCAGGCACACCCAAGCTAGGGCTCCCGGATATTTTAAATCTTGAGTTCCCAACTGCAATACTTTTCCCGAGTCTCCTTTTTGTGAATTTAGTTGATATCCGCCCCGTGTTTTAACACGAATTTGGTTTATATTAGTCCCGTTTCGAATATTTTATTCTTCTATTTTGCAAGGAAAATTCCTGATTGAAATATCCGTCTGCGCCAGGCATACCCAAGCTCGGGCTCCCGGATATTTTAAATCTTGAGTTCCCAACTGCAATACTTTTTCCGAGTCTCCTTTTTGGTGAATTTAGTTGATATTCGCCCCGTGTTTTGACACGAATTTGGCTTATATTAGTTCCGTTTCGAATATTTTATTCTTCTATTTTGCAAGGAAAATTCCTGATTGAAATATCCGCCTGCGCCAGGCACACCCAAGCTAGGGCTCCCGGATATTTTAAATCTTGAGTTCCCAATTGCAATACTTTTCCGAGTTTTATTTCTTTGAATTTGGTTGATAGTCGCCCGTTCTTTAACACAAATTTGGTTTATATTTAAATCTGGAATTGCCTTCCGTTTTCATTACCTTCCCCGAATTTTCTTTTAGTGGGATTTCGTGATACCCTTCTTGATTTTGTTAAAAGCTTAGGGAAATGTCTGACGAGTAGATATAGAGTGCCCGATCTATAGTATTGTTTTCCCGATTGGATAGTTTTTTTTTAGTACCACCGGACCCGTTCGTTACATAAGGGTCTATCAAATACATGAATGAAAAGACCACCAAGCTTAACATAGTTTTGCTTGCCTTTTTTTTACCGCATCTTTTATTTGCATGAACGCTATTTTATAATTACAAACCACTCTCGCTTATGTCCTGCCCGCTTCGTCGCTAATAATACATATGTGCTTTTGAGTATTGTTTATTTTGTATGTATATAACAACTTAGAAGGTATTAATGTAATAAAACTGAAATAAACCGGTGTTGTGTTTTATTGACCTATTATAGACTAGTATTTCCTTATGGTAGCGTAGTTGTTTGGCAGCACGAATTTTAGCTTCTCCGTAGTGTGGATCAGGATAATAACAGTTATTTCAGGACTAGCGAGAACATTTGTTTTATATATTTAGGAATATCCCGAATTTTGACGACAATAGACCCCTGGAATTTACCGTACCTCCATCTGAGGCTACCTGGAACTCTCGACGAGGGAAGTCGAGGGGCCGTGGAGACAACCACGTTAAAAATCTGGCGCCCGAGAAAGTGTAAGGTTTCAAAGGTGTCAGGAGTGACGTTTCCGAGACGTTCCACGCGCAGTGCAGCGCGCAGTCATCGCCTCTCTCACTTGTAGGGGAGGAAAACGCGTCACATCTTGGCGCCCGAGCAGGGACATTAATTTGTTGTTTAAATAGGAACTGTTTAATTTTTTTTTTAGGTTTTCCGTATTCTTGATTAGTAAAGAATATTTTTCTCCCGTATTACTGATTTATTGATTGAGCAAGGACCTGAAATTGTTGCCTAAGTACGAACTGTTTTATTTTTTTCAGGTTTTCCGGATTCTTGATTATTAAATAATATTTTTTTCCCGTACTGCCGATTTATTGATTGAATAGAGACCTTAATTTATTGTTTAAGTAGGAACTGTTTTATTTTTTTTTCAGGTTATCCGTATTCTTGATTAGTGAAGAATATTTTTTCCCGTATTGCTGATTTATTGATTGAACAAGGACCTTAAATTGTTGTTTAAGTACGAACTGTTTTATTCTTTTTCAGGTTTTCCGTATTTTTGATTATTAAATAATATTTGTTCCCGTATTGCCGATTTATTGGTTGAGCAGAGATCTTGAATTGTTGTTTGATGCTGATTAAGCAGGGATCTTGTATTGTTGGTTGAATACGAACTGTTTTATTATTTTTCAGGTTTTGCGTATTCTTGATTATTGAATAATATTCTTTTCCGGTATTGTTGATCCACTAGTTAGCAGGGACACTGGCTGTTTGTTAAAACCGGAACCGTGGTATTTGGTTGTGGAATTTTATTGTTTCAGTGTGAAGATTTGTGTAGGGACTTTGAGATTATCGAAGGAGTCCGGTGATAATTTGGTTTCCACGGCGTACCGTTATATACTGTTTTGACTGTTTTCCGTCTTATTGTTGAGTGTTTATTAAAACAAGGATTTTATATCTCGTTTCGAATTATCTTGTCGTTGCTGTGAGGGTTGAGGAAGAGGCTTCGTTGCTGTGAAGGTTGAGGAAGAGGCTTCGTTGCTGTGAAGGTTGAGGAAGAGGCTTCGTTGCTGTGAAGGTTGAGGAAGAGGCTTCGTTGCTGTGAAGGTTGAGGAAGAGGCTTCGTTGCTGTGAAGGTTGAGGAAGAGGCTTAGTTGCTGTGAAGGCGGGAGCCGTACTACCTTGCTGTGGCTGTAAAGAGGCGAAGGAAGGACGAGAAGTTGCGACTACGAGGGATACAGAAAGAAGAGATAAAAGTAGATGTCAAGAGGAAGTACCGAGGAATTGGACATTGCTTTACCATTCGAACGTGAAGTTGCAGAGGAAACATTACCCGTTCCGTCAGCATCGACCCAATTACCCGTCGTAAATTCCATAGAAGAAACTACAGACCATCGCGTAAATTGGGTATATCTACTGAAAAACGAGGGTCTTACTGCCCAACTACGAAAGAGGAATTTATCGACTGCTGGAACCGTTCCTGACAAACGAAGAAGGCTCGTCAACTTTTTGAGACGAAGACATATTTCCCCACCACCCGCTAGAAACCAAGGAGATCTTGTGGATTATCTGACCGATATGGCGACCCAACCGATAAATGTACACGATTGGAAGGTGTCTTTTGGGAACCGAGGAGATCCGGCCGCTTTCATAGAAAGGATCGAAGAAATCTGCACTGCAAAGAATGTCCAGAAAGACAACTTGCTTCCGGTATTACCGGAATTACTATCAGATGAACCCGCCTCTTGGTACCGCAACAACCGAAGTCGGTTCACAACCTGGGACGAATTCGAGGCTGAATTCAGAATTTTCTTTTATCCAATCAACTATGAAGTCGATTTGGAAGCCGAGATAGGAAGACGTCTTCAAAGACGAAATGAATCCGCTGCAACGTACATGACCGAGCTACAGACCCTGATGAGGAGGCATGGGAAGCTAACTTCCGAACAACAGCTAGCATGGCTGTACCGAAATCTTTTACCCGAGTACCGGCTGCAGATCCGAAAAGTAGACTTCAAGGACTTTCCTACGTTCTGTCAAGTGGTGAGGGAATATGAGCTCCTGAGGAAGGAACTCCAAAACGCACCCAACCCCAGTGGACCGAACCGTGGACCAGCCCGTCCGCAGCCAGTGAGTACCCCTAGATATGGACAGTCCCACAATCCGCCGTCCGATCCAGTAAGAGAAGCCATCCCTGGTACCAGCCGTCCGTTACCGAACGATACTCATCACGGTCCGACACGTGATAATACTCAACGACCGTCTGGCTCGTCTTCACGCCCACCAACCTGTTTCCGCTGCGGTGAATCCGGACACTACCGAAGCAATTGCCGGAACCCTCAGAAGATATTCTGCTCCCGTTGTCATAAGGAGGGAGTATTTTCCCGAGACTGTTCCTGCAGGAGGCAGGAAAACTAATCCGAAGCTGTCCCGAGGAGAGGCCGACACAGCTTCCGCAGATATTTGCCTCTCATGCCGAAACGCCAGAAGAAATGACCGATTCCCGACCGCACATTGACGTTGAAATTGAAAACCGCAAGTTCAGAGCCCTATTGGATACTGGAGCTGCTAAATCATACATCGGTGATCAGATAGCTAGGACATTTTCCCAAAGAAAGCAAACCATAGCCCGTCAAGCTGCGAGAGCCCGTTTAGCTAACGGAATTTTAGTCCCTATCACCGACACATACAAGCTAAAACTGAACATCCATGACGTCATTATGGAAGGGCCATTCGAACATTTCCCTGGTCTGATAACTGATATTGTGTTAGGACACGATGTCCTTCAAAAGTATAATTTCCGGTTGGAGCTAGGAAGCGGGAAAATATACATGGAAGACAAACTAGTGATGCACTCACCATCAACCAGTCCTGTTGAGATGTTGGAAGTAGTGAGCCCACTCACTAAAGAATCCGATGCTGCTAAACCGACCCTAAGTATGGACAATACCGACAAGTGTCTCTCAGAAGACCGTGTATCTGAAGTCTCTGCGTCTTCCCTGGTGTTAGGGGTTGACAAAGAGCAGTCTGTTTCTGAAGTCTCTGCGTCTTCTCTGGTGTTAGGGGTTGACAAAGAACAATCTTTTTCTGAAGTCTCTGCGTCTTCTCTGGTGTTAGGGGTTGACAAGGAGCAGTCTGTTTCTGAAGTCTCTGCGTCTTCCCTGGGGTTAGGGGTCGACAAAGAACAATCTTTTTCTGAAGTCTCTGCGTCTTCCCTGGTGTTAGGGATTGACAAAGAGCAATCCGTTTCTGAAGTCTCTGCGTCTTCCCTGGTGTTAGGGGTTGACAAAGAGCAGTCTTTTTCTGAAGTCTCTGCGTCTTCCCTGGTGTTAGGGGTTGACAAAGAGCAATCCGTTTCTGAAGTCTCTGCGTCTTCCCTGGTGTTAGGGGTTGACAAAGAACAATCTTTTTCTGAAGTCTCTGCGTCTTCCCTGGTGTTAGGGGTTGACAAGGAGCAGTCTGTTTCTGAAGTCTCTGCGTCTTCCCTGGTGTTAGGGGTTGACAAAGAGCAATCCGTTTCTGAAGTCTCTGCGTCTTCCCTGGGTGGTTTAGGGGTTGACAAAGAGCAGTCTTTTTCTAAAGTCTCTGCGTCTTCCCTGGTGTTAGGGGTTGATCAAGAGCAAGCTGGTTCTGAAGTCTCTGCGTTCTCCCCGGTGTTGTTAGGGGTTGGCAAGGAGCAAGCTATTTCCGATGTCTCTGCGTCCACCCTGGGTGGTTTAGGGGTTGACAAGGAGAAATCTAATACTGAAGTCCTTTCGTCGTCTCTGATAAGGGTTAGAGAAAATGAAGATGATAATAAACCTGGAAGATTGAAGTTATCTCCGGAGGAGTTAGGAGATAACACCAATTATGGCTACATAGGATGCCCGTTCGGAACAATCATTCCGAGTGAAGAAATCAATTTGACGAAGAATCAAAAAGAAAAGTTGAATACATTTTTGAACCAGGAACTTCCGCTGTTCGAGAAGATTGGAGGTCCGACTACGCTTATTGAGCATGAAATCCGTCTGCTACAGTCCCGTCCGATTAAACAAAGACACCGACCGCAGAATCCAAAGATGCAGGAAGTGTGCAATACCGAGATAGACGCGATGTTAGATGAAGGAGTGATAGAACCTTCTACCAGTCCTTGGAGCTCTCCAATTGTAATTGTGAAGAAGAAAGATGGAAAGAACCGTTTCTGCATCGACTTCCGCAAAGTGAACGAAGTTACGATGAAGGACGCTTACCCGCTTCCATTTATTAATGCTATACTGGATAAACTGCGAAAAGCCAAATATATTTCCAGTTTAGATTTGAAGAGTGGGTATTGGCAAGTTCCATTAACACCGGAGAGCAAACCCATTACCGCGTTTACCGTACCGGGACGTGGATTGTTCCAATTCACGGTCCTTCCATTTGGTTTACATTCCGCACCTGCCACTTTCCAGAGATTGGTTGACAGACTAATAGGCCCAGATTTAGATCCGTACGCCTTTGCCTATCTGGATGACATCATAGTTCTAGGGGAAACGTTCGAACAGCATTTGGAAAATCTGTCTGAGGTGTTCCGTCGATTGCGAGGAGCACGGTTGAAACTGAATCCGGAGAAATGCCACTTCTGTTTACCGTCCATGAAATATTTAGGCCATGTAGTCACTGGAGATGGAATCCGTACCGATCCAGAGAAAGTCGAGAGCATAATTAAATTTGCAGCGCCGAGAAATATCCGAGAGTTACGAAGATTTTTGGGAGTCGCATCCTGGTATAGGAGATTTGTGCCATCGTTTTCACAAAAGGTGGCCCCGTTAACGAAATTACTCCGCAAATCCCAGCGATGGAAGTGGGCGGAAGAGCAAGAAGCTGCCTTTGCTGAGATTAAAACATGTCTGTCAGAATCCCCTGTTTTAAGTTGTCCTGATTTCTCCGTACCGTTCACCCTACAGACCGACGCCTCCGAATATGGTTTGGGAATAGCCCTTACCCAACAGAAGAGTGGCCAGGAACATGTGGTAGCATATGCAAGTCGCACGCTAAGTCCTGCCGAGAAGAATTACTCCGTCACTGAGAAAGAATGTCTTGCCATTGTTTGGGGAATTGAAAAGATGCGTCCTTATTTAGAGGGCTACCATTTCACGGTTGTTACCGATCATCAATCTCTTAGATGGCTGCATTCCATAGTGAGTCCGTCCGGACGTTTAGCCCGATGGAGTATTTTTCTGCAGCAATATGATTTCGAGATACAGTACCGTAAAGGTGCTCTAAATCGCGTGGCTGACGCGTTGTCCAGAAATCCGCTACCAATGACAGCAGAAACCAATCCACCATCGATACTTTGTGTGACCGAGGTAACCGCCGAATGTTCATGGTACCGTAACAAGAAGGAAGAAGTCCTGAAGGATCCAGAAAAGTTCCCTGACTACTGCATCAAAGAAGGCCGTTTGTACCGTCATTTTTGGGATATAAATGACTTAAGAGAACCAGAGATGAGTGATCCATGGAAACTATGCATAGCGAAATCCGACCGAACCCGAGTTCTCGAAGAAAACCATGATGCCCCTCATGCTGGACATCTGGGAATCGCCAAGACCATTACTCGTATAGCCAGATCTTACTATTGGCCGGGAATGTTCCGAGACATCACCAAGTACGTTCGCAGATGTTCACAATGCCAGAAGTACAAACCATCCCAACAAAAGCCTCCTGGAAAAATGCAGCCATCTCCAAATCAACGACCTTGGGACACTGTTAGTTCCGATATCATTGGACCATTGCCGAGGAGCAAGAAGGGGAACTGCTATATTGTAATTTTCCAGGACCGATTTACCAAGTGGGTACAGTGCAAACCATTGAGGAGTGCCACTGCCAGTAGTATCGGTACCGCATTTCACGAAGAGATACTGACCGTATTTGGATGTCCCCGTACCGTTTTAACCGATAACGGATCCCAGTATACTAGTACGTTGTTTAAGAATATGTTGAAAGAATTAGGAATCCGACACCGCTTCACACCCCCGTACACGCCGCAAGCTAACCCGGTAGAGAGAGCCAATCGCACTATGAAGACGATGATTGCGGAATATTGCGAGCAAGATCACCGAGATTGGGATATCAGACTAGCCGACTTGAAGTTTGCGATGAACAACTCCAAACACGATTCGACTGGGTTTTCGCCGGCCTTTTTGAATTTTGGACGAGTACCTGACATTCCGAAATCCCTTAGGAGGGAAACTGAAGACAACCCGGAGAGCACTACGAAAGAAGGTACCGTAACCGAAAATCCTAAGGAGGAAGATACAATACCGCACCGCACGAGGCTGGATCAATTGCAAGAGTGTTTTGACCTCGTACGTTTAAATCTGTCCAGAGCATTTACCAGTCAAAGCCATTATTATAATCTACGCCGTCGTGACTGGAAATGCAAGCTGGGGGAAAAGGTTATGAAAAGAGAGTATACTTTGTCTTCAGCCGTTGATCATGTCGCCGCGAAATTAGCTCCAAAATACTCTGGGCCCTACGAAGTGGTCCGAGTCGTCTCCCCGGTAGTGTATGACTTAAGAGACGAAACCGGCAAGCGACATAACCGAATCCACATTAAGGATTTAAAACCGTTGAATGATTAATTCCGCCTACAGGAGAGATGTTCCCGTCTGCGCCGATACACCAGAGCCCGAGGATTTGGGCCTCGTTCCAACGTCCGTAGCAGGGGCTACCGACTAAAGAAAACCAGGCCACAATAGTTCGCACCGTGGAAGACAAGCCCGGATCATGGAACAAAGACTTTAGAGTAAGAAATTGTAGCTTTGATAGATTGTTTGAGAAAAATGTAAAGCCCGCGAGCGGTGCTCGCGTCCTTTAATTTTTTTTTACCGAAGTAAGGGGGGGATGTAACGAAGTGTTCGTTACTGGCATGTTAAAGTTGATGCGCCGAGTGTAATTTCATTTTTAGATTATGTCGCCGAGTATATATATTTAATTTAAATTATGCATCAACCGTCATATATTCGTTACTTTGTACCTAATCATGTTGAAGTTTATGCGCCGAGTGTAATTTCATTTTTAGATTATGTCGCCGAGTATATATATTTAATTTATATTATGTACCAACCGTCATATATTCGTTTCTTTGTACCTAATCATGTTAAAGTTTATGCGCCGAGTGTAATTTCATTTTTAGTTTTCTGCCGCTGAGTATAATTGTTTTATATTACATATCACCCGTCACGTATTAGTTTCTTTGTTATATTTTCATTTGATGGTGTATGTCACCGAGTATATATTTGAGTTAAATTATTTGATAGTTTATGTCACCGAGTATATATTCATTTTCATTATGTATCACTCATTGCATATCCGTTTCTTTGTTATACTTTCATTTGATGGTTTATGTCACCGAGTATATATTTGAGTTAAATCATTTGATAGTTTATGTCACCGAATATATATTTGAGTTAAATCATTTGATAGTTTATGTCACCGAATATATATTTAATTTGAATTATTTCATTGTATATATTTAATTGATATTATGTATCACCCGTCACATATTCGTTTCTTTATTTATAATTCATTTAATATTTTATGAGCCGAATATATTTTCATTTTACAATTTATGTCGACGAGTGTATCTAATCATTTGTATATTGACTTATAATTAGGGTAAAGTATTGTGAATCTTTGTGAACATTTTATTTTATTTTATCCCCTGGTTTCGGGGTAGAACCAAATGTTATAATAGTTTAATATTTATCCAAATTCCGATATTTTTATTTTCTTCTTAGTTGCGATGGAGGGATCAATTTTTTTTTCGGAAGTAAAGTATTTACTTCAATTTTAAAATTCAACATTTGAAGGTACTGGTCTCCCCACTGCAACAAGGTAGATATGGATAGAAGCGCGCAGGTCGAGAGGGAGGTGGAACCGTGAGGTTAGACGACTTATATTATTTGTAAAAATAGAGGGGGTATCGAAGTGCCAGCCGACCGAGCCAGAAGTGTAACTTATTCATCGTCCGCTGTAAATTATTTTAACTTTTCTTTTGCCGATTTACTTTTGAGTTTTTTTTCGTGAGGAAAAAAAATTTCAGTGATAACTTATTACTGTGAAGGTAAGAACTTTAAACAATAATAATTCCGAAAATATGTGGTCTTTTCAATGATAATTTAAAACATTTAGATAGTTGACTTTCATTTTAAAATACGTTGATATATCTAGTACATTAGAGTGTGGTAAACCATTTATATATCGTATCTGATTTAATACTTTTTCCGATTTTCCTTTTTCGTAGTTTTCTTAATATTAGTATATTATTCTTCTATTTTGCAAGGAAAATTCCTGATTGAAATATCCGTCTGCGCCAGGTATACCCAAACTAGGGCTCCCGGATATTTTAAATCTTGAGTTCCCAACTGCAATACTTTTTCCGAGTCTCCTTTTGTGAGTTTAGTTGATATCCGCCCCGTGTTTTAACACGAGTTTGGTTTATATTAGTTCCGTTTCGAACATTTTATTCTTCTATTTTGCAAGGAAAATTCCTGATTGAAATATCCGTCTGCGCCAGGTATACCCAAACTAGGGCTCCCGGATATTTTAAATCTTGAGTTCCCAACTGCAATACTTTTTCCGAGTCTCCTTTTGTGAGTTTAGTTGATATCCGCCCCGTGTTTTAACACGAGTTTGGTTTATATTAGTTCCGTTTCGAACATTTTATTCTTCTATTTTGCAAGGAAAATTCCTGATTGAAATATCCGTCTGCGCCAGGTATACCCAAACTAGGGCTCCCGGATATTTTAAATCTTGAGTTCCCAACTGCAATACTTTTTCCGAGTCTCCTTTTTGTGAGTTTAGTTGATATCCGCCCCGTGTTTTAACACGAGTTTGGTTTATATTAGTTCCGTTTCGAACATTTTATTCTTCTATTTTGCAAGGAAAATTCCTGATTGAAATATCCGTCTGCGCCAGGTATACCCAAACTAGGGCTCCCGGATATTTTAAATCTTGAGTTCCCAACTGCAATACTTTTTCCGAGTCTCCTTTTTGTGAGTTTAGTTGATATCCGCCCCGTGTTTTAACACGAGTTTGGTTTATATTAGTTCCGTTTCGAACATTTTATTCTTCTATTTTGCAAGGAAAATTCCTGATTGAAATATCCGTCTGCGCCAGGTATACCCAAACTAGGGCTCCCGGATATTTTAAATCTTGAGTTCCCAACTGCAATACTTTTTCCGAGTCTCCTGTTGTGAGTTTAGTTGATACCCGCCCCGTGTTTTAACACGAATTTGGCTTATATTAGTTCCGTTTCGAATATTTTATTCTTCTATTTTGCAAGGAAAATTCCTGATTGAAATATCCGCCTGCGCCAGGCACCCCCAAGCTAGGGCTCCCGGATATTTTAAATCTAGAGTTCCCAATTGCAATACTTTTTCCGAGTCTCCTTTTTGTGAATTTAGTTGATATTCGCCCCGTGTTTTGATACAAATTTGGCTTATATTAGTTCCGTTTCGAACATTTTATTCTTCTATTTTGCAAGGAAAATTCCTGATTGAAATATCCGTCTGCGCCAGGTATACCCAAACTAGGGCTCCCGGATATTTTAAATCTTGAGTTCCCAATTGCAATACTTTTTCCGAGTCTCCTTTTTGTGAATTTAGTTGATATTCGCCCCGTGTTTTGATACAAATTTGGCTTATATTAGTTCCGTTTCGAACATTTTATTCTTCTATTTTGCAAGGAAAATTCCTGATTGAAATATCCGTCTGCGCCAGGTACACCCAAACTAGGGCTCCCGGATATTTTAAATCTTGAGTTCCCAACTGCAATACTTTTCCGAGTCTCCTTTTTGTGAATTTAGTTGATATTCGCCCCGTGTTTTGATACAAATTTGGCTTATATTAGTTCCGTTTCGAACATTTTATTCTTCTATTTTGCAAGGAAAATTCCTGATTGAAATATCCGTCTGCGCCAGGTATACCCAAACTAGGGCTCCCGGATATTTTAAATCTTGAGTTCCCAATTGCAATACTTTTTCCGAGTCTCCTTTTTGTGAGTTTAGTTGATATCCGCCCCGTGTTTTAACACGAATTTGGCTTATATTAGTTCCGTTTCGAATATTTTATTCTTCTATTTTGCAAGGAAAATTCCTGATTGAAATATCCGTCTGCGCCAGGTATACCCAAACTAGGGCTCCCGGATATTTTAAATCTTGAGTTCCCAACTGCAATACTTTTCCGAGTCTCCTTTTTGTGAATTTAGTTGATATTCGCCCCGTGTTTTGATACAAATTTGGCTTATATTAGTTCCGTTTCGAATATTTTATTCTTCTATTTTGCAAGGAAAATTCCTGATTGAAATATCCGCCTGCGCCAGGCACCCCAAGCTAGGGCTCCCGGATATTTTAAATCTAGAGTTCCCAATTGCAATACTTTTTCCGAGTCTCCTTTTTGTGAATTTAGTTGATATTCGCCCCGTGTTTTGATACAAATTTGGCTTATATTAGTTCCGTTTCGAACATTTTATTCTTCTATTTTGCAAGGAAAATTCCTGATTGAAATATCCGTCTGCGCCAGGTATACCCAAACTAGGGCTCCCGGATATTTTAAATCTTGAGTTCCCAATTGCAATACTTTTTCCGAGTCTCCTTTTTGTGAATTTAGTTGATATTCGCCCCGTGTTTTGATACAAATTTGGCTTATATTAGTTCCGTTTCGAACATTTTATTCTTCTATTGTGCAAGGAAAATTCCTGATTGAAATATCCGTCTGCGCCAGGTATACCCAAGCTAGGGCTCCCGGATATTTTAAATCTTGAGTTCCCAACTGCAATACTTTTCCGAGTCTCCTTTTTGTGAATTTAGTTGATATTCGCCCCGTGTTTTGATACAAATTTGGCTTATATTAGTTCCGTTTCGAATATTTTATTCTTCTATTTTGCAAGGAAAATTCCTGATTGAAATATCCGCCTGCGCCAGGCACACCCAAGCTAGGGCTCCCGGATATTTTAAATCTTGAGTTCCCAACTGCAATACTTTTCCCGAGTCTCCTTTTTGTGAATTTAGTTGATATCCGCCCCGTGTTTTAACACGAATTTGGTTTATATTAGTCCCGTTTCGAATATTTTATTCTTCTATTTTGCAAGGAAAATTCCTGATTGAAATATCCGTCTGCGCCAGGCATACCCAAGCTCGGGCTCCCGGATATTTTAAATCTTGAGTTCCCAACTGCAATACTTTTTCCGAGTCTCCTTTTTGGTGAATTTAGTTGATATTCGCCCCGTGTTTTGACACGAATTTGGCTTATATTAGTTCCGTTTCGAATATTTTATTCTTCTATTTTGCAAGGAAAATTCCTGATTGAAATATCCGCCTGCGCCAGGCACACCCAAGCTAGGGCTCCCGGATATTTTAAATCTTGAGTTCCCAATTGCAATACTTTTCCGAGTTTTATTTCTTTGAATTTGGTTGATAGTCGCCCGTTCTTTAACACAAATTTGGTTTATATTTAAATCTGGAATTGCCTTCCGTTTTCATTACCTTCCCCGAATTTTCTTTTAGTGGGATTTCGTGATACCCTTCTTGATTTTGTTAAAAGCTTAGGGAAATGTCTGACGAGTAGATATAGAGTGCCCGATCTATAGTATTGTTTTCCCGATTGGATAGTTTTTTTTTAGTACCACCGGACCCGTTCGTTACATAAGGGTCTATCAAATACATGAATGAAAAGACCACCAAGCTTAACATAGTTTTGCTTGCCTTTTTTTTACCGCATCTTTTATTTGCATGAACGCTATTTTATAATTACAAACCACTCTCGCTTATGTCCTGCCCGCTTCGTCGCTAATAATACATATGTGCTTTTGAGTATTGTTTATTTTGTATGTATATAACAACTTAGAAGGTATTAATGTAATAAAACTGAAATAAACCGGTGTTGTGTTTTATTGACCTATTATAGACTAGTATTTCCTTATGGTAGCGTAGTTGTTTGGCAGCACGAATTTTAGCTTCTCCGTAGTGTGGATCAGGATAATAACAGTTATTTCAGGACTAGCGAGAACATTTGTTTTATATATTTAGGAATATCCCGAATTTTGACGACAATAGACCCCTGGAATTTACCGTACCTCCATCTGAGGCTACCTGGAACTCTCGACGAGGGAAGTCGAGGGGCCGTGGAGACAACCACGTTAAAAATCTGGCGCCCGAGAAAGTGTAAGGTTTCAAAGGTGTCAGGAGTGACGTTTCCGAGACGTTCCACGCGCAGTGCAGCGCGCAGTCATCGCCTCTCTCACTTGTAGGGGAGGAAAACGCGTCACAATACCACCCATTTACTGTTTAAATAGATAAGAAAAACATTACATTGGTGTCAGAAGTGGGATTATATAAATAAATTGCTACGTAAAAGTGGCCAAGAGATTAAGGGATCTGAAAGTGGCGGAATTAACAGCAGAATTGGAAGATCGTGAGTTGGAAACGTCCGGTAATAAAAGTGAATTAGTAGAGCGACTTAAAGTGGCACTAGAAAATGACGGCTTTGATCCAGAAACAGTTTTATTTAATGACGAGGCTTCCACCTTAATCTCGTCAATTTCTGCTAACATGGACGAGAAGATTTCTGCCATGGAAGAGAATATTTCTGCTACCATGGACGAGAAGATTTCTGCCATGAAAGAGAACATTTCTGCTAACATGGACGAGAAGATTTCTGCCATGGAAGAGAACAGGGACGAGAAGATTTCGGCTATAAAGAACGATATTTCTACTTTGAAGAACGATATATCTGCCGATATCTTGTTAATGAAAAACGACATTGCCGCTGACATTGAAAATGAAATTTCGTCTCTAAAATCTGAAATCGAGGATAAGATGTCAATGATGGACAAGAAAATCGAGAATAAAATGTCAACGATGGACGAGAGAATCGAGAATAAAATGTCAACGATGGACGAGAAAATCGAGAATAAAATGTCAACGATGCACGAGAAAATCGAGAATAAAATGTCAACGATGGACGAGAAAATCGAGAATAAGATTACACGATAGACGAGAAAATCAAGGAGCTAGAGGAAAAGATTGCCGATTCAAGAATGCGAGGCACGCCAGAGGAAGAAAATAAGACCGAGCAAACGAAACCTTGCAAGCCAGAAACACTACCTAAGTTTGAAGACATTAGCAGTTTTACCTGAGTCAAGGCCCCAACGTTCGATGGAAAAATGTCGTGGACCAATTATGTGAAACAATTTGAAGCAGCCGCTAGAGTGAATAATTGGTCCGATAGAGAGAAGGCAGTGAATTTAACCATCGCGCTTCGCGGAGATGCCTTAGATGTACTTCAGACGATACCTCTAGAAGAAACGGATGACTTCGAGCTGCTGAAGAAGAGGTTGGACATGCGATATGGTCACGAATATTTGGAACAGTTGTACAGATTCCAGCTGAAGAACCGAAGGCGGAAACGTGACGAACCCCTTCAAGAGTATGAAATGGATATTGCCCGACTAGTTCGATTTGCTTATCCATCAGCACCAGAAAACATGATGGAATGTTTAGGCATCCAGGCCTTTATTGATGGCTTATGTGACCACGATATGGAGAGAACGCTTCGATCAGCCCATCCTAAAACATTTGTCGATGCATTGACTGCTGCTCTTGAATATGAAGCAGCCACGATGGTTTTCGGAATACAGCAAAGGTAGGACCATACAGGAAAAATGTGACGATGACAGACTTGACCAGATCGTCAACATGTTGAAAGGTATGGTAGACATGAAGCCGAAGAAAATCAGGTGCTGTAATTGTGGCGAGCTAGAGGATGTACGCAGTTCGTGTAAGCGCCCTACGACTCCTGCAAACCAAGAACCTCTAAAATGCAAAGCAGCCACGAAGGGCTCGCGCTACAACAAAGGTAGGACCATGCATGAAGAAGATGACGATGACAAACTTGACCAGATCGTCAACTTCTTGAAAGGTATGGCAGACAGAAAGCCGAAGAAGATCAAATGCCGGAAGTGTGGCGAGCTACAGCACGTACGAAGTCCCTCTAAGCGCCCCAAGACTCCTGTAACCCAAGAACTTCAGTCACAGGGGAAATCAGACAGGGGTGAACATCCAGCTGATGTGAATCACCGAAATGCCGACTCCCTGTCCAGACGGCCGTGCCCAACAGACTGCTCCCACTGCAACAAGGTCGAATCTAGGAAAGCTGCAGTTTCAAGAACTACTGTAGTCAACGAGGAATGGTAACCCACCAGGATCAGAGAAGATCAGGAGAATGATCCTCACCTGAAGATGATCCGGCAATGGAAGAAAGAAAATCGGCGACCTAACTGGAAAGAAGTGTCAAAGTTTTCTCCGAAACTCAAGGCGTATTGGGCTCAGTGGGACCCCGTTGTCCTGGAAGAAGGCCTATTGATAAGAATCCTTGAGAACGATGATGGTTCCGAGAAGAGAAGACAGATAGTTATCCCGAGAGCGAGAGTAGCTGAGGTACTGAAGAAGTTACACGATAGTCCATCGGTAGATCATCTGGGAGTGAAGAAAACCCTTCAGCGAGCCCGTGAAAGGTTTTATTGGATGAACAGCTCCGACGATGTGAAGGACTGGTGTAAGAAATGTACGACTTGTGCTACGAGTAATGGACCACATCGCAAGAGAAAGGCACCCATGAAACAGTACAATGTTAGAAGCCCTTTCGAAAGGATTGCTTTAGACATCGCTGGACCATTTCCGACAACAGAAAATGGTAGCAAATACATACTGGTTATAATGGATTATTTCACAAAATGGGTGGAAATTTACGCTATTCCCAACCAAGAAGCCACAACTGTAGCAGATGTATTGGTGAAAGAATTTATCAGCCGATATGGAGTGCCCTTGGAAGTCCATAGTGACCAGGGAAGAAATTTTGAAAGCCATCTATTCCAGGAGATTTGCGAGAAGCTGGGAATGAAGAAGACCAGGACAACAGCATTACATCCACAGTCAGACGGAATGGTCGAGAAAATGAACAGGACTATTGGAAAATACCTGTCCAAAGTAGTATCCAGCCATCAGAGAGATTGGGACCAGTATCTTTCCCTATTCGCATTGGCTTATCAATCTGCCGTCAATGAGTCCACGGGTGAAACACCGGCGAAAATCCTGTTTGGACGTGAAATGAGACTTCCTTGTGACCTGGAATTTGGCTGTCGGCCTGGAGAAGATAGAGCAGGCGAGGCCTACGTGATCCAATTGAGAAGAAGGCTGGATGATATTCATGAATTAGTTCAAACAAATCTTCAAGTTGCCAGCGACAGAAGGAAAAGTCGGTACGACACGCAGGCCACAGAAGGCGGTTTTAAAGAAGGGGACAAAGTATGGTTACACAACCCGGCGAGGAGAAATGGATTTTCTTCAAAATTACAAAAATCCTGGGAAGGTCCATACTTAATCAAGAAAAGGATCAATGATGTTATATATCGCATAAGCAAGATCCCCAACGGTTCACCAAAACCGACTAGCGCCATTCGAAGGAGACCATGACCTGGAGGATGGAGTAAACCTTATTCGAGATGTGTCTGACCCTACCTTCGAGGAATTTATGGGCACGTATGGAGGTACCGGGAAAGCTAGATATGGAGTCACTTCGGAACAACAACAAGATCTGTTCACTCTCCCGGAAGATTATTCACCGGTATACAACATCCCCACCCGTATCAAGAACGCACGAGGGTTGGCAACCGTCTTTCGAAAGAAGTTTGGGCAATTAGAAAAACTTGAAGACCAGATTCCAGTCCCTGGCAAGACACTGAAACTGAAACATAATTCGCGGTACGTCTTCTACGTGGTAACTAAAAATGACTTCCAAGATCGATCTACCTACCGCGATGTGTGGGAAGCACTTCGAAATCTCCGAGACCATGTGTTGGAATCCAACGTGAAGAAACTGGCTATGTCTAAGATAGCGAGTAACCAGTTGCATTGGCGAATCATCAGGAACATGGTAGAGATTATCTTTCAAGATACCGGTGTCCAGATATTAATTTGCAGCTACAACCCCCGTTATCTGTATCCGATGAAGACGGTGCCCTGCTATTTCCAAAAGATCGGAAAGTGTAGAAATGGGGCCGTTGCCGATTCAAACATCCAGTGTCGCCTACACAAAAGTTCCAGGAGGAACTTCCATTTAAGGACGGGGTAATGTTACGAAACAGCACACTGGTATAGTCCCTAAAACCGACTCTGCCTAAGTCAGGTATAAAAGTTAAAATTATGGAGGATACGCACTGTTTTTTATAACTGTTCACGACTTTACGACTATCTTATGTAAACATTGATTTGTGACCAGAGTTATCTAGAAAAGGCCAGAACCAATTGTTTTTGTGCCGCAGCCCAGAATTCTCTAGTCAAAAAGGAATTAATATAAATAATGACCGATCAGCGGAGGAGTTAGTTGATAATTTGACATCGTGATATAAACAAGTAAATAAGTGAATATAAATTAGTAAACTGTTTATATAAATTAGTTTAAGTGAATATAAGTGTATATAAATTAAGTGTTAGTGCGTAGTTTAGTGTTCTAATAAATTTATAAGTAACCATACCGCGTGTTAATAGTTTATACCACCCATTTACTAATTAAATAAATAAGAAAAACATTACAGTACATTCACACGAACTTAAAATAAATAACGGAGTACCCCAGGATTCCGTTCTGGGCCCTTTATTATTTTTAATTCACGTCAATGATTCACCCAAATCTATGGAATAGCAGAGCAGAGTGGTTTTATATGCTGATGATGCAAACGAGGGAGTTACTGCGAGGAACGAAAGTCTTGATATGGCAAAAAATTGGTTTCAACCAAATAAACTCAAACTAAATGAATCAAAAACTCAACATATTCTATTCAGTGTTGACAAATTTGCAGAAATGTCGGAGCCTGTTAAATTGTTGGGAATTGTATTCGATACTTCGTTGACTTGGTCGAGCCAGATTGATCGATTGTGCTCAAAAATATCGTCTCAAATATTCGTATTGAGACAGTTACGTAAAAATATTATTGACAATAATGTAATGAAAGTCGCCTACTGTGCCTTGATTCACAGTCACCTGTCTTATGGCATATCGCTATGGGGTAACTCAAGCGGGCTCCATAAGGTTTTTACGTTCCAAAAGGCAGCAATCCGAATTGCGGACGGATCAGCATACCGAGCGCATTGTATAGAAATTTTTAAGAAATATAAGATTCTGTGTCTACCCTGTCAATATATCTTTGACCAACTTCTAAGAATACATCGGGACCTAAATTATATTTTGAGTCATAGCGATTTACACGGTTATAGTACTAGAAATGCAAATGATCTAGTAAATATATTTTCACGTCTGTCAACGGCTAAACGGAATCGACTTGATTTCAATCTGTTTAATAAACTAGACAAACTATACCCGGAAGAAAAAATAAAGGAAATGAGCGATGCGAAATTTTCTAAATCTGTCAGAATTTATCTAATAGAACACTGTTTTTACAGCATTGATGAGTACATGAGCTATTCCTTTGAGAGTGCATTATACTTGAATACCTGATGAAATATGGTTAACCCACGATAATTGTTTATTTTTTCTATACAGTTCTATACTTTTATTTTTTTATATAGTTTTTCATCCTTTTATAATATGTCTTGGTGTACTTTTAGATTTTTATTCTATTGTAGCTATTTTTACTTTTTATTGTGTGATTGTTCTCTTTCATTTTTTTTGTTCTTTCACATAATGTAATCAATTATCTATTAATCGTTTGTAATTATATTAATATTTTATATGAGATGACTATAAACGTGCCCTATATGTAAAATTGTCAATAAAGGAATATATATATATATTATTATTATTATTATTTTTTATTAATTCACACTTGTCAGTGGAGGATTGGCATGACCAGGCTGGGATTCTCAAGGTTTCAGCAGCCTAGTCATGTGTGAGCGCTCGTCGGACGGTTCGGCATGTTCCCAATATAGCTGCTTGTTGGGCGGTAATTATATTCTTATCAACATTTACCAATTTCAGTTTCTTTAACTCGTTTTGTAAGTGTACTTCAACGAGACCAGTAGTTGAGATAACCAGCGGATCTATGGTTACGTGTTCTAATTGGTAAGCATCCTTTAGTTCGTGCGCCAAGTATTATTATTATTATTATTATTATTATTATTATTATTATTGTTATTATTATTAATATTATTATTATTACACAGTGATTACGAGCCAAAGCAAAGCTTATACGGCTCAATTACAAAATCAAATTACATAGATACTAATAGGTTAGCAGAACTAATTTTACAAACTAAGCTTAAAATAAATTGAGATTTAAAAAGATAGTAGCACTATAGAATTATAAAACACTAATCAAGTACAACACCAGATCAAGAACACCTGTCCAGCCCATTCTTGAAGCTATTCACAAAAGGAGCTGATACGATGTCACTACTTAAATTGTTGCATTTATCGAATACTCCATTCATTAGAAAGTTTTGTCTAACACTAGATCTAAAAGATTCTTTTTTCAATTTACAATTGTGACCTCTTAACCTGTTATCTTCATTTAATGTAAAAAAGTTAGAAGTGTCCCAAAAGTCATCTCTAAGAATCCTAAACGTTGTAATCACATCACCCCTCTCTCTTCTCTCAGATAGTGCTGTCAGCCCGAGCCTGCTTAGTATTGATTCATAGGTTAAAGGCTCAAATTTTTGTATGTATTGGAGTATAAGCTCCTACCTGTTCATTTTATTCCTCCTTTCCAATTTTCTACTGTTTCTCCTGTTTTTTATTTCTTTCCCTACAGCTCTGCAGCCTGTAAGGACCTATACGCACCTTTAAGGACCTCTACGGACCGTTAACAGCCTTTAAGGACCTCTACGGACCGTTAACAGCCTTTAAGGACCTCTACGGATTCTAGAGACCACCCACTCCACCAGACCATACAGCGTCCAGTCCAGACAACGACGTCTCAAGAAACTTTTGACTACTGCTGCGAGCTGTACGTCCCGAGTCTTCCCAAGATAAGTCCCTAACTTACATTGGTATATATAAAATATTGAACTGGACATTTTTACTATAACAACTGATATTTATTCGTATTTGCATTGAGAATATACGGTTTATGTAAATTTATCTTTTTGTGTCAAATAAATCCATTTGTCCCGAAATTTTGTTTGTTGATTCACCTTATGCCAATTGTGGTAATACAAAATAATGTAACTAAGGCCGAAGTTTGTAGAGTATTTTTAGATTTTTATTGTGAAATATTGGATTAGAAATTTGTAGGACTCTAGTTTTCGTCTGTTTAATCAAGTTAATTCTTGTACTACGTCGATGATATGAATGGTAATTTATATATCTTCCAGAATTGATAGGTCTCTTATACCAGTCAATTAAGATTCTATTATCATTGTTTCTAATATTTTATGATAAATAAATCAAAATTATAGTAGTTCAGGATCAAATAGTTTGTTTATTGTCATATTGTTTTTTGAGTTTTTCGTTGATTTATGTTTAAAAGAATTTATTATAAAAATTTACAACTTTTCCAAAATTCGCTATAGATTTTATGAAAGTATTTATTATTTCATTTAATTGTTAATAATGATAACATTGACCAATCAATTTTAGCCCTTGATAATGAATAAAAGTTATTAGAAAGATCGGGAATAAATATCTAAAATAATTTACTCTGGTGTCTTATTGCCACATCCCCACAAAAATATCCATTACAAATAATTTGGCAAATATCTTTCTTCAAGTTATATATATATATATATATATATATATATATATACATATATATATATATATATATATATATATATATATATATATAATTTTATTCATATTCATTTTTCTTGGGCATCAGGTTAATCGTAAATTCTTTATCAATTTATATTTTTATTTGACGTTTCGCTCTCTATTCGGAGCATTTTCAAAAATTTTTACATTGATGTTAAACAATAAAATCAATATACCAAGGTTGAATGACCCTGGTATATTGTAAAGAGTTGTTTCTAAGGCAGGTATTTTCGATTTTATTGTTTTTGAAATTATTTCATTAGTTACCAGTTTTTGTCGTCTCTGTGTGTACATTCAATTTAAATCTTTCAACCGTTCTCATTTTATTGTTTAACATCAATGTAAAAATTTTTGAAAATGCTCCGAATAGAGAGCGAAACGTCAAATAAAAATATAAATTGATAAAGAATTTACGATTAACCTGATGCCCATATATATATATATATATATATATATATATATTATTATAGTTTATTTTATATGGGAATTTAATTTGCCCTACGTTGGGCCGACATATTATTATGAATAGAATTGGGTGAGAAAATAGTTTAATTTGCCCGGTATGTTGAGGATTTAATATGTATGATAAACAGTTTATTTAACCAACATGAAAACTTCTCATCTCAGGGTAGAGTTCAAGTATTTTAAATAAAATGATTTTATAATTTTATATATGTTTGCGCCAAAGTTAATAAATGCTTTATATTTTTAAAAATAAATTTGTTAATCAGAATATGTTACTTTTTTAATGATTTCAAATTAAATACGGTCCTGTCCTACTTAAAAAATATCTGCATAGTTCAATCGATTTCATTCAGAGCTTCTTCCTGTGGTAAGTAGATGGTGCACAAATCACCAGATGAAATGATTAACTCAAGTAATTTAAAAAAACGTTCTTCAAAAGGAAAAACAATATTTAATTTAATGAAAATAAATACACTACACTTTTACAAGTGTTTTTTTTTTTAAGAAAATCAACTATCTAAAAGGATGACTCTTTCATACAAATCACACGCACTCTGGTGAGATATTATTATAATATTAAAATACAGTTATATAATTTCATAAACATTTGACTTTCAGAAAACGGCGAAATACACTCTTAACAGCGTCTATGCATCACAAAATTTTAGTTTTTTTTTTACAAATTAGTAAGTACGCTTGACCTCTTAATACATTAATAAACTAACTTGTACTACCTTATTTACTTCACGATTTCTGTTTGTTCCAGATTCTCCTCCTGGAAAACCTCCCTGTTGGCATTCTGCTTCTACCAAAACAGGAATCGATGCTGTATTTCTTTCAAAGTCCAAACAGCTCACACAAATTCCACTATTCAATGTTCTTCGAAAACTAATTTGGCTATTTTACTTCCACCAGACACAAGACACCATTTTATAAAATAAAATTCATGATTAGTGTTTTACAACATTCAACAATTCCTTTTTTTATTATTTATATAAACTAAACTACTTACACTGATATATCTCTTGTAAGTATAATGTATTTGTTTTAAATTCTATATTCAAATTTTGTCTTCCAAATGATTTCAATTTACTTTACCCAAAAAATTTTGCTGCTCCAAAAATCTCTTCCCAAAAAGAAAAACCTACTAGTCAATAGCCCCCATAATCAACAACTTTTTCACATTCTGATTTTTTTTTCGTTAGCAACACAGTTGTCGCCGATGTGATCTTTTTTAAATGTTTATTAACCAATCAAATTTGACTATTTATTTTATAACTCAAATTCTTCATTTCAACCAGTGAAATGTTCATCCATTATATCATGATATTATATTCTAAGGTTTTTAATTACTTAGACTTCCTATATTATTTTCATTCAATAATATTTCTTAGTATTGTTAAAATGACATTTCCTAACCTCTAAGTATGTACGTCAAATGAATATTCATAATGTTTTAATAGATGACAGCTGTTACCTTTAAATATGTATGCAAAATGAAAATTCGTTTTCTTTATAAGTCATGTTCTCTGAAATTCACATTATTTTATATTTTCCTGCTCTGTTATGTCTAAACATCTACACTATCTCATTTTAATGTCTTAATCAACAAATATTACGAGATTAGCTTGACTTCACAGAATAAAGCATTTAGTTTCTTATTATGAACAAATTTTGATACTTGATCTCTTTGATAAAAGTTTCGTTAGGTAATTTATTTCATATAAACTGTTTATCACACCTATTCGCAATTATCCCTACATTATACAGTCTGTCCTTTCTGTATGTCTTCTCTATCGAATAGTGGATCGTACAGATTGTCTCCATTCAAATGTTTAAAAAAAATTTTTGACTTAAAAAAATTCTTTTAGATTACAATACATAATCTTAATTCTTCATTATTTGATATACAGGGTGTAGCATTATTTTTTCACAATAACATCCCCTAAATTTTGCGTTTATCAAATTTTTTATTCTAAGAAAAATTTTATGAACGCAAATTTTACTTCAAGTACTATATTCTAGGATTGTCTTTCAATTTTACTAATAATACATTTCTTTTTATTTCGGGTTGCTGTTACAAAGATGATTTTGGAATCCTGTGTTGCAGTATCCTCTTCAAATAGTTTTAAATCTATTTACAATACCATAATTAAATATGTATACAAATTCTTATTTTATTTTTAGGTACATGTTTCATTTACAAGTTTCATCCAAAGGAATTAGTTTAAAAAATCATGTTATAAATCCATTTTTGAAAATTCTTTAATGTTCGTTATGCGACTTATTACTTCTACATTTCTCAGAGTCTCTTATATCGGTACAATTTATTAATTTATATTTCTTGTGTTACATCTCTCTATAATACCATCCTTCAGCATATTTTGTATCTCTGAATCAACTTCTTTCCTATATTTATAAGGTATGGGATATGTTCTTATTCTGAAATTTTCTATTCCCTTAACTTCTATCTTATGTACATAGTTATTTGCCATTTTCATCTCTTTTTTAACTAATCCTTTATACTTAATTATTAAATTCTTCACTTTCTCAGCATATTCCTTATTTCCACATACTAATTCCAATTCTTCCATTATTTCATCCCTCTTCATATTCCATAACTTCCTATTATCCTCTTCAAATTCCAATTCTTCCATATTTCCACTCCTCTTTATATTCCATAACTTCCTATTATCCTCTCCAATTGCCAATACTTCCATATTTCCAATCCTTTCTATATTCCCATAACTTCTTATTATCCTCTTCAATTGCCAATTCTTCCAAATTTTCGTTTCCAAATTCAATTCTATTTCCATCAATTTCTATCTCCATCTTTTCAAAATCAAGTATTACTTTAAACTTTGTTAATTCATCAATTCCTATTACTATGTCTGTTTCCAAATTATTCACTAACAGTAATTGCATTTCAACTTCTTTCCCATCCTTCAATTCAATCTTTTGTATTATAGACTTATTTACTTCACATAGCTTCTTTCCATTTGCTCCTATCAATGTAGTTTTTGGTATTTTAATTAATTTGTTTTCATAATTTTCAATGTTTTCTTCTATTAGTTTTGTTTTAATTATGGACGCTTCCGAACCTGTATCTATTAATAATTTTATTTCTTTTCCATTTAATTTCCCTTTAATATTTATCAATCCCATTATTTCTTTTAATTCTAATTCTTCCCCAAATTTTATATATTCCCTTGGATGTTCGTATGTACAGATAATATTTTTCTTTACATTTGGTATGTGCTCGATCCAAAATTTTGATCGGGCTCTGTTTCAGTGACTATTTCTGGTTCTATGGATATCACTCTTTCTTTCTGTCTTTGTATATTGTTCACTCTCCTTTGTTCTTCATTTCTATTGCCTCTTCCTTCAAAATTTCCATTTGTCCTTTCTGTATTATAGTCTCTTCTTTGCTCTTGTTTTTCATCTCTTTGTCTGTTTTCATAAGATCCATTCCTATTGTTTCCTTCAAATGTTCTATTTCTATAATTATTGTTATGATATTGATCATTTTTGTTGTAGTTGTTTTGAGCGTTATTGTTCCTGTTATAATTATTGTTTCTATTATAATATCCATTATTATTATTTCTGTTAAAGTAATTATTTCTGTTTTTCATCATTATCTTTATATATCCTAATTTCTATCTATGTACAACATTATATTTACATATGTTTTTTTTTTAACATTATTTGTTAATTATAAACTTCTTATTTACATGTTGTTTTTTATATTCCTTATCGACCTTTTACAATTCCTTATTCGTCTTCTAGATTCCGGTCCTATAATACAGCCTTATTATTCAATTTAATTTTCTTTTCCTAAATTTCGTTTTATCCTCTTCTCTTATTGTTTGATTCTCTTCTATCTGCTTCCTAAGTTTCTTAAAATTTTCCACTGTGTCTTTTTCAATTTTGTTGTCCCCTATCTCATCAATTTCTCCCAATGGATTCATGAAAATTTGTGTTTCCAATTTCTTCATATTATTGTTTCTTCTTTTTATTATTTCATTTCCCATAATACTCTCACTTCCTATCATTTCATTATTAATTATCCTATTAAAATTTCTTGGATAAATTATCTTTATATTTCTGCCAAGTTTTAATCTCATTTCGAAATTTTCTGCATAAATTATTGTTTCTATATTCTGTCTTATGGTTTCTTCTATTTCTTCCTTAGTCTCTTGTAGTATCTTATTTATTTTCTCTAACTGCCAATTAAAATGTATCCCCCTATTATTATTATTTTCTTTACCATATGTCACTATTCGTTTTAATATATTAACATCTGGGTCTGTTATTTTCCAATAAATCTCTTTATCATAAATTTTCATGACTTCCTCACTTCCTAGATTCTGTAAATTGATATTTATCATCTCCTCATTTATTTGTCTTTGTATTTTAATAAATTGTATTTCTTCTGTTTCCTTCTCAACTTTTTTAAACTCCATCACACTTTGTATTTTCGTTTCGTCAATTTCCATTTTATTACTTAATTTTTGTTCTATAGTATCATCATTTATATTTTCATTTTGTATCTTTACATCCATTTGAATCTCTTCTTTGAAATCCTTTTCTTTCTCCTCTATTTCCTTAATTCTGTTGATCTGTGAATTGTCTATTTCTGTGGTTTTTTCAATCCCCTCTCCTCTTATTTCTTGTTTAGTGGATTCTGTTTTATTTTCTATGTATGTGTTTGATTTTTCCAATATCTTCTCAAAATGTCCCAATTTTTCATCCATCAATTTTATTATCAGTTCCTTAGTTTGTTTAATTTCTTCTTTGTTCTGGTCCATCTTAATATTCATTTCTTTTTTTAATTCTTCCTTATTTTGGTCCATTTTATTATTCATTTCTTCCTTATTTTGGTCCATTTTAATATTCATTTCTTCCTTATTTTGATCCATTTTTCCATTCAAATAACTCATATCTCCCCTAATATTATTCATATTTTTATCCATTCTTTTCATATCTTCCTTAATATCATCCTTCATACTATTCATATTTGCAACTAATTGTTGCATAATTTCCATTAATGGATCATTTCTACTTGTCCTTCCCCGCTCTTCCTGTCTTCTATCTTCCTGTTCTTCTGTTGCATCTCCCATCAAAACTCCTTCTGGTAATGGTGCATCTTCTTCTTCCTGTCCTTGTTCTGCAATATCTTCTTCCAAATGTTCTCTCCCCTATTCCAAATATTGTACCTGAAAATCTCCTCTGCCATTGCTCCTTTCTTCTCTTTCTTCATCAGACCTACTTTCAACTCCTACCTGCTTTCCGTCCCTTAATGTCATTTTCCTTTCCATTTTATTTATTTAAAATCTTTTAATACAGTAAAAAAAACTTATTTCAATGCTTTTTATTATTATTTACTAAATTTCTATATTAGCCCCACGTTGCGGTGACATTTTATTATTATAGTTTATTTTATATGGGAATTTAATTTGCCCTACGTTGGGCCGACATATTATTATGAATAGAATTGGGTGAGAAAATAGTTTAATTTGCCCGGTATGTTGAGGATTTAATATGTATGATAAACAGTTTATTTAACCAACATGAAAACTTCTCATCTCAGGGTAGAGTTCAAGTATTTTAAATAAAATGATTTTATAATTTTATATATGTTTGCGCCAAAGTTAATAAATGCTTTATATTTTTAAAAATAAATTTGTTAATCAGAATATGTTACTTTTTTAATGATTTCAAATTAAATACGGTCCTGTCCTACTTAAAAAATATCTGCATAGTTCAATCGATTTCATTCAGAGCTTCTTCCTGTGGTAAGTAGATGGTGCACAAATCACCAGATGAAATGATTAACTCAAGTAATTTAAAAAAACGTTCTTCAAAAGGAAAAACAATATTTAATTTAATGAAAATAAATACACTACACTTTTACAAGTGTTTTTTTTTTAAGAAAATCAACTATCTAAAAGGATGACTCTTTCATACAAATCACACGCACTCTGGTGAGATATTATTATAATATTAAAATACAGTTATATAATTTCATAAACATTTGACTTTCAGAAAACGGCGAAATACACTCTTAACAGCGTCTATGCATCACAAAATTTTAGTTTTTTTTTTACAAATTAGTAAGTACGCTTGACCTCTTAATACATTAATAAACTAACTTGTACTACCTTATTTACTTCACGATTTCTGTTTGTTCCAGATTCTCCTCCTGGAAAACCTCCCTGTTGGCATTCTGCTTCTACCAAAACAGGAATCGATGCTGTATTTCTTTCAAAGTCCAAACAGCTCACACAAATTCCACTATTCAATGTTCTTCGAAAACTAATTTGGCTATTTTACTTCCACCAGACACAAGACACCATTTTATAAAATAAAATTCATGATTAGTGTTTTACAACATTCAACAATTCCTTTTTTTATTATTTATATAAACTAAACTACTTACACTGATATATCTCTTGTAAGTATAATGTATTTGTTTTAAATTCTATATTCAAATTTTGTCTTCCAAATGATTTCAATTTACTTTACCCAAAAAATTTTGCTGCTCCAAAAATCTCTTCCCAAAAAGAAAAACCTACTAGTCAATAGCCCCCATAATCAACAACTTTTTCACATTCTGATTTTTTTTTCGTTAGCAACACAGTTGTCGCCGATGTGATCTTTTTTAAATGTTTATTAACCAATCAAATTTGACTATTTATTTTATAACTCAAATTCTTCATTTCAACCAGTGAAATGTTCATCCATTATATCATGATATTATATTCTAAGGTTTTTAATTACTTAGACTTCCTATATTATTTTCATTCAATAATATTTCTTAGTATTGTTAAAATGACATTTCCTAACCTCTAAGTATGTACGTCAAATGAATATTCATAATGTTTTAATAGATGACAGCTGTTACCTTTAAATATGTATGCAAAATGAAAATTCGTTTTCTTTATAAGTCATGTTCTCTGAAATTCACATTATTTTATATTTTCCTGCTCTGTTATGTCTAAACATCTACACTATCTCATTTTAATGTCTTAATCAACAAATATTACGAGATTAGCTTGACTTCACAGAATAAAGCATTTAGTTTCTTATTATGAACAAATTTTGATACTTGATCTCTTTGATAAAAGTTTCGTTAGGTAATTTATTTCATATAAACTGTTTATCACACCTATTCGCAATTATCCCTACATTATACAGTCTGTCCTTTCTGTATGTCTTCTCTATCGAATAGTGGATCGTACAGATTGTCTCCATTCAAATGTTTAAAAAAAATTTTTGACTTAAAAAAATTCTTTTAGATTACAATACATAATCTTAATTCTTCATTATTTGATATACAGGGTGTAGCATTATTTTTTCACAATAATATATATATATATTATCAAAGAATTACTTGTTTTCCTTTTATCTATGTATTAAAATGTAAATATACCTTGACAAAATTTACGTTGGTACGCCTATGGTATCAAACCTATTCCTTTCTTTAGTATTGACACGTGAAATGATCTGAATTTATCTATATAATTGGTTGTCACTATTATTAACCATTTTCTGTTTCTGATATTGTAATGAAACGACAAAGACATACACTCTAATTATATATTATCAAAAACATGGAATGAAAATGAGAAAAGAAGTACATATATCAACACAAACAAAATTTAAATCTGATATGTTAAACAAATAACTATAACGTAATAAAATCTTGAATCAGTATACCTTTGTGCTATTAAAATAAATTTAAATGGCCAAATCAGATTTTTTAATTATTCAATTGGTTAACCAAATTGCACAACGCTCACCTTGCACTACCGATGGCTTCTTAGGCACCGACAATTAACGATCTGCAACAACACAACTCTTCTATTAATGTGTCCACTGCATCTACTCCCTCTGGACACTTGACACAACTCCTCCGGGTAAGTTTTGAAATTATATTTCCTGTTATGCTTTAAAATATTTTACTTTCCTTTTTTTATTTCAAATTCTGGTTTCATTAGTTTATAAATATTTTTTAATGATATTTTCAGTTTATTTTATTATTAAAACGCCTTGAATTTCTATCTATTTTAATCATTTATCTTTTGTACCTTCAATTGGCTTCTAAACCTTCTCAAATAACTTCTTCAACTTTATTTAACTTTTTCTGATACGTTTCTTGAATTATACGAGGACTTCTGTTATATTGTATCATAGTTTTAAATTTTCATTTATATACGTCCAGTTTATATATTAGAGGTTTTTTTATTTAATTTCATGCATTTTTTATCGATATTCGGATATTTAATGCTCTTTTCTTTTTTAAAATAATTTAATCTACTTATTTAAAAACTCTACTTCTCTGAAACTATTCCTATTTATTAAAAAGAACCTCTTATTACGTATTACATTTCCATTCTGAAATAAACAAATCTACAAACTGAAAATTTTCAAAATATATATAATTCTTTTCAAATTTTGTTAGAATTTTGTCACAATTATTGTTTCTTATGAACTTGGCCGGTGGCGAGGAAGACATAAATATGGAGAAGTGGGCAGCAGCTAATATTTCTACTATAATGCCAATACTCTAGTTGAGACTTGAATTATAAATAATATTAATTAAGAATGTGGTAAGGCTGAAGTGTTCAGCTAGTAGTGTTGCAACTTCAATCAAAGCTATAGTTCATCGAGCGGAAGTGTTTTGAAATATTACTAGAGAAGAATTTTAGTTCTACTTAGTGATACATAATGCCGTTTTGTGCATTTATAAACGAAACCGAACATTTCACAAGTTTTGACATCTTAGAGCAAATATCTACATAATGGGGCATATCCGAACTCTGCCACAAAATAAAATTTTACCTGACTTGTATCAATTTGAGGATTACTGAAATGTTCGAACTGTGCCGCAACCATTTAGTTTAATCCTATTAGAGTCATTAGGGTTTATAATAGATAAAATCGGAGGCCCATAGAATTATGTATATTTCTGAAAGGTTTCAAAGATTTCTTGTATAAAATATTTTGAAGAAATCTTGATTGCTTTGATCGATATTTAGGAGATTAGAGGAAGGATGTTGATGCACTTACACTATATAAGAGTTATAGTTGTATTCAGTTACTTCATATCGATCTACAGAAGTTAAGAGTGTAGTACACATAGCAAACAGTGACCAAAATGGAGAACAAAGCATCTACAATGTATAGTGAAAGAGGAAATAAATTAATAGTGTTGAACAGTTATAAATTTTCGAAAGCTAATACTAGCAAATGTGGAAACATTAGATGGAAGTGCTGTAACGCAAAATGTCCAGTTAGAGTGTACTCCCACGTTTCTGATGAAGAAATAATCACAGAAGTCAAAGGAGAACACAATCATACTATGGAAACGAGCCTATCAAGAAAAGCAGTAACAGCATTAAAAGGAAAGCGACTGAAGATCCCACTGAGAAACCCTCCAAACTAATTCGGCAAGAATTGGTGTCAAATAATTTCGCGGAGGATATCAACACCGAAGATATTGACCGAATAAGGAAAAATATTCACGCGGCGAGAAGAAAAATTTTACCCCTATTGCCTAAAAATCAGGAAGAAGTATTTAATAGTGTTCGTGAATTACAATTACGGACGAACCGAGAAGAGGAATTTCTATTATCAGCAGACCAGGTATTTAAAATTATTGTGTTCTCCTGTTTTTCCAACCTTAATTTTTTATGTAATTCGGATTGTATTTTGATGGATGGGACTTTTAAATACTGTTCAACTTTTTTTACCAAATGTTTACCATTCATGGTTTTAAAAGCGGCTATTACGTACCTCTTGTTTTTTGTTTGCTGCCGGACAAATCAAGTCAAACATATTCAAATTTGTTTTTAATTTTAAGACAAAAATGTAAAGAAGTAGGCTTAAATTTTCAACCTAAAGAAGTCGTAGTAGATTTTGAACTAAGCATTCATAACGCTATATATGAATGTTTTGGCAGTTATCAAATTCTTTTTGGTTGTAAATTTCATCTCTGTCAAGCTTGGTTTCGTAAGGTTCAGGAGTTTCATTTGGTACAAGAGTACAGACAGAAAGGTTCTGTAATTGGCAAATACTTAAAAGTACATTTCGGTATTATGTATCTTACTCCTGAGGAAGTTGTAGAATTTTTTTATAATGAACTACATTTTTTGCTTCCGAATGACGAAAGAGTTATAGAATTCCGAAATTATGTCAATAAAACATATATAACGCAAAATTCGATATTTCCACCACTTATTTGGGCAAATAATGCATCCTTTTTTAAGAGGACAACGAATTCTTGTGAGAGTTTTCATTCGCATTTCGGTGCTTCTTTTTACAAAGCACATCCAAACATTGTTCAATTTACTAGTGTGTTATTGGATCTACAAACGGAGGTATACGCGAAAATTCGTTCGGCAAACCAAAGCCAGAGAAAAACCAAAAAAACTATTAATGTTAAAATTAATTTCATTAATGCTCATTTGGATCAATATAGGAAAAATGTTATTTCTCGCTTTATGTTTGTGAAAACGGTTGCATGTAAAAATCTTCCACACGTTTAATTTTTTGTTTTTTTTTATATGTTTATGTATATTGAATATATTTTATTGTAATGTAGTTGTAATGTAGATGTAATTTTTTAGAAGTGGCAAATATACGTTGAAAATATATGTGTTATTAATATTTTCTTATATTGAATTTGAGTACCTAAAGTTCAAGGTAAATTGTTAAATCGGATTAGGCTATTAGACCCCTACTGGTTCGGTAGTTAATCTCCAAAATTTTAAACACTGGCAGAGTTCGAACAACCCGTAATGACTAACTGCATTTTGTGGCAGAGTTCGGATACTCCGACATAATGTTATGGAATGAGCAGTAACTGATTCTCCAATATCATTTTTTAACATCAATTGGGCAGACATTTTGAAGAATTTGATTGTTATTCTGTGAGCTACCAGATTAATGCCGGAAAGACCAAAAATGCCTACTTGAGCTGTTACTCATTGAATAAATTTTTATGGATCATAGAGTTTGCAGGATCATCTAGGAAAACTTTTCTTTGGTGAACAATCTAATCTCACCAAGGAAGAGGATAGTGTTCAACTCTCCGATGAGATGGTGTCGAATTTCGTTAACATCGGATGGATCCTATTATCACTCTTTGGGTAGGAACAATGGTTGCAGAAGCAATGTATTATGCTTCTGATGAATTAATGAGAAATCTGACGCAATAACATCAACCAGAGACTCATTTTGAAAATATTGAATATTGACGTAACGTAAATTGCATAAATCTAGCTTATTATTTTTGATAATGTTAGTATCTTAGATGACGTCTTTGAATACCCTGAAATATTTGATGAGAAGGAGAGTTCTATGTAGATTGAACGTTTTTTAGGACAGAAACTATGAGATAGAAGGGACACTGTATATACACGATACGTGGAAATGTTCAGTTAGGAAATTTTCGTATGTTATGATATTTATTCAGTTATTTGAAATATATACCTTCAACCTTTGCGTATAAATGTTTTAAGCTCACAATTCTAAACGGTTTTTTCGGAGCCACAATAGTACTGGTAAGTTTTGATATCACGCTCTATACGTTTTCATTGTATTGCTACTCTTTGCCCCTTTATGAAATCCAAAAGAGTGAACAAATAAGCTAATGAACCATATTATTTAATATTGATTGAACACATTTAATGAACTAGTAACGGAATTCATAAAAACAGAAATATACTGGGCTAGTTTCCGTAGGAATGATCAGGTGATCTGAATACAATTCTTCTCATTTTTAAGGAAAAAATGAATATTACTGAAAAATCCAGAGCTGTATCAAAAATGAGAACTCTGGCGAAAGAAATTTTATAGACCGCAAGAAGTTTTATTATTTTCCATGAACTTAAGAGTACCCTCAGGACAACCAGTAGCTATTTTCTTCTTTTCGTATTATAGTTGACGATATTAGCTATCTCCCGTGAAGATTTTTCCCAAGTAACTAGTTAATTAGTTATTATAACATTCCATTTTCCTTTGTATGTTCCTAGTTATTGACAAAAATAATTTCAAAATTTGATATAGAACATTAGAATAGAAAGTGTATATGGAGATTCATTTCTTTTTCAAGGGTATTTATCATATAAGCTAAATAAAGTCATATTTTTACCTTAGGCTTCTTTATATTACCCCTGATTTCTTTGGGTAGAAGAGGCCATTGTAGATGAGTTTTTATACATAATGGTCCATTTTTACTTGACTCTTTAACAAACTTCAATGAATCTTCTATAAAAAGAGGGGCTTGGAAATCAGTATTTTCTTTTTGGAAATTCCTATAATCGTAAAGAGCTGTAACCCTGGAAAAATATGAAAATATTTTCCTTATCATGATTGAGATGCAGAAAGAATTTATCAGAACGAGGAAGACATTTCTTAAAAGTTCTCAAAACGTTAACTCACTCTAAAAATGGCGAACGCATTCCCAAATTTGTCTGACCCTTTTCAAAATCTAAGTTGTTCATTATCATCCACACCATTTCTTGAGTCCAAGTAGTTCCTAGAAATTCAAAAAATATTAACTTTGATACAATATCTACCTGTTTCAAAATCATCGCCATTTTCATTCGTTTAAACAATAAATTACTTATAGTATTTACTACCACTACACCAACACTCGCAATTACACTGTCTGAAGCTCGTTTCGATAACCAAATTATCGTCTTCAGAGACTGGAGGTAATTGTGAGTGTTGATACAGTGGTAGAAAATAGTGTGTTTAGTATGAATGCCACCAACGGTTCCAGTAATTTCAGCTTAATCAATTATTATCTCCTTAAAAATACATTAAAAACTTAGGAAATAATTTATGATAGATAAATACAAGTTGATCAAATTGTTTTATATTTGAACAATATCTTTTTACCTGTTTTTGGGAAACTACATATCCACACATCTCTTTCATCTACGCTCCAATTCAAAATATCATTTTTCATTTCTTCGAACCTTTTGGGCATTACAACTCCCTCAACATTGATATATCCTAGCCTAAACACATTAGTAAAATCTCTTTCTAGGATTTTGTCAAGTTTTCCATTATCAAACGTTGTGAAGACCATCGTTGACTTTTTCTATAATAATAAGATATTGAAAGTTTGTTCGTATTTATATGCAATAATTTTATAAGAATGATTTCCGCTTCATTTATTTATATAATCGTTCTCCGTTTTCGTTTTTGCTATAAAATCCTTGAATTATTTGTTGAAAATGTATAAAAACTTATTTCACAGGTTATGTAATGGTTGTATACACGTTGTCAGTAAGGAAGTTTTAGTCTTTGGTTGGATTATATTTTGAGCTTCCTTGTTTGTCTTTTTTGTGGTCATGCTGTATATAAGATTTAAGTTTCTTTTTTCATTATTTTCAGGATTCTTCTCTATTTCATACTTAATTTTTTCGCGAAAATGAAAATCATTGAATTTTACTGGAAATAATTTGGAATGAAACCTTCTTGCCTAAAAAATAACTTCAATCATCTAAATTTAGCTACAAATTGTGCCTTATCAGTGGACACCTGCAAAATAACAGTATAACAGATTTTGTAATACTCGTATAATATTTAAGTAGACTGTTAATATTAAAATTATTCTTTGTCGAGCTATTGTGTTGTATACTTTTTTTAATAAAGATGTATTTATGTCTTTGTTAAAAAAGAATTTTCCATAAAAGAAAATAAAAGTGGCGCACTCTCAGTAGGATTACAATTATTGCTAAAGAAGACAGTTTAAAAATGGAGAACTCTCTAGATTTATCTGCTCATTGACGACTTCATATTGTGGGTTTCTTCAGTGTCTTCTAATTTCAAATTCTTCAAGGAAATCCAGTTCATGTTTCTTATCACAAATATGTAGTACTTCTAGTTCTGTGTTAGGTGTCAATGAATGATTGGTGTCAAGTAGATGTTTTGCTCGTAAGTATCCCCTCCCGTATCAAGAACGTACGAGGGTTGGCATCCATCTTTCGAAAGAAGTTCGGGCAATTAGAAAAACTTGAAGACCAGATTCCAGCCCCTGGCAAGACACTGAAACATAATTAGCGGTACGTCTTCTACGTGGTAACTAAAAATGAATTTCAGCGTGAAGAAACTGGCTATGCCTAAGCTGGCGAGTAACCAGTTGGATTGGCGAATCATCAGAAACATGGTAGAGGTTATCTTCCAAGATACCGGTATCCAGATATTAATTTGCAGCTACAACCCCCGTTATCAGTATCCGATGAAGACGGTGCCCTGTTATTTCCATAAGATCGGAAAGTGTAGAAATGGGGCCAGTTGCCGATTCAAACGTCCAGTCTCCTGGCTACACAAAAGTTCCAGGAGGAACTTCCAGTTAAGGAGGTAGTAATGTTACGAAATAGCACACTAATGTAGACCCTGAATCCGAGTCTGTCTAAGCCATGTATGAAAGTTAAAATTATGGCGGAGGCGCAGGGATTTCTTAGAACTGTTTACGATTGTGACTATCTTATCTAGACATTGTTTTTGTGACCAGTCTTATCTAGAAAATGCCAGAAAGCCAATTGTTTTTGTGTAAGCCGCAATCTACAATTATCTAGTAAAAAAGGCACTAATATATAAAGGACCGACCAGGAAGAGTTAGTTTAGTTGATAAAGTGATCTCGTGATAGAAATAGCGAACAGTAAAGTGTGGATATAAATTAATAATTAAGGTTGTGTGTATATAAATTAAGTGTTAGTGACTAGTTTAGTGTTTAAATAAATTCGTAAGTACTCATACCGTGTGTTTAGAGTATATCCCACCAGTTTACAGTTTAAATAAATGAGAAAAAAATTACAATACCATAAAAAATATGTACAAGACGATTCTCATCCTCTTCCAACAGAATACCGGCGAAAATATTTAATTGTCCGTTTATATTAATGTCAATGATGTTCACTTAAAAACTTAATAATAACTTAAAAATCACAAAAAAAACTAAAAACTCTACAACTTTTTAACTAATAATACACGAAAAATGATGATAATAATAATAATACAACGCTCTGTACCACACCCTGTACTGCTTATAGTGACAGATGTCTAGTCCGTAAATATTTACGAATCTGTAAGCAATCTGTAACTAACATCCTATAAGGCTAGAATCGCATTTCCTTTAACTCTTACAGATTTCGACTAATAGTTCTTACAGATGTTCTCATAATTCCACCATAAGTCTTCTTTCACCGGCCTATTTTACTGTCAAAAAATCTTCTCATCAAATCTAATTTTTTAAATGTTTGCAGTTAGCAGAAAACAAAACATTTATCGTCCAATTCTCATGCGTTTTTTTTAAAGAAATACTTCAGGGCAGTTTTCGAACGTTCTTTTTCAATTTTGCCTAATGATTCCCAGTTACATTAATAACGTTATAATGAGAAATGAGTGCCTTAATAAATGAAAATTCCTAAGTAAAGAATTCTTGGTGCCGCATTTTTTTTTATTGAAATTTACGTGTCTCGACATCTAAAGGTCATTGACACGGGACCAATATAAGGTACAGTACAGATTAAACAACAATGTAAATCACAACAGTGTTACAATATTAAAAAATTAGATTTATATTGAGTTGAGAAGGCGGCAGTCATTAAGAAAATGAATCACGTCACTAAATCTGTTGGTTGATCCAATGATCTTTCCAACTGTTCCATTAATATTATGACATCTTCGAGCTATCTGGTATTGGTGGCACTTTAATAGAACATGTTCAATATTAAGTCGAGTATCTGTACAGAATTCGCATATAGGAGGATCTTCTGAGGCCGTAAGATATCCGTGGGTGAGGCGAGTATGCCCTATCCGCAGTCTGTGTACTATGATTTTGTTTTTCCTAGTCATTGGGGGGAATTTAGGTGTGAAAACGGTGGGTTTGTATTGAATGAAGTTTAGTATCTAGTTGATTCCAGTGATTTTGCCAGTTTTGAAGTGTGAGTTGCTTAACGATGGGTTTAATGTCTTGGGTGAGGTAAACATTTTCTATTTTTAAGTCGAAGGAACATGCTTGTTTTGCTGCTTGGTCTGCGATTTCATTCCCGGTTATTCCCACGTGTGATGGTATCCAGATGATGTGAACCAAAATAACATTGGAATAGAGATGGTGGCAGGTTTTGTGAATTTGTTGGAGTATTGGATGGACTGAACAAATGTTTGTCATTGAGTGTATCGATGAGAGAGAATCTGTGCATACTGCTATAGTGCTGTTTTTATCTGTTGGAGTGTTCAAAGCTTTCAGTGTTCCAAATAATTCTGCTGTATAGACGCTGGTAGTGTCGGGAAGTGGATATCTTGCAACTATAGAATTTTTATCGCTTACAGCACAACCGACACCCTCTGCGTTTTTTAATTCATCGGTAAACAAAACTTTATCAAACTGATGAGAAATTAACATTTTTCTGGATTCTTGCTCAAGTACTGCGTCGGGTGTGTCCAATTTGAGGTAGCGACTTAGAGTAGTATCAAGAAAAGGTAGGTTAATGGTCCATCGCTCTATATTGGAAGAATTAATAGGGGTCATGATTGCGAGATTAATTGTTCCCAACAGTGATTTTAGTGATGACACAGCTGTTGAAATTGTTTCGGAATGTCCTTCAGGGGTGCGATCAGAGTTCATAAGGTTATTGACAGGGTTGTTAGGCCAGGCTGCGATTTTAGAAAAGTATGATAGTAGTAGACGCTGTCGACGTATGAAGAAAGGGGGTTCGAATGACGAAAATGGTTTTGGAAGGACTAGACCTAAAAGCACCAATACGAATACGTAGAGCAGTGTTCTGAATTGTGTTAAGAGATTCAAGGTATGAAGTACAAGCGTTTATGTATAAAATGCTTCCATAATCCAATTTAGAGCTAATGAGGGCTCTATACATCCGTAAAAGTGATTCTTCTTCAGCTCCTCATTGATGATGAGCGAGTGATTTTAAGATATTCATTCTAATAAGGCAAGCTCCTTCTAAGTCCATAATCTCATGTTTCCATGACAATCTTTTGTCAAATGTTACGCCTAAGAATTTTTCGTGGTTAACAAGTTCAAGCGTAGCGTCGTTTGAGTATAAAAGTGGAAAGATCGTGCTATTTCTCCTGCTGAAACGGATAACTTTTGATTTTGAAGCCGAGAACTGAAGGCCGAGATTTATACACCAATCATGAATGGAATTTAGAGCGTTTTGAAGTAGACAGCATGTGCTTGTTGTTACTTTACCCTGACGAAAAATTATGAGATATTTAACTGGGGCAATTATGGAGTTACATATATCGTTAATTTTGAGAATAAATAGGGTAGGGCTGAGTATCGCGCCTTGTGGGGCACCATTATGTGGAAAATAATAAGAAGATGTTTGCTCATTTGCTGTTACCTTGAAGGATCTGTTTGATAATAAATTTTGTATAAAGGCGAAAATATTACCTTGATGCTTTAAGTCTATTAGTTTTTGAAGGATTGAGGTTTGCCAAACCAGTGTTACTGCTACAACGTCACTTCTATCACTAAAAGATTGAAAAATTTCTGTTTGAAGTATAATTACATTATCCATGGTTGATCTATTTGTTCTAAAGCCTGACTGCGCAGGGTTGAGTATACTATTTTTTTTTCGAGAAACCAAAGTAGACGTCTGTTGACCATTTTTTCTAGTACCTTGCATAGTGTGCATGTTAACGATGTTGGTCCAAAAGAATTTACCGTGTTTGAGTTATTCTTTTTGATCGGAATTATGATCTATTCCCGCCATGTATTCGGAAACTGCTGACTACACCATATTCGATTATAAAGTTCGAGTAGTTTGATCTTTGACGTAGGATGTAAATGTTTGAGGAAAATTGATGGGATGTTATCAGGCCCTGCAGCAGTATTTTTTAAAGAGGAAAGAACGGTGTTTAATTCATCTAAGGTAAACTGACTGTTGATTGGCTGTAGGTTAGGGATGGTATTATCGGAATTTTCAGCTATATTTATTCGGTTAGAGGGGGGTTTGTTAATTTTAGTTTTGTTTTCGAAATGTTGGGCAAGAATGTCCGCTATTCGCTGGTCATCTGTGACAACATTTGCGTGGTGTAGTAGAGCAGGTACTTGATTAGTACTGCTGTTTTGGCCTTTCATTCGTCGTATCTTAGACCAAACTTGAGCTGGGGATGTGTCTGTGGTTATTGTACTGGTAAATTTGTTCCACGAGTCTTTTTTACTTGACTTAAGTACTCTCCTAGCTTGAGCTTTGGTTTTTTTGAAGTTAGTTCGATCCAATTCGTTCCTAGTTCTGCGGTACTTGTTAACAGATCTGTTGCAATTTTCACAGCTCGGTAACAGGAGTCGTTCCACCAAGGAACTGTTTTCTTCGCGGGGTTGATCGAGAATTTACCTATACATATTGCAGCGGAGGAAAGCATTGCATAAGTGAATTGCTTGACAGCTTCATCTATGTTATCATGGTGGGTGAGGTCATCCAATTGTTCCTTGACAGTTTCCTCGAGGAGATCTCAATTTGCATTCTTTATTTTCAATTTGCAGTTTAAGGTTGTGGTTTTTTGTTCGTTGCTGGAAATTAAGATGGAAAAGTGGTTGCTGTCATATAAACTGTCAATTATGTTCCGTGTTAGCGAAGAAGCTAGCTCGGGGTCGCAAATACTCAAATCAATAGATGAGAAGGAACCCGATTGGACATGAAAATATGTGTTACTGCCGGTATTAAGAATGTTGGCATTTGCAGATTTACCTCGTCCAAAGGTTCTTCCGGAGCCCCACATCTAGTTATGAGCTTCGAATTCACCTACTAATATGAAAGGAAAAGGAAGTTGATTAATTAGATTGCTGAGCTCATATTCTTTCAAAGCGTATTTGGGAGGAATGTGTAAGCTACATATGACAATTTTGTAGGGGCACCAGCAATAGCTTCTAATTCAGTGATCAGATGATATTCTGGGTGAAATATATCGTTAGAAATGAAAACTGAGGTTCCACCACTGGCGCGTGAGAGGTTAGGTCTGATAAAATGGTGACCAGTGTAACTTTTGATATACGGATTATGAAAATTTCGGAAATTCGTTTCTTGTAAACAGATAAGGTAAGGAGAGTAATCACTAATGTGTTGTAGAGATTCTAAACGGGGGTAAAACCCGTTAAAATTCCATTGAATTAGGGTGAAAATAAAATATTAGGAGTTATGTTATTAATTAGAGGATTTTTGCGATGTTTGGGATACCTGTGATACTGTGGAATTTTGTGAGTCTGTGGAGTGTTGTGATTGATGTGAACCGGCAGAACTGTAATCCTCTTCGTTTGATTCACTTTCATGTTCCTTGAAATCCAATCGAAGCTAATCTTTTAATTTTCTTATTATTCGGGTTATGCTGTTTTTAATTGATCTCTCTGTAATATTGGATAAAGTAGATTTAGATAAGAGATAAGAGACTTAATGTCGTTAGTATACTTTAAGGCTTCCTGGTAAAGATTGCGACTACCAAAGTTGTTTTCCAAGTATGCTTCTAGATTGTCTATTGAAAGGATATAGGTCTCAGGATTAGCTTGGTATGCTTTTTGTATACATTGTTTTGTTATCTCTGTTAAATTAGCTTCTTCAGAGGAGCTCAACCTTGCTTTCTTATTTTTTTTCTTCTGTATGTCGGAGACAGGTTTTTCTGCGATAAATGGAGCAGGGTTGTATTGGGTTGTATCTTTGTTCGAGAGATTTTTTATAACATTTTTGACCAGTTCATGAGGAATGTAGGTGGGAATATTAGATATGATGATCCTTTTAGTAGGAAAGAGGAGTTTACGAATGTTTATGGTAGTGTTATTTATTATTACTGCAGGGTGTGATTTGAGGAGGTTATCTACAAGTTCGGAGCTAGCAAGATATATAGAAATTCGATTATTTGAAATTCTGGAGGCAAACGAGATATTTTGTGGTCCAATAACATTACCTATTCCTTAAACGTAGTCGAATAACTTTAAATTGTCTTCTGCATGCACCACAATAGCTTGATCTTTTTTTGTAAAGCATTGTTTAGGAGCTGTCTTAACTGCTGATACGTAAGATGTTTGAACTGAATTGTCGAGTGACATTTTGGAAAAATATTGAATATCCCTGCCCTTGTACACAGAAGCAGTATATTATGTTTATTGTGGGTTTATGTGAACTCGTTGGATAATGTATTATCCATAACGAAAAATCTGCTCACCTACGCCTCTGTTTTATGAGAAGGCTTGAACCAGATAATTAACAATGTAAATAAATTGTTCAGTGTAAAAAATAGTTTGATAAGAAACTGAATCAAAAAGTCTACTATTGATAATAAATACACATGTAATTAATAGCACCAAAGTACAAAAAAATTCACTTATTTATCACGAGAATAGAAGAGCTTACTAGTACAAGCACTCGTACGCGAATCAAAGCTAAACAACCGCTTCTATAATAACCAAATTTGAATACAATGTTTCACTATGAATTTATGTTATATTTTTGGTCGTTAATTGTAAATCTTTCCTCACTACTTCGTTAATTCTATTATTTTAATTATATAATTATATATCCTATAAATATATAACTTTTCGAATTCATTAGATTCCAATATAAATTACATGGTCAATTTAATAATTCGCCCGAAACGACAGCACGCAACAATTAAATAGTATTGTATTATAACGCATATAAAAATTGTTTCCAATACATTACCATTGTGGTCTTCCAGCCTTATCCACATAATACCCAATTTCGAAAATCTCAATTAATTAACGTGAAGTAATTGTACTTCAAAATAAAATTGATGGTCTTTCGAGCTAGGAATGGATGGATCCGACCTTCTTGGAATGCGCGAGTTTCAGCGTCTGGGCGCATCTCCATCGGGACGCGGGTGGCCAGGTGACGGCTTTAGATCGTCGACACACACAGTCGCGATTCAATTTTTTGGGGGGTGCGTTCGTTATTGGTTCAGACATTCCCAACTTAGAACAGGCGGTAGGAATTTACGATTGAATTTTTTCCTTGTATACCAGTGTAAAAAAATAAACTCAGACCAAAACGGATGGTTGGGAGAAATATTGTTTATGAAACAAACCGTTGTTATAGAAAATCAACCCGGATGTACTAACCCAATTTTGAAGAAACACTTTGCCCAACATCTGATGGATATCAATACGGCTAGTTATCGGTGAGTTTTAAAAAAATCACTGTTGAAAGTTGATATTTATTTTGTAATAGAAGGATTACCATCTAAGTTATTCTTCATCATATTTGTGGTATTTCGTTCGAATTAAAAACAAGATTTTACGAATATAAACAATACTTTGAGAACATGCTTGAATAATTATTATGATACCAAGAGATGTATTATCAATTTTTTATTATATAGAAGTAAATAATCAAATTAAGTTTCATTTTCAAATTATTGATAGTTTTGCTTGTTTGTTTCACCGAATGACAGAAGAACTTGTCCATGCCAAACATTTCTGTAATACTAGATATTAGATAATGTTAAAAAGAGAATAAGAAAAGTACAGAGCCTAGTGGAAAATTAGGGTAATCGCGTAATAAGAAGTTATTTGCGAAATTTTCATTGTTTTGGTTGTAACACAATTTCCTAACTGATTGCTAAATTAAACAAAGAGTTGCTGTTTACATACGCTTTTGACACAAAAAGGGCACCTCAACCAAAGTCGTAAAAACCATTATCAGCAGAGATTACGGTTTTATTCGTGTGTTGCAAATCATGAAATAAGCATTATTTAATTGTAACGTTTATAGAAGATGGCTGCGGACAGCAGAAAACTGTGAGAAGCGTTGGTGAGAGTCTCTCGAAAGATTAACGAGTATAGCAGAGTGGTCTGGTCACTAGAAGACTTGGTTCACAGATAACCCACAGATAGATGAGACACTTATTGAGGCGCCATCTAAAGAGCCTGTCGACTAAACAATTGAGTCATGCTAAAAAGATTTTTGTAATTTTAGGTTTTGGCGGTATATTCAAATCTACTGTATTTTTATTATTTTATTTCAAAATAGCAATTTATAGTCCATCATTTGAAATTTCATTCAATTTAACTCCATTACCTCAATAATGATTAGATGTTGAGTTAAATTAAATGAAATATCCAATAATGGACCATAAATGTTTAAAATGGAAAAAATAAAACAATAATCATATAAACAGTTTATTTATTTTGGTATAAAAATACACAACAAATAATTTCTTTCACAGAGTACTTTTCTTAACAAACAAAATAATGCAATGTAAAAACAATGCAATAATTAAAAATAATTTGAGGAACATACATTATTAGAGTATTATTAGATTTTTAAATGATGTTAAATCAAAATAAAAGTAGCAAATTATTTATGATAAATTTATATTAATTTATTTATTTATTATCATACTCCTATAAACCACAGAGCTGGACAAACTAGTAGAGTATAACTGCTAACCACTTAATCAAAAAAAGTGTTAGCAATGAGTAGCTAACTACTATTTTTGGCAACTTTCTGTGAAAGAAAGTATTTGAGTATAAATACTGTGACTGTTGGAACAAAAGTGATTAAAATATTTTTGAAGGAAACGTAGTTAACTACTGCCAAGTTCTGAAATACAAGGTACCACGTAATAACATATAAGAGTGCTAAACAGCACGTATGACTGTACAAAATTTAAAATAATATATCTAACATTTCATTTCCACTTAAAACACATCTTTATTTCTCTACTGGAATTATTAAATAGGTCTTCATGGCTCTTAAAAATCCCACCGTCTTGTGCAAATCCTTTCTCGTTTCTGGATGAGCTTCTACAATTAACATTAGTTATATAACTAAACGCACAAAGTAACAACAGTAAATAAGTAAACAGACAAATATGATTGAGAATTTATATCAACAATAGAAAACAAAATGTGCTTACTATTGAAATAATAATAAAAAGATGTTTGAATGTTTAAAGTTTGGAGTTTTCCATTTTTTTTAATTGATGATTTTTTTTTTGAATTATTTCTTGACTTATAGGTTTTTATATTTTTTGTTTCTATTGGATATTTTGGATTTTTTGTTACCACTGACCAAATACTAAGGCCTAATGGCTCAATCAAAAGTTAATACTGACTTTCCCATAAATTGTCATACCATGGGCTAAATATGAAAATCGTTTCTTAAGGAGTAAACTAAAAATATAAGTACTTAGTGGAAAAATAGTGCTTTTGCTGATTGTAAAGCATTCATTTTTACTTTGTAAATGCCTTTAATTGAATGTATTGGAATAAACTTTGGCATTAAATGAAATTATTAATTTTTACTACTTACTGGTCAATTAAAATAAATGAAAAAAATATAATAAACAAGATTGTCAATTTTACATATATACGATTATGAACATTTACATATTTATTAATTTATTTCTTAAAACGATCTACTTACGTTTGAAAAATGAAAGGACTTTATGCCGATTAATAGTTTTTTCGCTTCACAATACATTTAGTGAAGATGGCAAAAGGACTCAACACCTTTACTGGTGGATGGAATAGCTATAACATAAAATAAAATCCAGATTATTATTTTTTCCATGGGTACATTTTAAAATGTCCAAAATTATTGCATGCTATATTGAATGAAATTAATTGTCTCGACCCTTACTCCATGGAATCTACTCATATTACTATTTTAAATGAAACTTACTGTTTCTAGATAACTCCACAATATATTGAAAAAATGTGAAAAATTCTAAGAAATTGATAATTGTTTCGATATTAAATCATCATCAGAATGACAGAAGTTACATTTCATTTGATGCCTACCTGATGTTATTTTTGGCTAAACCAAGAAGTGACCTACCTTGTGATTGACAACAAAAAGTATATTATATTAACATATATTGAGTCAATCACAAAGTAGGTCACTTCTTGGTACAGCCACAATTCATTATTAAACATCAGGTTAGGCATCAATGAAATGTAACTTGTGGCATTCTGGGTGTTGGATGTTTTGATCAGCAAAGACCTTAATACTTGCGGCTTGAATTTGTAATTTATTTATTTCTAAAATAATTGGGTTCAAATCATAATAGTGTATAAGTCAATAACTGCGCATTTCAATTTTTACGGTTCCTAACTTAAAGGGTAGCACCCCGGAATTGTTAACCAGATTTCTAATTGTTATTTTATCCTGGAGTTCTGTAGTTCCATAAAATATGAAATAAAGCCAAATTATAAATTATAATATTACGCGTAAAAGTTGTGTAAAAGTACCGAATATAAGTTTTTATTTTCCAGGTTTTTTCCAGGAACGTTTCAAATTGTCCATATGTACCTTATCCCGATTTTCAGTTGAAGCTGTTTTATGTGTAAGGTTGACGGATTCCAATTTGATTGGCACATTGTATTTATTAGCGTGTTTTTGTCGTATATATTCTTACATATACTTTTTGATTTGGTTTAAATATTTCCGGTTTGTCTCGATTATTATTCAGCTTAGGAGTAATTTTTTCTTTTCGATAAATTAGGTTTGAATTCATTTTTGAGTACAATAATTTTGTTTTTTCTTTGTGATTGTTGATGTATTCTATCTATGTTAATGTCGTAAACATTATTATTATTAATATGTCCGTTGACTATGTCTATCGGTTTCATTTTTTGTACTGCAATGAATCGAATGATTGTAAATTAGTATAATAGCATATAACATTATCATTCTAATTGGGATTTTTGAAAAACATTGAGTATTTAGGAGTCGTATATGTTCTATTAGAGTTGAATAGAGGCTTTATATTTGCCCATTGGGTTGAGTATGATTGGGAGAGGTTTCCATATTTTCAGCCGTTCCGTATTTTTTCAATTCCATATTGCCTTCTCTCAATTGCGCCTTTCTCATTTCTGGCACATGCACTTTTTGTTCGTTTTCTATATACTAACTTTATTTTCTCTTTTAGGGCATCAGAATACCATTTTCACAATTGAAAGAGTTTTTTTCAATGATTTCGTGACTATCCGGTCACTGTTATCGGGTTCCCTAATATTTTATACTATAAACGTTTTGGGATTCTGCGATAACTGAATACCGTATATAAAATCCGTTCTATTGACATTATAATAATGGAGAAAGATAACATAATGGGTCGACCGCAAAGTCAGTAAATATACGGGTTGTCCCACGAGATTTTGGACATCATATATCTGAACTACGGTTTTGAAATTTGGCAGTAATAAAGATATTAATGAAGGTGGAATCGCCTAATTAGCATAAGAGAGTCCTTTACAGCAACGGAACAATATACTCTCATTAACTATTCTAAAAATCAACCCACTTGCTCGAAATGTGACGTTGTAACAAATTAGCTGCTTGCTTAAAATTTGTAATACTACCCACGGTTTATAACTGCCAAATTTTAATATCATAGTTCGAATAGTTTTTGGGATATATACCGGCCAACACCTCGTGGGACATCCAGTATGTAATATGTGATTGATGTGATACGTACCTATACATTTATCTACTGTATATTTGATGAAATTTTGTTTTAGAATATCGTTACCTTAATTCTAATAGGACGTAGGTAAGACTCAAAACCAAAATTTTACAGGAGGGATAAAAAACTTTATATTTTTATAACATATTCATTAATACTTAATCTGATTTATTCTTGTGTTAAGTAGAGATATGTTTTATTCAAGAAACTCATTTTTAGAATACGCCATATTATAATAATAATTTTTGTTGGATGCGACTAATCTTAATTTAGGTTTTCCTTTACTTTTCTTATTTGTTGCTTTATACTGTTAGGAACTCGCACACCGAAGCAGATACTAAGTACGGTCCTGTAACCTTATGTTAACGGAGTTGAAAAAATGGCGAGCGCGCCGAATTATGAGAAGGTCTATTGGGATTTATTGTGACAGTTTTTATAGACATGTTCTCGGAAGGTCTTTAAGGAGTGAGCCGGCAATCGAGAAATATCGCGAAAGGCATTTGTTTTGTGTAAGCCGCAGTCTAGAATTCTCTAGTAAAAAAGGCACTAGTATATAAAAAGGACCGATCAGCGGACCAGGGCAGTTGATAAAGTGATCTCGTAAAATAAATACACCGAAATAGCAAACAGTAAATAAGTGAATATAAATTAGTTAAGTGTTCATATAAATTAGTTTAAGTGAATATACTGAGTATATATAAATTAAGTGTTAGTGATTAGTTTAGTGTTTAAATAAATTAGTAAGTAGCCATACCGTGTGTTTCAAATTTATCCCACCCGTTTATTGTTTAAATAAACTAGAAAAACATTACAATATTGTGGGATAGGACAAATTGAAAACAAGATATTGAAAAACTAGTTATTATTTAAAAAATGGTTTGTCTAAAAATAAACTTAATCTCATGAAAATTCGGAGAAAACAGACATTTTCATTCTGCTAGGTATCAAAAATATAAAACATAGATCTAGAACTGAATTTTTCATTTGAATTTCTTTTTCGTTTTTTCGTTGTCTTTCCCTCCTTGATTATGTCCACTTGATTTTTTGTATTACTTGATTCCGTTAATTTGTTTATGTTACTGTAATCTTTTTCTTATTTACTTAAGACAGTTTATCTGACGGGTTGGATAAATTTATATACACGGTAGGTGGACTTACTTAATTTATTTATTCACTAAACTATACACTAATTTATATTATATACACAGTATATTCACTTAAACTGATTTATATAAACAATTCACTACTGTTTGTTCACTTAGACTTAATTTATATATTTACTTGTTCACATGTTTATCTCACGAGATCACTTTATAAACTGACTCTACGGCAAGTAGGAAGTCTCTTTATATACTAGTTGGCCTTCTGGAATATCCTTTTTTCGGGATGTTTCTCGAATGCCGGCTCAATCCTTAAAAGATCTTCGGAGAACATGTTTATAAAAGACTGTCACAAAAAATCCCCATAGACCTTTCCAGAATTCAGCGAGCTCGCCATTTTTTTAACACCGTCAACTTAAGGTTACAGGACCGTACTTAGTATCTACTTCGGTGTGCGAGTTTGCAACATTACCATTTGTAATAGTATCTTGAATCCCGATTGTGTTCTTCTAATTCTTTTCAGTTGCAGTTTCAGTTTTTTCATTTGTACTGTTTTTGATTTTTGCTTCAGTTACTTTGGCTTTTTTATTACCATTTGTTATAGTTTCATTCTCCTCGGTCTCATTTTTCTTTGTCAAAATTTCAGTCGTTTTTGGTTCCTTTGGATCCTCCTTAAATTGAATTGAATCCTAAAAATAAAAAGTATGTTTTGGCAATACCTGTTGCAGATCAAGCCATTTTTTTTATTCATTTTATAAAGGTTTTGGGTCGTAATTGTCGAGATTAATAATTTTTTGTCTTTGTTGTAATGGTAAAAATGAATGGTCATAATTTGTTGTATAGAGAATTTCTCCCATATGAGTGTATTTTAAACACTTTATGTCTGATACGTTTAACTCATTTTTAAGTTTTCCTGGACGAATTGATGGATATTTGAATAGCTGCGGGTCATCATAATTTAAAAAATAAGTATGATCTAGATAATCTACTTCAAAAGGCATTTGGTTATTTTCTGACTTCTTTGATTACTCCAATATAATATTGTAATGTTTTTCTTATTTATTAAAACCTAACCTAACCTAACCATAAAACTGTGACCGCTTATTAGAAAGTTATACTCTATTTTCTCAAAAACTTCATGAAGAGCAAGGAACACTAAAATGAATATTACCATTCTATTCTTGTTTTGCCCCACACAGTTGTCACTCCACAGTAGCAAATGTTTTCTGTGTTTCACCGGAATTTAAAAGTTTAAGAAGAGTAGATGCTATTTCATTACCTCCTCATCCACTAACACCTTCATGCCACATACACATAAATGCATGGCTAGAGTCCGATAAATGTATCCCCAGGTTGTAACAAGATAGTTAAGACAGATAGGACATATCTGAATTAGTGAGCGTAGGAACAAATAAAACTTGTTGTAGATCAAATGGAATGCAGCATTTGTCACTACCAGGAAGTTGTGCATCTGCGGTTTGATTCTTCATATTTTCTAGACATCGTTGCACTTTTCGGTGATGAAGTTCGAGTTGATTTTTCGCACTGCAGCCAGCACTACAAGTTTGCCTTGCCTCGCAATTTAACCTATCGCAGGTATGGCATGTATCGACTCTAGGACGATTGAAGCTTAGATTCGAGAAATCTCTCTTAAACACACCTCTATAAAACTTCTTCATTTTTCGTCAAAAATGCTTTATAAAGTCGATGAATATTTAAATCCGGACTAAGATATTGCTTTTCTGATCTTGCACGTGAATAGTGTGAAACATCTTTCGGGATAGAATTTATATGTTGATGGATCAGTTTGCGGTCGTTTTCCGTGAACTTACTTGGCTTATTGTTGGAACACCTATCAGTAAAGGTGGTGTCTCCTATTTTTTTCTTCTTTGCGAAACCAACCAAACGTTTTTGAGTAACATCAAAAACATTCATAAATGTCTTTCTGCATACAAAATTTCCATCTTGATCTGGCAGTATGTCCGGCAGTTTCATAATTTCCATGGCGACGTCTTTTTATTCGCACTAAATGTATTAGACCCATGACATACGTCCCTTTTGTTTTGTAGTTTTCACCTTAAAATCTCTCAAAAAGTTGAAGCTTTCGTTCGTAAGTTATTTTTTTCCAGTCAAAATAACACTTGCACGACACCTGAAAGAGATGCGCAAATATTAATTGCAGGACAACCAAGTTAAAAAAATCATAAAATGACATAAGTAGACTACTTAATTTCAAACTGAAGCCGTCTTTAGTCAGCTGATAACGTCTCCCCCTTAATACAAACTACAACCTCCTTGAGGACAACAAATTACTTTTACCAGTCATAACCTAAAATATCTTACCTCTCGATTAGGTGGATTTTTAGGACGAATTTCTCTTTTTTTCCCTGTTAACGTATGCCTTCCGAGCATTCTTTTTCATTCTCTGCTGTTCTATAAACCTTTTTTAGGCAAAACTTCCGTGTTTACACTGTAATTTACTGACCGATCATCGTTTATTAAACGCAAATAAGCCCACTTACACTGACAACCTGACTTTGTCACTTATACCCTTTCAAAATAAAAATATTCGTGACATAGTGCTTAGCTCCATCTAGTTTTACTTTGCGAAAGCTTACACATGAAATTACACTTATAACCGTTGCGGGTACATTGGCGATGGCACTTGAAATCTTTTTAAGCAAATATCTACGAAACTCAGATTTTGGCACTTAGTTCCTTTGGTACTTCCACTTTTCAATTGACAATAAACTAGTAATTTCTTGTCTATTCTTAATTCAGACAAGTTCATGCGGCAGTCGCCGGCACCGTGCTTTCTGATTTAGTGATTTATAATATGATATGTATGCAATGCGCGGTTGCAGTTATATTAGGTAGTATAAATAACACCCATCTTCCTTATTTGATAATTATTGATGAATAATTAATTATTTTTTCGTAATTACCTATTGTCTTCACAACTATATAGATAAAAAACAAGTATTTTGACTTTCTTGTAAAAACAGTGATAAGAAATGTTATTATTATTATTAATATTTTTATTTTAATATTTATAATATTTTCTCACATTCTGACAGTGAAAATGCCGCCCCTAAGATTTGCCGCCCCGGACAGATGTCTGGGTTTTCCGGACTTGAAGCGGGCCCTGCCCCACAGCTCACTTCTCTATCAAACATGAAACTAAACTAAACAAATGTTCTATCGTTAAAAATCCAAATTGTTATCTTTAAAATTCTGCTGCGACTCTTAGTCTGAATCCACATGAGTACGTGATCACGGATCCGTTGTAACCACGTGACTACTACCAACCAATCAGAGTGCTGCATCCAGAAACGGATCCGTGATCACGTACTCATGTGGATTCAGACTTAGCCTACACCACAAAAAAACAGTAACAAGTATTTATTCTTATCAAAAGAACTCTAACCTTGCACTCTAATAATCGGGGGTGTTGTTTGCTATGTTTTTCAGTTTCACATACAAGTTCACTTTCAAACAGAGCTGAATATAGAACAAAATTATGGCAGTTGTGGCTTAGCCACATTGTTTCTACTCAAAGCTAACAAGAAAACTGTTGTATATTTGATTCTCTTGATGGCTGTATATTTCACATATTAAGATATTCTTGATTTTATTTACAATTACCTTTCTTTGATTTTTTCATAAAAGTAATTAAGTCAATCATGTCGCCTATAAAAGATTCACAAATTTCAAGTGGAAACAAAAATATGTTGGGGAATTTAATAGGACCGGATTTACAAATACATTCCAGTAATGTATTTTACTAAGAACTAACAACCATTTCACATAAAATCATGCAATAATATTAATTGTGATGGACTATTTCAAATCTATTATGCATTTTTCCATTAAAGTGACACACAAACATTGATTACTTTTTATTAATAATTTCCATTTGGAATATCATTCTTTCTATAATCGATATTGTATGTGTACATTAACCATTTCACTAGCGTCATCGTACTTATACTAATGACATTCGCATATATTATAGGATACAACAATGTAAAAATATTCAAATCTCATTTTTACTCTCAAAATTTTTTTCTCCAAAATTATTTTGAATCCAATCCTTTTTTTTGTCTATTAGGTGTTGTTTCATCCTGGAGTAACAACTAGTGCCAGAGAATTAGTGTTACCTCAACTGATACAACGTTCTCATCATCACTCGACATCTTGACTGGCTGACGAAACATTTTGATCCACATAATATTTCTTGCAGAAACAGCAGCACTTTCGTCTGCAGCAAAGACGTTTATGACTAAAACAGTTTTGCTCTTTCTGTGTGCGGCCGGCCTAAGCAGGCATATCTGAAGTGAAGTTTCAATGTTATACATATCTTAGCTTATTCATAGTGGTCAATTTTCTTAGTTCGTCTTAACTGAGTTTTACGATTTTCAGTGGCTCGAACAAATAGATTATTATAAATTTTGTATTGCAAATACAATCTTGTTTGTAGAGGGGCTGGAAGTGTTACATGAGGTTTATAGTGAATTAACTTCATCAAAACACAAGAGTGGGATATAATGCATTCGAAATTGAATTGACGAACATTGAAATAAGATGAAATGGTGATTGAAAATCGTCCCTTAAGTTTTAGAGAAATTGTATTTGAAATATCTATGCCTATCAAATTATTTCGTCTCCTACTCAATGATTGTTGGGTCACAACGATAACGCACAATCTTAGAAGGCTACCATTGTGAACTAATTTCTGGTCCAAAATTCAACAAACCCTATCGTACAATCACCTATTTACTCGACATATTATCTCAACAGACGACGTGAAAGAGAATTCATACTGTATACTGTGTTCCAATAACTGTTCGTCGATCCTTCCAACAGCTGCAACATAGCTCGTTTCAGAAATAAACGTCTGGAAATGCTTCGTTTTGCACCAATTTTGTTTTCTCAGATTGATTTTGATACACATACAATGAATTGCGTTTAGTTTGATGCTCATGTAAGTATATCCACAGCCTCATGATATTACAAAAATGCTTGATTGTATTCAAATAACAATTCAGCGACGCCTAATGTAAGATTTGAGAAGTAATATCACTTAGGTACTTTAACAGATGTCTTGCGATGTGAAATTTGTAATTATCTTGCATACAAATAACCGTTTCTCCTATAAATGGTCAAACAAAGTAAATTAGTATTGTATAATATTTTCCAAATAGGAATCTGAATTCTTAGACCACACTTCAAAGGATACTGATGTAGTATCAGCTCCTCTGTAGGGTAGGGTGCTTGTAGATAAAGTTTTTTTCGTTCAGGGTGGCGGTCGGTGGAGGGTTGAGTAAGTGAATTGAATAAAGGTCGGACTTTTTATTGCGAAAATGTGATTGGAATTGAATTTTGAAGAGGTTTTTGGAGTTTAAGAAGAGAAGATGGTAGTGGAGAGAGGTTTGAGTGCATCAAGTGGAGATTGTAGTGTTTGATTGAAGTTTGATATGGATTTGGTTTGAGTAATTTTGAGTTAATTTAATAATCATCGAGTAAGGCTATTTGGATAGTAAACAAGTTTACCAGGTTACAGGGTAGAAATCATGCAGCCCCTGCGGGTGGTCGAGGGATCGCTGGATCAATTGGAGTTGCTTTCACTCCCAATGGGAGAGAAAGCGAAGTGAGCATGTCTGCCTATGTTTGTGATAAAGCAGCTGTAGAAGGTATTAAGTGACGGGTGGTTTCGGTTATGATTTCTCGGGAATTGGTAATGGCATTCACAATAGTGATGGAGTGAGGAGTGTCCGGTCTAGGTACAGCGGTTGAAGTATTTGGGAACTGGATGTAATGGATTTAAGTTGGAAGGATCATACTGGTGTGAGAGACCGTGGAATTTAATGCCCGAAGAGAGGGCTTGGTGGTAGTGGATCTCGGAGTCTGTAATAATACGGAACACGAAGGTGGCTTTGTTGTTTCACAAGTTTTTTGGAAAGGGAAGTTTTGGTGAATCTCTTCAAATTCTTCGAGGAGAATGGAAGCGGTCTACATTTCTGCAGACGAATTCAAGGTCTCTGAGTTTTTCATTGGACATATTCTGTAGTAGGGGAGGAAATTCCTCATCAAGAGTAGTTGATTTAGATGCTGTGTCACTGCTGCGGGTGCGTCTGGAGGATATTTTTTCGAGGTTTATTGGGAAAAGGTGTGGAATTTGGGGGTGACAGATAACACTGACAGCGGACTCACAGCCGTAGGGAGTTGCTTCACTAGTTAAAGGTTTCCTGACTTGTTAGCTTTTGGGGAGTATCATTTATTTACCTGTGGCCTAAATGTTCTCACCACGTCTGGTTGGTGTGGCGTCAAATTGGTTCGAAGTGCTGAAATTTCATACATACTAAACTGTTTCCATGGAAACAATACTAATGCACTTCCTGTATTAAGAACTGTCGAACTGAAAAGTACGACACTACATATGGACGGGCTGGTGAATATTCACTTTGGCGGCGTCGAAGTTGCCGGGGATGTTGACTACGATTTGGTTTGAGTCAGTGACCAAATCTTCAGGTACCACCTTCATCTAGCGATGAATTGAAAAAGGGGACGGAATAGACAAGAATAACTGGGTCTCATTAGTCTGGGTTCTTGGTCACTCAGTAATAAAAGGAAATGAATAGGTCAATAAACTTACCAAGAAAGGAACACGACCTCCCTTCATTGACCCGAATCTTCTATAAGAAAGAGTTTCGGTAGAAGGGAGAAACCGGAAGAGCAACATGGTACTGGCGCCTTAGGAAGCACTTAATGATAATAGGTCTATAAGAAACTGACTAGTGCAGATTCTGTGGGAAAGAGGAAAAAACTCCGGATCACCTAGCTCTAGAATGCCTCGTCATTGCAAGCCAACGCAAAAAATGCTTCGGTCGAGAGGAGCGAGAATCTAACCTCTTTGAAGCCGTCCCAAGTACTAGAGTTCACTAGAGCTCTGGAACTGGAAGGTGAACTGTTGAAGTAGCGAGAACAGCTCTGAGAGGAGAGGGGGCACAATTAACCTTAAAGTTGCAGTGCGCAGCACCCCGTTAATAATCTAATCTACATCTATCCAGTCAGTTTAAATGGTCTGTCAAAATTTTTTTTATCACTAATTTGTTCTAACTACCCTCTATGCTAGAGCGATGTTTGGGTAATATTTGAGCCGGATATACTAGTGTATTTTTAGAATTTAGTTTTCTCTTAAATAACTACTTTAAACTGTGTTATATCTTCCTATTGCATGAAAATAATTATTTTAACATATATATTGCAATTAAATCTTTTAAAAGTAAGCCAAATAAACGAAAGAAGTGGACATATCTTATCGCTTGGTTTTTGTGGAATACTATGGGTTTTAACTATAAACACGTTTCATTTCACATTGTAGATACACAAATTGAAATTTATTAATTATTTCGCTAGCAAATTAATAGTACCGCAAAATTTTTAAATTTGGTTTTTGATATTCTGTTAATCAGATCGCATTTGGTTTTTGTTTAAATATTTCGATATTCTCTTAATCAGATAGCTTTTGTTTTTTTGTTTCTTTCGCTATAAAATATCTGAACAGGCCGCAGTTAATTTTGGGATATAAAATTAACACATTCACTTTTAATCGCATTATTTGAAGAAAAAAATGGATAAACTCTCGAAATACAAATATTACCGCAATAGATGCATCAATGACGTACAAATATTATGGGATTCAGCTGATCGCGCCAAAGTTGACAGGCCTCTACGAAATTTGCTGAAATGTAAATCCCGCGAACTAGATGAACATAAAACAGAATTTATTAAACAACATAACAATATCATAAGTGTATTATTGAGTCAACCGGAGGAAAATGTGGACGACGAAGAAGTCATTAGTAAAGGTATTTTGATGAATATTATTATGTCAAGTCCACTGTCGAAGAATTGTGTAATGATCATAACATAACGCGTCATTCATTTGGTGAGGTTCCTGTATCTCTCGGTGTGTGTAATACCCCCAACCCTCGCTTACCCAAAATTAATAGTTCCAAATCTTCTGGGGATTATAAAGAATTTTCCGAATTTATTGATTTGTATGATGCTTTAGTACATACCAATTCTACAATTACCAATGTTGAAACGTTTAATTATCTCAAAACTTCTTTAGACGGTGCAGCCCTCTCGCTTATTCGACATGTTAAAATTACCAATGATAATTACGTCACCGCGTACGATACAATTGAAGGCTCAAGTGGATAAAGGTGTCATGTAACATTTTTTCAAAAAACGGTTTTTTTTTATTAAACATATTATTATTTATAATATTTTTATTCTGTGGTACTTTTGTTTCGAAAGTTCTGTAAATAGCTCAGATTTTTCATGGATAAAAGTGTTATGTTCCGATATTTAGATTAATTTCGATGGATGAAGGTGTCAAGGTAACATGACACCTTTATCCACTAAAATTTATCTGGAGGTCGGTGGAGCCAGAGTGTACATGACACATTATTTTGAGGTTATGCCCAATCAATATTTCATGACAAAGTGTGTGAAAGTGAACGTGGGCTCAAAAGTTTTTTTGAATATCTTTTAAAGGGTTGAGTAAAAATGTGATGTTTCGAGGAAAACATATATTGTCTTTGCTCGAGAAGCAACAGAAACAAAATCATTCAACAAAAGGCAAGAAATTACTAGATTTTTTGCTATCTAATATATTGTAATGTATTTCAATTTTGGTTCAGACACCCATACGGATTTCTTCCATAACCTATATAATACGAGAACACCTTTCGGAAATGCAATTGTTGAAACAGACATCTGTGGACATATCGAGAATCTATCAAAAAAAAGTGATAGTTGAGCCTGAACGAGGAAGACAAAATTTACCTAATACCTACAAAATAGTAGTCGCGTCGGAAAATTATGAACTTACACCGAGATATACTCCTAGCCTACCTAGTACCAGCAAAGACGTAGTTGCAGCTGAAAACTTAATGTCTGCTAATACGATCGTCACATCAGATAAAATGCTTCAAATTAAACTGTTTTGAAACATACTTAATAATTTTTGGTATGCAATTTTAGGTCTTAATAGTTCCACATTGTCACAAACTGATTACAGTGAAGAATATGATCCATCTGGTAGTGAGTACATGCCTGAGGGCGAATCCAGCGATGATTCAGATAATGAACCATTATCCAACATTCGTAATAAAGCGTTTCAAATGCAGAACTCTTTGGAAAAGGGTTAGGCCACTCCAGAAAATTCTTTTTGTGGTCATGTTACAGGCGATAGTAATACATAGATAGATTTAAATGAAAACCAAATTTTTGAAGAAAAAAGAGAGAAAGTAAAAAGAAAGATATTTCAACTTAAGGAAAAAACTGCAAAGGTTCGTTTCAGAAATCCAGATAAATGGAAGAAAAATAAATCTGCCATCGCTAGACAAAAAGGCGAAGAATATATTTCTCAGAGAGGAAAACTCATACCGGAAAAGAAAATAAAGGTAGGATTGCTATGTAAAGAAAAGTGTAGGTTAAAATGCTCTGAAACGTTTAACGAACAAAACAGAGAAGCGATTTTGAAAAAATATTATTCGCTCGACGTAAACTCCAAAAATTCTTTGTAGTTTAGAAGTATTAAAATTCATCCTGTTAAAAGCTAGAGCTGGTGCAAAAAAAGAGAAAAGCTTTATATTGTCTTTAATAAAAAAACAGAGGTAATAAGCGAGATGCGATGTGTTCCCTTTATCAGTTTAGCTGAAAAAAAATCGAAGTAATACAAAATTTGTTAAAAAAGGGACTGAATGCGCCATTGCCAGATATGAGGGGCCGACACGGAAATCGGTCCCATAAGATTAATGAAGAAGTAGTGACTTATATCACTAACCACATCAAAAAATATCCTGCGGAAGAATCACACAACTCACGCAACAAAAATTGCCATAAAAAGTATTTGTCTCCCATTCTTAATATGAGTGTGATGCAAAAGATGTATCTTCAAGAATGTGAAGAAAATAATCTTGATGACTCCTTTAAAGTTAAACTTCCATCGTATGCCTATATATTTTCGAATGCATTTAATTTATCATTTGGCCAGTCACGAAGCGATACGTGCAGCACCTGTCATTCTGGTCGGAACACAGAAATTCACACTGGAAATTATAAAGTTGTATTTGATGCGCAAAATTGAGACAGGAAAAAACCATTAACTGATAAAAATACCTGCTTTATTACCATGGATTTACAGCAGACCATGCCCCTTCCAAAACTGTCTACTAGTAAAGCTTTTTATTTGCGTCAAATGTGGTTATACAATTTTGGAATACACTGTATAACACCTGACGGGCATAAACCATTTTTTTTTAATTGGACGGAAGACGTGGCCAATCGGGGAAGTCTTGAGATAGCAAGTTGTTTGTTTAGATTTTGTCCGCTGCTGAAAGACGACTATAAACAAATCGACCACCTTATCATTTGGTCGGACTCGTGTTCCGGACAAAATAAAAATTTTACGATAATCTGCCTATTTCAGCTTTTAATTCTAAGTGGCATATATAAAGTAAGTGACCATAAGTACCCAGAAGTGGGTCACAGCTACTTAGATTCGGATCGAAATTTTGGGCGAATAGAGAAAAAACTCAGGAAGTATGAGAATCTCTACGTGCCAGAACAATACAGTGATATTATTAAGGCTGCAAGTGCCAAAAATTCTGTATGTAGTAAGTAATATGGAAAACTACTTTTTTGCCTTCGACGAACTACCTACAAAGTTACATATTTGGAATAAAAAACGCAATGCATTGAATGAAAATGTCTATCAAACCCCGGAATAAACTATCGTCTATATTATATCTTGACGCGATAATACTTGATTCAATCTCTAACAAATTACCTATTATACCGATTGATGTTCAATCTTGGATTCATATTCAAAACTTACCGCTTGCGGTTGAACGTTTTAATGATCCTGGATCTATTGATATTTTATTAGGCGCCGATGTTATCATCAAAATCATATTACCCGAGCGTATTTGAAATCACGCTGGTGAGCCTGACGCTTTAAATGTGTCAATGCCTTTTCGTATTGAATCTCCGTTTTTTTTTGGGAATTAGGGGGCTTACTTTAAATCGTTTTCTCTCAGTAGAAGTACGCCTACTTAAACAACCTTCTGTTTATTCCCAATATTGTGACTTTATCTAGGATTACCTTGATCAAGGTCATATGTCCCTTGTTAATACTGATCTCTCCTGTGAAGGTAGATATTGTATTCCCCATTGTTGCATCTTAAAACCTGGCAATGTTTCTACTCGCTTACGTGTCGTTTTCAACGCATCGGCTAAACTATCGAATGAAAAATCATTAAAGGATTGTTTATAGGTCGGGCCAAAAATACAACAAATCGTTGTATCTATTTTACTTAATTTTCGCGTTCATGAATATGTTATGTGCGCCGATATAAAACAAATGTATCGAATGATTTTTATTTCCGAGCATCGATATTTTCAAAGAATCTTTTGGAGGTTTTCTGTCAATGATGAACTTCGAGAGTATCGCCTCAATACTGTAACGTACGGAGTAAGATGTAATCCATTTATAACTCTTCGTAGTCTACATGAGTTGACTGAAGACGAAGGCAATCACTTTCCTCTTACTGCTAAAGTTCTTCATCAGTTTTCATATATCGATAACTTTGTTTTTGGAGCTCCATCCCTTCAAGAAGCTTAAACTCTTCGGGATGATTTAATATGTTTATTAAAACTGAGAGGTGGTGCTCTAATCACCATTCTTTTGTGGACCCATTTCCACCTAGTTTTTTCAATCCAAATTTTCACTCTTTTGACTCAAATAATTGTTCTTCAGCTTTAAAAATCCTAGGTTTGCAGTGGAATCCAATTATCGACTTATTCACATTTTCTGTTCAAACCCAATGAAATGAAGTATGCACTGAACGTTCGCTAATATCTGAGCTAGCTCGAATATACGATCCTTTAGGTTTTTCAACGCCTCTCACATTTCTTATTAAATATTTGATTCAAAAACTTTGGATGTTGGGTTTAAATTGGGATAAACTATCCATTCAGAAATTGCTCATGTTTGGTCGGAATACCGAGAGGAACTTCCTCTACTTGAACACCTACATATCCCTCGAAAAGTTCTTTCGGCAGATGCCGTTCAATATGAATTACATGGATTCTGTGATTCCAGTGAAAGGGGCTTTGCTGCTGTAATGTATCTTCGTAGTGTTAGTAGTAAAATTAACGTCAGTTTCTTGTGTTCCAAATCACGTGTTGCCCCTACTAAAAATTTACCATCCCTTGTTTGGAAGTATGCGCTGCAGTTTTGCTGTCAAAATTAATTGCTTATGTGATAAAGACACTTCCTCAAATTTTGTTACATAACATTTACGCTTGGTCATATTCTCAAGTAACTTTACATTGGGTTCAGATAAATATAAAACTTTTGTAGCTAATAGAATCGCTTATATTCAATACCAACTTACTTCAGAATCCTGGCTTTATGCTAGTACGAAAGATAGTCCAGCTGATGTTGCCTCGCGAGCGCCCTTCCTTCCGAGCTAGTTAAATTAAATTCTTGGTTTCAGGGCCCTTCCTTTCTTTATGAGTTTAACTCTTCTTATACCGCACCTACGATTGATAAATATACGCTTCCGCCTGAAGAAGAGCGTCACATTACAGTTTTTGCTGTGCATACGGATCACAATTTTTTAGATACTTTGCTTGAGTCATATTCTTCATTAAGTAAAATCCAACAGATCTTAGGTTATATTTTAAGATTTATACAAAACATCTCCCATCCTGTGATAAACGCTTTGGAATGTTAGACGTTTCAATTTTTTATCTATTCTTGTTAAGAGGACACAAATAATCGCTTTCGAAGACGAACTTTCTCGGAAAAGGTTTTCGAAACTAATCCAAAAATAGCATGCTTTCCTGGATGAGAAAGATACGATCCGTGTAGGTGGAAGATCAAAATATTCATCTTTGTCTTATGATTAGAAGCATCCTTACTTACTACCATGCAGCAGTCGCTTCACCTCGTTAGTAATTGATTTTTTTCACAAAAGACATTTACACGCTAGTTTTCGTACCACGTAATTTTCAATATCACAACACTTTTGGAGCTATTAATGCTGTCCTGAGTAAATGTGTCGTTTGCTGGAAAATGTCTCCCACCCCCTTTTCAACCTGTTATGGAAAACCTGCCCTTAAACCCTTTTCCCATGTCGGAGTTGATTATGGAGGTCCTTTTTTCATAACATCTATTCGACACCGTGGTGTCCGCTCACATAAAGCTTACCTCTACCTGTTTATATGCTTTACCACAAACACATTACACTTGTAATTGTCAAATAGCATATCAACAAAATCATTTCTCGCGGCCTTACAAAGATTCATTGCTCGTCGAGGTCGTGTGTCCGATTTATATTGCGATAACGGCACACATTTTGTTGCTGCCAATAAGGTACTATTGAAATATTCACAAGAAGCCGCCTGCTCTGAAAATATTCATTTCCATTTCAACGTTCCCTCTGGAGCCGATTTCGGTGGTCTCTGGAAAGCAGGAATAAAATCTGTCAAAACCCACCTCACTCGTGTCGCCGGGGAACACATTTCAACGTATGAAGAATTTTATACCGTGTTGACATTAATTTTGAACTCGCGTCGTATCACTCAATTAAGTACCGATATAGAAAACATTAATGCTTTAACCCCTGGACACTTTCTTACTCTCGAACCGCTGCAGACTATACCTGTTCCAAGTATTGAATCAATTTCCCTTAATCGACTTTCACGTTGGCAGTTGTTGCAGAGAATGCAGCAATATTTTTGAACTCGTTGGAAGCGAGAGTACTTGCGTTCGCTTCAAAAACGTTCAAAATGGCCATTCCCTCTTGCTGATGATCAATCTTCAATTGCATATGCTTTATTATCTAGTTTTTAGTGTATTCGGGGCAAATTTGTGTTGTCCTGTCCTAAAAATTATCGCTGTTATTTTAAATGTAACTCATTAGTTCGAAACATACATTTTTATGTTTCATTTTATTAAGTACTTGAGAATTATCACTTTGTTTATGTTAATTTAGTTTTTCAATGCATGACTATGCATTTTAGGATGGAGAATCTTACGAATCTAGCAATAATTTATTTTGTTTCATTTTTAATTTTTCTCGTCATTGCCTATGCTTGTGAATGCTGCTTTTTACACGACACTGTATATCGCCGGAGTCAGTTATTCGTTTAAAGTTTGTTCGTTTCGCTACAGCTCCAAGTTTGCTTCGACCGCATGTGTTCCCATGTGTTCCCAGTACTAGTTAGCAAGAAGAATCTCACCTTATCTCAGGTTAGTGGGCAAAGTTTAAGGCAATAATTAATTACAGTTCATTTGTTCTTGCAACTTATATATTTTTTGAGCTATTCGTAACAAGTTTGTTGACGCTACTCCACTGTGTCAGATTATTTCAAGTAATTTTTTAAATGTGCAATTATTAAATCGATAACATAGGGCTTACAGGTTAATCGACTCTATAAAAAATCGTGCGAAAAATGTGCTTTTGCAGTGAATCTCAAAAGTGTCAAAATAAGATTGAAGACATGCTTCGCTCTGCCTGGTCATCAACGTCTTCAACTAAACTTAACATCATAGGAAATAGTGACTGAAAATCGTTGCTTAATTCTGAGAAAGACAGTTGAAATTTTTGTATCTGAATTTAATAACCGAATTCGGAATTAATACCATTAATATAGACGTGACCGAAAATAGTTTATTAATTCTGAGAAATATAGTTGATATTTCTGTGTCTGAATTTAATAACAGAATTCGGAATTAATGCCATGAATATAGACGTGGCAGTAACAAAAATCTAGAATTAAGCAGTTTTAAAATTGAGTATACTGTGCTACATTAGCGTTGAGAAATGAATAATAGATTTAAGTAGGAAAGGAACGAAACTACTTTTTAATGACTGAAAATCGACAACCTTTAACCCCATTTAAAAAGAATAATAGTCCATTCAAGTAGCATGCGAATGCCGAATTATTTTTGTTTGTGTTAACTGTGCATTAAGTTTAATCACATATTTTTCAAAGAATCTGATAAGAGATTCTTAAATTTGAATGGTCAAATAACAAAAACAAATTCCAAGGATCAGGATCGATTATATATTACATAATTTATCGAGTATTAAATTGGGAAACGTTCTTTTCATTCCACACGCAAAGAAATTCAGGAGTGTGTTATCTACATCCGGTTAGACAAATGTCATTCTTCTTTTCAACACTAATAAATAATTTTTTCTTGAATAGTATTTGCTTTATTATCCAATATTAGAAGTCTCAATGACGGAAAGCTACTTTATAGAACGTTACAAATTTGGGTCAATGTACCTCAAAATAGTCTTCTCAGATATATATTATATCTTAAGACTGGAAGGCTTTCTGAAGTTGCTCTTGAAAATCTTCAGTCGATTAACGCGCTTTTCCCAACGCAAAGGAAGTTGTGAAATTGTTTTCTTTCCAGTACAATTTTTGACAGTTCTGAAGTTGAATCTTCCTGAATTCTAAGAGTAACGCGAACAAAAGCTTCGATTGAGAACGTTTTTTCAATACTTATAACTTCAAAGTACTAAATCATAAAAAAATCTGAAATGGTATGATTGATATTATTCAATTCAATTAGTATTAATAAAAAAATTGAAGGAAGATCGGCGAATTCAAATGTGAAGTTCTTTGAAAGTCCTGGGACTTTTGAAAGAAATTCAGGTCTGTGGAGTTGGCTTTATTAAACAGAAAGAAATATCTTAAACATGAAAATATATTATTCTTATTAGTGCTGCTCTCTCCAATATATTTTTTTCAAAATTAAGCTTACAATAAAAAAAATCAAAGCATATAAAACTAGAAATATTTTTTACCAATCAAATTATTGTCTTTGCATATGGTTTTACGATAAAAACCACACAGAATCAAGAAATAGTGCACAGTTATATTGTAGAAATCTGAGTTCGGTCCTGGCAAGATAGTAAAAGACACGTATTATTTTCGTCTGTATGTAAATGATTGATTTTCATTGTTTATCCACCGAATAATATAGTGAAAAGTTAGTGTTATTATAGCATAACAGTAAGAAGAGGTATGTAAAATAAGATCTCTTTGAAAACCCAAAAATTACGTAGTTTTTGATGAAATAGAAGGAGAACTGGGGAGTAAACATTTAATTATCTATGGAATCAGTGGAGTAACGGATGAAAATACCGAAACCCAAAAGATGGAAGTACAGGAGGTAATTAACCAACTAGGGGCTCAGATGAAATTCGAACAAGATATAATGGATATCTGGAGATTAGGAATGAAAAGGGAAAATTCAACTAGACCAATATTGTTAGAAATGGCACATAAAAGTACGTAATTGGAAATGTTATAATTGGCACGGAATTTAAAAAATTGGAAGTGGAGTCTTAACGCGAAGATTTTCCAAAAGAAATTCGATATCAGAGAACACAACTTTTGGAACAAATGAAAATAGCTAGGAGTCAGGGCTGCAAAGCTTTTGTTACATAAAATAACTTGTAGGGAATGGAAAACAATATGAACTTAAGAATATGGGAGGTTGGAAGCAGCAGATAAGTACGCAAACATCAACAGAATTTGAAATAGCAGGAAGAAGAACAGTAAGTGATGGATCACCAACACAAGAAGAGCATTCTTCAAAAAACCTGAAACTCTTATAAAAGAAAATAATTTGAAAATAACCACAATTGAAAAGGAATCACACACTAAGAACGAAAACAAAATTAAACTGAATGAAGCCAAAACACTAAATACAAATGGTAGAAAGGAAAAAATAAATTCAAATGATGGAGAAAAAGCAACAAGCACTTCAACTCGGGATGTGCTCTTGGGCAGCCAACGCAGTGTTAGAGTAGTACTCTGGAATGTACATGGATTTAAAAATCACAACAATTTTCTCGTTGAAGACTCGCATGTGCAATATGATTTCATATGTTGATGTGAAATGTGGCAGGCTACTGATATTGAAGTACCAAATTTTATACGTATTAGTTGCAGTGTTGTTTACTCCAAAGCAATTAGGGAGAATTCGATAGGAGGTTCAAAGGGAGGCCTAGCCATATTCTACAAAAACAGTTACAGCCCAAGACTCCTGGAGACTTCTCCTTGGTGGCTTATATATCAGTTTACAATGTATTCTCCTCAGTGTTTTAAATGAAACTCACGATTTATAGTTAATTCCACAATATAATATTATATTGTGGAATTAACTAGAAACCGTGAGTTTAATTTAAAACACTAATATGAGCAGATTCCACGAAGTAAGGGTCGAGACAGTTAATTTCGTCTTCTCTTCAGTTCATTGTTTGCCTTGTGTACATTCCACCGAGAAGTAACTACAGTGAATTATTAGAAACTTATGGAGTTTTACTTGATGTGATACTGGAAAAATATTCCGGCTGTATAACTTTCACAATTGGAGACTTTAATGGTCGAATCGCAGAGCTTAGTGAGATCCCTGAAGAGACTGTAACAAATACTCAGTTTTTTACTAACATGTAAGTCACGACAAGATGAGTAATGCTGAAGGTCGTTATCTTCTTGAATTTATGTCTATTAGAAACATTTCATTAGTAAATGGTGATGGTAATAATGACAGACCAAAAAATTTTAATTTTTGTAATGCCTTGGGACAAAGTGTTATTGATCTATGTTTCTATTGTAATGATAAACTACAATTTGTTGACAAATTCAGTGTACTAGATGATCAATATTTGTCAGACCACTTCCCACTACTTTTGACTTTCGGCCCTTTAATACGGAATGAGCCTAACATTGCATTGTCATCCTCATTCACTAGCCTGAAATGGGACAATACTAAAACCATAGATTTCATTATGTCAATTCAGCACTTGCCTAATGTAGGTATATGTGGAGATGTAGATATTTTATATAATAATCTTTCTTCAAGTATTTGGAACGTAGCAAAAAGTTTAGGGCTGTTTTCAACGAAAAATTTAGTAATACAAAAAACATCCTCGTAACTCTTGGTTCAATGTTGAATGTAAAGACTCAAGTAAAAATTAAATTAAAAGAGTGCAAAAAGTATGGGTTTTCAGAACCATATGAAACGAAATACATTACTATAAAAAAAGAATATACGCAGCTAATTTTAAAAAAGAAACAAGTGTTTGAAAATAATGTTACGGTTGCTCTTTCCAATACTAGAAATCAGTCAGAGTTTTGGAAAACATTAAACTTATTAAGGCGCAGAAATAAATTCTGTCCGTTATCAATTGCGGAATGGGAGTCATTTTACGACTACTTAACTACAATTAAGGTTAAATTTGATATCAGTTTTTTTGGCGTTGGAAATGAATTTCTGGATTCACCTATAACACTCTCAGAACTTCAATCCCTGTTGGTGTGTAAATATGGTAAGGCCCCTGGTAGGGATGGCATAACCTATGAGTTTCTGAAACACACAACAAAACTGGCGCTTGTACCTACATGTGTCACTTATATAATAAAATATTAGAATCAGAAAAAGTTCCACTTGGCTGGTGTGGCACAATTCTAACAATGCTTCACAAGAAAGGACCCTTAGATGATGCAAATAACTAACGCGGTAGGTATATCGCTAATCATTTGCTGCGTTGAAGTATTGACACTTATTTTACTAAATCGGCTGTCCAGCTGGTGTGAAGATAATTCCATCCTTCCAGAAACACAATATGGCTTCCGAAAAGACAGAGGCTGTTTAGATAATATTTTCATTTTAACCTCAATCTTGCAAATCACTCTTAGACTTCAGCGCAGAAAAGTGTTTGCTGTCTTTGTAGACCTCAAAAGAGCATTTGACATTATAAATCATAAACTTCTTTGGTTGAAACTTCATAAATTTGGGATTAGTTCTAAACACATTCGGATACTAAAACAGATATATGATAAAGCAACATTCTCAATCAAGCAACAAAACTTATACAGTACAAAATACAACATCCTGCAGGGAGAATCACTTAGTCCCCTAATTTTATCAATTTTCATATCTGACATTGAAGATTATTTTCGCTTAAAAAATCTGATTGGTTTTACTATTGACGGCAACAACGAAGTATTAATGCTTCAATACGCAGATGATATAGTTATCCTTGGTGACTCTCCAATTGATATAGAGCGAAAACTAAAGGTACTCGAGTCTTATTGCTTTGATAACAAACTTGTAGTCAATACCGATAAAACAAAAGTAATGATATTCGCAAAAAGTGGCCATGTACATAATTACAATCAAAAATTTCATTATAGTGGATATTGTTTGGAAACAGTAAAGCAGTTTACTTACTTGGGTGTAGATTTCTCCTCCACAGCCTTGTTTTGCACCATGGCTAAGAACTCTAAAATCAAAGCTAATCGGGCTATTGGAGCAGTAATGGATATAATGTGTCGGTCAACAATGAATACTTGGGAATCGCGGATCAATCTATATAATTCAATTATTTTATCTTCTCTTTCTTTTGGAATTGATGTATGGGGTCTGCGTTACACTGATATTATAGAACGTGTACGGGTAAACTTTTTAAAAAAACTCCTAAGTCTGTCAAAGAATACCCCAGATTACATTGTATGCGTGGAAACAAGTTCTGATCATTTGTCAACGGTTGTTTTCAAACATGCCTCACTTTGACTAAACAAACTCGAAGGAATGAACTCTTCACGACAAAAATTTGTTTCAATCGACTTGCTCAGTTAGCATCTGATAATGATTCAAAGTATAATTGGGTGACACAACTTAAAGAATGGTTTATTTATGCGCAATGTGAGTGTCTATGGGAAGATTATTTAAGTACAAATGTACGCAGTTTAGATAGACTTATTCTAGACAAATTTCGAAAACGACTGATTGATAGTGACATAAACAGAAAGGTTGCTTCTAATTACTCTTTACCATACTCACACTTACTAGTTGGTGAAAATAGCAGTTATTTGCAAACACCCGCACACATTTATATAACCAGAATAATAGCGCAGCTTAGAACCTGTAGTAAAACATTTTTATAATTGTATTTTAAAGGAAGTTTTTATATTATTAACAGCACTGAGAATTGCACTGTCTGCAATAAGGTTTCTCCGGAGTCATTACATCATATGCTTTTTGAATGTCCCATTGACAGCCCTCTAAGAAAAAATAGTTTTTTTCAGAATGTTAATAGTATTGATGATCTGATACACTACCTTAATATTAATAATACACGAAACGGATTCTTTGAATTTACTAAATTAGCTCATAGCATTATCAATATATTAAAGCTGCGAGCATTTGCACATGGTGAATGATTGGCTTTATCATGAACTACAGACATATTTTACATTTTGGTTTTTATCTTAACTTTTTTATTAATTTACAAATTAGTTCTATGTCATAATTTATTTCGAATTATCTTAATTCCTCTCTTGAAATTTTGTTCCGAACCCTTGTGAAAAGATTTATCTTATGCACAATAAACTATCTACCTATCTATCTATCTATATTGTAGAAATCTACGAGCTCTCCTCGACCATTTTCAATAATTTCCCATAGTTGATCACGATTTGCCGACCTAAAATCTCATATTTCTTTTTAGCAATCAAACTTCATACATTCTCAAAACTAGGTTCAGTTTATCTAAGATGTCATGTGACTCTCTGCTGTAAATCACCGAGAATGTTGGTGATTATTCACAAAATTCTTTCTCATATATTGGAAATCACTCTCTTGAGCTTATAAATAGAAGTTTAATGGATTTTCAGGTGCAGCAGATTTTAAACCAGCACATTTAAACTGTGTTCAGATACCCTCGGAATAATATTTCTTTTTATGCTTTCACAGCGATCCCAGCAGGATGTTGAAGAATATATTGTACAAGAAAATTGATTTCTTTATTAGTTTCCTATTTTGATTATTTAAATAACGCCGCAGCGTGTGTAAATCCAACTATAAAAAACCCGCGGGCATCATGTCAACATCAACAACGCGAGAAACGTAAAATCTAAATGTCAAATTATTAATGATTGATCTGATAGAAGTAGGTACCTTGTAACGTCAAATAAAATCAGTAACAAATGTTTCAAAAGTTTTATTCAAATATTCAACAGTCTTACCTTTTTAAATGAATGTGGTTTAAGGTTTAGGGTTTTAGGTGAGTGGGTTAATAAGTACCTAACGCCTTCCACTGCGACCCTGATGTATCTATTGTGGCTCACATCTTGCTAGAGTTCGCTATAAAGTCCACACCTTTTGATAAAGGAGACGGTCGTACTATGCGAGACTTCTTTAAAGTCCGTGGGTTCCAGTCGAATAAACCCGAAGGTCTGGGATCTGAATCTTTCCAGTGCGGAGCAGGTACAGAGAATGCTCCTGCAGTTTCGCCTTCCACGTAACAGAAGCGACAGTCCAATTTTGGTAGCAGACCTGTCCTTCTCAAGTTTGTTCTTAGACGAAAGTCCTGTCAGAATGCGTAAATCATACCTACGCCATTCTAGGACCTGTTGGGAGGCTTTTATCGAGGGGTCTACGGTAAACGTCTTCAAATGTGTGAGCCCCGGCGTGTCTCTCCTGAGCTTAAGCTTTTTACACTTCGCCCAATCTGAGATACAGGTTGTGGCAATACTTATGGCAATGCCAACGACGGGCTCTGATCCGATGAAGGGAGAGTCGGTTCCTGTTTTGGCGTGCGCGTCGGCTTCTTCATTTCCCTCCACGCCGCTGACCCAGCTGGTCAAGGATCTGAATACAGTTCCAAACCAGCTTAGAATTCACTCTATTGGAGCTCAGTGCTTTTAGAGCCGCCTGGCTATCTGAGATGATTTTAATAGACCTGACGCCTATTACTCAGCTCTCCTGGCGCTCAGCTCTATATCTATATAATCTCTGCTTGGTAGATTGAGGTGAACTTGTCAAGGTTCAATGACATTTTAACTCTGGAGGTAGTTCTATAAACTCCCGCTCCTACGCCATTCTAGAATTTACAGCCGTCCGCAAACAGCACGGAGTCTGACGGTAAAAAGAGGTTGTCACTGCTACGCCAATCATCTCTCTCAGGAACGTTGTAGGCTTTTACTATGTGTAACTGGTGTGCTACCGAGTCTGGAATCATTCCGAGTATGTGGTGATTACTAATTTTTTTGTAGCTTCTTGCTGTCATGACTACTTGACGTTAAAAGTCTGTAGGTAACCACCCTAGCTTTCCTCTCAAGCTCTATATGCAGAGGGGTTAGATTTAGGATGGTCTCCATAACAAGTGACGGTGTCGTGGACATAGTTTCCATGATGGTCAGGTACACGAGGCTCTGTATTATGGACGTCTGTTGCAATTTTTTTACCACCAGACGACCGAGACATACGGTTCCATTATTGTTTATTAACCGTTTGATATATCCCGTATATGATTTTTGGGCTTATGTCCCAGGATTAGCAAAATATCCTTCTGGCTTTGCTTATTTTGTTTTTCAAATAGGTTAATTTTTTGTTCAGGATAATACCCAAAATATTTGACCTTTTCCTCAAACTGGATTGGCACTCCAGATACTAAGGGTTTCAGTAGTTTATCTAGTTTCCTTCTTAGTTTGAATGGAACGATTACAGTTTTGTTTGGGTTCACAGAGACATCTTTTCCCTGTTGCACCATCAGCTTATCGTGTCTGGACTTAGAATTTATGCTTACCCCTAACTAGAATTGCTAGGTCATCCGCATATCATCCACCCCCTGCTTAAAAAGGATATTCTGTAGGTCGTCTACCAGAATCGTCCAGATAAGAGGGTAGAGTACACCTCCTTGGGGATTAAATGTGACCGACCGTCTCTCCTTGCAGTAATGCTGAAATGTTGCGGTGTATCAATTACAAATTAGATTTTCTATGCATCTCCTGTGAATGGCCGCCAATAGAGACTGTGGGAGGACATTATTGAACGCAACTTCAACGTCAAAGAATGCACCCATGGCAATCTTTTTGTTTTTAAGAGAATTGTCGATTTTGCCTACAAGGTTGATTGACCATATGACTATATTGAGAGAGGCAATTTTAGCTGAGAGTTTCACGTCGTCTCTACCAGGCCGATTAGCCGGCCGTATGAGGGCGAGCGGGCCCTACGGCTTGTTCTCCAGAATATGTCTACCTGGGAAGTGCTTCTGTAGTAGAATCTCTATCATTTCCTTTATAGAGTCAGTATGAGTATCGTCGGTTAAGTGACCCCACTTCACGTCCTGGACCGCTCCGAGAGTCTGACAGAACCTCCTCTAGAACTCACTGTTTGCCTTCCTTATGGCTTTGTTGTACTCCGCTAGAGATCTAACTCTTTGGACCGGTTGAAGAGGTGCCGGACCTCCTTTCTTTTTATTTCTAGTATTCTGCGTCACCAAGGAGTACCTCTTTTGTCTCATCTTTCCCTTAGAGGGCAGTTATCATGGTAGGCAAATATGAGGGCTGTTTGGAGTTGATCACTAGCCATTTCAAGTTCTGCATTATTTCTAATGTCTAATAACGTTACCCATAAGGGACTGTAGTGATTTGGTATACCCACTCCAATCTGTTGGTTTTTGGTTCGCTAAATAATTGGGGTAGAGTTAATCGGCTATGGTCCGAACATGAGGGCTCTGTTGAAACTCTCCAGGTAACAATGCCCGCACCTGGACAGAATGCAAAATCTGCACTGGAATGTTGCGAATTATTATTTGATAATAACATGCTAAACGATATTGTAAAATGGAGTATGAAATTACGACAAAAAGCAGAAGCTTACTATGATGATCTCGAGTACGTAGTCCCAGCAACCGACTTTGCTGAAATTAGAACGGTATTTGGGCTATTTACCTTGCAGCGGTTTACAAGTCTACAAGACTAAATTTAGAAGATCTCTGGTATGCTGATGGCTCTGGTATAACAATGTCTCAGCAACGGTTTATTGTTCTATAAAGCTGTCTTCGATTCGACTATATAGAAAATCGCACAGAACGAAGAAAAATCGATAAGTTAACAGCTATAAGAGTAGTTTTTGGAAGATTTCTGCAGAAATCTCGAAATGTATATACTCCAAGCGACTGTTGCTGAGAAACTGGAAGCTTTTAGAGGGCGCTGTCCGTTTCGCCAGTATATGCCAACAGACCAGCGCGATATGGTATAAAAATATTCGCTCTCGTTCACGCAAAGTCATATTATTTCCTCAACTTGGAGATATATGCAGAAATCCTTTCCGACGGTCCTTTTGTCGCAACTAACAAACCCACTGATGTTGTACTAAGATTAATTCCACCAATATCTGGCTCATGCCGAAACATATCATTTGATGATTGGTTTACTAGTTATGAACTCATCCGAACATTGCTGAAAGAACATCTGTGGGAACAGTCCGAAAAAATAAAAGTCAACTACTTCCCAGTTTTTTTGCTACCAAAAATCGTGCAGAGGCTTCAACTAAATTTGGATTTTAAAATGATGTCACCTTAGTCTCCCATCTACCCAAAAAGGCCAGTGGTGTTACTTATGTCTTCACTCCATCACACCCTGGGTATTGATGCTGAGATTGAAAAGCCAGAACCAATAGGTAGTGTGGATGTAGCAGATAATAAATCAGCTTCGTACGACGTATCACGTAATACCAGGATATGGCATCTCACTATATTTTATGCTTTACCAAACTGTGCTGGAATAAATGCTCAAGTAATATATACGTGGAATACTGATAATACAGAGAAAAAACGAGAATTTAAGAAAAATAGCAAACGATTTAATCCCGGATCATGAGAAAAATCGTTCACAAAATCCACGATTACCACGAGACCTTCAGCTTGCCGAAAAAAGACAGATTTTCAAGAAGATGTGTCTTATGCCCTGAGATGTAGACATGTATAACTGTCAAAAATATGCCAACTTTGTATATATGTCACACGCGTTTCTTATTTGCGAAATGTGCAGGAATGAATTTAATAGTCAGTTTGATATGTTTTTTATTATTCAATATAGTCAACCTGACTTAAAATTTTTAATTTTTATTTAAAAATGTATAATACATTTTTGTTTCATAGTTATGTTATTTTCTAATATAGTACCTTAATACAGAACTATATTTTTTTTAAATTTCAAGTTATAATAGAAGCAACTATTAATTCTAAAGGGGTTTCTTTCATGAACGTTAAAAAAGTCGAAAATTAGTTTTTGTTTTTAGACAATCGACATCAATATGGGGTACACCATACCCCACACAGGTGTTTGCAAAATTTTCTACCACATTGTCGGAAAGTTAACATGTGTGTATTTCGCTGATAACATTTTTTTTTAAAAACATTTTTTTAAATCATTATTTTCATCAGTGATTAAATTCCCAATTTTTTTTCAAAACTCTTAATAAATATGCATTTGCCTATAACAATTATTCAAATTTACGTTGATCATTTATTAATACTTTTTATTATTAATAAAAATGTGAAAAATCGAAATTTCAGAATTTTTCCAACTGGGATTTTTCTATACCCTTTTAACACATTGAAGGACACTTACTTACTTCCATTTTTCTGATCAAAACATCGCACTAAAAAATATACCGTATCGTAGAATATCTTGAACTGTTGTTTTCAGAGGTAATTAATCAGCTTATTATCAATAATTTTAGCCGAATAAAACAATGACGGTAAGAACCGTCACTGTTCCACCAGGCAGAAAAATTATGGCTGATCGGACAGGACGGCTGCAACCGGTCGACGTAATTTTACATGAAATGCTTTTATCATGAATTTAGAACATTATAAAGTAAATATTGAACAGAAGAAATCAGTTGTTTTCTGTATACCACATTTCGAAACACGGTTCAGCGCAAAGGGGTGGAGTGTCCTGGCATGTCTTACATCTCGAATGAGCTTCTGTCCTCTTCTCTTTTGAACACTGTTTACATCGTAGGTAATAAAATTTTCTACTATAGTTGTCTAAGTTCTTGGAAGTGTAGGGATGGTGCACGGGTAGCAGAATGAGGTCTTGGACCAGTAGGTTGGTGTATTGGATTTAACTTGACAAGAAAGCGACCATCCTTCAGGTTGCTATCGATACCTAATAGTGATCTAATAAGAGCTTCTCTGTATTGTATATATTTCTTTATTGTCGTGTTTTGTGTCACTTTTCTGTACAAAAAATAGGATTTCCAAACTGTTAAATCCAATAAATGAAAAATAACTTTTTTATACCAGTAAATCGTTTTTCGAGGACACGAATAATATGATATAATTTGGTCGGAGCGATCAATCCCAGACATAACTTCATTATATTCAATAATTTCCACTGGTTTTATTCGTATTTGGTTGTAGCGATTTCTGGCCTCAACCAAAGTAGGATGATGATCAGTTGTTACACTGAGCAAAATGCCCTAATTAGATTTCTTTCTTAAGATGCCCTTAATAACTGGTACAAAAAATCAAATAGTGGTTAAAACAATTCAAGTGATTACTAGCATGTGCATAATTATTACAAGTATTTTGACTTTGTTGAAACATTTTTATAGCAATTATTCGATAAAATGATGTAGTTAACTGGAAATCTAATTGCTGTTATTATAGTCATTTCGTTATAGACCTCATTGAATTGTTTCAATTCAGCACCTACTAGTCCTAATTAGGTACCCACTTAATGCTATTCAGTATCAACAAAATAGATTACCAGCTTACAATTATGCAGTCCTCGTATAACGGTTATTAAGATATCCAATAATTTTTTTAAAAAGAAACGGCTGTTTAGCATCGAAATGCAGTTTTTTCTGGTCCGACCATTACCGATGTGATTGTCGATCTCGTCTTATTGGTTATTTGTGGTTGGAACCTTGGAACACCCGCGCGTTGAAAGTTTGTGTGCGGTGTAGGTGATTATTTGCAGTTTTTGCAATTAACTGTGAGGCTAGGTTGAATAAGCAGACAGTGTTAAATTGGGTTGAGTATATAAATGGCGTTCAAAGACCTATTAATACAGTGGCGATTAAGTGACTATATATCTGACTATGTTCACGATTCTTAGACACCAATCAATCGAAATACTAAAACATTTATAAGTATGTAAAAATTACGTCTCTCATCCTTCTTTAAGTTTATTTTGTAGAAAACATTTTTATTTGAATTGTTGTATTTTTGTTATCAGCTTCTCCGATCTAAGAATTTTTGGGAGCTTTGATATCTAAACTTAACTGGAAAATATGTTTATTTGACTTTATACATATCATGTTGTATTTTTGTAGTTATCTATAGTTAGATCCATTAATTTAAATATTTTGTTAATATAAATGTTTTATAGCAAATTTAGTTTTATTTAAAAATATCAGATAATTATTCGAAAATATAGTAATCTTTATTGTATTATAGTCTAACCGCTATTAGAAAAGTTTATAATACTTATAAAAGTGCACTCGATATCGGTTATATCACTTATCACATTCTTAAAAAAATCTAATAACGTTTACTTTTTACCAGTATAATTGTTACAAAAAAAATCCCATAATCTAAATTAAGCGCCCTCGATTTCGATTGTACAAAATTCCGTTTGTTATTTGAAAATCTAATAACCTTTACTATATGACAGTACAATTGCTACTAGAAAAGCCGATGATATTTATTAAGTGCACTCAATAACAATTATATGCAATTATGTTTTCTATTTGAAAATCTAGTAACCTTCACTATATGACAATATGGTTGCTATTAGAAAATCCTCTAAAATCTATTAAGTGCACTCGATAACAGTTGGACGAAATTTTTAAAAATTATATCTATTAACAGTTATTCAGTGGTGTCCAACAAAGTGACTTTAATAACCATAATCATGAACTTACTTGATGCCTATTTCATGCAAGTTTCCAATAACTGTTATTCAATTTTTGCTAACGGTTAATGGAAATTTCTTTCAGTGTAGGCAAATAACATCTCTCTTATCCTTCCACTTAGAAACGTAAACCTTTCCTTGACGTTTCCAGATGTGGTGCCCTTTTCGAAGACGTTTACTCACAACTACTATTGGGATTTCTCGTCTATTAGAGCGAAGGGTACCTGAACCATGTGTCTGATTCTGCAACCATATGTCGGCAAGTGTGATACTTAAAGTAATTAAATTAACTGTCTCGACCCTTACTTCGTGGAATCTACTCATATTAGTGTTTCAAATGAAACTCAATGTTTCTAGCTAATTCCACAATATAATGAAAAATGTAGAAAATTCTACTAAATTGACAATTGTCTCGATAACTGACGATGATATTCAGTTATCGAAACAATTGTCAATTTTTTAGAATTTTCAACATTTTTCATTATATTGTTGAATTAGCTAGAAACATTGAGTTTCATTTAAAACACTTAAAGTAATTATCCATAGAAAGGTGGTATCCCTTATTTACATATGGCTGCATTAGTTTCATAACGACACGTTCCAAAATTGTCATATTATTGCCTGGCCCGTTTTCTCCCTGACCATTATAAATGTCTACATTCAACACGTATCCGTCATGAGAACATAGTTCATAGAATTTGATCCCGTACTTTGTTTTTTTATTTTTCATGTAGGTTCGGGATGGAAGCCGCCCACGGAATAGTACTAAAAACTCATCAAGAGATAACTCTTTAGCTGGAGTATAAGCATATTTTTATTACGAAGACATATATTCAGTAAGCTTCTGATCTTTTGAAGTCGATCATTGGTATCAGGATTTTCGGCGCCACTGTGCAAAGAAAAACACCGTAACAATTGTTCAAAGCGTCTTCCAGTCATCATCGATGAAAATATTGGAGGGTAGTTCAACGGATCCAAACTAAAAAGTTTTCTGATATTCTGGACTTTGATCTGACCTTGCAATAAACATAATCCAATGAACTTCTGCATTTCATCTCGAGTTGTCTCTTTGAAAGAGGAACTTCTTGAGTTTCTGGTTTTAGGGCGTGTTTGGCTAGTTAAGGACTTTCCATAATTATTGGTGGAATTCACCAATAATTCCATTATATCGTTATTCCATAGTTGACTGAAGATTGCATATGGTGACGAATTCAAATCTCCATATAACTTGACTACTATTTGTGTATAGTCAAATAAGAAGCCAGGCATACTCGCAGTATCACTGTTCCATGCATCAGTTTCATCAGTATGCTCATTGGCTCGTTCTTCAATCACGTCTGTGTCTGAACCCAGTTCTACAGAAATATTTTCTTCGGAGTTTGATTCTAGACTAACTTCCGCAGAAACATTGTCTGGCACATTAGGGATTTCTCCGACCTGTAAGACCGTATCCAAAAATAAACTCAAAAATAAAAATTTACTTGAAACTCATCTCTGATTCAATACTACTGTCAGAAAAATCTATATCATAATTTTGAGGACGATAGGTGTTGCTATAGCGGTCACACTCATCACTGTCTATTTCCTCAAAAATTTTCATTAAATATTTTTCTTGTTTTGGATCCATTGCAAATTCCAACAAAAAATACTTTGGTTATTTATCAGCTCTCTTACACCCAAATAACGATTCTAATGAAACTAAAACTAATGACTGCACGTTTCACTATTATGAATCATACATAACCTATTCTATATACACGACACCACATTACCCATCATAGATAAGATAATATAATATACAATAGATGGGCCACTCTACTGAATAATTATTCAATGTTATTTTACTTCTTCAACCCACCGCTATAGCGCTGCATATAGAACCAGCGGGCTTTTTGAAATATATGGAAATAACTATTTTTGCTATTTATTTTCAACAGATAGAAATAGTGAGCTCTAATGTATTTTCATGCACCTTTTTAAAGGGCTCGAGAATACATTAGCTTACACCAATTTTATCAATCGACAACGCTATTAATAAGGAATTTTATGAAAAGTGGAATTAATGTTCCAAAATAAAAGACTGCTTGAACACATTATTTTTATTCATGAAAAAACAGGAAACAAATCAATTTACTTATTCCAAATTTAGATTTATTTATAATTCAACTCTTTTTTTAATCTCAAACAGTTGTTTTCGTACACCGGAATTTTGTCTGTCAATTTTTCTGGCTAGTGAAACCATGTTTTTGGCAATTCCATAAAATTTTCTAGCTTTGGGCGTTAGCTGAATGGCTCTACTTGAATCTCCATGGCTTAGTAAATTCAATCTTTGTTTAATATCTGAAAAATATTATATAAACTATTTTTCACTTACATTTATTATTGCGATTTACTTTTTACATATTACTTTTTAAAATATAGTCTGGAATTATTTAGAAGCAGTTAGTTTCAACAAAGTAAGGGTCAAAACAGTAAACTTTCTACATACTCTAAAAATTTACCTTTACGTTTGCTGGGTGTCTTTAATGTAGTAAGAATGGTGTTCGAGGTAGTTGGAGTGCTGCAGGAGGCGATGGCAGGATATGACTCTGAACCTGTAATAGTAAAAGCTTTAGTTATATTTGCTAAGTCAAAATGAAACTTTTTTAAAGCATCATCAGAAAATTTTTTTTAGCAAAACAAAAATAAATAGGCCAAATCGCTTTTAACTTTTGTAATATACAACAAAGTTTGTGGCTTTGTCTATTTTTGACATATTCAATAGCACACACTGAAAACGATTCCTAGTGAGAACTTCAATTATAGTGTAGCAAATCTAAATTTTCATATTTACTGGGCTGCTCCTCATAATTATGAAGCAAGCTGATGAAACTACAATTAATTACTTTTTTGTGTTTTTCGCTGTCAGATTAAAATACATTTCCTAAAACCAGTTTTTGCTACGACTACTTATGATATGGGTCAATTTCCACAATAGTATTGTACATTACCTTGGGATTCAACAATGTCCTGGTTCTTCTCAGGTTATTCCTCCATACTTCTTGTTGGTGCTGGTATATATAAGTTTGGAACTGCATTTGCTTTTAAGTTTGTTTAGGAAGGAGATGCATTTTAATGTCTTTACTTGTAATTTTTCCAAGTGGGAACAATACAGTATTGAACCATATTGTTAATGTTTAATATACACAATCACTTGAAAAGCACAAAAATGTCTGTTTATACAAATTAATATAATAATAACCGTATAATATACAAACGAAAGCAATGGCTGATAATGGCGATCGAAGTATCAAAATGAGATGGAGGTTATAGAAATGGCGAGATTTTAAAAATCTGACAGTTCATTGATTATGTAGCGCTACCGGCGACGGGTGGTATAACTAAATAAACATGACAAAATTTATAGTGGGAGTGAGCATAGCATGTTACCCATTATAAACTCGACTCTATCACATGGTTTTAGATGCCTAATCCATAGGCAATCAACATTACAGTTATGTTTCGTGGGACACTAAAATTACCTTTTACAAGTATTTACTAGGAAATATACCTGATACAATCGTTCTGGCCCACGGTTCTTAAGGTACGTTTAGAATGAGCGAAATTGTTTCGCGCTACAGTTTCGCGAAAACATTTCGCGAGTCGCTGTCTCGGCATAACTGTTTACACGAGGCGAAACGTTTCGGGTTGACAAGCGAAAACAAGGTGAGCCGCCAGTTTGTGAGAGACAAGCATGCCGGTTGCTCCGAGTGCAGCATTTGCTATTATGATGATAAGTGTGTTGAGAAAGAAAAGAAATAAAAGAACACGCCGATGGTCACCGAAAGACATATTTCGTCGGAGATTTCAATATGGAAACAGACGTAATTTTACATGAAATGCTTTTATCATGAATTTAGAACATTATAAAGTAAATATTGAACAGAAGAAATCAGTTGTTTTCTGTATACCACATTTCGAAACACGGTTCAGCGCAAAGGGGTGGAGTGTCCTGGCATGTCTTACATCTCGAATGAGCTTCTGTCCTCTTCTCTTTTGAACACTGTTTACATCGTAGGTAATAAAATTTTCTACTATAGTTGTCTAAGTTCTTGGAAGTGTAGGGATGGTGCACGGGTAGCAGAATGAGGTCTTGGACCAGTAGGTTGGTGTATTGGATTTAACTTGACAAGAAAGCGACCATCCTTCAGGTTGCTATCGATACCTAATAGTGATCTAATAAGAGCTTCTCTGTATTGTATATATTTCTTTATTGTCGTGTTTTGTGTCACTTTTCTGTACAAAAAATAGGATTTCCAAACTGTTAAATCCAATAAATGAAAAATAACTTTTTTATACCAGTAAATCGTTTTTCGAGGACACGAATAATATGATATAATTTGGTCGGAGCGATCAATCCCAGACATAACTTCATTATATTCAATAATTTCCACTGGTTTTATTCGTATTTGGTTGTAGCGAAATTGTTTCGCGCTACAGTTTCGCGAAAACATTTCGCGAGTCGCTGTCTCGGCATAACTGTTTACACGAGGCGAAACGTTTCGGGTTGACAAGCGAAAACAAGGTGAGCCGCCAGTTTGTGAGAGACAAGCATGCCGGTTGCTCCGAGTGCAGCATTTGCTATTATGATGATAAGTGTGTTGAGAAAGAAAAGAAATAAAAGAACACGCCGATGGTCACCGAAAGACATATTTCGTCGGAGATTTCAATATGGAAACAGACTCCTGAGGGATATGACAGCGGAACCTTGTGAATATTCTTTTCGAAACTTTACTAGGATGACCACAGAAGATTTTGAGCAGCTCGTATCACTAGTTGATCCTAAAATAAGAAAAATGGATACCAACATGAGACAGGCTATATCTGTAAAAGATAGGTTGACAGTTTGCTTGAGATTTCTTGCTACGGGAGATTCCTACAGCAGCCTACAATACCTCTTCAGAATATCGAAAAGCACAATATCAAGAATTATTCCAGAAGTTTGCGATGCGTTAGTTCAGTCACTTAAGGAATATGTAAAGGTTAGAGATATTCTTTTTTTTATTTTATTAGTTATTATTATTTATTGAAACGAAAAATGTTCACATATCTAATAAAACAGATTGTATATCGACTTTTGGAGTGATATTTTCTGAGGTATCTAATGTTGTTAGAGGAGCGTTTGATGAAAAAGTTGATGTTTGGCTCCTATAATCATGTGAACTATGTGACGACGCAGAAGGCGAACTGTGCGGGATGTGTATTTGTAAAGTATTACCATATGAAGCAGAATACATTCCCATATCTGCTTCAAATAAAATATTAGCGAAGGCTCGTTTGACGTGCGCCAGCGAGTGCTGGTCGTATTTTCGTAGTTCATTCGCCAAATTCAAAGCATGGGTGAAGTACGCATCATTAGATGAATTAACAGATGACTTCAATATTTGCATAACTTCATGCATCATTGAGTCGGATTCTTGCTCAGCTGCCTTACGTTTGATGCTAGTTCTCTGTCTCCTGCTAGTATTTGGGGTAGGAAAGATAGTCTCTTGTGACATCTGCTGACGTGTGGTCGAACATGAAGTAGCTGCCGATGTAGTAGTTGCAGTTGCTGTAGTTGCAGATGTATATTCTGCGGGGGTGACCGTAGGCGAAGTTGGCGTTACAGGAACTTCTATTTCGGAGTGTTCCTGAAACAAAACAAACAACGGTTAAGTAATTATTTTCGGAACCATGTTTATTTTATTTTTGACTCTTTGTGAACATATTTGGCATAAAAATGTTTTCGCCTTTATTTTGAATGTTATTAATTTATTTTGTTTTGATTTCAGGTACCATTTATTACAGAAGAGTGGCTGCAGATCTCCTCCGAATTTGAACGAAAGTGGCAATTTCCTCACGTTATCGGGGCTATGGATGGAAAACACATAATTTTACAAGCACCTATTAATTCAGGGACTGAATACTACAACTACAAAAAAGTTTTTAGCCTTGTGCTGTTTGCAATAGTGACGCAGACTACAATTTTATCTATGCTGATGTAGGATGTCAAGGGCGGATATCGGACGGTGGTGTATTCAAAAATACGGCATTGTACAATAAATTGGAGAGGCGCGAATTGAATATTCCTCGCCCAGAAGTCTTACAAGTTCCATTTTCTATGCAAGTACCATATTACGTATTAGGTGACAAGGCGTTTGCTTTGAGTGAGTACACGATGAAACCATTTTATGGTAATCCCGTGGTATGTTCACCGGAACGTGTATTTAATTACCGTCATTCGAGAGCACGTCGCGTCGTGGAGAATGCCTTTGGAATAATGACTTCAGTATTTCGTGTATTGAGAAAGCCTCTACTTGTGCAACCAGAAATAGCAACAAAAGTTACTTTAGCAACCATTTATTTACATAACTTTCTACGCAGAAGTACTTCTCATGGAACGTACACTCCTCCTGGAAGTTTCCATACTGACAACAATGGCGACATTACAAATGGTAGATGGCACAACGACGCACCTATGACATCGTTCTTTCCAATCCACAATATTCCGCGAAGGACATCCGCACACCTCAAAGATGTTCGCTTACATTTAGCTAATCATTTTATTTCATTTTAAATCAACCGTTGCCATGGCAGGACCAATATTAAGGATACACTTACCTCACTAGCAGTATTCACAGTTTCCCTTGGGATGTTTTTATCAGCCAAAAACTCAAAAATATTTGTAGGCGAACCATTTAGAGTCATATACTTCATCGCTACCTGTAACAATAATACTAATAAATAGTACGCTTATTTTAGTGTATTTATTTAAGGAGTTATCTCGCTTTATGGTACTAGTATGCATGCTGTGACACAATTACAAAAAGTCCGACAAACAAGTATATATTAATACAAAGCATAAAATAATAAAAATTTACATACCGGAACCAGTGACTCTGCTTTTTTTTCTCACTGGACCTTTCACTCCTATAGGAACCCATCAATGTTTTCATTTTTGCCTTTAAGGTAGCAACAGGGTACTGCAATTTTGAACTCATTTCCTTCCAAGCATCCTCTCTCTTCATGCGGTTATGGTGCACCTTATCTTTGGCATCCCATAAAAATCGGTACTTTGCATAAAGTTCAATGGGGCGGATGTTATCCTCCTGGTTCATTTTTGGCGCGAAACAGTAGAATCGGTTTACACTACAAGAAACTCGAGACGCGAGGCTCTCTGATGCGCGCTTCAATACCGACGGACGAGTGGCTCACCACGAAACATACTCGCGAGAACGAACGAAATAAGTTTCGGGGTAAGTACCAGGTATATACGACGCGAAACATTTTCGCGAAACATTTTTGCGAAACTGGTGCGCGAAACAATTTCGCGCAATTTAAACGCGCCTTTCGACTTAAGAACCATGGGTCTGGCCTATAAAGCGAATTATTTTTTGACGGCTACAGCCGGTCTGTCACAGCATACCTGACGGCTGTAGCAGGTCTGTCCGTCAATGTGTTAAGAACAGCTCCAAAAAGTAAAAAGAAATCTACGTTTCTAGTTTATGTTAACTTTCAACTGGTGAAAATGAACTAATTAACAAATGAATTAATTGAGATACAATTTTTTGTTGACAGATTGTTGTTTATTCATGTGTTTAGATAGTAGAGAAATTTTTTTTTCCTCAATATTAATATTTTGTCGGTTAAAATAATTTTTTGATCAAGCTTCTGATTTGGTTGACATGCCCTCTACAGCCGCTACCTGTTTATAGCCCAATTTTAACCTCTGAATTAGAATTATGAATATTTGCGGTGCAGATCCTGAAGGTTGGATTGTTCTTTAGAACATTTTCTGCTCTTTGAGGACCTTTTTCCAAATTTTGATTATCTCAAATAGTTTTCGAAATATTTTCAAAAAACTATACCATCTTTTTTTTAGGTAATTTTTTATAACTTTTGCAATTTTTGTTTGTTTTAGAAGCCATTTCGAATCGAATGAGACCAAAATAATAATTGTCAGTGGTTTGGATCAAATTTATCAGAATGTCAATAGAATATTAAACTTATTTTTTACTTGTAATCTCAAAAATTTTAAGATCAATCCAATACTATTCCAAATTAAATACTTACTCGATTTCGAAACAACTGATTGTAATCTATATATGAAAGCTATACATAGGCCCTGCTTTTATTTGCTTAAAGGCCTTTTTATTTACCGAGAAATACAAGCTCTGTGAAGTGTGAATTTGACAACGGTTTTCGCTTTACAATATAAAGGTTAAAGCGGTTTCTATCGCCTCAGGGTCACACTAAGGAAATTTACGTTCATTTCAAATTAGATGAGAACAATTTTTGTTGGTAAGATCCCCCGAAGATAAGTTCTGAATATAATATACACACACACACACATATATATATATATATATATATATATATATATATATAAATATAAAAGAAGATGTAGGAATATCGCGTGATATGTTAACAACAACAACAAATATATTCATGGGTAATTCACGCAAAATAAAGGGCTACTGAAATAGAGTGGTAACCGTGGACATGCATGTGTTTTCCCATGTTTCGATTAACATCTTTGCTCCCAAATTTCACATCCTTATTTGGTTATGCCGTGCTGATGAGGTAAAATGAGCCAGAAACATGCATGTCCACGGTTACCACTCTATTTCAGTAGCCCTTTATTTTGCGTGAATTACCCATGAATATATTTGTTGTTATATAAATATATATATATATATATATATAAATATATATATAAATATATATATATATATATATATATATATATATATAGAATTATTTAAATTGAAATAACGACCATACTATGTTAAAGGAAACGAAAGGTAAATATTGGGTAATCGGTCTGTATAAATACTCAAACTCTTTTGTTCAAAGTGCCTCTATATTTCGTTGTTAATTTACAACTTCTTCAGGAGGCTATTGCTAAAAACATCAATTAATGAAACATAAGGATTTGAAAAATAAAAGTTACTTACAACGTGAGTAGTTAAAACCCGTGAAAACACATGACGTGAAGTCCACCAGTCAAAACGGAAAAAACAAACACATTGGCAATTTAATTTTAAACTGTACAAATACACATCAAACTATCTTTCTAAAACTCGCCACACCAAAAAATACATTTTTTTTATAAGCGAGAATAAAAAGTGAAGTTGAAATTTACAACTAATTATAAAAATATAAAAATACAAATGTGAAAGTAGTGTACTGTTTCCTATTTTCCAAATAACTATTCATTAATTTATACGAAGTACCTCTGAAGCCCATGTTCTCCAAGACTCTCATAAGCTGTGTGTGATTCACAGTGTCGAAGGCCTTAGCAAGATCGAGAAACACAAACATTGAATGCAGTCCCTTATCGAGATTCTGATATAGTCTGGATGTCAAAAAGTAAGCAGCATCCTGCTGTAACAATCATTTTCACGATTGTTACATTTTTTTTTTGTTATTAATGGTAGTTTATATTAATATGCTTAATATAGCTGATGTAAATTTATTCTCAAATCAACCCCAAGATAAAACTTAATTATAAATTTTTTGATATTTCGGTTTACATAGTTGTCTACCGCCCCTCGTATTTACAACATACATAAATTAGATTAGGATTGTTATAACTGGTGTTCGCCGAGAGAGTCGCTTTTCGACCGTGAATGTGAATATAACTTTGATATAGTAACGGGTCTCCGGATAGAATTCACATGAAAGTCGAAGGCAAGTTTTTTGGTTCTGGGCTCAGAGTTTTTGTGAGTTTCTTTTGAGTCTTACTTTTATGGTTAAAAAAATGGAATGCTACGAGTTCTTAAGCCGCTGATATCAATTTTCCAAACAAATTGTAAATATACTAATATGGTAAGGAAGTCAATCCATCCTTCTACGGAATCGGGAATCGTTTGGATGTTCCAGTAAGTCCTATTTTGCACCTTACAGTACAACTTGGATTTAGCGTTGGAGCCGTATCTACCGGGATTTGGGATATTTAATGATCCTATGATGTAATGCTGTTGTTGCTAGGAGTACTGTAATACAAAGTTAAGTAATTCTCTTCACCTTTCATTAAATGCCTTATCAGCATTAGCAGAGTCCATTAAATTTTTTATCTTCACGTTAGTAAATGGTTTTAAGTGTCTTTCAAAGTTAACACTTTACAGTGAACTTTTATATAGGAATATCAACTTAATTATAAATTTTGTTGTCAAACCAACCTTCTAGAATCTTCATAGATGTAAATAATATTTTCGTACTTCCGGGCCTAAAGTGACAACTTCACTCCCTTGTGACAGGTACTAAAGTGTCACATTTAATCCCTCCGGGATTAAATATTGACGAAACTCCCGGAACGATTAAATCACAAACAAACGAATTTAAGGGATATTTTATTGAAAAATATAATTAATTAGAATGGTAATTAACGTTAATATTCAAATTAATATTGTGACAGTTCGTCATATTGACCAGTCTTTCCTGGGTTAATGCAGCAGGTAACTGACGAGTAACAGATAGGTCCTTTTCATATTGAACTGGTGTTTGTTTCGAAGATCCTGCGGAAACAGGAAGCGAGAATGAGGACTGTGGCATAACTATAGTGGACGAATCGGCGACTTGACCAAATATTTTATCTGAAATTTTTTGGTTATTTTTAATAGACGATTCAATATATCCCTCGGCCACGTTGGAGGATTTCCATCCTCCATGTCTCTTCAGCACGTCTATTGTTGCTCCCGAATCAGCTAACAAAGACGCAGATGTGCGTCTAAAACAATGTCCCGTATAAGACGTCGCATTTTCTAATTTCAAGAAAGCTGCTATTTGCCGTGGAAATGTACCAAACATGTTTTTTCCTACTACTCGCGTAGTACATTCTTTGTTGATGTATTGAACAAAAAATTTTGAATGAGTTGTCCCTGTCTTTCGCAATGCCACATATTTCCGAAATATCGCCACAAAACTGATGGCACTGTTTTCTGAATTTTTGATCACAAAATTTCGATCAATTTTACTTTTGGTGTTTCTAATCGCAATTAGGAAGGAATCGCCCAAATCTCTCACATCGTCGATTTCTAAACCAACTCTTTTCCACGACAAGCTCCCGCAACGCCCAAAATAAGTGCAACCTACAAAAAATTGATTTCTTAAAATTTCTGAATATAAACAAATTTCCAAATTTACCTTAAGCATTAAATATTTATCATCCGGAGCCTCCCGTAAGAACTGATCTACCTGCTCAGATGTGAGAATTCTTGACTTCTTTGGCTTAAATCCCTCATTTCTTCTCTTCAAAAAAGCTAATAATTTTGGAAATTTACTTATATCAATATCTTCTCTAATGTTAATAACCGATTTCAGCATTGAGTAATGTGCCCAGAGAGTTGAGGCACAAACCGCTTTTGATTTATCATCGAAGTAGACTAACAGCGCATTTTCAGTAGGTTGTCTCACATTTTTTAAGCGGCACCACTTTTTAAAAGCATCGTACTGCTGCTCGTATAGTTTTCTAGATTTCGGTGGTAACAATTCTTCACCTACTTCGGCTGCTCTTTTATCAATATCAGATACACCTTCTTCACTCATGATACCAATAATTATCAATAACAATGTTTCTTTACAATGACACTAGTAATGACAATGTTTCTAAATTATAACTGTCACAACGCAATGTTACTATGGTAACTTATTTTAAAGACAGTATATTAAATGAGTTGAAGAGAGAAAAAACTGATTGAAATTATTGAAATAATTAATAAAATCATACCGGAAGTACGAAAAGTATCGTATATACCTTGCGACTGAAGTACATTTAATCCTTCAGGTAAATTATGGCCCTCCCTGCGGTCGGGCCATAAACTTTACCTTCAGGATTAAATGTACTACTTCAGTCCCGCGGTATATAATATACTATTTCATATTTTGATGTGTAAAGTGTCTTATCTGACTATAACCAGTAATTTTAAGTAATTTCGGCGTAATGCCGGTTTTTGTAATATAGTATAGTCTTCGTAACTACCTTTATTGAAAATAGTCTCAAATTGTTTGGTAGGACTTAATAAGTAGAAATTATTTTGTAGATGCTTAAATTTGTAAATACTGAAATTATGTGAGGTTTCTTGTTTGCTCATTTGTTTAATTCGAGGTACTGATCACTTTAGACTTTAAGTATTATGACTACTTGTTCTTATAGAGGACAGTTGTTTATTTAATTCAATACTTTTACCTTAATTTCAGCATCCTATGGTAAGGATGTCTACATATTTACTCACTTTACCTAAATTTTGATTAAAAAAAATACATGATTGAGACGTTCTTACTAATGATAATTTAAAATTAACTTTTTTGTACCAATCATTAATTACTAGGATTTTATTGTAATTTGAAATTGTCTATTAGTGTTTTTAAATGAAACTCAAGGTCTCTAGTTAATTCCACAATATAATACAAGTTATTGAAAATTCTAAAAAATTGACAATTGTTTCGATAAATCAATATCATCGAAACAATTGTCAATTTTTTAGAATTTTCAATAACTTGTATTATATTGTGGAATTAACTAGAGACCTTGAGTTTCATTTAAAAACACTAATATGAGCATATTCCACGAAGTAAGGGTCGAGACAGTCAATTTCATGAAATTGTCTACTTATTTCTTGTTTGAAATTTTAAGTACCAATTGTTGGAGCAGTGGTAAATCAGTATTCGTATTCACATAATGAAATATTTTTTTATTTTAAAATTTTCTTTGTTAAAATTATCGGTTTTATTTTTTTATTTCCAAATAAAATGAAAATTGATAGTTCGTTAACTAAAATCAGTGAGCATAACCTAATGTAAGACCATCAAAATTAACTTCAGTTTCATTAAGTATGCAATTATTCTTGACCTTAAGTAATGTTACTTACTTAATAGGTTTCAACGAGCCATAAAAGTTATCTTCACCCAAATAGTGATATACGCTTAATAATCAGATCATCTTGTGTCTGATTTCATTTGTTGATTATTTCTGATTAATTATAAATACTCCAACTCAATTACTTAAAAGTAAATCAAAACTTTTTACTTGTCACTTCAACTACCTTTTAATGAACGTACGATCATTGAATGTATAATTGAAAATTTTTATCAGTCCTCTCTGGTTTTGATCATTAATACTTAAATAATTATTATTATTCACTATTTGCACAAATAAAGGATTGGCTCCTTACTTAGTGATAACTATTGTTATTGGTTTAGAGCAGCTTTATTGATTATTTCCTTGAAATAATTTTGGTTGGGTAGCGTCCATTTTTTTGCTTAGATCACTTACTTATAGGAAATAAGTATTCTATTTCAGTTAATATCACTTTGGGGTCAGGTTTATTTTACTATCAGGCTTTGCTTGTATCGCCTTCTTATCTTTAATAAGTAATTAATCTTGTTTAAGGATAAAGTAGTTTTTATATATATTCGGTCATTTATGAAAAATTGTATATTTTTTATATAGACTCGTATTGTTAATTCGAACTATTAATATATGTATATATGCATATATATATATATATATATATATATATATATATATATATATATATATATGTATATATATATATATATATATATATACAGGGTGTCCCGGGACTAATGGGAAAAAAGTCAGGAGAGTATAATATGAGCCAAAATAATGTTAGTACTTCATATAAACTTTTACTATGCAGGCCCTCGTTTTCGAGTTATAGGCCTCCAAAGTTTTAATTTTGAATTTGGTTTTTATTTTTTTTTTGTACTAGTTATTTGATCTTTATAAAATTTACGGCAAAGCTATAATGTAAGTGTATGTTTATTTTGGTGAGGTAAACAGATTAACAGTAGTGCATTGAAGCCAGGGACGGACTACTCGCAATGGTTAGTGATGCAAAAATTTTGCAGGTATGGCACACCCTGTATGAAATTATCGAAATTCACTTCCCCACACATTAAGCTAACGAAAAGGTACTCCTGTTGGAATTCGATAAAATAAGCCGTTTGGCTAATATTTACAGTTTTATTAATGCACTACGTACAAATCTACCTAACTAACTTATTAATACGATGTCCAGAATTTACTTGCTTTTAATCAAAATTACGAACACAACATTATTAAACCATTAGGAAAACCTCAAAAAACACAAGTTATGGAACATTAGACTAAAACTAATTCCTAAACAACAAAAAAAACTAACGTTATTCTAATAAATGTTCAATATGAGCTCCTCCCACTTCCACGCACATTCTAAGTCTACGAAGGTTGTTTGTTTGCACTTGAAAGAGCAATCCCACACTATTTCTAATAACATTGCAGTGTAACACAATTCTGTCTATTTAATCTTGCCTTGTTTACACAGGTGTTGCGTATACCTTACTTTTGAGATAACCCTAGAGAAAGAAATCCATACGATTAACGTCTCCTGATCGCGGTGGCCATTGAAAAGGGCCTCCACGACCAATCCATCTATTAGGAAGCCTTGTGTGTAAATGCTGTCGTACATCTAAACTGAAGTGAGGAGGGGCCCCATCATGCATGAACCATAAATTCCTACGAGTTTGTAGTAGCACATCATCAAACAGGTTCCATAACTCATTTTGCAAAAACTCCAAATATCTCTGACCGGTCAAAGTACCGTCAATAAAGTATGGCTGTATCAAATGATTGCCAACTATTCCTGCCAAACATTAACCATGAATCTATGCTGGATCCTAGTTTGGATAATGCCATGTGGATTCACATCATCTCCCATAAATGCATATTATGAGAATTTATGATTCCATCTCTGGTGAAACCGGATTCGTTCGTAAAGAGAACGTTACTAATAAATGTGTTGTCTGCTTGTTGTTGTCGCAGAAACCACTGGCTATACTCAAGTCGTGCAGGATAATCAGCCACTATCATACGGTGTACTTTTTTCATGCGAAAAGGATATAACAGCTGTTCTTTTAGGACGCGATGAACAACTGATTTCGAGACGTTATGTTCTCTTGATAATTTTCTAAAACTCGATGGTTCATTAACAACTGCATTTAACAAGTCTTGTTCAACTGCCACAGTACGTATGCTTCGTACTGGACCTTCTCCAGCTTTTTCTGGCGAAAATCTTCCTAAAATTTAAAATTTTGTTTTGTATACATAGAAAATTACATTTACCTGTTTATCGTAACCTGAGAACAATACGCCCAAACATTCGTCTGTCTGGCACTGCTCTGTTTGCAAAATGTTCTTCATAAAGCCTTTTGGCCTCTAAACAGTTTCGAGAAGCCAGTCCATACATTAGATGTTTATCTGCGTACTCAATAAAAGCGAATTCTGCTATTGTAACTGTTAAATAAGGAACTTATGAATTATTGACAAGTACTGACTACGAACTATTCTACACAACGTTTGACAACTAATCCTATGGTAACTTGATAAACGGTAAAAACACTTATAAAAAGTTTTTACCAACTTTCCAATTAATAAGTCGCTAATGTTTTTCATCTTCAGCTATCGTTAAATTCTTTTTTTGTAGTACTCTAGCTAAATATTGGACATCTATTAAAAGTTGGTTTTACCTCGTTGTGTAATTATAAAAATGGTGAATGCGTAAACTGGTACGTAGTGCATTAATAAAACTGTAAATATTAGCCAAACGGCTTATTTTATCGAATTCCAACAAGAGTACCTTTTCGTTAGCTTAATGTGTGGGGAAGTGAATTTCGATAATTTCATACAGGGTGTGCCGTACTTGCAAAATTTTTGGATCACTAACCATAGCGAGTAGTCCGTCCCTGGCTTCAATGCACTACTGTAAATCTGTTTACCTTACCAAAATAAACATACACATACATTATAGCTTTGCCGTAAATTTTATAAAGATCAAATAACTAGTACAAAAAATACAAATAAAAACCAAATTCAAAATCAAAACTTTGGAGGCCTATAACTCGAAAACGAGGGCCTCCATAGTAAAAGTTTATATGAAGTACTAACATTATTTTAGCTCAGATTATACGCTCCTGACTTTTTTCCCATTAGTCCCGGGACACCCTGTATATATATATATATATATATATTTATATGTATATTTCGATTATCTAGTTTTCTTGGTTCCAATTTTGGGATCTGGCGCCTTCTATTACCCACGATCCTAGCCGCCGGAAAAGCTGTATGACAGTCTGAGTTGGCAGGGCAAAACAACATTCAAAAAGATAAAAAAACTTGCACAAAACAACGGTATACTGCATCGATAGTTTCTCCCGAAAACCAAATTAATTATCTGATAAGACACTGTGTTTATTCAGGTAACTTAATATTCGTGCTTTTAAGAGTTTTTCAAAAAACTTTTGCGAAATTTGTTATTAATGAAATAGGCCGATAGTTCGTTATTATTTGTCTATCGCCATTTTTAAACAACGGTTTAATTATACCAACCTTCAGTGCAGAGGGCCACTGTCCCTCTTCAATAATTTTATTGAATAAGTACGCTATCGGCAATGCTATTTCCTCCCTAGACACTTTTCACCAACTCTGCCCTTATATTATCAAATCCAGGTGATTTGTTTGATTTGAGTGTTTTGATGGTTCCAATAAATTCGATTTTATTTGTGGTTGATAGAAATATAGAGGAGTACAAATGTTGAGAAGGTAAGAGAGGCTTTTTTGGAACAGTACTTTTCTGGGCCAATTTACTTCCAACTGTTGGGTAATGTTCACTGAAGATTTCTACGATTTCTTCCGTTTCTTTTATTACTTCCCCATTTATGTTCAAAACTTTATTGATGCAATGATGTTTGTTGGCTTTAAATATCTCACCAACAGTGTTTCAGTTCATTATTGAGGTAAATTGTCAATATTATTAAAATCTCGAATGTTATCCCACGGAACACTCCATTCAAGTACGTTACTGAGACGTCCCGAAAAAGACGTCTTAATTACGTCCATTAAATACCTCTGGACGTTCAGATATTATACGGACATAAATTGGACGTATGAGATAGGAATAGAATGTATAATGCTGTTTGGGACTATACTACTGACTGCGCTGGGTTACTTCTCTAAAAGTCACTTTTTAAAAAGATATTTTATTCAACAATAACTAAATTCATTAATCCAATTCATATATGTTATAATCAATAAATCGAACTTATGTACAAAATAAACGGTTTTAAAGATTAAAACTAACTTTTCCGCACCTGTGGGATGCCCTGAAAAATATTCTATCATAAAATTGTCACTTGTACACACTTCGGGTGATGTATTGTGCTAAGAAACCGAAATTTCTCCAAAAATAACCAAAAATGTAGTATATCTGGATTATTAGGACCCGGCGTACTCGCTCTAGTTAGCTGAAAATCAATAGTGTACATCTGAGAGACACCTTGGAAAATATCCAATTATAAAATTGGACACCTGTATACACTCCGGAGGCTGTATCGTGCTAATAACCAAAAAGGAACAAAAATGTGACACTTCAGGTACCATAGCACTCGTTGTACTAGCTCTGCTGTGTTAAAAATCAAAAAGGTTCATCTATAAGACGCTCTGAAAAATATTCAATCATAAAATTGGTCACTTGTATATAGTCTGGAGGCTAAATCGTGCTAACAAACTGAAAATTCTCCAAAAAATGACAAAAATTTGGTACTTCAAGTACCGTAGCACCCATTGTACTTGCTTTAGTATACTGAATATCAATGAGAAGTCCTGAATATTATCCAATGATAAAATTGGTCACTTGTGTATACTCCGGAAGCTGTATCGTGTTAACAAACTGAAATTTCTCAAAAATCTACAAAAATGTCGTACTTCAAGTACCATAGCACTGGTGAGCTGAAAATCAATAGGGTTCTTCTGTGAGATGTCCTGAACAATATTCAATTATAAAATTAGTAACTTGTTGCACTCCGGAGGCTGTATCGTGCTAACAAGACATGTAACGAAAAATGGCCGACGACAACGACGACGACGACATACACACAGGATTTATTTTCTAAAAACCGTTTTTTCGTGTTGTTCATGATAAAAAAACGTGGAAATAACTCAAATTATTTTCAAAATTTCTACTTTTTTTTGGGGTAAACCAATACTTTTGTCGCATATTAGATACGTTGGGCGGAAAAGTAAAAATAAATGCAACTATGAACTAAAAATAGGTAATTCTGTAGAATCATCAACTGTGGTTGAAGTTTCGTTGAAACATGGGTCAGCGACTGACAGTTGCAACGGTAGCTCAAAGTTTAATACTATGCATGAACCATGGGTCAGCGAACTGTAACTAGCACTACACCAACTAGATGCATAATGCAAAAAAATTCAATTGATTTGACATTACAAAGTTTTCCCATACGTTACTTATCCTCATTATCGAGGGGAAAATTTAAATGATAATGGGCACTTAAGGGCGATTTCTATTTAAGTAAATTGACTTTATACTCAATTCAACTTTACAGGCGGTTAGTCAAAACGAAACAATGATACACGCGTGATAGAAGCTCCCATTGGTCGAATTTGATAATAAACTTAACGATCATTTCTTTTAATTTGGATGCCAGTATAATTCCAAGATTATTATATATATAGGTAATACCGATCAACTGTGAAAATAGAATAACTTATTTGTCACAAATATATGCAAAATGAAAAAAAAATTAAATTGACTTCCGTACCAATCATTTTATAAAAACTGACATTCACGCTGTTTTTGAAATTAAAAGTGGTCTAATTCTCCGCAGATTTTAAACCACTAATCTCTGTTATTGTTGCCCAGAGGTCGGACAGCATATTACTTGCTCTTCGTTTGAGAAGGTCAAAGAGAATTTGATATGAAAGCAATAAAATAAAGCCGATTAAAGGTCGCTTTGAGTAATTGAGATGATTTTTTAGTCATGCCAAAAGCAAAGTTTGCATCTGCAAAGTAACGTCAAAACTAATTATTCAATATTTATATAAATAATAACTACGAGGGGTCCAGTAAAGTTTTCAAGTGATTGGTTATTGCAGTAGATGAATACAAATTCATTTTAAAAGATATTATTAAGTTAGTGGTGTTCAAAATGGGACTATTAATGTAGATATGCTATTATATCAATATACAGTCGGGTAAAATTGAAGTCGGATAAGTACGCAGTACATCACTTAATGACAAAATAACAATCTTAGGTTATCTTGAAAAGTTCACGGGAATTGGAGAGAGGTATCATCTTTTCTAGAACTTGAAAAAACAATTCTCAACAGACGTATAACATTGTGTCGGACATAGTTACAGAAAAGATAATCAAGAAAAGTTTGCGAGTTCCATTCAAGAAGAAAAACTTCATGTTAAGACCATTCAATGGAATATTAGTGCAGGTGATAATGCCAATAAAATATTCTTAATAATCGAGGACGCGTTATGATGAAAGAAGAAGCTATGTCATCAACGTCGATGCACCGAAATTTAATACGGAGATTTAAAAAAGAAAACCGTAACATATACAAAGTGTACATTTAACAACTGTACGTTTATCATAAAAAATCAGTGAAAATATACCATTGAATTGGTAAAATTATAAATAAAACTGTTAAAAATTTTTAATTTGAAGTTATATTACATTTTAATAACATGTATATTCTCTTAAGTGGGTCGTAGAAAAAATATAATGTTTAACTCGTGTGGATTGCCCATATCGCACTCGGAGCACTACGGCGTCGTGCTCTACTTCATCGTGATATATGGAATGTTTGACAATACATATTTTGACGGCTGTCAAAATTGTTATTAAAATGAGGTTGGATTTCGGACATGGAGCAAATAATTATAGATCACATACAATTCAAATGGAAAGAATTCCGTTGGATGAAACTATCATTAATAAAACACAGAGCTGAGCATTTATTGGACTTTAAATAAAATTGTAAACATAAAAGTAGACAGGATTATACTTTTTTATAGTATTGAGGATTAATCATCTGTAAAAAATTATTTTAACCCTTTGAGACCCACTTTTTAAGTTATTGGAGAAAAATATATTTTTGGGGACATTTTGGTAGTGGGACTACTTAAATAAACAAGTTAAATAAAAAAAACTTAATTTTCATTTTTTACAAAAGAAATATATTTTTGTGCATGAGTATGTACAACTAGTCCTAAAACAGATCCAGTTAAAAAAAATGTATCATTACTATTTATTATGAAAAGCCGTAAAACAGTTCCTAGCTTTCAGCAAACATAAGTGAACATTACATTTGGATGAGAAAATATGACTGCGTCCCTTACAATCAACATGTTTGCACTTTGCAGCTTCTTTGTTTTTTATCAAACAAGGGAAAGTTACCGACGTCATCTGTCTGAATGTCATAGCCAGCTCTGGTTTCTCCACGTCTTCTGAATACTGAAGGAGATGGCGACGATGAAGGTGGTCTTCCTCGTTTTAGCGTACTCACTAGATCACTCTTATATATCAGACTCTCAGCAACTCTAGTTCTGAAAGCAAGATACTTCATCTGCATTTTCTGAGGTATATTACACTTGTCTTTCCGGTATTCTATCCAGCTGTTTGTCAGGACAAAGTCGATCATGTGCATTATTACACGAAGTGTCCATTTTCGAGACTTAATAAATATCCGATAGTAGCTGATCATCTGATCCCTGAAATCGACGCCTCCCATTCCATGATTGTAACACTTAACAATTTCTGGTCTGGTTAAATCAAAATATTGGGTCCGGGTTTTATCCCATCCCAACAGTATCGGTATTTCCTTTGCCGACATAATTTGAGGCTAATGTGTCCATTTCACCACAAGTACGTCTTGAACGGAATTAACGACTTCATCTACTGAGCCCCTATCTAATTTTTTCATTTCTGCATCTGACAGTAGAGGAGGTTGGTAAAATCAATTTATTCTAACAGTACCAGCAGCATATATTTTCTTGGTGGTTAATTTTCTGAATCATGGGAAAAAAAATAATTGTCGAAATACAACTTATGCCCTTCATTTGTACCAATTCTTTCACATAGTTGAAGCACTACACTTGCTCCTTGTCCGTATTCCTTTTTATTGTCTGGATTTATCCTTGTGGTCTGACCTTGGTAAAACCAGAAATCGTATGCTGGACCATTTTTTCCACAAAGAACATATACTTTCAGGCCCCATGGGCACGGCTTTCCCTTTATATATTGCTTAATCGATAATTGTTTTGTAAAGGGGATCATTTGCTCATCGACACAAAGTTGCTCTTCAAGCTGAAGTTGTATGCACATTTTTCTTACAGCTTCTATAATAGGACGAACAGTATATAATTTATCACTGCAACCATCTGGCCGTTCTAAGTTATTTACCATTTGTAAACATGACCTCAATTGAAAGAATTTGTCTCTAGACATATTGTTCAGAAATATTTGAATGCCTAGACTTCTTTCCCAATACATTCTTATTTCAGGGAATTTATTTAGCGTTCCAATAGTTATATGTAATGCAAACAATATTTTTATTTCTCGTGGACTTGTCGATCTAAAGGTCTTTCCCTGTTGCAGCGCATAAATATTTGTGTATGTTGATATACTTTCAAATAAACTATCTGGCACATATTTTGAAAAGGATTGAATCAGATGCATGGGCTCGGTAATACTTGTATTTTCTACTTGCGGATTCCAGTTGAATGATGCAATTTTCAGTGATTTCTTGTTCCATTTTATTACTCTTCTAGTTATTTTACTTTTTGTAACTTTAGTATTCTTATTTTTGTTTCTATCATTTTTTGGTTTTGTCAAATGTTGTTTCATCTAAATCAGCGTCTTCATCTGGACTGTATGCATCTGAAATGTCTTCATCAATCTTTTCATTTTGATTGTTTTTAGGTTCAGATTGTATCACAGATTCATCACCATTTTTTTCATTTGATGAATGTTCATCCAATGTATCTCCATCAAATAATAATTGTGCGCATTTAGTTGCATCCGGTTGATCGCTTTCATCAACTTCCTTTTAACAAAATATGCCTTCTTCCGTTTGTGATTTTTTTCTGTTCAAGATATCAGCACCTAATCGTTTCTGAGGTCTGCTATCCAAGTAATCTAAAACTCCATCATCGTCATCAGAGCTCTCAGCCCCAGGTGCCTCGATCTCCTCTATATCAGATAAATTACCATCTTGTATCATTTCAATCAACTCTTGGACGTGCATTGGATTTTCCAAACTGTACACTTTTCTGCCACTCATATTCTGAGATTGTTCTGAAATAAAAATTGCTGATATGTTTATTGTACATCCATTGATACAAGATATATATGTACATATATCAGACCATTCATAGATGCATACGTAAAAAGAAAATAATCACTTCAGACCATTTGTACATGCATATGTCAAAAGAAAAAATTACTTCACATAAGCATGTACATGGACATTAAGTGAATTTACGAGACAAATTTTGATTGCATTTGATTATTTTACAATTTAGAACAACTACTTACCTATTAGGAACACTAGTAAAAATATTCACAGCGATATTTGCAATAGAAACTTAGATTACCACAACTTATATTTTGAGTACTTCTACTCAAAATTTTGTAGGTTACATCTAACATGAAAAAGGCGCCTAAAATTATTTCTTGTGGTTAGCTGGTGGCGTGATCTATGGATGAGAGTTATAATACATGTAAAAACAACGTCCTATAGTTATTTTACACTTCAATGGATATTTGGTATTTGTATATAATGGACAAAAGCTATGTGCATACACATGTGCACTGGGTCTCAAAGGGTTAATAAAGTAAGAGAAATTCAAGAAATATTTTCAAATTTATAAACCTGATTCCTTTCATTGGTCAAAGAAATTGTAATTTAAAGAAGTGCTCTAGTTGGTTGTTAAGGGTTTTTTGTTTGAGTAACTACGGAGAAGTTTGTTGAGCAAGCAAGCTGAAAAAGATTCAGTTCTAAATTATAATGACGGCAAAAGGGGAAACAATTTTGGAAACATAGTGAAATTTAGAACATAGAAGAGAGATAGTAAAAATAGTGTTACAAACAATTAGGGCAAGAGGTATTAACAAAGAACTGTTGGTGTATTCATGTAAAAAATTTATTATCCAGAGGGCAGAGTCGGCATCAAGTGTAGTAGTGGTACAAAATTTCCATCCAATGTGATTTATCTGAATGCTACATAGAATACACAAGGTGACGTTGAATTACTTCATTTGGCCATTTAACAATATTGTTGATTACAAACTATAACAATAAAATTCATAAAATTATTGAGAGATAATTTTTCGGCAATCATATAATATTTATTGAACTTTCCAGACTACAATTATTTATGTGATTTTATTCATTATTAGGTTTGTTACATAACAAAAGAGATATATAATCAATCTACTCTAATCAAAGTATTGTACTTAAATTTTTTTCACTTCTTTGGATTTGTTCAGTTTAATAACGATTCTCAAATTTAATTAGAATTAAAAATACTCAATTTATTTTTCATTTTCCTAAATTTGCGAAAGTGTTTGGTTAATGGTAAAACAATTTACTTGTTCTTGTGCTTATATATGTGTCTACAGTCCAGGTTTGACCTATCAGTTGAGAAGTGGAAAACACTACTTATTTCACGTATTCAAATTTCTTGGCGCAATATGAACTCTACCTGAATAAAGACTGATACTCAATCAAGTACTTAAATTGAAAATAAAATAAAAGATCAAGATTTATATCATAATAAAATGTACAATAAAAGCATATATTAAATCGTTATAAACATGCTTATGACTTTTTAAAAGACATTTACTTTTCTATCAGTTACTTTCCAGAGCCACAGTTGAATGGAAATTTCTATTTCGTTTCTGTTTTGACATATGTTTGCTTTTGCTGCCGCAACAACAAGAATAGTATATTATACACCGAAGTGGTGTTATTACTAACTGAGCACCAAGATTATTTTGCGAGGGGCCCTATTAATGAGGTTGATTTTCTACAAATTTCCTTTTAAGCGGTTGAAGATCATCTAGTTCTGTTTCCTCCAAATGAAAGTCCAGGTTTGATATGGTTGGGCGAAAGGTACTGTTGTCTAGATCTAATAGTAGTATCGGCTGGCTAAAACTACTATAGAGTTGTTGGTTATTTATTACTGTCTGATGTGCTACTACTTAGTATCTCAAAGGAATTTCTAAGAGGTAGGTACCAGCTGTAAGATACTTAGTTTCCTCCTGATTTGGACATTTGAAATTTGCTGTATACTGGAATGGAATTATGTACAACCAGTGGAAATTGTTTAATTGTTTCAGAAATGGCTTCGACAATTGAAATGTGGTTTTCTCGCTAGTGGAAGTGCGTTTCATTTCAAGTAATATCATTTCACAAGGCCTTTCTTCTTGAATTTCCTGCAGGTCTATTCTTGGGCAGACATATCGCTGAGGGAGAATCTTTTTGCATGGTTTGCTTGAATAAGCGAAGTTGACAACATTTGTAATTAAAAAATTATTCTGAGGTATTATCACCTTAAACTGACTCCCTTCCAGTATTGGAGCCGAAAATAAAAAACCTTGGGATATGTTGTAGGAATATTTAAAACATATGTAAAATTTTATCAAATTCAATTTCTAAGGGCAATTCGTTTTTAGTAAATATTTGTTCCAAATTCTTTAATTTCTTGAATAAATCAGAAGTTTTAATTATGATTAGATGCATCACTTGAAGTTTAGCAAATGTAATGGAATTTTCGATATCGTTCAAAACCGAATTAATCAAATCATGCAGATCTATGATTAAGCTAATAGCCATCTCAACATGTGCATAATAATCGTAATCTGCTTGTCTGTTGATTAAATTATGGATAAATTTAATTTTTGATTCCAAAATATGTTCGTTATTAGTTATTTGTTCAATGGTTCTATTAAATTTATCAATGAGTGAGACCGATAATGAATTTTGATTTCTTATACTAATAGCTAAATTATTTTGGTTATTTTGTAATTCTTTGATGAGAGTTTCAAATCTTTCTCCATCGTTAGAATCTAAATTTCCAGTGATATATTTAAAAATTGTTCCTATGCCGTTTATAAGGCTTCTTTTTGTTCTTGAAGGATGGGGTAATAGTTCTGCTAGCTTATCGTTAATCTTGGTTTCTGTGAAGTCAAGCAATTTACAATAATTTGAGAGATCATTAGCGGATTGGATGTTTTGATCAGCAAAGGCCCTAATTTTCGCGGCTTGAATTTGTAATTTATTTATTTCAATTGAATTGAATTTAATCTGAAATATTTTTGTAATATTCTCGTAAATGGTTCGTACAATTCGGGGCTTTCGAAATAAACGGGATATTGAATACTTCTTTAATAAAATTGATAACGTTTTGTTCTAGGTTATTTTTTGATATTTGCAGTTATTAGCTTCTTTTTTTCATATGATATTCTAACTTTCGCTGGAGAATGTAAAACGGAACTAATTATAATTTGATTTTGTCCGACGTTAACTGCGTGCTTTGCGATAGGGATACCTATTACCGGATTTTCTTCAGCATTAGAATGAATCGTAAGAGACTCGTTTTCGTCTACGTTGATTCTATCGTCGTTGAGTTCATTTTGACGGTCAGGTGTTATCTGCTGTGATGCAGAGTCAGGATTGTTGTCAATTGAGTTTGTTATCGACAAGTTTTGATTGTCTAGGTCAGTGTCAGTATTTAATATCAAGGATATAGTGTCTAGGTTAGGGTTATCGTCTTGAGTTACTTCTGTTGTCGGAATTTTTAGTTAATTTTCCACTGTAAATGGCGAAGGTGTATTAATACTTCGTTGTGATTGAGACGGAATTGGTTGATTGGTAAAATTTATAACGCGGCTCAAAACATCGTCAACATTTTCCTAAAAATTTTGATCATTAGTTTCTTTAGTATTTATTTCTATTCTAGTTAATACATCCGCATTAGTATTAAAGCTTCCACGTTTATATACAATTTTATAATCAAATTCATCTAATTTAATTCGCCATTTAATGAGTTTAAAATTTGGGTATTTTAGAGAAAAAAGCCATTGGAGTGGTTTGTGGTCACAAGCAATGGTAAATTTATTGCCATATAAATAAGGTCGGAAATATTTGGTGGCCCATACAATGGCCAAAAGTTCTTTTTCTGTGGTATCGTAATTGCGTTCAGAATCGTTAAGGGTTCGAGATGCGTAGGCGATTGGGGAAGATCTTTTCCGATAGGACCTTGGGAAAGCACTGCACCGAGTGCTACATTCGTCTGCAGTCAAATTGAAAGGTTTCGTGAAGTCGGGATACTGGAGATTGGGTCACTGGTGTAACGAAGTTACTTTTATTCGTTCCGATAATATGTGATTTATTTAATTTATTTGTATTTAAAACCTATAACCTATTACTTCCTCCTTACTAAACAAGACAATTTAATAACAAGTTCCTTATTTATAATATTTGGGCCGTCCGGTATATATACATTTTCATTTCTTTCGATTAAAACATTTAGACCGTCCCGTATACCTAAAGAAATTTTGGTTCAAAGTAATTAAATGTTTGAGTTTTTTACTAGACTTCTTTTTAAAGCGATTAGTGAAAATATAAATACCGAGACCGCAGTTTGAAAAGGGCTTGTTGATTCTAGTTTTGACTTTCTCTTGTCCGCTCCCGTTTAAATAGTAGAAGTGCCCGTCGAAAGATAGTAAAATTTGTTAAGTGCTTAAAAAGGTAAAGTTTTATTTTTTTCCTCCGCCTGTATATTTCCGAAATAGAATTATTTTAGTGTAAAATTTTAATTGATAGTTGAATTCAATATAATCCGTATAAAAGAGTAAATTGTTAGGACTCCCGTAGTTATACAGTATTCAGTGGTTTTTTCACAATATATTTCAATTTTGTATAGTTTGCCATAAAGATTAAATCGTAAACTATACGCTATTTCCCATTGTTAGTTATTTTAAAATTTTTGTTTGATTTAATTCGTCCGAAGATATTTTCAGGTTTTTATTCAGAAACAAGTTTTTTTTGTAAGCTTTCTTTATTCGATTTTCTATTTTTATCTTTTATTTCGTTATTAGAATATTGTACTTGGGTTCCGATAATCATATTTGGTTACTGGGTGATTTGAAAGCATTGCTCAGGAATTAAATAGATTCTGATAGAAATTTTAACATCTCGCCGACCATCTCGGGTTTTGACAAAATTTCTTTCCGTTACTGCCGTCCAGATTTTATTATTAGAATATTGTATTTGGGTTCCGAGAATCATATTTGGTTACTGGGTGATTCGAAAGTATTGCTCAGGAATTAAACAGATTCTGATAGAAATTTTAACATCTCGCCGACCATCTCGGGTTTTGATAAAATTTCTTTCCGTTACTGCCGTCCGGATTTTGTTATTAGAGTATTGTATTTGGTTTCCGAGAATTATTCTTGATTACTGGGTAAATCGGAAGTATTGTTCAAAAATTAAGTAAATTCTGGTAGAGATTTCAGCTCCTCGTCGACCTTCTCGGGTTATGTTGAAATCTCCTGCTTCCTCCGTTGTTTTGTGTTGGTATAGGGTTTTCATTTAGTTTCCTAGAATTATTCATGATTACTGGGTGATTCGAAAGTATTGCTCAGAAAATAAGTAAGTTCTGGTAGAGATTTCAGCTCCTCGCCGACCTTCTCGGGTTTTGTTGAAATCTCCTTCTTCTTCCGTTGTGTTGAGTTGTTATAGGGGTTTCGTTTAGTTTCCGAGAATTATTCTTGATTACTGGGTGATTCGAAAGTATTGCTCAGAAATTAAGTAAATTCTGGTAGAGATTTCAGCTCCTCGCCGACCTTCTCGGGTTTTGTTGAAATCTCCTTCTTCTTCCGCTGTTTTGAGTTGTTATAGGGTTCTCGTTTAGTTTCCGAGAATTATTGTTGATAACTGGGTGATTCGAAAGTATTGCTCAGAAATTAAGTAAATTCTGGTAGATTTCAGCTCCTCGCCGACCTTCTCGAGTTTTGTTGAAATCTCCTACGTCTTCCGTTGTTTTGAGTTGTTATAGGGTTTTCGTTTAGTTTCCGAGAATTATTCTTGATTACTGGGTGATTCGAAAGTATTGCTCAGAAATTAAGTAAATGCTGGTAGAGATTTCAGCTCCTCGCCGACCTTCTCGGGTTTTGTTGAAATCTCCTTCTTCTTCCGCTGTTTTGAGTTGTTATAGGGTTCTCGTTTAGTTTCCGAGAATTATTGTTGATTACTGGGTGATTCGAAAGTATTGCTCAGAAATTAAGTAAATTCTGGTAGAGATTTCAGCTCCTCGCCGACCTTCTCGGGTTTTGTTGAAATCTCCTTCGTCTCCCGTTGTTTTGAGTTGGTATAGGGTTTTCGTTTAGTTTCCGAGAATTATTCTCGATTACTGGGTGATTCGGACGTATTGCTCAGAAATTAAGTAAATTCTGGTAGAGATTTCAGCTCCTCGCCGACCTTCTCGGGTTTTGGTGAAATCTCATTGTCCTTCCGTTGTTTTGAGTTGGTTTAGGTTTTTTTTCTCTTTCCCAATTTCGTCAAGCCGCTGAATAACCCCGTATGCCCTATTTTGTGTGATATTACATACGATAGTCCAATTATAAACCACTGAGTCCGTATAAAATTAAATATTTTCCGATTTGCATTGTACAAGAATCAGTTGATATTATTTCTCGTTTACATTTTATAAGGTGTATATTATTTGTTTAAAAGGTGATCGCCTGCCTCTTAAGTTTCTTTGTGCCTTTGGGTTAAAGGTCTTACTTATTGTGTTGTGTGATCGGAATTTACTTACTGTAAAATATATACCTTTGTTAAATTATTTGAGTTTCATTTTACAACTGTTCGTCGTTACCATTTATTTCATTTAATGTAAGCTTTACAGTAGTCATTATCGTATTGGCAGTTCATCTTAAGGTAAGTCCTGCTAACCGTTGAGCAATAATAGTCTGTAAAGTAAGTCTATAGCTATCTAGTCTCTACCGAGAATTACAGTCCGACCCCTGGAATTTTGCGTACCTCCATCTGCTGCTATCCGGAATCCTCGAAAGGTTTTAGAGTCGAGGGGCCGTGGAGTAAACCACGTAAAATAATCTGGCGCCCGAGAATCCGCCGTTTTGGGGTGTCAATTGTGACGCGTCCGGTTACATAGTCGTCGACCCAAGTAAAGGAGCTGAGGGGAAAGCAATGTCGTCACACTGGTCAGGATGTTTTCGCATGTTTCGAAGCATGATAAGAATTCGTCATTGTGTTCGATTGTCGCGCCCTTTTTTAGGCATTTTGTCAGTGGTTTCGTCAAGTGGTTAAAGTTTTTTATAAAACGTCTATAATATCCCATCAGTCCCAAAAATCCTTTGATTTGTTTACTAGTTTTGATACAATGGATGGGTTTTCAGAACATCTCGACGGTATTATTTCGTTTGACAGTTCACTACTCGAAGTCTCCGGTATTGATCGCGCACTTACACTTGAACATATTTCAAGAGGTTTTTCAAGATTTTGTGGGGAAGCTAGCACGTCAACTTCTTGTTCATAAAATTGTCACACTTTGAGGATCTGATCCAAATGCCTCTTCCACACTGTTATATTCAAATAGAAGACAGTTGAGATTATGTATTTTTAATCAAGTATCTAGTTGAGATGCTATTTTTATCTCTATTTTATTTCTTCTTCTTTTTCTTAGTCTTCAAAGAGAAGAAGAAGTTCACATAATTATATAGAGATGGGCGATATCAGTGATAATATGAACACCCCCTCTCAAAATTGCAAAATTGACAATCAGGATAAATTCAACAATTTCACCAATTTTGTAAATTTTTCATTTCCTAAAGCCTTTGTAAACATATTTGATCACTAGTACATACGTATTCAATATGCAAGACTCCATCATGAATCGAGTCCAACACAAAATGTGCTTACAACGCTTGTTGTTCTCAAAATTATCGAGTCGCTTTATAGCACTTTGATTATCTTCATGGATTATAACTGGTAGCGGCAAATCAACTTCCATACTCATTAGTTGGTTTAACATGAAGAGACACAAACTGCCAAAAACTCTGCTTCGGTACTCGAAAGTGCAACAAATGGCTCAATAGATGTTTAAAGTGCGCGTCAGAAGCATACTCCTGAAATTGGCCAAAATAGCTAATGCTAAAACATATATCCGGCCTTGTTTCAAGCATAATATACATGAGGCTTCCAAGAAGTTCTTTAAACGGCAGATTTGTTCTATCACCTATGTCAGATATTCTTTTCAAATTCAACTTATTTTCCATGGGCGTTTTTGTGTGTTTACAATTTTCAACTTTATATTTCTTAATTATATTATTGATTGCTGAATTTTGATCTACGGTTATGACTTTATTTTTATCATCTTTAACAATTTTAATGCCCATTTTTTTATTTTAAAGGTTTCATACAATTTTTGTTTTAAATATGAAAGGAAATCTGAATCATTGCATGCTATTAATATATCATCAACGTACAACTATAGATAACATCTCACATTTTGTTTTAGAAAAGAGTAAAGACAGTCGTCAGACTTCGATCGCTTGAATTGTATATTCACAATAAAATCGTTAAATTTCTCATTCCAAGCTTTCGGAGCCTGTCTAAGCCCATATATTGCTCTTTTAACAAGCAGAGCCAAAATCATTCAGCACTTCTGGAATATCCATAAAAACTTGCTCTTTGAGTTCACTATGTAAAAAAGCATTTCTGACATCAAGTTGTTCAAGAGTCAAATCAAAACTATGACAAATTGAAAGTAAAATTCTCAAAGTAGACAGCTTTGCAACTGGTGCATGTTGCTCAAACCCTCTAGCCACCAAACGAGCTTTAAATAACCTATTACCTTCTTCGTCTACCTTCACTCTAAATACCCACCTATTAGTTATTATTTCTGCTGTTTCAGGTCTTTCAACTTGCTCCCAGGTATTGTTTGATTTCAATGCATCAATCTCATCTTCTATAGCTGTTTTCCAAAAATTCCAGTTTGAGGTTGCTCTGGCCTCCTTACAAGATTTGGGATCCTCTGTAAATTCACTCAACAACGCGAAACAACTTACATCAATCTCATAATCATCAAACCTTGCTGGTAATCTAATTTGTCTTTTAGTTCTCTCATTCTCCACTTTACCTTCTACATTCTCTCTCACATGACCTAACCTTTTCTAAATTATCATCCACCTGATCCTGTTCTATATTCTCACTGTCAATTTCACTATAATTATCATATCCTGGTTCTTTACAGCTTTTGTTCATGCAATTTCTCTCATCAAAGACCACATTTCGACTATGTGTCAAGCATACTTCCTGCATTTGCATATCTGAAAATTGTGGTCACCCCTGCCACAGCTATTGCAATTGTCTGAAGTGTAGCCTCTTCCCTCACTCGCTCTAGCACTGGGCCCCTTCTCAGACCAGACAAAAATCGATCTTTTAAAATTTCAATTCGATAGCCTTATTTTCAAGCTCAACGTAGAAATCCTTTACCTGTTCATTTTCAGCTTGCTTAAGGTCATAAAATTCCACTCTATCTCTAACTACTGATACTTTTTTAGTGAACTGCTCTCTAAGTGTTTTGCAAAAGTCTTCGTAGGACTTATCTTTAGTAAGAACTAGATTGCAAAGCCCCTTCAGAACATCATAAACTTCGTCCCCAATGGCTGTGATTAATACTGCGACCGTCCTGTCATTTTCAATGTAGTTTGCCAAAAATTCTAATCCATATTTTCTTGATATGTGCACCAATCAATGTGTTTTCTGTATTCGGGCAGGGTCCCGATTTGTCCTCTAATGATTACTTGTGATGATTCAGCCATCGTTAATAAAAATATAGGTACTTAATGTGTTGTTCAGGAAACACTGAAAAAAAAAACACTTCCTGGGTTTATTTCACTGCTCGTCGCCAGTATGTAGTATCGATATTACCTTGCCTTTTGCACTATTAATAAAACTGGAGGTGAGAACGTAACTTTTTAGTAGAAAGTACATGTGCACATATGGAGGGAAAAAGTATAATAATCTACATAGGAAGTGCGGTTATATATTACTCTTCTTCTTATTACTATAACTAAATGGCCTTACAAAATATAGTATTAAATACTACAAAAACCTATATAAAATATTAGTCCCAGAGCTGGCTACATAAAACTGTACCGATAAACTACACGACGTTTGAGTTCGTAAACCCCCTAGAAAATAGTGGTGACGTTACCAAATGGCTGTTCTGCCTGTTTGGACAGGCCGCATATGAAAATGCCAGCCGAGTTTCCACGTCGAACAAATGTGCCTAAAAAACCGATGGGATAGACGCGTGAAAATATTTTTTTATTTCATGCTGAGCATTTGTCTTCTATAATAATTGTAACTGTACTGTGTGTTCTATTTTGAGAAGTCGAATATTGCAAAACACATTTCATATTTTTTCTCACAGATATGAGTCCCTCATTTTCTTTGCGAAATAAACAAGTCGTCATTAAATTGCACTTGCGTCGCTGACCCCATCGCACTCCACGCTTTTTACATGATTTCTATTGGATTTTTATAATTAAGAAAGCTTCCTTAAATAATAGTAATTGCTTCAGAAATATCTATGTCATGGTTTGTTAATTTTATTTTGTTATTAATATCCTCAAAATAAAATATATCGAAAATCACACAAAACCAACAGCGGAAATCGTATTCTATTTCATTATTATAGTCATGTCCAAGTTAGAAATAAATATGCCAAAGAGCTAGATCTGAATTCGACATCACGCGAAGGTTTTAACTTAACTGGTCACGGATAGGGAACATGTTGACGTGTGAAATTACCGTTTTTTAAGAAATAAATAATTTATTAGAACTTCCATATAGATCTTTAGAGTAATAAAACGCTACTTTTTTAGCAGGATATGGATATTACGGCCAAAATTTGCCTGTTACGATAATCCAACGGCCATATGAAAACCAGCCTTTGAATCATAAAACATTTTTTATGTTTATTTGTGTTGTAAACAAGAATAGCGAATGAACTATACATATATCTTTTTGCATCGCGTGCTTTGGACAATTTATGATCGCTCAAGTGAATGAGATAATATGTATTGCAAATGATTAGTTTCCAATACTAATTTCAATCTGACCAAGAATAGAAATGAAATGTTTCTGGAAATAGAAGAAGAAATACTTCGCTAGGAAATCAACGATCTGTGCTTTATAACTTAACAGGACCATGATTATGGTACTCAAAACATGCAAAATACCAAAATGATTTTCATTTTTATAGGCCAATTTCAATAATACCTGTGGTATTTAGAAAAATATGGGAGATAGACCCCCGTAAGGGGGCAAAAAAAATTTTGGCGCCCCCTAAGGCATTTTGGATCATGTTTTTTCATTTATTTTCATTAAAGATGGTTGAAACGACGCAAACATATTCCAAAAAATTACCATAAATATTCAGTGGTTCACATAAAAGTGGTGCGTTTCATTACGGTTCTAGAACTTTTGTAAATGATGGGAGAAATAGCGGAAATAAGGGAAATGTTCAAGTTTATTACGGAGAAAATGGAACCAATTGGAAATAAAATTGAAAAGACCTTCAATAAAAATGAGAAACGGAGAGAAGATTAAAGAAATCAAGCAGCAGATGAAAACACAAGAAGAAAGAATAGACATGTTAGAAAGAGAGCTAAAAGGGAATAATATCGTAATTCAAGGGATAGATGACAAAGAAGATGAAAACACAGATAAAAGCAAATAATGAAAGTATATTGAGAAAAGTAGAAAAAAGGTGGAATTAAATGTTGATGCTGGGGAGATGAGGAAAATAGGATCCTTTGAAAGAAATAGGAAGATACCGATACTAATCAAACTAATAAAATGGGACCAGAAAATGGAAATATTGAGAGCGACAAGGAAATTGCAAGGGCAGCAATATCGCAATATATGGATAAATGAAGGTTATTCTAGACAGACCGTGAGCAATAGGAAAGTATTAATACCACACATGAAAAGAGATAAGCAAAATGGGAAAAATTCATTCACGAGAAACGACAAACTGATAATAGATGGATATGTGTATGACAGGAAAAGCTTCGAAAAAGAACAGCAAAATTTCGAGACATCCAAAGAAATGGGGGGGGGAGGTAAAGTAACCGATACATCTCCTGAAACGCAGAAAGAATTGGAGCAAGTCCGGAAAATTAATAAACAGGCACATTCTTCAAAAAACTAAGAGACGAGAATAAAACGGGATGGGGAAATGAAGACGGAGAAGGCAACGAAAAAAGGATGAGTTTAAACAAAGAATTAGGACATAAAACAATATACCAGATGAATAAACAGCCAACGGACAACCACGCCAAACAAAAAGACAGGAACCAAAGGGATACTAATGATGAAGAGAAAGAAGGTGATAAACGCGATAAAAGCGAAGGAACCAGTGGCAACAACTTTGAAAATAAACAGAGGAAAAACAGAGAGCAGTATAATACACAAAATCTGAACAAACTAGATACACCAAAAGAAAATGAAATAAGAAACAAAAGAATAGCGATATGGAATATAAATATATTAACAGGAAAAGAAATAGAAATAAGCGAAGAAATGGAAAAAAGTAAATTACAGACCTTGGGAATTAGCGAAACCAAGAAAATAGGAGATGGACATAAGAAGCTAACAAACATAACACATATTATATTGCTAGTACTATAAGAACAAAGAGCAAAAGAGGATGTCGGAATAATTGTTACAGAAGAAATGAACATAGTAAAATATATACCAGTGGATTCGAAAATCATAACCAGTATCGATAAAAATAAACGACATAGGGGACATAATAAATACGGGGTGATTCATAACTATTGGAACATAGGCTGAGGGTAGATTATTTGGACCAAAATATGGCGAAAGGACCAAATATACCTCAATAAAATATTGCTGTGGAAAAAGATATAGGGCGTTAAAGTTGAATTTTTTTTTCGTTTTTTGCTAATAATTTCCCTGTATATTTATCGATTGTTATCAAAATCGGTACAGATGCATATTTTAAATAGGCAATATTATTTTATGTATTATTTGATATTTTGATATAGTGAGAGCCTCGTGAACGATTTCTGATGATGAAATTGACTGGTAACTATTTTGACGAAACTTTTTAGTAATTTTTATTAGAAAATATGACATAAACATCATTTCTACGTAATATTGGTACTCCTGTTCAAACACGATATTCTCATTCGTTTTCGAGAAAAACGCAATTGAACAGTTCAGAGTATCGGAAGGGGATTTCAAGTAACGGACAATAAAAAAAACTTGTATCTTAAGGTTCCTATGTCGACGATAAAGCATAGTTTAAAACAATGTAACATCAAAAGAGTAAACTCAAATTAAATGTTCTACGTGGCCTCCTCCGACTTTCCAGGCCTTCTCTAATTCTTTTAATAAAGGACTTCCGAACTTCAAAGAACATATTATCCTGCCCCCTTATAAAGTTAGTCGCATTTTCTATTTTCCTCCAGGTTTCGTCTCTCGAGTTAATTTCATTGGCATAAACTAATCTCTTCATATGTCCCCAAACATAAAAATCAAGCGGGTTATACTCAGGACTTCTTGGTGCCCATTCAAAATCACTTCCTCTGTCAATCCATCGTTGAGGAATTATGTCTTTTAGATCATTTCTAACAACTAAAGAGAAACGAGGTGGAGCTCCATCCTGCATAAACCACATTTTATTTCTTACAGCTAGTGACAGATTATCCAAAATATTACTAAAAGTATTTTACAAAAAAAAAAAGAATCTCAATTTAAATCTGGGGGAGGCAGAACATATGGCCCTAGTAGTTGGTCGCCTATAATGCCACACCAAATATTCAATTTAAACTCATGCTGGAAATGTCTTTCTTTCAGAGCATGCGGATTTTTTTCTTCCCAATAATGGCTTTTTCGCCAATTAAATACCCCTCGTCTGGTAAAAGTCGCTTCATCGGTGAACATAATATTCTTAATAAACTTTTGGTCATCATTATGCTTGTTGAGAATACGTTGGCAGAACTGTAACCGTCGTGGGAGATCTCTTGAAAGCAAATTTTGAACAGGAGTGAAGTGGAACTTTTCGCTTTTTAGAATTCTAGTAATAGACGACTGACTTACTCCTGTTGCTGATGACAAATGGCGTGAACTTACTGTAGGATTTTCATCTATTCAAACTAAAATTCCATCTTCTTGATTAGGTGATATTTGTTTCGGACGACCACCTTGATTGTTATTGTGGAATGACCCGGTTTCACCCAAACGATGAAATAGCTTTGGAAAAGTTTTGTGATTTGGTTGCTTTCTGTCTGGATATAACAATTCATAACTTTTGGTAGCAGAGCGCCAGCTCTTGTGCGTATACACAAATCATATTCCACATTTCTTCATTCGTAAAATGATTGTGAAGGGCATTTAAATCGAAAAACTATATGATAGCTTTAAAAAATGCAACAATTGACTATAAACTCGCAGCAAAAAATATTCACTGACAAGAAATGTCATTTACCAGCAACAATTATCTGACAGTCTAAAGCACACTTTTCGTAAATGAAATGATATTTGAAATCCCCTCCCGATACTCTGAAATGTTCAATTGCGTTTTTATCGAAAACGAATGATAATATCGTGTTTGAACAAGAGTACCAATATTACGTAGAAATGATGTTTATGTCATATTTTCTAATAAAAATCACTAAAAAGTTTTGTCAAAAAAAGTTACCAGTCAATTTCATCATCAGAAATCGTTCACGAGCCCCCCCCTGTAACAAAATGTCAAATAAAATTCAACTTTAACGCCCTTTATCTTTTTCCACAGCAATGTTTTATTGAGGTATATTTGGTCCTATCGCCATATTTTGGTCCAAACAATCTACCCTTAGCTTATGTCCCAATAGTTATGAATCACCCTGTATAATACAAATATATGTTCCAGTGGAACGAGCACCCGAAGAAGATGTACTGGAATTTTACAGACAACTACGAAGAGAACTAGACGAGGTAAGAGAAGAGAACGAATCAACAATAATTATGGGAGATTGGAACAGCAGAGAAGGTAATGATAAAAACAGGGGAGTGGGATGCAAGGGAATTTACGGAGAACCAACAATGAACAGGAACGGGATCAAGATGATAGATTTCTGAAGAAGAAATTATTTAATAATCTGAAATACGATGTGGTACCAACAAATGGATGAAAAATACAGAGATAGAACAGCAAGAAATAACGAGAGAAGAAGTAGAAGTCATACAGAACATTAAAACGCAAGCAAGCGGAGAATATGGAATAGCACCAGAATGTATCAAATGGCTGGGAGAAAAACGAATAGATTGGATGTGGATAATGGTCAAAGAAACATGGGTAAAAAAACAAATACCGAGGGAATGGGATAATAATATAATAAAACCTATCTATTAAAAATGGGAACAAGCTCAGTCAACAGCAGGAACATTAATTTCAGGACACTAAAGTTTGCACATAAATTTCTAATTTGTAGTAAACCAAGTGGTTTGATGTGGATCGTATAACTTAATAGTTTATGTTACCGCCAGTAAAAAAAATTTGACTTGCCGATTCTATGTGAAAATCTAGTTTGGTATATTCGTGGAAGCTTATACTTATTTCTAAAACATTTTAATTTAAGTTTGGTATATTCGTGGAAGCTTTTAATCGTTTTTAAAACGTAATAATTCTCCTATTCCTACGGGTTGAATAGGTAGAGCAATGACTGCTGACCTAAAACACTATGGAGCGTCATTCTCAAAAAGATATATTAAAGAGGCTTTAGATCGGCAAACCGTAATGAACTATTGAAATTGCTGGTGAAAAGCTTATATATTTCCACAACATAGGATATCTAATTTTGTCCACCCAAGGAGATTGGACTAGCAGTCATTGGATCTGAATAAAATATCAACAACCATTCTTGTTGCTGCTATGAAATTATGAGGCATTGCCCTTATATTTATTAGAAGCTTCCTATTCCCCATACCTGAGAGATTTTCTTTGTTATTGTCAACAATTTCAATGTATAATGTGCCAGGAGCCAACTCAATAATTTGGTTTTGTAATGACATAAACTGTTCTGGTATTTGATATATATTTTTAACTCTGAGAGTAATCAGCAATCTGCCTACTGGGAAATTAAGCGTTTGTTAGGATAGAATATGTCTTGTAAAGAATTACTCCAGTTAGTCACCTCAAGTTTAGTCCGGGAAAGTAAGGAAGTTGAACATCAAATGTTTCCCAGCGCTGATTTTTCATTCTTAAATGAAAATATATCGACCCAGCATCACTCTTAAATTGTCTAATAATTTCCGCTGGAGCTTGCGACGCAGCTTGCTAGCACAGCTCGGACTACCTAAAATTCAAGTGATTTATGCTCATATCATTTCTGGACGTGTTCTTACAAAAAAATCGTGGAGATGAAAATTGCAGCAAATCTTATGCTCTTGAAGCCGACGTAAATAGTTTTTCCAAAAAAAAAATTTCCGATGTTAAATTTTCCAAGAATGGAAAATTTTTTCTAAAATCATATTTTTGGCTGGTAATTATGAATAAAATATTAATATCGAGGTCAAAACATAGATAAACATAGGGGGCAAACTTCTAAAAATTTACGTTTTTCCAGATTTGGAAAATTCAAAATGGCGGCTGCTCAAATTGGAAACAATTTTTTTTTTCAATCGCGTTTAAATTTATGAACATTAATGATATCGAGAAGCGGTTGGTTGCAATCGACAGAGTGAAAGTTATATTTATATAAATAACATAAACAAATTTTTCACGTTATAAATATGTTTGTTTTTGGAAGACGAGTATTTTGAACAAAAAATTTTTCAGATGCGACTTTTACAAGCTGAGATAAACAAATTCAAAGTCTGCTAGATACTGTCATAATATTAATTGAAATTTTCAAATTTTGATCACTTCGCTAGGTTGTTGAATCCCAACTCAACTCAAAATTGTGCATTTATAGTATGGTTATTATTAATATGATTACATATTGCTAGAAATAATGTACAATGATATTTATAATTTATATCTATAAATCTATTTATTAAATATATTATACGTAATTCGAAACATGGATACTAAGAATAATATTTATTTACATCTATATTCTACAAATTCTCGCTCATTTTGGTCTCTGAGGAAGTGGCTCTGTACAATTTTCCTCGTCATTATCATTAGCAAATAAATCCTCATCGATATTATTGCTACTATCAATTGCAAGTGCACAATCAACTAATTGACTCATATCAAAATTTGGCTCTTCACTCAGGGATTCATTATCATCCTCGTCATTGTCAAATACCGTACTTACAATTTCGATGTTACAACAGATTTTGCCTTCGCAATTTTTACATAAAATCGTACAATGTATGCCAACTTTTTTACAACCACACCTGGTAGTAGAGCAACACGAAATAATTTTCAATAATTCGTCGGGTACAAGAAAAGGTAACCGAAAAGTTAACGTGTGTTAGTAATGGTCTTTCGAGCGTTCGAAGAGAATGAGCACTAACCCCCCCCCCCCCCCGCCCTCTACGTTTGTCTATGTTTTGACCTCGATATTAATATTTCATTTATAATTAGCAGCCAAAAATATGGTTTTCGAATTTTTTTTCCATTTTTGGAAAATTTAACATCTGAAAATTTTTTTTTTGGAAGAACTATTTACGTAACCTTCAAGAGCATAAAATTTGGTGCAATTTTCATCTCTACGATTTTTTTGTAAGAACACATCCAGAAATGATACGAGCATAAATTGCTTGAAATTATTAGACAATCTAGGAGAGTGATGCTGGGTCGATATATTTTCATTTAAAAATGAAAAATCAGCGCTGGGAAACTTTTGATGTTTAACAGATTTTTCGACCTGACTTTCCCGGACTAGTTATCTAATTCTAAGTTTTATTCGAGAGTTTCTTTATGTCTAAATCTCTCAACTTAGCTTGTGTTCATCGTTCAGATCGGATGGCAATAAGTGTTTAAACCCATTTAGTTGATTGGAGAACACACTTCACTGCATTTTGCACTGAAACGATGAATGGCAGCCTTGACGTATTCCAGGGGGATATCATGCTGGATTGCCTCGTGAGGGATATAGTAGGGTCGTCAACTCTTGCACGTTGAGCTTTATTTTGGAACCTCCGCATAATGGCCCGTATTGGAGTTTCTGGCGGTACTCCAGAGTTGTATGCCGTATGTCTATATGGGATTTAAAATTGTTTTATATAACCAGGAGATATCATGTTGGGTTACCTCGTGAGGGATTTAGTATATTGCGTTAACTATTGCACGTTTGATATCATTTTGGAATATATGAGAAATCATCACTTATTGGTCTAGCCAAAAATAATTATCAAACATCAGGTAGGCATCACATGAAATGTAACTTCTGTCATTCTGACGATGACAGTAATATCGAAACAATTGTTAATTTTTTACCATTTTTACAATATACTGTGGAATTATTTAGAAACAGTACGTTTATTTATATAAAATTAACTTATTTTTATTGCTCATTTGGTATGGATTGTACTCATTCGACACAACGACCTGATGAAAGCTTCTTAGTATCTCCCCTATTATGTAACAGCCCTGACAAAAGTCCAGTCCCTTGAAAGTCAGAGAGCATTTGTTAGTCACACGTTCAAATACCTTTCATGAGGAATAACGTTTTTCTTTAAAAAGTTTCTGAACTTCAACACACCGCACCGGTGAGATTTTTTTTAACTTTGAGGTGACGTAAAAGTGGATGTCGGTGATGAATAATGTGGTTTATGAGGAAGAAAAACATTTATAGACGTTTTCAACAAAAATCGAAAACTTCTACTTTATTTTTAAGTGAATCGGTGAATCGGTTTCAGCCTCGGGCTTCTAGAGATTTAAATCCAATATCCACGTTTTGAGCATTTCGATGTGGAAAGTAGCTTCAAATACAACTGGAAAGGTTTTTATTTTTATTAGAGGTTCGATATATGGAGTGCTAGATTCCAGTAAAAACTTAATTCGGTGAATACGATTTTACTCTGTTCGAGTAGATATGGATCTATTTATTTTCAAAGTTACTTTTCGCTTTTGTATCAACTAACAATCTTGCCGTTTGGAAAGAAGAAAAAACTATGAAGATATATATATATATATATATATTTATATATATATATATATATATATATATATATATATATAGATATATATATATATATATATATATATATATATATATATATATATATATATATATATATACATGTTATAGATGAGTTCCACCATATAGATTTTGATAAAGTAAAGATTCTTGATGTAGAAAGAAACTATAACAAAAGAAAATTTTTAGAAATGTATCATATTAATAACATTGAGGAACCAATGAATAGAAGGTCTGACATTGAGTCACTTAGTAAGATTTATACATATTTGTTGCACTTTAATAATGTCCACTCCGGTAGCGAGGAGATTGATTCTCAAATTAGTGTTTTGAGTTAATGGTTGGCTGAAGTGACAGGTCAGTCGAGTGTTGACAATACAAACATTATTTAATATTTCATTTAAAAACAAAACAATTTTTATACATTATGGCTATCACAGCTCAGTCCGTAAGTATTGAGTATATGAATCTCAGTACTCAATTAGAAATTCAATAGAACTAATCAAAAAGTTGAAATCAATCCACTTGCAAGATAACTATAAACTCATATCGTTCGATGTAACTAATATGTTTACTAAAATTCCTCCTAAAGAATGTCTAATACTTATAAGAAAATTACTAGAAGATAAAAATATTAATCCAGGAATAATATCAGATATACTTAATTTATTTGATGTATGCATTAATCAGAATTATTTCACTTTTGACAATAAGATATATATTCAAAATGAAGGTTTACCAATGGGAAGCCCTATATCACCTATTTTAGCAAACATTTTTATGGACAATTTAGAAAGAAAGATCTTTGAAAGTAATATTTCGAAAAATATTTTATTTTGGTATAGATATGTGGATGACATATTAGCTTGTTTTATGGGTAGTGAGCGACAATTAGATGTGTTTTTCAACCACATCAATAATTTACACCCGAAAATTAAATTTACATTAGAAATTGAAGAAAATAGCTCAATCAATTTTCTTGATTTAAAAATTCAAAGAGTTAATAATGTACTTGATTATTCAATTTACCGAAAACCAACACAGACTGATGTGACAACTCCATTCAATTCTAACCACCCTGTCTCACACAGACTAGCAGCATATAATTCAATGATACATAGAGCTTTTTCAGTTCCTATGAACAAATGTAATTTTGATAGAGAGATTAATACAATTAGACAAATAGCAACATCTAACGGTTATCCATTAGATATGATAAATAAACTAATTAGTAAAGAAGAGAAAAAAGTGGCATTACAACTAATATATCCTAAGCAAGCTGATGAAATTAAAACTTATAAAACCATCACATATGCAGGAAATATTTCTAATAATATTTCAAAGATAATATCTTCAGCAACGAATGCAACAATTTCTTTTAAAACAGAAAGTAACGTTAGTACAAAATTGTTAAATGTAAAAACATAAATTCCACTATTAAAGAAGTCAGGTATATATAAACTCAAATGTCCAGAATGTAATGCTGTCTATTTGGGTCAGACCCTTAGGAATTTTGAAATACGATACAGTGAGCACTTACGAGCTTACAGATTAAAACAACCAGATAAATCCCACTACGCAAAACATCTACTTGACACCAATCATTCATTGACACCTAACACAGAACTAGAAGTGCTGCATATTTGTGAAAAGAAACAAGAACTGGATTTCCTTGAAGAACTGGAAATTAGAAGACATTTAAGAAACCCACAATATGAAGTTGTCAATGAACAGTTAAATCTAGGGAATTCTCCACTAATAGACTGTCTTCTTAAGTGATAATTGTAAAGATCAGCAGATATAGTTTTCCTGGTTTTCTATATCATTGCACAGTTATACTGATCTTAATTGGAAAAATGATATCCAGGATATCACCATAGGGGTAATAATATCTAAGCTTCAATATTTGTAATATCACATCTTCTTCTTTTTCTATAAACATATATTAAGCCAATCACAAGTTAGGTTACTTCTTGGTCTAGCCAAAAATATAACTACTAAACATCAGGTAGGCATAAAATGAAATGTAACTTCTGTTATTCTGACGATGATATTGATTTTTCGAAACAATTGTCAATTTTTTAGAATTTTCAATAACTTGTATTATATTGTGGAATTAACTAGAGACCTTGAGTTTCATTTAAAAACACTAATATGAGCATATTCCACGAAGTAAGGGTCGAGACAGTCAATTTCATATATATATATATATATATATATATATATATATATATATATAGATATATATATTAATTATGTTTGATGCTTTATTTTAATTGCCCCACGTTTGGGGTTGCAGTTATTTAGGAATTGAATACTTTATTTTAAATAATGCCCCACTTTTTGGGTTAAGCAATTATATGTGATTTAACTTTTACCTTTACGTTCTATATATATGTCTTTTACGTTGTGGTACAGTTAAATATGTGTGTAATGATTTGATTTTTTTTTGTACTCTATATTTATTAATATACTTTATACAAGTTGAATATGATTGGACTTTAAGTATTAATACATATCAATGTATGATTTGAATATATGGATATGTGAATATGAAATGATATTATATTTATTGCAAATTTTAAACCTTTTATACTATTGTTGGGTTCGCCAAATTACATATTTTTCATTCAATGCTTCCTTTTATTTATTATGCTATTTATGAACATGTAGTTTATTTAATTCTTATGTTTTCTTACCTCGGCTGCTCTTATTCGTTTACGACTCTTAAAATCAGTAGGGTTCTGGGCATATTATGATAATAAAATCAACCTTGCTTATTAATGTGATATATTTATGTGACTGATAAAAAAAATTTGTGAAAATAAAACTTTTGAAAACACATATAAAAAAAAATGATTCATATACAAACTATTTGTTACAGCTTATTATACAGTTAGACTGATGAAACTATTTATTAATAAAATAAATGATTAACCTTTTTGTTCTACCAATTCTTACGTTATACATAAATAATGAGTTATTTTGTATATATCTAAATTTCCACTTTGAATATGACTTTCTTTATATTCCAAAAAATTATACCTTTCTTTTAACCACGACTTTTTTCTGGCTCATTTGCATAACTTGGTCGAAATCTTGTGAGCGTTGAAATTCTTAGAAATTTGCAAACACCTGCTCTTTCTAACTTTGCTTCTATGTTAAACAAAAAAAAACTTTTAAAGTGTTTCCTTTTCTTTTAACTAAGAGGATTTATGAAATGATTTTAAAATGTTAAATTTTAGTTTTCTTCGGGACGTGAACTTGGAAACATATTTGATATTATATCGATTCAACATCTACGTTTTAAATATTATTTTACTGTATGGTAATAATTGTGTATTGATATAAACTGGAATTAGTTGTGGTCTGTTACTAGTGGACATTTTTATATATATTTTTGGTGAAGTTCGACATGAGAGAAATTATACATTTATCTACACTTTATAATGGTAAGTTTTAATATTACTTTTCTCTGGTATATTATATTCATGTAAAGATAACAGAACTTTAAACCAGGTATATGAGCTCTTAAAATTTTTATATCACTTGAAATTATTATTTTAAAATTATTATTTATACGTTCTTGTTTGAAAGTTTCATTTATTTGGTACCAAATATATTTAATAAACACACAACCGACCTTTTGTTCCTTTTTCTTGAAATGATGCTACATCGGAGGAGACGCTTCCCATATATCTTCCCGCCTTTGATGTTGAATACCTTTGCTTTTCCTTATCTGGGTGATAATTTTCTTCCTCTGCTACTTGTAGTCTCACAAACGTTTGTTACACTTGATTTATTTTAAAATTGATTAGATTTTATGTTAATTTATATACTTTTCCTTTGACTAATTATAAATTTGTTACATTAAATAAAACTAGGATAACTTTATTAGTGTTACCTATCTGACCACTGACTCTCAACTACCAATTTCCCGCCTTTTACATCGAACATAACCCTTTTTATCGTCTGTCACCGGAAGTGGTTTTTGTTCTCGAAAGTTCGATTGAAAATTTCACCTGTCACTTTGTTTATTGTTGTTTTTATTGTTTTTCTGACTTAAACTTATTGTAAACTATAGTTTTTTATACCTAATATACTTATTGTCATTGACTTATTCACTCACACCTTATTATTATTGTCTTTTTCCATATCACTGTTTATTTGCGCTGTTTTGATTGGTCAATGCAATTTCATTAATTCTACGTTTTCTACAATCTACATATTTACTTATTATACATATATACAATTCATTTCTCATTATGTTTGATATTATTACACCTATATACATAAACTATGTCGGTAATCATTTATTTCATTATTGTTTTTCACATTCAAAATAATTTATGTTGGTATAATTTGTCTCAACTGTTTTATTTTGGTATAAAATTTGACCTTGCCCATATTACAGATTTCTACTTATTATAATATTTCCTATACCTACTTTTATGATCAATCATTAACTAAATATCTTATTCTATATATTTTATTACTTCTAAATGTCTTTTTATTGTTTAATCATTATAGTTTTAGTTACATTTGTTAGAAGTTTCTATTTATTTTTAAAATATAAACAGATGCTCTGCGTGTCTAAGATTCCATGCAGCGTTATATTATTTCTTGATCTGCGTTTACTTGTGAGGTTCTGTCTAAGGTTGTTTTTATTAAGTTGAAGAATTAACTTTTACAACTGTTTTTCTGATGTTTGTTTATGATTTCTTTTTATATTTATTTACTATCTTTTTGATTATAACTATTGGTCGTACTTAGTTATATTGTTATGCGAGGTATTTTATTATTTTGATACATCATTTTATAAATTATTTTTATTGACAAAATTTTAATTTTATATCCTTTATCAGGATTCTATATGGGTTCTGTATATGTTCTATTTACAACAATATATATATATATATATATATATATATATATATATATATATATATATATATATATAATATATATATATAAAGAAGATGCAGGAATATCGCGTGATATGTTAACAACAACAACAAAGAGATTCATGGGTAATTCACGCAAAATAAAGAGCTACCACTCTATTTCAGTAGCCCTTTATTATGCGTGGATTACCCATGAATCTCTTTGTTGTTGTCATATATATATATATATATATATATATATATATATATATATATTTAACCATATATCTTATATATTAAAGAACATCAGCTGTTTGAGAGTATTTTGCTTAGTATTTAAAATGGATTGAAACTATGTAATTAAAAACACATTAGAAAAACCACAATCATAATTAAAAATTCATATAAAGGCATAATATAATAAATCATTTGTTTATAATAATTAAAAAGAGTAACAAGTAATATTTTGCTTAGTATTTAAAATAGATTGAAACTATGTAATTAAAAACACATTAAAAAACCACAATCATAAGTAAAAATTCATATAAAGTCATAATATATTAAATCATTTGTTTATAATAATTAAAAAGAGTAACAATAAATATAAAGAAATTACCTTAATAATTGTGTAAATTTTGAAAACGCTTAACAAGTATAGAGCAGAACATTAAATCTGCCCAATATGGATGTTTGTTTGTCATGAAAGAATCAGCTGTTTATCTGAAAATGAACCAGTATTAGTGATCTAATTTAAAATAAGTATTAGTTGAACAGTCATAATAGAAATAATATTCATATTTAGTATAAAGATTTAAACAAGTTAAGAAAATATAAATAACATAAAGTAATTATATGTCAAAATTTTATATCAAATTTTATGGAGGTATTGCATCATAAAATGGTGATGGATATGAGTGAATATTGGCAACTAGAGAATTTGGATAGTTCAAATAACGAAAGCAAAAGATATATATATATATATATATATATATATATATATATATATATATATATATATATATATATGACAAATAAAAGAATTTATGTTCCTAAATGTAAATATTATTTTCAAGTTGTCACAAATATTAAAACAGAACTAGACATTGTAATATTGAAATATAACAATGAAGTTCACTATTTGTAAAAGACTTGTTGTATTGAAATTCGTTTGAATTATAGAAGAAAACAGATAATTTTCAAGTGAAATTCACATTCATATGTGTTTCCAAAACTTTCATAGAGTGTAGTAATTGTGAATAGAACTCGACAGTTCAAGAAAGAATATGATTGGTGTAAAATGACAGGACAAATTTTGATAAATTAAAAAGAAACAAAACTTTGTTGAAAATTAGTGAGCTGAGAAACAACCACAATTTATTGATTAAAAAATTGACGATCGAGTGGAAGCGGGGTAGTTATTATGACTCCTCATAGTCAAATTGAAATGAATTACTTTGACATTAAAACTGGATCCACGAATTGTATGATAGTGCGTCCACGTTGTGAGCAAGTAATTAAATTAAATATTGAAAATGGTAATGTAATTATACCATTTACACGAATTGGGTTAGAAATCACGGAATATTTAACAAAAGTTGAAAATAATATAGCTTTATGTACAATTTTAAATCCTTCAGAATCCAACTTTCGAGTAGACTTAAGCCCTTCTATTAGTGTTTAGATATTCGATGAATACGAACAAACCCTCAACCCTAATTTTAATAATATTTATTCTGAAAATGTTAAATTTGATGTTTCGAAAGTTAGAACTGAACATATGAATTCCGAAGAGAAACAATCTGTATTAAAATTAGTTCAAGAGTATAGTGATATTTTTCATGTTGAAGGAAATCAGCTTACCTTCACAAGTAAAATAAAACATCATATTAAAACTTCTAATGATATATCTATTTATTCAAAATCATACAGATATCCTGAGATTCACCGAACGGAAATTCAAAAACAAATTCAAAAAATGTTAAATGATAATATTATTAGGCCGTCCAGCTCTCCGTGGCCGAGTAATATCTGGATAGTTACAAAGAAGCTACATGCTTCTCAAAAGCCAAACTTGGACGTTGTCAATATTTTACAACATTAGATCTCGCTTCTGGTTTCCATCAGATCGAGGTGGCTGAGTAGGATATTCCGAAAACAGCCTTTAATATTGAAAATGGGCACTATGAATATGTGCGCATGCCCATGGGTCTGAAAGGGGCTCCTGCAACCTTTCAAAGGGTCATGGACACTATCCTAAGAGGTATACAGAACGAGAAATGTTTGGTGTACCTTGATGATATAATTGTGTTCAGTACCAGCGTACAAAAACACGTCACAAACTTAAAAGAAGTGTTCAATAGATTAAGAGATTCTAATTTTAAATTACAAATTGATAAATGCGAATTCTTGCGAAAAGAAGTTGCATATCTGGGACATGTTGTCACGCCAGAAGGTGTAAAACCGAACCCAGATAAAATTTTACCAATTCAAAAATTTCCGATACCAAAAAATTCAAAACAATTAAAAGCATTCCTTCGACTCCTAGGGTACTACCGAAAATTTATAAAAGATTTTTCAAAGTTGACTAAACCATTAACTATTAGATTGAAAAAAGATGCAATTATCCATGTAAATGATTCAGATTATATCGAATGTTTTGAAATGTGTAAAAATCTGTTGATGAATGAACTAATACTTCAATATCCGGATTTTACGAATCCCTTTAACCTTTTCAAAGACGCCAGCAATTATGCTTTAGGTGCTGTTTTAAGTCAAGGCAAAATAGGCTCTGATTTACCTGTGGCTTACGCCAGCAGAACCTTAAATGATTCAGAATGCAACTATTCTGTAATCGAGAAAGAACTTCTTGCCATAGTTTGGGCAGCGAAATACTTTCGCCCGTATCTTTTTGGCAGAAAATTTACAATAGTTACCGATCATAAACCACTCCAATGGTTATTCTCACTTAAAGATCCAAGTTCAAAGCGTGTCAAAGGGCGCTTGAAACTTGAAGAATATGATTATGATATCGTATACAAAAAAGGTGCTTTAAATATCAATAGCGATTGTTTGTCCCGAATTCAAATAAATATTAATGAAACTGAATTACAAGAACCCCAGTGTTCTAAAAATTTATTAGTTTATATGGACAAATTTAATAAAATACTCTCATCATCTCCCGATAATAATATATCTTTAATAGTTGAAACAGATAATGGAAGTAACAATAATGAGAATGAAGACGAAGATATAACTGTTCATACAAATGAAGTAAATCCTGTAATTTCAGATTCAGCGATAAATATTGGTAAAAATCAATTAATATTTACAGAAGTAAATTTCGAACCAGCCATTCCCACTATTATAAAACTGTATGAAAATAAACAAAGAATTATTGTACAATTATCAAAAAACAATTTTGAGCAAGATGTCATTAATTTCGTGAAAGAATACATAGTACCTAAAACAAAATATTTTATTTATTTCGAAGACCCTATTTATGAAAAATTCAGTGTCATACTACAAAATCACTTTCAAGATTCTCAAATTGACTTTGTTAAATGTAATAAAAAATTAATAGACGTTCCTTTAAATGAAGTTAAAGAAGTGATTCAAAATGATCACGAAGTAAGAATAATCATAGAGGTCTAGATGAAACTGAAAATCAATTAAAAGCTTTGTATTATCGGCCTAATCAAAGAGCATCTATACAAACTTATATAAACGAATGCGAAGTTTGCCCGTTGAGCAAATATGATAGAAAACCAATAAAACCATTTTTAAATGTTACTCCAACATTTTGCATTCAGACACGATAACCTTAGAAAATAGTAAATTTCTTACGATAATAGATTCATTTTCCAAATATGGTCAAATGTATGATTTAAATCTAGACAAGGAATAGAAGTAGTTCATAGTCTAATTAAATATTTTACACACCATTATATACCAGAACAAATAATTTCGGATAATGGAACTGAGTTGAAAAATTCTGTTGTAAAGGAATTATTAGAAACGTATAAAATTAAAATTCATTTTATAATTTCTCAACATCCAGAATCGAATGGAGTTGCCGAAAGATTCCACTCTACGATTATTGAACACATCAGACTTTTGAATAATCAAAAATATTTTCAAAATGAGACTATTGAAAATAAAATACTTTATGCATTATTAGCCTATAATAATAGCGTTCATTCTGCAACAAAATTGAAACCTAACGAAATAATTACCGGACACATAGATAGTAATACACCCTTCAATATAGAATTAGATCGACAAGTGGTTAATAATTATAAACAAAATCATGAAGATAAAATGAAAATTCTATATTCGAATTTGAATCAAAAATTACAGGAAAATAAATCAAAAGTAATATCTAAAGCCAATAAAAGCCGTGAACAATTACCAGATACAATACCCACTAAAGTGTATGTACGTAATAAACAGGCACAGGTAAAACCAAAAATAAATATAAAAGTGAAGAAATTAAAAGCAAAAATATCCTACTAAAAACAGCAAAAATCGCTGCTAGACACAAAAATACTTCAGAAAATATTCATCTTTCAAACATTAAACGTCCTAAAAAGACTCCATATAAATTCATTTCAGGTTCGTCACCAACGGAGACGCAACAGTCAAAATAAAAGATGTTACCCATAACTTGGGAATACTTCCCATAAATTTTGGATATGCCAAGCTGCAGAAATCCAATCATACTTTCGTTCATTTTTGTAATTTAAGTCCACTATTAGTAGAATATAAGTTAAGTATACAATATTATCACATTAAATATAATATGTCTAATAATACATTTTTTTTAACCGATACAGAAAATATTGTAAATATAATAGGGTACACTAAGAATAGTATAGATGATAAATTTGATAACATTAATATCCATTTAACCTTAGATAGACCAAAGAGAGGGTTAATTAACGGTCTTGGATCAATACTAAAAACAATTACGGGGAATTTGGAATCTGAAGATGGAGAAATAATTAATTCAATTATGGAACATTTAAAACAAAATCAAGAAAACTTGCAAACACAAATTAAAATTCAATATTCTGTTATACTCCGTTTTCAAAAGGCATAGAGTAATAAAAGCTCATTAGGTATGCAAAACCGATACAGGGTGTATAATAAAATATCTCCGAAGTTTATCTAATTTTGTACTAAAATTTCTCATTTGTTACGTAATTCTGTATTCGGTTGGGTCGCCTATTGTATTGAAAGGGCCGCTCAATTGTATTTGAATGAACGAATAAACAATTTAATCCTCAGAGGCGTGCATCAGGACAAAACAAACTTGGTATATGAATATGAAGGCACTATGAAATTATAATTACGGAAACTATTCAAAAGAGTTCACAATATCGATTCAATAAAAACACAGTTTTTTGTGTTCCTATACACATAAACATAAAATATTTTATAAAAAATAGCAAATTTTTTTGCAGTAGGTATCAACTTTACTACTACCGTTTACAATAGGAGAGGAAAAAAGAAAAATGCAGGAATAAAGTACGAATTAATGTAATATTTATAAAAAAAAGTCTAACAAATAATAGTAATAACTAACACAAAAACTAGTCTATATATCAGAATCAGACGATTCTGTTGAGCTTCCATTATTAACATTTATTATAAATGGTTCAATCATGTGTTCACTTATATTATCCATTTCCCACATATTTAGTTCTTCTTGTATCACGTGTTCAACACATTTCTTCCAGTTTTCTTTGGTTACGTTACCTAACGCGTCTTCGAATAAAACTTTTACGTCACTCATTTTGAATGTCGTATTCTTTCTTGAAACTTCCCCTTTCACTTGGGCCCATATTAGTTCTATGGGATTGAGTTGACAGTGATAAGGAGGAAGCATCAGCACCGTTATACCACGCGCTGATGCCATTTGATCTACAACGTATCTACTATATTTGTGTTTATGTGAATTGGCCAGTTGCAAGAGCTCATTTTTCAGCGGGTTATCTGGGCATTCAATATTTTTCGAGGTTAGCCAATCGTGGATATCTTGTTTACGCCATGCAGTTGAAGGTAATTTCTCCACTAACCTGGAGTGATAACTTGCGTTATCCATAACAGTGACTGAGCCCGTTGGAATTAGATCTAACATTTGTGAGAAATATTCTTCGAAAACGTCTGCATCCATATCTTCATGATAATCTCCGGTTTGCTTCGACTCAAAGCACAACAATCCACCTTTAACAAAACCTTCGGCACTTCCGATATTAGTAATGATGAGTCGACGTCCTTTTCCTGCTGGTGGATTGAGGCCTGTTGACCACCCTTAAAGAGCTGCCTGCCTCCGACTTTTGACATTCGTGTCTTGCCA